>OY728163.1:1781847103-1784247103 GCA_963277665.1 Viscum album | reverse complement strand
TTACTTTCACCGTTGTTCATTATGTTTAAGCATGATTTCGTTACCTTTTACACAGGAGGATTCATAAAGGATCCTTCTGATAATAATTTTTTTCTCACCTTATGTACATATATATATTTTATTACGTTAGAATAATTAGGTCTAAGACTGAGATAGATATTACAAGATTAAGGATTAGGAGGAGATGTTTGGGATTCATGGTCACTATCATCCTCTCCTTTTTGGCACATGTACTTTCCTTTTAGTAGTTTTAGTACTTTATGGAATTACATGTTTACACTTGGTATTTATTATATATATATATATCAGATTTGTAATGCCCCGACCCCAGCTACCCAGAGTCGGTGCATTACTTCGTAACATTGGCATGATCACAAGAAAGATCAAATCCCGAAAGACCGATTGGTTTAGTAGCCTTGGAAACACTAGATATATTCATAAGTTTTACATTACATCATAAAATGAAAAACTACTACAATAACATAATGTCTCCATAATCCACACTCATATCCCCACATAATATCCCTGCAGGTCAATCATAATTTACTTCTTCACTACCTGGGAAAAATAAAACATAGAAAAGGGGTGAGCTGAAATGCCCAGTAAGGATAACAATATAGCGGAAACTTTCATAAATAAGAATAAACATTTAAGGCAATGTATAACTAAAACAAAAGCCTTTTAAATATGAACTTTCAACATGGTATGGCATAAATAAAATGAAATAATGCCATTTACTTATTCACATGGATATTCTACTAATCGAATAATCACATGCAAAAAAATCAATAACCACTTTCATAATGTTGGAATTCATAATGCTAAACGTTAATTTCTTTGTCTAGGCCTCATCCCAAGACCTAGGGGTTACTTCTAACCGGAACCCAACCCGGAGTGCCTCTAATAACCGGACACCAACCCGGAGTGCCTCTAATAACCGGACACCAACCCGGAGTGCCTCTAATAACCGGACACCAACCCGGAGGGCATACTTTTACCAGTCCCCAACCTGGAGGGCTTACTTTAACCGGTCCCCAACCCGGAACATACTTGTTTAGCACATTCATCTGAAGAAAAGTTTGAAATATAACATAATCATTCGGATTAAAACTAGCATAAGAAATGTCAATAGTTTCACCATAAACTATGAATGGTATAAAATAGCACATCCACAGTCAAACATATCACAAAACCTTCAATACAATATAGAAGTTTTGTATTATAATAAATCGACTTCAAATAAGCGTAAAATCCATTAAAGGATGTTGACATAGATGAAATCAAAACACTTATTAGAGAAATATCTCTTTCTATTTTTGAAATCATTTAAGAGCCATATAAAATAAAACATTTTCTTGAAAATATTATTGTAAGCTTGTAAGGAAAGCTTTGATGATTTTATAATGGCGGAAAATAACCGCACCCGCCATATAAGTAAAAAAACATTCTTACCTCAATTCTGTCGAAAAGGTTAAAAAGGACCTTGTTTTGAAAACGACGGAAAGATTCCTTTATAAACCTCTTATAAAAAGTAAAACAAGGGTATTAATGACTTTAACCCATATTCTTGTAAATAGTAAAAATGTTTTGAAATACATTTCGAAAAAAAACATGGATGTGGATGATAAAGAGATCCCAGTAGAATATTACGTATAATACAACCTCGGATAATGAAGAGATTGTGAAATAACCCTTACCTTGTTCTTTTCCTTGGTTGGGGTAGGTTAAACTCCTGTATAATGGTGAAATAATTGTTATTAAATTATACAAGAATCATATATATTAATATGATATCATATATGATCTTTTAACATTGATTTATTAATTATCATCATTTCAGGTGTTAACTTACTCATTTTCTTTTATATGTTTTGTTAAATAAGCCATGTTTGTTGTATCTTATTCATATCCATTATTTTTAACCCCAAAATGAGAATAAGACTTGAATGGATATGATGGAGAATGAATCTTATCGCGTTCGTGGAGACGGTAGTCCGTACGTACGCACGAACGCTACTTCCATTTAATTTTTATTTTAAAGGAATCAAATCCAAATGATACATAGGTATATTACTATTCCAGTATAATATAATATTTTATATATGTTACTTAAGTTCATTAACAACATCCTTTATACGTTCCATGTGTGGTATGAACGAGTCATATCATTTTAAGGGGGCGGTAGTCCGCACTTCCTCAAATGAAATTATCGTATGTATATACATCATGAAACGAATAATGGAATGAAATAAAATGGAATTACAGAAGCTTATATATAAAATATATATCATTAATATCATATTTAATTATAGTGCCATCATAATGTCCACCATGAGAGGTGGTAAGATGTATTTGAACAATCATCGTTTCGTGAGGCGTTAGTTTGCCATCCACAGAAACATTATGTTCATCATCCATTAGATGGAGTTGTGTGTATGTGTAGTTTGAATCCTTCTTATAACAACATCCTAGTATATTGATGATACTGGTGTTGTTACAAAAGAAAAGAAATAAAAAGATTTTGGGGGTTGGAGAAGCAAAATAAATGAAAATACTTTAAGAGAAATTGTTACCTTTAATTTAGGTAACTCACTTTGGTTGGAACCAAAGGACTTCTTGAAATGCTTTCTTCCTAAGGGGAAGCTTCAAGGAGGAGTAGAGGGATTTGGGGAGCTTATTTGGGCAGATTTTGGACGATCCAAGTGGCTTGAGAGGTGTGTGGAAAAGAGAAGGAGGAGTTCCCTTTTATAAGAGGGGTGAGGGGCACCATTGGAAAAGCTAGAAATATTAATTTATAATAAATTCATATTCGGTTTCTAATGGCTCCAAAGTTGAATATTCAAAGGTTAAGGTGGGGATAGGTCGAAAACCACTCAACCAATAGAATTTAGACAGGTTTGGGTACTTATATTAACCTTATCTTTAAGTATTAACTCTAAGTTAATTAGTTTCACTTTTACAATGTCTCTTTGTATTTTTATATAATATGGTTAATAAACTTACTATATACATCCAAGCGACCCCCAAGTGGTCCATTAATGATTAACCTATCATAATATAAGTCTCTTGGCCGAACCTTAGATTTTTAGGAATTTAATATCAATTAATAATATAATATTTGTTTTAAGAACTCTTTTATGTCAATTTTGACACTATTCAATAGTTGATTTTTGTGAAACTCATAACAGATTGATTACTTAGAACAAAGTCAATTAAATCAATCCTAATATATCATATTATCTTATAAAATTAGTTTAATTCATTAAAAGTTTCATATTATATTTATTTGGGTATTTATAATATCAATTATTTTAATTTTTCACTATTATAGTAATTACTGCATCATCATTGTGTCATAAATAAAATAAATTATTTAATGTCTAAAAATTATAAATAAAATATCATTATGTAGGAAATCTTTTTAGATTTCTAATGAATATTTATAATCTAAAATCCAACATATATAACCCTATGTAAAAATTGTTGTTCTAAAAGGTATATGCTTGTGTCATTTTTGTATTCATTTTAACTAAATTAAAATAAAGTGTCATTATCACTCACAAGTGGATCCATGGGGTCCCAAAATTGACACAAATATGCCCATGTTCGACCATGTATCAACCAATAGTGTTAAGACACGTTTTAGGGTAATTTAGTATTATTATAATATTATTTTTTAACCCTTATTTACCGGATTTACCCTTAACCATGGTAAATAAAATATTTACCGCAGTAATTATTCAAAATGTCTAAAAATAAAAGTTACCTATTTACACAATTTGAACATCCTGATTCCAAATATGGAATCCATTTTCCTAAATTCAAAACACAGAAGTGGCAGAAATTAATTTAAAATTAATTCCCGCTGTCAAAACAAAAAGCGTGTTTTTAAGAGATAATAACTATCAAAAGATTGACACTTGTTTATGTTTGGTTTAATTGTAAAATTATGTCTAATGACCAACATTATATTAAATTGTAAAAATATATTCTAAATATACTTTAAAACCACTCAAATTCATAATTTATCACTATTAATTATTTTGATTAAAAAAGTTGTTTTTAATTAAAATTTAGTAATTTTCACTATTCATCAAAATATGAAAGTTATCAGAAAAGTACCAAAATTTCACCTTAGGCTAAATTTGATATTCCGAATCCAAAAATTAAGTCCATTTTAAAATATAAAATATATATAACTTCAAAAAGTAGGTATTACTATTCATAACAGCTAGTTTGATCGGTTGTGGTGTGTGTTAAAACTCGACGTTGCGTACAACACACGCTACTGTTTTATTCAAAGGAAAGCGTACCGTGGAAGCTTGGGATGTTTCATTTTAAATTTTTTGATGTCTCCATTTAGTCAAAAAGTTTAAAATATTGTATTTAAAAAGGTTTCACTATCAAAAGTTGATAAAAGTGAAATACTGAAAATGAATCTGTTCTTGCATTATGACTAAGAAACTCATAATATGGATTCTAAAATTATAAGGATTATATAATGTTAAAAATGTAGATAATGCTATTCATGACCTCTTTTAATGGCTTTTTTTTTGGTAAGTCATGGTGCAATTGAACTCGGTGTTGCATGTAGTGCAAGTTATTGAATTATTTTGAAGAAATAACACTTTATGAAATCTTGGGGTGTTACATTCTCCCCTCCTTCAATAAATTGCGTCCTCGCAATTTGAAATTGTTCTTTGAAAATAAAAGGTTGAAAATAGATAATATATTTGTGGGAAAACCCACATCGGAAATTGGGTTACTAAAATTTAGTCTTAATATGAGGAAAAGAGAAATGAAAGGGTCACCACCAAATTATGATCTTGATTAGGAGAACACTGGTGGCAATTAGAGACATATAATCGGAGTAAAAACGTAAATATTTATAGGTAGTGATTGAGGTCATCAATCACAAAAAAGTGTATAATTGAGGTCCTTAAACTCATCAATCTATGATGATTTGAAGTACCATCGGTTCAACAAAATATAGGTTATTGGGATAACACATTTTTGACGTTTCAAAATATCTTAGTTGAAATCCCACATCAAAAAATGAATTAATGAGGCCTCTATTTAAAATAAAGAGTCGAAAGTATGAATATTACCGAAAATAACACATACTAGGGTTCCATGTAGGAAAATATGGATATGGAAGAAAAATCTAACCATCAATTATCTGATGGAGAGTGGTAGAGAACATGGCTATGAAAAGGCCAACAATCCCAAAGCCATAAATTTGTGATGATTTAAGGTACCATCTAGGGAAACATTTTTGTTCTAAGTTCCTTTTCTTAATGTTGAGGAATTTATTTATGAGATTGGATAAGATCATAAGGAGATATACTTACTTTAAAGTTTTGTCCATTAATAAATTTCTACCACAAACTCATCTTTCACTCATAAAAAAATTCTATTTATACTATTCGTACAGGGTTCCAAAATAAATGAATTTATAATTAATCTACATGATCCTTTAATAAAAACTACATTATTTTAATCCAGGACATCTCGTGGGCCAGTGGTAGGTGATACACCCTTGTCGCCCTTCGGTTGCGGGTTCAAGTCTCGTAGCCTTGCCGGACGCGACGGGTTGCCGCCCGACCTCCGGGTTGTCCTTTTATGGCAATCCAAAATAATCCAAACTAGAACTATCCAAAATACTTCTGTCCAAACTCACAGTCCAACATTCATAAGGAAGGTAAACATAATATAGATCCTTTTTACCCCGTAATAGCATATGAATACCTTCATCATGTATAACCATATTCCTTATTGATTACATTCATGCTCCCTTATTCCATATAGAAATCTGGATATACTTCATTAATCCAAAAATGTTTTAAACCCCAATAATGATGGAATATACAAATCATTAATTAGCTTCAAGGTAGTCAAGAATATCCAATATAATTTATCCAAATCAATCATGTATTATTCTAAAATCACTACCTCGGTATCAGAACCATATTATGGTTTATCTTTCTCTCAACCATATATTTTCTAAAAATTTATCCTGCTATTGAGTCACTTTTCTTTGTTCCACACAATCTCAAGTCCTTAATGAAATAGTACTGCAGTACAATCCTTATATACTCCATAATTATTATAACAAGTACATTGTTGATACAACACTCAATTGACATAATCAACATAAGAACTCTAATCATTCTTCTTCATCTGTGGTAGTATCATAACTTGATTATTATCCAATAGCATCATTTCTGGCATAGTCTGATGACTGGGACATAGGTTCGCGTAGTGTCCAAACTCCTTGCAAATGAAGCATTGTACATTTGAAACCATTTTCTTACCCTTGCAGTCACGTACTTTGTGCCCTTTTTCTCCACACTTATAACAAACTCCCATTCCTTTTAGGCAAGTTCCAGGGTGTTTCTTTCCACAGTTACCACATATGGGAAAATTCTTCTTTTCCCTCTTCCCTTTATCCATCTTTCTCTCTTCCATCCTTTTCTTCTCTTGCTTCCCTTCAAAGCCATAGGACTCAGTAAACTCTTTACATATCTTATCAACACATGATATTATTTCTTCATATGATGATAATACATGGGAGACTATTTCTCTTATAAATTCTAGCTTGAGACCATGAAAGATATGATCCTTCATTCTCTTTGAATCATGTGTATTTCTGGAGTTCTCATTCCTTCTACTGGGCGCCATTTCTATACCATGGCATAAACTAGATCAGTTTATGAATCAAAATACATAATCCCATACTTATAAAACACCTAACATAAATTGAACTATTTATGGATATAATCCATAATCATAAGAATGTTTTCTTTGAGGAAGTATATACTCATAATCCCTTCAAAATGATTTGTAAAGAAAATGAGAGTTATCCTAAGCATATCCCCCGGGAGTGTCGTAACCAAGAGTGCAGCAAGGCCCGTTGTCGTGCACCAGTTCCCGTTCGAGTCTAGCTCAAAGCGGTGTTTTCGGGTTTTACCCCTAGGTACATCTGTGCCAGAGCCGCCTCTACCTGCTCGTATCCAGACAGGGATGTATTGCTTGGAAAACTCACAAAATCTCTACAATACCAAAATTCTAGGAAGTTCTTCTATACTAATCCTCAAAGTTCATCTTAGGTCTACGTGCTCTAATCAGAGTTTATCTAAATCTAGCTTCCAAGGTTTGTACTAAACTTCCTCTGATACCAACTGTAACGCCCCGACCCCAGCTACCCCGAGTCGGTGCATTACTTCGTAACATTGGCATGATCACAAGAAAGATCAAATCCCGAAAGACCGATTGGTTTAGTAGCCTTGGAAACACTAGATATATTCATAAGTTTTACATTACATCATAAAATGAAAAACTACTACAATAACATAATGTCTCCATAATCCACACTCATATCCCCACATAATATCCCTGCAGGTCAATCATAATTTACTTCTTCACTACCTGGGAAAAATAAAACATAGAAAAGGGGTGAGCTCAAATGCCCAGTAAGGATAACAATATAGCGGAAACTTTCATAAATAAGAATAAACATTTAAGGCAATGTATAACTAAAACAAAAGCCTTTTAAATATGAACTTTCAACATGGTATGGCATAAATAAAATGAAATAATGCCATTTAATTATTCACATGGATATTCTACTAATCGAATAATCACATGCAAAAAAATCAATAACCACTTTCATAATGTTGGAATTCATAATGCTAAACGTTAATTTCTTTGTCTAGGCCTCATCCCAAGACCTAGGGGTTACTTCTAACCGGAACCCAACCCGGAGTGCCTCTAATAACCGGACACCAACCCGGAGTGCCTCTAATAACCGGACACCAACCCGGAGTGCCTCTAATAACCGGACACCAACCCGGAGGGCATACTTTTACCAGTCCCCAACCTGGAGGGCTTACTTTAACCGGTCCCCAACCCAGAACATACTTGTTTAGCACATTCATCTGAAGAAAAGTTTGAAATATAACATAATCATTCGGATTAAAACTAGCATACGAAATGTCAATAGTTTCACCATAAACTATGAATGGTATAAAATAGCACATCCACAGTCAAACATATCACAAAACCTTCAATACAATATAGAAGTTTTGTATTATAATAAATCTACTTCAAATAAGCGTAAAATCCATTAAAGGATGTTGACATAGATGAAATCAAAACACTTTTTAGAGAAATATCTCTTTCTATTTTTGAAATCATTTAAGAGCCATATAAAATAAAACATTTTCTTGAAAATATTCTTGTAAGCTTGTAAGGAAAGCTTTGACGATTTTATAATGGCGGAAAATAACCGCACCCGCCGTATAAGTAAAAAAAACATTCTTTCCTCAATTCTGTCGAAAAGGTTAAAAAGGACCTTGTTTTGAAAACGACGGAAAGATTCCTTTATAAACCTATTATAAAAAGTAAAACAAGGGTATTAATGACTTTAACCCATATTCTTGTAAATAGTAAAAATGTTTTGAAATACATTTCAAAGAAACATGGATATGGATGATAAAGAGATCCCAGTAGAATATTACGTATAATACAACCTCGGATAATGAAGAGATTGTGAAATAACCCTTACCTTGTTCTTTTCCTTGGTTGGGGTAGGTTAACCTCCTGTATAATGGTGAAATAATTGTTATTAAATTATACAAGAATCATATATATTAATATGATATCATATATGATCTTTTAACATTGATTTATTAATTATCATCGTTTCAGGTGTTAACTTACTCATTTTCTTTTATATGTTTTGTTAAATAAGCCATGTTTGTTGTATCTTATTCATATCCATTATTTTTAACCCCAAAATGAGAATAAGACTTGAATGGATATGATGGAGAATGAATCTTATCGCGTTCGTGGAGACGGTAGTCCGTACGTACGCACGAATGCTACTTCCATTTAATTTTTATTTTAAAAGAATCAAATCCAAATGATACATAGGTATATTACTATTCCAGTATAATATAATATTTTATATATGTTACTTAAGTTCATTAACACCATCCTTTAAACGTTCCATGTGTGGTATGAACGAGTCATATCATTTTAAGGGGGCGGTAGTCCGCACTTCCTCAAATGAAATTATCATATGTATATACATCATGAAACGAATAATGGAATGAAATAAAATGGAATTACAGAAGCTTATATATAAAATATATATCATTAATATCATATTTAATTACAGTGCCATCATAATGGCCACCATGAGAGGTGGTAAGATGTATTTGAACAATCATCGTTTCGTGAGGCGTTAGTTTGCCATCCACAGAAACATTATGTTCATCATCCATTAGATGGAGTTGTGTGTATGTGTAGTTTGAATCCTTCTTATAACAACATCCTAGTATATTGAGGATACTGGTGTTGTTACAAAAGAAAGGAAATAAAAAGATTTTGGGGGTTGGAGAAGCAAAATAAATGAAAATACTTTAAGAGAAATTGTTACCTTTAATTTAGGTAACTCACTTTGGTTGGAACCAAAGGACTTCTTGAAATGCTTTCTTCCTAAGGGGAAGCTTCAAGGAGGAGTAGAGGGATGTGGGGAGCTTAGTTGGGCAGAGTTTGGACGATCCAAGTGGCTTGAGAGGTGTGTGGAAAAGAGAAGGAGGAGTTCCCTTTTATAAGAGGGGTGAGGGGCACCATTGGAAAAGCTAGAAATATTAATTTATAATAAATTCATATTCGGTTTCTAATGGCTCCAAAGTTGACTATTCAAAGGTTAAGGTGGGGATAGGTCTAAAACCACTCAACCAATAGAATTTAGACAGGTTTGGGTACATATATTAACCTTATCTTTAAGTATTAACTCTAAGTTAATTAGTTTCACTTTTACAATGTCTCTTTGTATTTTTATATAATATGGTTAATAAACTTACTATATACATCCAAGCGACCCCCAAGTGGTCCATTAATGATTAACCTATCATAATATAAGTCTCTTGGCCGAACCTTAGATTTTTAGGAATTTAATATCAATTAATAATATAATATTTGTTTTAAGAACTCTTTTATGTCAATTTTGACACTATTCAATAGTTGATTTTTGTGAAACTCATAACAGATTGATTACTTAGAACAAAGTCAATTAAATCAATCCTAATATATCATATTATCTTATAAAATTAGTTTAATTCATTAAAAGTTTCATATTATATTTATTTGGGTATTTATAATATCAATTATTTTAATTTTTCACTATTATAGTAATTGCTGCATCATCATTGTGTCATAAATAAAATAAATTATTTAATGTCTAAAAATTATAAATAAAATATCATTATGTAGGAAATCTTTTTAGCTTTCTAATGAATATTTATAATCTAAAATCCAACATATATAACCCTATGTAAAAATTGTTGTTCTAAAAGGTATATGCTTGTGTCATTTTTGTATTCATTTTAACTAAATTAAAATAAAGTGTCATTATCACTCACAAGTGGATCCATGGGGTCCCAAAATTGACACAAATATGCCCATGGTCGACCATGTATCAACCAATAGTGTTAAGACACGTTTTAGGGTAATTTAGTATTATTATAATATTATTTTTTAACCCTTATTTACCGGATTTACCCTTAACCATGGTAAATAAAATATTTACCGCAGTAATTATTCAAAATGTCTAAAAATAAAAGTTACCTATTTACACAATTTGAACATCCTGATTCCAAATATGGAATCCATTTTCCTAAATTCAAAACACAGAAGTGGCATAAATTAATTTAAAATTAATTCCCGCTGTCAAAACAAAAAGCGTGTTTTTAAGAGATAATAACTATCAAAAGATTGACACTTGTTTATGTTTGGTTTAATTGTAAAATTATGTCTAATGACCAACATTATATTAAATTGTAATAATATATTCTAAATATACTTTAAAACCACTCAAATTCATAATTTATCACTATTAATTATTTTGATTAAAAAAGTTGTTTTTAATTAAAATTTAGTAATTTTCACTATTCATCAAAATATGAAAGTTATCAGAAAAGTACCAAAATTTCACCATAGGCTAAATTTGATATTCCGAATCCATAAATTAAGTCCATTTTAAAATATAAAATATATATAACTTCAAAAAGTAGGTATTACTATTCATAACAGCTAGTTTGATCGGTTGTGGTGTGTGTTAAAACTCGACGTTGCGTACAACACACGCTACTGTTTTATTCAAAGGAAAGCGTACAGTGGAAGCTTGGGATGTTTCATTTTAAATTTTTTGATGTCTCCATTTAGTCAAAAAGTTTAAAATATTGTATTTAAAAAGGTTTCACTATCAAAAGTTGATAAAAGTGCAATACTGAAAATGAATCTGTTCTTGCATTATGACTAAGAAACTCATAATATGGATTCTAAAATTATAAGGATTATATAAAGTTAAAAATGTAGTTAATGCTATTCATGACCTCTTTTAATGGATTTTTTTTGGTAAGTCATGGTGCAATTGAACTCGGTGTTGCGTGTAGTGCAATTTATTGAATTATTTTGAAGAAATAACACACTATGAAATCTTGGGGTGTTACAAGATTTGTTTCTGGTTTTTCTCCCTTATAATCTATCTCTTCAGTATATTTATATTAAAGGATATGCCTCTTATTTTCTTGTTTATTATACCCTCAGTGCTCATCATCAACACAAGGCCTAATAGAGGAGGATATTAGGAATTCACCATCTCTATCCCCTCATTATGTTATATTTTTGGGGTGGGGTCGTGAAAGATCTCTATTGAAATACTACACTGAGAACTAATAACAACTGAAATGTCATCCTTTGATGGATTATAGGGCCTTTGATCAAGTAGTCTTCTCTATGAGATTTCAATATCCCTAGACCATAATAAAAAGGCTGAAACCAACATTTTTCTCTCTCAGGAAGAGAGAAAAAAACCCACATTCCAAAAAAAATATGTACCAAAGGCATCATCATAATAGTCAAATAAATGAGTGAAAAAAAATTCCAAACAGAAAATGAATAGAAAATGAATATGAAACACATTGATCAAAATCATAATTATATAATTACTTATGTAGCATGGTGAATTATTCTATAGGCCACAAAACATATATTTTTTGTCCCTAAAATGAGTTATAGTGGAAACACAAATAGGAAAATGGAAACCGAGGGTACAAGAGCCATAGAATCAAATACATCAATGCCCAAAAATATTGTAGTCGAGGATGTAGACAATTAAGAAAGAAAATTTAAATTATTATAAGGAGAAAAATAATAACCTGAATTTCAAATGGATATAATATCATTAGAAAAAAAATAAAACTGATGAAATTTTCAAAATCCATTTATTTGAAAACTAAAATAATGTAGAAATAGATAGAAATTCACAGTTTTCAACTGTTTCTGAAAAAAAAACTTTAGTAGGATGGTGGTCTCACACCATATGTCATCGAATCGGTACTATTTTCATCAAACCTAAATGGTTCCTAAAATTTGATAACAAAATGACCTTAGACAAACTCTTAGACGAGTTATTAGAAGTGTTTATCTTATGTACATACACATCCCTTGTTTCAATGATATAATTAACATAATTTAACCTAAAATCTATGTTCTTTGACCTCCTTGAAAAAAAACTAATTTTATGATATGTTTAGGGATTATAGAAAATAACAATACACTTCTATATTACATAAAGATAAGGAAAATTCATCTGTCAATACATTTAACCAAATGGATTCATTAATTTATTCAGTTAAATAATTGAATTTTTCCTCAGTGGTGGACAAGTAAAATTATAATAACATATTACATTTCCCTGAAATAGGACCACCACAATCATAAAACACATAAAATTTAATAGATTTCTTAGTGTTAATATTCACAATATAGTAAAAATTAATCTAACCCACTTTATTGTAACAAAAATAAGATTTTTTTCCAAAAAAAATTATATGTCAGAATACATGGAAACATATCTCACCAGAAACAAAAAAAATAAGTAATAATTAGAATCAGTTAACTAAAAAACAAGTGAGTTTCCCAATAAAAGACTAATCTCATAAAATAAGTAGGTATAATCAAGACTAGTGGTAAAATTGATTCATAAAAAGGAGGAAATTGAGTTCTTTTAACTATTTCATCTACGATAAAAACATGAGAAATTTGAATCAAGTTAATTTAGATAGATATTTTAAGATTGAATATCGATCAAATCGATGTTAAGAAAATGATTAATCATCGTTATTTCGAGTAAGAAATATGTATGAATAAAATTATTGTTTTTTCTGAATCATCAAAATCAAGTCTTAGTGTGAATAATTAAGAGGAATCATTATGACTTGAAAATAAAAACAATGTAGTATAATTATAATTTTGATACAATTATTGTTGATAAATGTTTCAAATTAAGAAACTAATATCATTGGTGTTTTATGATCACAATAAGCACATCGGTCTAAATATAAACATTATTTGAAAGATACTAGAAGATAGATAATTGAAGTAGTAAAATATTTTTGGAAGTCCTTGAAGTAATATTTATGTATGATATTACATGTTATTGTTTTTTTTCTAGAGTGTTGTAGGATGTCATGGAAATACTTGAACAAATATTTAAGTATGATATTTTGGGATTGTAAAGCATCTTCAATTGTTGAATCCATATGGTTGGTATAAGGAACCCTGGAAGACCATTTGGTCTTTTGAATCCAACGATAATAAGTTGTCAATAGTCGAAATTGATATGTTTGGTAGGAGACAACATCTTATGCAGCATGAAAATAGTGGTTATCAATTCACTGAAAGATGAGTTCTATTGGTGTTAGTTCACCAGAATGAAAATATGTTTTTTCTCTTGAATCACTATCATCATGTATTTTATGGAAATGGAGGGAGGTTATCTTGCACTATTCTTTTACTAGTGTTTAGAAATCACATTGAGAAATTAAATAAAAATCATTGGTAAGTATTGTCGATGGGAAAAATCTCTTAAAATTCAATGGTTAATGCATCAAATTAACTAGTAGTGACCCACCATAAAATTTGTCTGGGTCCATGTATTATGGTGTAATTTTATCATTGATTTTAGTCATTTATAGGGTCTCTAAGTCATACTAATTTAAAATATCTTGTACTTTTTAATAAATAAAATGTTTCAATGTTTTTCCTATGAATGTGGGATGAAAGTATAAACCACTAAAATCCCATTGTGTCATTAATTATATTAATTTATACTCATTCATTAAATATATGTGTGAGTTGTGTGATAATGATATGGAGTTTTTTGAAATTACTGTGGTGATTAAGATGACATGTTTCATTATTTTTTTGGTACACTAATGTTTGGAGTTTTCCATTCAATGCTTGTTCCAAGGTTTCTGGTTCCCATAACATTGCTTCCAATGGATTAAGATTGGTTCGAGATTCTAAAAAAAATCATCCTTCAAAGGATTTCATCATATATAGGGTCTAAAATTTTTACCATATTTAGATTGTTATAGAATTATATGTATTTTAATAAAGAATAGTTTCACTAATGTTTAATACCATTACACTCCAAACCATTCTAAGGACATTACATGGAACATCTATTTTTGTAAAAACATATTCTCCATCATTGTAAATAGTGGTATCATTTTTATTCAGACCATATAGAGAATTAAGATGCACCTTATGATCGATATTCACATTGATGTTAATCCTCCAAAAATATAAAAAATAACTAGGATATTTATCTAAATCAAAATTCATAGATCCCATCATTCCAATTTAGAGGGATTTAATTCCAATATTTAGGTGATAAATTATCTTTACAATCCCTTTGAAATGGAAAAGATACCATTATTTATGTGGTGGTATATGAATTTGTTCAGATAAATTGTATTTTTACAGAAACATTAAAAAATGTAGAAAAAGATTAATATTATTGTGTTTCAAAAATTACTGATATAATAAAAAGGGATATAAGAAAAAAAATGATTCAATTTATGTTGGACATCTTCTCATGGAGAGAACTCCACCTTCAACCTTCTTTATTATGAAAGTAAAAATAAAAGGATACAAAAATTTGAATGTAATAAGGGCTAAAGAACACATATGAGGGAATGAGCCCATCTAAACCAGCTGATGGTCTTAAAACTCATCACATGGAGTTATCATCTTGTATTATTGGACATAAATACACTATAGAAATAGTTATTCAAACGATACTTCAGAATATAGAAGAATAAATATAAAATAATCTAATAAAGAACTACTTATAGTGTTAGATATCTTAACCATGTTACATTTACAACAAGAATGGTTCTCCATAGCCTTATAAACCATCATTTGTAAACCTTATTTCTCAAAATGATAAAACATCTCCACTGATATCCACAAGAACCCTAAACTAGGAATCGATACATATAACTAGAACGTCTGACTTCAGTGGATAACATAGAATCAAATAAATGCCACACCTTCAATAACTCTCACAATCTCTCAATAAGAATAAAAAATAAGAAACATGAGGTTTTATATCTCATGAAGAATAAGAAATTAACTATTGTCAGAAAAATTGATTTGATGGAGGAATCATCAAATTAGCCGAAGTGATGGGAACTCATGCAAATGTGAAAGATAAGTGATTCATGGATGGATTAGATAAAAAACACCACTAGAAATCATAATCATCAAATAAATCACAAAACATGATGAATAATTACATAGGCCTAAATACATAAACAAGTATTAGATAAAAAATATTGATGGACAAAACATAATGGATAATGAAAAAACCGAGCATACAAGATCCATATGATCAAAATTATCAACGACCAATAAAAGGACAAGTGAGTATTCTTACAACTAAAGAAAAATATAATTAAAATATTTCATGGAGTAAAATAATGACATTAATATTTCATGCTCGGAACAACCATGTAATGTAATTAAAAAATATTGATTGAATATTCAATTGAGTTGTAAACTAAAAAAATATAGTGACACATAAAAAAACACAAAAATCATATTCATATTTTTGTGTGAGATCATAAGGAACCCATTAAAAGCCAAATAATGATGTAACATGGATAAATAATACCATATTACTCAAAATAAATAACCCTACAAGTGGTGAAATCAATCAACCAAATGTCCCAAAAACCGTGGATAGCCAAAACTCAGAAGTCATGAAACCCAACTACTATTTTATCCCCACCACCATCATTCATGGGGAATATGCACTTATTTCTTCAGGAAATTGGGATGATCTTATTTGTTTAATGTTCAAACATTCCAATCTATTTCTAATGGGTTTATTCATAGAACCAGAAACATCCCATGATTCTATATCCATTTGGACCTACTTTCAAAAGGTAGGTGCTCATTAGATGTGGAGCGATGAGGCTTAAGAATATGCACTGCTCAAGAGGATGGGAGGTCGGACTCGTCACACCTTTTTTAGAGGAATTATTATCTACTTTGGGGATCTCATTATATATTTTAGTTCTGTACGTGAATCCTTATTAAATTACCAATTATGAAAATGATCTTCCCTTTATATCTTACAATCAATGATTAATTTGTATGAGATTTATAGAATCTATTATATGTATTTGAGGTTATTCATTGAGATATAATCATCTGTATTTGTCCGAGATTCTTAGTCAATGGTATCCTTCATCGTATTATATTGAAATCTCTGGGTCATTATGATAATCATACTATTTTTAAAGAAACTCAATGTGGAACTTGAAGTTTATTGTTGTTAAGAAGGACATGGATTATTTCAGAGTTGGAATCGTACCCACAGTTGGGCTACCTGCATATCCTTGTTTAGAAATAGAATCATAACCCACACAGTTCGAGTGGAGCTATATGGGGTATGCATTATTGATGGCCCAAAGAAATATGTCATAATACTTTTACACTCTAAGATCATGTGGGTCATGGTCGATGTGAGAAACAAGAGGTCTCAGTATAACCCGACGATTGTGCCATGAAAGATGCAATCATAAGAAATGATGTGGGGATTATGTATATATGACTTCCCAGATAGATGAGGATTGGTATTTACATTAGGGAAGAAAAACAGGAACAAGGTACATAATGGTATGTGTGCTTTATGTATATTTGGATACTTAACTTAGGGCTTACTCATAAGAAGGATGCCCAAGTTAGAGGGTACTTTATGATTGGGTTTTATTCCTAAGAAAGAAGCCCAGATCAAAAGAAATTATTACTAGGGCTTACTCCTAAGAAGGAATCCCAGGTTTGAGAACTTGTGACTGGGGATTACTCTTAAAGAGGATGCCCATGAATAGGGAACTTGGGGTTTGTTCCAAAAGAGGATTCCCATGAATTGGGAACTTTGGGCTTATTTTTAAGGAGGATTCCCATAAATAGGGAACTTGGGGATTATTCCTAAGGAGGATTCCTAGGTTAGGGAACTATAGAGGATTAATCCTAAGGAGGATTCCAAGTTAATGATCTTTTCATCTTAGATGATGAGGTTGAATGAATGAAATCTCTAACCCTAGTGACATAAAGATATTTAAATCACTATATTTTGAGATATGTTCCACAGAATTCCTTTTAGATAAGGAATCCAACAAAGGAACCATGCAATAAATGGTTTTGAAGATGGTTTTGAAGGCCAATTCTTGAAGAGGGGAGGTGGATTTTAGGAAATGAAGTGACCATTCTGGCGGGGCACCCAAAAAGTTGTAGGCGCACAAGTCATGTTCAGGCGCACAGGTTTTTTCATGAAAGTATACTTGCACAACACTTGGGTACTTGCACACAGGTCATCCCATAGGGTAATACATGGGTGAGACTTGGCTCAATCCCATTGAATTATCCCTAAAGGCTTCCAAAAGCGTGGCGCACAGGTTCTGTTGAAGGGATAAGTTGGTGTGTAAGTGTCTTCATTCCCTTTAAGGGTTAGACACTTAGGCGCACAAGTGTTGATGAATATCAACACTTAGTCAATGTTCCCCCTCTTTAAATTTTCCATTCTAGGTAAGAAATTACCTTAGAAGTGTTTGGAAGACTTCAAGAAGAGACTAGGGCACCAAGAGCAAAAATCTGAGTTTCTGGATTTTTCGTCCTCGAAATGGGGGGCCCAGAACGGGTACTTATAGGCTATTGAAGACTTTGGGAAAAAATAAAGTAGGGCGTGCAAGTCACATGCATGCCCAATATATGGTCTGTAGGTATACTTGCACGACCATCTTGGAACATGTGTGTCCCATGCTTAAATAAATCTATGTTCAAGCCTTTGTTGATTTTTGATGTTTTCTTCAAAGGATGAATAAATTTGTGTTTATGGTATTTCCCTTTCCATTCGTTAGACTCTGGGACAGAATGGAGTGTCAACAAAAGTCCCCCCTCAGATTTGTATCTGAAAGGAAGGAGGATGTGACTATGAGGAAAAGAAGAAAACCATGGAAATTGTGGCGTGCATGTTTTGAGCGCACAAATAGTGGCATGCAAGGGTGATCCGTGAAAGCTTCAGCACGCAGGTCTGTGGCCTTGCCTATAAATATACACACCATTTTCACACAAATCACCCGTCTTTGAATGCTTCTGAGCTCTTTCCGTGTAGGTTGCTTTCGTTGTGCAAGTATACTGATTTTCTATAATTTCATTGCTTCGGTTCGTGTTGCGCTTCTGCCGAGGTATTTGGACTTGCACAATTATACCAGCGTGCAAAAACATGGGTGACACAGTTACACATGCACTCCAACATTGGACATGCGCGCCTTAATGCCATAGCCATTTTTTCACTTTTCATCACAAATTATATGAAAAATCAACTTACATAAGAGTTAATTACTCGACCTTTGTGAAGATTCAATGGCTCCTAGAAGAATTGGAACAAATGATGAACTGGCTAGAAAGAGAATTGATGACATGATGAATGTTGTTGGCCATGATTTCTATGATATCTACGATAGCACTCTTCCATATCTGTCCATGTACGCGAAGAAATATCATCTTATCTTTCTACATAGAAAATACATTCCTCTGTAATATCATGGTCATCTTCAAGAAGTCAACATTCCACAGGAAAAGAATTATCTTCTGTATTCTTGGTTTCAGACTTAAATCAATTTTTCCTTAGCAAATATCATAGTGGAGGATCATTTGTTAACACTAGAACTGTGAAGAAGGCCTAAAAATGCATCATAGCCCCTATGCCCCAGATCTGAAACCTCACAAGTCGGATATGCAACCACAATGTTATCATTAAATCTTATGAAATTCTCATATTGATCAATCCAAAGGCTGGAAGAAGAGTTGGGACTTCCGTCCTGGAGGAGGTGCCAAGACAACTTGGATGTGGGCATATTTATTACGACAAACCTGTGCAGAGTTTTTCGATGATCTGAAGGGAGATGCAATATATGAAGCTGTCTGGGCTGGGCAGACATATGTTTATAGGAATGATGACTTTGTGTCGAAGCTAATCAGCCACTGGAGCCCAGAAACCAATTCTTTCCATCTGAATCATGGAGAAGTAGGCATCAGATTGTGGGATGTGTAAAAGATCATGGGGTCTCCAATTCTAGGTGACATGTTTGATGAATTCATCCCTCCCAAGGCTACGTGGAATAATTACAAGAAGAATCTTGATTTGGATCGAGAATTATTGAAAATCTTCGTCAAGCTCAAGAATTCCATGACCTCCAAAACTCATTCTATAAAGGATATTCGTCCAGAGAAGTGGATGGATATATTACTTACCGGGAAGGAGGGGGATTGGCCCACCTATACTCATCCTACTATTTTCCCCATAATAGAGAAGAGGGGTGCTTATGGCACATTCTGGACGACTCTAGAATCAGAATAATTTGAGAAGTTGGTGTACGAAGTGGATCAAAGAATCCTAGAAAAGACCCATCTGGCAGGCTTCTTATCCTAGTGGATCAGTGTTTCTCTATTTTCAGTCATGGATTCGAAGGGAGGTGACAGGCCAGTGACCTTCGTTGTTGCAGCCAAGTTGGATGAGAAGAAAATGGTTTGGTTGGACACCCCCATTTTTTCGAAGATTCATATGAGCTAACTCCATGTCTTTATGGGATAGTCTCCTTTGAGAATAGTGGAACCATTCCATGTTTTGTGGGGATGGATCGCCCCTCATTTTAGAAAATATTCTATACCGAACCAAGTACAGGTTTCTGGAAGTTCTTTCAGGCCATCAGTTGATGCATTTTATGGAATTACTCTGTTAGCTCTCAACTCCTATGATATGAAGGTGTGGTTGAGCATCTTCAAGGAATTTTATTTCATTCCTTATAGAAACCTTCCAACTATGAGGTTTGTTGATGATGGAACAATCGACCTAGAATTGAGGTCATACATGCTGGAATTTAGAAATGGTGTACTAGCCACCAGGATTGACGGAGACATTATATGTGAGGCCTATGCTCCATAAAGATTTTCACGCCAATTAATGTGTCTGCAGTAGACTGTTGAATCCCCTCCTGTGAGTGTGAGGTGGGAACAACATCTGATGATTTCCCAATAACAATGGTTGATGGCATCAATGGAGAAGACCTGGGTAGTGTTTGAGGTAACATTTTCTAAAGCGATGAGTAATATGACTACATGGTTTACCAAGAACTGGATAGCATCATACCCTGAAGGTGTGTTTAATTGTCTGGTTTATCAGGTGGGGAAAATGAAAAGAACTGCAGAAAAAGAAACCCTTCATCTGGATGGTGATTCTTCCCCACCTGGAGCTGATTTAACAGGTTCCTCACCAAGGGATGACTCACCGGATTCCCAATATGGGGATGATGAGGCGAGTCATGTGACAAATTGGACTCATTCTAGATATAATCCTCAAGTCAGAATCAAGAGACCCACTCCATCGACTCCTAGTGAGTTACTTCATTGAGGAAATTTAATCTCCATTACTTTATAGAGAAACAAGTATTATTTTCTTATCCTTTATCTATAGTTGCAGGAGCTGGGATGAAGCTGATGATCAAGATTATAGGACCCTCCTCGTAGCCTTTTGGTACACATGCTAAATATCTATGACCAGAGGTTGTCTAGACATAGAAGAGTTTATATTGTGATGCTGAAACTACCTCGCAGGATCTATGCGAAGGGATACACATCCTTGAAATAGGGAATCATTGGGCCTCTACCGATATTTTTTTCGAGGATAACCGTGATGAATTGTGGGCTTACATCAGAGATCTGGAGATTCTCATATATTCCACTGATGATTCCATTCCTGTCACCAAGCGGGTGAAGGAAATGATAGATCGTGCCACCACATAGGGGACTGGTCCTTCCTAAGATGAGGAGTGACATGATTACGTGGCTCCTGAAGATGTAAGTCTCTTTCATTATTTTCTTTGTAACATGATTACATTTAAAGCTTTGTTACCCAAGGAAATTACATTCTTCATCCTACAACTTGCAAATAAAGGAACTGCTGAGGTTCATTCACCACAATATAGCCCTGGTGGTACTTCCATCGGGGATAATGAATCTCATCATGAGCTGAGTAAGATATCTCCAGGCCAGCAAGCCATGGACGAGGAGATAGACATAGCTCTTAATTCTCTAATTACTGTATTTGTATATGATGATGTCATCACTCCCAAAAAGATGAAGAAGCAAAGTCATCGAAGAAAGAAGTCCACAGCTAAACGCTTTATCAGTAGTGGTAAGTCCTTCGGATAGTCATGAGTCTTAACCCATGAAATGATTGCTCATACTTCTTAGGATTGTAGGGTATTATTCAATTTACCCTTTGAGGTAGACGATTGACCCTCCTCTAAGAATGATGGAGGATGTTGGTGAACAATCACAAGTTCATGTTGGCTTGGCTGCTCTAGAAGAGGATCCAATGTCTATTCCCAGTACCACTCCTGTTACTACTGCAAGGAGAGAAGAGCCTGCTTCTGGTAAATTAACAATGCTTCATAAAATGTTGAATGGGACATAAAAAGACATTCATTCTATCATACTTTAGGTTCAACACCTGCACCGGATCATTTAGCGGCCACTACAACTGACACCACAATTTTATCTGAAGACGCTGTCCGGGGTCCGAGGTCGCAGAATGAGGGTCGCCAAAAATACGTATTGAATGCTCCCACTGGTGAGACTAACCAGGAATATGAGATAACATTGGATGAAATGATGGAACTTGGCACATATTTTGAAGATTTTTTAGATCATGTTAAATTACCATGTAATTTAGATGATTTTGGACGTGAGTTTTATCCTTAGTCCTATTAAAATAACTTCTTATTAAATCTCTGGCCATGATTGGTTCGAATGTGCGGTTCTATCTGAGAAAGTTGCTGAACTACCAATTCCTGAAAGGGGAATAGACAAACCTACTATAGGAGAGACATTAGCTCAAGTGGATCTTAAACTGACTGAGAATCCCGAAATTCATCCTGAAAATCCTGTTGAAGCTAGGAAATACAGGGACGATCCTTTTCATGTTGTTGATCTAACGTTGGTTAAGGGATAACAATATTTGCGACTATACTTAATTTTCATGACATCCAATCAACGTTTTTTATCCTTTGAAACTATCCAAGGCTTTTAATTGATTATGTAGGGACTTCAATTTCAGTGGATGGATCTGGAGGTGATGTCTCAGCCTCCGACCCAATGAGAATAGAAAGTGAAGTTGCAAGGATTAGGGGGAAGGAACAGAACATGGATCTTCTCTAAGTGCATTAATCCTGAATTGTATTTCCCCCAGTGATAGTGATGTTGAGTCTGATCTGGAGGTACAAAAGGTGCTCCAGTTTTCTCATCACAAGGCATGGCAGAACATATAGAAGATCATATCTGAAGTGCCTCTTGAAGAGCTGTCATCGAAGATCCCTCGACTGTAATCCCTATTCTTCATGTCGGGACTTGGCAGTTATGGATATCAAGAGTTCCATGACGCGGTAAAACAAGACATATTATGAAGGGAGTATGAGCAAAAGTACCGTCATGATTTGACCAGAGTGAGGCTATTGACCGATGTCAGCGAACTTGAGGATGCAGTGTCCCGAGTTGAGGCTGATCATGCAGCCAAGTTAAAAGAGCTAAATCATAATATCAAGGAGAATGTCTTCTAGCATATGCACCATCAACAACAGTTAGATGTTGTTACTGGGGAACTTGATCGGCATAATAATTCACTTAAAGGAGTTCAATCAAATGGTATGAAAGCCATAACAGATGCTAAGAAATCACTCCATCAAGCTAAAAAGAGTGAAGCTGGTCAAGTGCATGAGCTTCAAGTGGCTGCTGATAAAGCTCGGGATACCGTGAATAAAGTGAAGAGTTATGTTGAAAGCCTGTTGTAATTCTTGGAAAAGAGAATAGACTCCAGTGTGTAGATGTCCTTCTAACTCTTGTGCATCAATGAAGAATACTTTCATCTTCAATCATTTGTGTCTGTTTGCTACCTGCTTTAAATTTTACCTAATACAATGGGCCTTGTAATCCTAGTTTGATTTTTCTAGGATTATTATAAATAACCATAAAAACATTGAATCTTTTTATTTCTTAATATTACCTAAATCATACAAAATGTATGTTTATTGAGCTAGAACCTAACTTTTATTCTTAGTTCCCCTGTCTTTTTTAGGCAGATTAATGTCATGCACGTCAGACATAAAAATACTAATGTTTACGGTCAAAATATCTTTGATTGAATGTATTAAAATTGACTTAATTACTTGATAATTTATCTAAAAACATATTACCATATTCCAGTATGAGGGAAAACATGTAAACTATGACTTAAGAAATTTTGAATCTGGGGAATGATATAAAAAGGGCTAAAAGGAATTAGAAGAAGTATTTCCCAGGAATGAAGTTACCACTATTTGACAAACCAGTTAGGGGGATGGATTATGCATGGCCGATTAATGGAATTGGATACATAGATAAATAATAGCATCTTTTTGCTGAATGGTCAATTATGTATACTACTTATGAAAGGCTGCCTAAGGGGACTTGCTGCTTAGTCAGGCAAAAGAACTCTCAGAAATTTTTCATTTCTATTTCTAAATGCTGGTGAAAGTTTATGGAGATTCACATTTTCCAAGGCACAGAGTCTGTTGTATGGAGGTAGGTACTTGAATATGGAAAGGATATTTCCAATCAAGATTGTCTAAGAATTGGATGAATGTCACTCCTATGAAGGTATGACCCAAACGTAGGGAAGAGAAATATAAACCATAGACTCAAATACTTTCAAATCATGAAAATGATTATGGGAAAAATTTATTAAATAAGGATATTTTTGAGGATCCCTACATATTGTTGTTTATAAAAATAAGAGCAAAAAAGGTTTCTCTCCCATGAATGAAGTTACCACTATTTAACAAACCTATTAGGGGGTTCAATTATGCAGGTCCATTTTAAGGGAATTTGCTACATAGTAAAATATTAGCATCATTTGGATGACATGTCCATTATGTAGACTACTTTTGCAAGGATGCCTAAGAGAACGTTATTCATAGTCAGGAAAAAGACCTCTCAGAAATTTTACTTTTGTGACCAGAAGTCAAAAAAATAGATTATGGAGATCCGGAAGTATTTAATGTTAGGATTATGACACATAAAAATGGGTATTGTCCAATGCATTTAGATATACATAGACCAATTCTAACTATACTCATGTTGTGGTTGGGTCCAGAATTGAGGTGTCAGACTTCACTACGTACCCCATAAGTATGGGAATCAAGCCATAAGTAGTTCTTGAAATACAGTTTAACATCATGTGGGATGAGAGTGTAGGAGATCTTAGTTTAGGGTAATAAAGCTCGGACCATAATAATGAATACATAGTGTGGTTTATAAACATGATGTGAATGAAGACTTGGGTTTCCATACCACATTCATGTTTTCACAGGGGGACTTTTTAGCTAAAGGACTGAAAGTGGAATTTGGGTTTAGGCCCAAAGACTTGGGGATAGATTCGAGGGACCCTCGAACGTTCCTACATATCCCATAAGGATGGGAATCAAGCGGCACGTAGTTCTTAAAATACCCTCTATACAGATTTGGTTTGTAAAAGTTAAGGGTGAAAGGGGACTTTAATGCAATGATGGTTTGACCCATGATAAAAGTCTCGGGCATTTACATGTATGCACGTAGTCTTTGGAATAAATCATGATTGGAGATCAATGTAAATAATGATTCCCTCTCAGGTGAGGGTATCAAAGAATGTTGTATTTTATTGGCATACAGTACAATGGGGGATTGTATAGTTTAACGTCAAAGAGAAAAGGCGACGGTGAACCAATGTAAAAAAATATTGGTTCTGGGGGCATCTTCACGAATAAACATCATACGAGATGGAGGTGAACCGATGTGAAGAGATTCGTTTCGGGCTTGAAACTCAGAAGGTTTCATACGTACCTATCCTAGAAGGAAAGGATCAATGTCCGGGTAGTTCGATTAAAGAATGAATTGGAAATCAAGTTGTTTTATAAGACAATGACCTAAAAATGGTGTTGCGACTTATGCGTGGTTAGAGTCCTATAGAGGGTATTATAGTTGACGTTTACTCTAACCTCACGTGAGTTTTACTCAGTGTGATAAACTAGCGGTAGAAACAACCCTAATGATGCATAGTTTAATGTCATGTTGGACAATAAGGGTCTGTATAGTTTACCGTCATATAACTAGCACAAAAGAGACGATTATGCAATTTAAAGTCTTAGAGTAAGGACTTTGGGGACTGTGATGTTTAATGTCATGCATTAAGGGCAACAAAATTTAACATTATGAAGGACAAAAGGGGAAAAATAAAGTTTAATGTTATGTTGGATGATGGAATGTTGTACTGTTTAGAGTCATGTAGCTAGGACGTATTAAGGACTCTTCCATAGTTTAATGTCATGTGGGATGAAGAGGTGAACAGTTTAACATCATATAGCTAGGATGATGGTTATGCAGTTTAACATATTTCTGGACATAGAGGGTATTTGTGTTACAAAAAATACGTCTTCAGAAATCTAGCATTGGTTGGATTCGTGATGAGTTCTCCATCCATTGAGATTACAGAATAAACTCCTTTGGAGTAGACCTTATGTATTGAGTAAGGTTTTTCCAACATTGGATAAAGCATGGGAGGTTTCTTTCCTAGTATAATTGGAGTTCTGAGGCCCAATACCAATTCTCCTTGAATGAATGAATGAAGAAGAACTTTTTTGTTGAAGACTCGTGCTATTCGTTTCTGATAGACTTCCAAGTGGTGCAGGGTGCACAATCTTTTCTTATATAATCATTCAAATTCATCCAATCTCTTTTGAGATTGTTCATCTATAGATGATTGATCACAAATGGCTACTTTGAGTGAAGGTAATTGAGCCACAATGGGAAAGATTTCTTTTGTTCCATATACCAATGAATATGGAGTTGACCGCATTGCAGTGCGGGTGGTGGTCCAATTATCCCAAAAGGCATGAAAAAGTTTATTAGGCCATGAAATCTTATCTTTAGCCATCATCTTTTGCAATATGTTTGAAAGAGTATTATTGAAGGCCTCTATTTTTCCATTGGCTGCTAAATGATACCATGATGAATGGTTGGATTTGATGTTGTATTCTTGATACAACTTCCTTCACTCGGAAGAACAGAATTTGGTTCCATTATCTATCAATATGGTATGAGGGACACCAAATATGGTAATGATGTTAGACTTGATGAAGCTAACATTGATTTTACAACTAACTTAATTGAGAGGTATTGCCTCTGTCCATTTGGAAAAGATGTCAGTAGTAGTAAGAATATAATTAAATTTCTTGGATGTAGCTAAAGGGTAAGGTCCCACTACATCCATTCCCCATGTGGAAAATGGGAATGAGTATTTAGCTGTATGAAGAAACTCTGGGGTATGATTAATGAAATTCGAATATACTTGGCATGAATGACACTTCAAAGTGAAATAAACACAATCTTGTATCATTGATCGCAAAAAGTATCCAAGCCTTCGAATTTGATCAGATAGTCATTGTCCAGATTGGTGGGGACAACAGACTCCTGCATGTACTTCTTTCATGACAACCATTATCTCTTACCCATCAATGCATATTAAGAGAATTCAATCAAAACCACACTTGAAGTAGATAATTTTCTCTAAGTGATATGGCCGATCATAAAGAGTAAAATTGACCACAAGTTTCCAGACTTGTTCATTCTCGGCTCTATCAGGTGGGAGTGTTCCATTTTGAAGGTATTCCCTAATAGGTGTCATCCATCCTATAGTATGACCATATTTTTTATAAATGGGAATAATTTCATTGACTTCCTCTGCTCTGGATTGAACATAAGGTGAAATTGTACGACGGTGGGCAATACATAAGATTGTCTCGTCCCGATTTGGATCTGCCAGAGCTGTGGCTCTATTTTCCAGTGCATCAGTTTGAGCAGTTTGTGATCATGGGACATAAGAAAATGTCAGTTCTGTAGAAAATTCCTCCATTAACTCTCTGAAAAAATCATACAAAGGGATCAACTCTTCTTTTCTGATAGACTAATCCCCATTGACCTGTTTGATTACCAATTCGGAATCACCTGTCACCTTTAAGTGATTCACTCGTGCCTAAAGCACCAACTCCAATCCTGTGATGAGAACATGATATTCTGCTTCATTATTGGTACCACCTTCCCACAATAAGAATGAATCGGGTAACACTGCTTTTGCCAGGGAAATAAGAAAAATTCCTAACCCAACATTCTTGAATTTAGGATCTTCTATTTCCTTTTATGTTGGACTTCTAGAAGCACTATCAAAATACATTTCCCATATTTAAAGATTATCTTGAATAGAGAAGACTTACTCATCATAAAGTTCTGTATCTAAATATGTATCTTCTACTGAATGGTGTTCAGCATGGAAATAAGCCAGAGCATGGACCTTTATTGCCTTTTGAGACACATACTAGATATCAAACTGCTCCAAATTAACTGCCCACCTTGCCAAACATCATGTAAGAATTGGATGACTAAGGATGAATTTGAGCGGGTTATTTCTAGAAACTAATTGGACCTCTTGATGTTTTAGTTAGTGTCTCAATTTCTGAACTATAGCTATTAATGCTAGGCAGCACATTTCAATACATGAATATCGGGTTTCTGCTTCAATCATAGTCCGACTGAGATAGTAAAGGTTGTTTTCATTCCCAACGTCATTCTTCTGGGAAAGGAAGGCACTCAATGATAACTCTAAAGATATAACATAAAGAATAAGTGGACTTCCTTCAACATGTGGCATTAATATTGATGGACTCAAGAGATATTTTTTGAGAATATTGAATTCTTCTTGACATTATTTAGTCCAATGGTAAGTGACTCCCTTATTCATCAGTTTGGTAAAGGGTAAAAATTTTCCTGCCAGATTGGCGATGAAATGCCGAATATAGGCCAAGTGTCCTTGAATTCCTTTCAATTCATTCAAATTTCGAGGAGGTGACACGCCAAGGATTGACTTTGTCTTCTCAGGATCAACATTGATACCACAATGGCATACAACAAAGCCGAGAAATTTTCCTAAGGTTACCCCAAAATCACATTTTAAGGGATTCATCTTCAAATTATGTTGTCAATGTTTGTGGAATATGAATTCCAAGTCATCCAAGTGATTAGAGTGTTTTTTGGATTTAACTACCAAATTTTCTACATAACATTCAATAAAATTCCCTAAAAAGGGTTTGATGATACGGTGCATGGCACGCTGATATGTTTCTCCCGCATTCATTAGGACAAAGGGCATTACCCGATTGAAAACCAAACCCTGAGGGGCTCTGAAGGCTGTAGTTTCTTCATATTCTTGAGCCATTCAGATTTGATTATACCCAGAAAATCCATCCATGAAGTAAAGTGCTTCATAGCCAGTTTTTTCATCAATTAAGAGTTCTGTAATCAGAATTGGAAAATCATCCTTAGGAAAATGCCGATTAAGATCTCTGAAATCAATACAAACTCTAATTTTTATATTCTTATTTTTCATAGGGAAACTATTATCCAACCACCTGGTATATATAACTTCTCTGAGGAAGTTAGCTTTGACAATCTTATCTACATCAGCATAAATTTTGGAAGCATAAGTTGGGTGTGTTTCTCTCGTGGCTCGCTTAAATCCTCGATATTCTTCTAGAAAACCCAAACGATGAGTATAAATATCAGGATCAAGCCCGGGTATCTATGTAGAGTTCCAAGAAAATATATCTTGATTGTTCTTTAAAAATTAAATATACATTTCTTGCTCTTCAAGAGTCATGGCTACACTAATTAAAATGGTGTGTGGATCTTCTTTTGTACCAAGATTTATTTCTCTGAGTTCATCCATAGTGGTAGATATACCTTTCTTCAAATTCTAGAAGAGCATGCCTGATATCTTCCTCTTCTTCTTCAACATGTGTTATTTCTTCTGTTTCTACTTTCATAGTAGATGATGAAGCCGTATTTCTATGATCTGAAGAGATGTTAAAATTTGAACATATTGAAGAAGAAGCTTCCATTTCGGACCCAATTTATGATGAATGGTCTTTCTTGGGTAAAAAAGAGGAGATGATGGATTGGGAATCGACATCATCGTTCACCTATGAAATTTACATAACTTCTTCTAGCCTGGTTGGAGAAGTATAGACTTGCTGGATTTCAGCGGATGAAATGAAGACATCTCCATTTGAGATTTTATCATTGCTTGGTGAATCACCAATTTCTCTCATGTTGTGTAGCTAGGTTGTTGTAATTGACATCATGGAAGTTTCCATTAGAGTATTTGGAATTGGTTCTATCCTATCAATTTCAATGATAGGCAATACATAATCTATACTCACATGAATGAATGGGTTTACTGGAATCTTTTCCAAACAAAATGGAGCATTAACTTTGGTAACCTCCCTTGTTGTGGATTTCTCCTTTCCCTCCCTGTGATAGAATTCTTCCAAAATGTATTGAGATTCACATGTTTTGAATGGGGCTTTATCACTATAAAATGTCCTAATTTGACCATTGAAACAATATTTGAGACATTGGTGGTATGATGAAGGGATAATCGCATGTTGATGAGGCCAAGGTCTCCCAATAAAGATGTTGAAGGCTCTGTCATGATGAACAACCATGAAATCTGAATTGGATACACGGTCTCCAAACTATGTTCTGAGTGCGATCTCTCTCAGAGTTTCTTGTTCATTTTTATCATATCCTTGAAACATCAATGTTGAAGGAGATAAATCAGATTCGGTGAGGCCCAATCGACGAAGTGTATGAATGGGGATGAGGTTGACTCCTGAACCATTATAAATGAAAGCTCATTAGATGTCTACATCATTGACCTTGCCAGATAAATAGAGAGGTCTAATATGTCCATGAAAAACATCATCTTCATCTTAATCAGTAAAAGATATAACGACATGGAATTCGGTAAGATCATTCTCTATATGATATACTTCAGCCGCAACAATTTTTGTTTTGAATTCCGAAGGACTTGACAAAGCCTCAATGAGTGCCTCTTGAAGTTCCTTTGATAAATTTAAGGCATCCAAAATTTATAACTTGTCCGGTACATGGGCCAAATGTTTCGAGACATCATACTTTTGACCCAAAGGTCTACGTTTCCCAACATGAACATGTGGTTTTGTAGGTACCTTTGATGATGATGCTTTGGAAGTAGATGAATTTAGTATCGGGGTAGGAGTTGGAAATACTCTTTGCTTTTGAATACTATATCGACAAGGTCTATTTACTTGCTGAGAGGAAGAAGGTGTAACATCCAACCGATCCTCTAAAATAATTGTGCCAGGACTGAATTTTCCATGCATGGAAGAACTTTCTTGTTCCTATTGAGCCCTATGAAGGGATCAGCCACGAGTTTCTGCTGAATTCACATTTATAGTAGGGGTAGAATTGAAATAGTGTCTTATGGGATATCAACGTCTTCCTATGCATCCCAGACATCTGGAACTCCCTCTAATTCCTCTGTTTGATACACGGAACTCAGGATCATCAAGCTCGAAACTGTGACTATCATAAGGATCTATTAAGTTAATCATATTAACAGAACCAAATATCAACTCTTCATCTGATGAAGACTCTGCCTGATTAGCCTATTTAGGTTGTGCCGTTTGGTGGGGCGGTGCCCATGGATTTGAAGTAGATGGCATAAAATCAGCCAGAGTCAAAGACAACTTGGACTTTGACATGATTTCATCTTCTTCTAATTGTTCCTCTTTCTTTGAATTTTGTCGCCCCTTTGATGATTTGTCTTTTGATGAAGGAGTATTTTTTTTGGAATTCATAGTAGAAGACACAATTTGTTTCTTCAATTGCGTTCGCAAAATGGCATGAGTTCGGTTGATCGTTTTCATGACCATCCAATTAGAATTTTTCTGCACATTTTTTTTTTTGACTTCTTTCCACTCACCTTCTTCCTCTAGATTTGTAGCAGTAACACATGCTACCTGAGCTGAAGAACCTTTCAGTTTGAATTTTCCTGAGTCCACCATTTTTTTCAAGAGGTATTTGAAGACAAAACACTCCTAAATGGGATGCACCAACATCTGATGAAATAATAAATAGTTGGGATGGTCTTCCTCTCCTTCCTTGTTTGGCCTTTTAGGCCTTGGAAACTTAACCAAATTATATTATTGAGCCGAAATGAAGTAACCAGGAACTTGTTCATTTCAGAAAGAATAAACTTTGTTCTTCAACTCATAAAATTGTTTCCTTCCTTGATATCTTTTATCATATTGACAAAACGGTCTCTGTTGTTGACGTTCAGGAAGCGGAGCCCTTCGGTAAGATGAAGGTTTTGAAGTTGAAGCATGTACAGGTGCTCGTTTAAGAATAACTGTCGAAGTCTCTGCTCTACCCATTCTCATTCCAGGAGCTGATGGAATTACACGAGTTTTATCCTTAGTCTTCATAGGATAATATTCAATCTGTTGAGCGATTGAAGTAATTTCTTGAAACCCTCATGTGTATTTCACATGGATCAATGTTGTGTGTAATTTATCACGCAGATTTTCCACAAATATTGGCAACAATTCTTCTTGAGGGAGTTCTAGGCTTAGGGAATATGTCAATACCTTCTAGCGGGCAATAAAATCTGAAACTCTTTCATTCTACCTTTGCGTACAATTTGTATGATCATAAACTGTTCTCTTTGGAAACGTTGAGCTGAATAGAAGAAGAAATCGTTGACAAATATCTTCCCATATGGTAATTGACAAGGATTGCAAGATTGTGTACCAAACAGAAGCTGGCCCTTGTGATTTATGTAAAAAACACCTGATCTTAACTGCTTATTTTTGCTGAGGGGTTCCCTTCATAGGATCACAATGAGAAACAAAATGTGTTAAGTGTTTCTCTAGGTCTCCCAAACCATTAAATATTGGGAATATCGTACATGAAAAATTTGATGGGGGAGGAATTTCATCAACGTATCCAGTGTAAGCTCTCTTTTCTGGTTGAATTTGTGCACTTTTTCCCTCCATAGCTTCCAGCCGAGATGTTAATGACTCAATTGTAGTTATTAACTTTTGAGAAACATCCAGTTGATCTTAGACTTGAGCAGGTGCAACAACTGGAGATTGGATAGGTATAGTGGCTGGTGCTACAACTGATGCTAGCACCATAGATTATTGTTTCACAAGACCCATAGTATTAGCCATTTGAGGGTGTACTGGTAAAGGAGGATATTCTTGATCCATCATTGTATCTGGAACAAATTTCCTTGGATGACTTACTCCAGCACGCTTAGGAAGAAGACTACCTTGAACTAGTTCTGTATTCAATCTTCTTGACTCCTTCATTTCATACTTCTATTGTGCAAACCTTTTCTCTAGTGAGAGTGATTGGAATTCCACAGAGGAAGTGCCGGACGTAACCTGACTTTTTCCATTACCCTAATTGGACACCTTTTAGAGAGGGGGAAGCTGATTATTTGAAGGAATACCTAGATTCTAGGTAAGCCTTTGATTTCATGTACGCACACCCTCTTCATTGGCTTCTGTGTGCACAACTTCATGAATAGTAAGTTCTTCATCTGATCCCTCTGAATGAGCCTCATCTGTGGGATCAACAGCAACTTAATTGATGAAATTAATTGATGTATAACGCATTGCATCCCTTCTATTGGCATTTTTTCTATATGGTCTTCTTCCATGTCCCTGATGAGAGATTGCCTTTTGTTGATTTGATCCGTTAGGAACTTCTTGATGATCCATAATTTGGAGGAGATACCCTGATAATTTGTCCCTTCGTTCCTCTTGTGGATTCTTCCATAATCAAGAGAAGACTTAATTTCTCTAGGGAAGAGATTGAGGATTTGAAAAAGTCCACAGTCCGATGGACTGTGGCTCTTCCTGCTATTACTGCTCAACTCCATGAATCCTATTTGTTGATTCTAAGGGTTGGGTTAAAAGTGTCCCTAGTCTGGAAATATGGGGTAGTTTTTGAGATGCTACATCTGATACATTCTTAAAATCTCTCCTAATATTGTATACATTAGTCCAGAAATTGGCTAGATGCATCAACTGACATCCACCCAAATCACCTGGCTCAAATGACCATTGGATGATTTCTGACACTTCTGTCACCTGAGGATGAGCTCTCTCTAAAGGAGAAGCCTTTTCGATATTCTCATTTTCATAATACAAGATTAATTCGACAACTTATTCATTGTATGCCTGACTTTGGGAAGAACTAGTCGAGGCTTGTTCCTGAGCAACTATTTTTTTACAAACAAAGCCAATTAGTTGTTGCCAGCCATGGGAAATAACATTGCATGAGAACATTTTTTGTGGGATTTTATGACTAGAGATTACAGTGAAATGTAGTGCTCCATGAACAACCCCTCCCCTAATATGAATACCAGATGGGGAATTGGCAATTAACTGACGCAATCTTTTTAGTGAACCAAGGCATGCACTCTAAAGGGCTCGCTGCTGCTTTTCATACTTCAGATATCAAGAAACAGAGAGAGAGGCCAAATCAATTTGGAATTGTAACCATTATATTATCTTGACATGATTTTCATATTCATCATAAGACAATATTTTATTTTTCAATTGAAAAAGTGTTTTCCACATGTTGAGACGAATATCGTGAATACAATCTTCCGTCAACATCTCTAGAATGTCATACTGAGAGTCAGCTAATGGACAAAACATTATTGACACTTCACCTTTCGCCAGTTGTTTTCTCATATTCAGCACTTCATCTTTATCATTCAATGATGATTATTCTACCTTATTAGACCAGAGTTTGTGCTTCCTTGTTGCTTCATCAGATTCAACAATATTGGTAGAGAATTCATTTACAAAACTAGAAGATGAATGACCTAGTTGTGTTTCAGAGAATGACCTACACCTTAGGCTATCTTCTGATACAGAAATTATTTCACCAGCTAGCAGTAAAGCATCAGACATGACTGGATTTACATTTTTATGTGCCTCAAGATAAGAGGGCTTTCTCATCACTGCATTGTCCTCTAGAAAATTCTCCAGGCAATGCGTATTACTACTGTGTAGAGAACATTCACAGCTAAATTAATCATCATTAGGATGACCTCCATGATGGGTTAATGATGGGTTACATCAACAGTTGAAACATTTATCTCCTTGATCTTCTGGCCATGCATATGGTTATTTTGGCTCTCATCTGAAGATGATACTTCAAGATCGATTGAACTGTCATGAAGCAATCCCTCATGAGGAAATGTCTGATGATCACCTTCGGTATTAATGTTCCCACTATTGGTAAATGTGAGAGTAGAATCTTGAGTTGCAACTGATAATTTTCTGAGTGCATAAAGAACTCCAGCGTCGATCAAGGACTTATTACAAATTGCCTCTTGATTTCTTGACTGTGTTGGACGGGTCTTCTTCTTAGACGCCTTCTTACTCACTTTATGATCCAATTGTTGAAAAAGTGGCCATTATGGGCAAGTTTATGTGCCAGCTCCAGATAAATGGTTAGGATAGGCTGATTATCTCCATCCAAATCAAGAGTATGTGCCTGGCTTGATTGTCCGTATGATATGGGGGAGTACGCCCCACAATCAACTTGGATTGGAACATAGGTGTGTATCTATTCTGGAGTGATATTTTGATGTGTCACTCCACTGAAATGGTTATATTAATGATTCTTTCCCATTGATTCTGCTGAAGCTATTATAGTATTCTGACAGGCATCCAGAATATGAGGGATTTGCTTCTACTCTTTCACTATTGTTAGAATGTGCTTGGTGACTTTAGCCACTCGAATGGGAATATACGTTCATTCCATTCCTGGAGTAGGGGTGTATTCATGCTCTTTTCCTCCTTTTCCTTTCAGTGAATTCTAACAGAACTCATGTGTGGGGGCAGAGAGTTGAGTCTGCTCCAAATTTGTCATCGGAGCTTTTAGAATTACTTCTCCGAGTTCTACCAAACGAGACTATTGGCAGGCTTGATGAACATTGGCTGTGGTATGTGCCTGCAGTGTATTAATCATCAAGTATGGTTGGCGAATTTCCTTTAATACTGGAAGATGAGACTACTGATAGAATTATTGATTGTTAACAGGTGTATCTTCCTACTTATCAGTTGCAACCATATCAAATTGGCGAGATTCTTTGGTTGTAGTCAGACGATACTACTGACTAGCTGATGAGTTATAAAGATGTGTATATTCCTGCCTATAATAATCCTCTGGAATTGCCTGGAGGATTGGCATGTTGCTGCTAGATGAGTCTACTGGGCAGTAACATCAGGAAAAACCGGTGTGTATGACCGCTCGTAATTTACCATCAAGTTGGTTTGATGGACTTCTCCGGTGGGGGGAAGAAGTAAGAACCATCTCCATATTGACCAGATTTCTCCTTTGGCAGATCTTCTTGCATACTCGGGTCTGAGGAACCTGAGACAAACCCCTGAAGGTGATAACCTCATCATGTTGAGGGCACACTGTCGCACGAGTCTGGTGGCGATTGTTGATGGGAGCCCTCAAGAAGGACTCATGTCTTCTTGATTTAATGCCTTGAGTGACCTTCTCATTCACCTATCCAGAGTATGAATGGCACTAGTGATTGTGTTCTGGAGATAACAACCCGAAATGGTTGGAAACGGTGGTTGGAACCACCTACTTCTTGATCGTTGTTCGTCGCTGTGTAGACAACCAGGGTGAATTATTGACATGGAGGGCTTGTCGAGCGGCCTCTAGATTAAGAATAGTACAGTGCTGATGGTATTCATTAATCAGTGGATTTGAAACCCAGTGTTGAAGATGCTGAGTAGGTGATGTTGTCCTCAGAGCGGACGAGGATCCAGCAGGTGTAGCAGCAGAGGTATTCACAGGTGTGAACTTTAGAGAAGCCATTTCTGTAATCTAGAGAGATCATGGAAATGAGTTCCTGTTTGATATAATAGACATAATCAAGATAATTTATGCCACTACATCTTTTGGATGAGAACTTATGTTATTTATTGTTTTGTTGGCCCTCTCATTGAGTTTGAATAGGGGCCTAACATATAAGTAAAACATCATTTTAACTTCGATAAGGATCCATGTCAGGTTCACCATTTTTTGTTTCTTATGGAAATGGGGATGACCTTATTTGATTAATGATAAAAAGTTCCAATCAGTTTCTAATGGGTTTATTTATAGAATCGGAAACATCCAATGATTCTATATCCATTTGGACATACTTTCCAAAGGTAGGTGCTCATTAGTTGTGAACTGATGAGGCTAATTAATTTTCAATGGTCGAGAGGATGGGAGCTCGGACTCATCACACCATTATGAGGGGAATAATTTTTTACTATGGGATTCTCTTTATAGATTTGAGTTATGTTTGTGATTCCTTATTAAATTACCATGTATGAAAATGATCTTTCCTTTAGACTTATCAATCAATTATTAATATGTTTGAGATTTAGAAAATCTTTTATATGTATTTTAGGTTCTTCATTGGTAGAGAATCATCTATATTTGTCAGATATTTTTATTGAATGGTGTACTTCAACATATTCTATAGAAATTTCTTGGTCATTATGATAACTGTAGATACCCGAAGCTTATCCTACATGGACATTACATTACTTTTGCGGAATAATTAGTACATAACAAAAACACACACACAAGGATCGTAATAGTTTAGTGTCTTTGGAAACTCGGAACGTAATCTTCTAATCATGGTGAAAGATCTTCAATATCTCTCATAAAGATCTTCCCCTTTTTTTACCTAAAACCTTTCTTTATATCTTGGGGAAAAGAAAACATAAAAGGGTGAGCTCAAATGCTCAGTAAGGGTAAAAAAAAGAAAATCAATCACATCATATTCATAAGAACATAACTTTTGGAAATCTTAACCTGCAAAAGAGAGCATAATTTCATAACATGGGATAAATCATAGTAGTGAAATATAATCCCAATAATCATAACAAAAAACATGAAACTTTGTGGCATACACACATAATAATAGAGAATCATTTCTTGTTAGTCAAGACTAATTGCCAAGACTATCTTAGTGGACAAAGTCCCTTTCTGAATCGAGTAACCCTCGTTTCAGTCCTGTTTCACTGAACCGGTATAACCTACCGTTCCAGACCTGTCTATCTCATGAGATATAAAATCATTACCCAATGCATTGGAGGGAGATATAGGTCCCACCCATCTTATAATGAATCCTTTCTTATGTGTTCCACATAATCATAAACCATACATCATAGCGTAACCCATGTAATAAAAATGGGATTCTTAAACAACATGACATCATAAAACAATTCATATAAGATAAAGGAATTCATAAAAATATTTCCATCACAACATAATCAAATCCATGTAATAATAGGGATAAAAACAGAACCCTTTTTATTATCTTATATGGAAAATAATTTTGATAAAATACTTGAACTCCATTCTTGAGTAAAATATCCTTTCTACTTCAAAAACATTTTTCCTTTCATAACATGTCATACGACTTTAAAATAAAAGAAGTTGATTAAAAATAAACTTGAAAACTTGTAAAGGATGTTTCTTGGAAATAATGTTTTAAAAATCCATTCATGCCGTATAAGTTAAAAAAAACATTCTTCTCGTACTTTTGTCGGAGAAGTCAAAAAGTTCCTCGTATGAAAAACGAAAAAAGATTCCTTTCATATCTTTTACTAAAAACTCACCGAAGGGTAAAATTGGATTTAAACAAGTGTAAGTGGATGGAAAAAATATTACATATTGAGGGAACATGGATGTGGATGATAAAATACACCCCAATAAATACTTACGAATAAACAATCTCGGATAAAAATGAGATTGTGATATTTCCCTTACCTTAGGTCCGATTTGCTTCATATGTGTCCGAACCTCCTGTATAATGATTTAAATAATGTCATTGACTTATTACAGAATAATATTCACTGTTATGATATCATATATGGTTCACTTATGACTTTATATTACCCGTTATTTTGTAAATTCCATGTTAAAGAAGCGTTTTGGGTAAAATCGTTTCATTTATCGTAGGTGTTTTGACTTGTTGTTCTTGACATTATTAATACTTATATCATGATTTACATACTTACAGAATATAAAATATGATTTATATATCATATATATTCAATATATATATATATATATATAATAGATAGATAAATGAAATGAAAAACACCGTTCATGGAGACGGTAGTCCGTACGTACGCATGAACGCTGTTTTCCTTTCCTTATTGTCTTGAATGGAAGTAAGTAGATGACATACATTTATATATATAAATGAATCCAGTATCTTTATAATTTCATATATTTCATTATTATTTCTTATATATACTTCATAATCATTCTTAAATGGTTAACATGGAGAATGAATCTCATCGCGTCGTGGAGACGGTAGTCTGTACGTACGCACGAGCGATGATTTCATTTTTCCGTAGGATGGATAGAAGGTGAATTAGGGTTGTTTCATATTTATAATAACATATCAGTATTTAAGTAATACTGATGTTATTACTTTTCATAAAACAACTAAAGAAGAAGAAGTTGAAGAAGAAAGAAATTGAAAAGATCGGTAATGGTTATTACCTCTTCTTTGAAACGCCTCGTTGAATCCTCTACTTAGGGAACTAAGATTGGTCTTTGAAGAAGACCAGGACCTCTAGGATTATTCTAGGGAAGTGGATAAGGGATTTTGTCAGAGGTTTGCCGAGATTGAGTGCTCAAATTGGTGTGAGGAGAAGGGGGAGGAGGTGTCCTTTTATAAGGGAGGAGAGGGGCACCTTAGGAATATCTCAAAATATTATTTTATATTAAAGTCAAAATCGGGTTATAAGGGTTCCAAAGGGTCTTATTTCGAAGCTAAAGTGGGGATGGGTCGAAATCCTATCAACCAATAGGATTTAGATAGGTTTAGGTTATTATTTTAACCTTATCAATTAGATTTAACTCTAAGTTAAATAATTTAACTTTTACCGTGTCTTTTTGTTTTCTTACACTATATGGTTAATAAACTTACTATAACATGCCAAAAGAACCCCAAATTGTTTCTTATTAATATAAATATCCTTATCTAAGTCATTTGGTCGAAGCTTAAATTTTTAGTAATAAAATAACATTTAATGATATAATATTTGATTTAAAAACTATTTTGTGTCAATTTTGACACTATTTGATATATGATTTTTGTGAAAGTCATAACAGAATTATATGTTCAAAAAAAGTTGATTAAATCAACAATAATATATCATAGTAACCTATAAAATTAGTGGAATTAATAAAAAGTCTTAAATTACATTTATTTGGGTATTTATAATATCAATTATGTCAATATTTCATTAATAAGATTATTACTGCATCATCTTTGTGTCATAAATAAATTAAATTATATGATGTCTAAAAATTACAAATAAAATACCATCATGTAGGAAATCTTTTTAGCTTTCTAATGAATATTTAAAATCGAATTTATCTTATTTATATCTCTATATGAAAATTTTTTTATTAAATAAACTTTAATTTTAACTCTTTTAACTCTTCTTTGAATTAAATAATAATAAATGTCCTAATCTAATCCAAGTGGGCCTAAATGATAATATTTTACACTTAAGGTTGTTTTTGGTCGAGATACACTTTTCCAATAGGATTAGGACATGTGTTAGGGTAATATTATTATCATTTTTACCCTTAATTACCCTATTTACTTTTAACCGTGGTAAATAAAGTAAAAAGTTACTATTCACCAAAAATTATTTTCATCTCATTGAACCACATTTTACTTACTAACATCAACTGTGTCTCTCGGATTTTTGAAATTCCATTCACAGAAGCGGTAAAATTAACTTTTATGAAAAATTCAGTTTTTTAACTACCACTTAGTAGTTTCACTATTCATTAAAAAATGATGTTTTTCAGAACAACGCCAAAATTTCATCCTAAGCTATATTTCATATTCCGAATTCAAAAATTAAGTCTATTTTACCAAATTCATAACATAGAAGTTTCATTAATTAATTTTATAATTAAATCCCGCTCTTAAAACAAATAGCGTGTTTTTAAGAAACAATATCTATCAAAAGATTGACACTTGATTATGTCTGGTTTAAATGTAAAATTACATCCAATGACCAACATTGTATTGGATTGTAAAAATATATTCTAAATATACTTTAAAAACACTGAAATTAAAAATTTATCACTATTAATTATTTCGATTGAAAAAGTTGTTTTTAACTAAAATTTAGTAATTTTCACTATTCATCAAAATATGAAAGTTATCCGAAAAGTACCAAAATTTCACCTTAGGCTAAATTCGATACTACGAATCCAAAAATGAAGTCCATTTTCAGAGCTAAATTTTCTAAAATTTTAAAAGGTGGTTATTACTATTCATAACGGCTAGTTATAATAATATTTTAATAGCATTTCGTTGTTTAGTGAAACTCAGTATTGCGTACTACACACGCTATCGAGGAAGGTCGTGATTGCGTGTAATGAAAGGCAAGTCAAGGATTTGTGTTGTGCAAGCTCCTTTTGTTGTAGCGTACAACACAAGACATTAATAAAATTAAAAAGAATATTTTTTATAAAATCTCGGGCTGTTACATTCTACCCCCCTTAAAATGAATTTCGCCCTCGAAATTCGTCGGGGTTATAAATGGTTTACTATTCGAACGTTTCTTTAATAGAAACCCACATCGTAAAAAGGAATACCAAAACCAATCTTTAAAAACAAAAGTATGAAACGTAACGGTTACCCAAATAAACTAATCACTGGGTTTCCACATAGGTGAAAATATGGATATGGAAGAGAAATCTAACCATCATGTTCTGATGGAGAGTGGTAGAGAACATGGCTATGGAAAAGACAACAATCACAAATCCATAAATTTTTGACGATCTAAGGTACCATCTGATTAATCAGATATAAGATCACTAGGACAACATTTTTGGTTTTCAAGATCATTTCCCTAAAGTTGATGAATTAAAAGAAATACTTACATGGTTTTGTTACAATCTCACTGTTGTTCGTGAATTGAACAATTTCCACTTCATATCATAAAGAAATGAAGTTGAATTTGTTATTCGTGAAGCATTAACAAATCATGTGATAGAAGGATGGGTCATTCCATCTATTTCAAACAAAGGGTTAGCAAAAGTTATAAGTCCATCTTATAGTGAGATTAATCGTATATGGTTCCAAAAAAATGAACTTATACTTCATATATCATACCGCTTAATAAAATAAAACTAGTTTCTACTAAACGGGGACTTCCTGTAGGCCAGTGGTAGGCGATAAAGGCCATTCGCACCTCAGTTGTGGGTTCGATTCCCACAGCCATGTCCGAAGCGATGGGCTATCGCCCGTCCTGCAGGTTGTCCTTTTTCTAAAACTATATTACTATAACATCTCATCGATAATATCCAAAAACAAACAAAAATAACTTATTTCCAACATAATCCATTCCAATCTTTAGGCTTATCCATAATACTGGAGTCCACTCTCATAGTGAAAACGATTACCAGATATTTAATACCATCGTTGAACCCCATATATCATAAGATATGTTTTGTTGGTCACATTCCAAACATTCAATGTCCTTAATCATGTATTCTCTTGAATACCCATTGAACCTTAGTGAAAACTTGAATGCGGTTAAAAGTTAACACTTTCCACATACCAAAATCCTCAAAATTCTATATACTCAAACCATGATATCACTTAGTCCTTATATCAATCATGAGCTCATGAATACTGTTAAACATTTCTTTTTCTCATTTTCCCTTCATTATGCGCGTAAAATCTCAATCACTTTGAATACCACATTAGACCAATACATAAATATTCCAATAATCCATGATACAACATTATTTTGGAATCCCATTACATAAACACTTCATCATTCCACCACATCGTTATCATATTCAACAGCGCCAATGGTGATCGCATGTGACTTCCCTTTGTCCTTTGCCTTAAGCGGTTTCTCATGTCGATCATCACTAACCCTTGGATTAGGGCATTTATTATCATAATGCCCCATTTCATTGAACTTGAAGCATTGAAGTGTTGGTGGTGCGTTCTCTGCAGTGTTTGCTTTATTCACATCATTAGAAACCCTTTTTCCATTACGTCGACACTCAGCTGCTCGATTACCTTATTTTCCACACTTAAAACATTTTCTAGTCCCTTTAAGACAATCTCCACCATGCTTCTTTCCACACTTTGTGCATAAGGAAACATTCATATTCTTTTCACCATTATTCTGAGATTTCTCCTTGACCTCCATCTTTCATTTCTTGTCAAAACCATGAGATTGATATGTAACACCAACTTCCATTTCTACCTTGATAGCACAACGCACAATTTCTTCATAGCTACTGAAATCTCTTATAGCTAATGCCCTTTGAAGACTTGGTTTTAAGCCACTGAAAAATCGATCATCTTTACTTTCAGGTTGGATGATAATACCAGAAGTGTACCATGCAAGTCTTGTAAAATTTTCTTCATAGGTACCAACAGATTCATCATCCCTTTGCATGAGTTCAAGAAACTCTTTCTCCATCTTTGTTCGAAGAATACGAGGGAAGTACTTACTGAAAAAAAAAGTTCTTGAACTCGTCCCATTCCATGGACTCAATTTCATCTCTTGGCCTCGTATTCTTGATAAGATTCCACCATTGATCAGCTTCACCTTCCAAACGATATACTGCTAAGATGACTTTATCATGTTCAGAACATTGAAGAACTGAAAATATCTTTTTAGTAGTACTGATCCATTGTTCAGCCACAAGTGGATCTGAAGACCCACTGAAAGAAGGTGGATGTTGCCTCATGAAGGACTCAATAGAATATTGTTCCCTTCTCTGCTCATTTGGAAGTCCAGAATGATTCATAGCTTGTGTAAGTATAGAAATAAGATTTTGCACTCCATCTCCCATAACATTTGTTTGTTTAGGAGGACAATCATTGCATTGTCCATTTCATTGATCAACACGGTTCCTTCGGGTTCCAGCCATTGTCTAAAACCCAAAAAGAATAGTGTGAGAGGCAAAAATAATGCTAGGGAAAACAACATAATAAAGGGGGAGTACCTTCAATATCTATCATCTTAGGTTTAATTCTAAGATCGTTAGCGCAATTCTAGGACTATAACCTATACGTATACTTAACCTTAGGGACATCCCTAGACATACCTTAGAAATATCTCTAGGGATCTCACTAACGTTTTCGCATCCTAGTTTCCAAAGGTTGACTAAACCTTTTCTCTGATACCAACTGTAGAGACCCGAAACTTATCGTACATGGACATTACATTACATTTGCAGAATACTTAGTACATAACAAAAACACACACACAAGGATCGTAATAGTTTAGTGTCTTTGGAAACTCGGAACGTAATCTTCTAATCGTGGTGAAAGATCTTCAATATCTCTCATAAAGATCTTCCCCTTTTTTTACCTAAAACCTTTCTTTATATCCTGGGGAAAAGAAAACATAAAAGGGTGAGCTCAAATGCTCAGTAAGGGTAAACAAAAGAAAATCAATCACAACATATTCATAAGAACATAACTTTTGGAAATCTTAACCTGCAAAAGAGAGCATAATTTCATAACATGGGATAAATCATAGTAGTGAAATGTAATCCCAATAATCATAACTTAAAACATGAAACTTTGTGTCATACACACATAATCATAGATAATCATTTCTTGTTAGTCAAGACTAATTTCCAAGACTATCTTAGTGGACAAAGTCCCTTTCTGAATCGAGTAACCCTCGTTTCAGTCCTGTTTCACTGAACCGGTATAACCTACCGTTCCAGCCCTGTCTATCTCATGGGATATAAAATCTTTACCCAATGCATTGGAGGGAGATATAGGTCCCACCCATCTTATAATGAATCCTTTCTTATATGTGCCACATAATCATAAACCACACATCATAGCGTAACACATGTAATAAAAATGGGATTCTTAAACAACATGACATCATAAAACAATTCATATAAGATAAAGGAATTCATAAAAATATTTCCATCACAACATAATCAAATCCATGTAATAAAAGGGATAAAAACAGAACCCTTTTTATTATCTTAGATGGAAAATAATTTTGATAAAATACTTGAACTCCATTCTTAAGGAAAATATCCTTTCTACTTCAAAAACATTTTTCCTTTCATAACATGTCATACGACTTTAAAATAAAATAAGTTGATTAAAAATAAACTTGAAAACTTGTAAAGGAATTTTCTTGGAAATAATGTTTTAAAAATCCATTCATGCCGTATAAGGTAAAAAAAACATTCTTCTCGTACTTTTGTCGGAAAAGTCAAAAAGTTCCTCGTATGAAAAACGAAAAAAGATTCCTTTCATATCTTTTACTAAAAACTCACCGAAGGTTAAAATTGGATTTAAAAAAGTGTAAGTTGATGGAAAAAATATTACATATTGAGGGAAAATGGATGTGGATGATAAAATACACCTCAATAAATACTTACGAATAAACAATCTCGGATAAAAATGAGATTGTGATATTTCCCTTACCTTAGGTCCGATTTGCTTCATATGTGTCCGAACCTCCTGTATAATGATTTAAATAATGTCATTGACTTATTAAAGAATCATATTCACTGTTATGATATCATATATGGTTCACTTATGACTTTATATTACCCGTTCTTTTGTAAATTCCATGTTAAAGAAGCGTTTTGGGTAAAATCGTTTCATTTATCGTAGGTGTTTTGACTTGTTGTTCTTGACATTATTAATACTTATATCATGATTTACATACTTCCAGAATATAAAATATGATTTATATATCATATATATTCAGTATATATATATATAATAGATAGATAAATGAAATGAAAAACACCATTCATGGTGACGGTAGTCCGTACGTACGCATGAACGCTGTTTTCCTTTGCTTATTGTCTTGAATGGAAGTAAGTAGATGACATACATATATATATATATAAATGAATCCAGTATCTTTATAATGTCATATATTTCATTATTATTTCTTATATATACTTTATAATCATTCTTAAATGGTTAACATGGATAATTAATCTCATCGCGTCGTGGAGACGGTAGTCCGTACGTACGCACGAGCGATGATTTCATTTTTCCGTAGGATGGATAGAAGGTGAATTAGGGTTGTTTCATATTTATAATAACATATCATTATGTAAGTAATACTGATGTTATTACTTTTTCATGAAACAACTAAAGACGAAGAAGTTGAAGAAGAAAGAAATTGAAAAGATCGGTAATGGTTATTACCTCTTCTTTGAAACGCCTCTTTGAATCCTCTACTTAGGGAACTAAGATTGGTCTTTGAAGAAGACCAGGACCTCTAGGATTATTCTAGGGAAGTGGATAAGGGATTTTTTCAGAGGTTGGCCGATCTTGAGTGCTCAAATTGGTGTGAGGATAAGGGGGAGGAGGTGTCCTTTTATAAGGGAGGAGAGGGGCACCTTAGGAATATCTCAAAATATTATTTTATATTAAAGTCATAATCGGTTTATAATGGTTCCAAAGGGTCTTATTTCGAAGCTAAAGTGGGTATGGGTCGAAATCCTATCAACCAATAGGATTTAGACAAGTTTAAGTTATTATTTTAACCTTATCAATTAGATTTAACTCTATGTTAAATAATTTTACTCTAAGTTAAATAATTTAACTTTTACCGTGTCTTTTTGTTTTCTTACAATATATGGTTAATAAACTTACTATAACATGCCAAAAGAACCCCAAATTGTTTATTATTAATATATATATCCTTATCTAAGTCATTTGGCCGAACCTTAGATTTTTAGGAATAAAATAACAATTAATAATATAATATTTGATTTAAAAACTATTTTGTGTCAATTTTGACACTATTTGATATATGATTTTTGTGAAAGTCATAACAGAATTATATGTTCGAAACAAGTTGATTAAATCAACAATAATATATCATAGTAACCTATAAAATTAGTGGAATTCATAAAAAGTCTTCAATTACATTTATTTTGGTATTTATAATATCAATTATGTCAATATTTCATTAATAAGATTATTACTGCATCATCTTTGTGTCATAAATAAATTAAATTATTTGATGTATACAAATTACAAATAAAATACCATCATGTAGGAAATCTTTCTAGATTTCTAATGAATATTTACAATCTAATTTATCTTATGTATAACATTATATTAAAAATGTTTTAGTAAATAAACTTTGATTTTAACTCTTTTAACTCTTCTTTGAATTAAATAATAATAAATGTCCTAATCTAATCCAAGTGGGCCTAAATGATAATATTTTACACTTAAGGTTGTTTTTGGTCGAGATACACTTTTCCAATAGGATTAGGACATGTGTTAAGGTAATATTAATATCATTTTTACCCTTAATTACCCTATTTACTTTTAACCGTGGTAAATAAAAGTAAAAAGTTACTATTCACCAAAAATTATTTTCATCTCATTGAACAACATTTTACTTACTAACATCAAATGTGTCTCTCGGATTTTTGAAATTCCATTCACAGAAGCGGTAAAATTAACTTTTATGAAAAATTCAGTTTTTTAACTACCACTTAGTAGTTTCACTATTCATCAAAAAATGATGTTTTTCAGAACAATGCCAAAATTTCATCCTAAGCTATATTTCATATTACGAATTCAAAAATGAAGTCTATTTTACCAAATTAATAACATATAAGTTGCATTAATTAATTTTATAATTAAATCCCGCTGTAAAAACAAATAGCGTGTTTTTAAGAAATAATATCTATCAAAAGATTGACACTTGATTATGTCTGGTTTAAATGTAAAATTACATCCAATGACCAACATTGTATTGAATTGTAAAAATATATTCTAAATATACTTTAAAAACACTGAAATTAAAAATTTATCACTATTAATTATTTCTATTGAAAAAGTTGTTTTTAACTAAAATTTAGTAATTTTCACTATTCATCAAAATATGAAAGTTATCCGAAAAGTACCAAAATTTCACCTTAGGCTAAATTCGATACTAAGAATCCAAAAATGAAGTCCATTTTGAGAGATAAAATTTCTAAAATTTTAAAAGGTGGTTATTACTATTCATAACGGCTAGTTATAATAATATTTTAATAGCATTTCGTTGTTTAGTGAAACTCAGTATTGCGTACTATACACGCTATCGAGGAAGGTCGCGATTGCGTGTAATGAAAGGCAAGTCAAGGATTTGTGTTGTGCAAGATCCTTTTGTTGTAGCGTACAACACAAGACATTAATAAAATTAAAAAGAATATTTTTCATAAAATCTCGGGCTGTTACAATAACCATACTGGTTTTAATGCCACTCAGTGGGGAACGTGAAGTTTATTGTCATTCAGAAGGATGGGGATTATTTCAGAGTTTGGATCATAACAATAGATGGGATACCTATGTATCCTTATTTAGGAAAGGAATCATAACCCATGTAGTTTGACTGGATCAATATGGATTTTGCATGATTGATGTCCTAATGAAATATTTCATAATTACTTTTACACACTAAGCTCACGTGAGTCATGCTCGGTGTGAGAAACAAGAGGTATCAGTAAAACCTAAAGATTGTGCAATGAAATATGCAATCATAATAAATGATGTGGGGAATACGTATGTATAACTACCCAGATAGATGAGGATTGGGATTTACTTCAGGGGAGAAACCTGGGAACAAGGTCTATAAACGTATGTGTGCTTTATGGAGATTTGGATACTTAACTTAGGGCATACTCCTGCGAAGGATTCCCAAGTTAGAGGGGACTTTATGATTGGGTTTTATTACTAAGAAGGAAGCACAGATCAAAAGAAATTATGACTGGGGCTCACTCTTGAGTAGGAGGCCCAGGTTTGGGAACTTGTGACTGGGTATTACTCTTATGGAGGATACCCTTGAATAGGGAACTTGGGGATTATTCTTAAGGAGGATGCCCATGAATATGGAACTTGGGGCTTATTACTAAGGAGGATTCCCATGATAGGGAACTATTAGGGCTTAATCTTGAAGAGGATTCCCAAGATAAATATCCTCTCATCTTAAAGGATGAGGTTGATTGAATGAAATCTCTAACCTTAGTGACATATAGATATGTAAATCACTATGTTTTGAGAGATGGTCCACAGAATTCCTTTCAGATAAGAAATCCAACAAAGGAACCATTCGATGAATGGTTTTGAAGATGGTTCTTATAAGGCCCTGACCTTAAACATTACTTAATCTTGAGTTACTTCATGAATACACATTGAGGATCTTTTTAGGTTGAGTGTTTTATAGAATTAGATCATAAAACATGCATTACATTCTACATTTATACAAAGGGGTTACAATAAATATTGCACCCATTTTTCCGATCAGTGGAAACATTTTTAAAATAAAACATGGATTCCTTCTTGACACTTCCTTGACACTATCAACATATCATGTACCTTTCCCTTGACCTGTGAAAAACATTTCAAAAACCTGGGATGAGCATAAGAAGCTCAGTAAGGGATATAAAAATATGAAAAATAAACATTAGTACATATATACATAAGAATGAAATCATACATTACCCATAAAACATAATCACTTTAACATACCTCATCAAATCATGAATAAATCATAGAAATCATAAGACATAAAGGTAACATGAGGCATTCATAACATTCTTACGTAGGGAGTAACCCTCTTGGTTACGTTTGGAATACCCATCACATTATATTCCCTAAATCACTTCGGAAAAACCTTAACGTTTAACTCCTTCTCGTTACCCAATGCATTGGAGAGCTATATCGGGCTCACCCGCCCTTAGATTATCATAGAACCACCCTTCTTCATAATAATGCCCATGAACCATAACATAATCGTATCACAAAAAACATGCATAAAGGAAACATAACATTTCCACTTTTCAATCACAAGATATCAATAATACACATTGATATTAAAAATTATGAAAACCATTTCCAATACAAAAATAAAATAAAAGTAAAACATGGTATTTATTTTTCTTTTAAAAAATGTATGGCTTGTAGAGAAAGCTGAAACTCAAATAATAGTCACGGTGGTGGAGAAGTCGTTGTCGCCACATACGTACGACAAAAACATTCCCTTTTGTCGTTTAGTAAAACGCTACGTATAAAAAAGATTCATTTTGGATAAACGTAAATGTCAAAGGGGTTTATACACCGTATAGAAAAAAGTTCTGTATAAAACAAAATATGCCTCAATGAATGGAGATTAAGACGAAGTCCCACACCTCGGGTCCGACCTGACTCTATCGTTCTTTAACATCCTGAATAATAAACTTGAGTTAATTTATAATTGATGAAGAACCTTTTTCAAGTTCATTATTTCTTTTATATCACTTATTACCATGTTTTGAACACTATGTAATTATTTAAGTTAATAATGGTCGTTTTGTCGATCATTGGTACTTGAGTCAAAAATAAACTCTTTATAATTACAAGTTGTTCATGTGGTAAAATATCCATTATATCAAGAATTATATTCATGGTTTAGATATCAAATATATCATATATATCCAGTATATACATGCATTTATAATATTACATAATCATTTAGAGGTAAAAAATGAAATGCACCGTTCATGGAGACGGTAAGCCGTACATACGCATGAACGCTACTTTCATTTATATTTCTTAATTAATGGAGTGAAAACATAATTATATAAAGGTATATCATAATTACAGTATAATATCATATATAATATCATTAAATTTATCCTTTATACGTACCACATATGGTATTAACGAATCAAATCACTTTGAGGGGGCGGTAGTCCGCACTTCCTAAAATAAAGATATCACGTTTACCCATAATGGTAACTATAAAGGTATGCCATAAATGAAAAATACAGAATCTTAAGTAAAACATAAACATATTATATATAATTTATAAATATAGTTAAATCTTAATGGCCACCTTTGAAGGTGTTGTATGGGTGTTGAACAATCATCATTTCGTGAGGCAGAAATTCACCATCCACAGAAACAATATGTTTTTTAACCACTATAAGTAGGTGTGTGTAGGTGTAGCTCTAATTAATATTATAACAAAATCCTAGTATATTGAAGATACTGGAGTTTTTACAAAAGAAATTAATAAAAATATTTTAGAGGGTTGGAGAAGAAAAATAAAACATAAGAACACAAGAGAAAACACTACCTTTAAAACGAGTAACTCTTTTTGATTTGAGCTCAAAGGCTTCCTTGGGAAGACTTCTGCCCAAAGTGAGGCTTATGAGAGTTATAGAGGGATTTGTAGAGAAACAATGGGCAGGTTTTGTCTGAGTCAATGGCTTTGGAAGTGTGGGTAAGGAGGTAGAGGTGGGGGCCTTTTATAAGAGGAGAGGAGGGGCACTCTTGGAAAGGTAAAAAAGGATTCTTTATTATAAAATGATTTTCGTATTTAAAAGGTCCAAAAATTATATATTTCTATTATATGGTGAGAATAGTTCTAAATCCCCCTATTCCATAGGTTTTTGACCTCTGTAGGTCTTAGATTTTTCATTATCTTTTCATTTTATTTAAATCGTTAAATAATGAGGTCATCGCTGCATCATCATGGTGTCATAAATAATTTAATTTATTTAATGTCTAAAAATTATATAAATTATATATTTATGTAGGAAATATTTTTATATTTCTAATGAATATTTATAGTAAAAAATATGACTTGTATAACCTCATTTAAAAATTGTTTTAGTAAAACAACTCATGTTTGCGACATTTTTACTTTAACATTAAATAAAATGATATTAATGTCATTTTCCTTCCAAAGTGGCTCCATGGGGTCCCCAAGATGACCCATGGATTGTCTAGGTCGGCCATGAAACATCCAATAAGGGTATGACATGTGTCCAATTAATTTCATATTATTAAAACATTATTCTTACCTTAAATTACACTAATTACCTCTAATCGCGATTAAAAACTTAAAAGATACTAATCACCAAAATATTATTTTAATCCCATTGAACCACATTTTACTTATTAATGGAAACCATTTATTTATGATTTTTGAAATTCAAAACACAGAGGTGGTAAAATTTCATTTAAGCGAAAAATCTGTTTTTTTAAGTACCACTTAGTGGTTTCACTATTTATCAAAAATTGATGTTTTTCAGAAAAATACCAAAACATCACCCTAAGAAATATTTGATATTCCGAATTCAAAAATGATTTATATTTTACAAAATTCAAAACATATAAGTTACATTAATTAATTTAATAAATAATTCCCGTTGTCTGAGCAAATATCGTGTTTTTATGAAATAATAAGTATCAAAATATTGACACTAGTTGAAGTCCAATTTCAAAGTGAAATTAATTACAACGACCACTATTGGATTAAATGGTAAAAATATATTCTAATTGATCATTAAGACCATTTGAAAAGATAGTCTAACCATATAATTAAATTAGATGAAAACACAGTTTTGATGTAAAATGCAGTATTTTTCACTATTCATTAAAAAATTAACATTGTCAGATGAATACCATAAAATTATACAATATAAATTTCAATGTCCCAATCATAAATAATAAGTTTATTTTGACAAATAGATGTTATAAAATTGTCAAAAGATTGATTTAAAAATGGGTTTCCATCAAAAGGCAGTAAAACAATATTTTAAAAATATTAGCGTATTCAATGCTTAAGATTGGATTTATTATCATTTTAAGCCTCTAAAACACTATATAATTCATTAGTAGACATAGATAAAAATATCTACTACTCATTACTTACTTGGGATGTTACATCCTTCCCCCCTTTAGAAAATTATGTCCCCGCAATTTATTTACTTATCGAATAAGTGGGGGTATTTAGCCCTCATTGCATTTTCAGATTCCCATGTTGCCTCTTCCATCATGTGGTTTTTCCACAAAACCTTTACCTGATGAATCACCTTATTCCGCAACACATTCTCCCTGTGGTCAAGAATCTTGACCGGTTGTTCCTCATAATATAGGTTCTCTTCCAGCTGAACTACCTCTGGACTCAAAACATGAGATGGATCTGGCATGTACTTCCTTAACATTGAAACATGAAAAAAATTGTGTACCTGAGATAAACTCGGGGGGTAAAGCCAATCGGTAAGCAACTGATCCAACTCTATCCAGAATTTCATATGGTCCAATGATCCTTGGACTCAACTTTCCTTTCTTACCAAATCGCATCACACTTTTTCATGGTGAGACTTTGAAAAAAACATGATCACCTACCTCAAAAGAGAGATCCTTCCTCCTGTTGTCCGCACAAATCTTCTTCCTACTCTGAGCTATTCTCATGTGTTTCTGTATCAGCTGAACTTTTTTTGCCAACTCATCTACCAATTCTGGTCCCATCAGCTTCCTTTCACCCACTTCATCCCAGAAAGCTGGAGTTCGACACCGCTTCCCATATAACGCCTCAAATGGTGCCATCTTGTATACTGGAATGAAAACAGTTATTATATGAAAATTCAACCAAAGAAAGATGTTGGTACTAACTTCCCTAATAATCCATCGAACAAGCACGTAGCATATCCTCCAATGTCTGAATTGTTCGTTCTAACTGCCCATCTGATTGAGAATGAAAAGTTGTACTAAAATTTAATTCAGTACCCAACGACTTATGAAGGCCTTTCCAAAAGTTAGAAGTGAACCTGGGATCACGGTCTAATAAAATGGATAGAGGGACTGCATGTAACCTGCCTATCTCATTAAGATACAAATAGGAATGTTGATCTAGGGAAAAAGTATCTCGTATAGTAAGGAAATGAGTAGATTTAGTCAAGCGATCAACAATAACCCAGATTGCATTATTACCTCGAGATGTCTTCAGTAATCCCACAACAAAGTCCATGGATATATTCTCCCATTTCCACTCTGGCACTGGTAAAGGCTGAAGCATCCCTTTCGGTAACTTCCACTATACTTTAACCTGTTTACATGTTAAACACTTCAAAGTAAAATCAGAAACATATCTTTTCATTCCATCCCACCAGTAATACTCCCGCAGATCTCTGTACTTCTTAGTACTGCCAGGATGAACTGAAAACGGAGAACTATGAGCTTCACATAACAACTCTCTCTTCAACTGTGAATCACAAGGCACACAAAATATCTTCCCAAATCTCAAAACATAATCATTATAAATGTGGAAGTCAGGCAGCTTATCTTTCTGAACTAACTCTACCTTTTTCTGTAACTCACTGTCTTGCTTCTATGCTTGCTTGATTCTGTCTGATAGAGAAGATTTCACTGATACCTGAACCAAAACAGAAGGACATCCTGCACCAACAACTTCTATGCCAAAGTTCATCAATTCTTTAACCAAAGGATCACGTTCCAAACACAACATTGTTAATAAAGCATTACTTTTTCGACTCAAAGCATCAGCCACTTCATTTGCTTTTCCCAGATGGTAATGAATTGTACAATCATAATCCTTGATTAATTCCAGCCATCTCCTCTGTCTCATATTCAATTATTTCTGATTGAATATATACTTTAAACTATTTTGATCAGTATATATTTCACACTTTACTCCATAAATGATGCCTCCAAATTTTTAAAGAGAAAACAACAGTAGCTAATTCCAAATAATTTGTAGGATAATTTACCTCATGAGTTTTCAACTGATGTGAAGCATAAGAAATTACCTGATCATTCTGCATTAGAACACATCCAAGTCCTTTCAGTGAAGCATCATTGTAGACAACAAACTCCCCATTCCTGGAAGGTAGTGCCAAAACTGGATCATTCACCAATCTTCTTTTCAGTTCCTGAAAACAATCATCACATTCTTTTGTCCAGATAAACTTAACACCCTTCCGAGTTAGCTTAGTCATTGGACTAGATAACCGTGAAAATTTTCTAACAAACCTTCGGTAATAGCCTACCAAACCAAGGAAACTACGAATCTCAGTTACATTTGTGGGTCTTGTCCATTCTTCAACAACTTTTTTTTTGTGGGATCCACAGTTATTCCATCTTCAGAAATAATATGACCAAGGAAAGAAATTTGTTGCAACCAAAACTCACACTTTCTTAATCTTCCATACAATTTATTTTCTTTTAAGGTTTTCAAAATAAACCTTAAATGTCTTTCATGCTCCTCGTTAATTTTAGAAAACACCAAAATATCATCAATTAAAATAACCACCAACTTATCCAAGAACTAATGGAAAATTCTATTCATTTAGTCCATGAATATAGCAGGTGCATTGGTTAGCCCAAAATGCATTAATACAAATTCATAATGGCCATATCTTGTACGAAACGCAATCTTCGGAACATATTCTTCCATTACCTTCAGCTGATGGTACCCCGATCTCAGGTCAATCTTTGAAAAATACTGAGGTCCCTGGAGCTGATCAAATAAATCATCGATATGAGGCAAAGGATATTTGTTCTTAACAGTGATGTTATTCAAGGCTCTATAATCACTGCAAAGTTTCATTGAACCATCTTTCTTTTTAGAAAATAAAACAGGATCACCCCATGGTGATGTGCTAGGTCGAATGAAACATTTCTCTAATAAATCTTGCAATTGCTCCTTCAACTCTAAAAGTACAATTTGAGCCATTTGATAAGGGGGTTTTGAAATTGGCTTAGCATCAGGAACTAAGTCAACCGTAAACTCAACTTCCTTATCTGGTATTATTCCAGGCAACTAATCAGGAAAAACATCAGGATACTCATTTTCCATTGGCACATCATTAATATGAATAGTTCCCTTGTTTTCATCAATGTGTGCAAGGTATTATTCATTTCAATCTTTTACATGTTTCTCGGCCTCTTGAACTGTTATCAAAATTAAGGGTTCATTCCTGTACACAAACTGAAAGTCTTTATGAAAAGAAACTTCTTTACCTCTATAGTCAATCTTAGAATGGTAAATAGAGAGCCAATCCATACCCAGGAGAACATCAAACTCTACTAGAGGTAAAATAATAAGGTTTGCAAGTAGGTTCTTTCCACGGATAATGATATGAAGATTCTTATAAATTCTTTTTGCCTCAACATTTCCCCTAGGTGTTTTTACCATAAGTTCAGGAGTCATTTCATGAGATGGTATTCCAATTTTACTAGAAAAGGTTTCAGAGATGAAAGAATGTGTAGACCCCGAATCAAAAAACACACTGGCATAATCTGAAAAAACAAAAAAATTACCTGATACAACTTTATTTGATGGCCCGACATCTACTGATGTAGTTTCAAAGGATTTCACCACCCATTTCTTCTTGTAATCTAACTACTTCCCATCACTCTAGATATTTGTCGGACACTCGTTTTCATAGTGACCCATCTCATTTCACTTAAAAAATTTCACTAACTGCAAATCAAATTTGGACTTACCATCACCTTTATCTTCTTTAGTGCAATCACGAGCCCTATGTCCCATCTTACCACATCGGTAGAACTTTCCAGAATTCAGAAGACATTCCCCTGGATGCCTTTTCCCACATTTATCACAAACTGGAAACTTAGTTTTCTTACCATCAGACTTTTTTGAAGAATTATTTCCTTTCTCCTGCCACCGCAGTCTATTCTTCTGTTGTTTGTTATTGAACACTTGATCATCGGAAAACTCCATTCCCACCTTATCATCACATCAAACAAGCTATTCATAACTTTTGAACTCATGAGAAGATAAATCCCTTCGATATTTTGGCTTTAATCCTGAGTAAAAATGATTGATTTTACTATCATGGTCTCGAATAAAATTTGGAGCATACCTTGCCAATCGAGTGAAACTTTCTTCATAGGCAGCCACTGAGTCTTCCTCTTGCCTCAATTCCAGGAATTGTTTTTCTATACTAAGTAGAACAACCTTAGGAAAATACTTCTCATGAAACATACCTTTGAATTCATCCCAGTCGAGAGCATCGATCTCATCAGCATCCCTGATGTTTTTAACCATCGACCACCACTGATCTGCTTCACCCTCCAAACAATAAATAGAAAGACCAACCTTTTGATTTTCTGAACACCCCATGACATCGAAAATCTTCTCTAGTGATTTAATCCACCCTTCAGCTAGCAAAGGGTCAGATGATACTCTGAATGATGGGGGATGTTGCCTCAAGAAATGTTCCACCACTTACATGTTCTTCTGCGGTTTATCTGGCTGATCTCGTGCATGGACACCGCCACCATTTATCACTTGATTCAACTGCGCCATTACTACAGCAATCTATTCAGTTCCAATTCTGACCATCTCAGGATGCTGATTCGGAAGGTTATTTTCTTCTGTATGCCTTCCTAGCACTGCTTCCCTATTTCCTCTATGGAAAACCATTCTGAACAAACATGTCTTAGATGAAGCAACATGGTAATCTTCAAATTCTATATCATTTCAATTTGACCATAAAAAAATATTTTTGAATAATAATTTAATAGAATTCTAACTGCAAAATTTATCTAAACCGACCTCTGATACCAACTATAAGGCCCTGACCTCAGTCATTACTTAATCTTGAGTTACTTCAAGATTACACGTTGATGATCTTTTCAGGTTTAGAGTTTTAGAGAATTAGATCATAAGACATTCATTACATTCCACATTTAATCAAAGTGGTTACATAAAAGATTGCACTCATTTTTCCCATCAGCGGAAACATATTTAAAATAAAACATGGATTCATTCTTGACACTTCCTTGACACTATCATCATATCATGTACCTTTCCCTTGACCGGTGAAAAACATTTCAAAAACATTTGATGAGCATAAAAAGCTCAGTAGGGGATTTAAAAATATGGAAAGGAAACATGAGTACATATATACATAAGAATGAAATCATACTTTACCCATAAAACATAAGCACTTTAACATACCTCATCATATCATGAATAAATCATATAAATCATAATACATAAAGGTAACTCGAGGCATTCATAACATTCTTACATAGGGAGTAACCCTCTTGGTTACGTTTGGAATACCCATCACAGTATATTACCAAAATCTCTTCAGAGAAACCTTAACGTTTAACTCCTTCACATTACCCAATGCATTGGAGAGCTATATCGGGCTCACCCGCCCTTTTTTTATCACGGAACCACCCGTCTTCATAATAATGCCCAAGAACCATAACATAATTGTATCACATAAAACATGCATAAAGGAAACATAACATTTCCACTTTTCAATCACAAGATATAAATACAACACATTGATATAAAAACATTATGAAAACCATTTACAATACTAAAATAAAATAAAAGTAAAACATGGTAGTTATATCTCTTAAAAAAATGTATGGCTTATAGAGGAAGATGAAACTCAAATAATAGTCACGGCGGCAGAGAAGTCGTTGTCGCCGAATACGTACGACAAAAACATTCCATTTTTTCATTTATTAAAACACTTCGTATAAAAAAGATTACTTTTGGATAAATGTAAAATTCAAAGGGGTTTATATAACGTATAGAAGAAAGTTGGTATAAAACAAAATATGCCTCAATGAATGGATATTGAGACGAAGTCCCATACCTCGGGTCCGACTTGACTCGATTGTTCTTTAACATCCTGAATAATAAATTTGAGTTAATTTATAATTTCTTAAGAATCTTTTTCAAGTTCATTATTCATTTTATATCACTTATTTCCATGTTATGAACACTATGTAATTATTTAATTTAATAATGGTCGTTTTGTCGATCATTGGTACTTGAGTCAAAAATAAAATCTTTATAATTACAAGTTGTTCATGTGGTAAAATATCCATTATATCAAGAATTATATTCATGGTTTTGATATCATATATATCATATATATCCATTATATACATGAATTTATATAATTACATAATCATTTAGAGGTAAGAAATGAAATGACCATTCATAGAGACGGTAAGCTGTACGTACGCATGAACGCTACTTTCATTTCTATTTCGTACTTAATGAAGTGAAATAATAATAATATAAAGTTATATCTTAATTATAGTATAATATCATATATAATATCATTAAATTTATCTTTTATACGTAACACATATGGTATTAATGAATCAAATCACTTTGATGGGGCGGTAGTCCGCACTTCCTAAAATGAAGATATCGTGTTTACCCATAATGGTAACCATAAAGGTATGCCATAAATTAAAAATACAGAAGCTTAAGTAAAACATAAACATATTATATATAATATATAAATATAGTGACATCTTAATGTCCACCTTTGGAGGTGTTATATTAGTGTTGAACAATAATCATTTCGTGAGGTAGAAATTCGCCGTCCACAGAATTATTATGTTCTTTAACCATTAGATGTAGTTGTGTGTAACTGTAGCTCTAATTATTCATATAAAAACATACTAGTATATTGAATATACTGTAGTTGTTACAAAAGAAATGAATAAAAAGGGTTTAGAGGGTTGGAGAAGCAAAATAAAACATAAGAACACAAGAGAAAACACTACCTTTAAAACGGGTAACTCTTTTTGATTTGAGCTCAAAGGCTTATATGGGAAGTCTTATGCCCAATGATAGGCTTATAAGAGTTAGAGAGGGATTCAGAGAGACCAAATGGGAAGGTTTTGGCCGAACCAAAGGATTTTTAAGTGTGGGTAAGGAGGTAGAGGTGGGGGCCTTTCATAAGAGGAGAGGAGGGACACTCTTGGAAAGGTATAAAAGTATACTTTATTATAAAATGATTTTGGGATTTAAAAGGTACAAAAATTATATATTTCGAGGATAAGGTGATAATAGTTCTAAATAAACCCATCCAATATGTTTTTGACATGTGTTGGTCTTAGATTTTACATTATCTTTTCATTTTATTTAAATCGTTAAATAATGAGGTCATCGCTGCATCATCATGGTGTCTTAAATAATTTAATTTATTTAATGTCTAAAAATAATAATAAAAATATATCATGATGTCTGAAATCTTTTTATCTTTATAATTAATATTTATAGTCAAAAATATGACTTTTATAACCCCATTTAAAAATTGTTTTAGTAAAACAACACATGTTTGTGACATTTTTACTTTAACATTAAATAAAAAGATATTAATGTAATTTTCCTTCCAAAGTGGCTCCATTTGGTCCCCAATTTGGCCCATGTATTGTATTGGTCGTCCATGACACATCCAATAAGGGTAGGATATGTGTCAAGTTCATTTCATATTATTAAAACATTATTCTTACCTTAAATTACACTAATTACCTCTAATCGCGATTAAAAACATAAAAGTTACTATTCACCAAAAAATTATTTTAATCCCATTGAACCACATTTTCCTTCTTAATGAAAACCATGTATGTAGGATTTTTTAAATTCAAAACACAGAGGTGGTAAATTTTCATTTAAGCGAAAAATCATTTTTTTAGTACCACTTAGTGGTTTCACTATTCATCAAAAATTGAAGTTTTTCAGAAAAATATCAAAACATCACCCTAAGTTATATTCGATATTCCGAATTCAAAAATGACGCCTATCTTAAAAAATTCCAAAAATATAAGTTACAATAATTAATTTAATAATTAATTCCCAATGTCTGAGAAAATAGCGTGTTTTTATGAAACAATAAGTATCAAAAGATTGACACTAGTTTAAGTCTAATCTCAAAGTGAAATTAATTCCAACGTCCACTATTGGATTAAATGGTGAAAATATATTCAAATTTAACTTTAAAACAAATTTAAAATATAATCTAACCATATAATTAAATGAGATGAAAAAGAAGTTTTGATGTTTAATGCAGTATTTTTCACTATTCGTTAAAAAACGAACATTTTCAGAAAAATACCAAAAATTTTCCAATGTAAATTTCAATGTCCCAATCATAAATAATAATTTTATTTTTAAAAATAGATCTTATAAAATTTTTAAATGTTTGATTTAAAAATAGTTTTCCATCAAAAGGCTGTAAAACAATCTTTTAAAAATATTAATGTATTACATGCTTAAGATTGGATTTATTCTCATTTTAAGCCTCTAAAACACTATCTAATTCATTAGTAGACATAGATAAAAATATATATTATTCATTACTTACTTGGGATGTTACAGTTCTAAAGGCTAAATCTTGAAGAGGATAGGTGGATTTGAGGAAAAGAAGTGACCATGCAGGAGGGGCACCCAAAAAGAGGTAGGCGCGCAAGTCATGTTTGGGCGCGCAGGTTCTGGTCGTGCATGTATACATCCGCGACACTTGGTTCATTGTGCACCGGTCAACCCATAGGGTAATACTTGGGTGATACTTGGCTAAAGACCTTAGAATTATCCCTAAAGGCTTCCAAAAGCGTGGTGGGCAGGTTCTGTTGAAAGGATAAGTTGGCGCGCAAGTGTCTTCATTCCCCTTAATGGTTTGACACTTAGGCGCGCAAGTGTTGATGAATTTAAACACCTAGGCCATCTTCAACATTTTTAGATCATCAATTCTTAGTAAGAAAATACCTTATATGTGTTTGAATGACTTCATGAAAAGACTAGGGCACCGAGAGCTGAAAGATGAGTTTCTGGATTTTTCATCATCTATATGGGGGGCCACAAGGGGTATTTATAGGATAATGAAGACTTTGGGCGAATATCAAATAGGGTGGGAAAGTCACCTACGCGCCCAATATGTAGCACACAGGTATACCTGCATGACCATCTTGGAACATTCGTGGCCCATGCTTATAGAAATCTATGTTCATCCCTTTGTCGATTTTTTATGTTTCTTTAAAGGATGAATCACTTTGTGTTTAAGGTATTTCCCTTTTCATTCATTATACTATGTGATTGAAAGGAGCGTCAACAGCACTGCATTATCTACCACTTATTATACCCTCCATAATATTCTAATATCCATGACTCTTATATATTATTTACAATGTTGGATGTACCTCAAAATCCAATAATCCTTTATAATTCACCATCCTACATTCTATGTGACACCTTCCATTATTTTTTTCTAGCCAACATAATGTATTGGTTTAGATCCTACATATCCAATCATGGATAGCTACAACATAGATCTAGTGATTAGATGATGTTTTACTACTTAATAGGACCATGATACCCATCCAATGATTCAATGTTTCAATGGTCGGTGATGGATATCGGGTTCTAAAGAAAAAAATATGGAACATTTATCGTTATGCTCCCCATGATATTAGTTCTTAGAATAGGGAATTATAGGGCCCCCATCCATCACATTAATTCATCCCATTATCTAGTTCATTTCCTCACAAGGTCTTTATTCCATGAAATGAGAAAGCACATGAAAAAAACAAAAATACAATAAATAATCAGAGAACATTTCACACCGAAATTATGTGGTTCCAATTTTTATCCTATATACATGAGAGTTTATTAACATAATTTTAATTCACTGAGGATAATCATCTTGGTAATGAGGATTTATATATTCTAGAAATATTTCTTGATAATAGGAATATGAGTTTACAACATCATATGACAATCGAATCTATTATCTTTTTCATTATAGTCACCTCACATGTAGGTATCAACCTATGCCTTTGAATTTGGTGCCTCTGCCATATTTTGTGAACCTAGGTTATCTTCCGCAAAAGAGGACACACCTCTACCTCTTTCTGGCGTTATTAGTTCTCATTATTCATATTAAAAAATTGTCACCACATCCATTTCTATAGACACTAATTCCATCTCTTGAATAAATTATGTTAAAATAAATATTTACATCCATTATTATTGAAATTAATTCTCCAATAGTTGTGGGAGAAACTACACTATTAATGTTGATAAAAAGAGCTACATTAATTAATTTATCTCTCTCATGTAAATGGATTAAATCAAAATAAATTTTGACATGATCATTTTTTCCTAGAAGAGTCAAAAATCACCCACTGAAAGTCTACGCACATAATCACACCAATGTAAAATAGGGTTTGGATTCCATTTAGAATTATTCTGCAGTTCCTACCCAGTTCTCCCCTCTATGATACATCATTCATATAGACACACCATTATGTAGATCCTCCAATGTCCACTGGTACCATTATCTAATCATTCAACAGACTCTATGAAACTAATCTGAATGTCTCCATGGAAAGTTTTTGAATATAAATTGGGGTTGATATTTCATATTCCCATTTTTTGAAAATTCCAAACAATATGATGCACTAGGAATCATTTCCATGGAATCACTTAATCATAATTCTGTGCATTTTCCAAGACTCAACTACTGAGTTTCCAAGCAACCCAAGTGATTTTTGGTACACCGAACCACATTGACAACATCATTGCCTAACTCTATCTAGAAACCATATGTTATAGAAAGTTTTATGTCATAAAAACGATTAACTCCCACTAAAAAATACATCAATGTAACCATGAAAATAGGATTATTTTTTCCATATGACTTCCATCTTAGTTATGATTCTTTCAGATTGTATATTCACCATAAAATTTCCATTCATTTATCTACCCATATTTAAAAATATTATTTCCAATGAATCAAAATACATGTTACCCCTTATCCATATGTGATTTCAGGTAGATCATGGGAATTAGATGAACATTCAATTGATTTGAAATTATAAATGGTTGATTCATATGATTAATCCTTTAGGGAAATGAAGTCACCTTTTATATAACTTTAACTTCCATAGAAATCCTTGTGTCCATATTATCTAGGTCTTCCAATTCTCTTGACTTTTATAATTTTAGTAGCCTAACTCCAGGATTTTAATGTATCCCATTTAATATAACACACTATATTAATCCTATGAAAATAAATAATTTTGACATTCTAGAAACATGACGGATACAATATCCATATTTTATTGAAATTATTATGAATGGCTAATAGACCAAAAAAATAGAAGAACCAAAATTGTCTTCCACCAAGCTCAGACTATCCCCAACAAATGGAACACAACTCATGACTCATGATGGTACATTATACATTCTGTATCCTAGAAACACCTCTTGTATCACAATTATATTATGGTAATGTCCTTCCATGTCCTCACAAAATTTCTACACTAGATGATTTACATCATTTTTTTTGTAATTGAACACTTCAACCAAGACCTATGATACCATGTGTTGGGGATCAGGGTTAGAAACAAAAAATGTGGAGCATTACTCCAAAATATCCCCCATGTTTTTTGTGTCTGGAACTAGGTACTCCAATAACCACATCCATCACACCAATTTATCCCTCCGTTTGGATTTATTCCTCCCATTGTATTTATTCTAAGAAACAAACATACACATAACAAAAAAACATGCATTAATAAACAATGTATAAAATAAGGCATAATCAGATTAACTAGTTCAAATATTCACCCTACAACCATGAGAGAATAGAATAATCACTTTCTTTCAATGAGGAAATTCATTAAGGTCACAATAACTATAATATTATTGGACTCTACCAAGATATGTGGAAGGAGATCCACCAGCACTATTCAGTTATCTCTTCTTCTATCCCCCTCCTTTTGGTATCTTCCTTTGTGGGTCTTGACCACCACCTTTGGTTATAGTTCCATAGAATGATTTTCTACACCTAGTCCGGATTCCCTAGATGGATATTCACCTCTACCATTATCAATAATTTCTAAAACACATTATTTCTTTTTTTTTAAATATTACATTGCATCCATTTATAAATAAACAATATCCATATATCCAATAAATCAGGTCATCATAAATTTTTCAATCGAATAATATTGTGAATAACAAGGACAATTTTGATTGGAACCCCTAATTTAATGTTTACAAAAACGTATTTATTAACAAAAATCTCTGTCTTCCATAAATTGGTTGTCCTAAATATATTCTGAATTGAGAATTCTTTTCGTAGGATGAGTCAATAGTTGGTATTCAGATAATGGAAGGTCCCCCAAAGTCAATAAACTCTCTTATTTCAACATATTTGTTTATCTCAATTGATAGAGTAATTGCACTCTTTCAGATTTTAGTTATCCTTAAATAAAAATTTGGATACCTAAGATGGTGTATTCCCTAATTGGTAGGGTTCTATTGTTCACTTAGGCTCATGATATTTATCAATCATTCTAATTATGATGAGAGAAACGATTTTTCTACAATTGTTAAAGACAAAGTATTCTATTTTCATAATATCTGCACATTATTTCACAAAGATATATCTTCTTTTATTTTTGGGTTGTTTTCTTCCACCAATGATCACTAAATGATTATATGAGACCCAAAATACATTCACAAATTTTTTAGAATATTAGGTACAAATTCCGCGAATTCATTATTATTGTGGGAAAATTTTCATAAATTACTTTAGGATGAACTACCTAACTAGAATAATCCATTTTTACACCCCATTAACGCTTGTTATAGAATTTAAAAAATCATAAACTATGGGTATTAAAAGTACTCATCTCAATTTTATAAATAATAAGAATCTTCGTGCTCTTAATAAGATATAAAATGATATAAAATACACATCAAATGGAAAGATAGTATAATCTTGATGAATCCAAATTTTCAATGAAATAAATCATTTTCTACATTACATGATATGAAACTTCAATCTCAAAAATTTAACTATTTCCCATATTTTGAATTTCAGTATATTTAAAACTATTTTAATGCATACAGTAATTATCATATATCTATTAGAATATTCCTTATGGAAACCATCAGTCTCACCAAATGATTATCATATTCAATCACATTGAAAATATTTTCACATACCCAATCGTATTAAGTATATAAAACCAAAATTAATTAGAAAATTTAGAATCTAATTCCATTTAAAACCTTAGGTTTGTCCCAAAATTCTTCTATAATCACCTAGATTTAATTATTGAACTACATAAACACTAGATTAATTGGGAAGGAAAATTTATAACACAAATAATCCTTCTATAAGAAGTATTCTTAAGATATTACTCATAGGATTCAGTTACATTAAGATTATTCTTAAAATTAATTATATAAATGTTTAGTTTCCTAAGGATGATTCTATTAATATATAATAGAAGACTTAGTCATAATAGTATCATGTTTTATAAACATTTAATAAGGAATTTTATTAAATGTTATCCCAATAAAATAATGATTCATTTTAAAATACATCATAACCATTATCATGAAAAGATATATATTTCAGTAAAAAACTATTCCCCTAGTAAATTTCTCTCATCACATAGCTATTCAAGTAGAGAATCATCTCAGTAATTTCATATATGATTATTAAATAGTTGAGTGGACAACCATTTTTCTAATCTATCATATGGATACACATAACTTCATCCCTCTAATATCATTATTACGGGATTTCAAGCTACGTGTAACCAAATAAAACACCAATAAGAGGCTAAAAAGGACAATCCATGGTCACCCTTATCTAGTAGATCCCACAAAATGATGATCTAGTGTTCCACATTACATTCATTCCTTACACAAGATAATTGAATAGCACTATGATATTGGGAACCTACCCAGTTGGATGATTTAGGTCCTAAAAAGTTCCATGTTGGAACAAATCTCACACTTAGTATTTAAATATGTTTTAATCTCACCATTTTATATCATATTATTCTTTTTTATTTTTTTAATTTCTCTAACTATTTAGTTTGGTATACTATTCCCTCCAACAAAATAATATTTTCAATCCAAATTGGTGTATCACTCTTTACAAAAACCACAGGATTGTGTTACACACCAAAAAATAGTAGTCAAGCATATTCATAAAAATCTTAATGCATTATATGAATAAGTCACATCATCTCTTCATGTGATTTTTTATAATTATATGTGATTAAAAATCATGACATGAGTAATCCTAAAACGATAGATAGACAACGTCATTAACCTATTTTAATAAGGAATTGGAATCCATGAAAGTACATTTTCTGACAACAAGCCGCTCGACCAAAGTATATATTACTCAAGATATAATAAAATTCATTGAAACCTAAAATGCATAAACGAATTCAAAAACTAAATTCAATTTCAATACATTAATTAAATATTATAGTAAAGGTAGATGAAAAGGTAAATTGATTACCAAACCTATAATGTAACTACTCAGATGCAAGTATGATAATTTCTAGAATCTTTTTAACAAATTAAACTAAATAATACACATTCATAATATAAAAAAATTATTTAAATGATTAATATAGGGGATAACATTTAAATAAATTAATAATTAAAATATTTTAACATGACATACCAATTTATAAGCAATTACTAAATGATATAAAACTATATAAATATTATAATTATGCTTATCATCAAGGATATTCCATAATCACGAATATAGAAATTATATATTCTGTTGAATATGAAGTATTTAATATTCAATATTTTATGGAATTTAATTTCAAATATAAAATATTTTATGAGTTATAAACAATGTTATAATACAATTAATATTATGTATTTTTTTATATAATATTAATATCATATATGTTTCTCATTATATAAACATTTAATAAAATCCTTTTTGATGTGGTCTAAATAATATAAAAATAAAAACCATTTAATTTAAACATATGAAATTTAAATAATAATGACAATTTGATAATCATATATATATAATATTTTGTATTTCAGCATATTTTGTAATAAACACTGTATAAATAACAACTTATTATTTATCAATAAACCATTTTATTTGTGATCACATGGAATGGCATATGATTTTAGTATAATGTATTTTAATATTAACATTAATTATTTTTGAAAAATGTTTCATAAAAAATTATTTAATTAAATATAAAACGTTTATAATTTATTAATTTATAAATTTATACATTAAATTATTACTAATATACCAATAACAATGATTTATAAACATTTTATAATCCAGTCAAATTAATTAAATGTCCAAAAACATTTTTTTGACATTTTATGTTTACCCATATGAAAAAGGATATACCAACTTAAGGGAAAACCCTTATAACTTTTTCTTGGTCTCCTAGAACTGTTCTAACCCTCAATGTAATGTTATTACACAAATTACCTTTAAACATCTCATTTCATATAAATTTAACTGAGAGGTTTCCCTTATATTGAAATCTATGTTAAGGTAATGTTGTGGTAAACGCTGCACAACCCATATTCATAAATGTGACTCGAAACATACATCTATGTAAAACCATTTACATAATGGTATGTGGAGGTGAACCATAAATTGAACATTATATATAATGGTGAACATGATGACCTTTACCCAGATCCACCATACCTAATGGTAAATCATAATTTCTAGAAAACAAAAATTATGGTTTATTTTTATTTTCATCTCCATTCATGCAAGATTTTACAAATTAAATGCATAGAATCCCTATAGTAAAAGTATTAGGAATACAAAATTTATAATAAAAAATAATATAATATTAAAATAGGATTAAATATCATTCCTATGGATCTCCCAAGAATTAAATATTAATGCACATAAACAGAAATGAAGCATTTTTTGTATATATATGTCTACATCCTATACCCTAGTACAACAAGAATTTATTCATCATCATTGGATGTTTTATAATGATATAAAATGGTAGATAAAGGAAATACCATCTACACAGTGTATCCAGGATCTAAGATGGATAAAAAATCGTATAGTTGTAAAACCCAATCCTCTATGATGTTCTAGAAACTCATGATGTGAATGAGGTTAGAGAAAGAGATCTTTTGGTTTCAGGGATGTTTGGACAAGAATCATCACACACAAAACCACTTCAATCCTATGGTAGTGATATTTATATAATAACAATGAAGATACTTGATGATGTGTTTATTAACACATATGATTATAATTCAAGATATAAAGCATTACCCATCCATGAATCATCTGCATGACTGAGAAAAACTCATGTATTATTCATCTTATGAAATTTATTTCTTAATGATGTCCAAATTGGAGTATTTTTTGAATGTCCCACCACATAACCAAGTGCATTGGAATAATATGGAATTAAATATGACAAATACATGAATCGCATGTAATATATGGATTTTTATAATATATCCCCTTCATAAATAACTAATTATGGTGCTAGATCTCAATACGTGGATCCATTGATAGTTGGAATAGTGCTCTATGACCTCTAAAACCATAAAGTTTGAATCTTTCCATTCTAAAGGGTCAAACACAACCATCAATATCCATAATAATGAAAAACTGAGAACTAATGATAAGAACTAGAATTTCCTCCTTCAATAGAGAATAGGGCCTTAGATCATGGTCTTTCCTCTAACATCTCTCAGGCACTCTCAGTCACAATGAAAATAAAGTAACCAATGGTTTTCTCCCGTAGGAAGAAAATAAAATTAATTGGTTCCCTAAAATTGAATTTATGGAGGAATATTAAACGTAATTGAAGTAACATAAATGTAGGAAAACATGTAAAGTGAAAAAAATGTGTAAGTTGTGTATGAAATATGCCATTCTAAATCATAATTGTGCAGTACCTTATTACACATGTAACACCCATATATTATAAAATAAGATCATATTATTTGATATCATATATGACATAAAACATAATGATTATAAGAGAATTTAGAACCCCTTAATTTTAAATAAATTTCATTTTCAATAAATTTTATTTCTTTGATAGATTGTAGTGCACCTAACACTAGGTTTGATTGAAACACAACGCTCAATTAAAATATAATTATTTAAATATGGCCTTTATAACCAAATATTTAAGATGGTGGATATGAATAATAATAATAAAATTATTAAAATAACATAGTTTATAACTATATAAAATTAAGAATAAAATTATCTATTTATTAAAAATTAAATAAGAAAAATCTGAAATAGAAAGAAATGTTTTCTAAAAAACTATATTTTTTTGAAAGGCATATTTGGCGCTCTTTGAGCAAATTATTTAACTTAAATTTTAACAAATTTTTTAAAATATATTTTTAAAAAATAAAATTCAACTTTGAAATCTATATATCTATATTATTTTGGTATATATTTTTTATATATTTATAAATATATGAATTTTTTGAGGATTAGTGAACAATACTAATTTTTATTAAAAATTGTCTTTACATTTAAATTTTTTGTAAAGGTAAATTATATTATAAATTGATTTCAATGTAAAATCAGTTATATTATATTATAATTATCAAATTTGGGTTAATCGAATCAGTTTCATATTAGATTATTTTATTAAACCATTTGATACTTATGAGAATTTCCTCTTTTGAAACTGCTATTTTGTCACGTTTACATTTTAATTTTATATTTAATTATTCCAAAATTGTAAATTGAATTTAGATAAATTGATTTCATATTTTTAATTATAAAAATTTAATCTTTTTGTTATGTTCAACTTAATTTTTGTGACAATTGAATACTAGAAAAGTGAGAAGTAATTATTGTGGTTAAGAAAAACCGAGTTTACCAAGGGTTAAACATATATGATAAAGGTGAAAACGACATAAAAACTTCTAAATCAACCATTTTATGGAAATATTGAAAACTTGTAATCTATAATAATTTATAATGGCCCTTTTTGAAGGCTAGTGGAATAAGAAAAATGTGTTTATCTCTTTGTCTTTTCAAGAATTCCATGTGTGGCCACTTACCCGCTTATAAAAGGTCACCCCCTCTACTACCTTATCGCAGTTGAAAACCATTTGGTTAAGAAAATTCTTACCCAAATACCTACTTTACATCTCTCCCCACCTCTTAGAGGGATTTTTATATTATAAATCAAATATAGAAAGGATTTAGGTTAAAACTAAAGAGCCTTCCCAAAGAAGTGGTAACATTTTAATACTTGAATTTTATTTTAATTGTTATTATAAATAATAATATACTTTAAATATGAAAATATAAAAAATCATACTAATATGTTATTATGTTTATTACATGACCCATATCCATCTCTAAATCTCTCAAATGGGGAAAAATCATCGATCGTGTGTACGGCGGACTTCCCCCTCAAAACCTAATGTAATACATTTTCCATCACCACCTTCCATGGTAGGATATAATTATATATTCAACATATTTATATGACGTTTATTACATTATTATACTTTTTAGTTATCATATACCGTAAACCTTCTTACATTCAATTTTATGGGGGATATAATAATGTCGCTTGATGTGATTCATGTTTCACTTATGCTTTACATGAAATATAGGGTTAATATTAATGAATATATGTGAAATTTTTTATTTAACAATACCTAATTCTGTTTAATATCACATCAATCTTTTTACATTAAATTTCTCTAGAAAACAAAAATATTTCTCATATGTATCTGTGGACTAACACCACCTCGTAGTGATGTAATATGTTTGTCATTTTATTTTTACATGGATGGTAATAAGGGTATACTTGATTAATATAAATTATATATAAAAAAATTATAATTTTTCTGGAATATTTAATTAATATTTATTTTCATTTCTCTCCATCCATTGATAAAATGGGAAAACATTCTCATGCCTGTATATGACTAACCGTCTCCATAAATAGTGGAAATCATTTTCTATCTCTAAAATTAATAGATTACTATAAATACATATATAATGAACATATATGATATTTATGTTATGTGTACAATTAAATTTATTATTTAATAATGATAAAATTAAAATTAACCAAATTACCAAACTAAAACATACCTGAAAATGAAACAATTATGACATGAAACACTGATTTTAGCAACGAATTGTCAAAAAAACTAGGGATAAAAGACTATAAGTAAATCTTATATTGTATGGTATATATTATAGTGGTTATTTACTATATTTATAATAATATATTTATTTATTATAAATGAGTTTCAGACACACACATAGGATATTGATGCTCGGGTAATGGTCTCTCATCCCACTTATACATCCATGATACATACACCACTTACACCTTTGTGTGGTGTATAAAATATCCCTTTTATTACATTATATAATGAACCTATTTTTATTCATTTAATATAATGTTTTTTTATTTTATTTATTTCATGGTGATAATGATTAAAAATTTACCAAAGTGGCAATAGTTTATTTCACAATGTCGTCATTATTCGAGATTGTTTTGTATAAGTCTTCCATTGAGAAATTATTCTACATTTCTATCATAAATTAAATCTAATCTATTTTTTTATAGTTATTCATGAATTTTTTGAAGTCATAATAACATTTTTCTACTCTTTAGTGTTTAATTGTTTTTACCAAATGATATATTAAATAAAATTAAAAATATATTGGAAATTGTTACAAAATGTGTTGAGCGTAATATTCATAATATTTTTCAATCAATTCTAGTTTGGATCTTGTAAAACTTTTAGAAGAAATATTTATTTTAACATATAACACATAAAGGTAATTTTCTTCTATCAAGACCACTCAATGTTTTAAATATTATTTTTCATGTTGTAAAAGTTAATTTTGAAGGAAAATTATATAAAAAAAATTATTTTTTACAATTTTTTAATAATATATCAATGTGAAAATTTATTTTCATCAAAATTGTTTTAAATGAAAATTTTAAGGTATTTATATTCATCAATGACATAGACATTTTATTATACATATGATAAATTGGAGATATGTTGTATTGATATCATCTTTATTCTTTCTTTAGATGTTTCATTATCAATTTTACTAAGGATGCATTATTTTATTACAATTCACCATCTCACTCCGAATGGATACTGATTATATTTATTTTTTGGGGGTTCTTATTAACATTTCATATTCTATTTTTTTCAATAATAATGTTTATGTTTATTAGGTTTCAACCCTTTCATATGAGGAATGCATTGGGCTTAGAACGTAATGGGTGGGACATAGTTATAGATATCTCCTCGATGTGTTGTTAAGTCTCATGAGACATATCAGTTTTCCAAATTAGATAGATTTATAATGATAGTTTTAAACTATCTTGTGAGTGTCATGAAGGTTTTTGATGATATAGAATATAAATTCCCGAATTATAAGATCATTTATTTCCATGTGATTATTAATTAATTATAATATCCATTGATAAGTTTCAAGATTATTTGGTTATTTAAATGTATTTAATTAACAATCATTTATTTATGGCATATTATTCTGGATTTATTGATTAAATATAATGTATTTTATTTATTTACCTTACCATATTAATTATTCATATTTATTCATGATAGATTTCATTGTACACATACCTTTACTAAGAATCTGAGATCACCCCATTCGTATTTTCTATTTTCACATGGATTCCATGATGATTCTGTGATTAGTATATAGGGATATTCAATGAGGAATAATGGAGTTCTAAAATAAAAAACTTTTTTATTTTATATATTCAATTGTATTATTAATTTCATGTATGTGTATATTTTACCAATACTAAATAACAATCCATTCCTTAAAGATGAAACTCCTTGTATATTAATCTAATGTAATTTGTAAACAGTAGCACTAATCTACTAGGTCTTGTATAAATACAATTGGTAATAGAGGAATTGTAGTAGAATCATTCGGATCATATTTATGAAAATATAGATTAAGGAATATATCCCTATGATAAAAATTTTGGATAAGTATATAGGAACAAAATAATTTTTTTAATGTTGTGATTATGTGGTTTTTCATAACAATACATCCTTGTATGGATACTGCATGTGGATTTAGTTCTAGCGTAGAGGTTTCTAGTGATAATAACTATGAAAAATGTGCATCAGACATAACTCAAGCATTAAATGGATCCTGAAAATGTGCCTTACTACACACCTGGATCAACACTCCCCATGTATATGATAAATATAATTCATTTAATCATTACAGACCATTATCAAGGGTTTAAAAATACTTTTATTATTTTAAAACATTCCCAAAGAAACCATGTTTATGTGTAGGAGATTTTCTATGAAATAATGTTTCAATTTATGATATGTATCTTACCTATATTGGGATTATACATTATTTTTGTTGTATCATTTCCTAATCTAGTGTATAAAATTGTTTTCAAATAGAGAATATGAAAATAATAGGAACCATACCAATGCACATAACCCATTTAGGGATAGATTTCCTATGAAAAATATTGAATCTAGAGTTGGATTTGTAGCTAGAACTGATCAAATTATAACCATATTTAGTAATATTTTATAATTTATGAGAAATAAACATGCCAATATATAATCCTTAGAATCCAAAATGTGGTGAAATAATGTTACAGCCCTTAATGTGAAAAAACTTCATCATTTAATGGGACCAAAAATCTTTTTGTAGCTGAAAAATGGAAAGTTCCTTTAGAGAAGAAATCTCTTGCTTTGGGAAGTAATTAAAGGGATAGATATTTCATTTATGTTTATCATGTCTTAAGAGATTCTGATAAATAGTGGTCATTTTTTAAAAACACTAATGATAAAGAATAAATAAAAAAATTTGGAATTGAAATATTTTCATGTACCCTTCTTGGAAAAGTATTTTACTCATGAGAAACGAGGGGATATAGGGTGAAAACTCATGAATCTAAGATAAAAGAAACATGAAAATGTTGCTAATAATTAAGTAACATTTACATGTTTATCAAGGAATTACATATACTATGCTTGTAATTTAAAAAAACAAGATTGACTATTTCATTGATGGTCTTAAGTCAATTCATTAAAGGATACTAGTCTCCATATTTTTCCTCAGTTTAGAATATTTTATCATCTGGTATAAATAATGAAAAATAATTCCCCATGTATAATTACTTTTAAAGCACTCAATGTGAAAATAGGATGGCAGAGAAAAATATGGATAAAGGGAAAAAATAAGGATGGATTTTCCCCATATGATAATTATAGAAAAAGTCACCCTTGTATTTGCTTCAAGTAAATGGGGGGGGGGGTTTCTCTATGTTTGGATAGAAAGGAAAACATAATCAGGATTGAAAGAAAAATAAATAAGTTTTCAATTCTCAATGCTCAATCTATAATTTAATGGGGAAATACAAAAATTAATTCCCAAAGAATCGAGGGAATATACCTATAAATAAGTTAACTGATCACTGTCAATCTTATGCAATTATTATAGAAGAAGTAGAATGACAAATGTTATTGTGTTTGGATTCTAGATTTATTTTATAGGAATATTTCTAACAATGATATTGTGGATATAAGGATTATAACATGTATATGGATTTTACTACAACACTTTTTCATTAACGATTTGATATAATTTTTCAAATTTTACCAATGAAGAAGAAAATAGATTTATTAAACTTCAAAATTCATGGAAAACACATTATTGAGGTAATATTACCATTAATATGTTATCTATAATGATATAAGGATGATAAATATATGTTTATGGGATAGTATTGGTGAAATTGAAATTGGTTAGTTATTTGATCATTTATGTTATCATTGATGGATATTTTTTGCATGTTTGGATTTATGGGATATATTTGAAAACATTATATTTTATTTTACGAAGAATTCATTTTTTTATTATGGTTTTATAGTGATAAATGTATTCACATATTAGGAATGTGACATAACGACCCTCTTTATATTTCCTTGGGAATATAATTTTGATTTAGTGACCTTCCTTCAATAGTTTTGGACATTGAATATTGACAGACATATTTTGGATGATTCTTAAGGTCAAATATAAATGAAATTTATCAAGATAATATTTGGGTGTTATTTGATAAATTTTTTTAACCATTTTGGTTAAGGAAAATATCATCATATACGAGTAATGAAATTTTAGTTTAATTATTTGATAAATGTGCTTCATGCATAAAAATGCATTTTTGATATTCATTTCCTAGAGAAAGAAATGAAGTGGAAATTGAGTGAAGAAAATGAAATGGATGAAATTATGCCTCTTAAATAGAAATATATCATCTAATTATATTCTCATATATTCTCAGTCTAGAAGATGAAGGAATTACTCATCTATATGGAAATGATATTCAAACAAATTTCATCCTAGAACCTTGATTTCCAATGAATATAATGGTCATTAACTCATCATAGACTTATGATTTTCGGGTTGTTGACTTTATTAGGAATATTATATTTTTATGATCAATGACCTATATCGCCCTATATTATTAATTGGGAATTACTATTTTCTTCCTTGTCCATATCATCACTTCCCATCAATGTTCTCCAACATGGAATCCTAGTTATGTGATTATTCTAGTTGAACTTCAGAACTCTATTCCTCTCTAATAAAAATTATGTTTCATTAACCATTCTCATAGTGTGGGACTTATAGAAGGGTATTTTTATATGTCAAATCATTAACAATTGATATCAGTATTAAATTGAAAAGACCCAATTTATTTAAGGGGGAGCGGTAGAATTTAAAAACATTATATTTTAAAATAGGAACACCATATTTGAAAGAATATATGACATAAAACACTAAGATTATAAGATAATGTAACACAAATATAATTTATAATATATTTATATTTAAATAAATCCAATCTCTTTAATATCTTGAAATGAACCCAATACCAATTATGAATGAATCACGACACTCTATTATAATAATATTATTTAAATATGACCATTATAACCATACCATTAAGATGGAGAGTATGAATATTAACAAATAAATTATTACAATTATATGGTTTACAAATTTTAAAAGTAAAATTAATGTTTATCTATTGATTACAAATAAAATAAGGAATATTTCACAGAGAAAGAAATGTTTTCTAAAAAACAATATTTTTCTAAAAGGTTGGATTGTCATGATTTACGAACATCACTTAAAATTATATTTTTTCAACAATTTTTTGAAAACAATATTAAATTAAGTATATTTTTTTTTAAATCTACTTGTAAAAAATTGCATTGTTTTATTTTTTATAATTAGTAAAAAATTAATTTTTTGAATGAATATCGAAAGATAGTAGTTTTTTTAAAACAAATTACAATTATTTTAAAAGTTAAAATATATTTAAAATTGTTTTAAATGTATAATTAATTCATTTATATTAATATTTAGATTATTCATGTTATTGGAATCAATTTCATATGGAATGTTTATATTAAAATATTCTATACATATGAGAAATTTTTGTTTGGAAAACTGTAGCTTCATAACATCTATGGTAAAAATTTAAATTGAATTATACTAGTACAGTGGATTTAATTATGGAAAATTAATTCCATATTAAGAATCCTCATAATTTAAATTATCTAAGAAGTTCAAATTAGTTTCTGACCATAATCAATAGTGAAAATAATGAAAAATTATTATCCCGGTTAAGGTAAAAATGGGTCCACCAAGGGTTTAAAATATAAATATATGTGTTAAAATTACCTAAAAACATTCCCACCACCAATTTAATGGACATATATATACCCAATCATCTTTATAGTTTGGGAATAACCGATTTAAAAGGATTATGTCATAAGAACGATGTGAGTATCACATTATCTTTTCAAAGAATCCATGTGCATCATCTTCCCCACTTATAAAAGGCCACCCCTCGCCTTCTTTATTCACACATACAAATCCTGTCGGTTTAGAAAATAAAAATCCACATCCTATAGGACAAGGTATGATTAGAAATAACTTCTATAAAGTCATTAGTTTAATCCTACAGAGGATTCTTGAATAAGAGGAAATTTTTTTAACTATGAGGTTTCATTTTACTACTACTTCGAACTCCTTCTAATCATATTCAACTAAGAACACAAAAATATTTTATTTACTATGATGTTATTATTTTATCGTAATAACTCGTATCCATATTTACATCTATCTAATGCGAAAAACTGTCAATTATGTTTACAACAGACAACCACCTCACGAACCGATGTAATTTTATTTCAATCAACACCATTCATGACTTAATATAATGATGGATTTAATATATATATATATATATATATGATATATTTTAAAAAATTATTCATCTATAATTATAATTTCTTATATACTATTTTGATTTACATTCAGTGGGGTACTTCATAATGTCGCTCATGTGTATGGAAGACTACTGCATCACGAAGTGATGTGATTTTTATTCCACATACTCTTTACATGAAAGGTAGTTAGGATAATTTTAATGAATATCAGTGATATTTAATATCTAACAATATATTTAGATATACAACATCACATCTAAATGAAAATATCCTATATTGTTTCTAGTATTCCCATCTTTAGTTTTGGTTAAACATCTTATAGTAGCATTTTCTTTTATTCATTAAACCTTGGTAGTTGAGTTTTTTTTGAGAATGTGGATACTTTTCAAAGGAAAGTGACAACATGTTCTGGGATGTCTGTTTTTTAAATCAATTTAGTATAATTATAAGGGTTTCAATTTATTATGAGATTTTTTTCATGCATTTTTCAATGAATCAGAAATTGTTTGAGGTTTTTCTATAGAATCTAGGATGCAACATGTCTGTAGGACAATTTCACAATATGAATGGGTTACATGAGGTGAACATGATTCAAGGAACATGTTTTGAACTGGTTCAAGGTGTGAAACATTTACACATAATAAAACCTCTTCACAACCCAAAATGGCCGATCAAGTTTATTATAACCATAGGTGAACTATTTTTAGATGTATCTTATAAATCAAGAAATACACCTCCATCAAGGGGTTCACATCATGAATATATCGGGTTTAGATTTTTTAAACATATATGATTGTATGTGTTGGTTTAATTCATGGTACACATTATATCTCAAATCATGGGGAAACTCCAAGAGATTTTAGAGTAGTTTATTTCTCTCTAAATTCTTATGTATAGATTTCAATCACTGGTGATTTCCATTATTTGAATTTCTATTTACTTCTATTTTTCTCAGTTATCACTATTTTGTTAGGAAAAAGTCTGCATGGAAGATCAGAGGGATTTTATGAATTTATACATGCCTGAATAAATTAATCGTTCCATTTCATGAAGATTAAAATGTATAAGTACCTCTATCCAAAAAGGAACCACATATTCCTTGTATCATGGCCACTATGTGGTTATATACTCTGCATATCTCTCCATATATTGCTCGATATTGTGCTCCATATGGAATTCCAGTAAATTAAATTTTCATTTATGGAGTGAATCATGACATTTAAGCGACTCGAAAATTAAAATCCAATTATTGGGAGAGTCATGACATGTAATCCCACCAACAATGAAAAATTATTTTGGGGCATCATATTTTCCCCTACAAATGAAAATTCATTTGTGGAGCAATACATACCGTCTAGGCCACTCACATACAAAAATCATTAATGGTCGGTCATTTTGTTATTTCTCTTATGGAAAACATGCTAATGGTAACATACATGCCCCAATAGAACCCAACATATGCATGAAAAAACATATGGAGGACACATAGAGAAGGATGGTAGAAGAGACAATCAATTCAAGCAAGTAATTTCGGCAGGTAATCATACCATAATGTGCATTGTTAGAAATGGTACTCACCAACTGATCATGAAGTGTGGTCTCTCACATAAAAATCTATCCACCAAGAGAAAATTTTATATATTGAAATCCACATAGAGAAACACTTTTAGGACCACCATTCAATTAATTTCATGCTGATAGAGCCTTTTTAGACTTACATCAAGTATCAAAAATGGTATACAAGAAAAAGTATTCTAGTTTCAATCCCCTTATCCTACAAAGCGTTCAGTCCACTTCATCCCCAATATGAACTTCTCAAATTACTATCTTTCTCAACCTCTACCAAAAACAATGATACGCCATATATCCAATTTTTTTATCTAGGTTAAAATATTAAACACTGAGGCCCATAGATTTGTGTGATCATGGTGAAATACATACAAGTGTGTATCCTGTTTTATTCTGCATTCCCATTGTAAAATTTGTCCCACACATATCACATCCAATTACATAGATCCACCTTGTTTTTCTAATTATGAATTACCTTGGTTATGAGAAATCGAAACTTGTAGGTAGTTCGATGTACCTCCTAGTTTTAGACAGTGAGGGAAGTCAATTTCCGTCACTTTTTATGAGGGCTATTGCCTTATCCTCCCCTCGTATTTATGGAAACTCGGATTATGGAATCCCTTGTGGAGTAATCCCCTAGTATTTCGTTTAGGATATCATACCCCTATTTCCTTCAAACCGATACGGTTATGAAATCAAAATAATTGGTGAGCACATCAAATCCATTTCAGTATCCCATCGCCTTAACCTTGCCCCCCAGTAGAAAAATGAGAATGTTTGGATTTCTAGATCATCCACTTCCTATTATTGCACAAACCAAGCATGAATCACATGGTCATAGAGATTAGTGAATATCATTACAGTCACATGATCAAATAAATATCTCAATAGAATGTCCTTATGAAAAATATATATCTCATCTTGACCTTGGACAACCTATTTAGTATAATCCCTAACCATTATCAGAAGTAAAATCATTAAAAAAGTGTGAACATAACAAGAATCTACATCAACTCAAAAATTAGAAAATCTAATCTTCATAAAACTAAAATCATCACAATAAATGTGGTAAAAAAATTAGTGGCCCATGGAACAATTATTGAGAACACAAAATCAATAAAAGTTTCTAAACCAAACATGAATCCTCAACCAAAATTAATTTTTTACCATATGTCGGGACCCCTAAATGAAAAAATTAAATAGGTTCAAACATGGACTCAAAACATTTAATTATTCATTTGATCATATTTCAATATTCTACTTTGATGGGGTTTTCTTGTTTCTATTCTCCATATGTATCCAAGCACTTTCAACCATAATTCTTTTAAATCCAATTATTTTCATTCAACCAATATGATTGTTTGTATTAGTTTTTTTATAAGAGGGTTCTTAAATAAAATTAGAGGTTGTTGTCACCGACCCATCATCTCTAACAATTGGTCTCAAACACAACCATTTGAGAGTATTACCACAATGATATTGTCCCAAAAATGGAGGTTTCACGACATGCCCAATATATCTAAAACAACTTCTAGTTTTTCACATAGTGATGGATGGTGGCCCTGATGTATATGACATCAGATGTCGTATCAAATAATTTCAAGATCGCATCATTGGAACACAAAAAAATGAATCCTTTATCTTAGGGAGGTAGATCAAGAGGACATTAATTGCCTCATCCAGATGAAATAGGGGTCCCACAAAAGGGATCATACTAGAAATCATTGTCTCCAATGCCATTCAGCATCAAAAACTAAAAATGATGAGGGTGTTTCCCATGGAATTATGGACTAGATCACTCTAACCTAGACATTTAGGAAATACCATCGAGTTTAGTGACCAAATAACATGGAACATGGTCATACCATGATTCTTTATGAGAAGCCTATCAACCACATAAGGTGAAAAAATGTGAGCAGGTGAACACACCTACCAACATCTATTAATATATCCATCAATGTTTGATTGCATTTAGAGAAACTAGCCTATAGATCATGGCGACAAATAGGCGGAAGACACATATTCATGCTCCCACACCTAATGATTGATCTTATATCCATGAAATAAATGGATTAGAGGATTATAAATGCATCCCTAATATAGTTGTATAACGGGAATACATTTTCATTCCATCTAAATAAGTCACCCCATATATCCAAAAAATGATTGAGGGATGATAATTTATCTTTTCCCTCATTTTATATGTTTGGAATAATATAATGGTAGATTATGCAGTGACTAGAAGTTGGGAACATAACCACACCTCACATTATAAGTCATTAAGTATTATAATAAGAGATTTACCATGGATCAGGCATGTGTTCCATCACTTGTTAAGATGTTCATGGGTCAATTCCCATGATTTATGGACATCTGGATTGGGCCTATACCCCAATCCAACTGAAGGTAATCGGTCCATCCCAGGGGACATGCTAGTTTAAGAACCTATCCCAACAAAACTTTGAGAGGCCTTTTGGAAGACATTGGAATCTAAATTGAAAAAAATCAAATAATATTTTTTATATGAAAAAACACCTACAAAAAGAATCCTCAATCACCCAAAGGAAAGAATCTAAAGAGAAGCTTCACTAGAGATGATTGGAAAATAAATATTTAGCCCACAACCTATCTCTAAAAAATGTTGGTTTTCATGAAGATCTCATAAAACTATATATTATGGATCCAAATCCTAATCATCCATTACTAAATTATAGAGATGGTAGATGAGAATGAGAAGGTCCTACCTGAAACCTTTCTACCAATAGTTCTATAGGTCCTCCATGGACATCTCACCATGAAGGATTACTTAATGTCCAAAACCTATTTGATGTTGAGATCTCATCTCTTAATGATTCCCATAGTTTCCATCCACATCACTGGAAGATAAAATAGCGATAAGGCCCCCCTTGATACTGTATACCCTATAGGTACTCAACAAGGTACATGCTACATACATTCTCCTTGCAGTTGGATGTCAAAATATGATGGTATTCCTACATATAATGGAATTCAATGAGAAGGTACTCCATATAAGAATACATAATTTAATCCATAATGTCCTCCCCTTTTTGAATCAACTCTGAAGAATCCCTCCTATATCATGGTTCTTAAGAAAAATATTCCACACATTGATAATGTATCATCATTGACAAATGAAATCCTTTATCAACCAGAAAACATCCCAGGGAAACAATCAATTTTTAAACCACCCATGGGTAACATGTATTCCAATATGGAAGAAAAAATTCATACTAAACCCATTATTTTCAATAAATGAATAGAGAAATTTCCACTTTAGTCAGAAGATGTGGATGAATCACTTGTCGATTATAATGAAAACATATTTCTCATAACGAGTTCGTTTTCTAAAGACAACATACAAATCACATTCTTCCCTTTATCCACTCCCCAATATTGAATTTCATATGTGTTATTATAATATTTTTTGGATAAAATCTTCCTAAACATAGGGACTAATCTTTATCAATTAAAATTAAAAAAATTACCTTAAAACGAATACCTAATCTATTTCCATGTAATATAATTGATACACTATTCAATTGACTTTATGTCTCTTCAAGATGAATGAAACCTGAAATCGGGAGAAAAATAAGTATTCCTTTAGAAAACATGTCTTGATATTATAAAAGAGTTACATTATCTTATTTCCAAATCCCCATACCATATTTATATTATATAGTGGGGTGAATATGGGTCATTTCATTTCACCACAATCTTTGATAAGCAAAGCCTTCCAAAGGAGACATCATGCCATTTCATAGCCTCATGTCAGATTAAAGAAACATGATCTGTTAATTATATGTTGTTTTCAATTCTAGAAGAAAACCATAATAACTCTCAAATAAAATTATACCTAAGATATCAATCTTCTGAAAGACTATTATAGAAAGTGTGTGAATATATTAATCAAGCCTCCCACATAAAACAATATTATCATAAAATAATATAAATGTATATGGAAAAATATAACTGAAGTTAAAATCATAAAATTAACCAAATATATGTGCGACCAAAGAACTATATAATCAAAAGAGTAACCATGATAGTGAAAACAATTATATTACAAGAGAAACCCCAACACATTGGTATGGGGTATTTTTAACATAGCCTTCAATGAACAAAATCATGCGAGAAATGACGTGAAATTAGAACAAAAAAACCCCATCCCATAGGGCTGATGGAATTTATACGTCATCCTATGTGAATGCCAATCTATTATCGGTGGGCATGAGTTCTGATGAAAGAGTGATCCCAGATCATCCTGTCCTAAGAGGATATTTCTTATTCAAGAATGTGAACAAAAAAAATATTTGGAGGTTCCCTTTAGCTCACCCATCACCAGATTTTATTGAAGGTATCCTTGAAGGAAAGGATAGGCTCGATTGAAATTCATGAACAAAAATTAACATGAAAGGGAATAAACAGTCATGGAATCACAACTTTTTTAGTATATGCTCTCAATGTAACTGGTTCGCCGATTATTTAGACGGATTAAATGATAGTGATGTAGTTTGTGTTATTGAACATCATTAAAACTCCTCCTGCTGAAGCTATATAACATCTGGTAAATGCAAGTGAAAAAGATAAGGATAAGTCCATAAAAATATTTTTCATACCTAAATAACTAAAAAAAATTTTGGAACCATAAATAATATGATTTTTCAAAAAAAAAATTAAATCCTTTGATTGCTCTATTACCTCCCCATCAAACAGCATCATCCAAATAAATGTTCAAGCCCATGGTCCATCTCACCTATTACTCAAGAGTGTTAAACCCATCATAAATGAGGAATGATTTTCAATGTTAGAGGAATAGATAATGGAGTTGGGAAATGTCAATGTATAACTACTCCAAAGAAACATCCCTACCAGATATGTTCTCCAAACCAAACATTAACTCACTCTACACACCAATGTTCCTTAACAAACAGGGTGTATCCAAGATGCTAAAATGGATATGAAACATCAGCCCAATGTGAGATATTGAAAAACCAATATATTTTGATCCCGCAAAAAGAGATCATGAGTTCCCTTCTATGGGTACACAACCAGAACACTGTCATGCACATCCTCAATGACCATCACCTATAGGTTACCCTCTGTAAGTACAAGAAGAGGCCATATAGAAATCCCAACTATTTATTCCTTTTCGTAGGCTTCGACCTAGTTCTTCATTCCACCACACCTCATCAGAACAATTAAAACACTGGGGACTGGTTTAGAAATGATGGAAAGATTATTTTTTATAATGAAACATGAATGTAATCCCTACCATCGATGGGTGGATGAAACACTTCCCCTATCAAACATTGGGAATCCTACATTCCCATCTTTCAATGGTTTTAAGGACCATAACAACCTTAGACGCACATCATGTCTAGCTTTTCCCCATGAAGGGGACCCTTTCACAAAAAGAAGTGGTTCTGCTCAGATGTTTTTTTTCTAATCCTTAGAGAGACCATCCTTCACCTTGTATACCAATTTTCAAGCCGAATCATTCATGGGTTGGGAATATATTTCTTAAAGATTACTCTATCAATTCAACTATATATTGTGGATGAAAAAAATACTCTATCTCTCAAAATTTTGGCAGTGATACAATGAGAGGTTTTCAAATTTCATTACAATGTGGAAGTGTTTAACTTGTTCCATGAACTTACACCTCCCTCAATAATATTTTTTGAGTCTCTACATTGATAATCTTCATGATGGACTATGGACACTACTAATCCCAGTAATTAACCATGTGGATTTTCGGATATTATTGAAATTGAAAAAAGGTTGGAATATTATATCTTTTCAACCAAAGTAAACTCTCTTCTTATGTCGACATCTCAAGTGAAGAGGAAGGGTAGAGCAGAACCAATGATGGTTACATTTAAACCAACCCTCATGTTATCTCCAGCATGAGATCTTATATTAAAACCTACACATTATCATGTTGAAACCACTCATTTGAATATGAAATAGAAATGGAAAACTTGTATATATGATGGGAAAGAGTCAAAATGCTATCAATAGGGTGACTAGAATGACAACGTATACTTCTTCTAAGATGAGTAAGACCCAGGATAATTCAAAGTAGAATTGAAAAAAATTGTCGACCCATACATAACCCAAAATACCTGACCATGTTGGTTATGATGATCACCCATATTATTTCTTATTTCTATAAATATTCAGTAACAACATATGAAATTATTTCTTTTTCAATGATATCCTACCAAATATGGTTTATTGTATAAAGATGAATCTTGGAAAACAACAAGCATAGGTGCATGTGTATTATTCATTACTCTAAAATAAGACAGGGAATGGAAGGATGGTACCAACATGAATGCACAAGATATCAGTGATTAGTTGGATGTGAAAAAAATGCCTCATGTTTTTCTTCAAGTGAAATTTAAATAACCAATTGTTCTCAATTTTTGTCGTTTATGGAATTGTTGAATCCTTCAATACTGTAGCCTTCAAAAGGCCCATATTCTAAGATGAATCCTGAAAAAAAGGGTGGGGAAAATATAGAAAGATGAATGTTCATCTAGGATAATGTTATACATGACTCTCTCAGACATCATGCCTCCAGTCTTAAGAGAACGGGTGTCACCATACCAAATGGTACAAAGAGCATAGCCCAACCAAACTGTATAATGAGCATCAAATAATGAAATGGGGTCCTCATCAGATGAAGAAAATTTTATTAGATCCATTAATGTCATTTATTTAATGGATAAATTAGTAGAGGATTACTGTTATAGTGAACCTGAACTCCCAAAACCAAATTGGAGATACATAAACCAAGGTCGTATGGGATAAGGAAACAGAGGGAGGTGAAACTGTCACTGAACATTATATGTTGGTTGCATCCCTTCTAGAGAAATCTGGGATACAAAACCCTTGGGAAAGAACTACAAAAGTCCCAACAGAAATGGGATGATGCCTCCACACATGAAAAAAATAAATTGGAAATGATCATTTGGAATACTGATTGATGAATTGAAGACAACTTGACTTACCTAAGAATGTACAAAGGCCATGGCGGTTTGATCAAACTGTAAAATATTTACCTAAACATCTTCGAAACCACTTGACTCATCTTCCCTAGGCATGTCCAGTCCAAAAAATACTTCTAGGGAATTATTACCCATAGGAAAACATTCACCATTGAACCAAAAGTATGACATCGCGAAGTAATTGTCCATAGTTCTAACAATGGTTTCAATTCTAGATACTTTCAGTCTCTCAAAGGATATTTGGTATGCACATGTAGAAGATCTATAGTTCCCTCAAGAGTTTGAAGATAATGTTTTTACCTCTGAGGTATGTCATTTACAGTATGATCTTGAATAATGTCAATTAGTTATCTCTTTCACCAAATATAACACAAATGATATTATATTGGGACACAAAAACCCCCAATATGTATCAACAAATGAGATAAAAATTTTATTCGTCAATATATCATTGAAAATGGATTGGGAGTCATACTCATTCATATCATATTGTTTCGATGACTGGGATACAGTTAAGATGATTTATACCTTTCTAGTTTAACTATCAAAGTGTATGGCATATATGAACATAAACCCTTTAAAAAAATCATCTTAGATCTCTATTTGGGGATATGATGTCAGAATCTTAGTTCTTTGTCATCAAAAATGATATATATTTAATTACATTTCTAGAAATCCCTTGGTTTTATCAGCATTCAATGGTCCATATATCATACCATAAATACATTATGTACTACAATAATGGGAATTTTGGAACATTACACTGTGATAAAAATCTATTCAAGACTTATGAGTATTTTTATATTGAAGAAAAATTCAAACAAAGAGAAAAAATGAAAACAGTAACTGATGGTTTTACTTAGTTTAAAAATACAAATGGTCTAGAAATGACCCCATCCAGTACATTAAGATACCTTAGAAGTGAAAATTTTATACCCATTAATCAGGATGAAGACATCAACTAAGATTCAGAGAGTTTCTCACCAGTCTACATGATATCGTCCAGATCAGTTAAATCTTATGGTGTTTAAGAATGTTGTAATCCATCCATTGGCAGTGACACCTAAAATAGAAATGAATTAATATTGTCATTTGAACTTTAGTAGGAAATATCGTTATTATCTAAACCTGTGGAAGTAATGATATCATTGTTGGAGATTATATCTCATGATGCTAAACATTCCCCAAGATTGATAGTCCCCCTTAATCTTCGAATAATAAAAATATTCAAACAGAGTAAAAAGAAAAGGAATATAAAGAATATGAATAAAATGACTTTAGAGATGCCCCTCCAACGTTCGATAGAAGATTCTCCACCATAGTAAATGAAATATTACTGATAAATCTAGGTACAAAGGAGGATTCATTACCATCATTGATTAGTGAAGTTATTCACAATGATGATTATGAAATTTATAACTCTTTTATAAAGTAGCATGTTTTCATGGAGTTAGAAATAGATTATAGGCCTTGATCCTAATATGGATACCAATCACATAGGGTTTCCATGAGACCATCTCATCCATAAGAAGACAGTGAGATGGAAACATCTTACTCATTATACCATGGTTGAAGCATGAGTTGATAATCTCATCAAATAAAAATTTATTTCATATGTCCGTTAGCTGAAATATATCACAAACATTGTCCCCATCATGAAAGGTAATGGGGAAATTAGTGTTTATACCATTATCTGAGATCTCAAGTAGCATTGTTCAAATGACGAATTCCTATATCTGATTAAAGAACTTTTGAAAGATGCAATAGATGTATATTAATCCCTCTCTATAATATAAGGATATTAAATTTATTATATTGTCTATGTGGGTCTAGAACATGAATAACCCCCGCCTTCAGGGCCACATGGGAGTATTCTTCTACCAGGTGGTTCCCTATGACTTAATGAATGTCATCACTACATATTTGTGTTCCATGACTTGAATATTTAAAACCATTATGGGAAAGTCAGTTGAGTGGTATTTTAATTATTTGGTGGTAACAAATTTGTAGTGCATGGAAAACTATTATAATATTGATAAATTCTTCAACAAATAGTGACAACACAAATTAAATATGAATTCATTGAAATGTTCTTTCAACATTACCTTGGGAAAATATCTTGGTTTCTTTGTACTCCATTGTGGAATCTGTGTAGACTCTATGAAAACTAATGAAATGTCTTGTATGTAGCTTTCTTGAAACCTTAAGGAGTTTAGAGTAATATAGGGACACCTTTAAAAAATTATATACTACATGGAGAACATCACTGGAAAGCATTTTCCCATCGTAATATTTATGTAGATGGGTGTTGTAGTTCGATGGACTGATGAGTTCCATGAAGCATTAAACTGTCTCGAGAAATATTTCTTGAGACCACCAGAGTTGATGTATCCATATAAAGGGATCATAATCATCCTAAAAATAACATATTTGGATTGGTCACTAGGTTCCTTCCATTTAAATAAAAAATATTATTGTAATGAAAACAACTAGTATTATCTCTGTCGCACTATTCTCGACACTGAGACTCTGTATTCAAATATTGATAACTTTTTGAAATTGATTTTAAGAAAACATGAATTAATTTGTTATCTAAAGCTCCATAATGTATATTTTATCTTTTAAAATTACCTACTTAAATATATCATCAATCATACCATGTTGACTGGATTTCTGGCACAATAGGAAGTCATTCTGTAACAGGTCGTCAACCAGTTCATACTGCATAAATAAATAAAATGGAAGACATTATAAAATTGCATTTCATAACATACTTCTTTTCAAGAAGTCTCAATGAGTATTGATCTTCCAGAAAAATAAATATTCTTTGTCCAAAAATCTACCAGATTTTAGGAAATTTACATTGATGGTGCATCTAGAAGCCCAACTGAAAAGTGTATGAAATACCATTTGATCACCAAAGACAAGTGAGAATCATTCTCATTTCTCCAGGAAATATAATTTTACAGTAATCATTAATTCTATTTAAATTAATCGAAAACAACGAGTGGGAATTAAAATCCTTCATTGCTAGTTTGGAGTTAGATTATCAAATACTAGTGACTCACCTAAGAATCAAAGGTGATTTTGAGCTGTTAAATAATAAGATCTATCATGAATACAAAATCTGGAAATAATTGAGGACCACCTGTTTAATAATGTTTGAGGGTTGATGTAATAGTTTCCCTATGATCCCACACTATGTAACATAGCATGTTCATGAAATAATTAGGAAGAGTCATTATCAAATGTTGCTACATCTCTAGAAGATCCAGATCCATATGAAATATCCATCATCATCCCCTATTGTAGAATAGTATCATCGCTTGTTCAAAGTGGAAAAGAATATATCATCAAAATCAATTCTACCTATGAACTAGACAATTCAATGAATGTTTGGATGACGCCCATCCTATAATACCTCCAAGATGGGGCCCTTCTTCTAAGAAGAGATGGAAAAGAACAGATCTGATGATGGTTAGTCAATTCCACCTTTTACCGTAGCTAGGCTCATTAAAAGGTTCTTTTATTTAATTCTCCTTATATGTATTAATGGTGAGGATATGAACACCACCATAGAGGATTTTCATGCTTGTTCTTATAGTTACCATCAGTTAGGAACCAATATTTCTCACCAAATCAAATGACATGGGTATTCATGGAATTCAATAATGCGATATTACACACACTTTTTCTAAAATTGTTATTCCTTCCCAGTGTATTCCTACATTTTCCATGAACCCATGTAGTTGCTACATATATCTTAATACTCCATTCCATTCTATGTATAGGGAATGAGTTTTTTTGGGTAATTACCTCTTGCTACAACAGGTAAGTTCAAGTACATCATTACTTTTACCAACATCTTCTCAAAATGTGTTGATGCAATACTTCATAAAGAACTTGGGACAAAGAAGTATCATAAATTTCATGAATTCAAATATCATCACCAAATTTAGTGTCCCTCACACAATACTGACATAAAATGGGACCCTCTTCATTAGTTTTGGATTGAACATGTTTTACCAATATTATAACGTCAAATCTAACCATTATTCACACTACCAAGAAGTGGAAAACGGAAAAATAGAGGCCTCCAATAAAACTATATCAAAAATTGTATATAAAATTGTGGATAAATAAAATAATACTTTCACATAAAAGCTTCTACATGCCTTTTGGTCCTACTGAACTACAACCTTCACTACTATTCATGAAAACACTTTATTTGTTGTTTTACAGAATAGAATCAGTGCTACCCATTGAGGTCCAATTTACTTCCCTCCTAATATCTATATGTGATAAACTCTTAGAGTATTAATAGTCATAGAATTAGTTATATTAGTTAGATAAACATGACTAGAAAAGGTTGTATACCCCGAATCATTTGAAAATATACCATAACTGGATAGCATGAGCCTTCAACAATAAATTTATTCTTTATTCATTCCTTTAAGTAGAATGAGAATTAGTCCTCAGGACCCGATGTTGCTTGGAAAGAAACAACCAAATAATGTGCCAATATGGGTGGGACCTTATACCATACACAAGTTCCAATCAAATAAATCTTATTTATTTTGCACGATGGATGGGGAAGGTACCATTCTCCCAAATAATGAAATATTTATCAAGAAATAATTCATGTGAGAAAGATATTGTTCGTCTATTTTTATGAGGTTAAACTGCATAACATCACTAGTATGTGTATAATGACCTTAAAATTAATGACATGTCTTCCTTACCATATAATGTTAAACTACATTGATAGTTTTTATAAACTTCTCTAATTTTTGCAACATATGGTCTTAGATGCAAGACCACAAAGGCAAAACATTTAGTCTGAGATGTGAGACATTAAACTCTATAGCATGAAGTCCTTATCACATGTATTAAAAAAACATAGTTCATATCCATGTTTCATCACATGACACTATATAACACTTTTTTCCTTTATAGATACACCATAAATCATGTTGTTAGTCTCCCGTTATTTCACATCATATTATCCATTAGAAAAATTGTAGCTTGATTTCTCTCTATATAGGATTCGCAGTGACACCTGAATTCTCTAACCTATGTCCAGTCACCATCACCATAAAAAATATACCCTTTACTGACATAAACACATTATTAATATGGTAAAACACTCAAGCATTATGTGTGTCTTGATTACCACTTTTTGGGATACGTAGTGAAGCTTGAAATCTCATTCCCAAGACCAGCTACATGCCCTTCTTGATAAGTGAGTATGAATTCATTATAATTCATCCCTCAAGGCCCCTCTTCATGTTGGATTTTTTCATGAAAGGTTGGAGAAGGTATATCACATTCAGTAATAGTCAAATATATGTTACCCTAAATCATAGAGACTATTCCACTATGTTGCACAATGTTAAATTTCATAGTATCATTAGTCCTATATTCATGTCCATAAAAGGAAAACATTACATACTATTCATAAGATATTAAAATTTACAACCACGTATTTGTCAAAAGATAATAAACTATGTGACAACGACCATTATTCATGGTGTAAAAAGGCATGGTTTAGGTCTATATTTCATGATATAAACCAAATAAAATTTCAATCTGTACATGAGTGAATCACAATAATTGGTGCAGGTATCCTTTAATATATTTATTCTAGAACTATGGAAAATATGATTATAGAGTGACATCCAAACAATATGTCTTGGGACCAGCCAAAAATTAATGAGAATCCCCCCTCTCCTGCAAAAAAATAAAAATCCATTCGGAAAAAATTAATTCAAGTTCTCTCATTTAGGGGACCATCATGAAAAAAAATCCCCCTTCCCAATATATATGCCATATCAATTTAGGTAAATCGCCATTCCATTTACAATGAAATTCCAAATGAATTATTTATTCAAGAACACATAACTTATTTAAATAATTCTCATTTTCTAGGAGAATTTAAAACATCATAATCTTTCTCCAACCGTCGGTGATGGAATTTCATATTCCTAAGGACAACTCAGTTTCGACTATGTACAATGCACCCTATTTTGGAACATCATAAACTTCCTTAAAAAGGCTTATCAACCATAGGAACATTCAAACACAGGATAGACCTCTTCTATCTCTATAATCCCTTGAAACATCATGTTAGATTCTACATTTAGAACATTTTCCATGGTCACTCCTTGTGTACATGTCCTATATCATGCTTCCCCAAATAAGAAACCTCAAAATCATGGTATATTATTCTCTTTGTCACATCCATATATTATCGAAACATCTATGTATGAGTAATAATTTTGTCACTCATTGATTCCATGAAATAGAATAACCTTATTCTATGTCACATGAAGTTAAACTGCATGGTTTCCCATAACTATTTATGGATTGATTATCAATATAATTAGATACATAGTGATGCATGAATCTTATTTCCTAATATTTCCACCACATGATTAATATGTACTTGCCCTTTATTTTACTCACCTCTTTGTGTTCAAATATACTTTTTCCACTCCTATTCACTCACATCAAGCATTTTTCATGCATGATTTGTTGTTTTTGAAATTACCTCCCCAATGATCATGGTGTATCTGTTCACATGAAGGTTAGGATGACACAAGATTCGAGACATTAAATGAAACCCCCCATGGATTTACGATATGATGTTAAACTATATGGAATTTTGGTCTGCACTTAAGAAGAACCTAATGATTGTTCTTGGTCTCACCCATGACCCCTCCATTCAAGAACTATGTGTGGCATTATTCTCTCTTTAGAGAAATACATAGTGAAAATCAGATCATTCAACCTCATCCATTAGTAAAAAATTACCCCAAACTCTTAAGTATGGTCTAAATAAGTACATGAGGATCCAACATGGGTTCTCACCTCACTCATGAGCCCATATTCAAATAAAAATTCTATCTCTCTATAATAGAATTCTATATTTTTGGGGAATATAAAATATAAGTATATATGAATTGATTATTTCATTAATGAGATATGTAGTGATTCAAACACTCTATGTTTCAATCCCATCCACAAGAAAACAAATCTCTCACTTCTTATAGGTCAAACTTGCAAAGGGAAATTTTCTATCAAGTTTTTAGTGATTCTAACATGAAATGATCCTTCCACACTCTATGATCGTGCTTATGAAAATAAAAATATATTTATAGGAAAATATGAATCTTTACAATATTTCTATGGACATCTATGATGGAATGTCATATTCTTGAGTACACTCCTATTTTTAATATTAATTATATTCCCATGTCTGACTCTACATAATCTGACCGCAAAAGTCCTATCCACTAGAGTAACTTACATTATTAGGAGAGACCTCATCAATATATGTATCCCCCATAAAAATTTTGCAAGATAATTTTTTCATATGGCTTACATGGTTATTCCAGGTATACTTGTTCCATATCAGCTATAAGAACAATAATCCCCCATATTATAGATTACATCTTGCCCTCTTCTTGCCTGAAATATGGTGGATCATTCTTGTTCAGATCACTACAGAAAAAAATATAATTAATATTTTGTTCACAGACATGTGAGATAAAATTACAATAATAATACATCCCAAAAACGTGACATTAAACTATGGGGTTAACGCACATGTCACAATGATGTTAAATTGTTTCATAATCATCCATGATATATGAAATTATGCTAAAAAGCATGGCCCTCGTCACATGATCCTAAACTATACAATACTTTAGTCCTTATAGCATGACATTAAAATCTCTGACACATTGCCAATTCTACATGACCAATTTTATTAAATGAGAGCTATATCCATGAAAATTAACTAGTTTTGAATATTCACATAATTCCAAACCCATTCAAGAATTAAATTAGAATATGAAAATCCCCTATATAAAAAATATTAATCTTTGTATGTGTTTTATCTATTCTCAAGGATTCATTGGTCATGGATATCAAGGCAAACCATGAGTGCTCAATTACATCAATTATGTCCCACCATAAAATATGATTAAGTTGAAAATTACACCACAACTTCTATGTCAGACACTCCCATATGGATTTAAATGATCTCCCATGTTGCCTCTTGTTTCTCACATCTATCTTGACATATGCAAGCATAGAGTACTTAAAGATTCAATTTTATTGGCACAATTGAGTTGCATTTTCTATTAAAATATTGGAAAATTTCCTCCAAGTAATGATATATTGGGGCCTTTTCCCTCCCAAAAAAAGAGATCAATACATTTAGATGTATTTGGTAGATAAATCATCTACACCTCATATTATTAATACATAATTTCCTATGTATGAGTTTGATCTTCATGAAATATTTTGGAATATACTCCCAGGTTTATGGAAACATACTATGAAAAAAATTCCCATATCTTTACACATGAGTTAGATCTATATAGGGAGTATTAATATTAATGGCATTAATTTCTCATTCTGTATTATCACCCCACAACTATTGTTAAAATATGTTCGAACTAAAACACCATTTATATTGATCAGTCCTTTAAGACACAAAAAATACGAATGGAAATATATTTAACATCGTTCATGTTAAAAACCAACAAAGGTGATCAGAGGAAAATCGATTCTCTAATCTTGGTCATATGATATTAGAAAGATATAAACATCTCCATGCTACTATTATTTAAATTAAATCCTATTTGAACATAAAATTTCTAACAAGAGAGACAACACTAGTATTGTTGTGAAAATTTTATGGGAATGTTGGAATGTAGTGATAGATGGTCGAGAGTTAAGAACATTTAATTTTATATATCATGAATGTAGAGGAACATCCAAAACATTGAGTCTCTTTATATCAGTGAATTAATTTTCTTACAAGAATTGATAGACCAATTCATAGAGAAGAATCGTTTCCTGATCATAGTCTTCTACCATGTGATGTAACTTTAACATCATTGTAGTATATACTTATGTATCATATTAAAGAAATTTTTTTCTTTATAAATAACATATTTCTCTACCTTCTCATCCGTCTGTAGGAGCTGGTAGACATTATCAGATACTACATAAACACAAGGTAACTCTAGAAGGAATTGTTCCACCAATGTACTATGTTCCACCACTCAACTTTGGTGATGGGTTTCGACCCTTGTTTTTTAGAGGCTCCATTAAAAATGATATATTTTATTCGAAAAAATGTGTTCTAGACTCCAATGTTGGGAGTTGAGAGAGTATCATGCTCTCCCCCTCTGAGATAGAAATCACCTCTTTTACCTTTGTGTGTATGGAACGGTAATCAAACCCTATATAACCATGTTCATAGATCATGTGGTACAACATGGGAAATTTTACTAGAAATTTTAATAGTGGGTTTTGAGAGATCAATTTCCTTGTGTCCTTCTGCACATTTTGATGGGTGATGCAAAAATAATCGTGGGTAACCTATTTTACATCATAATCAATATCAATTGGGATAATGTATATTGGGATTAGGTTGACTTGTGAAGGCCTATAATTAACATTTTTTAAATGAGAGGGAACTGAAACAGTCAATTCCAAGATCACCTCAAATGATTAATAATTTGATGTCTCTTAGATTTTAAATAATTGAACCAATGATCATGATATTGGTATTCATAAGTCAATACTTGGTAAATAAGGATATGTGATTGTCAATAAGCCTAGATACTCACCTTTACTTCCTAAGGCAATTACCTCCTTAGTGGACAATGTCTCAATTAATAAAATTATGATCATGACTCCGAAATAATATGGGATGGCTTCAAAATAGAAATATCTAAAGGAGGTGTTCATAAGTGGTGTTCATTAAACCAGGTCAGTAATCACTATAAGAAAACATATAAGAACTCAATCATTAGGAGTGACCATGAGCAAACATGGGACTGTAGTTCGATAGAGGCCTTCTTGGTCATGTATTTCTATTTCCTATATAATTATACTATCCTTTGATAGGAGGTTAGTTAGCCCTAAATATTGATCATTTTATCCCATAAATTATTCTCCAAAAACAAAATATTAAATCTTAATATCTTCATTAATTTTATATTTCCTTGGATCTGTCATTCCCACCACATCCAACTCCATAGTAAAAGGGGACACATACTCTCAAATATTTGTAACCACCTAACTTGTTGAACTTATTAATGACACTGCATAAGTTTAGTTATTAAAATCAATGGACATGTAGAATGATAATTAGGTGATAAAGAAATAGTCTTCAATTTCTATCCTAAATTGGATGTAAATATTTATCTTCCTCACTCACCCACACCGTGTGAGTTCCCATGAAGATAATCCCACATGGTAAATAGTAGTTGGATAATGGGGTGAATACTTTTATTTGGTCTTCAATCATATCCTGAATTTGATCATATTCTTTAGCAGATCATTCTTAAATGACCCTTTTATCCCTATGAACATCAATACCATTATCTATTCCTCCTTTTATGTATATAGGTTAAGGTATGGGTGATGGCCCGCACCATGCCTCGAGAAAAAGAGGGTGAATAAGGTTTAAAATAAAATAGTCATATAAAATTGAAGAGTTAATAAAAATAACTATATTACCTCTTTCATTGACATTGTATTCATCCTACATTTCATTCAACTTTTACCACAATAAAGTAAAATAATTATTTTTAACCATGAAGGAGTGAATACAATTATCCATTTCTTCTAGATTTGTACTAAACCCATTTGAGTTCTATTAGATAGTGATTTACTTTGGTAATGTAATCATACTTAATTTTCGAAGATCAATTTCGCTTGCTTGATTTAACCATATGGTTTCCATGATAGTAACAATAATTCTCCAAGAATCCCACTCAATCCAAGCTCTAAGAAATTCTTCTAGGTTAGCGATGGATAATGTGGAAAAAATAAACCCTTAATATGGGGTGTGATCAAGTCACAATACCTTCTTCCTTTGAATCTTAAGTACTACTCCACTTGGAGAAAGGTTCTTATGAGGTCCCAATTGTGAATAATAAGTCACATAACATGGTTTATATTGAACTAGATCATTTTCTCATTATTCACCTATGAATAATTATCAATATCTTCACTCTTGTTTTCATATGGTCTCAAAATTTCATTTACCCTATGAAAAAATATAAATTGTCCTTGGAGTGAATGAATAGAGGTTAGAAGGTCTCATATGTAAGATTACACTAAATTAGGATGATACATGAAATAAATGTTTTCAGTTGTAGAAATTCTACAATATTCAATCAAAATAATTTCCTTTTCTAGAAGGGAGAAATAAATATCATCAATATTCATAGAGTTCTTACATGTATACCACTCCCTCTAATCCATGGAATTTGTATCCTCTAATTGGATGGAAACTTGATAAGATGAATCAGTATCTAGATCCATGTTGGTATAACCTGTCTTTTTGGGGGCCATATCATAGATCCTCAATCACATATTCGAATTCTAGAAGCAAGGGGATTCTATGGGGAAATCCCCTTTCGTAGCCCGACTACCTCTATTTCATGATCATCACCATATCCATACTAAAATATGGGTGGAAAATCAATAATGAATAATTTATTTTCTAGTTGTCCATTTGTGAATGATAATATCCAAGCATCAATATATTATATTTCAGGCCCGAGACTGATATTTGTTTTGTAGAAGTGCAATCCAAGAGCATGTATCTTCCCATGTGAAGATTAACCAATTTTTTTAGAATCCATCAGATTCATTTCTTCGTCAATATGTTTTATCAATGTTGGGTAATTTATTTTTATATAATGGAATTTTCATAAAACTTTACAGGGTTAATACCCTTCATAAAGCAAATTTCAATCAATTCAAGAAACTATAACACCCTCCCAAAAAAATTGAGGTACCCCCATCTCACATTTTCAACAAATTAATTATCTTAAATTGGTTTTTGAAATAGAATAATATGTGGTTTATAAAAAAAATTCATGATGGTTAAGGATGTTAATCAACATAATTTCCCCCAATGTAAATGGATTCTCCATACTTTTTTAGTACATGTAGGGTCTGAATAAATAATCTATAATTCACAGGGTGTTGAGGAATTGATATCCCATAAATGATTAGTCATTGATACCTAATGTAGTCAGAAGGGGACTTAGATCCATTGAAAATGATCTACCATTCTAATTTTACCCAATATATCGTATATCTATGCTAGTACTGAGACCACCTAGTTGAAATGTCTCTAAATCACCAAATGGACATCCATCATGATGGTCGTAAATCTGATTCCATTTTTTGATTCACTCATTGGTATCCAATAGTCATGAAAAAAACAAATAAATCTCTAATTTGGAATAATTTTTCCACTTTAGGGGCAACTATCCAACCCCATTGGTTGACGCGACCTTATTTATGCATCGACCAGTAAGCACATATGCATCTCAGAGTGATTTGAGTAGGAAAAGCCCTCAACCTTCCCACATGAGGCTAGTAAACCATAGGTGTGTAAAATAAAGGAATGTAGTTCGAGAATGCGATATCCAACCTCATGTAGGGATCAGCATCTGGAAGAATCTATTCTATTTTGAAACATTCCCTCATGAGTGGAGGGGTTCTCTGATGGTCATCCAACTCTAATGAAGGAGGAAGAAACTCATTATACATATCACCCATGATGGATTCCCTTATTATCATCCCTATGTCCTAATGACTAATATCATCCTCCCCATGCTCCAGATGGAATGTATTGGTATCTAGGGTCCACTGCCTAAGTAGGGGAGGGATGTTGTATTTGTTTTGACGAGAAATATTTTTTGATACCTAGGTATCCTAATACATTTATTTAACCAATAAATTAGACTTAAACTATTCATATATCTAAAGAACCAAAATGGGTCATCCACACTCAAGACTGAATGATCCACCATGATGAAGATCCCCTTTTGATGTCCATCCTTACCCCACATAAACCGTTTATTTTCTCTTAATGGAATGATATAAATGGATATCTGATTTAGGATCTTGAATCATTTCCTCTAATGATAGAGGAGTGTAATTTTGAAAAAACAAATCCCTCCAAGTAGGCCTCCTGGTTAAAATTCCCCTTCACTGATATATTTTCTCAGGGTGTGTTGCTCCAAAAGATTATCCATTCTAGTAGTTAATTTGTTCGATGTGATTCTTGGATTAGGTCATCTGATGGAAACCCGAAATCATAAAGAGAAATACTTTTTGAAACAAGATTCCCTCAAAGTATATAATACATATGACATACTAAGACATTATTTTATGGGATGATATCATGTTTTGTCCTATTATCAATGAACTCAACCATTGAATTCCACTTTAAATCAGCAGTAGCTTGTGAAAAAAAATCCATTTATTAACTTATTCAAAATAAAGAATGGAAATTTTGAATAAAAATAAGTCATATAAATCAAAAATATCACCAACATAAAAAATTATAGCGAACTACATAACATGATATGCGGGAAACGAAGCACCTCAGTTGATATACAGAATACATTACTTATACATAGGAATAATTTGACTACAAATGAGAATGGATAGTTTTTTTGAGAATAATAGTACTTAGATTTGATCCTTCACTACGAAGAAAATATAGGAATTTTTTGATTTAAAAGTTAAATAATGATGTGAGAGAAAATTATTAATGGAATAATTTTATCCACATTAATGGTGGATTTTCACTCAACATTAATATAGAGTTATTCCCAGTATTAATTGATGTAATAATGAATGTGTACCGTATTAATGGAGATATGGATGAGGTTTCTTTATATGAAGATGCAGTAGCATGTTTTGGGATGCAGAGTCTGCAAGATGTAGTCGGTGAGAGAGAACCAGGAAGGTGTGCTAGCATGATGTAGCCAGAGAGAGAACTGCGAAGGGGTTACGGTGTTTATGGTAATCGGTGGGAGGTGAAGAAGATGATATAATGAGATGATGGTGAGAGAATCATAGAAGATGGAATGCAAAAATATTCATGAAGGTTCTATGTATTGAATGTCCTCTTGGTTGTAGAGATTAAGCAGCGTGTTCTGGTTGCAATGATCAGCAACACAATAAAAATGGTATGTTCATGGTGTTGGTGTTATGTTGTAAAAATTCCTCTGGGTGTGGTGTTATTAAAAATCCTTCGGGTGATGTATAAAATTCATTCAGGTGATAAAAACCCTTCAGGCGATAAAAGGCCTTTAGGAGAATCTTCTCTTGTGTGTTTCTACAACGAGTACCACTACAATGTTGTGCTCTACCCCAACAATGGTATCAGAGGGATTGGTTAAAGTGATCAGTTTCAAAACATGCTAGAAATCATCTGGTGGAGGAGCTTATCAGGGACTCGTATGTCGTCAAAATATGGCAGCGGTATTAGCAGTGTTGCTGTAATATTGAAACTCTTATTGGATGCAGGTGTCAGGTAGTGTGTTCCGTTCGTTGGGTGAAATTCAGACCTTGGTTCAGTTGGCAATCAAATTGACTCGGATAGTGGAGTTGAATGTGGAGTATTTGAATTTTAAATCAAGGTGGATATTTTTGAGATTTTTTGATTTAAAATTTAAATGGTGATGAGTGAGAAAATTATTAATGGAGGGAATTTCTCAATATTAATGGTGGATTTTCTCACAAAGTTAATGAAGAGTTATTCCCAACATTAATTTATGGAATAATGAATGTTTATCGTATTAATGAAGATATGGATGAGGTGTCTATATAAGAAGATGTGGTAGCATGTTATGGGATGGAGAGTTGGCAAGATGTAGCTGGTGAGAGAGAACCAAAAAGGTGTGCCAACAAGATATAGCCAGCGAGAGAGAATATGGAAGGGGTTGCAGCATTTATGGTAACCGATGGGAAGAAAATAAGATAATGATGTGAGATTATGGTGATAAAATCATCAATGATGGTGTGGAAAGATATTCATGAAGGTGTCGTGTATCGAAAGTCCACCTGGATGTGAAGATCCAGTGGCATGTTCTGATTGCGATTATCAGTGGTACAAACTAAAATGGTATGTTCATGGTGTCGATGTTGTGTTGTAAAATTACTTTGGGTGTGGTGTTATTAAAAATACATGGGGTGATGTGTAAAATTCATTCGGGTGATAAAATGCCATCTGGTGATAAAAGGCCTTTAGGTGAATCTTCTCTTGTGTGTTTCTGCAGCGACTTCTGTTGTAGTGTTGGGCTCCACCCCAATAGAAAAGTCCATTTTGAATGAATATTCTATATTAAAAGGGGTGATACATGGGTAAGCTCATACCAGACTGCCAGGAACATGATTCACATAGAGACAAATGATTCAAGTCTGAGACATTTTAATTGTGCAGGCGCTTCTATGGGTCTGTATTCACCCCACAAATCATTCATCAGGAAGAATATCTTCTATGTAAATGTCTCATCTTCATTCTGATCAGACACTCTTTTTATGGGGTATTTTATTAGGTATATAAAAGTAAGAATGATATATTAAAGGGATTTCTTGAATTTAGAAATTCTCGAATAAATGAATTGAAGCATTTCATGAATATTATAATATTTAAGGTCTTGTTTCCAAAAATGGAACCACATCTTCCACGTAGAATTTATAAAATGTGAGTATATTATCTATATAGAACTTCACATGGAACTCCATATCATACTTCACATGGCGTCCCTGCAAATGAAATTTTCATTTCTGAACAGTGGCATATATTTTATGCCCCCCGTAAATAAAAATTCATCTAATGGGATTGGCGTGAAATTTATTCACCCAAAAAATGGAAATTCATTTTAAGGATGAGGCATTATCTTTTTTCCTAACACAAATGACAGTTTTTTTCTCTGTGAGGCATCCCTCTAAGTCACCAGCAAACCCAAATCATTTGCAGTCAGTGGTTTTATTTTATTTATTTCAGGAAACCTATGTAAGTTTAGATCCATACCCCTATAAAAACCCATAGAGGGACAATTTTACACAAGAATGATATGGAGATTAAGACAATAAAAATAGAAGTTATATCAATAATAGATTTTAGTAGGTAATAATATCACATTTCATAATGTTATAAAGGGAACTCATCTGAACTCCCACAAAGGGTGTTCTATTGTATAAAAATTTGTCAGAATAGAAAAATATTTCTTGGATAGACATCAATATAATGAAAAACTTTTCAAACCCCCATTCCACTATACATATATGGATGGAGCCTTTGTGGATCGTCATTCAGTAGAGAAAACAATATTCAATGTAGAGTCTTCCGGTTTTAGTACCCTTCTCCCACATAACATTCAACATTAATTCATCCCCTCTGTGAACATCCAATATAAATCCTTTCTTCATCCTCTCACATGAAGTGTGATGCCCCCATATGAAACCTCTCACAAAATGGGAAATAATATCCTCCAACAAGACCCCCATATTTTCTTGATCATGGAGAAAGATGAACTAGTGTGTCTCTCATTCAATTATCCATTCCCTAGGTAACATTTTTCACGTATTTCTCATATCCAATGGGTGGGATCCCTCGAGTGTTTGAAATTATTAATACCCTCTCTAAGGAGGACCCTAATATTCCAGTATCTTCTATGGACCTCCATGTTTTAGACAGATATTGAGGACACATTCCTTCCCCTTTTATGATTCCTAGTGACTTATCATCCTCTCTTCTTCCCTGAAATAGAGATAAGGGATTCCCTCATTGAGTAAGAACCTAGTCTTTCATGCAAGATTTCATAACACCCCTTCCTTCCATCAGACAAGGATAATAAAACCATTGAGGATATAGGCACGTCAATGTCATGTCTCTATCCAATTTCCCTGACCTCATCCACAATCATACGAAGAATATTGGGTGTTTTTTTTGGATCTTCCACTTCTGATTATTTGTCACTCTGAGCATGAATCACATGGGTTTAGTGGTTAGTGAAAATAATGACATCATCACAAACAAATAAATATACCAGTAAATAATTATTATTATAGATCTTCTTCTTTCATTAAAAATGGGCCTCCTTTTTTGTTTAAACCCCATGAATCCTCATCACTACCTTGTTCCTCCTCTTTAGGTATTGTCCCAAAAATTCCAAACTACCTGGGATTTGAATCCTGTCCAACAAGGATACATAGGAAGTCACTGGTGTTTTATACCTGAAACCCCTAATTAATACTAATCATCTCTAGGCCAAATTCTTAGTAGGGTCTTTTACACCATTCGATTCCACATCCTTTCAATGTCTTTGGGGCCACTTTGGCATAAGTCCCACACAGACCATGACTGGGAACTTAACACATATATTTCATTATCATACAATGTTAGACTGTAAGGTTTGGTCCCCCATTCCATGTCATTAAAAGGTATACAATTTCATGTTAAGTGGAACCAAAAATCATTGGTTCTAATTCCTTTCATGATGATCCATAGGAATCCAATGTCATTATCTCGATCTAAAAATGGAAAAAACTCCCATCTTCCTTGATTATAATAAATTACATAGTTCACTATAATGTTTCTTAAAATCTACATCATAACAATAAAAAAATAAAATCAATAATCTACAAAAAAATGATTTCATTAATGGATAATCTCAGATACAAAAATATGTCTCTTTCCATAAAGGTACTTCGATGCATATAGATTATTGTAAGATAATAAATGATAATAATTAATTTTCAAAACAGGTGTGAATTATTCCATACTTGTGATTTATTAATGTATTCACTAATTTTTCATATATATATATATATAATAGAGTCTTATAGTTGTGAATACCCCCACCCCCCCCCCCAATGGGTAGGATCAGTCTTACCTCCCATCTTCTATGCCAAAATGTTTTCTAAGATATCATTTGAAAATTCTACAAGACCACAAGACTTTAAAAGAAGGTTTACATAAAATCAAAACAAGGGTAGACATTAAATCTGTTGGAATCAGTAATGGTTTTATCTATTAACCACCATTGAAATAGGTTTTGATCATAATGTGTGTGATATTTGTTTTTTCTTTTTGATCACCATCGCCATTGTTCTTCATTGGTGTTACATATTGAGATCGTTGATTTGATCTATAGATTACATTTGTTGGTATAAATCTTTTCCTTGTTACCTATTTTAATTATCCATAGTGTGTACAATATGTGTGATAGAACTAGTATTTTATGAAAACAAAAAATCTGTTAAAAATTAATCCATTATCCTTTTAGACCACCCATTAAATCCAATTGGGTGAAAAGACATGGAGACTAATACCTATGACCTCCCGATAATTGTTCCATCCTTGAAACCTATTGAGGCTAGGTTAATTGATATTCAATCGCTAAGATATTTTCAAAATTTTGATTGATTATTTGATTAATATAATGAGTTTTAATAACATGTAACTTGTTTGATATATTAAGATAGAATAATCTCAGATATATATAATAATCTATTATATTAATGACCGGATGGTTAAATGAAAAATGAAACAGGTTTGGTAAATTAATGTTGATAATTTGAAACATAGATTTATAACACATAACTCACAATGAATATGATAATTTTCTTAATTTATCAATGTTACTTATGGTTATATATATTTTATGTCTAATTTTTTCCTTATGAATTTCTGTCATAGATTTTGAGATTATGTAACATTAATTGTGATCGATTCATGAGTGTGGGATACTTATTGACATGTTGAGTTTTTTCTCGATAGGACTTATATTTTAATAATATTTCTAATTAAATAGAACATTATTTCATATAGCTTGAGGGATAGGATCATAGGTGTATGATGCATAAGGGAATAGTGTATGATTTTTCAATTTCTGAGGAATGAATTCTCTATATCTAGATGCTTTAGGGTGAGAACCAAGATAGCCTGCAGGTAGAGGCCATTTTTTAATGTGATGTTTGTGTGATTCATCATCAGTAAGAAAATACTACACCATTTGTGTGATTTTTCCTTATATAGGATGATTTCCCTTTATCCAGAGATACTATGAAGGGAATAAAAGAATGTTTGTATAACTCTAGGTATCATATCTGATCTTGGGGGTTCAATGGTTTAACTTTTTATACAATATTAATTTATTAAATTAATAATTTTTCCGTCACAATATTTCATGCACTATTTTTATATGTATGGATTACTTAAAAATGGTGGTATCAAATTACTAAGTCATACTCACACCCTGGATCTGTGTCGTTCGTTACCTCGGAAGATCTTATGGATATATGTTTTGATAAGGGAATGAGAACTTGTGTTTGATTTGTAACATGTTGGATGGGTTGGAGGATGGAGAAGGGATCGAAATGGGGTTCATGACTAGGGTATTTGGAGCATTTATTTGAGTTTTCCTGTCTTTTTTCTGTAATAATCTCATCTCATCATTTAGTTATATATAGCTTATAATTTCATCATACTATTTTTATTTGGATTTATCTAGTTTTCACCTCTTAGCTTTCATTTCCTATTAAATTATTTATATTATTTCCATTATTTATGCTACTCTACTCGTATTTTTTCCACACTCATTACAACTATTTAGTATAGTATATATTCTATTGACTATATTATTTACACTCTCACTACTAGTTGGTATCCTCTAGTATACCGAGATGTGTGCCTAAGGACATGTAGCTAAACAGATTAGTCATATGAGGAAGAATATGGGATTGGTCATTATACAGTTGTATGAAAGGCATCTAGTTTTAATTTTAGGTTTATTTACAGTTTGGGAATGGTAGAAATGAGACTCGGATGTGTTGGGAATTTTAAAAAATATTAGTCATGGGAGTAGCTAACCCATGTATGGGGGGAAATCCGAGAGCCCAGTGTTGGGATTTTAGTTCATGATTGTCCGTTATTATATTTGATATTATTTTAACATGGGTGATTTAAATGTTTTGTTTTTTATTTTTTTCATGATATTTATTCTCATTGACTTGTATGGACTGATATGTGTTTGTATGAATCATGATATGAACATTGGGATACAAATATTGATATATATTTTTTATGACAATGAAATGTTTAATTCATGGGATATATTTTTCTATATGAACAACGATTTGAGAACCGTTTAAACCCATGATAAATGAAATGTATGAATCTATTATTTCATTCCAATTTAGATATTCCGTTGTGTTTATAGAGATGTGAATCCATATTTTCTCTATTTTTGTCACCTAATGAGGGTTATATTGTTGTAAATCAGTGTTCTATGGATTTAATTTTTATTGTAGATATAATTATTCCTCTTCATATTCAAATTGAGAGTTAGGAGAGAAAAAATAATCATGATCCTAGCACATCCAAAACATAGCTTCCTATGGATCTTGAGAATCACATGGAAAATCATCTCTGCATCAACTTCCTAAGTTTTATGCCATCGATGGGAAGGGACACTATTCAAACCATGGCTTTGATATTTGAGCCGATGAAAGACATCCAGATAAAACCTATTCCATCATTCATGGGGGTGGGAGTCCCCCAAGTAGTTGATTTATGAATTGATTTATTCTAGAAAATCTTGAAGCACAACGTGAGACCCATATATATGAGTTTGAGGTGGGTTATCTATATGATTTGTGGAACATCCATATGTTTGTTGGAAATTCTGGAGAAATTGAGGTAGTGTGGGGAGTTATCCTAAAAGGCCTCTGAGGAATTTTTTAAACAACTTATATCCTATGATTTTGACTGTGGAGAAGGATCATTATTTCATACACTAGAAACATGAGAAAATTTTAGTGGTTGACTATGTCAGATGCTTTAATGAATGGTTCTACTACACTCGACCCTTAGAAGATGAGGAGATATCAAGGTATATAAATTTTTAGGATGGGATTCACTAGGATATCAGGTTGCATGTGAACGTATTTATCTTGGTCAGCCTTTTTGATGTGAAAAATCAGGATCTCATCATGAAATATAATATTAGGGAATCCCTAAGTGGCGAACAGTCAGTTTCACCATGGTGAACCAAGAACTCTACTTCATGTGGAATTAAGTGTCTCTATGACAGTTATCACTAGGGTAGTAGTGGGATGGCAGTCAAGGGAGTGGAATTGTGCATTAGGATTGTTGTTTAGTATAATGCTTTTAGTGTGTCAGGTTGACAAAAACAATACCACAGTTTCCTCACCATTATGTGGAGTTCCATTTCTTTTAAGGGTTAGATCATGTCAAATGTTTTGTAGAAACATTACGTAGTAGAGAATTAGAAAGGGAGTAGGGCCAGCAGCTAAGTCTAGAAAACACTCAGCTACCCCCAGTACATTTGAAGCTACTGTTCCACTGGCTATTCAAGATAAGGTAGAGGATGTGATACCCATTTACATAAGTTGTAGTACCACTCAAAGAAAGAAAATATGGGATTCATATTGGATTCTAATAACTAGTGTCAAGTCTACTGAATGTTATGGATATTACTCCAAAAGGATAGGAGGTTTGACATTATATTATGTATGTATGATTATAGTATCATCTACATTAGATTGTGTTTCTTAGATATAGGAGAAACTCATTAATTTTTATCCACACTTTAAAAAAGTGGGTTGGGATTGGATGTGGATAGCATATATGGGGTCATGAATATTGAAACACCAATTGGAGTGTAGTCAAAGGGTATCATGCACTGCAAAAAGTTTTCTCTTGAAATTGGTGGTTAACGTTTCATTTTAGAACTGTTTATTCTAGAAATGATATGTCTTGATTTAATTCTTGGAATGGGTTGATTAGTTTCACCCCAGGCTCACATGGTCTATTACAGAAGGAGAGTTATCTTTCATTAATTATAATTGGACATGTATTTTTACTATGCAGAGTGGGATTTTTATGATGGTCATGTTGGACGAATGTTTTGCATATTTGATTTTATCATGGCCCAGATAGCAGGTATATCTCTATATAATTGTGGAATGCAGTAGGATAGATTCACCTGATGCTAAAAAAAATTTAAATTTATTTCCAGATGAGATATATGAATTACCTCTCGAGTGAGATTTAATGTCCATAAATATGTTGTTATTCAGAATAGATCCAATTTGTATCCCCCTATATAGTATTTAACAAATAGAAAATCATGAGATTAATGTTTTGTTGGATGATCTAGAGGTTCATGGATTCATAATGCCTAGTACGTCACCATGTGGTTCTCCCTAACATTCACCAAAAAGACTGAGGATACTATTCACTTTTGAGTGGATTATTGGAGATTACACCAGATGTAGGTCAAGAAACAATGTCCCCTTTCACACATTGATGATATCTTTGAAAAACAAAGAGGTTATATGTTCTTATCCAAGAACAAAAAGAGGTCAGGGTACCAACAGTTCATAGTGAGGCCCTTATACTATATCTAATGAAATTTTAAGAGTGGGTATTGCTTGTAATAGTTCATAGTGATTCTATTTTTTCTGAAGAAAAAACCAAAAATATTCATGGATTTAATGAATTAGATCTTTAATCCTTTTGTGGATCAGTTTCTTTTGGTTTTAGTCAGCTGCATTTTTGTGTATTCCTAGTCTGTATATTATTAGGAATAACATCATGGCATCATCCTAGGTATAGTGTGGGAGCACTGACTTTATGACAAAATGTATAAATGATGTTCCCAGATTGATAGAGTGCACTTCTCGGGTTATGTTATATCAGAGGATGGAGTGTTAGTAGACCGAGATAAGGTTGAAGCCAATGAATCTTAGGATAAACCCAGGAATCTCTCTGAGAATTAATGTTTTTTGGGTCTAGTAGGTTATTACAGGATCATTATCATGGAATTCTTCTATGTGGAAGCACCGATGTTTGGGGTGCCCAAGAAAGGGGTGATGTCTCTTTGGATAGATTCATTCAATAGATTGTTCCATGTAATGAAGAGTGGTTTAACCTCTACATTGATCTTTACATTAATTGATCCTGGTATGATGTATAATATATTTTGTGATGCATCTAGTTTTAGAATTGAATCATTTCTAATGCAAGAGTACTGATTGTTTTCTTATAGATCAAGACATCTAAGAGCACATAGTGTAATTATCCTAATCATGGTTTGGAGTTAGTTGTGGTAGAAAATTCCCAATGATTTTGGAGACATTATATTTTGGTTGAGTGGTTTGTGGGGTAAAAATACCACAAGAGACTCTGGTACATATTTCAGTGAGACCCAAACCTTCGGCCAAAGAGGTGGGATGAATATTTGCAATCATTCACATCGAGAAGGAATACACACTAGTAAAGTGAAATAGAATTTTCGATGAATTGATATGAATGACATATTAAGAGGAAGTGTGGGAGTCTTAATATTATTTTTAGATGATAGAGCTCTTTGAAAATATTCATTTAGAATTTCAGTAGTCCCAGGGATGAGAATATCTGACTCCAAAATCAGTTATACCCGAGCTTCATAATCTGATCAATGAAGAGCAGTTATTGGATCTTAAGGGCTTAGATTTAAGGGACATCTTTTATAGAGTGGATCCACCACAAGGATGGTAACGTGGTATTAGTGATTTTATTATTATCAATGTCTATATATGGGTTTCTGTGGTATTTCATGAGGAGATGATGGGAGAGATTCATTCTACTAGATTTTTGGTACACCCATTTTTTGACAACAATGTATCATGATCTCCATAGATAGTTTAAGTTAACAGCGTTGAAGAAGGATATTGTTGCCTTCATGGAAATATGTATCACCTATGAGTAGGTGATATCTGAGCATCAAAATACTAATGGGCTATTACATCCACTTTCCATTCCAAGGTGGATTTGGTGGGATTCCATTATTGTTTTTTTGATAGGACTACCTAGGAAACATTGCATGAGTGTTGCAATATGTGTGATTTTGGATTTATTGATAAAGGTATCCACCTTGTTACCTATTAGGAAGACCTTCACCATTGATGATCATGGTAATATTTATGTGAATTAGGTTTTTTGGTAAAATTTTGTTCTAAAGAGAATTGTTTTTTATAAATATATTTATTTCAATTCTTATTTTTGGACGTTTTTACATATGTCCTTTGGATCATAGGATCTTATGAGTAAAACAAACCAAACTTATACTCACATTCATTCTTAATGAACTAATCATATTTTAGAGGATCTGTCAATATCATATGTTTTGGATTTCAGTGCTTCATGGGAGCAATATTTGGAAATAATGGAGTTCTCATATAATAACAACTTTCTTGCATCGATCCAAAAGGAACCTTTCCAGTATTTCCATATAAGAACATGTTGTTCCCCTCATTGTTGGTTGGAGGATTGTGATTCAGTTCTTTTTGGACCTTGTCTCATGTAGGAGAGAAGTGAGAAGGTTGAATTACTCTTAAAGTAGTTGGGGACCACATATAGTAGGATGAAATAATACACTGGATAATGGAGATGTACTTGGGAGTTTGAGGTTGGTCATCTTGTTTTCCTTCAAGTGACACCAAGGTTGGGGGAACACCATATTAGGAAATTGGTGAAGTTGGCACCAATATATATTGGTCATTTTGAATTAGATGGATTTTTTGTTCTAGTTGTGCTTCTATTAGACCTTCCTCAGGGCTTTAGTGATATTAAAAATGTGTTTAATAAATCATAGATTCAGATATATCAACCAAACACATCGCATGTGGTACACAGTGATGATGATTATTATTTTTTGGATGTTTCATTTAAGGAGAATTTGATATGGATTTTGGATCATAGTAAGATGTATCTCTAGATAAATACTATACTTCTAGTATGATTGCAGTGTCATCATGGGTGTGTTCAAAATGAAAAATTTGAGAAGGAATATGATATGTGAGAATAGTGGCCATACATTTTCATCAATACTCCATAGTAATTCATGGAGCATCTCAAGGATGATAAATTATATGGTGGGGTGGTTATAATATACTGTGTTTTTCAAGTAGATCACTCCTGATTTATGGTTGATCCCCTTTTAGTTGGGTTATATTTTCTACATTAATCTTTAGGGGTTGAGATTATTTTGAGTATGGACATATCTTTCCATGTAAAATGACTTAAATTACATTGATTTATGATTTATTGAATTGATGTAGTCTAGATATAATGGTTTCAATGGATTATGAGGGATCTCCCTAGGTTTGGAATTATTGAGAGGTGGATCAAGGTTTTTCTATAAATATTGGGCTATGAACAATCTTCAGAACAATTTTACATCATGAATGGGATACATGATGTGTATATGTCCCTCAGAATATTCCTTGAAATGGTTTAGACAATAGAAAATTTACACGGAGTGAAAAATATTTACATCATGAAGCACTCAATCAAGGTTATTTTAACATGGTGTGTCGTGTTTTTTTGAAATATATTATAAATTAGTAAATTCACAATGTGAAAGGGTTTCACATCAAGAATTTATTAAAAATAACATTTTTTTACCCATGGTGTGCATATATATTTATTTCATTCATGGTGAAACATTATCTCTCGAATCCTAGGGTGAATCTAGATGATTTTAGGGTGATTAAATTGTCTCTAGAAGTATCATTCTAGAATTTAATCTAGATTTTATTCTTATGATCACTATATCATTCCTTCATCGTTGGTGTTACCTCTTGATATCATTTCTTTGATAACCAGATTATTGTGGACTGTCTAAATCATATTCCATTTTTTTTGATTTAATTGTCCATAGTATGTTCAATATGTGTGTTGCACCAGCATGCCACACGCTCAACCTAATATACTAAATGAAACTGTTAAATATTTTTCCATTATACTTTTAGGACATCGATTGGATCACATAGGGTCCATTTTCATAAAGAGTGAGACTGAGAGTCTCCCGATAGGTGTTCCGTACATATATATTTTTGATAATTTGTCAGTTGATAATGACACCTTGAGATATTTTGAAAAAAATTGATTGATCGTTGGCTTAATCTAATAAATATTCTTAACATATTATTTCTGTGATTTCTTATGTAGAATAACCACCAATAATTTTTTCTAAAAAAATGTTAGTGTCTTTATGGTGTAATGATAAATTAAATATATATAATATATTTTTGAGAATAATTATAATCCTAGATTTGAGAAACATAATTGACTAGACAAATGATTATTTTATTAATTCATAATTATTCCATGGTGTGATATATATTGTATTTTTTTCCGTTGAGAATTTGTTTCTTATCATTTGAGATTATGTTACATAATTAGTGAATGATTTCTAATGATTGGATAATTATTGGCATTTGAGTCATCTTTAAATAAATACTATTTTTTGGTTACTCTTGAGGGAATAAGGAATGATATCATACCACCCATGTGTTATACATATAGGTAAAATATCTTTTTGATTATGGTGTGTCTGAGGACCCAATGGTATTTCTCTTGACGCCTAAAGGTGATATTATGAATACCCAGGGGTAGAGGCCATTTGTTAATGTGGTGATTTTCTGATTCATCATCGGTGAAAAAATCATCCAGAAGTGGGTGATCCGTCGTAATGTAAGAGGATTTACCATTAGCTAGAGATACCAAGAAGTGTGTTGAAGAAGGATTGGAAACCCCTAGATTCCAACTGGGATCATGGGAGATCAATGGGATTAGTTTATGTATAATATTTACTTATTAAATTAATACTCTATTATTCTCTATATTTCATGGACTATTTTTCTTATACTAGATTGTTTGGACACAATGGTGTTGACCTCTTAAGATGTACTCTCACCATAAATGGGACACCATTTAGTACATGGAATGATCTTTTGGATATAGGTTCATTCAAGGACAAGGGACCTTCTTGTTGATTTTTTTCTTATTGGATGGGATGGATCTTGGATATGTGACCAACATGGGGTTTAGGACTAAGGTCTTTGGGGTCTTTATTTTATAATTCTTGTCTTTTGTCTGTATGATTCTAAAAATGGAATTTGGTCGCATTCGGCTTTTCATTACATCATACTTCTGTCATTTGTATTTAATCTTTTTTCCTTTCCAAATATTGGTTTATAGTTGAATTATTCATATTTTTTTCTATATTTTTTCAACTCTATTAATAATTTTCCTCACTCATTGCACCATTTTAGTAAATCATATAGTCTCTCCAATATATTTCCTAAATCATCGCTATTAGTCAGCATCCTCTAGATTATGAGGAGGGGAACCTCAGGTCACATATATAATCGGCTTAGTCACATGAGCAAGCAACCATTTGGATATGTTTCATAACATCTTACATTCCAATTAGTTAAAAAAAATTGTGTTTCTTGTATGTACAAGTTGATTACCACCTCCACATAACGATGTGAAATGTTTTTTATTTTATTTTTACATAGATGGTAATAAAATTAATTTTATTAATATAAATTCTACATATTATATCATTTTTATTATGAAAATATGAATTAATATTTATTTTTATTTTGATCCACCCATCAAGAAAAATGGAAAAAATGCTCTTGTGTATATACTACATACCATCTCCATGAATGATGTAATCCATTTTCTATATATTAATTTATTATATTAATATAAATAATTATATAATAAATTTTTATTATATATATTTCATGGGTAAAATTCATTATATAATGTATCTTTGATAAAATTAAAAGAACCAAAAGTTATGAACGAAAACATACTACAAAATCGAAGAAATTATCACCTAAAACAGTGATTTTAACAAAGAATAGTTAATAAATTGGAAATAAAAGACTATCAGTAAATCATATATTGTATTATGTATATGATTATGGTTATTTAATATATTTATAATAAGTTTATAAATTTTTATTGAGGATATTCAAACAAATATAAAGGAAGCCTAACATAAGGTAGAGGATTTTTCGTCTTACTTTTACTCCCATGAGACATAATCTATATTCACAACATATTCCAATTTGTTTTGTATATGCAGCCCCATTGGTTATGTTATATCGTGAAATTATTTCTATTTTTCTTATTTAATATTTCATTTGAATATAATTATTTTATGCGGCTTATGATTCAAATGTTAGAGAAGTGGTAAGAGTTTATTTCCCAATCACTTCATTATTATGATTTTTTTAATTCATTATTAGGGGAATTAATTAATATTTATATATTAATATCAATATATTTTCATATAAAATAATTATTCATTAACTTTTTCATGTAATAGTAACTTTTTTCTTCTTTTTGGAACATAAAATTATTGACATTCAATTTTTATGAAAATCGAACGTTATTTCCCTCTACTGTCGAAAATACCTTTTCATCAAAATCCATGTCTAATTTAAATGTTTTAAAATATTTTTCCAACATTATCTAAATGATTTATTAAATAAATTCTTTCCCACACATTACTTTTTTAATTTTTTAATGGAATCCCCATGTCATTTTTCGAATAATTCTCATTTCCCTTTTACTGAAAATGTGATATGAATCATTATTTTATCCTATATGACGTGAATTGAATTTTACACTTTTATGACCACTAAAAGTTTTAAATAATAATTTAAAATTTTTCAAACATTATTTTTATAGATAATTATTTTCATAGAATATTATTTTCAAAAAATATTTTGAAATTTTTAGTTTGAAATATACTTTCAATGTGGAAAGGTTATTTTCTATGAAAATTAAATTAAAATTTTCTCGTATTTATATTCATAAATGTCAAAAATATATTAATATACTTTTTCTCCAATAGGATATTTTCAATTTGTATCATCCTTGTTCAATCATTGGATGGTTTATGGTAATTTCAGCTAAGGATGTACAATTTTATTACCCTTCACCACATTACTCTATATGGTTTGTAATTATGTTTATATTATTGGGGTACATATTAATATTTCATGTGTCAATTTTTAAATATTAATATTTATTTTTATTATGTTCCTCCCATTTCATATGAGGAATTCATTGGACATAGTAAATGATGGGTGTGGACTTCTTATAGATTGCCCCTCGATTCATCGAGAGGTCTAATGAGTCATGTTAGTTGGTAAAATTAGATGTCTTTCTACCCATATATTTAAAATTTCAAGGGAATGGTCTTGGGAGTTTAATATGTACAAAATTATACATTCCCTCATTATGAGATCAGTTGATTCCATGAGATTTTTCGATTAGTTGGAATATTCTTGGGAAGGTTTCATGCTCATTTGATTATTAATATGGATATATATTATAATAATTTATTTATGCCAAATTATTCATAGTTTATTGATTAAATGGAATGTGTTTTAGTTTTTTAACTTTCTGTATTTCTTTTTCATATTTATTTATGGTATCATATGTTGTACGCTTATCCTTACTAAGAACATGAGCACACCAAATTCTTATTTCTTTATTTTTCCTAAGAAACCATGATATTTTTTTATTGATATACAAGGATACACTATAAATAATATTGGCATTCTCAAATAAAATAATTTTCATAATTTATGTTTTCAATTATGATGTGAATTTAGTGTATGTCTCTAGTTTTCCAAGTGTAATTAATTATTCGGTCCTTCGAGATGTGATTCCTCATATCATATTCTATTGTAATAAAGTAACCACCTGCACCGAGCTACTAGTTTCGGGGTCATTACAACCCACACAACCCAATTCCATAGTCTGTAAAACCTTTTGGTTAATCATATTGCAAATGAGAGATAAAGAAAAAACAACAATGGAGAAGCAGAGAGTGATTTCACAAGAGTTTTACACTACTATAGATTGTGAGATATTCATTTTTAACATTTATATATGCTAAAACATCACTAATAAAGGGGGAAATTTTATCAAAACAAACTAAAAGTGTTGAAAAAGGTGACCTTTATTAAGAAGAAAAAGTGATAATAAAATGGTAACTAATGTCAACGCTTTTCTTAATGTTGATAAAAGTTTAATTTATAAGTGTTTCTTATCACTAATAAAGGCCATAATGAATTATTTTATTAAAATATGCCTATTTATATATTTTAAACAATATTTATATTTCAATATGTATATATATGTAAATATAATATATAAATATGATTTATATAGAAAGAAAATAATAAAAAATTATTATCAATCTTATTTTTATAATTTTATACATAAAAATTATAGAATTTAGATTAATCCATAAAAATTATTAATACTGTATTTATAATCATTAATTAAAAAATGTATATAAATAATTAAATATGGTATTTTATTATTTTATTTAAAAATTATATAAATATATAAATAAATATATTTATTTAAATAGTTTATATTATAATTTATATACTTATATTCAAATTAAATAATATAAAATATATGTACATTTATTTATATGTATCTGCATGCATGTGTATGTATGTGGATGTATGTTTACGTCTATATGTGCATTTGTGTATGTGTTGTAAGTGTATATATATTTTTTTGTTGTGTGTGTGTTTGTTTTGTTTATGTGTTTGTGTGTGTGCATATTTATGTGTGTGTGTGGGCATGAATGTGCATATGCACAAGTATGTATGTACGTGTATGTGTATGTGTATGTGTATGTGTATATATGTGTTTATGTGTGTGGATGTACTTTCATGTGCATGCATATGTATGTGTATGTGTATATCTATGTGTATGTGTTTGTGTATGTGTATGTTTATATATGTGGTTATGCCTGTGGATGTACTTTCATGTATATGCATATGTATGTGTATGTGTATCTCTATGTGTATCTGTTTTTGGATGTGTATGTGTATGTGTATGTGTATGTGTATGTGTATGTGTATGTGTATGTGTATGTGTATGTGTATGTGTATGTGTATGTGTATGTGTATGTGTATGTGTATGTTTATGTGTATGTGTCTGAGTATGTGTATGTGTTTGTGTATGTGTATGTGTATGTGTATGTGTATGTGTATGTGTATGTGTATGTGTATGTGTATGTGTATGAGTATGTTTATGTGTACGTTTATGTGTATGTCAATTTTTATGTGTACGTGTATGTGTATGTTTTTTTGTTTGTGTATATGTATGCGTACGTGTATGTGTATTTATATTTATGTATGTATATGGAACGTATACAGGTGTGTCTTTATGTAGCATTTTTATGTTTATGTTGTATATGTATGTATATATGTGCATGCATGTGTATGTAATTGTATGTATGTGTATGGGTACACATGTGTGTATGTGTATGGGTGTGTATATGCATGTATGTGTATGTGTGTGTGTGTGTGTGAGCACGCTTGTTCATGGGTATGGGTATGTGTATGTGTATATGTGTATCTGAATCTGTATGTATGTTTACATAAATCTATATGTGTGTATATGGGTGTATTTGTATATGTATGCTTATGTGAATGTATGTAAATGTATGCAATATGTGTATTTATGCATATGTATGTGTACATATGTGCATGTGTGTGTGTGTAATTTTATGTATGTGAATGTTTATACATGTGTATATGTGGATGTGTATGTACATGCATATATAAGTATGTATATGTATGTGTATGGATGTTTGAATTTGTGTTTGTATGTGTTTGTTCATGCGCATGTGTATGTTTATGTTTATGTGTATATGTGTAATATATGTGTATGTCTGTGTACAGGTATATCCATCCATATGTATATAATGTCTGTATGCATTTATTCATATAAATTTAATTGGTCATTTTTAGTATTTCTCTATTTTTTTAGTTTTCTATAATTTAATCATTTAACTTTTTTTGCAATATATTAAATTTTTAAATGTATTTAAACATGATTGAAAATAAAAATAGTTAATTAAATATTAATATTTTTAATTATTATTAAATATTATAATTTGTAATAATTAATTATATTTTTAATATACAATCAATACAATACATATATTAATAAATTCTTATACTTTAATTATTTATTTATTCATTTTAATTCTTTTATTGTGTTTTCAATTCATGTAATTAATGTTATGAACTCACCTTTTTTAAAAAAATTGTAATTTATTCAACTTTATTTATTCTTTTTCTCAATTCTATCAATTATATTTTTCGTTTTTGATATTTATTAATTTTTCATATTTTTTTAAATTATTCATTTTTTAATATATATTCATATTTACTTAATATGTTTTTATATTTTCAATATATTTTCAATTTTTATTGTTAATATTTATTTATTATGATATAATATTTTTAATTTGTTTGAAATTTTTATAATTGATCTATTTAAATGAATTTTAATTTTAATATTTTGGCATAGCCAATATAATTCATTTATAATAATTTTTAAATATATAATTAATATGACCTATTTATTCATTTATTTGTTCTTTTATATTCATTTTTATGTGATTATAAATCATGTAATTAATGTTAACTACCATGTTTTTAAATATTTTTTTAAATTTATTAAATTTTATTTAATAATTTTTAATATTTACAAATTTTTAATATTTTTGGAATGTATAATTTTTAAATATTTTTTTTACATATTTATTTATAGTGTTTTAATATTTTTGTTAAATTTTTAATTTATAGGATTAAAATTTATTCCATTTTATTTTTTAGTTTCAATATTTTTTAAATGTTAGGAATTTATATAATTGACTTATTTAAATGTACTCTTTAACTTTTTTATAATTTAAATAGTTTATATAATTTTTTTTAATTTGACTATTCTGTATATATTATATATTTAGTTTTTAAAAAAAATTTATGTCTTTATAATTCATGTAATTAATATTATAAATTCAATTTTTTAAATATTTTGATAGTCTAGTATGTTTAATTTATTCATTTTTCATATTCTTTAATTTAATATTATTTATTCATTTTTTACATATATTATTTTTTATATTTTATGGAAGTTATTAATTATTTAATATTTATATGTAAATAATTATTAACTATGTTTTAATATATTCAATATATTTGCAATATATATGAATAATATTATTCATTTTTATTTTTTTATTTTTAATATTTCTAATATGATTGAAATTTATATAATTTATTTATTTAAAATCATATTATAATATTTTTTAAAATTAAATAGTTAATATTATTCATTTTTTTAAAAATATTATATTTATGTAATTAATATTATTTATTTATTCATTTTTTGTGTTTATAATTTATGTAATTAATGTTATAAATTCACTATTTATTAATATTTTTGTAATTTATACAAATTATATTATTTCTTGATATTCATTCATTCAAATCGCAGTTGACAAACAAATTTAGTCTCAAATTAAATTCATCTGGATCTGTGGGGGTTGAAGGGTGGCATCCACCTCTAGGTAATTGTGTGTGCAATGCGAATCAAGGGGGGACCCCTGATGATGACAGTGTGGTGAGGGCTGTCGTAGTAGCAAGAAGCATCTAACAAGCACAACAACAAAGGGGCGGAGACCTATGGCCTGGATTCCTAATGGTGAAATTGGGTCCCTATGGGTTTGTTCTGGTGGGCTTATAAGCCAGTTACTTAATGACCTTAGTTCTCTTGGCCTTCGGGTGATGTATTGTAGATCACATGTGCTTCAGGGCTTGCAGGCCAAGTAATGAGTTCTCTCTCAATCCAGTTAAGAGTGGGATTCTTTAATTTATTAAAAAGAGATTCACTATATAATATTATATATATATATAGTGGGTTTATTTTAAAAATAATAAGGGGTTTGACAGCACCCTATTATATATATATATATATATAATATTTTTTAAATATTATTATTTTAAGAATTTATTCATTTCTAATATTTAATTATACATACTTATTTATTATTTTTTTACATTTTTAATCAGTTTGTAATTTGTACAATTAATTTATTAAAAAACACATATATATTTATTTAATTTTCAATATTTATTATAATTCATTTTGAATAATTTTGGAATTGATATAATTAGTAGTATTTATCTATTAATTATTATTCATTTTTTTACATTTTTTTTAGTGTTAGGTTAAGCATAGGTAAAATTTATTTTTATCACTACTATTTCCGATGCTTTCACTGGTGTGTGTGCAACCGTCCGCAGAGGACGCTCAGTTGTTGCCCCGCATTCTTTCATTCCAATGGTGGTTGACATCCATCACTTATTCAGGGATGTTTGCTACTTAATCGAAACAGGATGATATGATGTCAGTTCTTCCTTCCGTGGATTCCTCTTCAGAACTCATCACCTAGTCCAGGTCTCCAGTATAGTCTAAGACGTAGTTTGTGAAACTCTTCCAAGTGCCATTTCTTCTTGGATGCTGGTTAATTACACTACTTCTATCGGGACATTCAAGGGGTCCAGACAGGGAAGCAACCTTTGGTCGGGGGAGTAGTCACATTGGACACCACTGGTGTGTCTGGATGCTGGAACTCAAGCACATCTGGGTTTCTTCCCCTAAATATAGCGCTTCTTGAGGGCACGAAAGCCTGAGTATTCACACGTAGAATGCGGGGAATTATATACCATAGGCATGTATCTGATGTTTTCCTCATCTTCTCGTGTTTAACACATGGTATTCCATGAGTTTAACGTCTAGAGGAGACAGATTAGACTGATCGGACCACTAACTAGAGTATATAAGATGGGTGAAACCCCTCGAGGGAACACTAATGTCGGGGATAACCTGAGGTTAGTTACCCGGTTACAGCTATGAGTATGGAAGAGAGGAATTGGAATGATCTCACCGGGATGTGGCAGCCTGGATAAGAATCAAGATGGATAATGGATTGTTAAGTGAAGTGGATAGAGAATGAGATGGATTCGACTCGAGGGTGATAATGATGTTGGGATTGAACCATGAAAAGGCCTCTTATGTATCCTCGTGGTAGGGAATCAAAGTCCATGTATTTTAGGATGGGGGGTATTGAATCGGGGTGTGCGTAGAGGATAGTGACCCTATGATATACTAGGGCTTACGCATTGTTAGCAGCTCAATGTTGGTCTAACACCACTGGGACATACCAGCAATATGGGTCCCAACAGAAGGGACGATAGTTGCTTACCGTTTGGTTTGGGTTGACAACGGCTTACTGGTAACATGGAATCACACCGGCTTACCACTGTGTGAGGTCCACAATGGCTTACTGCTGGGGGGGGGGGGGGTCAAGACTGATTGTAGTTGGATGGGGTCACAATGGATTGCCATTGGATATGGTCACAATGGCTAACCGCTAGATGGTGTCACAATAGCTTACCTCTGGATGGGGTTACAACAGATTATCGTTGGATGGGGTCACAACAGCTTACCGCTGGATGGGGGTCACAATGGTATACCGCTCGATGCGGTCACAACAGCTTACCACCAGATGGGGTCACAACGCCTTACCGTTGGATTGGGTTGAACCTCTGGGAGGCTTCCTATGTACCTTGTCATGGAGACAAGAATCCAAGCCCACATTTTTTGAGATGGTGGATGAAGTTTATCATTCTGCAGGACGAAAAGGGGTCATGCAATTTAACGTCATGAAAGATAAAGGTAGTTGAATGTGAAGGGGATAGAAACCAATTTTTTTGGGCTTGAACCTTAGAGAGGCTTCCTACGTACCTTTCCTTTGCAAGGATCAAAGGCTAAATAGTTTAGAAGGAATGAGAACCGACATGAAGGGTGTCGGAACCAATGGAAGGTGTGCCTGAACCTCAGGCCGGATTCCTACATACCTTGCCTTAGCAAGGATCGAAGACCATGTAGTTAAAAATGAGTGGGAACTGATGTGAAGGGGGTCGGAACCAAGGGATGGTGGGCTTGAGGCTTTGAGAGGCTTCCTACATACCATTCCTTAGCAAGGATCAAAGACCACATATTTTAGAATGGGTTTTGGTGAACCTAAGTGAAGATGGTCGGGACCAATGGTTGTTGGGATAGAATCGCAGGGAGGCTTCTTACATACGTTGCCTTGGCATAGATCAAAGTCCATGTAGTTTGGGATGGTGGGAATGGACGTGAAGGGGGTTGAAACCCATGGTTGTTGGGATTTAACCTTAGGGAGGCTTCCTAAGTACCTTGCATTAGCATGGATCAAGGTCCACATAGTTTAAAATGGGTGTGAAGGGCATACACTCTAGGCTTCCTAGAGAGTATGTCATGGTCTATGCATACTCTAAGCCCACATGAGTCATGCTCGGTATGAGAAACAAGCGGTGGCAAAGAACTGATGATCATGTCATTAAAGGTGTTTGTGTGGGTAGTGAAATGGGGATTACATGTGGTTAGAGGTCCAAAGTGGAAACAGGGGCTTACGTGTGATATGTAGCCTAGGGAGATGGAGATTTGGACTTTCTCCGGGATGGGGGCCCGGTGGAATCAAAGACCAAAGGGTGAGGGATTTGGCACCGATGAATGGAGGGATATGGTTCCCATCCCCACCCCCTCACCTCTCTTTTCCATGGCACCGAGGAATAGAGGAGGAGCAGGGTTGCTACTTCTTCCAGGAAAAGCTATGGGCTTACAACATGGTGGTTTCCCTTTCCCTACTGACAGACTCCCCTCTAATAAAGATGACCCCATTCCATGTGAGGAATGATTTCACTAAAGTGGTGACTATTGGGCATGAACAATGTCTAAGGTGGGGAACCCTGGATAAGGCGCATGGGGCAAGGTCACAGATTAATGTTATGTGCCGATAAAGATGGTTCTTGGAAGTTTAACATCCTACAACTCGGACAAGGTGGGTTCACTCCACACCCATTAAGACGTACAAAATCGATACCCTCCGCCCCTTGGGGAAGGGAAGGAATCCACAAATCCCTAGTGAGGGGTTATTATAGAATGATCCATCGAGGGGTCCATGTTATCTTGGCAATGCGAAGAATAAATAGCCGTTAGCATAACTATGAAAAAAACATGAGGTGAAGCAAAGATACGTGGAAGTACCTCCCAAGGGACATTGAAATCACTTCGTGAAAACCTTGAGGGTCACATGGGAGAAGGATTTGTAGAGAAAAGGGGCTTATAAGTAGTAGCCTCATTAAGCTCTGGTGCTCCACAATGTGGAAGGGATTTGCGAAGTGGTGTGCTTCACGAAGAAGAGTTTCCTAGCCTAGTCCGAGGGAATAAATGCATATGGGAGGTGATTCCTGTAGTGGAAAAGAATTCATGGAGCAGTTCTTCACGCGGCAAGGGTTCCTTGTGAAGTGTTTTATTGTGAAGTAATGTTATACGGGAAGCACAGTGAGCCTGCCCTAGTATGTGGTTCACCTGTTAAAGGAGGGTACTTTGCGAAGCCTAAGTTCTCCGCGATGACACGAGTCCCCTTGGGGATCCCCTTTCTTCACATAGGCATGTGGGCTCTACGATGGGTATCCCTCTTTGAATAGGGGTTTAATTCATGCAATGGGTTAGGAACTTTGCGATGAAAAATTACATTGAATAGTTAATGGTACACAGAGAAGAAATTTCTTTGCGATGTGGGAGCTAACACTTCATAAGTTTGTATGATTCGTCCATTGGGCTCAAGGGGAGCCCGGTATTTATAGGCGAGAGGCACTACAATGCAGAGACTACTCAGTGCGTTGACAAAGATTGCTCTACAATGGGTTCGCGAACATCAAATGGGTTCATGAAGCATCCAACCTCGTCGCTCCTCGGTGGGTTCGAGAATGTCAAATTAGTTCGTGGAGCATACCACCTCATCACTCCATGACGGGTTCACGAATGTCAAAGGGAATCGTGGGGAATCTCGCCTCCTTGCTCTGCGTCATCTTCAAAAATGTAAAAGGGGTTCACGGAGTATCCCACCTCATTTCTCCATAGCAGGTTTGCAAAAATCAAAGGGGTTCACGGAGCATCCCTCTTAGTCGCTCTATAGCAGGTTTGTGAACGTTAAATGTGTTCACAGAGTATCCCGCCTCCTAGATCTAATGTGGATTCATAAATGTCAAAGGGGTTCAAAGAGCATCCCACCATGTTGCTCTGTGGAGGCATCGCATAGGAGGAGATTTGTGCAGGCATGTGTCCACAGGGCCTCCTTGAATAGGATTCATGAGGCAGCTCCTTATGCTTTCCATTTGTTGTTCTTCTTCCAAAGTTTTGGTGCCAACAAATGGCCCCCCTTAGACTGGGAGCCGAGGAGAATGTGAGGGTAAAAGTCTGAGGGTCAATCACCAAAATACCTCTATAAATAAAGAAGTGTACTCATGAAAGAGGCTTTCGAGGGGGAGTAGTGACAGGTGGGAGGAGCGCGCCATGAAGCTCGCCACGGTTGGATGTGTTGTGAAGCACCAGGGGTCCTCACATATAAATAGGGGAGTTGAACACTCTTTTTTCCTTTCTCATCTCCACATTTTCTGACATTATCACTCTCTATTCATGAAGCCCTGCTTACATCAATATTTTACTCTAGGAATTGAGCCATTAAAATTTGGGTGTACAACGATTCTTTGACTTCTCATTGTTGCGCTCTATGACTCGCGTCTGAAGGCCGTGGTAGGGCTCTGCGAATTTCCTTCACGAATGTTCTCTGCGGAGGATCTCTACAAAAGTGCTTCACGATCCAAAACAAAAATATATATCCTAATACGAAAAACTAAATGTCTCACGAAAATGATTCCATGGGGTCCTTGTGGATGCTTCCTGGAGGGAGATAATAGTGAATAGCTTGGGTCTAGGTGGGTCCGTTCGAATCCATTCTTACCATAATTCGCTAGTAGTGCTACTATCGGAAAGCCGAATGAACTATCCATTGTAATAGATTTTAACTCTATATGGATTTGGAATGAGGGATGATGTCTTCATCTATGAATCATGTAGGCATGAACTGAATTACTGGTACAGGAGCACGTGTTGTCAGTGCCAGTGGTTTAGGGCAGCTGACGACCATGCCTAGGAGGACATCACACCTATCAATGTTGGTTTTCAGGACAACCATTTGAATGATGTTGATGGGAAGGAACTGTGGCTAGAGACATCTACCTCGTTGTACCATACTATCTTGAAGGAAACCATGTGGAACTAGGGGAAGGGGTGGTTCGATGAGTGGGATCTCCACCAAGGCGGAAACATCATAGATGACTAGGCATGGGCCTACTGGGTAGGAGCTTCATGTGAAAAATTTGGGGAATAGTTGAGGAGAGTGGGCCTATATGTGGAGGCTTGGTCCTCCCAAATCCATATTTATCTTATGAAGTTATTAATGCTAGTTTGTTGAGAAGATGTTCGTCGAGGACCAATACCTTCCATTTTCACCATAGAGAGGTCGACATCAGTCTATGGGATCTGCATCAGATCTCGAGGGTCCCAATATTGGGGGAAATCTATGATGAGTTCCTCCCCATTATGAGTGTGTGGAAAGACCTAGAAAATATTCCACCACTTGTGAGGTGTTAATGAACATGGTGCTGGTAGAAGACAAGGAAGCATTGAGGGGTGTCCATTTCAGGTGATGGTTCAAATAGTTCCTATATGTCCCAGAAGATAGGTTGTCTCTAGTGAGGACATGAAAATTCCTAAATGGGGCTCAATGAGGTATGGATCTATCATACTGGCAGCTCTAAGAGGATAGCTAGTGGAAGATGTAGGGATTCAGGATCAGTATCGAGCAGCAACCAGTAGTCAAGTTCGATGCCTTTATTATGGTGCTTATCTATGGCTGGATCCTGCTAGTGAGGGAGACAAACAATGGCATGCGACCGAGCATGTTTATCATGGTTTCCTTGATGGATACAGGAGGGAGAGTCAAACTCGGGATCCCGATGATTACAAAACTATATAAGATGTTGTGGCATATCAGTGAGGGAAAGAAGCCACAGAGAATACGTGGGCCATTCCACCTCTTGTATGGGTGGATAGAGGTTCAAGTCAAAGGGGGTCTATGAATATCTGAACCCCATCTCCCCTCTGGGACTGAACTTCCACCAATCCATTCTGAATGTCGCAGGTAGCGTTTCGACCTTGCTAACCATGGAGTCAGTACTGAATCAGGTCTGGAAGGTAGTGGAGTTCAACTGTCACCTGTTCCCATTGTGAAAGGGTGTATTCACTGATGATGGCCAGGGGACTGAAGAGAATCATTCCTACCACCTAGTCTTTCTAGGTGGAGTCCCAGTGGCATGGGTGGATCGTGAGACCCTCTGTAAGTTGTACACCCCGCAACAATTTTCATGGCAATTTCGGTGCTTACAGCGACTGAACTCGCAGGTCTATTTGGGTGTGCTCCATGAGGAGAATTTGTGTGTAATGAGACAAATGTGGGTAATGATTACACAAGAATATGGGAATATTTTGAATTAGATTCCACTTACCACATCCATCTTCGGGTTGGTGAAAGAGTATGCCAAAATCTGGGAGGCGACCTACTCGGGGGAGATGCAGAATCAGCCAGCCATTCTGGCTGGTGATGGTGTGCCTCCCTAACCTTGAGGATGGGGTCAGAAGGTGGAAAGGAAATCCTGTGGTGGCAGGGCTGCTGTGATGTAGAGACCCATACTGGTTGAGGGTGGATGGGGGAAGCAGAAGTGGAACCAGTAGAGGCAGCGGACCCGGAGGTCCCAGAAGAGCAGAGTTATCTAGAGGGGAGGATACCACAGGGATTTGGTAGTATATCCACTTAGGATCCAGTGAAGTGGTTGCGCCATATAGACATGCCAGAGAATGATACCATCCTAGAGGCTTGGGACATCTGGGATGTCGACTAGAATTTCCTCAGACCATCTGAGATGTGCCAACACATGAACTACCTCAGGATAGATTTTATAGGAATCGGCCCAATCAGGTCAAGCTTTGTAGTATCCCAGGCAGAGGTGGAGCAATACCTGGACAATTTGGAGTGCATCGCACACTCTCGGGTTCCCCTCATCCAATGAAAGACCAGGTTAAGGTGTTTCTAGATCGAACGACCCCTCCGTAGTTGTCAGCTACTGAATTGAGGGAGTGATTCCCTTTGCCGGTAGAATCGGATAATTCTTCCTAGTGGGAGGAGGCTTGTATAGGGAGCCCTTTGGAGGAGGGAAAAATTGGTGACCAAGGATCAAATCTTGGATAATTTGAAGAGGCCCTTGAGGAAACATCCCAAGCCCCTTTCGTAGGGTATTCTTCAAGGTCATTTCTAATTCCTTACGAATATTCTATGCAGGAGGACCTCATACACAGAACCCATTTCCACCCTACAAAAATGTAGATACATGTCCTTAGGGATCCACACATAATTCTATGGTGATCAGTGTGTCTAGTAGGTCCAAGACACCCGAGGTGCCTCCTCTAGAGTTTTCAAACCTTTCGATGTTATACGGGGGGCCACACCTCGGGGTCTCGATGGAAAAACCCATGAACAAGACCAAGCATTCGATCTCTGCACGTATCCCCTACAAAATTCATGACTACGACCCCTTAACTAGGTTAACTGACATTAATTCACAAAATGGTATGCAATGTTCTTCAAATGGAATGGACTTCCTCGGAATGGTTGGTTGGAACTTCGGGCGGCACTTTTCCCCGAGGATACTGGTGTTCATGGAGGCAGATATTTAGACTGACCATGCGGCGTCACTCCCGATCACTGGTGGGGATATTAGCAGGGTTGCAGTTGAAATTATTAAAGAGGGATCTAATGATGAAGATCGATCAGACAGCACGGGTCCTACCATACCTGATCAGAAACCAGATGCGGACCCTGCTGATGAGTTCTTGGGGCATTCTCAATGTATGAGCCTACCAACCACATGGACTGGAACATAACCACCTTTGATGATGGGGATAGAAAAAAAATGTCACCGGTCATGGAAGCTGATCAATCACTACATCAATGACACACCTCAAGAACAATGGATATACTATATGGGGAGTCATTACTAATGACTGCACAAACTAAGTTCTTGGGGAGTGAGTACCCAATGTCCCCACATGCTCATCCAATATCTCATGGGGGAGAAGATTCGGGATTATGAACCTTTCCTTGGAATAGGTTGGGAGTAGATAAAAATGGTAAACATAAAGAAGCTCCAGGAGGCTGAAAATGAGATTCAGCAGCTGCACATCTGGGTAGATTAACATTCTACATACCTCAACATGCAGTCGGAGAGCATATCGTGGTTAAATTCCCAAATGATAGAGGCCAAAGAGAGCATGAGGCAAGCCACCATGGAGATGAATGTCATATGAACCAATGAAGAGTGGTCCTAGTTCACAGTAGATGAACTTCACCTCCTCGATGCCGATGAGGGGCGGGAACTGAATAGGTGACACGAGACCTGGATTCCACAATCCAGAGGGTGGCACAGCTCCAACGATATTTCGACGGGGTCAACCCATCCATGGGTGGGGTCGATCCTTGGGTACTATGATTCATCTATCTTTTGAACACACTTTCATGCTTTGAATATTTATGATAGATGCATGCATGAGTTTTTTTACTCATTTTTGGTCTATTTCATTTTTTTTATATTCACGAGAAATCCAGCAATCAGTTCTTATGCTCATGTTGGTCGGGACAGATGTGAGAAACAAGAGATGACTACCATATCATTCCACTCGAATATAAGAGTGAAAACCAATTTATGGATAGTCGTGGATTGAATAACCAATCCAAATTACTAAGAAGAAAGGGAGAATCCCAACTAGAGGATGAAGCTCTTAGAACAGTCAGATCATCACTTTCCTAGTGAGGTATAGTGAACGAGTGGAGTAACTCCAGGGGCGTTGGTATTAATCCAAACATTGAGGAGTGGACGGTGTGAATCATGATACCCAGAATTTGGAAACTATAGGGATGGAATAAAAATGAAGAATAACTATTGACTGTATTTGAAACACAATATCCTTATTGTGTTAGCCTAAAATGGGGATAACAAATGAGGGACGACTGCTGACCATGTTTGAAACATGGGGCCTGACTAGAAATTTCATCCATTAGTCATCCAGAACGTTGGTCCAGGACAGTAGGTGAGCCCTAGGCCAAGCATCCAAACTATTACGGGGTTCTTTTAGATGTGAAAGGGGACGAGGGTCTGAATAATGGGCACACAAAGTGTGGAGTGTGGAGTGATGGGTTGTTCAAATGAATTACAACACTCTTGAAATTATTCCACCATAGTGAAGCCACATTATGTGGGTTCATCGTTCTGATCGGGGATCATAACTACATCTGAACAGGACTTCTATAGTGTGGACTATTAGTGACACATAGTTTTATTCCATAACAATGAGGATGATAGTCATATAGTTTAATCTCATACGATGAGGACGATGAACATATTTTTAAGGTCATACTTTCTAGACCATGGTTAAAAGTTTAAAGTCATGGTACATGGACTGTAGGCTCCATGTTTAAGTTCATAGAGACTGGACCGTGATTCGGGCCGAGGGACCAAGAGGGTTAATGACTCTAGGGCGGGGCCTGATGCAGAATGCACGGGTGTTGCTACATATCCCATAAGGATGAGAATCAAGAAAAATATAGTTCTTAAACATAGCATGGCCAGAGGCCAACACAAATTGGGGAAATCCTCTCTACCAAGGTATCTGGTACATCCCATGACTAATAGGGGGAATCCTAAACTTGTTTAAGGTAGAACTGCAGTTTAGTATCATGCATCAATGACATGTGAGCTCGTGTAGTTTAACGTCATACAATAGGAAGAATAGGGAAAGGGAAGATCCTCAGAAGGGAGTCTGTGGTGCGGTAGTTGTAAGCCTGACGTGAATGAGAACATATGGAGTATGCACCACACCAGGTATCCCTCGAGGGTTTTCTTAATGTCAAGTGACCAAAAATGAAATTTAGGATGGGAATGAAGCAACATGCTAGAGCATTATTACGTACCACATGAGGATGGGAATCAAGCCATACATTGTTCTGAGAACATAGTTTAGAATCGTGTGGGGGGATGAATGGCATGTGTTGCATAGTTACACCAGTTCACATACTACCAGAACTACTAATCCGATGTGAGTTGTGCTCAATGTTGGAAACTAGGAGCAGTGATGCGACTTTCCTAGTAGAGGAAGGAACATGTTAGGGGCGATGAGACACTTGGTGAATGACGTCCCAATGATGTCGACCTGCCAATATAATGCACCTAGATGTGCAAATGAGTAAAGAAGAGTATGTTGGAATTCCACTTGAACATAAATAAGGGTAAATATGTGAATAATGACACTTGAGATCAAGACCACAATGATGGTTGTGTGACAATAGGGGATAACTTTTAACCATGTTCAAAACATAGTATCCAATTTGTGTTAGCCTGGATGGGGAAAGACAAATGAGGGTCGACCACTAACCATGATCGAAACACGAGACATGTCGCGATTTTCTTCTATGGTCCTCAAGGTTGTTGGCCCATGATAGTTTGGAAGCCGTGTGACATGAGACTAGTCCATAAAGGGGATTCATTAAGACAGGGAAGAGGATGAGGATACAGATGATGGTCCCATGAACCTTGAATATGGAATGAGGGAATGTCCATGTGAAAATCCCACTCATCAGGCACTTCCATAATACAAATGACTATGACAAAAATACGTATTAGATAGAGGGAGTCGAGTCCCAATCCAAGGACATGGGTCATGAGGTTTCACGCTTCCAACATAATGGTTGTGGGATGGTCTATTAAGGGGGGATTTATTTAATGGACTGTGTGTAGGGTGGGGAAGTAGCCAAACGTGTAACACCCCGACCCCAGCTACCCAGAGTCGGTGCATTACTTCGTAAAATTGGCATGATCACAAAAGATCAAGTCTCGAAAGACCGATTAGTTTAGTAGCCTTAGAAACACTAGATACATTCATAAATGTTACATTACATCACAAAGTGAAAAACTATAATAAAAAATTCTCCATAGTCCACACTTCTATCCTCTTCAGACTAACCCTGTAGGTCATTCATAAAATATTTCTTCACATCTTGGAAAATATTAAAACATTGAAAGGGGTGAGCTCAGATGCTCAGTAAGGATAACAATATTGCGGAAGCTTTCATAAATAAACATAAACATTTAAGGCAATGTGTAACTAAAACAAAATCCTTATTGAACTTGAACTTCAGCATAATATGGAAAAAGTAAAATAAAATAATGTCATTACTTACTCACATGGATATTCTACTAGATGAATAATCACATGAAATATAAATAACCACTTTCATAATGAGGGAATGTATAATGCCGGACATTCTGAAACATTTTGTCAAGGCCTCGGCCAAGACGTCTAAAATGATTAAGGCCTCGGCCAAAACTATAAATCAAATTGTGAAAGGTCCTCGGCCAATTCCACGTCTAGTTGTCTCATGAGACCTACCGATGCATCGAGGAGCTATAGCGGGCTCCACCCGTCACTTATTAAGTCCAATACATTCCTCATATGAACAGGTTTAAACATCTCATAAACCATAACATAATCTTATCACATAAAACATGTATAAAGGAAACATAACATTTCCACATTTCAATCACAAGATATCAATACAACACATTGATATAATAAAAACGCTTTCCAAACCATTTTCAATACCAAAATAAAAAAAAAGTATAACATGGTATTTATTCTTTATTAAAAAAAGGGTAAGGCTTGTAGAGGAAACTGAAAATCAAATAGTGGTCATGGCGGCTGAGAAAGTCGTTGTCGCCGCATACGTACGACAAAAACATTCCCTTTTGTCGTTTAGTAAACGCTTCGTATAAAAAAGATTCCATTTGAATAAACGTAAAAGTCAAAGTGGTTTATACACCGTATAAAAGAAATTTGTGTATAAAACCAAATATGCCTCAATAAAAGGAGATTGAGACGAAGTCCTTACAAAGATCATCTTTAAAATAAAATAGATATATTATGTGTATTCACTATAGGTACACATAAAGAATACAAAATAAGACATAATAATATCATGACATAATTTGAAAGTAGGAGATTAACCCAAAGAGTGAAAATTGGGTTAAGAAATTCCCTTACCTCGTGTCTGACTTGACTCAACCATTATTTAACCTCCTGAATAATAAACTAGTGTTAATATATACCTTATTAAGAACCATTTTCAATATCATTATCCTTTTTATATCACTTATTACAATGATATGATCATTATGTAATTATTTAAGTTAATAACGGTCGTTTTGTCGTTCTTTGGTACTTGAGTCAACAATAAACTTCTTATAATTACAAGTTGTTCATGTGGTAGAATATCAATTATATCCAAAATTATATTCATGATTTAGATGTCATATATATCATATATATCCAGTATATACATTCATTTATAATATTACGTAACATTTAGAGGTAAGAAATGAAGTGCACCATTCATGGAGACGGTAAGCCGTACGTACGCATGAACGCTACTTTAATTTATATTTTGTATGTAATGGAATGAAATCATAATGATATAAAGGTATAATATATTTCCAGTATAATATCATATATAATATAATTTAATCCATCCTTTATACATCCCACATATGGCATTAACGATTCACATCACTTTGAGGGGGAGGTAGTCCGCACTTCCTAAAATGAAATTATCGCGTTTACCCATAATGGAAATCATAAATTATGCCATAAATGAGAAATACATAAGCATAAGGAAAACATAAACAATATATATATATATCATATATGAAAATAGTGTCATCAAAATGGGAACCATTATAGGTGTTTAAATAATTTGAACAATCATCGTTTCGTGATGCAGTATTTCGCCACCCACAGAAACAGTATGTTCTTTAACCATTAGACGAATGTGTGTGTAAGTGTAAACCAAATCCTTATCATAACAACATACTAGTATATTGTAGATACTGGTGTTGTTACAAAAGAAAGGAATGAAAAGTGTTTAAGGGGATGGAGAAACAAAATGAAACAAAACAACATTAGAGAAGACATTACCGTAAAAATAGGGTAGATCTTTTTGATTTGAGCCAAAGGCTTCCTTGGGAAGAATTATGCCCAAAGTGAGGCTTCTAGGAGTAAGGGAGGGATGTTGGAAGAGTATTTGGGCAGAGGTTGGCCGAGCCAAATATCTTGAAGGTTTGAATAAGGTGGGAGTGGTGGGGGCCTTTTATAAGTGGAGAGGAGGGGCTCTTTTGGAAAGATTGAAATGTTACATTATTACACAATGCTTTTCAGATTTTAAAGGTCCCAAAATTATATAATTCGTGGATAAGGTGATAAGGGTTCGAAATATACCCATCCAATAGTCTTTGGACAAGTGTAAGCCTTGGAGTTTACATTATCTTTTCATTTTATTAAAATCGTTAAATAATGAGGTCATCGCTGCATCATAATGATGTCATAAATAATTTAATTTATTTAATGTCTGAAAATTATAAAAAAAAACTATGATGTAGGAAATCTTTTTAGCTTTCTAATGAATATTTATAATCAATATTTTAACTTGTGTAACCCCACTTAAAAATTGTTTTAGTAAAACAACTCATGTTTGTATCAATTTAATTTTAACATTAAATAAATATATATTATTGTCATTTTCCAACTAAAGTGGCTCCATGGGGTCCCCAAGTTGACCAATTGGTTTTCTTGGTCGGCCATGACTCATCCAATAGGAGTAGTACAAGTGTCATGCTCATCTTATATTATGAAAACATTATTTTTACCTTAAACTACACTAATTACCTCTAATCGCGATTAAGAACTTAAAAGTTACTATTCACCAAAAAATTATTTTAATCTCATTGAACCACATTTTACTTCTTAATGAAAACCATGTATGTCAGATTTTTGAAAATCAAATCACAGAAGTGGTAATATTTAATTTTAACGAAAAATCAGTTTTTAGCAACCACTTAGTGGTTTCACTATTCATCAAAAATTGAAGTTTTTCAGAATAAGGCCAAAACTTCACCCTAAGCTATAATTGATATTCCGAATTCAAAAATGATGTCTACTTTAAAAAATTCCAAACATATAAGTTGCATTAATTAATTTTATAATTAATTCCCGCTGTTACAACAAATAACGTGTTTTTAAGAAACAATTTATATCAAAAGATTGGCAATTGTTTATGTCCAATTTCAATGTTAAATTAATTCTAATGACCACCATTGGATAAAATGGTAAAAATATATTCTAATTATACTTTAAAACCACTAAACAGTATAAGTTATCACTATAAATTATTTTTATTAAAAAAGTTGTTTTTAAGTATTTTTCACTATTCATAAAAAATTAGAAGTTCTCAGAAAAATACCAAAATTTCAACATAGGATAATTTCGATATTCCGAATCGAAAAATGAAGTCCATTTTAAAATATAAAATTTCTATAATTTTAAAAAGTGGTTATTACTATTCATAACGGCTAGTTTGATTAGTCGCGGTGTTTTAGAACTCGAAGTTGCGTACAATGCAAGCTATTGCATTATTGGATGAGAAGCGTATCATGGAAGCTCGGGGTGTTACATTCTCCCCTCCTTCAATAAATTGCGTCCTCGCAATTTGAATTTTTTCTTTGAAAATAAAAGGGTTGAAAAAGAAAATACCTTTGTGGAAAACCCACATCAGAAATAAGATTAATAAAATTTAGCCTTAATAAGAGGGAAAGGGAAATGAAAAAGTCACCAAACAATTATGATCTTGATTAGGAGAACATTGGTGGCAATTATAGACATATAATTGGTGGAAAACGTAAATATTTGTAGGGAGTGATTGAGGTCATCAATTACAACCAACTGTCAAATTGAGGGCCTCAAAGCCTTCAATCTATGTTGATTTAAAATATCATCAGTTCAACAAGACATAAGGTATTAGGATAACACATTTTTTTGTTTTAATATCCCTTTAATAAAGTTTAAGAATTAATTTATTCATTGAATAAGAGATAGGTATAAATATATTTATGGTTGACAATTAGAGTTTCAACCTTCAACTCATCTTTCACTCAAAAAGATAATAGAACTCAAAAATATTATACTTATGCTAATTGTATAAGGTTCCAAATGTTAACACATACCATTTAGATTATAAAAATTATTTTGTAATAACCAGGGACTTCCTATAGGCTAGTGGTAGGAAATAAAGGCCTGACACACTATGATTGTGGGTTCGATTCCTGCATCTTTGTCCGACGCGACGGGTTATGCCCCACCCTGCAGGTTGTCCTTTTCCTAATACTATAGTATTATAATATTCCAAAAATAATATTCAAAAATGCTTTAACCTTAAACAATACTATCCAAAGATCAACTTAATCCATTCCAACATTTATAGTTATCCAAAATACTTCTGTCCAACTCACAGTCCAAATTTTATAAGGAAGGTAAACATAATGAAAATCCTTTTTCCCACGCAACAACATGTGAACACCTTCATAATGTATTCTTTTTAAACATACTGAATTACCATGATCCCTTATTCCTTATAGAATACTAGATATACTCCTTCTATCCGAAAATGTATACAAAACATCAATCAGTTTCATGGAAGTTAAGTGTATCCAATATAATTTATCCAAATCAATCACGTCTTATTCCAAAATCACAATCTCAGTATCAGAACCATATTATGGTCTATCTTTCTCTCAACCATATATTTTCCAAAAATTTAACCTACCGTGGAGTCACTTTTCTTGGTTCCACAAAATCTCAAGTCCTTGATGAAATAGTACTGCAGTACAATCTTTATATATATCACATTATTCTTATAACCAGAATATAATCCTTGATTCCAAAAGCACCAATACATTAATTATTCCGCTTCATCTGTAGTCACAGCATAAGATTGGCCTTGATCCCTTGGCCTTTTCTGAGGTAGGTTTCCTTGACGCTTAGGACATTCATTTTCATAATGCCGCATTTCCCTACAATTGTAGCATTCAACTTTGACAGCCTCTTTCTTTCCCTTGCAATCACGAGCCTGGTGACCCTTTTCTCCACATTTATAACAAACCCCCATTCCTTTTAGGCACGTACCAGGGTGATTCTTCCCAAAATTATCACATAATGGAAAATCCTTCTTTCCCTTTTTCCCTTTATCTGCCTCTTGTTCCCCCGTTCTCTTCTTCTCTTTCTTTACTTTGTTGTCATAAGACTTAGAGAATTCCTTTTCTGTCTTGATAGCACATGAGACAATATCTTCGTATGATGAGAAGGATTGTGATACTAAATCTCGACGGAGAAATGGTTTTAACCCATCAAACAATATGATCAATCTTACTCCTTGGGTTACGTATATAATCGGCAGCATGCCTCACTAACCTTGTAAAGTTAGCCTCATACTTTGCGACATTATCATCCTCCTTCTGCCTCAAACTCAGAAATTGCCTTTCCATATCTGCTCGATGGTCACGAGGAAAGTATTTTTCTAAGAAAAGGTCTTTGAACTCCCTCCATTCCATATTCGATACGTCATCATCTTCCTTTGTGTTTTGAATCAGCGACCACCACTGATCGACATCTCCAGTGAGGCGGTAAACTGCCATGACAACCTTCTCCCTTTCGCTACTCCCCAAGGCATGGAATATTTTCTCTAAGGAGTTTATCCATTACTCATCTACTAATGGATTTGTACCCCCATTAAATGTTGGTGGTTGTTGCCTCATGAAGCGTTCTAACATTGATCCTCCACGTTGCGGATCAGGGTGCTCCATACGAGTAAGGTTATTATTCATAACCTGAGTGAGTTGTCCCAGTATGGTAATAAGTTGATCAGCACCAGTTTTATCTCCAGATCCACAATAATTATCTTGAGCAGGAGGGAAATCCCTACACGGAGTTCGTGCATTGATACGGTTTCCATTCCTTCCACTAGGCGTCATTTCTATACAATGGCATAAACTAGATTAGTTTATGAATCAAGATACATAATTCCATAATTATAAAATACTTAACATAAATTGAACTATTTATGAATATAATCCATAATCATAAAAAGGTTTTCTTTGAGGAAGTATATACTCATAACCCTTCATAGTGGTTTGTAAAGAAAATGAGAATTATTCTAAGCATATCCCCCGGGAGTGTCGTAACCAAGAGTGCAGCAAGGCCCGTTGTCGTGCACCAGTTCCCGTTCGAGTCTAGCTCAAAGCGGTGTTTTCGGTTTTTACCCCTAGGTACATCTGTGCCAGAGCAGCCTCTACCTGCTCGTATCCAAACAGGGATGTATTTCTCGGAAAACTCATAACATCCCTATAATACCAAAATTCTAGGAAGTTCTTCTATACTAATCCTCAAAGTCTATCTTTGGGCTATGTGATCTAATCAGAGTTTATCTAAATCTAGCTTCCAAGGTTAGTACTAAAATGCCTCTGATACCAACTGTAACACCCCGACCCCAGCTACCCAGAGTCGGTGCATTACTTCGTAACATTGGAATGATCACAAAAGATCAAGTCTCGAAAGACCGATTAGTTTAGTAGCCTTGGAAACACTAGATACATTCATAGATGTTACATTACATCACAAAGTGAATAACTATAATAACAAAGTCTCCATAGTCCACACATCTATCCTCTTCGGACTATCCCTGTAGGTCATTCATAAAATATTTCTTCACATCCTGGAAAATATTAAAACATTGAAAGGGGTGAGCTCAGATGCTCAGTAAGGATAACAATATTGCGGAAGCTTTCATAAATAAACATAAACATTTAAGGCAATGTGTAACTAAAACAAAATCCTTATTTAACATGAACTTCAGCATAATATTGAAAAAGTAAAATAAAATAATGCCATTACATACTCACATGGATATTCTACTAGATGAATAATCACATGAAATATCAATAACCACTTTCATAATGAGGGAATGTATAATGCCGGACATTCTGAAACATTTTGTCAAGGCCTCGGCCAAAACCATAAATCAAATTGGGAAAGGGCCTCGACCAATTCCACGTCTAGTTGTCTCATGAGACCTACCGATGCATCAAGGAGCTATAGCGGGCTCCACCCGTCACTTATTAAGTCCAATACATTCCTCATATGAACAGGTTTAAACATCTCATAAACCATAACATAATATTATCACATAAAACATGTATAAAGGAAACATAACATTTCCACATTTCAATCACAAGATATCAACACAACACATTGATATAATAAAAACACTTTCCAAACCATTTTCAATACCAAAATAAAAGAAAAGTATAACATGGTATTTATTTTTTATTAAAGAAAAGGGTAAGGCTTGTAGAGGAAACCGAAACTCAAATAGTGGTCACGGCGGTGGAGAATTCGTTGTCGCCGCATACGTACGACAAAAACATTCCCTTTTGTCGTTTAGTAAATGCTTCGTATAAAAAATATTCCATTTTAATAAACATAAAAGTCAAAGTGGTTTATACACCGTATAAAAGAAATTTGTGTATAAAACCAAATATGCCTCAATAAAAGGAGATTGAGACGAAGTCCTTAAAAATATCATCTTTAAAATAAAATAGATATATTATGTGTATTCACTATAGGTACACATAAAGAATACAAAATATGACATAATAATATCATGACATAATTTGAAAGTAGGAGATTAACCCAAAGAGTGAAAATTGGGTTAAGAAATTCCCTTACCTCGTGTCTGACTTGACTCAACCGTTATTTAACCTCCTGAATAATAAACTAGTGTTAATATATACCTTATTAAGAAAAAATTTCAATTTCATTATCCTTTTTATATCACTTATTACAATGATATGAACATTATGTAATTATTTCAGTTAATAACGGTCGTTTTGTCGATCTTTGGTACTTGAGTCAACAATAAACATCTTATAATTACAAGTTGTTCATGTGGTAGAATATCCATTATCTCCAAAATTATATTCATGATTTAGATGTCATATATATCATATATATCCAGTATATACATTCATTTATAATATTACGTAACATTTAGAGGTAAGAAATGAAGTGCACCGTTCATGGAGACGGTAAGCCGTACGTACGCATGAACGCTACTTTCATTTCTATTTTGTATTTAATGGAATGAAATCATAATTATATAAAGGTATAATATAGTTCCAGTATAATATCATATATAAAATCATTTAATCCATCCTTTATACATCCCACATATGGCATTAACGATTCACATCACTTTGAGGGGGCGGTAGTCCGCACTTCCTAAAATGAAATTATCGCGTTTAACCATAATGGAAATCATAAATTATTTCATAAATGAGAAACACATAAGCATAATGAAAACATAAACATAATATATATATCATATATGAAAATAGTTTCATCAAAATGGGCACCATTATAGGTGTTAAAAGAATTTGAACAATCATCGTTTCGTGAGGCAGTATTTCGCCACCCACAGAAACAGTATGTTCTTTAACCATTAGACGAATGTGTGTGTAAGTGTAAACCAAATCCTTATCATAACAAAATACTAGTATATTTTAGATACTGTTGTTGTTACAAAAGAAAGGAATGAAAAGAGTTTAAGGCGTTGGAGAAACAAAATGAAACAAAACAACATTAGAGAAGACATTACCTTAAAAATAGGGTAGATCTTTTTGATTTGAGCCAAAGGCTTCCTTGGGAAGAATTCTGACCAAAGTGAGGCTTCTAGGAGTAAGGGAGGGATGTTGGAAGATTATTTGGGCAGAGGTTGGCCGAGCCAAATGTGTTGAAGGTGTGAATAAGGTGGGAGTGGTGGGGGCCTTTTATAAGTGGAGAGGAGGGGCTCTTTTGGAAAGATTGAAATGTTACATTATTGCACAATGCTTTTCGGATTCTAAAGGTCCCAAACATATATAATTCGTGGATAAGGTGATAAGGGTTATAAATCTACCCATCCAATAGTCTTTTGACAAGTGTAAGCCTTGTAGTTTACATTATCTTTTCATTTTATTAAAATCGTTAAATAATGAGGTCATCGCTGCATCATAATGGTGTCATAAATAATTTAATTTATTTAATGTCTAAAAATTATAAAAAAAACTATGATGTAGGAAATCTTTTTATCTTTATAATGAATATTTATAATCAAAATTTGAACTTTTGTAACCCCACTTAAAAATTGTTTTAGTAAAACAACTCATGTTTGTATCAATTTAATTTTAACATTAAATAAATATATATTATTGTCATTTTCCAACTAAAGTGGCTCCATGGGGTCCCCAAGTTGACCCATGGGTTGTCTTGGTCGGCCATGACTCATCAAATAGGAGTAGTATAAGTGTCATTCTCATCTCATATTATGAAAACATTATTTTTAACTTAAACTACACTAATTACCTCTAATCGCGATTAAGAACTTAAAAGTTACTATTCACCAAAAAATTATTTTAATCTCATTGAACCACATTTTTATTCTTAATGACAACCATGTATGTCAGATTTTTTAAAATAAAATCACTGAAGTGGTAATATTTCATTTTAACGAAAAATCAGTTTTTAACAACCACTTAGTGGTTTCACTATTCATCAAAAATTGAAGTTTTTCAGAATAAGGCCAAAACTTCACCCTAAGCTATAATTGATATTCCGAATTCAAAAATGATGTATATTTTAAAAAATTCCAAACATATAAGTTGCATTAATTAATTTTATAATTAATTCCCGCTGTTTCAACAAATAGCGTGTTTTTATGAAACAATTTATATCAAAAGATTGGCAATTGTTTATGTCCAATTTCAATGTTAAATTAATTCTAATGACCACCATTGGATAAAATGGTAAAAATATATTCTAATTATACTTTAAAACCACTAAACAGTATAATTTATCCCTATAAATTATTTTGATTAAAAAAGTTGTTTTTAAGTATTTTTCACTATTCATAAAAAATTAGAAGTTCTCATAAAAATACCAAAATTTCAACATAGGCTAATTTCGATATTCCGAATCCAAAAATGAAGTCCATTTTAAAATATAAAATTTCTATAATTTTAAAAGGTGGTTATTACTATTCATAACGGCTACTTTGATTAGTCGCGGTGTTTTAGAACTCGAAGTTGCGTACAATGCAAGCTATTGCATTATTGAATGAGAAGCGTATCATGGAAGCTCGGGGTGTTACAAAACGTGACATGCAGTTCCCATTGAGAGATATTATTTTAGGGTCATATAACATGGACCAATATGGGAAAATACATGGGAGGCACACAATATGAATATTGCAAAACCAGACGTTGATGAGGACCAAAGAGGTACTCGCCACACCACATGCTCTCAAATGCGTTCGGGACCAGGGGCCGAAAGTGAGCGGACAACATTTTATATTCCTAGGGCTAGACCTAGAAACAATATGTCTAGGACTTTCTACATATCCCATGAAGAAGGGAATCAAGCCTTACATAGTTCTGAAACCGGCATGGTAAGGTACCAGTGCCAGATATAATAAGGTTCTGTAGGTCTAGCCCTCGCACCAAAATAAGCGGTTTAAGATAAATATTTTTTTCCCTATAGGATGAATGTGTGTTTTTGTGTGTAGCGATTGACCTAGGATAGAAAGTCCAGGAATCTCCAAATGAATCAAGTTGTATGCAGGCATTGAAAAATTGTATGGTGCGTGACCGATAACAAACATGTTTTCCCCTTGAGTGAGGACACCACAGGGCAGTGCCATTTTTTCATTGTGTGACTAAGGCGATAAAGTCACAATTTAGGGTCATGTGATGGGAATAACCATTAACATTAATGTCATTCAGTATAGAGGTAATATTTTAAAGTTATGTGGGACTATGGAACATAGTTTATAGTCATATGTCACAGACATGTAGAGGAGAGGCGAGGTTCAAAAGGGAATGTGTGCGACATGATAAATAATAACTAATGTGAATGAGGAAAAGGTCCACATCAAACTGCACGTGATTCCAGGAAATAAATCATGGGCCGAGGGGGACAGAAAAGGATAGAGAATATAGGGCATGAGACACTATCTCTCAATTGAGCCAGACCCAAAGATGAGATGTTCAGGCATTTCTACGTATCCCAAGGATATGGGAATCAATCCATACATAGTTCTATAAATTGCATTTTAACCTCATGCAGGATACCATATTGTTTAATGTCATATGGTACATGAGGTAGGATGGATCGGATCCTTGAAAAACCGATGTGAATGACGGCATAAGCCCACAGACGCAACATCACACAATCTTGTAAGAGATGGGGCCAAAATGGAAGAACAGATAAGATAAATTAGTGGAGATCATATTGGACCCAAAGAAACGATGTCTGGGCATTCTTACGTATCCCATAAAGATTGGAATCAAGCCACACTTAGTTCTCATAGGCTGATGTATAAAGAGATCTTAGTTTAATTTCATGGAGCTTGGACCATAGAGAAGAGAAAATCATCCATGTAGGTGCAGAACTCGATCTGGTACATAAGCCCACATGAGTCAAACTCAATATGGGAAACAATGAAGGAAGATAATTTTGATAAACCTAGAATACACACTAAGAGGAAGTCGGTATGGATCCCTGAATGATGCCTTACCGTGGATTTATCCTCCTAACGTGCAAATGTTCACTGAGGGATAGTACTGAGGGTGTTGAAATTCCACTAAGACCTGATGTAGTGGAATATGATGTGAATCATGTAACCCAAATTCAAGGAATTATGGGGATGGGGTGATGATGGAGTATAACAATTGAACATGTTGAAAACACAACATCTACATCATGTGGCCTGAAATGGGAATAAAAAATGATAGTTGACCACTCACCATATTCGCAACACGGGACTTGTATCGATTTGTTGTCTAAATTTCTCGAGGATATTGGCCTTTATTGGAAGGATATCCCTTAGGCCCAACATCCATTCCATTTGGGGGTCCCTTCAGATGCTAATGATATTGGAATCCCAAATGATGGGGAACACAAAGCCTAAAAAATTGGTTAAAGCATGTCCAGGTAGAATTTGACACTCCAGGTTCTCAGCCACAGTACACCCGATCACATATGTTAATCACCGAAGTGGGTCGAGGGACCCGACATAAGAGCAGCTAAGTTAAAGAAATGACTGTAGGGAAATGGATCAAGGGATACTCTAGAGAGGGAGGTGTAATGCCACGACCCCAGTAACACAGAGTCGTGCATTATTACGTAACCTTGGCATGATCACAAATGATCAAGTCTCAAAAGACCGGTTAGTTTAGTAGTCGTGGAAACACTAAATACATTTATAAATGTTACAATACATCATAAAGTGAAAAACTACAATAACATAGTCTCCATAGTCAACACCCATATCCCCTTCAGAATATCTTTAAAAGTGAGTCATAAAATCATTCTTCACATCCTGGGGAAAATAAAACATAGAAAGGGGTGAGCTCAGATGCTCAGTACGGATAACAATATAGAGGAAACTTTAATAAATAAACATAAACATTTAAGGCAATGTATAACTAAAAAAATCAATTTAAACTTGAACTTCAGCATAATATGGAAAAAATAAAATGAAATAATTCCATTTACTTATTCACATGGATATTCTACTGTTTTAATAGTCACATGAAATATCAATAACAACTTACATAATGATGGAATGCATAATGCCTGACTATCATAACCACATAGCCAAGGCCTCCTGCCAAGACTACAAATAAGATTTTGTCAAGGCCTCATGCCAAGACACTAGTTTGTCTCATGAGACCTACCGATGCATCGAGGAGAAATAGAGGGATCCACCCGTCACTTACTAAATCCAATGTATTACTTATATGAAAAGGTTTAAACATATCATAAACAATGCCCAAGAACCATAACATAATCGTATCACACAAAACATGCATAATGGAAACATAACATTTCCACATTTCAATCATAATATATCAATAAAACACATTGATACAATAAAACAATTATCAAAACCATTTTCAATACCAAAATAAAAGAAAATTATATCATGGTATTTATTTTTCATTTTAAAAAAGTTTTGGCTTGTAGAGGAAGGCAAAACTCAAATAATGGTCATGACGGCAGAGAAGTCGTTGTCGTTGCATATATAAGACAAAACATTCCTTTTTTTGTTTCGTAAAAATGATTCATATAAAATGATTCCTTTTGAATAAATATAAAATTCAAACGTGTTTATACACCGCATAAAAGAATGTAGTGTGTAAAAAAAAATATGCCCCAATGAAAGGAGATTGAGACAAATTCTCTTACCTCGTGTCCAACATGACTCAATCATTCTTTAATATCTTTAATAATAAACTATAGTTAATTTATATTTTCTTAAGAACCATTTTCACGTTCAATATTCCTTTTATATCACTTAATAGCCTTTTATGAAAATTATGTAGTCATTTAAGTTAATAACGGTTGTTTTGTCGATCCTTGGTACTTCAGTCAAAAATAAAATTCTTATAATTACATGTTGTTTATGTGGTAAAATATCCATTATCTCAAGAATTGTATTCATAATGTAGATATCATATATATCATATATATACAGTATATAAATTCATTTATAATATTACATAACATTTAGAGGTATGAAATGAAATGAACCGTTCATGGAGACGGTAAGCCTTACGTATGCATGAATGCTACATTAATTTCTATTTCATATTTAATGGAATTAAATCATAATTATATAAAGTTATATTATAATTCCAGTATAATATCATATATAATATCATTAACTCAATCCTTTATACTTCCCACATATGGCATTAACGATTCAAATCACTTTGAGGGGGCGGTAGTCCACACTACCTAAAATGAAATTATTGTGTTTACCTATAATGGAAACCATACTGGTCTAACATAAATGAAAAATAAAGAAGCATAAAGAAAACATAAACATAATATATATCATATAAAAATATAGTGACATCTTAATGGCCACCATGAAAGGTGTTAAAAGAATATTGAACAATCATTGTTTCGTGAGGCAGTAATTCGCCACCCACAGAAACAGTTTGTTCTTTAACCATTAGATGGAGGTGTGTGTATGTTTAAATAAAATACTTCTCATAACAACAACCTAGTATATTTAATATAAATTTTTTTACAAAATAATGTAATAAAAACGGTTTAAGGAGTTGGAGAATCAAAATAAAACAAAATAATATAAGAGAAGACATGACCTTAAAATCGGGTAACTCTTTTTGATTTGAGCCAAAGGCTTCCTTGGGAAGACTTCTACCCACTGTGAGGCTTCTAGGAGTAAGAGAGGGAATTTTAGAGAGTATTTGGGTAGATTTTGTATGAGCCAAATGGCTTTTAAGGTGTTAATAAGGTGGTTGAGGTGGGGGCCTTTTCTAAGAGGAGAGGAGGGGCTCTTTTGGAAAGATTGAAATGTTACTTTATTATGAAATGATGTTCAGATTTTAAAGGTCCCAAAATAATATATTTCTAGGATAAGGTGATAAGGGTTCTAAAAAAATCCATAAAATAGGCTTTAGACAAGTGTAACTTTTAGATTTTACCTTAGATTACCATTTTATTTAAATCGTTCAATAATGAGGTAATCACTGCATCATCATGGTGTCATAAATAATTTTTTTTATTTAATGTCTAAAAATTATAAAAAAAATACACCATGATGTAGGAAATATTTTTAGCTTTCCAATTAATATTTATAGTATAAGTGATTATTTATGTAGAAAAAATTAAATTTTTTTTACTTAGGTGTTACATACTTTTGTTATTTTTTCCTTTCTTTAAAAATAAAATGATAAAATGTCACTATCACACAAAAATGATTCCATGGGTTCCCTAAGTAGGAACACAGAATCCCATGGTTGGAAATGGAACATCCAATAGAATTAGGACACATTTTGGGGTCATTTTATTTTGTTATGATATTATTTCATTACCCTTAACTACCCGATTTCTAATTAATCATGATAATTAAAGATAATTGTCGTCGTTACTATTCATAATGTCCAAAAAAAGAGCCTTAATTACATAATTTGGTCATTTTGATTCCAAATATGGAATCCATTTTACCAATTTCTAAACACAGAAATTGCAGTATTTAATTTAAAAATTATTCCCGCTATCAAAACAAATAGCGTGTTTTTAAAAAACAATATCAATCAAAAGATTGACAATTGTTTATATCCAATTTCAAAGTGAAATTAATTCTAATGACCAACATTCGATAAAATGGTAAAAATATATACTAATTATACTTTAAAACCACTGAATAGTATAAATTATCACTATAAATTATTTTTATTAAAAAAGTTGTTTTTAATTAAAGTTTAGTATTTTTCACTATTCATAAAAAATTAGATGTTCTCAGAAAAATAACAAAAATTAAACATAGGATAATTTTGATATTCCGAATCAATAAATGAAAATAATTTGTAAAATAAAATTTATAAAATCTAAAAAAGTTGGTATTACTATTCAGAAGGGCTACTTTGACTGGTCGTGGTGTGTTAGAACTCAAGGTTGCGTACAACACACGCTACTGTATTATTCAATGAGAATCATACCATGGAAGCTTGGGGTGTTACATTCTCCCCACCTTCAAATAATTTCATCCTCAAAATTTCTAGAATATTACTACATAAGAAGACACAGTTTGCTCTTCATCATATGTTCCTCGGGTTCCCACGTTCCTTCTTCCATCTTATGGTTCCTCCATAGAACTTTTACCAGACGAGTCATCTATTTTCTCATCACTTATTCTCTCGTATCCAGAATCCTGACAGGCTCTTCGCAATAAGATAGATCGAGTTCCAGTTCTAATTCCTTATAGGTGAGTACATGCATTGGGTTAGGCATGTATTTTCTCAACAGTGATACGTGGAGCACATCATGAACTGTAGAGAGACTTGGAGGCATTGCCAAATGGTAAACTACAGTCCAAATACGTTCTAGAATTTTGAATGGTCCGATGTACCAGGGACATAATTTTTCCTTCTAAAAGAATTGTATAACTCCCTTCCATAGAGATAAATTCATGAAAAAATGATCTCCTACATGAAATTCCAAATCCTTCCTTTGGTTATCGGCATAGCTCTTCTACCTACTTTGAGCTGCATTGATGTGGTTTTGGATTAACTTTACCTTTTAAATCGTTTCCTCCACCAGTTCAAGGCCTACAAGTTTTATTTAACCAACATCATCCCAACAGGTTGGTGTGGGACATCTCTTTCTATATAACGCTTTATATGGTGCCATCCGAATACTTGAATGGAAGCTATTGTTATAGGAAAATTCCACTAGAGGTAAATATTGATCCCACATACCCTGAAAGTCTAGTGACCATGATCTCAACACGTATTTTAAGGTTTGAATAGTCCGTTATAATTTTCCTTCTGTTTGAGGGTGGTAGGCAGTGCTCAAACGAAGTTCAGTATCCAGGGATTTCTGAAGACTTTTCTAAAATCTTGATGTAAAACGGGGATCACGATCTGAAACAATTGATAGGGGTACTCCATGATGTCTTACAACCTCGTTTATATACAGTCTTTCTAAACGTTCAAGTGGTAAATCTTCTCTTATAGTAAGAAAATGTGATGACTTGGTAAGAAGATCAACAATGAACCATATTGCATCATTCCTTCTAGGAGTATTTGGTAGTCCCATGACAAATTCCATCTTTATATTATCCCATTTCCACTCAGGTATGGGAAGAGGTTTCATAACTCATCCAGGAAGTTTCCTCCCAGCTTTCACTTGTTGACAAACCATGCATCTGGACACGAAATCAGAAATATCCCTCTTCATGTTGTCCCACAAAAAATGTTCCTTCAATTCCCTATACATTTTAGTTCTACCAGGGTGTATAATGAAATTGGAACTTTGAGCATCATCCAATAATTCCTATTTTAGACCAGCTGTATCGGGAACACAAATTCTCTTCCCAAATTTCAAAATTCCATCTTCATTCACAAAGTCACTCAATCTCCAATCATTCACAACTTCAATCTTCTTTTGAAACTCTTCATCATCGGTTTGCGAACTCATAATCCTTCCTTGTAAAGATGGTTGGAAAATGTTTGAAAAAGCAGTGATGTAACACCCTGAGATTTTATGATAAGTATTAATTTTAATTTATTGGATTTCATGTTTTTTTTGCTACACCAATATTATCTTGTGTTATACGCAACACTGTATTAGCTTGCAGTATACGCAACACAATTATTGGATTGTGTTACACAGAATTTCAAGTTCATTTGATAGAAGTTATTCCATGAAACATTGAGTGTATATATATATTAATATATATTCAATGTATAAATGAAATATGGTTGGATTTTTTTATACGAAACAACAAAGGAGTCTTGCACTACACGCAATCCTGACTTGGCTTTCATTACACGCAATCGCGACCTTCTTCGATAGCGTGTGTTGTACACAATACCAGGTTTCAATAAACAATGATATATAGTTATAATATTATCACGAACTAGCCTTTATGAATAGAATTATCCAAATTATTAATTTTATAACATTATTATTCATCTTATAAATTTTCTAAAACATTTTATTTGAACAAAATAAAATTTTCGGGTAAAATAAGTATTTTTCAAAAAATGTTGTTTTGCCACCTTTTGATGACGCACCCACTTTAAATCTAGTTTTTGACATGTTTATAAGTTCAATTTTACAAAATAAAATTATTATTTGGAATAAGGATATAAAATTTTACCTTGGATAAAATTTTCATGTTATTCTGATAAATTTCATATTTTAATGAATAGTAAAAACACACTATATTTTAACTAAAAACAACTTTTTTCATCGTAATAATTTATGTAGTAAAATTATAATATTTAATGGTCTTAAAATATAAATATAATATATTTTTACCATTTAATATAATGTATGTCGTTTTCATTGATTTTACCTTGAATTCGTAGGTTAAATCAATTCAATCTTTTGTAATGTTTTAAACAATAACACGTTTTCTTTCGACAACAGGATTAATTTTAATTTAATTTTTGCAACATCTGTGTACTGAATATGGAAAAATGGATTCCATATTTGGAATTAGTGGGTCCAAATTATATTAATAGAGTACTTTTTATTTTTAGGCATCATGAATAGTAACTACGGCAAATTTTATTTACCATAGTTAAAGGTAAATCGGGTAATTAAAGATAAATATAATATTATAAAATTATGATAACACCTGCAAAAATCCTATTGGATGACTAAAAGTAAACCCATATCACCTAAGGGTCGGATTATATTCATTTAATGGACTTTTATCCATGTAAATAACTTAATTATTATTAAAACCAAAGAAAGTGACAACATGTCACTCTCTTAAATCTTATAAGTATATTAATTTTAATTTAGTGATAAAATTCATGAAACTTCAAACATGAATACTCCACAGAAATATAATTAAATTATCTAAATCATATGAATTTATTTATAATTTTGAGGGATTAAATAATTATCATTAATTGTGACACAATAGTGATGCAGAAATTGTTTATCTAGTGAAAAATCAAGAATATAGTTTTTATTAAACCAATAGTGACCAAAAAAAGCACAAAACCCATAACAAACCTTATTGGTCATGTAAATTTAAACAATAATAATCCAATGGTAGATTATGTTTCCATTTTGAGCATTATAAAAGTGATTATGACAATTATATTATTTTATTTTAGATGATGCCAAAGTTGACACCTTCATAATTTAATAAATATAAAAATTTAAATATTGTGATTTTAAGATGATAAATTCGAGTAAAAGTTTTATTGTGAAGGTTACTAGATTTATCTTCATCATAGGATGTATTTTTAATTTTTATGCAACATATAAGTATATTAAATAATTATAATATAATGATGTAGTAATTATTTTATTAAGAGATAAACCAAATAAACGATTTTGAAAATAATAAAATAAATATTATATGAAGTATTTAATGTTCTCAACTAATTTTATATACATATATGACCTTTTATGAATCTATTAAAGATTTTAGTTAGAAAAAATATCTTGTATATGTTTTATTTAAATTCAAATAAATGAATAGTGTCAAAATTGACACTATTGTTATTTTATAAAAATAACATATTATAAAATTGTTTAAAAATCAGAAAAATATTTAAAAATTATAAATTTATATTTATATGGTCTAAAATGTTATATATTATCCAATTATGGAAAATTCACAACAAATAAGTAATTATTTGTTATAATTTAAATTTTAGAATGTTATTACCAGAAATAAAATTAAATTGATGAAATAAGGATAAAGCAAGTTGATAATGTTTAAAATAAATTCGTAACATGTCTAAATTTTATTGTTTGATGAGCTTAAAACCCTATCTCATCTAATATTTAGATATGAGTCATTTTAGATGTTTTTATGTGGGGTTGGGATTTAATATAAACTAATATTTCTTATATTTCCAATGGTGCCCCTCTCCTCCCTTATAAAAAGGAACCTCCTCCTTCTCTTCCTCACACAACATTGAGACTTCATGATCGGCCAAACCCTGAACAATTCTCTCCTCCACTTCCATAGAAACATCCTAGAGGTTCTTTTCTTCTTCAAAGACCAATTTTAATGCCCTAAGAGGAGGTCTCAAAGAGGCGCTTCAAAGAAGAGGTAATGTCTGTTACCGATTCTTTCAACTTTATTTCTTCTTCCACTTATTCTTCTTTAGTTGTTTCATTATGAAGTAATAACTTCAGTATAAATCATATAATGATATGTTATTATAAGTATTAAACAACCCTATTTCACCATCTATCCATCCTATATATAACGAAATCACCACGCGTGCGTACGTACAGAATACCGTCTCCACACCGTGGTGAAATGTATTTTTCCACCAACACCTTACATGGATGGGTATAATGGTGTAAATAATGACTATATATGGTTATTAAAACATCATATTTATTCTGAAATATTATACCATCCACTCCAATTCTATTGTATAATTAAGGGAACGATATCATCGCTCGTGCGTACGTACGGCTACCGTCTCCACGACGCGATGAGATTCATTCTCCATGTTAGCCATACATGAATGATCCTAAAGTTTATATAATGAATAATAATGAAATATATGAATGCTACTGGATTTATATATATATATATATATATGTCATCTATTTAGTTTCATTCAATTCAATAAGGAAACGAAAACATCGTTCATGAGTACGTACGGACTACCGTCTCCATGAACAGTGTATTTCATTCCTTTTATCGATCTATAATATATATATGTATATTATGAATATATATTATATATAAATCATGTTTTACATTCTGTATTTATTTAAATTAGGATATAATTGTTAATATCAAGAACGACAAGTCGAAACACATACGATAAATGAAATGATTTTACCCAAAACGATGCTTTAACATAGAATTTACAAAAGAACAGGTAATATTAAATCATAAGTGAAACATATATGATATCATAACAAGGAATATGATTCTGTAATAAGTAAATGACATTATTTAAATCATTATACAGGAGGTTTGGATACGTATTAAGCATATCGGACCTAAGGTAAGGGATAATTTTTCAAATCTCATTTTTATCCAAGATTGCTTATTCGTAAGTATTTAGTGGGGTTATTTATATCATCCAAGTCCATGTTTTATAAAAGATTTTTCATGTATGTTTAATGTCCTTGTTACCCATTTTGAATTTTACTACATGGTATGTAAGGAATCTTTCTTTTGTTTACGTTACGAGGTACTTTTTTGACTTTTCTGAAAAAAAGTACGAGGAGAATGTTATTTTTAACTTCTACGACGTGAACGGATTTTTACGGTTTCATAACGCCTCATTTTCATGAAGCTTACTCTACATGATTTTATGATTATTTTCAAAACTATACTTTTATTTTAAAAGTCCATGGAATTTTTTGAAAAGAAAATGATTTTGACGATGAAAGGGTATTTTCCTCAAGAATTCATTTCAAATGTAATATCAAAACCATTTTCCATATAAGATTACATTATTTGATATGTGTATGTTTGAAGTTTAATTTCTTTATGATTTACATGGTTAAATTTTCTTATGATGAAATTTCTATTTGTTTTATATGGATTATGAAATGATGAGATGATGTTTATTAAACCCATTTTATTCTTTGTATTAGGATGAATGTTTTAAGTTTATTTTGTGGCACAAGTAAGAATTATTTCATTATGAGATGGGTGGGACCTATACCTCCCTCCAATGCATTGGGGAATGATTTATATCTCATGAGATAGACATTCCTGGAACGATAAGTTAAACCAGTTCAGTAATATAGGACGTGAACGAGGAGTGAACTCGATTCAGAAAGGGACTTTGTCCACTAAGATGGTCTTCGCAGCAATGTGTTGGCTACTATGGAAATCATATCATGTGCTTAATTGTTTCCACAATTACATGTTTTATTCCCTTTCTATTTTATCATGATTGATGTTCCCTTATGATATATTCCTTACGTACTTCCAAGATTCATGCCTTTGATCAAGATTTTGATGTTTATATTTTATGTTCAAGTTTTTGCATTTAAATGTTTATGGATTGTTTTATGTTCTCTACGTTTACCCTTACTGGGAATTTGAGCTCACCCATTTTATGTTTTCTTTTCCCTAGGATATAAAGAAAGGTTTTAGGTAAGAAAAAAAGGGGAAGATCTTTATTGGGAGATGTTGAATATCTTTCACCACGACTAGAAGATTTTATTCCGAGTTTCCAAAGACACTAAACTATTAAGGTCCTTCTGTGTCTGTTTTTGTTATGTATTAAGTATTCCAAAAAAGTAATGTAATGTCCATGTATGCCAAGCTTCGGGCCTCTATAGTTGGTATCAGAGGAAAGGTTTAGTCATCCTTTGGAAACTAGGATGCGAGAACTTTAGTGAGATCCCAAGAGATATTTCTAAGGTATATCTAGGGATGTCCCTAAGGTTAAGTATAAGTATAGGTTATAGTCCTAGAATTATGGTTATGATATTATATTAAACCTAAGATGTTAGATATTGATGTTACTACCCCTTTATTATGATTTTTTCGTCTCACACTATTATTTCTAGGTTTTAGAAAATGGATGGAAACAAGATGATTCACGATAATGGAGGATATGATGGACAACAGAATGAAATTCTTCATGAGAAACCAAATGAAATGGGATTTGGAAGCCCAATAATCATTATTATGTCAAATCAGAAATTTCATAATATGATCAATAAACTCAAATTTGGTAAGTTTCCTAACTCGGCTAATAAGATAAAGATGGAGTTTCATGACGATCATAGAGGAAAGAATGTTCAATTTCCCCTATGTAAATCATGCGGGAAGAGGCATCAAGGAGAATGTTTCAAAGGAACTGGAAGATGCTTTGGGTGAGGAAAAGAAGGACATAAAGCCAGTAAGTGCAAAGGAAAAGGATCAGTTAACACCATGGATAAGGATAATGGTATTTCTACGACATCAACAATGGTTAAATGTTTTAAATGTGGAATGTATAGGCATTATGAAAACCAATGCCCTAAGGGAAAGTCTCATGAAGAGAATCAGTATGGTCGTATGGTTAATATTTATGTTGTTGATGATGAAGAAACTAAAAATTATATGTGAGAGGAATGAATTGTTGAATCTCGGTCAATTGTTTAAGAAGGTAGTGGAATGATTACAGGTTTATCAAGTGTAAGGTTGTGTAAGTAATCTCATGATACTATGGAATAAGGAGACATCTAAGGATTGTTACACAGTTGGCTTTCCTTATGTTTTGAAAGTGTGTGATGAATGGTACCAGTATTTTTGGAAAGTATATGATATGCACATAATGAAGGGATATGGAGAAAATTAAATGTTTGATAGTATTCATGATCTCATGACTGATATAAGGAGAAGGTTATATCATGGTTTGAGTATATAGAATTTTTGAATTTTGGTATGTGGAAAGTGTTAACTTTTGATAGTATTCATGTTTTCACTAAGGTTTAATGGGTATTCATTTTTCAAGATAATACATGATTATGGTATTCACATGATTGGAATGTGACCAACAAGATAATTGGAGATAAATGATGGTTGGCTGATGACATTTCATGTAATCGTTTTCTTTATACTTTGAGCTTGGACTGAATTATTTTAGATAAAGATTGGAATATATTATGTTGGACATAAGATAGTATTGTTTAAGGATAGAACTTTTTTCAATATTATTAATGGGATGTTATAGTAATGTAGTTTTAGAAAAAAGACAACCTGCAGGAGGGGCGACAACCCATCGCGTCGGACAAGGCTATGGGAATCAAACCCACAACTGAAGTGCGACTGGACTTTATCGCATACCACTCACCTACAAGAAGTCCCTAGTTAGTAGAAACTAGATTTATTTTATTAAGCGGTATGATATATGAAGTATAAGTTCATTTTTGGAATCGTATACGATTAACCTCACCATAGATGGACTTATGTATATTTGATAACTTTTGCTAACCTTTTGTTTGAAACATATGGAATGACCCATCATTATATCACATGATAAGTGAAAACTTCACAAATAACAAATTCAACTTCATTTCTTTAAGAGATGAAGTGGAAATTGTTCAAAGCACGAACAACAGTGATATTGTACCAAAATCAAGCAAGTATTTCTTTTAATTCAAAAATTTTAACTTTAGGTAAATGATCTTGGAAATAAAAAATGTTTTCCAAGTGCTATAATATCTGATGAATCAGATGGTACCTTAGATCATCACTAATTTATGGCTTTCTGATTGTTGGATTTTTCATAGCCATGTCCTCTACCACTCTCCATCAGAACTTGATGGTTAGATTTTTCTTCCATATCCATATTTTCTCCTATGTTCTCTTATATGGAAACTCAATGATGAGTTACTTTGGGTAATCATTTCATTTCATACTTTATTTTTTAAAATTAAGTTTTAGTATTCCTTTTATCAATGTGGGTTTCTATGAATAGTAAATGATTTATAACCCCGACGAATGTTGTGGGTGAAATTCATTTTAAGGGGGGTAGAATGTAACACCACGAGATTTTATGATAAGTTTTACTTTTAATTTATTGGATGTCATGTTTTTTTTTCTACACCAATATTATCTGGTTCTCTACGGAACATCGTATTAGCTTGCAGTATACGCAACACAATTCTTGGATTGTGTTACACACAATTTCAAGTTCATTTTATAGAAGTCATTCTACGAAACATTGAGTGTATATATATATCTATATTCAATGTATAAATGAAATATGGTTGGATTTGTTTTATATGATACAACAAAGGAGTCTTGCACTACATGCAACCCTGACTTGGCTTTCATTACACTCAATCGCGACCTTCCTCGATAGCATGTGTTGTACGCAATACAGGGTTTCACTAAAAAATGATATATTGTTATAATATTATCAAGAACTAGCCGTTATGAATTGAATTAACAAGATTTTAAATTTTATAACATTATTATTCATCTTATAAATTTTCTAAAACATTTTATATGAACAAAATAAAATTTTCGAGTAAAATAAGTATTTTTCAAAAAATGCAGTTTTGCCACCTTTTGATGGCGCACCCACTTTAAATCTAGTTTTTGTCATGTTTATATGTTCAATTTTACAAAATAAAATTATTATTTGGAATAAGGATATAAAATTTTACCTTGGATAAACTTTTCATGTTATTCTGATAACTTTCATATTTTAATAAATAGTAAAAACACGCTATATTTTACCTAAAAACAACTTTTTTCCGTGTAATAATTTATGTGGTTAAATTATAATATTTAATGGTCTTAAAGTATAAATATAATATATTTTTACCATTTAATATAATTTATGTCTTTATCATTGATTTTACCTTGAATTCGTAGTTTAAATCAATTCAATCTTTTGTAATGTTTTAAACAAAAACTCGTTTTCTTTCGACAACGGGATTAATATTAATTTAATTTCTGCAACATCTGTGTACTGAATTTGGAAAATTGGACTCCATATTTGGAATCAGTGGGTCCAATTTATATTAATAGACTACTTTTTATTTTTGGGCATCAGGAATAGTAACTACTGTAAATTTTATTTACCATAGTTAAAGGTAAATCGGGTAATTTAGGGTAAATATATGATTATAAAATTACCCTAACACCTGCAAAAATATAATTTGATGACTAAAAGTTGAACCATATCACCTAAGTGTCGTATTAGATTCATTTAATGGAATTTTCTCTATGAAAATAACTTAATTATTATTAAAACCAAAGAAAGTGACAACATGTCACTCTCTTAAAACTTATAAGTATATTAATTTTAATATAGTGATAAAATTCATGAAACTTAGGACATGAATAGTCTCCAGAAGGCTAATGAAATTATCTACATCATACGAATTTATTTATAATTTTTAGCGATTAAATAATTATAATTAATTTTGACAAAATAGTGATGCAGGAATTGTTTATCTAGTGAAAAATCAAGAATATAGGTTTTATTAAACTAATAGTGACCATAAAAGGCACAAAAAGCAGACCAAAACTTATTGGTCATGTAACTTTAAATCATAATCATCCAATGATCGAATATTTGACCATTTATATCTTTATAAAAGTGATTATGACACTTATATTATTTTATTTTAGATGATGCCAAAGTTGTCACCTTCATAATTTAATAAATATAACAATTTAAATATAGTTATTTTAAGATGATAAATTCATGTGAAAGTATTATTGTGAACGGTAATAGATTTATCTTAATCATAGTATTTTATTTTTAATTTTTATGCAACAAATAAGTATATGAAATTATTATACAAAAATGATGTAGTAATTATTTTATTAAGAGATAAACCAAATAAATGGTATTAAAATAATAAAATAAATAATATATGAACTATTTAATGTGCTCCACTAATTTTATAGATACATATGACCTTTTATGAATCTATTAAATATTTTATTTCAAACATATATTATGTATATATTTTATTTAAATTCAAATAAATGAATATTGTCAAAATTGACACAATTGTTATTTTATAAAAATAACATATTATAAAAATGTTTAAAAATCACAAAATTATTTAAAAATTATAAATTTAACTTTCTATGGTCTAAATGTTATAAAGTATCTGATTATGGACAATTCAGAATGAATAAGTAATTATTTTTTATAATTTAAAATTTAGATTGTTATTACCACAAATAGAATAAAATTGATGAAATAAGGATAAATCAAGTTGATAATGTTTAAAATAAATTCATAATATGTATAAATTTTATTTTCTGATGAGATTACAACCCTATCTCATCTAATATTAGAATATGAGTCATTTTGGATGTTTTTATGTGGGTTTGGGGTTTAATCTAAACTAATATTTCTTATATTTCAAAAGGTGCCCCTCTCCTCCCTTATAAAAGGGAACCTCCTCCCTCTCTTCCTCATACCACTTTGAGCCTTCAAGATCGTCCAAACCCTGAAAAATTATCTTCTCCACTTATATAGAAACATCCTAGAGGTTCTGGTCTTCTTGAAAGACCAATTTTTGTTCCCTAAGAGGAGGTCTCAAAGAGGCGCTTCAAAGAAGAGGTAATGTCCGTTACCGATTCTTTCAACTTTATTTCTTCTTCCACTTAATCTTCTTTAGTTGTTTCATTATAAAGTAATGACTTAAGTATAACTCATATACTGATATGTTATTATAAGTATGAAACAACCCTATTTCACCATCCATCCATCCTATAGAAAATGAAATCTCCACACGTGCGTACGTACAGAATACCGTCTCCACGCCGTGGTGAAATCTATTTTTCCACCAACACCTTAAGTGTATGGGTATAATGGTGTAAAGAATAACTATATATGGTTATTATAACATCATACTGATTCTGATTTATTATACCATCAACTCCAATTCTTTTCAATAATTATGGGAACGATATCATCACAGGTGCGTATGTACGGACTACCGTCTCCACGACGCGATGAGATTCATTCTCCATGTTAACCATACATGAATGATCCTAAAGTTTATATAATGAATAATAATGAAATATATGGATACTACTGGATTTTTGTATATATATATATGTATGTCATCTATTTAGATTCATTCAATTCAATAAGGAAACAAAAACAGCATTCATGTGTACGTACGACCTATCGTCTCCATGAACGGTGTATTTCATTACTTTTATCGATATATAATATATATATGTATATGATGAATATATATTATATATAAATCATGTTTTACATTCTGGATTTATTTAAATCAGGATATAATTATTAATATCAAGAACGACAAGTCGAAACACATATGATAAATGAAATGATTTTACCCAAAACTCTGCTTTAACATAGAATTTACAAAAGAACGGGTAATATAAAATCATAAGTGAAACATATATGATATCATAACAATGAATATGATTCTATAATAAGTCAATGAAATTATGTAAATCATTATATAGGAGGTTTGGATACGTATGAAGCATATCGGACCTAAGGTATGGGATAATTTTGCAAATCTCATTTTTATCCGAGATTGCTTATTCGTAAGTATTTACTGGGGTTATTTATAACATCCAAGTCCATGTTTTATAAAATTGTTTTCATGTATGTTTAAAGTCCTTTTTACCCATTTTTTACTTTTACTACAAGGTATGTAAGGAATCTTTCTTTTGTTTACGTTACGAGTTACTTTTTTGACTTTTTCGACAAAAGTACGAGGAGAATGTTATTTTTAAATTATACGGCGTGAACAGATTTTTACGGTTTCATTACGCCTCATTTTCATGAATCATACTCTACATAATTTTATTACTATTTTCAAAAAAATACTTTTATTTTAAATGTGGAAGGAATTTTTTGAAAAGAAAATGATTTTGACGAAGAATGGATATTTACCTCAAGAATTCATTTCAAATGTTTTATCAAAACCATTTTCCATCTAAGATGGCATTATTTGATATGTGTATCCTTAAAGTCTAATGTCTCTATGATTTACATTGTTAACATTTCTTGTAATGAAATGTCCCTTTGTTTTATATTGATTATGAAATAATGGTATGATGTTTATGAAACCCGTTTTATTCTTTGGGTTATGATGAATGTTTTATGTTTATTTTGTGGCACAAGTAAGAATGATTTCATTATGTGATGGGTGGGACCTATATCTCCCTCTAATGAATTGGGAAAATATTTATATCTCATGAGATAGAAATGGCTAGAATGGAAATTTAAACCGGTTCAGTAATACAGGACTGGAACGAGGAGTGAACTCGATTCAGAAAGGGACTTTGTCCACTAAGATGGTCTTGCCAGCAATGCCTTAGCTACCATGGAAATCATATCATGTAATTTATGGTTTCCACAATTACATGTTTTATTCTCATTCTATTTTATCATGATTGATGTTACCTTATGATATTTGCCTTACATACTTCCTAGATTCATGTCTTTGCTCATGATTTTGATGTTTAGATTTTATGTTTATGTTTTTGCATTCAAATGTTTATGGATTGTTTTATGTTCTCTATGTTTACCCTTACTGTGCATTTGAGCTCAACCCTTTTATGTTTTCTTTTTCCCAGGATATAATGAAACGTTTTAGGTAAGAAAAAAGGGGAAGATCATTATTGGGAGATGTTGAAGATCTTTCACCATGATTAGAAGATTTTATTCTATGTTTCCAAAGACACTAAACTGTTACGGTCCTTGTGTGTCTGTTTATGTTATGTATTAAGTATTCCACAAAATTAATGTAATGTCCATGTACGCCAAGTTTCGGGCCTCTACAATTGATTTTCACCTTCCATAGTTATACCCATGACTATCTTCACTAGATCCATGAAAATAGGATCCCTTTCAATTCTCATATTGTTCAAAACTCCATAATCATTTCTGCTCAAAGCATCTGCCACCTTTTTTGCCTTCCTCGGGTGGTAGTGTATCATGAAATAACAATCCTTGAGTAATTCAAGCCATCTCCTTTGCCTCATGTTGAGTTATTTTTGTGAGAAAATATACTTCAATCTATTTTGATTAGTATAAATCTCACATTTTTCACCATAAATGTAGTGTCTCCATATCGTCAAAGAAAATATCACAGCTGCTAAATCGAGATCATGAGTAGGATATTTTTTCTCATGAATTTTCAACTGTCGTGATGCATAGGCAATAACCCTATCATTCTACATAAAGACACAACCATGTCCTCTCTTCGATGCATCACTATAAATAATGAACCCATCATTCCCCGATAGTAGAGTCAATATAGAAGCATTGACTAATATTCTCTTTAGTTCCTCGAAACATTATTCCCACTCTTTTGTCCAAACTAATTTAACCCCTTCACGTATGAGCTTTGTTAATGGGTTATCCAATCGGGAAAAATTATGGACGAAACGTTGATAATAACCTGCTAAACCAATAAAACTACATACCTAGGTTATACTCGTTGGTGCTGTCCATTATTGGATTACACTTGTATTAGAAGGATCAATAGAGATTCCATCCTTAGAGATAGTATGGCCAAGAGAAGAGATCTCATGAATCCAGAATTCACACTTGCTAAAGTTCCCATATAATTCGTGTCTTCCAAGAGTCTTTAGGATAATGCACAAGTGATTTTCATGATCTTCATAGATTTTGGAGTATACAAAGTTATCATTAATAAATACCACTACAAAATCATCATGATATTCCTTGAATATTTTGTTCATTAGATCCATGAAAATAGAGGGTGCATTAGTCACCCCAAAAGGCATTACTGTGAACTCGTAATGCACTTACATGGTTTAAAATGCTGTCGTCAGAATGTCTTCCTTCTTAACAAAAAACTGAGGATATCCAGATCGAAGGTCAATCTTTGAAAATTATTGAGCTCCATGCATTTGTTCAGATAAATCATCAATGTGAGGTAGGGGATACATGTTCTTTATTGTTATATAATTGATCTCCCTGTAGTCAATAAATAACCTCGTAGATCCATCTTTCTTTTTAACAAAAAGAACAGGGGATCCCCATGGAAAAATACTAGGGTGAATAAATCCCTTATTACTCAATTCCTCTAGTTGTTTATTTAGTTCAACTAATTCCATAGTGGGCATTCTATAAGGGGTCTTCGATATAGGCCTTGAACCAGGAATTAGGTCAATAGAAAACTCTACTTCTCATTCTAGAGGATGCCCAGAAAATCTTCTGGAAACACATCAACATATTCTCTCACAATAGGTACATCCTCTATTTGAACATTCCCTTCCTCACCGACAGTTATTTAATTATCTTCCTCCCCAATAAGGGAATTTAGTTGAGCTACTGGTGGTGGATCTAGTTAAGAATTAGGTGGTGATGATTCTTCTCTAAAGATAAGGTGTTCTTTATCATCATAAAAAATCGTAACCTCATTCTAATTACAATAAATCTTTGCATCATGGTCCAAAATCCAATCCATACCATAGATTATATCAAATTCAATAATGGGTATGATGATGAGATCAGTAGATAAAGAACATTTATGTGCTCTAATGGGCACTGATTCACAAAAAAGTTTTATAATGATACTTCCCATAGGAGTTTTAACTAAAAACTCCCTTTTTCAATCAAATTGGAAATATATAATTTTATTAGAAAACTTGGAAGATATGAAACAATGCAATGATCCAGAATCAAATAAAGCATTTTTTAAACTTGTGGAAACCATTAAATTACCTGCAACCACGTCTATCAGAGCTTCTACCTCAGCAGTAGTGATAGCATAAGCTTGGCCTTGATCCCTTGGAATTTTCTGTGGTATGTTCCCCTGACACTTAGGAAATTCATTTGCATAATGTCCCATCTCTCGAAAATTATATCATTCCAAATTTACAGTAACTCTTTTTCCATTGCAATGATGAGCTTGGTGGCCCTTTTTCACCACACTTGTAACAGACTACCATTCCCTTCAAGAAAGTACCTGGGTGTTTCTTCCCACATTTACTACAGCATGTATAATCAACTTTTTCCTTCTTCCCTTTATTTCCATTTCCAGAGTGGTCAGCATATCTCTTCTTCTCTTGTTTTTCCTTATATTCGTAAGACATAGCGAATTCCTTTTCTGTCTTGATAGAACATGAGAAAATATCTTCGTATGATGAGAAATATTGTAAGACTAAGGCTTGATGGAGAAACAGATTTAACCCATCAAAGAAATGATAAATCTTACTTCTCGAGTTACGTATATAATTTTTTGCATGCCTTGATAACCTTGTAATGTTAGCCTCATACTTTGCGACATTCTCATCCTCCTTTTTCCTCAGACTCAAAAATTGCCTTTCAATATCTGCTTGATGGTCGCGAGGAAAGTATTTTTCTAAGAAAAGCTCATTGAATTCCCTCAATTCCATATTTTATACTTCATCATCTTCATTCGTGTTTTTTATCAATGACCACCATTGATTAGCATCTCCAGTGAGGCAATAAAATACCATGGAAACTTTTTCTCTTTCACTACTCCCAAAGCCCGAAATACATTCTCTAGGGAACTTATCCATTGCTCAGCTAATAATGGATTTTTTATCCCATTGAATGTTGGTGGTTGTTGCCTCATTAAGTGATATAACATTGATCCTCCATGTTGCAGATCAGGGTGCTCCATAGGAGTAAGGTTATTATTCATAACCTGAGGGAGTTGTCCCAGTATGGAGAGGAGCTAATCAGCACCAGTTGTATCACCAGCTCCACTATAAATATCTTGAGAAGGAGGGAAATCCATACATGGAGTGCGTGCACTGATACAGTTTCCATTCTTTACACTAGGCACCATTTCTAAACAATTTCTTAAACTAGATTAGTTTATGAATCGAAATACATAATAACAAATTTGAAAAACACCTAACATAAATTGAACAGTTTATGGATATAATCCATAATCATAAAAATGTTATCTTTGAGAAAGTATATACTCATAAACCCTTCATAGTGGTTTTTAATGAAATCGTGAATTATTCTAAGCATATCCCCCGGGAGTGTCGTAACCAAGAGTGCAACAAGGCCCATTGTCATGCACTATTTCCCATTCGACTCTATCTCAAAGCGGTGTTTTTGGGTATTACCCCTAGGTATATCAATGCTAGAGAAGCCTTTACCCACTCGTATCTAGGCATGGATGTATTTCTCGGAAAATACACAAAATATATACTTTACCAAAATTCTAGGAAGTTCTTCTATACTAATCATCAAAGTCTATCTTAGGGATATGTGCTCTAATCAGATTTTAGCTAAATCTAGCTTCCAAGGTTATTACTAACCTCCCTATAATACCAACTGTAACGCCCCAACCCCAGTTACCCAGAGTCGGTGTATAATTATTTAACATTTGCATGATCACAAAAGATCATGTCTAGATAGACCGATTATTTTAGTAGCCCTGGAAGCACTAGATAATTCAAAAATGTTACATTACATCATAAAGTGAAAAAACTACAATAACATAGTCTCCATAGTACACACTAATATCCCCTTCAGACTATCCCTGTAGGTCAGTCATAAAATATTTTTCACATCCTGGGAAAAATAAAACATAGGAAGGGGTGAGCTCAGATTCTCATTATGGATAACAATATAGCGGAAACTTTCATAAATAAACATAAACATTTAAGGTAATGTATAAATAAAACAAAAGCCTTTTAAACTTGAACATCAGCATAATATGGGAAAAATAAAATGAAATAATTCAATTTACTTATTCACATGGATATTATACTAGTTGAATAATCAAATGCAATATCAATAACCACTTTCATAATGATGGAATGCATAATTACATACTATCATAACCACGTAGCCAAGGCATCGTGCCAAGACTACAAATAAGATTCTATCAAGGCCTCGTTCCAAGACAGTAGTTTGTCTCACGAGACCTACCGATGCATCGAGGAGCAATAGCGGGATCCACCCGTCCCTTACTATGTATAATTCATTCCTTATATAAAAATGTTTAAACATATCATAAACAATTCCCATGAACCATAACATAATCGTATCACACAAAACATGCATAAATGAAACATAACATTTCCACATTTCAATCACAAGATATCAATAAAACAAATTGATATAATCAAAACATTATCAAAACCATTTTCAATACCAAAATAAAATAAAAGTAAAACATGGTATTTTTTTCATTTAAAAAAATTTATGGATTGTAGAGGAAGCCAAAAATCAAATAATGGTCATGGCGGCGGAAAAGTCGTTGTCACCGTATACGTAAGACAAAACATTCCTTTTGACATTGGGTAAAAATGCTTCATATAAAAATATTCCTTTTGAATAAAAGAAAAAGTAAAATGTGTTTAGACACCACATAAAAGAAATTTGTGAATAAAATAAAATATGCCTCAATGAAAGGATATTGAGATAAAGTCCCTTACCTCCTGTCCGACTGGACTCGATCGTTCATTAATCTCCTAAATAATAAACTATGGTTAATTTATATTTTCTTAAGAACCCATTTTAAGTTCATTATTCATTTTATATTTCTTATTACCATGTTATGAAAATTATGTAGTCATTTAAGTTAATAACGGTCGTTTTGTCGATTCTTGGTACTTAAGCCAAAAATAAACTTCTTATAGTTACATGTTCTTTATGTGGTAAAATATCCATTATCTACAGAATTATATTCATGATGTATATATCATATATATAATATATATCCAGTATATACATGCATTTATAATATTACATAACATTTAGAGGTAAGAAATGAAATGCACCGTTCATGGAGACGATAATTCGTACGTACGCATGAACGCTACTTTAATTTATATTTCATATTTAATGGAATGAAATCATAATGATATAAAGTTATATTATAATTCTAGTATAATATCATATATAATATCATTAACTCCATTCTTTATATGTCCCACATATGGCATTAACAATTCAAATCACTTTGAGGGTGCGGTAGTCCACACTTCTTAAAATGAAATTATCGTGTTTACCCATAATGGAAACCATAAAGTTATGCCATAAATGAAAAATACTGAAGAATAAAGAAAAAAAATCATAATATATATCATATATAAATATAGTGACATCTTAATTTCCACCATGAAAGGTGTTAAAAGAAGATTGAACAATCATCGTTTCATGAGGCAGTAATTCGCCACCCATAGAAACAGTATGTTCTTTAACCATTAGATAGAGTTGTTTGTAAGTGTAAATAAAATCCATCTCATACAACATCCTAGTATATTGAATATACTGTTTTTAAAAAAAATAATGGGATAAATAGGGTTTAATTATTTGGAGAAGCAAAATAAAACAAACAAACATAAGAGAAGACATTACCTTAAAATCAGGCAACTCTTTTTGATTTGATCCAAAGGCATCCTTGGGAAGACTTATGCCGAAAGTGAGTCTTCTAGTAGTAAAAGAGGTAATTTGAGAGAGTATATTTGAAGAGGTTGGCCGAGCCAAATGGCTTTGAAGTTGTGAATAAGGTGGTATAGGTGGGTGCCTTTTATAAGAGGAGAGGAGGGGATCTTTTGGAAAGACTGAAATGTTACATTATTATGAAATGCTTTTCGGGGTTTAAAGGTCCCAAAATAATATATTTCTAGGATATGGTGATAAGTGTTCGAAATACACCCATCCAATAAGCTTTATACAAGTGTATGAATTATATGTTTCCTTATCATTTCATTTTATCTAAATCGTTCATTAATGAGGTAATCACTGCATCGTCATGGTTTCATAAATAAATTTATTTATTTAATGTTTAAAAATTATAAAAAAATTACCATGATTTATGAAATATTTTTAGCTTTACAATTACTATTTATAGTCTAAGAGATAATTTATGTAGACAAAATTAAAATTGGTTTACTTAGGTGTTACATATTTTTGTTATATTTTCCTTTATTTAAAAAAATGATAAAATGTCACTATCACACAAAAGTGATTCCATGGGGTTCCTAAGTTAGCACAAGGAATCCCATGGTCGGCCATGATACCAAAAATAGAATTAGGACACATTTTGGGGTCATTTTATATCATTATGATATTATTTCATTACCCTTAACTACCCGATTACTAATTAATCATGATAATTGAAGATAATTGTCGTCATTACTATTCATAATGTCCAAAAACAAGAGTCATAATTACATAATTTGGACCATCTAATTCCAAATATGGAATCCAATTTACCAAATTCTAATCACATAAATTGCAGTAATTAATTTAATAATTATTCCCGCTGCAAAAAGTATTAGCGTGTTTTTAAAAAACAATATCAATCAAAAGATTGACAATTGTTTAAGTCCAATTTCAAAGTGAAAGTAATTATAATGACCAAAATTTCATAAAATGGTAAAAACATATTTTTATTATACGTTAAACCCCTCAATATTATAATTTATCACTATAAATTATTTTGATTAAAAAGTTGTTTTTAATTAAAGTTTAGTGTTATTAACTACTCATAAAAAACAGGAAGTTCTCAGAAAAATACCAAAAATTAAACTTAGGATAATTTGGATATTTTGAATCCAAAAATGACATCCAATTTGAAAAACTAAATTTATAAAATTTCAAAAAGTGGGTATTACTATTCATAACAACTACTTTGATTGGTCGCGGTGTGTTAGAACTCGAGGTTGCATACAACAAACGCTACTGTATTATTCAAAGAGAAGTGTACCATGGATGATTGGGGTGTTACAAGATGTATGTTTCATGTTTGATACAAATCCAACTTGAATGGGGACATAAGCTTAAACCACACCATATACCCCACTCTTGGAGGAAAGCCGTCCAAGGGGCCAAGATGATAGGGTGGTCGCTAAGAGAAGGGGATGGACCTGAAGACTAGACTTTAGGGATTTTGTACATATCCCATAAATATGGGAATCAATCCATACATAGTTTTGATTAGGATTTTGTGTAGTTTATCATCATACAGTAAGGAACAAAATAGGGGCAAGATATCTCAACAAGGGACGTGTATGGAACAATGAGTAACCTGACGTGAATGAGGACATAATACCACACCACACCATAAAATACTTTGTGATAACATGGGCTTGGGTCCCAAGAAGGCCTAGGGACCCAAGGCTAGGTCACGGACATGAATGTCATAGCCATGTTTCAGTTTGACATCTTGTAGTGAGGGTGAGGGTGATCATAGTTTATGGTCATAGAGATTGTACCGTAGATTCCTAGTTTAATGTCAAATTCATGGGACAACTGAGTGGAGAGGGAAAATCATCATGCCTATGGTAGACCATAGAGAGACAACGATGATAGAGAATGACTGTTGACCAGGTTTGAAACACAGTATCCACCCTTTTCGGTCTCATGTTCTAGGAAAACAATTGAGCATAAACTATTGAACTAATTCTCAATATGAGACTAGTATCAATTTTCTTCTCGCAATTCTCAAGGACATTAGCTCATAAAAGTAGGAGAGACCTTTGACCAAGAATTCATGTCATTCGAGTGTCCTTTTTGATATAGAAAGTGATGGAAACCCAAATGATGGGGCTCACAAAGCATGGAAGGGTTAGTTCTCATATTAAAGATGATAAATGAAAGAAGGGATGACTCAAGGGGATATGTGTGGCATGGAGAAATAGAACGACATGAATAAAGACGTGAGTCCATACCAAAATTCACAATCTTGAATGAGAATTCAGGCTATGTGGCCGAAGGGGTCTAAGGACCTGAGGCTGAGTGCCCTGGACAATTGTGGCCATATAAACTCTCATGCGGCCATTGCCTCATCATAGCCCCTAAGACCACGTGAGAAATTCTCGGTGTGGGAAACAAGAAATATGACTAAACTCCCCCCATATCATAATGGTCTACACCTATAATTACACTCCTGCTCGAGGTAAACTGAATTTTGGAGAGACTACGATTTAAAATGAACCACTACACTCTATTCATGGTACATATGGATGCCGTGACAACGAAAAAGGATAATATTTGACAAGGTTTGAAACACAATATCCATATCGTCTGACCTGAAATAGGGATAACAAATGAGCATCGAATGCTAGACATATTCTCATTGCATGAATTGTATCAATTTTTAATTTGAAACCCTCAAGGATGTGGGGCCGTGATGGTTGGAGATCCCTTTGTACAAGTATCCATGCCATTGGGAGGTCCCTTTCGATGTGAAAGATAATGAAAGCACAGATTTTAGAATGTGTGGACCATAATTGTGCACATGTAACTTAAAGTCAAGAAAGTCAATAGAAGAGTTGGGAATCTTTAGGGAGGAGTGATACACGGTACGGTCATGATGTAGTTGACATGGATGAGGGGAAAAGCCTGCACCACACTATGAGCTTCGACACAATGGGATGTCCCGATGTTTGGGGCTGGGCCTATGGACGAAATGTCTGGGCGGTCCTATTTATCCCATGAGGACAGGAATCAATCCATATGTAGTTCTTAATGGTTCGTGAAGTTGAAAATCATCCAGTAAGGACGTGAGAGGATTAGAAGAACTAAGTGGGGCACATGGGGTGACCTTCGTAATCTTTCCAAGATTGGGGGAAAAGAAACATGGGATGCATCACAAGAGATCCCCCAAGGGATCTACACCTAGGAGGTGTTCCCAAATGAGAAGATTGTGGGGCTAGACTCAGTACGATGCGTTGAAGCATTCCTACGTATCCCATGAGGTTGGAAATCAAGACACACATAGTTACATGACATGTAATTTAACGTCATGCAGGAAGGCACACAATTTAATGTCATGCATGACATTTCACTGATCAAGTTCATGTAGAAACTAATGTAGTTTAGGATCATGCGGGACCATTATGTAGTTTGGGGTCATAGGACCGTACAGTTTATGGTCATGTAGGACCGTAATGCAGTTTAGGGTCGTGTAGGACCATTACGTAGTTTGGATTCATACATGACCGTATAGTTTGAGGTCCTATAAGACCTTAATGTTTAAGGTTATGTTGGACCATACAGTTTAAACTCAGGTAGGACCGTACTGTTTAATTTCATGTAGGACTTTGGGGACACAAGAAAAGTGTTTCTTGAAGAACACGACATTAGTGGGAGGAGTTATCTACTCACCATACATGTTAATAAGTGATTATCTTCCATTGGAGTAAACCTTGTAAATGATGTTAGGTTCTTCCCATTTGGGATCCAACATGGGTGGTTTCCTACCAGGTATCATTGGTTCCCCCAAGGCCAACACTAGGTCACCCTACAAGAAGGAATTGAGGTGAACGTTATTATTGAAAGATCTAGTTATCTGGTTCTGATGCCTTTCCATATTGTGAATCGCGCAAAAGCTGTTATTGTTGAGCGCTTCAAACTCAGCCAGATAGATTTTAGCTACTTTATCTGCCACATGATGATCATAAATAGTTCTGTGAAATGAGTGAAGTTGTATCTCAATGGGCAGAACATCCTCTATTCCATATACCAGTGAATATGGGGTATCCTGTGTTGAATTATGAGTCGTCATCCAATAAGCCCAAAGTAAATTGGGGAGATTTTCTGGCCAAATCTTCTTATTCCGATCAACCAATTTTTGCAGAATGATAGACAATGTCTTTTAATGCACCGATCTATCCATTTGGTTGTGCAATATTGTGGGAAATATGGTTTGAATGGATGTTGTACTTAGCATACAATTTATTCCTCTCAGCTGCCTAGAAGTATGTACCCTTATCTGTGAGAACGACGTGAGGGACTCCAAATCGGTAGATTATGTTGGAGCTCACAAAGTCAACGATAGAATGAGCCTTGACCTCTTTGAGTGGAACTGAATCTTCCCACTTGGAGATGAATTTTGTGGCAGTGAAGATGAATTTGTACTGGCGATATGTCTCTAGGGGATATGGTCTCATGACATCGAGTCCCAATACCGAAAATGGCCAAGAGTAATTAGTGGTGTGAAGAGGCTCTGGTAGCTGATGCATGAAATTAGAATGAATTTGTCATGCCTGACACCATTCGGTGTACTCGATGAATTCATGGATCATGGAGGGACAAAAATACCCCAATATATGGATCAGGTGAGATAGCATCGGCCTAGTTTGAAGATCCCTGCAAGAACCGGCATGAACTTCCTACATGACCTAGGAAATCTCAGATCCTTGAATGCAATGGAGGTGGACACCATTAAACACATGATTTTAGAGGATCTATTCATGGATTGGGCTGTCCTAGATGGTAAACTGTAATGCCCGACGTCGGATTCGTTGGTGCTCAGCTCAATCTACTGGGATATTATCATTTTAAAGGTACTCGACAAAGGAGGTTCTCCAGACAGGAGTCACTTCTATAACTGTATCCTAGGGACCTCAGGGTCCTAACATGGAGGTTCCAGCAGTAAGGTGTCTTACCTACATGCTGTCATAATAACATAGAGTAATAAAAGAAATGACTCTTTGGAGTGCCATGTGGATAATAAGATAATCATATTCAGGAACTACAAGTGATGTATCTAGGCCAGCCACGGTGTTAGCTCGACTGTTCTAAGATCAAGGTACATGAGTAACTTCTGGCCCAGATTGGAATTGAGCAATTAACTGGAGAGTGCATTCCAATAATGGCATGAGCTCTAGCTTTTTGATGGCATAATCATTGTTGATCTACTTGACGGCCAGTTCAATGTTCCATTTTATATTAAAATGGAGAAAATCTATCTCTAGGGCCAGATTGAGGCCAGTAATGTGAGTCTGATACTCTACCTCGTTTTTGGTGCCGACTTCTAACAACAGGAATGAGTATGGTAGAACAACTTGTGCAGGGTTAATGAAGATGATACCCAGGCCTACTCCACTGAGACTGGTGTCATTGATCCTTCTACTAGTGGGGCTCTGAGAAGCACCATTGAAGTACATTTTCCAACATTGGATAGCTTGGTCTACCAATAAGATTGCCTCATTAGAAAAATCATGGTTCGGGGACTCGTCCGCAGGAGTTGGATGGGAATCAAGGGTGTCTGCCAACGGTTTCCCCTTATTGGCCTTATAAGGGACAAACATACTGTCATACTACCATAGAATCACTAGACACCAAACTAAATGACCTGTTATCAAGTGGTGGTTCAAGTTTTACATCAGCGGATCTACTCGGGACACCATTTATACTTCTTCACGTTATAGGTAATGTCACAATTTCTATACTGTGAATACTATTGCAATGTAGCTTTTCTCAAGAGGGGATTATCTGGTCTCGGTTTCGAGGAGCATGCGGTTGAGGTAATAGAGGCTATTCTCTATTTCCTCGTTTCTCTTCTGGATGATAAGGGCACCAAGTGATTGCTCTTGGGAAATCATATAAAGGACCAACGGATTTTCAGAGATGGGTGGCATTAAGACTAGAAGCTAGAGAAGATACTGATTTATTTCCTCAAAAGTAGTCTAACACTCTTCATCCCACTCATAGAAAATGTATTTCTTCAGGTGTTGAGAAAAGGGATTTCACTCTCTAGAATAATTCACGACAAATCAGGGTATGTAGGCTAAGTGAACTTGGAATCCATGAATCTCACAAATGTTGCTTGGAGGAGAAATCTGGATAATGGCCTTAATCTTCTCTAGTACAGTCTCAATGTCCTTATATCGTGCATCGAAGCCGAGAAACTATCCAGAGGTCACCTTGAAGGCACAGTTCAATGGGTTCATCTTCAGGTGATGGTAACGGAGGAAGCTGAACACTTTCTCAAGGACTTTGTGATGGTCTTGACGTTGGCGAGATTTGGACACCAGGTTATCCATGTAACATTCCAGCAATGTTCCACGGATTGACATAAATATTCGATGCATATCCCTCTAATTGGTGGAACCAACATTCTTTAAATCGAAGGTCATGACTTGTTAATATATAGTACCTTGTGGTGACCTAAAGGATATAGACTCCCCATCCTCAAGGGCCATTAAAATATCATTATACTAAGAGTACCCATCCACAAGGGAGAGGGATTGGAAACAATATGTAGCTTTGATAAGAAATTCTGTCATAGGAATGGGAAAATCATCCTTCGGGCAAAGACTGTTGAGATCCCAAAAGTTGATGCAGACTCTAATTTTTTTTTCTCCTTCCTGACTAGTACAATGTATTCTAGCCATTTGGGTTACATGACCTCATTAATCAAATTGGAACTGATTATCTTATCAAAATTTGCTACCACCATGGCACTGTGAGAAGGGAGCATCTTTCTGGGAGGCTGCTTGAACCCATGATGACTTGTCGGGAGACCGAGGCGGTGGATGGCTACCAAACAATCAAGTCTTGAAATATTTTCATTACTCCAGTCAAATACATCATAGTGTATTTTACAGAATTATATTTACTATTTTCTCTCCTCTAGGGGCATGGTGACACTGATCAATGTGGGATTCGGGTCTGCCATGCTACTGAGGATCACCTGTACCAACTCGTCAACAATGTCGGATATTCCCTCTTTAAAGGCAAGGTGAGAATCATCTAAATCATCTTCATCACTTATGGAGGGGTGGATCCTCAAGAGTAAGATCTTCCCTTATGGGGGTAAGAGGCTCCAGGATCACCTGATCCTAGTTTGTGTAGGAGTATGGGGTCATATTCTAGTGTCTCATAGTCCTGGGAATATCCTCCCCCATCGTTCTAGAAACAACGAAGCATTGTCCTGTGTCTGGAGTTATAGCCTCCAATCAATGGAATGGAAAGATGTATGCACCATCGAGATCTTCCCACAGGTCGGTCACAGTCATATCATGCTCGACCTCGTTAGCATGAATATGCTTATCATTTCTCTTATAACAATCAACATCCAGATAGCGGGCTTCACAAGAGGCAAAGGGGGATGAGTCACTAAGAAGCACACCGAGTCGACCATTAAGGGAGTACTTAAGGCACTAGTGATATGATGAAGGAACCACCGCATGCAGTTGGAGCCACGACCTGCTGATGAACACATTGTATGCGGTGTCCTAGGAGACAATCATAAACTTGATGCTGGAAACTAGATGATTAAGCTGGGTCATCAAATGGATCCGTCCAACCTATGTATGTTCAGTCCTATCATATCATTGGATTCTTAGGTTATAGGGACTCAGATCATCATCTGAAAACCCCAACTTTCAAAGTGTTTGAGTCAGTATTAGGATGATCTGAGAGCCTGTGTCGATAAGACAACGATGAACCTCTACGCCATTGAACAAGCCGGTGATGTATAGTGGGAGAATGTGCCTTTATATGGGACAGTATTCATCATATCCAAGGAATAAGATGATGGAATGAAATTCATCATTCTAGATCACCTCATTATGAATGACTTCTGGGGCTGCTACCTTTGTCTTGAACTGGAGGGGGCTTCTTGAAGCCTCGATGAGGGCCTCACGCATATTTGACTACAGGTAAAGGGCCTCAAGGATAGAGAGACTTTCGAGAATGTTAGAATGATGTTTGAGAACATCATAATCGCATGCTAGTAATGAACTTATGCTTACATGAGGTCACTCTATGACAGGATGTATGGTGGGCCCTGCCGACTAGGCCAATGACTAACTAGTGCTAGGAATATCCTACTGTTCACTAGTCGAATCCTACCGAGTGAATACTAAAGGATGGCCAAACGACTAAAACAGAACTGTAGAAAAGCGTGGTAGGTCATGGTGCGGTTGAGGTGGCTCTTCCAGATCCAACAACACAAATGGCAGTAATGGCGGACCTGGTGTCACCAGATGAGAAGGCCGCGTAGACTGAGATCTACAATGGGCATGCTGCCTAGTTTCGGTCGCGTGAATAGCCTTGCCGAAAGTACTGACTGAGGCACTCTGACAGCCAATATTGTCATGGCTCCAGCAACGCTGGCAACAGTTGGGGACTTTGGGAGGATCCGCCTGGAAATCCTCATTGTCAGGAATCAGGTAGGGATTTAATATCTCTACAGTACTAAACGTGGTGTACCCTGGACTGTCTCATGAAGATTCATCCACTACAATATAGATTCTTGGATGGATATCCATCTTTGGTTGTTGGAAATTTCTGATAGTACGGGTTGAAGATTGCATTGGTGGGGGACATTACAATTCCTTATGTTGCAGGTGCTTGCTATTCTGGGAAGAGGATGACTAAGACGATGATGCAGAAGTTTTAGCTGCTTATTTTAAAGGATCTAGCTGATTTAGGCATGCATGGATAACACCCTGGGAATGATCGACTGTTTTACGAGCCATCCAATCATCATAATTCTTGGATCTGTTGCTAGAAACTAGATACCAATATCCTTTGTTGTTGTTGCTATTGTCTGGCCTCATGAAGATACATTCCACCCATACTAGAGATGGGCCAAACCAAACCATGTTTTTATCCACCTATTCTTGAATCCCATATTTAAAAACCTATCAGTATTTGAGGGTGTGCCCCAGGAAGAAGTGTTAGGGTCAGTAATTATGGCCATCAGTGATGCTCGACTCTTTTAGCATTCTACACTGAGGAAAATGTAGAATCCCCTGCTCTATAGCACTTTATAAATAACAAGGGACTTGTGACTTGTTGAATGAGAAGGTCTAATTCTTCTTATCTAGAATGATGGACTCAGAGTCTGACCCTAATGAGGGTCTGGAGGATATTGATGAGGAGGTGGAGTTTTTTTATCTCACCTAGGTAGAGCGACACATTATGCGGGGGGCCCCTTCCAATTCTGAGGTGTGCATTGTTAGGTCAGAGGTTGTGCTTGAGGTGGAGGGCCTCTGTGAGGTTATGAAGCTGACTCCACTAGTAACAATTCTAGTTTCTCGGGGCCTCTATATGAGCCATTGTAGTGGGCTCAACACTAGTGGACCTTTTCACAGGTATTGCAAAAGGCAACGAATGTTCCTTCTTGGATTGTTGTAAGGATTCATCTAGGTGTTGAGTCATTTCAAATAAGTCTTAGAATTTCACAAGGCAGTTCTTAGAGATCATAGAGGGGACCATTTCTCTCTTAACATTCCCTATGCACGTCATTAGAAATGACTCTTGAGTCAGCATCATGTCAAAATAATATGTGAATCCTTTCTACTTAGCGTCATAGTCGGAAACACACTCATCAGGCCTTTGCATTCACTTGAAGAGGTCCGCGATAAACGTTCTCCTAGTGGTGGAACTGAATTGGTAGAGGAATTTACAACAGAGGTCCTCCAAGTTGGTCACTATCCTGAAGTAAATCAGTATTTACCTGATGAACATCATCCCATCCAATGTCTGTACGAAACACCGATGTTTTGCCAACATCTTGTTGTACTGGTGTTCCCAACATGGGGTGACACCTTAAGATAATGTGGGATAGGTGCTGTGGTGGGTCCCCTGTCCCATTGTAGGGAGAAAATGTGGGATTCCCGAAACCCTAGGGTACTGGCATATCATCCAACCATGATGGGTATGGCTTGCCATCATGCATGATTTCCACCTGTCGAGCCTCAAAAGATTGGAGGTGGGAGTTGAGTGCCTCCATGGGATCATTTGTGTGATTATTCGTTTCATGATGAGGATCCCTGACCACTAGTGCATTGGCAGTTTCTTCCACAAGATAAATAAGCCCTACGACTCGTGGAGCAGATGGTGGAACGACCTATGGAGCAGTTGGGAGAATTTGAACTAGATCTCGAGTATTGTTACAACGTTCAGGAGGGTTTTAAAGACACATACTACACCCTCCTACCATAAATTCCAGCCTCAACAATGTCTATATGGGATGGAGGGTTAGGGTCACCTTGGTGCAGTTCTCCAAGTGGATGTTGTGCCTACCCCTACTACCCTAGGCGAGGATCACCGTAGTCTGGATATCACTCCATAGCACTTTCAGTAAGGAGGTCCATGATCACCTTCTTTTTTTCAGAAAGTTGATGATGCAACGCGGTTTTTTCAGGGTCGTCAACCACCTTCTATACTAAGCTTGACGAGTCTATGGGTTTGACGAATCTGAGGAGTTCCTTGACCTTTTTGGGATTCTGGATGAGTACTCGTGCCCCAGTAGGCACAGGATTACCCCCATAGAGTTCTCTGCGGGAGAGTGACCTTTCCAAATAGATCCAGTAGCTACGACACACCCTTAGAGGGTATGTTCATGTCCAGGCGATTCTACTCATTCTCTCCCTCTGATTGGTCAATAATGTTAACTGTAACCCTGCTTGGAGGCATATCCTCTCTGTCACCTGGAAAATTGGGTTGGCGCCAGATCGAACTGAAATGGAGGGACACATACTACCCCCAACCATGAATTTGAACATTGGGATAAGCCTCATCAATTATCCTGCAGAGGAATTAAAATCACTGGACACATAGTTGTTGGAGGGTCTTATGGCGGCCTGGTGATTCTAGGCACTAGGCCACGGAGAGTGCAGCCAAATCGTCCAAACGACATTGTTGGAAGATATATATGAAGTGTTCCTTACTCATGAGGTAGTTAAATCATTGATTTAGAAGGTGGAAGTGAGTCACCCAGAGGGTCTGGAGAAAGAACCCAATATCGTCTTGGTTGATCACTTCTGGTGCCCTAAAATTTGGTGCTGGAACTGGATAGAACATCTCGAGGAAATGGTTCACTATGACGATATCCCACAAACACTTTGTTCCAGATTTAGGGTGTGGCCCTTCATTGCCACACTCATATAAAAAAGGTGGATGGGGAACTTGTAGTGGCACTCATGCAGACCATTGAGATGGCAAGATGGCTGGTGGAGAATATGGCGAGCGAGTCGACAAAACCCCGCATCTTGGGATATCCTCTGATGAGTGTAGTGACTTGTCCACCACATCATGGTAAGACAAGATAATGAACTCAATTTTTGTTGTAGGGAATAATATTTCTTGAAATGGGTTATGTTGTTACTCATCCAACATTTCTCCCTAGAATAGCTCTTAGTGATCTCTAGTGGAGGTAGAGAGTGCTTTCGGTGATGTTTGTGGTGATTGCACAGTTGGAACCTGTGGGGTTTCCAAATGTCCGTCCTATTTGATGTACCTATGGAGGGAGTCATGGATCCGATGGACCTCACATTTTGGATGTATGAGGATAATGCACCTTGTTCTTTCTTTGCCCATTACACGATGGATATAGGCAAGGGTTTCATCGTTGAGTCATATTCCTCCTCTGAATATGAGAAGCAGACTGGTTTGATCTCTGTCTGAATCTTCTAGGAATTTATTAATGGTGGAGACGACCCGCCCTCCTACCCCATGATGGATTTTCAGGGTAGGGTCGATTTTTGGAATAAGGAGGTCCGGTGGTCGTACCAGTGCAGGGGTGGGGTTGACTTTCGCCAGAGTGAGCTGTGGCGTGAGGAGAACCTGGACAGATATCAAAGGAAACATGGGGAGGACCTCGGTTTCCACTGGCTAATGTGTAGAGGGGACCTCCATGGGAAAGGTTGGAGCATGTTGGACCTCTGCTGGAGTTAATAGGAGCATGGGTAGGAACTCCATTATTGCTTCCCCTGGCAGCATCAGTGCGAGGAGGGTCCTTGTACTTGTCAAGCCGAACACAGGTGGGACCTCCATGCTAGGTTCTGGTGAAGCAAAACTGACCTTCACTCCTCATATTGTTGAGGCGAGGGGAACATTTCAAGTTTCTACAAGGACATGGGGAAGCCCCCCATACTGGATATTGTCCAGATGTGTAGCATCTCCATATTGGCAGTCTCTGGTAAGAGGAATGAACCCATACCAAATGTAATGAGTACATGAGAGGCTTCCGTACAGAGTGTCACTGCTGTGTGGAGAACCCTCATTTGGATTGAAGGTAGCACAGGGCGGACCTCCATGCCGAGATTGAAAGCTGGGAGGACCCATGTTCTACATGGTGGGGGTATGGGGACGTCATCTATAATGGGTGTCGCTGTCGCACGTCGGCCAGTGACAGAAGCACCCTGCGCTGGCGGCCGAGAGAGTCGACCCAACCTGCCCATGGGGAAGTTGGGCCCCGGTCTATATCGAGTATATAAGTGCCCCTAATCAATGTAATTAGGAGGATGATGATACACATCGACGGTGGGTCGGGCCATAGTAGTGGCTGGCGTCGATGCCCTATGGCAGGCGTCCTCCTCGACCTGCGCCCGACGCTAGTCTCAGGTCAGCCGAACCGGGGCCAGTGGTGTAGGTACATAGCTTACATGCTCTTCAACCCATGGGACTAGGTGGTGGCACTAGCACAATATTTTGGGGGCCTTCCTGGGGGGGGCATGGAACGAGATCCCAACCGGGCTGGCACAAATATCCCCTACCTCATCGGCTTAGGGGAAGGAGTCATCAATGCATTCGGGGGAGAGTATCTTGAAATTACTGTACGTTGGGGTGTGGATTAGTGTCACCCAATTATGCCCTTGTGGGAGGTGGTGTGGATGATGCGTAGATGCCTCTAAATCCTAGTGGGCCATATCCCAAGTTGGGATAATCTCCTCCTACTCATATCGACATAAAAGCTCACTTATCACCCTTTGTTGTATGAATTTAGAAGGGGAGATGTAACATTGAAGCCCATCAGCTGTGGGAGTGGATGTTGTCACAGAAGTAGTTGAGCCACTTGGGATTTTCATATTGGAATTTTCCATGCCCCAGTGTCGGTGGGCATGTGGCGATCAGGTTCCTAGTGTAGCAGCTTGGTTCCTGGCAAGCAGGGAGACTAATCCATTAGTGTTGGAAACAAAAAAATTTCCGTCTAGTGCCCCAACGACACTCCATCTCCCCAGATGGGTAGGAAGGATCTATGCTGACAACATCATAGACCAGGATGTCCAATGTTTTGACTACCCCATATTATTCTCATATTCAATCTATCCCTTTTATTTGCTTTGCAGGACCTGGCGCTAGATAACTGGATCTCGTAACATGCTAATCCACTGATGTCTAGAACACTACTAACCTCCACATTGAGGAGAAGAACATCACATCAGGATCACCATTTCTGTTTTTGATGCTTTTTCTGGGGTGTATGTATCCGTCTATAGTGGACCAATAGCTGTTTCCCCACATTCCCGCATTCCAAAGGCAACCGACATTCGTCTATTATTCGGGGAGGCTTACTTCTTGATTGAAATGAGACGATGGGATATCAGTTCTTTATTTCATGGATTCCTCCTCGGAACTCCTCACCTGTCCAGGTCTCCCTTATTGACTAAGATGTATTCCATGAAACTCTTCCCAATGCCATTTTTTATGGATTACAATTAATTACAATTATACTATTGTGAGATTACAGGGGGTTTGGTCATGGAAGAAACCTTCGGTCAGGGGAGTAGTCACGTTGGACATCACTGGTGTGTCTGGATGTTAGAACACATGAACATCTAGGTTTCTTCCCCTTATTAAAGGGATTATCGAGGGTGGGGAATCCTGATGAATCCCACCTAGAATGAAGGGAATTATATGCCATAGACATGTATCTGAGGTTTTCCTCACCTTCCCTTCTTTAAAACAGGGTATCCTACGAGTTTAACCTCTATCGAAGATTGATCTAACTAATTAGAACATTGACTAGAGTGAATTAGATGTATGAAACCCCTAGATAGAACACTGATGTTTAGGATAACATGTGGTTAGTTACCCTGTTACAGGTAGGAAGTGTGAAAAGATGAATTGGCATGATCTCACCACGATGTGGTGGCCCGGGTAAGAAACAAGACGGATAATGGATGGGTATGTAAAGTGAATAGAGATTGATATGGATTCGACTTGAGGGTGACAATGATGTTGGGCTTCAACCTCGAAAAGGCCTCCCACAAATCCATGTGGTAGGGAATCAAAGTCCATGTAGATTGCGATAGGGGTATAGAATTAGGGTGTGCACAGATAACTATGACCAATGATATATTATGGCTTATGCATGGTTAGTAGCCTAAATTTGGTCTTACTACACTGAGAAAAACCAAAGATATGGGTCCTAATAGATGGGATGACAGTGGCATACTATTGGGTTTGGGTTGACAATGACCTACAGCTGACATGGAATCACAATAGCTTACCACTGCGTGTGGTCCACAATGGATTACCGTTGGGTAGGGGATCACAACAGCTTACGGCTGGCTGGGGTCACAACAACATACCACTAGATGGGATCACAATTGCATACTGCTGGATGGGGTCACAACGGCATACCGCTCGATGGGGACACAATGTCTTACCACTGGATGCGGTCACAATGGCATAACGTAGGATGAGGGTCACATAAACATACCACTGGATGGGGTCATAGTGGCTTTCCACTAGATGGGGTCACATCAGCATACCGTGGGATGGGGGTGAACCTCAGTGAGGTTTCCTGTAACACTCCATGTTTTTCTAAAAATAAATAGAAAGTCATGGAACATTTTTAATGTAGATATTTATAAGTAGCCTTTAAACATAATTTTCCACTACAATGTTATGAATTTCAAGAAACATTCATCTACAATTGTGTTCAGTAAGTTATGAATAGTAATATGACCTTAAGGAATAGTAAGTTTTATTATTATTTTTATTTCATAAGGATTTAAGATAATAACATCTGGGTAAATTTTTCATTGTGAAATTGAAGTATTTATAGAATTATAATTGTAAATTTTTGAATTAAGAATGGTTTTATTTAAAAAATAAATAAAAAATATTTTGAAAAATATTTTCAAAAAATGTACTTCATTATTGAATTCTACACGTAGAAAAATAGTTAGTGTAAATTTTTGGGATTTTTTAGAAATTCTTTAATTTTTGATGAATAGCGAAATATGATAAAATACCATATAATCAAATTATCAGTAAAATTCACTATTTTTAACTTCGTAAGTGATGTGAGGCCACTTGGTTCGAACTCACATGCCATTATTAATATTTGAGGTCACATTAACTTTGACTATTCATAATCGTGTGAAAATATTATAATAATGATTAAAATAATGAAAAATACCCCTTCTCCTCTACTATAAATATCACCCTCGCTCCCCTCTTCTTCCCAGACCTCTCAGTCCTTGAGCCATGCCTGAGATCTGACCAATACTCTTCCCAAGGATCTTCCCAAAGTCATACAGCTTATGGTCTCATAGAAAGACCAAAACCAAAGCCCTTATGAATGATCTCACGGAGAATAGATCAAGAGGAAGTTTAAACATGTTTGAAGTAAGACAAGCCTGAGGTAACAGAATTCATAACCCAATTTCCATTATTTGGATTTACCTTATACATTATTATTTAAGTGATATTAAAATTGTTTGTGTGATGTGTTTTCTTATATTATAGTGAATTATTTCTAATTACAGTGTATATACATTTTTCATCCACTCTATCATGTCTCTCTTCAATTGTATGATATTTATAAGGGAATTATTAACCCGATTTTCATTTATTGGGTTAAACTTAAACTTCATTATTTATGTTCTATTTAAATTGTTTGTGTGATGGGTTCTGTTTATATTATGTTTTATTATGTGTATTTACTGTATATATAGACATACTCCATCCACTTTATTAAGCCTCCCTCCAATTGTATGTAATTTATAAGTGGCTTTCCTTTTTAAAAACCTCTTTAAAATTCAGTTTTACGAAATTTCAAGGAAATGTTTTTATAAAATTATTCATGTTGTATGATTATGTTTTGATTCCTGGGAATTATTTATGATGATGTGTGGGACCCATATCTTCCTCCAATGCATTGGGTATGTGTGAGTTGGAGGTAAGCCGTATGGTTACTCCATGTGTAACTACGCTGGTCACACATATTGTAAGGTAGCTGTGGGGGTTACGAATTATAAGGTAGCTGTGAGGGATAAAATATTATGTAATTAATTCCCCAAGACAAATTTAGGATTATATTTATTTTCTCATGTTTTTTTTGGATCTTGTGTAAATCTCATGTTACTCAAAGTAAGTATATATGGGTGAAAAGCATGCCTTTTGAAAATACATTTATACATTATGAGTATTCATGGACTAATGTGTTATTTCCTTATTTTTCATCTCTTAATGAGATTTGGTTCTCATCCCATCTTTTTAAATGATTTTCATAGGTTAATGTATGTGTAAGACAATGAAGTAAGCTGTGTTAAATGATGAAGAATTGTCCATGAATCAAGTATTAAGTTTTATTGTTTTATATTTTGAAAAAAATGAAGACTATTTTTATGGTATCCACTCTATATTAATGTGTAATGTCTTGAATGTGTTATGTCCCAATTTTCTAAATCTCTATACATGAAAATATCCTCAATGTAAAAGTAGTTTTTTCTTTTCTAAATTCTAGATTATGTATGTAATAAGGCCGGGTGCTTATAGTTGGTATGAGAGGATGTTTTAGATAACATTATCGTTTAGGGTGATGTCAAAATAATCCCATAAATGATTTTTACTCTATGATTAATTTGAAATGTTATATCATTTTAAAGATTACCATGTTGTTTCATCTATTATATGTTTGTTCAGAATGGTTTTCCGTAGAAGGTATAGGGATGATGAAGAGGATAGGCACCGATAGAATGACATCCTTCCATATCTATATCCTGGAATGGTAGGGATTTGAACTAAGAAGTTTTTGACAGTAATGGCTTAGATAACGTAGGAAACAAATAGCGGTGGCATCTATGCAAGAGAACCAATAAAGGTACCACAAAGAAACATGATAGTAGTGCAAAATTTTATTTGACAACACCCTCCTTCTTTCAATGAATCATCTGACCCAGTAGCAGCAGATGGATGAATCAAATCCCTTTAAAATATATTCAATGTTATGGTACGTTCAGAAAATCAAAAGTTATGTCTTTCCATTTATCATTTTGAAGGGGAATCTGATTAGTGGTGGCCAATGGTAATAAATATCAGTGGAAGAGAGGATTTTTATTCCTTGGAGTGGGTTGAATTTAAAAGTCCTTTCCATGAAAAATATATTCCTAAGGTGGTGGGATAATTAATGGAGAAGAAATTTTTTGAATTGAAAAAGGAGGAAGATTCAGTGGTTGTGTATGAAGTTAACTTCACCCAACTCATGCGGTATGCTCCAAATCTTATTCTGAAGCTTGAGAGAAAAATCAACCGCTTTTACTTATGATTGAAGCCAAGGTATCGAAGGGAGTTGGCCTCCCGTAAATTCAAAAGTTATGAGATACTTTTCCAATATGGTAAGAGGGTAGAGATGGGGTTTTCGGATGATCACCTGCATTTTGGAAAAGAGTAGTAGAAGTGGTCTAGATGGAAACAATGGGTATGAATCAGCCAATGAAATCTGATGGTAAGAAAATCCAGTTTTCAATTTGTGAAAAGTATGGAAAGAAGCACCGTGGGGAATGTCTTAGAAAAACTGAGAATTGTTTTAAATGTGTTAAGATTGGAAGTGTGGACCTAGATTGTAATGAATATGATCCTAAGACTAATCCTGATAAGAAAATTGTAAAGTGTTTTAAATGTGGTGAGATGGGTCATTATGAAAATGCTTTCCCCAAGAGACATCTGAATGATGCAAAGAAGCAGGAAAATAAGTGAAAAGGTGTAGTGAGATCCTTCGTAACTATGTCAGTAGATGTCGGTCCATCCAATGAAGTTGTATCAGGTAATTTTTTTTCACTCATATTTTGCTATTGTTTTGTTTGATATGGGGTCAACAAATCCCTTCATCTTTGAGATTTTTTTTGATAAATATGAAATATCACCTCAACAAAAGAATCCAGAACTTGTTGTTTAAAAAAAGGGAGAAATGTTACAGTAGAGTGGAATTATATGAATCTTTCTATTGTGTTCTATGGAAATACTTTACCTGCAACCCTTGTTGTTTTACCCTTAGTTGAGTTTGATGTTATTCTCGGAATTTATTGGCTTTCTGATTATCATGCTAATATTGACTGTAGAGCTAAAGATGTTTTTTTTAGAAAGATTATTAGTTTGTATACAAGAATGAACACATAGAATTGATAACATATGAGGAAGTTGAGAAAGTATTCAATGATGTAAATGAATGTTATCATTATCATATTGTTGTAAAAAAGGGAACTATTTAGATGAACTATGTGATGGTGGTAAATTAATATGTTGATGTTTTTCCCAACGATTAACCCGGTGTCATAAATGATCGGGAAGTTGAATTCAAAATTAACTTAGTTTCTAATGAAAATCCAATTTCAAAACACCCTTACCATATGGATCAAATAGATCTTCTTGAATTAAAAATCAGTTGATGGATTTTCCTAATAAAGGATTCATTCATCCTAGAACTTCACCATAGGGATCTCCTATTTTGTTTGTTAAAAAAAGATGGTTTCATGATGCTTTTCATTGATTATTGAGCTTTTAATAACATCACTGTTAAAAAAAAGTATCCTTTACCTCATATCGATGTCTTATTTGATTAGATCCAGGTAGTTCAGTACTTTTCTCAGATTGACTTGAGATTAGGATACGATCAGCTGCAGGTGAAGGAAGATGACATCCTGAAAGCAGCCTTTCATACTAGATATGTGAATTATGAATTTGTCGTTATGACCTTCGGGTTAACTCATTCAACTGCTGTATTCATGAATCTTACGAATAGAGTATATAATGAGTTTATTTATAAGTTTGTGGTTATATTTATTGATGAAATTCTGGTATTTTTTAAAAATAATGGAGATCATGAAAAACATCTATGGGTTGTTTGAAAAACCATAATAGAAAAGAAACCGTTTTGAATATTCAACAAGTGTGATTTTTGGTTGCAACAGATTTATTTTATTGGAATTAATAATGATTGAATAAAAATTGATCCTACCAAAACAAAAGTAGTTGATTAATGGCCATGACCCACAAATGTTACAGAGATTCGTAGTTTTCTTTTGTTAGCAAGTTATTATCGCTGGTTTGTTGAGAACTATGAATAGTTATCTACCCCGATAACTATGTTAACAAGAAAAGGGTTTAAATTTGTTTGGACAGAAGAATGTGATGTTTGTTTTCAAGAAATGAAGAAGAGATTGGTGAATGCTTCAGATTTGGATTTACGTTCCTGAAATGTTGATTTTTTCATCTATAAGGATGCTTCAGTGAAGGGACTTGGTTGTGTTTTGTTGCAGAATGATCAGTTAATTTCCTATGCTTTGAGACAACTTAAAACACATGAGATAAATTATCCCACGCATGATTGGGAATTGGTTGATGTGGTTTTTGCTTTGAAAATTGGGATTCATCATTTAGATGAAGCCAAATGTGAAATATATACTGAACATAAATGTATGATGTATATATTCACTTAGAAGGAATTAATCATGAGGCCAAGCGATGGCTAGAACTGATTATAGATTGTGACTGCATGATCAATTACCATCCTAGAAAAGAAAACAGAGTGGCAGATTCCTTATGTCAAAAACACCATGCATCATTAACAATGCTGCGTTTAGAACATGATCCCTTAATTAATGATTTGATGAATTTTGGATTAGAATTTGTTGGTGTAGGAAATACCTCTGTTTTGTTTTAGGTTTTAGTGCAGTCTTCATTGTTAGAAAAAATTATGCAGGTGCAGAAAAAAGACCATGAGCTATAGAAAAAGGTATAATTCAATAAAATGGGTAATTTAACAATTTTTAATCTTGAAAAAGATTGTGTTTTGATATTTGGTAAAAGGTTTTGTGTCCCTTGGGATTTCCAGATGAAGAATGAATTGTTGTGTAAATATAATAGTTCTCCATTTTCAGTTCATACTAGCAGTACTAAAATTTCAACATACCTTTAGGATTATTATTGGTGGGATGGAATAAAAACGGATATTTCTGATTTTGCCATGAAATGTTTGACATTCAACAGGTTAAAGAAGAGTTGTAGCTACGGAAGGGGATGATTCTTCTTTTTCTAGTTCTAGAGTGGAAATGGGAGAATGTATAGTTGGAATTTGTGGTGGGATTACCAAAGACTTCTCCAGGTAACAATGTGATTTGGGTTATTATTGATCGGCTAACAAAATCTTCACATTTTCATTCTATATGACATACAATGTCTTTGGATTAGCTTTCTTGAATGTACCTTAAGGATATTGTCAGGTTACATGGAGTTCCTCTTTCCATTGAATCAAATTTGTATCCAAGGTTCACATATAACTTTTGGAAGGGACTTCAGAGGTCACTGGTCACAGAGTTAAAATTTTGTACAACTGTTCATCCTCGATCAGATGGGCAGTCAGAACGAATGATTCAATCTTTGGAGGATATGCTTTGACCTTGTTCAATGGACTACCAGGGAAGTTGAGATAAACATATTTCCTTAGTTGAGTTTTCTTATAATAACAGTTTTCATTCCATTATTTAGATGACTCATCTTGAGGCCGTGTATGGGAAGCAGTGTTGGACTTCAGCGTTTTTCAATGAAGTCAATGAAAGAAAGTTGATGGGGCCATAATTAGTAGAATAAGTGGATAAGAAAATGAGGATGATCCAACATCACATAAGGACAACTCAGAGCAGGCAGAAAATTTATGCAAATAAAAGAAGGAAAGACTTCTCTTTCGAGGTAGGTGAACATGTTTTCCTTAAAATCTCTCCTTGGAAAAGTGTGATGCATTTCGGTAAGAAAGGTAAGCTATGTCCACGGTTCATCGGTCCTATTGAAATCTTGGAGAAAGTTGGAACAATGCCATACCACGTAGATTTGCCTCTGTGTTTTTCATAGGCACACAATGTTTTTCATGTTTTGATGTTGAGAAATTATGTTTCATATTCATCACATGTCTTGATCCCAGAAGCAGTTCAGCTAGAAAAGAACCTTTCTTATAAAGAGAAACCAGTTCAGATTCTTGATCAAAGGGAATAAGTATTGCGGAATAAGGTAATCCACCAAGTAATGGTTTTTTGGAGAAACCACTTGGTTGAAAAAGAAACATGGGAGTCTGAAAATGCTATGAGGGAAAAGTACCCTCAAATGTTTAATAAGTAAATAAAACTACGAGGATGCAATTTTCAAAAGGTGGGGATAATGTAACACCCCATGTTTTTCTAAAAATAAATAGAAATTCATGGAACTTTGTTTAAAGTAGATATTTTTTACTATCCTTTAAACATAATTTATCCACTATTATGTTTTGAATTTCAAGAAACCGTCATCCACAATTGTGTTCAGTAAATTATTTGGAGTCTGATGAAACCAACATGTTTTTTTGTGTGAAAGGTAACATACCCTTATGAATAGTAATATGAATAGTAATATGACCCTAATTAATAGTAAATTTAATATTATTTTATTTTCTTAAGGCTTTAAGAAAATAATATCTTGGTTAATTTTTCATCGTGATATAGAAGTAGTTAGAGAATTAGAATTTTTAATTTTTGAAATAAGTATTCTTTTATATAAAAATTCAATATAAAATATATAGAAAATTATTTTCAAAATTTTAATTCATTTTTGACTTCTAAACATCAAAAAATGGTTACGGTAATATTTAAGGATTTTTCGGAAATTCTTTAATTTTTGATGAATAGCGAAATACAATAAAATACCATATAATCAAATTATCAGTAAAATTCTCTATTTATGACAGCATAAGTAATACAAGGCCAATTAATTCGAACTCAAAAGCCATTATTACTATTTTTGGTCACATGAACTAAGAAGATTCATAATATTGGGCAGAAATATTATAATAATGATTAAAATAATAGAATATACTCCATCTCCTCTATTATAAATACTACACTCACTCTCATATTATTCCCACGCGTCTCAAGCCTTGAGACATGCATCCATTCTACCCAATACTCCTCCCAAGGATCTTCCTCATGTCCTAGAGCTACTGGTCTCACCCAAAGACTAAAACAAAATCCCTTAAGAAGGATCTCAAGGAGAAGTGATCAACTGGAAGTTTAAACTAGTTTGAAGTAAGCCAAGCTTGAGGTAAGGTAATTTTTATCCCTATTTCGATTGATTTGTTTAACCTTATACTTAGTTATTTATGTTCTATTAAATTTTTTAGTGTTTTTTATTTTTCTTATATTAAGTTGAATTATGTCCAATTACAGTGTATATAAATTTTCCATCCACTCTATTATGTCTCTCTTAAATTGTTTCATATTTATGAGGGAATTGTTAACCTGATTTCCATTCATTGGGATAACCTTCTACTTCATTATTTATGTGCTATTTAAAGTTTTTGTGTGATGGGTTCTTTTTATATTATGTTTCATTATGTGTATTAATAGTATATATATATATTTACATACCCCCATCAACTTTATTAAGACTCTCTTTAATTGTATGTGATTTATTTGTGGCTTTCCTTTTTTAAAAACCTCTTTTAGAATTCGGTTTTACAAAATTCCAAAGAAATGTTTATATGAAATTATTCCTGTTGTATGATTATTGTTTAGTTCTTGGGAATTATTATTGATGAAGGGTGGGACCTATATCTCCCTCCAATGCATTGGGTATTTGTAAGTTGTAGGTTGGTCATATGGTTACTCCATGTGTAACTACGATGGTTACACAAATTATAATGTAGCTGTGAGGGTTACAAATTATGAGGTATCGATGAGGGTTACAATATTATGTAAGTAATTCACCATGATATCTTTTGGATTGTATTTATGTTCTCATGTTTTGTGTGGATCTTGTGTAAATTTCATGTTACACGAAGTATGTATATATTGGTGAAAAGCATGTGTTTTGTAAATGCTTTCATATGTTACGAGTATTAATGGAATAATGTTATCTTTCCATTTTTTTTCATCCCATACTGAGCTTTTTTCCTCATCCCATGTTATAAAATGATTTTCAATGATTAATTGTTGTGTAGGAAAAAAAAAGAAGCCATGTTAAATGATGATTAATTGTCAAAGAATCATGTTTTATGTTTTAATGTTTTATATTTTGATAAACAGATGGAGGATTTTTTATTGTATCCACTCTGTAATAATGTGTAATTTCATTAATGTGTTATGTCCCCATTTTATAAAGCTCTAAACTTGAAAAGATCCTCAATGTAAAGAAAGTGTTTTTGAGACTAAATTCAATATTATGTTTGTAATATGGTAGAGTCCTTATACTTCCTATGTATGTTGTCTAGGAGGAAAGGATCAAAGCCCATCTAGTTCGGTATGGTGGATGCAGTTTAACATTGTGAATGATGAAAAGGGGGTATGCAATTTAACATCATGTGAGATGAAGGTAGTCTGATGTGAAGGGGGTCTGAACCAATGGTTGTTGGGATTGAACCTCAGGGAGGCTTCCTACGTACCTTTCCTTGGCAAGGATCAAAGACCACATAGTTCCATAGGATAAAAAAATGACGTGAATGGGGTCAAAACCAATGGATGGTGGTCTTGAACCTCATGGAGGCTTCCTACGTACCTTGATTTAGCAAGGATCAAAGAGCCCATAGTTCAGAAGTAGTGGGAACTGAAGTGAAGGAGTCAGAAACAATGGATGGTGGTACTGAACATTAGGGAGGCTTCCTAAGTAAATTTACTTCGCATGGATCAATGACAATGTTGTTTAGAATGGGGTTTGGCGAACTGAAGAGATGATGGTCAGGACCAATGGTTGATTGGCTTGATCCTCAGAGAGGCTACGTACGTACCATTCCTTGGTAAGGATCAAATTCCATATAGTTCGGGATGGTGGGATTTGATGTGAAGGGGGTTGTAACCAATGGTTGGTGGGCTTGAATGTCAGGGAGGCTTCCTATGATCCTTTCCATGGAAAGGATCATAGACTACATAGTTCATAAGGGGTGTGTGTGGGTTACACTCTAGGATTCATAAAGAGGTTATCATGGTCAATGCATACTCTAAGACCACATGAGTCATGCTCGTCTTGAGAAACAAGAGGAGGCAAGGAAATGATGATCACGTCAAGGAAGGTGTGTCCTTGGGGTGTGGAATGGGGGTTACACATGGTTAGCGACCCAAAGATGAAATTGGGGCTTACGCGTGGTCCATAGCCCGGGGAAAAGAAGATTGAGACTTACTCCAGGATGGAGGCCCGTTGGGGAAAAAGCCCAAAGGGAGAGGGATTTGGAACCAAATAAAAGAGGGATTCGGTACCTATCCCTCCACCCTCTTTTTTCCTTGTAATTGAAGAATATAGGTGGATTAGGGAAGCTACCTCTTGCAAGAAAAGATAGGGGCTTACACCAAGTTGGTTTCCCTTTCCCTATGAACAGATGTCGCTCCAATAAAGAGGATATCATTCCATGTGAGGAATTATTTCACTCCCGTAGAGACTAGTGGGCGTCCATAATTTTCAAGGTGGAGAACCACGCATATGGCACACAGGGTGAAGTCATAGATTAATATCATGTGCTAAGGATGATGGTGCTTGGTAATTTAAATTCATGATGCTTGGACGAGGTGGGTTCACTCTGTACCCAATTGAACATACAGTACTGATACCATCTTCCCCTTGGGGAAGGGAAGGAATCAGAAATTCCATGGTTTGTGAGTGTTATGGAGTGATCAATTGAGGGGTCCACGTTATTGCGGGTATGCAAAGAAGAAATAGTTGTTAGTGTGCCTATGGGAAGAATCATGAGGCAAAGAAATACAATGGGAAGTACTGCCCAAGGGACTTTGAAATCACATCATGAAAACCTAGAGGGTCTCACCGGAATGGGAGTTATAAGGAAAAGGATTTCACAGGTAGAAGTCTCGTGAAGCTCTAGTGCTCTACAATGTGGACAAGCTTCGTGAAGGGGTGTCCTTTGCGAAGTACAGTGGCCTAGCCTAGGCATAGGGAATAGGTGCATATGGAAGGTGTCCCGTGATGTGGAAAGGCATTCATGGAGTAGTTCTTCTCAAAGCAAGGGTGTATTATGAAGCGTAGCATTGCGAATCAATGTGATTTGTTAACCACAGTGATCATGTGTTAGCATGTGGGTCACAGTAGCATGATGTTTTTTTCATGAATCATAAGTGCTCCACGAAGAACTAAGTCCCCTTAGGGATCCCCTTTCTTCGCAGATGTATATGGGATCTGTGAAGGGCTCCCCTTTTTGAAGAGGGGATGAATTCATGGAAAGGTAGAGGCACTTCACGATGAAAATGTACCTTGAAATGATCATGGTTCATAGAGCATAAAGTGCTTCACGATGTAGGAGCTAAGAAGGAAAAAGGTCAGAGGATTTATCCTTTTGGATTGAGGGGAGCCCAGTATTTAATGTAAAGAGGCACTGTGAAGAAGATATTCCTCAACATGAAGACATAGATCTCTCCACAGCGGTTTTTCACACATCAAATGTGTTTTTGGAGCATCCCACCTTGTCACTCCGTGTAAGGTTTGCGAATTCCAAATCAGTTCATCGATCATCTCACCTAGTCGCTCCACAGTGGGTTCACAAACGTTAAAGAGGTTCACAATGAATCATGTATCCATGCTCTGTGGTGGCTTTGTGAATATAAAAGGGGTTCACGGAGAATCCCACCTCGTCACCCCGCGGCTGGTTTACGAATGTCAAAGGGGTTCGCGGAGCATCCCACGTCGTCCCTCCGTGGTAGGTTCACGAACTTCAAAGGGTTTCGCAAAGCATATTTCTTCCTTACACTTCGGCAGCTTCATGAACGTCAAAGGGGTTTGTAGAGCATCCCACCTCCTTGATACATGGTGGCTTTTCTAAGGAGGAGCTTTGTGCTATCCTGGGGCCACGGGGGCTCCAAGAACATGATTTGTGAGGAAGCTTCTAACGATTTCAATTTGTTCTTGTTCTACCCAAATTTGGAACCAACAACTACTAAACATAAGCGCTGAAAAATATCACTTTTTAATTTCTTTTTAACGATGATAAAATTTATTATTTTCCATCCATAAGAAAGTGTTTAAAATTTATTTATTTATCATAACTTATATTTTTAGTGTTGATAAAATGAACTTTTATCTGTCCATTTTAGTAAGTGTTGATAGAAACCTTCACCATCTCTTTAAAACCCTAGAAAATGGCTTCTTCCTCACACTACAATCTATTTATCACAGAACCGTATCCCATTCTTCCTAAATAAATTGTTTTGGAAAAATCAATCCTCATAACTGAATGTATAAAATTCCAAAATTTAATTTATATAATCTTAGTGGGCTTTTCATGTTTTTTGAATGATTTTCTTGAGTTTATCTTCCCTTTTTCATCTACTACAGCTGAAATCATTTTTTAAAATTATCAATTAAGACAAAAATGGATATCTTAGTGGATGTTATTTCCAATATCATCATTATTTAATTGGAAATATGAAATGCATGATTCAACTACCTATTTTAAGTCAAGTAACATTGGCTTAAAATCCTCAACATTATCATATTTTTTGATAGCTACTATATAATATTTCATGTTGTTTTATTCATCGCGATTAACATTATATAAACCGTATTAATTTTCTCAACAAGTACATTTTCCCAAATTTTAATTGAACATAATTTAAGGGTAAATTGATTGATATTCATTGGAAAACTAGGCCACGAGTTAAAAAACATTTCCCCCAAAATTATATGGTTTATTTTCTAATTTATGATTATGTTTTTATCCTAAAAAAATTCAATAAATTTATTTAAATCTCAAATATCATAATAATTATAAATAACTTTTAATCATTGTTTTTGAATTGAGACACAATACTTAAAACTATTAAACTCATCTATTAGATGAAAAATAATAAGCATTGTTTTTCCAATTATAATTAATATAATCCTCCAAATATTTTCAAACATCATCTTAAAAGTTTACGAAATTTTCAATGAAATTTATATCAAAATTTCTAAATTAAAATTTTCTTTTAGAATTTTATATTTCCAAGCATTAATTTTTGTTATTTTAATAACAATTTTTTATTTATTATATATCATTATGCATTAAAGTTATTTTCATGACTAAATACATCCTCTTCATGGTTTTGAAATTTTATAATTTAGATTGTGTTAGTTAAATCCTTAATTATTCTCATTCATCCTATAATGTTAACTATCTTTTAAAATCACATAGAATATTAAATTTCTTTTTATTATTACTAAATGAGTAATTAAAATATGATATCTTTCTTAAATTTGAAAATGTAATAACCATAACTAATTTGAATAAATTGTTTCTGGCACTGTAAAAATATTCTGAAAAATATATAATTTGTCTCCATATATGTTTTGATAGTGAAATATTAATATATATAACCTAACACTAATCCAGTTGTATAAATATATTGGTTTTTTAAAACCATTTATTTTGATAGTGTGCGAATTATCTCCCATAATGAATCCATCTCAATAAATAATAATTGTGGATATGTGACATATTTTAATAAATAATAAAATTTATAATTAATTTAATTTAAATAATTCTTCATCTTTATTGGTTTTAATTAGTCATTGATGCAATGCCAATTTATATAAAAATGATGAATATATGTGTGTGTTTATAAAGAATAAAATTTTAGGTTTCTAAGCCCATTTGTTCTATGTATTTTTTTATTTTCTTAAATATTAATATGAATGAATCAAATGGGATTAATATGAATAAAAGATAGATGAATTCCGTTCATATGAAATTAGAGTATGTAGATGTCGTGAAAGAGTACATCATGTTTATAAAACATCTAGTACATGACCCTTATCAAATCCTTTTTCTATGTTTATGATGTTATTATACAATAATTATTACTCTAGAAGAGTTTAATGATTACTTAAACTATCACAGAATATATCATAGTAGCAAATGTTAGAATAAACATGTGGATGTATAGAATGTATCTAGTGAATTTGATAACATTTCTTTTTATGGATCATATGATATGATTAAAATTGTGAAAGATGATGAAGTCCATATTGAGGTTATTATTATAGATGAAAATGATGATGAATATTGTATTTAAGGAATGAAAATTATAGTTAATGATGAACATCCTGATTGTCGAATACTTTTTCTAAAAGTCAATGATTTTTTCAAATACACTATTGTATACTGGCTCTACAAAATATACACAATTTTTTACCATACAAAGGCTATATAATGTAAAATATGGAAATAGATTGAGTGAAAAAGCTTTAATTAACTAAATTATCTCTTAAATAATATGCTATTAGAAGATATTGAGCTTTTTAGACAAACAGATGATGCTAAATGAATGTTCTGTTTAATGAGTAATATCTCTAATAGAATACATACATATCCAAATGACTATATAATACATCACAAGGATGATGAATCATTTAAAAATTCCTATAGTGTGGAGTGTCTTGAATCAATAAATATTAATCAAGAGATTCAAATTTTGTATGTTACATTAAATCATTCCAAGGACTAGGTACCTATATTGAATTTAGGAGACTGAATGGAAATATATGTTCCATGATGATACATGAAATCAAGATTATAAAATTTTTCACAAAAAAAAACTATCTTCAATGGAATAAATTTGATTATTTTTATCCATAATATGGAATTGAGATGAGAAACCTTCATCTTGTGCTATCCACTATTGATGTGAACTCTTTTGGATCAAAATGTTTCACTCATTGTATATAGTTAGTTATGTTGGAAAGTTATAAATTTACAACATGTCTATGTCTGAGGAAAAAAATACATTTTTTTGTCACTACTTATTTCAATACCAAAACAATCATGTAGTGATAATGTTATTTATTTATATCCATTGATTGATGCTCTATAATTAATATGGGATTTAGGTGTTATGTTGTATAATGCTAATATAAATTAAGATTTCATGTTGAGAGACGTGATATATTGGTTGATAATTTATGTTCCTACTTATGGAACTCTCTTAGGATATAGAATTAATGAATCTCAAGGGTTTACCATTTGTGAAAAGGTATACACTCAGTTAGGATGCAACATTCCTCGAAGAGTATGAATCTTGGACATTATAGATTTCAAACCTAACAACATAAATACTAATCATCAGCGGCATTTTTTAATGGGAATCTAAAATAATTTAAAATATCATCTCCACTACGGGGTGATGAAATATTTTAGAAAATAAATGATATTTCAACAACATTTGGTAAACATTCTTCAATAAGAATTATGAAAACAATTTTGAAATAGTGTTTAATTTTTTTAATTATGATAATATATTTTTTTATGTTATACACAGTTTTAATTTCAGGAATCTAAAAAAATATGTGATAGTGTCATTATCACATTTATAAATTCATATTATAAAATAAAGGATGAGTTTAATGGGTAGTTAGACATAATTAACATGGGGTCATAGAAATATTTAGTGGTAGGGAAGGGTGAAAGGTGGACATGTATTCTTCCTTTTGGTTAAATTCATTCTAGGTAATAGAGATAACTGTTTTTCTACTTCAGGAATGGTTTAAAAGTTTTAGATGGGTATTCATAAAATATAAAGAATATATTTCAAATTAATGACTTAAATTTAAAGGGCCATAAATCATATTATTTCCATGTTTTTGATGAAAACATTAATGCTTGTATCTTTATGTTGAGTCTTTCAAAAAAATTTCCCTAATAAATTAATCAATATTTTCTTCTTTTTCAAATAAATACACATTAATTTTTTTGAACTGAAAATTTTAAAAAATATGGAAAAGGAAATTGGGGTGTTATTATGTAAATTTCATATTTTCTTCTCTATGTTATTCTTTGATATAATGTTTCACTATATTAAAGAGATCTTGCTATGTGGGTGTATACAATATATATGGATGTTCCCCTTTGAATGGTATATGAATATATTGAACGTTCATGTCAAAAATATAATTCATCTAGAAGATCGTATTGTAGAGTGATATATTATTGAAGAAGTTATTGAATTCTATGTTGACTACAAGTATGTTGTAGAAAGCATTGTATTATAGAAAACTCATCACAATAGATCACTTGTGGGGAAATTAATTTCCAAAATAGATGTTGTCACAGTTGCCATTAAAAACATGATTAGGTTCACCATTAATTTTATATAATATTTTAGAGGTTTCTATAGATATTGAAATAAAAAAATTAAATCTTATGCATTTGAGTCCATGAAGGGATGAAAGTGGGATATCAAACAAGAAATTATAGACAGTTTATAAGATGTTTTCAAGAAAATATTTTCAAGGAATTAACTGCGTTTCCAAATTCAATTTCAAAATGAATTTGATGGATATATTGATGACCATGTGTTTATGTATTATCTCACAGTTTTATTTGTAATTAATATTTACATGTTCCATGTAATGGGACATGATGAGCTCAATACCATGTAAAATAATCGGGTTACTCATATGGATGAACCGCTTCATTAACATAGTACCATGGAATGAAATATAATTTATATGAATATTTCATACTTTTGCAGCAACGAAGAAATATGGTAGTTGTATTGTAAAATACTACAAGTATTGATTTTTCAATGAATATGTGTAGTAGTAAGAGTGTAGATAAAATTGATGGATTGGGATTCGGGAATGTGGATTTTGATAAGGAATTGTACAAGAATGAACCATTCAGAAGAGAATCATAGGAAATATTAGTATTTAATGTCACATATCCTAAAATATAAATTATTCAGTTTTTTTATTATTGACCAAAACCATTTTAGGGTCAAATGACAATTTAATATAGGACGACCATTTTATTGTGACACTATTATCATTGAATGATGGTTCTAATGTAAATGGGGTATTCTATGGACAAAGACACCACAAAGAGAGGAATTTGCAACCAAATTGAGGGGTCAAATCCCACCAACCATTAAAAAAAAGTCATCTTAAAAATAAGTTTTATTTTTTAATACACATATCATTTCCTTGTAGTATTATTTTTTCACTATAGCATTAACATAATAAAAATCAAATGTTCAACGACTTATAAAAATAATTAATTTTACACATTCCAATGCTCCCAATCCAAAGGATCAACAAGTTTGTCATCATGTTGATGCTCCAAATATAGAGGAACAATTTATATCTTCATATATCGATGATACCAATATTGAAGAACAATATATTAATAATTTTGGAACTAATAAAATGGTAAAAGGATAAATACCTAAGTCCTTGAAAAAAGAGAATAAAAATAGTTTGTCAGTGTGAAAAAAATTATTTAGGAGAGATGTAGAGCCATCAAATTCGAGGGTAGAGGGATTTCACAAGGCCAAAAATTTAAACTGAACATTTCCATTTTTGATAGTTTCATTGGGTTCACCACTCGAATTGACATTCCAATTGATTTAAAATATAGAATAATGTAGTGAAAGTGATTAAGGAACTAATTGAAGAAGATATTAGTGTAACATTATGATATTATTTCGTAAAAAATTAGCTTGAAATAGGGAGGGACTAATAAAAATTGGGGGTTATATGTGAAACCCTATAAATTGATCAAAACGTAGAGACAGTTTGAAACACTAAATTGGAAAAAATTGTAGACAGTTAAAGGGAAAAACAATAGGGGTGTTTGAAAAAATCCATAAATTGAAAAAAAAATAGAGGCACTTAAAAAAGTGTAAAAATTATCATGAAACAGGGGGATAAAAAAATAGCGAAAATTTAGGGGTATTTCTAAACCTCCACAAAATTGATTGAAAATTTAGAGGCAGTTAAAGGGTAAAAAATAAGGTGGAATTTTTGAAACCCTCTAAATTGATAAAAAATTAGAGGTAGGTAAAAAAAGTAAAAATTATCTCTGCATTGGGAGGGACATAAAAAATAGAAAAATTAGGGTCAATTAGAGATGAAATAATTAGGTGTTCTATGTAAAACATGCTAAATTGATAAAAAAAATTAGAGGCAGTAAAAACCACTAAATTGATCAAAAATTATAGGTGGGTAAAGGGCGAATAATTAGGGTGCATTTTTAAAACCCTCCTAAATTGAATAATAAATTATGTTGGTTTCAAAAATAGTAAAAATTAGCATGGAAAACGAAGATAATGTAAAAAACAGAGAAAATTAATGGAAATTTGTGAAACCACCCTATATAGATAAATATTTAGAGGTGTTTAAAGAGAGAAAAATTAGGGGTGTGTGTGAAATCCCTATAAATTGATCAAATAATTAGCATAGTAGAGGGAGGGACTAAGAAAAAAGAAATAAAAATTATGACCCATTTTTGAAACTCACTAAATAAATGAAAAATTATGCTTGGTTAAAGATAGACAAATTAAGGGGAATTTGTGAAACCTGCTAAATTGAAAAAAAAATAGAGGTGGTTAAAGAGATAAGAATTTTGGGGCAGTTGGGAAACCTCCCCTAAATTGATCAAATATTATAGGAAGTTAAAACTGCCTATAATTTCATAGATGTATTAGAGGTGGTGGTAAAACCCCCCCAAAATTGATCAGAAATCATAGGCAAATAAAACTACCTTTAAATGGGTAATTAAGGATCAAATAGGAGGTATAACTAAAAAGGTGAACATAGCACATGAAGGGACAATAAAAAAAGATAAAAATTATGGGTAATTTGTGACACTTTCAAAATTGATAAAAAATTAGAGGTGGTTAAAGAAAGAAATTATGGGTTGTTTGTGAAACCCCTCTAAAAGGATAAGAAATTACAGGTATTTAAAGAGATAAAATATATGGGGCCTTTCTAAAACCCTCATAAAATGATAAATATTTAAATTCAGGTAAAAAATGAGTAAAAATTAGCGTGGCATAAGGAGGGACTAAATAAATAGTGAAAATTTATTGGAATTTATAAAACCCTCTAATTTGATAAAAACATTGAGGTGGTTAAATAGATAAACATTTGGGGATGATTATGAAACCCTCAAAATTGATATAAAATTAATGGAAGATAAAATGAGAAAATTAAGATGGACTTTTGGAACCCCCCTAAAGTGATTACGAATTATAGGAGGTTATAGTCACCTCTAACTTCTTAGATATATTAGAGTCAGTTGTAAAACTACCCTAAATTGATAAAAAAATTGATGTTGTTAAAACCACCTCTAATATTGATATTAAGACTCAGAAAGAATGGGCAGGGAATTGGAGAGATTAACATTTCACAATGAGGTACAATAAAATAAATAGAGAAAAAAATGGTGTGTTTTGGAAGGCATCAAAATTGATCAAAAAATTGAGATGGTTCAAGTGGGAAAAATTAAGGGGAGTCTGTGAAAGCCCCATAAATTGATAAAAAATTAATGGGCACAAGAGGGGAAAAAGAGAAAAAATACCAGATGATTTTGAAACCCCCTAAATAGATAAAATATAAGAGGAAATTAAAACTAATAAATTGATAAAATAAAGGTAGAACAATTGGGGGGCATTTGTGAACCCCCCCCCCCCCATAATGGACCAATTATAAGAGTTAATTAGATCCCACTCAAATTTCATTAATTTATTATAGGAAGTTTGGAAACCCCCATATAATGATAATAAATTATGTGTAGTTAAAAATAAATATAAAAGTGTCCTTAAGACTCCACTTGGAGGGGAGGGGAACTGATGATATTCACAGAGCATAGGGAGGGACAATAAAAAATAGAGATTAAAATTACAGATTATTTTTGGAACCCCCCTTAATTGTTCATATATTAGAGGCATTTAAAACTACCTCTAAATGTGTTCTTAAGACTCCATTATGAGGGGAGGGGCACGAAGAATATTAATGAAGCACAGGGAGGGACAATAAAAAAGTGATTGAAAAAATAGTGGCATTTGTAAAACCCTACCTAAATTGAATAAATATTAGAGTTAGTTAAAACCACCTATAAAAATGTACTTTAGTCTCAATTATAGATGATTTCAAACCACATCTAATTTTTATATGTATTAGAGGTAGTTGTGAACCCCCACTAAATTGATCAAAAATAAAAAACAATTAAATAAATAAAATTTAGGGGGGAATTTGTGATAACATCCTAAATTAATAAATAATTAGAGGCTGTAAAAACAACCAAAAAACTATCAGTAAAAATCATTTAGAGGTGGTATCTAACCACTTCTAATTTAATATATGTATTAGAGGTAGTTGTGACCCCCCCCCTTAAATTAATTAAAAATTAGGGGTGGTTGAAATTGCATCTCAATGTGTTATTATGACTCAATTCCTGGTGGTTTATAACCACTTCTAATTTTTATATGTATTATAGGTGGTTATGAAACCCCAACCCATAAATTAAAAAAAAATAGAGGTAGTTAAAACCACCTCTAAATGTGTTCTTAAGGCTCAACTAATGGAGATTTATAACTACCTTTAATTTTATAGATTCTTTAGGGGAGGCCTAGGAGGGGCAGGGAACCTAAAAGATGAATGGAGAACGTTGAGGGATCATAAAAAAGATAATGGGAGTGAGGGTGAAACCCCCTATATTGATAATAAATTTGGGGTGGGGGTGGGGGATGAGGCACTACACAAAATGACACAGGGTGGGGGCTAGGCATGATATAGGTGTGAAGAGGAAACTATAGATATTAATAGATCATATGTAGTGATAACAAAAAATAGAAATATTATATAGGCTATGAACCCCCACCCCCTAAATTGATCGAAATATAGAGGCGGTTAAAACCACCACTAAAGGTGTGATTAAGAACCATTTAGAATCCATTTTTAACCACATAAAATTTTATATATTTATTATATGAGGCATAGGAGGGTAGGGTAATCCATGAGAAAAATGGATCACAGTGGGTGGTAATAAAAAAAGAGAAAAATTATTGGTACCCCCCCCCCCCAATTCATACAAAATTAGAGGTGCTAAAAATCACCTCTTAAAGTGTCCTTATAAATCAATTATAGATTGTTTCTAAATGCATGTATGTTCTAATATGTAATAGAGGAAATATTATAGGTTTGGAGAAGTAGATATATGAATCGATCACATGGAGGGACAATAAAAAAGAGGTAAAATTAGGGGTGGTTGTGAACCCCCTCATAAATTAAAAAAATAGAGACTTTTAAAAACTCATCAATAATTACCCATAAAACTCAATTTTTTGTTGTTTTTAACTAACTCTAATTTCATTAATGTATTAGAGGAATCCCCAGAGGATAGCGAACTAGAGAGATGAATAGACCACAGTGAGGGACAATAAAAAACAGAGAGAGTAATTAGCAGAGGTTTTGAACCCCCCATAAGTGGTTTAAAAATTATACCAAGTTAAACAAATCTCTAAAAGTTTTCTTATTACCCAATTTGAGGTAGTTTATAACCCCCTATAATTTCATACATGTATTTATGGTGGGTTTGATACCCCTAAATTAATAAAAACATTGAGGTGGTTAAAACCACCTCTAAAATTTTTCTTATGATTCAGTTAGATACCTTTTTTAACCACCTATAATTCTATAGATCTATTATAGGTTTCCCAAGAGGGTAGGGGATCCATAGAGTTTAATAGATATTAGGGATGGAAAACAAAATATGGATAAAAAATAGGTGGGATGAAACCCACCATTAATTAGTAAAAAATTATATGGGGGTGATGCACTATATAGAATGACACTGGGTGGGGGGACACAAGAGGGAAGGTGAAACCAAATATATGAAAGGATATCAAGTAGAGAAAATAATAAATGATAAAAAGTATGTTTTTTTTGGAAAACCCCCCAAAAAAGATAAAAAAAATAGAGGAAGTAAAAACCACCTCTAAAAGTGTGCTTAAGAATAAATTTGAGGTGTTTTATAACCGCCTAATATTAATTAGATGTATTAGAGGTGGATGAGGATGATAACTGAACCAAATATATGAATGGGGTATATGTAGGGGAAATATAAAATAGAAAAATTAGTGTCAGAGGTGAATCCCCATAAAATGATAAAAATTATGAGGATGTTAAAGCCACATCTAAAAGTATGATTAAGACTAAATTTGAGATAGTTTATAACTAACTATAATTTCTCAGATTTATTTGAGTTTTACCCATATGGTATGGTAACTAGAGATATTGAAATATAATATGGAGGTATAATTAAAAAGGAGAGATAAATTAGAGGTGGCTATGACACCCCCACCCACTAAATTGATCAAAAATTATAGGTGGTTAAAAATGCCTCTAGAATTGTGATTAAGACTCAATTAGTGGTGGTTTCTAACTAATTATAATGTCATATATCTATTAAATGTGTGATATTAATGTAGGGGATCATTTTATTTGAATATAGTATAGGAAGGGATAATAAAAAAAATGGAGAAAAATTAGGGGTGGTTGTGAACCTCCCCCCCAAATTGATAAAAAATTAGATGTGGTTAAAACTACATCTAGAAGTTTTCTGAAGACTCAATTAGAATTAGTTTCTAGAAATATATAACTTAATAGATATATTAGAGGTATCACTGAATAAGAGGGACACTGGAGATATGAATGGACTATAGGGAGGGATAATAAAAAAGATAGAAAATTAGGGGAGATTGTGAATACCCATCTGAATTGATCAAAAAATTAGATCTGGTTAAAACAACCTCTAAAATAACTCTTAAGACTCAATTAGAGGTGGTTTTTAACCTTTTATATTACATATATGTATTATAGTTAGTTAAAATTGCCTCTAGTTGATGAGTTTTTTGGAAATATAGACCAATATTAGATGGGTTTCAACCCCCTCTAGTCAAACCACATAAAAATTACTCAATACATTACTAACGGTTCCTAAAAAATATCTATAATAATAACAAGTAGTAACATTAGTCGAGGTTCCTCAAAAAAATAATTAATTTGTTCATAGGGGGTTATAACCACCGCTCAACTAAAAATTAGTCCCTCCTATCAGGTCATTTCGTGTAGTGTAATTATTATGTGGCTAGGAAAAACTCTTCCCCAATGAGATTCTTGAAGACTGACCATGAGAGAGTTGTCTCATAATGTGACTCGGTCACTATACTCTACAATCATTCAATAGATCCTAGAAGAAGTCTCCCCGTGATGATTGACATTGGATCTGCATGTTTCCTCATATGGTAGAAAAATTGAGTGAATTTATCTAGCCAGTCCTTGGCCACTTGGGCACCTAGATAAATCTGAAACATGAGAGGTCACTCCTTCTAGAACTATATAGTTTATGTAAACTCTGTTTATCCTCATCTATTATTTCTAGTTCTATATACTTCTCAATGGGGGTTGGTATTGCGGGAAAACCTCCATGAGGTTCTATCTCCAATACAGTCTTCTGTTCCAAAGACTTGTCACTTAGAAGATCATCATTGTGATCACCCATTAGAATCATAACTAGCTATATTCATCAAGTTATCCTAAAATAAACAATATCTACTATGAATAAAGAACATATCTGGGGATCTTAGTTGAGAATTACATGGAAATGAAAACCCATTGTTATATGTTGTATATATGAATTTTTTCCCTACATCCAATTTCAATATGTATCGAATTGAAATGTAGGTTATCAAAGTTTTTGTGTATGGATACATTGGTCATTATACTAACAATGGATTCCATGTAATGAAATACAAAACTCAAAAAATTTATCATTACTTCCATAAACACGAACCAACATCATATACTCATGTACTAATGTAGAATCGATGCTCTGATACAACTCTATCACAACCTGACCCACCAGGGCTTGACCCATGACTACCCCAATACCATATGTAAGAGGAAAATTGATGATGAACAATGTCAAGAAGGCATATCCCATACAAGGGAGGCATTTACCTAATGTATATGTTCACCTGCACACATATTTAACCCAATAAAATTTAGAAATGTAAACAACTAGAACCAATGCATGTATACATTTATAATACCACAATTACAATATGAGATTATGTATTTAAATCAATTAAGGGGACAAATACAATCCTAACCAAAAACAACAGAAAGTTCAAAACTCTCTAAAAGTGAGAACTAAAATCAAACACAACAACCCAAAAAAACATCTTAGGCTATCTAGATTGAGCCATGGTCCACCATCTCCCTATCCTCCATAGATACCGTATAAATGGACATTGTCTACATAATACATGACATGTATTGGATGATCCCAAAAAGGCGTGAGTATAAAAATTACTAGTAGAGCACCCAAAAAAATCTAAACGTGAAGCATCAAGTATTTTCATATCATAACAGTGATATATAAATCATGTATAATAAAAAACCCCAGATACACTCAGGAAGAACACCAAAGATCAAGATTGTTACAACCAAACAATCATCCATGTGATTCTATTTTAATCAATTCTCATTTTGGGAGAAACCACTCCACTATCCAAGATATTAACAGAGATACTCATTAAAGAGGTAATGATCATTGGGTCCCATATAATAAAACTCACTACTCAATGAATACCACAATACTCAGATTGGGGATCACACCTAGGACCATTGGGGGACTCCTCAAACCCCATCTAGATCAACCAACTATGTATGGGGATCATATTCCTATGATAAAAGTATCCCAAATGAAATGTACTACATGATGGAGGATCAACACCCCATGCATGGGACTCATGAACAATCCATAAACCATGCCTAGGGTGTATGTAGATATTATAAATTGCCACAATATAGTCTCATGGAGAGACACCACAAATGTTAATTTAGATTCATCCTATAGATGGGACCACTATTCTAATATTTGGATGTAATGTCTCATAGTACCCTCAATAGAGATTATCCAAGGAAACACACTCAATTGATTCTAGGCCGACAATGAAAAATCAAATTGCTCCAAACACCCTCCAAGGGTACAAAAATCCTATACTAGAGTAAAAAATGTGTCTATACACCCCCTAGTCTAACCATGTGGCTCTAACTTAATCAACAAGTATAACTACATATACTAGGTTTGTCCAAATGGATCATGGGTTATAGATGTCTTCTAGAACCCTCTTCGGGCTTTCAATATATGTTCGTGTACTCTTAGCCTTACCATTTACCACCCCATGTACCTATTCATGTATCATCCCATGCACCGAATATTGCACAACAATATTTTAGGAGGGAGTCACATTCCAAGTGGTCAGTACCACATGACATGTGTTCATTATATTCATCATAGAAAACCTAGTACCTTATAGGGGGACACACATTGTATGTGATCCTAGATGACATGATGTGTAATACTGGGTTTCAATGAAACCTTGGGTCCTTCTCAGTATCTTCCACCACACATCCACTGCTGTAAATCATGATTGAATCAAGGATCTGCGGTTGGCCTCCACTTGTTGTTTTCACTCACTAGGATCCAAGTTTAGATCTGCTCGAAAAACATCACCATCGTGCAGCCATCCACCATCGTGTATAAAAACCACGAAGAATGGGAAACCTCCATCTCATCTAATAAACATTCGATCATCCTACTTCACCGAACCTTGATTTTACACTCGATCAAAATATGAAACCATAGTATTGATTTTTTTCACTGAAGAATGGCCGCAAAATGATCAAATGATAGGAATCCATTAAACCATGTGCAAAAAAAAATTTCCATGAAGAACATGAAAATAAACATGGAAAAATCAAGACATGATGAACAAACCATGTATTTTTTCATTCTTCCTCAATCCATTATTGATGGAATAGATGAATGTGGATGTAATAAATAAAAAAATAAACCATACAATAACACAATCTACAATCCAGAAATAAATTATTTTATAGAAATTAACAATGTCCAATCGGGATAGGCACGAGATTAAATAAAAATACCTACCTAGAGTTTGGATTGACCACTAACAATTAATGGCATAATGTTGTCATCATTTTCCATATACACAAACATAGATGGTGAAAAAAGCCTCATTCTTAATTGAATCCATTATTGTTCACCAAGACATCCTCCAATGCATCTCTCCAACTGGTCCTTGCAATTTACAGTTTTATATACCTAACCTTTAAAATTGGCCATAGAATCCCATAAATAAGTTATTATTAGGATAGGATTTTAATTGAAAATTTAATTAAATATAATTTAAATTATTTAATTATTCATCTATGAGTGAACTCAAGCCTAAAACAAGACACCAACACTAATTATATCCCACCCAGGGTAAAACCCATGCTCTGAACTCAACGAGGGCATCATATTTTCAATCATAGCATCTATTTTGGGTTAATAATCATTTAAAAAACTGTTGTGTTCCTAACATAAATATCATTAATATTTTTCTGACATTAGATTAGGGATCACTAGGACATAGAATCACCTGTCATTTAAGACCCTGACCTGGAAATTAATCAATGTGGTATAAAAAAGTAATACATGAAACTTTTACAGTTGTTACACTATTATTGTGTTGATTATTTGGGAAACCAATCCAAAAGACATTTTTGAATTGTAGGAATTAGTCTCATGTCAATGTGATACATGGTATGGCCGGAATGCCTAAAGTTTATGTTTTTATATAAACATGACACTTTATTTCGAAACACACATCTCATGCTAAAAAAGAATCAAATACACATGGATTGTCTTGATACTTGAGGATGTTGATACATAATAATTTTTTAATGAGCTGGAATAAAATCTATGTCTATCCATCATAGGATTTGGTCAATATGAGTCATAGTGTGTGATTTAATTTAAAATTTACATTTTAGTTCCAAAGAAATTTGACACACTCAAAAATTACCAAACATGTTCAAATTATTTTTATACATTAGAGAAATGATCTATAATTAATTTCTATCATGGAATAATAAACTACTAATAAAATTGATACAAGGAGTGACTAGTATGAATCAAAATGTTTGATTTTAGTTTAAAATGCTATTTTTGTTAAAAAAATGCATCACTCACTGAAAAATAATAAAAATTATTTTAATATATTGAAAATTTATTAAAATTTTCCATATGTTATTTTTTGATGTATAAGAATCATCCACACAACAATTTGACATAAAATGTGATCGGTATGACTCAAAGTGAATATATTTAATTTAAAATATATTTTCGAGTTAAAAAAATATTCATTGAAAACTATGAAAAAGAACTAATATTGTGTTTATTTTTATATAAAATGATATATAATTAATTTTTCATGTGTAGTAATCTACTGCATGTCAATATATAACACATTGGGAAAGGTATGACTCAAAGAGAATGATTTTAGTTTAATGATGAAATTTTAGTAAAAAACATGTCACCCATAAAAAATCAAAAAAACCGACTGATATTGTCTAGGTAATTTTATAAAATAATAAATACATCCTTTTATATATATGAGAGTGAACTGCACATCAATCAGACACACAGTTTGGCCAATATGAATTAATGTGCCTATTTTTTTAATTGACATTTTTTTTAAAAACATGCATCACATACTCAAAAATGAGTAAAAGTGTTCATGTATCCTTGATAATTAAAAAAATGATCCATAAATTATTTGTGACATTAATGAGTCTACCACACATCCATCCAACACACAGCGTGACTCCTATGACTGAAAGTGTTTACATTTTAGTTAAAAAACACATGATATACCCAAAAAAGATAAAAGAAATTTATATTGTTTTTTTGATTTATGAAAATGATCCATAAGTCATTTTTACATACATGATTCATTCTCACCTTAATCTAATACATGGTGTAACCATTTTGACCCAAAATGTATGTTTTCAGTTAGAAATGAAATTTTAGTTAAAAAACTTTGTCACTAACCGAAAAAATGCACTCGTGTTGTCTTAAAACATTGTAAAATAATCATATGTCATTTTTAAAATATATGAATCATTTTCATGTCAATTGACATATAGTGTGTCTAGTATGACTAAAACTGCATGCATATTGTTTAAAAGTTAACATTTTAGTTAAAAATATGTCACACATTGAGAACCTAGAAAAGACACTCAAATTTTTATGAAATTTAAGGATGATGTTCCTTATGTAATTTTTGATGTGTAAGAATCGACTACACATAAATATGACACATGATGTGTCTGGAATGACTCAAAGTGTATATTATTATTTAAAATTGTCATTTTAGTTCCAAACATGCATCAGATACTCCAAACAGTGAAAATGTAATCATATTTTCATGAAACTTTAGGAAAATGATCCATAATCTATTTTTATGCCAATGAATCAACCACACATCAATTCAAAACTCCATGTCTATGGTATGACTCAAAGTTTTTGATTTTATTTAAAATTGAAAATTTAGTTCAAATGAATTTCGACATCCTCAAAATTGAGAAAACACATTCAAATCATTTTCATACATTATTTCAATGATCTGTAAGTCATTTTTTAATGTGTAGAAATTATTCGTACAAAAATTAGATACACAGTGTGACAAATCTGACTTGACATGTGTGTTCTCATTTTATAATTACATTTTAGTAAAACAAGTGTGTCACTCACTAAAAAAAAGAAAACACACTCTGATTTTATTTATAATTTATAGAATGATCCATAAGTCATTTGTTACATATTATAATCAGTAACAAATCAATATAACACTCTGTGTTACCCATATGACTCAAAGTGTGTGTATTTAGGCTAAAAATATTATTTTAGATAAAAACATTTCACTCATAGAAAACCTATAATACACATTCATATTTTATTGATATATTAGGTAAATAATCGATAAATCATTTTTGATGATTAAGAATAAGCTACATGCCAGTCAGCCACACGATGTGGCTGGTATGACTCAAAGTTCATGTTTTCGTTAAAACTAACATCTTAGATCAAATGACATATCATATACTCAAAACCATGAAAATATACTTGGATTTAATTGATACTTTATGTAAATTATCAATAAATCATTTTTGATATGAAGGAATCAACCACATGTTAATTCAATACACGGTGTGGCCAATATGCATCATAGTGTGTGTTTTTATTTAGAATTTACATTTTAGTTCAAAAGATGTTTCACAGACTTAGAACTAATAAAATGAATTCATATTGTTTTGATATATTTTGGAAATGCTTGATAAGTAATTTTTTGACATGAATTAATCATCCACATATCAATCACATACACAATGTGTTTAGTATGACATGAAATGTTTATTTTATGTTTATAAATGAAATTTTACATAAAATCATTTATTACCCAATAAAAATAAAGAAAACAAGAACTGATTGTCTTGGTACATTAAGAAAATGTCCCATAAGTGATTTTTTGTGCCTTGGAATTAGTTTCGTTTCATGATGGTGCACAATGTGATCAATATGACTCAAATTTCATGTTTTCAATTTAAAAATTACATTTTATTTAAAAATTTTACCTTCCAAAAATGATAAAAACTGAATTTTACTGTCCTGATATTTTTGGAAAATAATCTATAAATTATTGGTAGTGTGTATGAATTTTCCACTCATAAATTAGAAACATGAATGTTCATTATAACTCAATTTTCATTTTTTTATCTAAAATTGACATATGAGTTCAAAAAAATATAACACACTTAAAACCCAAAAAATGTGCTCAGATTTTCTTCATTCATTCTCTCAACAATGCAATTTCTTTGTGATGTGTAGGAGTCAACTACACATTAGTCTGACATATGATGTGATATGTATGAATTGAGATGTATAGTTTTTGTTTAAAATGGACATTTTATTAATATGTTGTATTATATGTATGTTTAATTTTTTTATTTATAGTATTACAAACATAATAATTTTTTATATATTTGTGTACTATTTATATCAATCAGGGATCGTTTGTTAGGTCACTAGTAGCATGTTTAGTATATTTAGTAGGTCGTGAGGTCCAAAGACAACATAACATTAATGATTTAGAATTTTTTGTTGTTGTGATAAATTAAATGTTGTAATATAGTTGTGCATACCAATGATTCATATTTTTTAAACATTGTATTTTTTTTCAGGTGATGTAATTTTAATTGAAATTAACTTTTCTATTTCATGATGTAGTGTGTTTTTATTTCGGGTTTTCACTAATAAAGATTGGATTTTATAAGTTCTAGAAATAGAACTGATAAAATTACACATGATGAGTATTGAAAAAGAACCGATAAAGGTCCCATTTTTAGTGTTCCTGAAGTCTATTTCTTTCACCATTAGATCTTATATAGTGGTAGTCTCAAAATTATAAATGTTCAATAAAATCTCATACTAGAATAAAAATAAATAATGAAAACTGAATTCAAACTGTACATGGAGAAATATAATAACCATAATATCGCCTATATCCAAATTCCTAAAATAATGAAATAAAGAATAAAATCAATGAATAAACATATGAAAATTAATAGAAATATTGTTATTGTTCTTTAGTTAGACCGCAACGTGCTATGGGAGGGTGAAAGTGATTGGACCGAATTCCCAAAAAAGCATCAATGATGAAATATTGATTAACATCAAGGATCAAAACAGTTTCAAAATAAGAATTAATCAAGAAATAAAATCAATCCTATAAAAAAAATATAACAAATGAAATGCAGAAAATTAAAGGATCACAAAATTATTTATGTATTTTATACTAGTTTGGTCCTAATATATGATTGGAACACCACCACGTCCAATTATTTTTATTCAAAACATACATAAAACATAAAACATGGAATATAAAGGTAAAGAGAAAACATAAGAAGTTCATAGAAAATATCTATGCACAGGGACCTCACCACTCTAGGATCATACGGTTAACCCTAGCCCAAATATGGTAAAGTATGTTGTTGAGTGGGAGAGACACATGATCAGGATCTTGTCACCTAGACCATAATGAAATAACTAAATAAATACAATGTAGATCTGAAATAGAAAATTAAAATTCTCACAACTCCAAATCTAGAAACATCTGAACGAAAAATAGTTCTGTTGGGATTCTATAATCTTGAATTTGATGTGGTCCAAAAATAATTCATGAGTATTAATCTCTCTATATGAGATGATGACTAGAAAAAGGGATATGTGGGAATAGTATAAGAGTTGTGAAACTACTCCTTCTCTCTTTTAGTCATCTTCTTTCTAGAGTTATAACACTACAGAACTGCAGAAATATCTCATAGAAGAAGATAATGATGAAAAAAATAATGTTACAGAGTAGAGAAATATAGGTGAGGAAATTGGAAATTATCATGTATGGAAGATAAAAGGACAAGGGTATGATGGAGAATGCATAGAAGAATCAAGAATTGGATCTAGAAAAAACAAACTGTGAAATGACATGGATGTATGAATGATAGATACTGGAAGCCAACCAAAGAATTCATATCACCAAGAAAACACAACATTCATACTTAGGAACTATCCTATCAAATGGTTCTATGGTTAGGAGATCACATTATGTTGCACCAAAAACGGTCCAAACATAATAGAGCCAGCATATGGGATATTAGAATGGATCACAACACACTTTACGACCCCAGGGTATGGAAAGGCCACATGATTCCAAAAAAGTAAAATATTAAAATTTACATAATAATAACAAAATTAAAAAATGATTGTCATATTTTAATATATATATAATTTTGAAAAAATAATTCAACATATCTCCCAATTTTCAAAATAAATTGAATGTCAAACATCTAGAATTCTTGAAAGCTATTTATCATAGACTACTTGTTATTTAAGTTGTAAATTAAAAATAAAAACACCTAAGTCAACAAAATATTCACCGAACATGAATACCACTTAGAATGTGCCAAAAGTGGCACATCATCTATTCGTACCACCCATATACTTATATAATAAAACTTTAAAGAACTCTCCTAAATTAAAATTCTAACAAACAACATAAAAAATTAGATATTACCTCTAATAACGAAGTCTGCATTGATGGATTGATATTTTTTCGAGCATCCCAAAACCAAAAAAATACACAAACTTCCCCGAAGGTAAAATCTAGTGAACATGATAATGAATAAATAAGAGAATCTCAATATAATGAAAAATTAAAATTAATAAAAAAGTACAATGAGAAAACCTAATAAGTCCAATGGAGAAGGATCTTAAGCCAAGTACAAATGGCTTAAAATCCCTTAAAAAACTTCTCTTCCAACTAGTTGCTCCAAAAAACCCAAGCCAGGATAGTCCTGGGATTGAAAAAGTGGTATTACCTACAATCTATTCTTATTTATAACTACAGGGTTTCTATAAAACTAATGAAATTTCAAAGTGGGGAACATGGGGCATAACACATGATTTATGGCCAGAATAACATTATTTTTAATGTTGGGATAGTATTTTTGTTATATATAGACTTTATACACTCAAAACATATGCATTTCATAAAATGATACCTATATTTTCCATTATTTATTATTATTTCTCATTTGACCCCTAATATTCATTAATTTAGGATCATATATCAATCCACTAAATTCATCCTTAATACAATGTGTTTGAAAATATCAAGAAAACAAGGCTTGTTTAAACACTTATGGGGTGAACTATTCTCTATGTCACATCATTGAAACTTTAAAGGAAATAATTGATCCATCAAGGAAAATTAACAAGATTATGTTGTGATATTATTCAATAATTTTAATGTCAATATTATATAATTAAATCAACGCTTTTTTAAAATTATGAAGATTAACATGAAAAAAAGTACTGAGGCTCATCGTAAAAGTATAATGTCATATATTCTAGTATATATGACCATGAAGAGACTTATACATATACAAAATTTTATATTTAAGTCATATAGAATATGTAGTAGTCTTATACAGGACATCATGGAAGACTTTATCGTCTATGGTTAATAAAACTCTACAGAGGAATTGTCACGAATATTGGGTTAAATATCGATATATGTGGTTTTAGAAAATCCCTAAATTGAGACAGTAACTATAGGCTTCTTAGGTACTGATCCATTGTATCTGAAAATATTATCATCTGAGATCTCTATAGGTTAAATTAGTTTTCTCTAAAACAAATTTCAACATTTAGCATAATAGAGGACATGATTAATTAAAAAATATGGGGTCTGATGAAAATTGTTATGGGAGGGTGAATGTGATTGGGCCAAACTCCACAACATATCAACATTGAAATATAGACTAATATTTAGAATAAAACTACTTTGATAATAAAAAGTAAACAAGAATGGAAAACTCGTTGGAGAAATAAACAAACGAAAAAAGTCGAAAAGTAAAGGATAAAACAATTATTTACAAGGTTAGGACTAGTTTGGTCCTAATCCATAGAAAAAGCACCACCACAAACAATTATTATCATAAAATAAAAAAAACAAAAATAAAACATTGAAGATAAAGGCACACATAAAATGCACAGAGAGCAAAAATAAAATCTAATCGTAGGGACCTCGACACTCTAAGAGCTATGGGGGTACCCTCTCCCAATGATAGTATTGTATTACCTTTATATGGATTGAAACATTCATGAAACCCCAATACCCTGTCTATAGAGAGTGAAAGAAATTAACATAATGCTGATCTGAAAAATAAAAAGAAGAATATCACAAGCCTGGATCCCGAATCTGTTGTATGTGAAATGTCACTTCTAGGTTTGTAGAATCCTTAAGAATATGATATTATGATATATTTCCTGAGTACTGAGGTCTCTACCATTGAGGATGACCAAAATAGGGGTTGTGTGGGCATGTAAGTGGAGTTAAAGAACTCCTCCCACTATTTTGTAGTAATTTTCATGAGAAATTTGAAACACCAAGTAATTACCGAGACCTCAAATACAATAATATTTTTATGATACAAATGATGCAAAATATTAGAGAAATAATGTCATGACACACAACTAGTTCTAGGAATGATATATGGGGGGACACGTGTATGGTGGAGCATGTGTGTTTGAATAGAGAACAAAAATTGGAAAATAAACGATGAAATGACATGGGCATGTTTTAGAGGGTGATGAAAATAAATCTAAAGAATGAAGATATATGAGAAAGCATAATGGAAATACGTAGGATCCATTTAATCAAATGGATCCACGGAAAGGAGATCACCTGAAGCATTAATGAAAACAAGCCAAACATAATCATTCCAATGGATGGGACCAACACCCACAATGACCCAACAACATCGCAAGCCCACATAATTACCCCACCACAAACGACACTAATTTTTCATGAAAAACTATATCCGAATTTTAATTTCTAAAACACAATTTAGTATAGGGAACTCAGTCATAGGTAAATATAATAATGTTCTATGAATAAATATATCATAAGTATTAGAAATAATGAAACCTCACAGGTTGTGAAATCAAACAGCTAGAGGCTAGAGGTTCCCAGCACCATGGAGTGACAAATATTGAGATTCATAGAACCCACCCCCAATATTCTTTTACATCCACCATCCTTTATAGTGCATCTTCATATCATCCTCCACTCTCCAATATTCTTATCCTCATACTCTTATAACACCCACAACTCCATGATATTTCATTCTATCACTTGTTGAACTAGAAAACCTATTAATCATTCATATGCCCCAAACCTATATTTTAGATGGTTCCCATAATCATGAACTTGAGGTTACCCCACATAAACTTCCCATAATCTGAAAAATCAAATTTAGGATTTTGCTCCCATGACCACATTTTAGAATTAAAAATATCACACATAATAATGTTTCAGGTTTATCTATAGTAATGCAAATTCAATTGAAATTATCATGGAATTTAACACATTTTATGTGGGAAAATGTAGATTAATTACTCAAGAATAGAGTGGTATATGATTTTGAAAAAAATAGTGTGGTTTTGAATAATGACCAAGCCCACATTTCTATTGATACATAATGGATTTTAGTCAAATTTTATTGACACTTTTGGAAAATGATCCATAAGCAATTTGTGATGAATAGGAATAAAACACACATCAATTAAAAACATAATGTAGTTGTTTTGACTCAAAGTTTGTGTTTTTATTTTAAATTTACATTTTATTTCATGAAAATTAACTTTCTCAAAACAAATAATACAATACAGAATATTTTTATTCTTTAGGTCAATGATCCATAAGTGATTTTTTGATGTTTTTAAATCTTTCATATCTCAACCCGATACACAGTGTGATTGGAATGAATTGAAATGTGTGTTTTTAGATTTAAAATTCACGTCACTCACTAAAAAACACGAAAAAATGATCAAATTTTCATGATACTTTAATAAAATGATCCATAAGTGATTTATGATGTAAAAGAATCAATCACACACAAATCCAACACACGATGTTACTAATATGAATCAATGTGTGTGATATCAATTTAAAAATGATATTTTAGATAAAAACATTTCACTCACTGAAAAAATTGAAAATAAACTTATATTTTCTCGATATATTAGGGAAGAAATCCATAATTCCTTTTTGATGCTTAAGAATCAATCGCAAGTCATTACGACCCATGGTGTAGTTGGTGAAACTCATAGGTAATTATTTAAAATTGAAATTTTTGTTCAAATCCAATATCACATTATCAAAAACAATAAAATGAACTCAAATTTTCACAATAATTTTGGGAAATGACCCATAATTCATTTTTCACATGTTATTGTCAACCTTTTGTTAATTTGATACATAATGAGACTAGTATGATTTAAAGTGTGTGTTTTCATTTCATATTAACATTTTAGTCCAAAAGATGCTTAACATTATCAAAATCGAGGAAACACATTGAAATGTTTTTGATAATTTAGGCCAATGATCCATTAGTTATTTTTTATCAGTAGGAATTATTTGTACCTCAATTTGATATAAAATGTGACCGAAATGACTAGAAATTTGTGTATTTATTTTAAAAATGACATTTTATTTAAAAACATGTATTACTCATTATATACTAAAAAACACCCTTAGATTGAATTGATACTTTAATAAAATGATTCATAATTCATTTGGGATGTGTGGGAGTGGGTTACCAATTAATATGATTCATGATGTGATCGATATGACTCATATTTCATGTTTTCTGTTTAAAGAGAATTTATTTTGAAAATTATATCACTCATAGAAATCCTAAAAAAAATTATATTGTCATTGTATTTTAATAAAACAATCCCAAAATTATTTATGATGTTTAGGTATTATCTCCATGTCAATTTGACAGGTTGGTGGCTATTCTGACTCAAATGGGGTGTTTTTATTAAAAACTGACATGTTAGTTTAAAAAACATGTCATATACTTAAGGAAGAGTAAATTGATTCATATTTTCTTAATTATAATCAACCAAGAATAATGTTAATTGAAATTACATCAGTTTTTTAGAATACATAATACATTACACTAATAGACGCCCAAAGACCATATTAATTCACTCCCTTTAGTTCCTTTATTTTGTTTTCATTTTATCTTATCTTCGTTTTATTTTATTTTTCTATTATTTTTTAAGATGAAGAGAAGGCCACATGGTTTGGCCGCACGGTCTGCCAGGTTGTTCACCAAACAAGCATAGGCCAAAAAATCACCCATAAGGTGTGTCCATGGTTGGGGTGTGACAAGTTTACCCACCAAAGATAGTTTATTCCCCCAAAAAAGTCTCTAAGTCAAAAGATAACCAATTCATGACTCTATGACCAAACAGGACTGAAAGAAAATCAAGACCCTTGAGTTTATGATTCGCTCCACATGTCCAAATTGACCAATCACGAAGAAAACATTACATAAAAGGAGGGGAGAAGACGGGATGGTTCTACCCACCACAAGAACTCGACTAACACAAAAAAATTAAAACCCACACACAACACCTTAAGGAGGGGATAATGCTGGAACTCGCAACCCAAACATAGAAACTTATCCACATGATTTGAACAGTGCCACTAAGACTTAAATGAAAAACCACTACAAGGACACTTAGCATACTGGGGAACGAGAACAAGGACCTCCCAATAACAACACCACCAAACCTAAGAATTCTCTACACTAATCTAAAACTCCCAATACATCGGACTTCCTTCATATCGTCAATTAAATTCCTCCACTGAATCCAAGAACTCTTAACCCAATCGAAAAACCCCCATAACTCACATCTCTAAATAATCACTCATAAAACCATTACAAACCCAGAAAAGAGCCAAATACACTTTTAAGAAAAACAAATGATTATTGAGGACACATTCAGAAGAAAAAAACTACTATGATCATGAAGGAACACAATTATTGCATTATCACTACAAAAGATGAACATTAAATAGTATAAAAAAAAGGAAACCCTGAATGACTTTATTCCCAGAGGAATGATAAAAAACCACGAAAATGTCTCACATGCCTCTGACACCCTAACCGTGTGAGCTCCATCCTAAGACCTGAGATTGTAGATCTGATGGCTAAATGATACTATTTCTCCTAGTTAGAATCTAGAATACCACAATCATAACTCTTAACTCTAATGATGAATCTTATATAACATTCCCTAATGACATTAATGACCACAATGACGGAAATTCATTGGAGGGATGTGATAAGGAGAAATGGAATTCCTAAAATGACCATACAAATGGCTCATTAGAATGTGGTTTGACGAACTTGAATCTAACACTAATGAAAGGGGTTATTCATAAAATGGATCCTCTGGTACACCCTTCTCAATAGATAAGGATCCTTCATGAACAAATAGAGACCAGATTTTCCATGAACATGCACATCAAATTCCAACTCCTTAAAGTGGTCAACACATTCATTCACTGACAACTGACCTTGTTATCAACATACGGGATCTAACCACTTTTCTCTTTCACCACCTCAGGTGTGATCCACTAGATAAAGTATGACATCAACACCTCTCACATCATACAAACTCCAACTATCATGGGGCATCCATGTCCATTGGACCAAGGCTGGACCCTCCACTAAATGCCAGAAAATACGAACTCCAACAAAATCTAGAATCCCCAACCAACCGAAGTCATTCTCTACCCCCCTAAAACAACTTCATTGACCCTAATGGACACCAAATGACTCAATGGACAAGCAACACTCGATAGAACCTAGATATGGGCATGAATTATTTACAACTTCTAAAGAAATTTCTAGGTGGCATATTGATAACAATATTAAAAACATAGGACAAAAATAAAAATCAAATAAATTCATAACCAAAATACAATTTCATTCCAAAAAACTATCTAACATGCCAAACACCACTAATATAACTCAGAAACTCACTTTTCAAAAATCCCCATTTTATTTCAATTTCTAAACCCCCTTATTTCAAGGATACTTTCTAGCCACAAAACCCACATATCTCAAATCCAAACCCACATTCTAAAATAAAAATAAATTTTTGAAATCATTTTACTCTTCCAAAAAATCTTTTTAGAAAAACAAGTCCAAGCCATTGGTTTCAAATAAATATACATGGCATCCCATAAACTGTAAGATGTGTGCCCATCCATTCTAGTCATGTCATCTATGAACATGTTCCCCCACACACTTTCTGAACATACCCACACAGAAGTGATTTTCCATAATCGACACTAGGGTTCACACCCAATACATTTCTATACCAATTCCAAACAATTTTTTAATTTTCATAACAATGCTCTTTCAATTTTAAAACCATCTTCACCAAAATAAGTAATTTAAAAGAAAACATTTTCATTTATAAAACCCTTTTCATTTTTATAATGACATTTATAACAACTAGATCCAAAGAAAACTACCTCATTCAACAATCTATTGGAATGATGAATTAGAAGTTTTGATTATCCTGATGACATAATAGAGATCCATTCCCTAAGTAAGCATCAAAAACAAGGACGAGATTTAACGATGCACTTGGACTCCATATGGGTCACTACACCATGGGAAATCATGATGTAACACTATATTTCCTCTGTTGTCATACCTCAACCAAAATAAAGACAAAAGACTCAATTCTCATACTACCCCTGGTAACTCAGGTCTCTCAATGAGTGGTATTGATTACGTACCCACCCACTACCTACCTCCTGAGTCCTGAAGTGTCTAACCTCTATCTACTAGAGAACCCAAATAATTAGAGCCTCACTATGATAATTTTTTTCAATAACCATCTATGGTAAACCCTGGAATAATCACCCAATCCACCCCACAACATGGCCCGAGGGGCATTCCTGATCCCCACAGGATAGAAAATAATGCCGGGCATTAAAACTAAACAATTGGAATGATTTGTATCGTAAGATAAAAACAAATTAATAAATAAAAACTAATCAATGAAAACTAAATCTAGTAGTGGTGAGAAAATAATAATGTATAGACCTCTATATGACCCTACAGGTCACCACCGACCTCAAACCATCATTTCAATATGATTACCGAAACCACGTAAGGTGGAACTCCTGATGCTAAAAACAAAGATAAAACTATAGGCATGAGTATTAAAACTCAGTAGGTGTTCCCCAAAAATCTATTCTCACATGCATTACAATTAAATAAAATATCCATAAAACTCCATGTTTGAATTGAAAAGTAAAAAAACAATGTTTCCTCACATTTTCTTCATAAAAATTATCACGAATGATTTCCATTTTCAATTAAAACCCAAATTATGTTTTAAAAAGTAGACATTGGTATTTTAAAGGAGGTTATATTTACACTAAAATGTGAGGAAGTATGTGCAAAAAAAAAATTCAAAACATTTGTTTATAAACAATTGAAAATATTTTATCACTTTTAGAAAGAATATACACTATTCAAGGAAACAAGATCAACAAACAGACAACACAGTCAATGGAAAAACACCACACAAGTGTAACCAAATAGCTTATGAATCTCAATAATTTTCCATAATAACTATATACCAGAAAATATGTGAGAAACTAAGAGAATGTGAATAATTTATAACATACTATACATGTGACTCGTCCTGAAGGCATGCCCTAACTGATGACGTCGTAATGCCCAAACACAATATCATTTCTCTACCTAGCCTGACAGAGGGGACTAATACCATAGTAATGATAAGAAAATAACACCATGCTATGGGCCACTAGCTAGTGTGTAATATAAACTAGTTTAAAAATAGTTCTCTAAAATTCACTCTCTATTCTAGGTTATCATGTAAACATGTAAAACAAAAAGGGTGAGCCAACCATTTCTAGATGAGAATCAAATCATGTATAAATAAAAAATTATATATATATAAACACACCAACATGCATCTCCCAAGTCACCCCATAGAATATGTGCCTATATTTTCAACCATTTGATCATAGAGGATTCATACACATCAGATCTCTTATAACATACAACTCAACCAATAAAAGGGTAACACATCCAAGGAGAGTTTTTTAGATATAAACAGTTTTAGAAAAGTGCCAACTGGGCCTCGCATGTTTTTCAGAAGCCAATAAATTTCTTAAAGAATCACACGCACACAACTTTGAAAACCAAGAATGAAATTAGAATCCCATTTAAGAAACTCAAATCACCATTCTAAATATGAAATACATTTATAAATTCCAAAAGGGGTATTTCAACAAATAATTGATGGGAATACTCCACCAAACGATTTAATGCAATACATCATAAGAGAGAAACCACTTTAAATCAATACAGATAATTTTACTAACAATTATATATCAAAAATTAATATGAAAACTAGGTTCAAAAATCGAGAAATAAATGATTCTTAAATTTGATGGTCAATAAATAGTGAATCCTACCGTAGAGTGTAACAAAACATAACATTCGGCCCTTGGCACTTTCTAACTATGATTTGCTACTCCCCCACTAAGATAATTCATCTTCGCATACATATATGGACACCTAATCCCTAGGAACACACCATCATGGCCATGAACGTGTGAAAGGGGATCCTTGCATATATGCTTATATTCATATACCCGTCTCTAATCAACTATATATTAATTTTTCTATATATAAATCAGAACACCCAGACCTATACATGTATATTCACTACCATGGATGAATATATGAATAATGAGGGAACTTATATATATATATATATATATATATATACTTTGTTAAGCATACACAGAAGAGTCTCCTTAGACCTGGCGACTCGAAACCACCAGGTAGGGACATACACACATTAATGAAAAAGAAAAAATAATCCATAAACATCATAAAACCATAAAATAAAATTATTTTAAATAAAGAAAACCAGATATGATATAGAAACCAGAAAAACGTTTATGAAATTCCATGTTAAAGGAATACTATATTTTTAATGTAAGTAGTGCCTAACATGCATTTATGTTTTTCACACAACTAATGCATTTACCAAAAGAAAATCAAAATTCATTGTTCCAAAAAGTGTGTAATATCGTTATCATTAATCATTTTCCAAACGTGCCCTTTAAACCACATACCAAAACATTTTTCAAGGAAAAATGATCCAAATATAATGAAACCCACTCAGAAACATTTATAAAGCAATAGAACCATAAATTCTCTAATTTTTTAGGAAAAATGGAACTTTTTTTGGGAAAGTATAAAAAATCATAGAAGTTGAGTTCTTAAAAAAGAATTAGTTACAATGTTCCATTTTTAGTTGACATCACACCCATGTGTGCACATGGGGTGCCCATTAGGGTACCATCATCCTATGAAACCCTTTAAAATACATGAAAAGATGAAAACCAATTTTACAACTATCAATTTATATTTAATCCCAACTCATCAATTCAAAATCATTCAAAAAGTACAAATGAACATTTTATAAATCAATGAATCTTTCTCAAAAAACTTACAAATCACACCATAAAAATCACTATCCATCACATAATAACCCAAATTACAACCCAACCATTTTAACACAATAATTAAAAAAGAAAAAAACAAAAAAATCATCAACATCACTATTAATTACTGGTTAAAATTTAACAACAGTCAATTGGCATAAGAAAAAATAGGCATAAACATGAAAAAACTTCTAAATCTATTTTTTAAAAAAATACGATTATCACAAAAACGCCAACATGAGTTAGAAAATTCCATTATATTGGTGTGAATAATGCCAAAAATATAACTAGTTAGAGTAAACATTATATGGATTGAATCAGAACGATAATAGATGAAAACACATACCTCGGATGTGTGAAAATGCAACAATGCTTCAACGGAAGGAAAAAAATACCCTTCTAACCATCAATACACCATGAGAGAAAGGGAGATCTAAAAAATCAGTTTAACCAAAACCTTATCATTCAGCTAGACCAAACACGGTGATGAAAAGGAGGAAAATGTCGAAATGAGGGAGGAGGAAGAAGAAGAAGGATTACCTCGACGAGCCGACCTAAAAACATGGGGAGATCCAGTTATTTCTATATAGAGGAGAGGGTTGTGAGTGAGGGAAGGCACATTTCCAACAAAGGGGGGGAAGCAAAACCCACCTGACACACAAGAAGAGAATATGGGAGAAAGAAAAAACAGAAAAAAAATAAAAAAATATTGAAAACAATAAGAAAAAGAAAAAGGGAAAAACAATATAAAACTTAAGTAATAATAAACTTACTAATAATAATAATAATAATAATATTATTATTATTTCTAATCATAATAATTATTATTATTATAATTTTAAAATTAATAATTACAAAATAAAAATAATAATAATAATAACAATAATAATAATAATAATCATCAAAATATTAATATGAATGTTATTATTATCAGTATTAAACATTATTTTAAATTAATTTTTTTAAATTTTATCTTATCTTCATTTTATTTTTATTTTTATTTTTATTTTTTCGTTATTTTTAGATGTAAAGCAGTCCGTATGGTTTGGCCGCATGTTCTGCCAGGATGTGTGCCAACGATGCACTGACAAAAAAATTACCTGAAAGGTGCATCCATGGTTAAGGGGTGAATGTATATAAACTATTTTTTGCATGTAGGATTAAACCACACATTAGTCCATACTATGTTGTTATTGATATGACTATAAGTGTATATTATCAATTTAAAATTGACATTTTATTAATAAATTGTTTCATATTAATCATTAATTGATTTTTTTATACTATTACAAATATAAGAATTATTTTCTATATAGTTGAAGTTGTTTTCTATAGTTGGGGTTTTTTATTAAGATACTAGTGGAATTGTTAAGCTCTATTGAGAGGGGTTTCAGGTCCAATGATAACATAACTTTAATGTTTTTGAATTTTTTGATGTTTGTGATAAAGTTTATATACCAATGTAATTGTGCATACCAATTATTGAAATGATTGTTGATGTTTTACATTGATTTTATTATTTTATTATTTTTTAAATTTAATTGAAATTAAATATTCTATTTTTTGGTGTAGTGTTATGTTTTTTCAGCAGTGCACTACTACTGTTTGGTTTTTATCAGTTCTTTAAATAGCACTGATAAAAGATCAGTTTTTATCAATAAAAAGAACTGATAAAGGATACCTTTTAACCATCAGTGAAGGATATTTCCTGAACTATTAATGATCATATACATATTAGTGGTAAGATCAAAATGATAAACACTCAATAAAATCACGTACTGGGATACCTATAATAAAATAAAACCAAATTCAAATATTTTAAAGAGGACAATAATTACTAGAATATTTCATGTAAAAAGACACATAAAAGAAGGAAAAAATAAAATAAATCCATTATCACATAAAAACTCTTAAAAATATGATTTATATGCTTGAAATTGATCATAAGGTGTTGTGGGATGGAGAAGGTTTTTGGACCAAAAACCCAAAACAGAATAAATGAAAAAATGGGGATTAAAATAGAGAATCAAACTAGTTTCAAAAGAAGTAGTAAACAAGAAATTAAAACAAGAAATCAAAAAAAATTCAACAAATTAAATGAATACAAATAGAGTATAACACTATAATTTTCATTTTTTGGACTAGTTTGGCCATAATACACGGTAATAACACCACTAAAAACAAGTATTATTATGAAAAACAATCTAGACACTTACAACATGTAATATAATGACATAGAGACAACGCACACAGAACTAAGATGTTATCCAAGTGTTAAAACATAATTTTATTAAATATTTTATGGATATTGAATTAATAATTTCATAAAATTGTATTAAATATGTTCAATTATGGAATATTTTGGATAAGATCATTCATTGGAAAATTTTATGGAAGTTCAAGTTTTTCCTCTATAGATTTCACTGTAGTATTTTGTCCATAAATATGTTTATGTGACATATTTTATCATAAAAGCTTTTAACATTTTTCCTCACTCAATAGTATGAAAATTTTATTTAGTATATAAATGTTGTATCTGAACTTGATTTTAGTAAATGGGCCATGATGTCAAAGTTGGACTAGACATAAGAGATTGGACACCACTTTATTATTTGTTCCATAAATTAATCATGATTAATTTTTATGAGACCAAATTTGTAAATAATATATAACGAAAATTTTTTCTTAAATAATTATTCTAGATGTATATCTCGTTCAAGAATTATAGAGGTGATAGAGTCAGTGAAATGGGATTATAATATTTTTACAAATTTCCCATTCACTCTTGAAAAGTCTTGAAACCCTAATCACTACTACACTCTATAAATTTGTTTTTCACTTTTGGAGGGGTTAAAACTTGTATTGTGATATTCATTGAATAATAATTTTTTTAACGTCAATTCTCCATGAATTTCAAGAGGGAGAAATCTTGATGAAAGTATCGATTGCTCGAAGCCTTCTGCTTCTTCTTTACATAACAATTATTTTGTTTTCATAATAAAATTATTAGTATATCATCCATTTCATAAGGTTTTCTAAATTTTATTATTTTATACTCATCCTATTTGGGTTAGATATCATTAGTAGTAACATGATTTGGTTATACCCTTTTTACGACCTTTGTAAATTCAAAACCATTCTGTGATGACGACACCACCAATGAAAGAGTAATATTTCATAGTAATCTATCCAATTCACACATTATTCAAATATTTTTTTTCAAATCAATGACATAATATAATTTACACAATATGATCCAATAATTGTGTATTTAAATTCAATTTATAAATTAATGAAATAGAAAAAATAACTCAAAACATGCAAGGTTGAGTAATGTGTGAATTGTAAGAGTGTGATCATTATTAGTAAAACAAACCCACACACGATTAATTTTGTAGACTTAAAATATAATCCCTAAAATAAATTCATCTTCACATACAGTATGGATATGATACCTAATTCATCTCTAATAATAATATAACCGTGGATTAACAATCAAATTAGGGTGTCACTATTACATGTTCTAAAGCTATACTAGGTTTTAATTAATCTCAACATTATGGTTAAGTTAACTCTCATTGTGTTTGATGGTTAAAAAATTAGTGTATAATAATTAAGAGTTTGTTATTTTAAATTATAATTATTGACAATTATGTCAATATGTAGGGTTATATTTATTATTCATTCAAAAATTAGTTCTATAAAACATCTTCTCACTGTGTTTCCTTAATATCATTCCATAAGTAGAAAATATTCTTCTTAGTACTTATAAATCATATTTTTTTAAAAGACATATTTAACAGTTGTGTATTTAATTTATCATTATTTTCATAATACCTTTAAGAAGTTTTTTTAATTACTCTCTCTTTGAGAGATGACCTTGGTCACCAACTCTACTGCACCTAAGTACCTGAAAACCAAACATAATTTGAGAGTGTCCATAATTGCACCATTCAAATTGGTGCCATTTTAGGGAGTAAAGTACTTATTAAAACAAATTGGCTGTATTTAAATTTCATTCAAAACATTTTATGCATTTATTCTCTTATATATTTCTTCTTTCTACATTCTCATGTTTTTTTTCATTCTCTAAACCATAAAATTAAAATTTTATTCTTTTTATTATGGTCATTTTTATCTATTTCATTTTTATTTTTCAATGAATTATTAAATTAAGAAATACAGATGATATCATAGAACTTAATCCTGAGATAGATCGCATCATTAGGGATTAAATCATACAGTCTCTGTCTATACAATGTTACAAAATTCGGCTAGTGGGAGAATTCCCCTATTTTGAGAATATTAAAATTAGAAACACTTTAGAATAAAACATAAAATAAGAACTAGTGGTTTTAAATAATAATACAAAACATAGTAGATCCATTCTAGAATAGGTTTCACCATATATTAAATATAATACAAATTGTACTACCTGCCACAATCTCAAATCATACTTCAATCAAAAATCTGTATTGATACGCATTATTCTATAATTTCATGGCCTCTTTGGAGTGGATCCAAAAAAAAATTAATATAATTTAATGTTCTTTTTTAAACCAGAATTTTTTTTCCTAAGATATAATATAACTAAGAGAATTATCATTCTCACGTGATGTAACTAAAAATGACTGGATATATTATTTACAACCAGAATATATAACTTTTTATAATTATTCGAATCATCATTTTTATAGTAATTTCCTCAATCATCATGGACCAGAACCATGAAAAATGATATATTAGTAATCAAAACCCCCATGTAGAGTTAATGTATTAGTATTGATATTGATTTAAGATGTTTTCTGCAAGATCCCTATGTCACCAAATTCGTGGTCAAATCCTCATCCATTAATTCTTTTAAGGTCTCATACCTACGAAGAGAATTATATTGTATATTGTGACTATAAGGGAATTGGTTGAAAAAACACCAATAGATGCACATGCATTGATTGATAATATGGATTAAAACTCCTGGAAATTTTTTGATATAGGTACACCACATGTTATAAAATTACATTAGGTAAGTACTTCTTATATTGAAAATCATTTAATAGATACAAGGTTTGTATAATTATATAGAATGGTGAGGAAAATTTATTTGACTCAAAATACAGTATAACCCACTCCTATGAGGCCTTGTGTAATTTTCCTGAAACAAAGCACCCAACAGATTGTTTCCCCAACTAAAAGTGATAGAGGATTAAACAATTGTATTCCCTAGTATACCATATTAGTATAATAATCATCCATATACCTAGAATAATTTTGGTTCCTTTTCAGAAACACACAACCCAGGGTGGAAGGATCAATTTTAAAATGATAGAAGGATCTGCACAACAACAAAGGCCTCATTTTCATCAAAACATCAAGCAGCCTTCACCATACCAATAGGGTTTTCAAACACCACAAAAGGATATTTAAATCTGAAGAAAAAAAAAGAAAAAAATGGATTATCAACCAAATGTATATTTCAATAAATATGTCAACTTGACAAAAAATTCTTCTTAATCAATAAAATTAGTCGTAGAGTCAAGGTTCGTAGTTGAGGGAGTTGATGACTAAAATGAGCCAAATTTTCACCACCCTCAATGAATGGATTCATAAGAACTCTAGATAATTCTTTCCCAACTAAATATAAATCCCAAGGGGAGTTTCAGTACCATCACATTGTGAATGGTGAACTAAATTATTAATAAATCATCACCTACCATTCTGTTGTGATTCATCCAACTTGAAGAGTTTACCCCAACATCACAGGTCATTGAAAAACCAATTACATAGGAAATTTTTGGAATAAAATTGATTATAAGCTCATAAGCCTCTTCCTCATCCAAATAGATTTATTCAAACTATTAATATGGATGAATAGGTTATTCAGAAAAGTGTTTTTTGGAACATTCAAGCACGTTGAGATAAACATTCCACTTATTGAGTCCATTATGAAAATCTAATGTTAAGACAAATTATTAAATGAAATTTATACTTATTGAGGATAGATAATTGGAAATTATAGGATAAATCAAGGAAGAAGTGTACCAATACTCAATATACTAACTCAAACAATTCCAATAAAGGGAAATGATCTGTGGACATTCAATATTCCAAGAACCATAAGAGAATCACACTTCTATAATGTATTATATGATTTGGGGGATTCCATAAATTTGATCCATCAATCAATAATATATTATCTTTATTATTTAGTCGAATCCAATGAGATTAGCGTTGAATTTGGGAATAGGGCTATAAAATATCTAGTGGGAGCCCATGAGGATGTACTTGTTTGGGTATGATATGTGTTCTTATTAGCATATTTCTAGGTCCTTAACATGGTGGATGATTTGTTACATTATCTTTATCTCATTATATTAGGTATAACCTCCTTAAAAATTCAAAAAAATACATAAATTTCTATGAGGGTACAATTTCCATGGAGTGTTGAAAGGCTCTGTCCTAGGATCTCTCAAATGATGTGTGGTTTTGGGTAATTAGGTGTAGAAGAGTGGATGAACATTGTCCTCCCTCAAAGATGTATTAATTTAAAAAAACTTCTTAAGGTTTTATTAAAAAAAATTATAAAATAAATACACAACATATATGGATCGGTCGTCTATGTTTACAAAATAAGAAGATGAATTATTTTGGAAGAAGATTGTTTTTCTGTGAATTGAGATTAAGAAAACCCAATGAGAAGTTGTTTTTAGAGAAATGTTATTAGAATGAATAATTCATATAACCCTATATATTCAAATAAATATTAATCATTATCATTTTTATTAAAATCTAATAAAGTGTGATCTACTATATTTTAAATCTTGATGCTTATGGGAGATAACTTGACCACAATGATGATTTGAATTTAACCGTTAGCTTTCATTGGAACATGAAATAATTTTACCCTATGTTTATTGTCATTACAAGGCTACATTATGGTCATAGGTAAATTAAGTAACATATGCATTTTGTAAATGAGAATTAATTATGTTTAGTGATTATATTTTAACTCTACAAATGAATCATGTGTTGTTTTTTACAGATAAAAATCACACTCTCAAAATTCCCACATTAATCAACCACACAAGTTTTCTGTAAATTGTTCAATTCGTCTACCATTTTATTTTAAGTCAAAAAATAAATTCATGGATAATATTATGTGAATTTTAGTATCTCATTGATAAAAAAAGTGAATAAGGTGAGATTTTGATAAATTACTAAGAAAAACTACTCTTCTATTGGTGGTGTAGTAATCATAGAAATATTTTTCATTCCCAAAGGACATAGAAAGTGTATAACCCAATTTGTTTATAATATTGAATTCCAAACCATATAAGATGAGTATAGAAGAATAAAATATAATAAATAGAATAAAAAATAACATGTTTATTTTGCTAACTCAAATATTACAACATGGGAAGGAGAATAAGGATTCGATAAGAGATCCTTATGTCAAGAGATCACGCTATAAGTATCAGGAGTTAAAAACCTCATAGATGATGAGAGGAATCCTCTAGAACACCATGATGGAATCACATCACTATTTTTCTTAACTATCAAAAGTGGTTCCTATGGTTCCCTTTTTTAGTAAAAATGGGACGTAGTTTTAGGAATCCAGATTATGAGATACCTCTTCTGTCTCAGTTTTGGGTTAGAAAATATAATTATCACAATTTGGGAAAAATTAACGTTTTTTGGAGGAATATTTACTATCACCATGTCAAATTTTGTAGAAATTTGACATCTTAATTGTGATATATATTCATAATTTTAAACCTATATTTTGAAATCATTCATATTTGGTTCCTTGGAAAAATCAGTTCAATTGGGCTACCAGATGGATGAATTGGGATTTGGTATCATGGGACGATTTGTATCCCATGGAGTTATAGATTATATCACAAAAATTTAACCTGTTTTAATTCATGGATTGTTTTGTGTCAGGAAAAATATTAAAAATATGTCCTTGGGATTTCATGAAGTATGGCCCATTTTCCTTCTACAACATCTCTGACCCTCCAAATTACCTCCTCCTCGAATTAAATCACCAAAAATGTATAATTAAACATTTAAATAGTCTTAAAAAATAATAATTGAAAAAAATTGGACGTTAAATATTTTATTATATTTTTAATTTTCAATACAAAATCATTTTATGACAATCATGTAAGGGTGAAATAATGTAGTGAATCCTGGTTTGATCACACCCCTACCCCTATACATTTCCACTCCTAGGTAAAACCACATATCATGTAATCCATACAAAACTGTGAAATGATGAACATGTTCACATTTCTCAATTTATTGTGTTTGATATATGGAATGTAAGAATCCTATAAAGAGTTAATCTTAATAAATTTTAATGTCAATCTATAATAAATTGTCTCAAAAAAATCCTATGATATTAATGAAACTAATCATCATGAAATAAATTATGGGTCCACCATGACATTAATTATCCATGCGGGGGTGTTCCAACCATTTAAATATCCTATCATCATCATTTATTTAGTATATTCATGACATGTAAAACAATTATTCTTACCTGGTTTAATTCATCAAACTTGTTATACATTCTTTTGTAATCAAATTTTCAGACTGACTCGCATAAGAGTTCGAAAAAGTAAAACATTAAAAAATTGATATACACATCCTCAGATTGTGTACATTTCATAACTCCACTATTTATTAAGATTATTTTTATTTTGTTTGTTTTTTGATTTTGTTTTTTTGGGTGTACAACAATCTGAAATCAGGTACACACAAAAGTAAATTTGGTTCTTTAATGAAATTGATTGGAAGAGAAATATATGGACCAACCATTGATATAAGATTAATTTGATTTACCAAAGTTGTACATAACTTAGATTGAGTAGGGAATTTTTTACAAGTTATGGCTCTGTGAAAATTTGTGTGGAGAAATAATGACATAATTATCCATGAACAAATACCTAAAAGAATGGTGTAAAAATATAAAAGGTTGTACAATGACCCAACCTACCATATCATTCAAAAATTATATTTTTATAAACATCAAAAAACTGTAATGAAATATATATCTTGTTTATCATGTTACCAATTAATTTTGAAAACATTCATTTTCCAAATATTCCACATGTAAATGATTATGTTACATGATATAATTTTTTTCTGTTTTTTTGTTTTTTGATAATTAATAGAAAATATAATAGAAAACACAAACAAATAAAAATTGTATATAGCTTCCCTAAAATATTTTCCCTTACCCCTCTCATAAACTATCGAATTTTCCACAATGTGAACCACTTAGATGATATCTAACAATGAAATGTAGAATTTTAAATAGGATGAATAATATAAAATTGAAAAGGTTAGGACCAAATTAATGTTCTCAAATGATGATGGTGTCATGAAGTGGGAGTAAATCAACTTCAGGGGTGGGAATTCCATCAATGTATTTATTCAATCATTTCTCGTTAACTATAAATCTCATCCTTGTGTCCTCATGGGTGATCTATACATCTCTATAAAGAGAAAATAGGTAAAATATAATGACCTAACCATATAGAAACAAAATAATCTGACATCAGTTTTAGTCATGGACTATAGATTAGGACATTATCTTCTACATAAAACTCCATTTTAGATCATTGGATCATGAGTTTATTTTTTATTTGATCATAAAAGCATGAGTTCCCATATGATGATAATCAAATTTCTCCAATATCTTAAAATTTCAACTTCTATTAAATTCTCGCTTAGGAAAAGTTCATGGAACTTTTATTTAAAGTCTATATTCTTGTTTCTTAACGTCTATAAAGAGATTACATGATTTCTAAAAAACAATCCAAAAATGGGGTCATACCAATGGTAGTCTTGTATTAAATTCTATAATCCCACAACACATCATCCAAGAACATTCTCCAATACATCATATTTGGATGCACAGTTTTCACAAAATTTATTTCAACTACTTATTCTAAATCTCAGTCTAGAAATTTTTTTGGGGTGGTATAAAGAAGAAGTTTTATGTGTGATCCAATACATTATATAGAGGAAGGAAAAATTCAGATTTCAAAAGTGTGTCACATAATCATTAATGATATCCTTTGGTACTTCATACCTACAAAAAATATGTTCCTTGAAAAAATAGACTACAACTAAAGAATCACCCATATTAGTGGCCTTGGACTTCATCTAACTTCTAAAGTAATTAAAGAGAACCAAATTTTTTAAAAAACATAATTAACCTAGAAAATGAAACATAAAATAACAACCTGATTAATAAAAATCTCACATAATATTATGGTTTTTTTGGAATCTCGTATCTACTCAAAAATTATCGAGTGTGTTGGAATCAATAGAATGACTAAAAAAACACTTGATCATCACAAAATAAACCAGGCCAATACAATATACAATATAAAGATTCTCTAGCTATCATTTATGGTCAAAAATGTCCTACACATGAAATATCCTAATAGAAATAAAGAATAAAATCATACTCATGATCAGGAACATAGCTCCAAATAACATGATGTAAACACATGATCTATAGATAGGGATCATAACACACATAAAATTTAGACTAACTCATTGATTTTTTGTCATGATGATCTTTAAATTTATAAGAATTTAAGAGGAAACAAGGTTGTTCATTAAATCAGCATACCATGGATGTGTACCAGGTAGCGCATAAGGATGCTAATTCAGAAAAGTGTCCTGAAGTGGTACCAGGATTCAAGTTTCATCCTGTAGTGTGTGAGAAATCATACTCATGTGGTCTATCATCAGGTTCATAGACTCCTAATTCTCCATTATCTCAAAATTATATTCATTAATAAGGATCATATAATGGATAACCATGGGCTTCATATTTGGCTTCTTCAAGAGGTACCTCAGGTATACATGGTAAAAAGCAAACAAATTGAACCCAAATAAATATGAAAAAAATTATCTAAATAAAATATGAAGAAAATAAATTCTGTTTACATATTGGTGATTTTTTTAATAAATCAAAATACCTAGATTCATAAGAAATCACATGGTACACCCTACCACCCTTTAAGATAAGATAGATCAAACTGTAAAGTAAGATACGTCTCACATAAGATCAAAAGGAAGCTCCCACTATGGGGGTTTTATGATTGGTGGAGTATACAAATGAATATTTGACACGTCAATTGATACCCTTCATGAATCATAAAAAAGAATTCAATACCAATTTTACGTAATCAGGATAAGGGTTGAGTGACCTTATTGAAATATCTAATGAAGCATTGATAAAAGACATCATGCCCTATTAATGATATTACACCATAGACATGTGAAGTGTATGGAAAGGAAGAAATTATATATACCTTATATCTATCAATATCTATTACATGTTATGATACTACATGGCTTAATAAAATTCTATGCCTGACCATTAAAGTACATTTTTCAATGTTCAATACAAGACTCTTATCAATACAATAAATCAACACCTTTACCAAAATAAAGAAACATTCCTCAAATGAAGATATTTACACCATAAAATCATCCATAAATACCTTCATAAAGGTCTCAAAAAAATATGAAAAAATATTCACTATGCCTCTATGGAAGGTAAATGGGGCATTTCAGTGTACAAATGGAATACATCTATAAGAGAATGTACCAAATGGAAAAGTTAATGTTTCCTTCTTCTGATCATCTAGAACTATAGGCACCAAAAAAATATCTATAAAATCAAACCAAGAAACAGAAGTGTGTCTTTCAATAAAGTCTTATATTAATTTGAGAAATGAATTGTTGGGGGTTATGGTATTTGGGAGTGGATTGATTTAGTTTCCTATAATCAATAGAGACTATACAAATATTTTTCACCCTCATTGTATCAAATTCCTCCCAATCGTTTTGAACCACATTACCACCACTTTTCATAGGAACTACCTGAATAGGACTCACCCACTGGGGATATAAAATGGGATAAATTCTAAATTCCTTTAGAAAATTATCAACTAATTTTTTTAAAAACTTTTTGATGATTTGGAATGAGTCTCCTTTGTGGCTACCTAACATGATTATCCCCATCCTCCAAAATAATCCTATTCATGAAAATGGAGGGGGAAATACTTAATATATATGCCCAGTCCGCCCAATTTACCTAATATTCTCTCTAAAAATATTAAAATGTTTTTCATCATATTCAAAAATGGAATTGTTAGAAATTATAACAGGTAATATCTCACCACTGGAAAAATATGATTATCTTATATTTTGTGGCAATAGATGGAGTTCCAATGATGCGGGGTGCCGTATATATGGATTCAATTAAGCAAAGGTAATATGTTAATAATGAACATCATTATAAGAATATAACTTATCAAAATCAAAGCATAATTCATCAAATCTGTCATCCTACACAACATCCATGTCATAATCTATGTTTACATGATCAATATAAAAATATAAATCCACATAAAAATAAAATCCAAGAGAGTTTTATGAATACAAAATATGTTTGGAAGTTCTCTTAGACATCAAACTAAAACCAATGATCACAATCTCTCAATCAATAGGAAAATCAAAATACATGTTTTTTTTCTTGTTTGTTAAATATGGGAGATAAAAAGAAGAAGAATGATCCTATTAGGGGTACATCATGGATTATGTAATATTAAATATCGCAAATATATCTCCAAAATCCATGTAATGTTTACCCTAATGGACATTTATGAATGTTTCTGTAGTTTTGTATAAATTACTATATAAGATAATTAGAGAAAGATAATTTACTATATCATCATCCTGGTTAAGACCATAATGATCTATTGGAAAGATCATGTATCTTACCCAAACAAGTACATCCTCAAAGACTCCCAGCAGATATGTTATAGATATATTATCTAACATCCCCACAGGTCTCATCTTCTTCAACTCACCAGCCAGTAATGAATAAAGAAAAGAAGGAGAATCTCATTTATGGATGATCCCAAATGACATAAAGCATCATAAAATTGTAACTCCCCTATGGTGAATGGGATTGTGAAAGTCACTGGATCCTTTCCATTTGATGTAATTTTTTATGCTAGTGTAATTATTTTTTAAACATTCCTTACAAGATTGATTCTATTATTCCATTTATCCTTCCTTAATTTCTATAATGTTTTATAAAAATTTGGCTTACCATGGGATTTTTTTAATTGCTTTATGTAGTGGGAATTTGATATCAAAACACATTAATATATCAAAAAATTCTTTTTCCATATCCTCTATAAACATATTATAGGTTTTCATAACTATATTTGAAAATGGAATGGGTTTTGGAGGAACTTCTTTAATATTTTACTTACATTATTTATTCTTCATGTGTTTATCATCTGTTAGTATTGAATGAGGCTTCTCCAGAGTTGAGGTGAATCCCGGTGGAATAATATAGGTATATATATCGATTTTTTTCTTCCCACTTATCTATGTGAAGTAATTGACATTTACATTGGGGGTTGGAGGAGGCTAGGAAGGCATTTTTATATAGTGATTACATAACATTTCAAGGAGGGTGGTGGCAATATGCCCCATTTGTGTCCTCAAAAAACTCAACATTGAACATTGACTCTTCTGCTCATTCTATTTATGAAGAATAATTAGTTTCAAAATATTATCAATATTACAATCAAAATTTGGTTGATAAATACTATTTTATTGAATTTTTGATGCATGTGGTTAACATATCTATTCGGGTCGTTGGAAAACCCATTATTATGGTGGAGTCTACTATAATTTTTTTTTTGAAAAGGGGACCTTTTTCATTCTCCAGATACAAACTCATGTCTGATTGATCCTTCCACCCTTAGATTAATATTGGAAATAATTAATCATTATTTTTCTGGAGATTCATTTGTTTTTATTTCTGATATGGCCTCCTAGGAAATATAGTTTTATAATATTATGTCTCTTTAATTGAGAAAAATAGTCTGTTGGGTGGTCTGTTTAAGTTAAAATTCCAAAAGTTCTTGTTGGATATGGATGGGAATCCTTTTCATCCAAATTAATATATATCACCATAGTTTATAATTATCCAAACATATTATCAAAGAAATTATTTTCCTGAGAAGAAGGACTTACCCGATGTACTCCTCCCTCATGTGGTGTACCTCAATCGCCAAATTGTTGGAAGTTTTGTTCCATATTTTCAATCAATGCATGTGATGCTACTAGTGTTTTTTCAACCAATTCCCCTCTATCTACAAAATTTACCATACTCCTCTTCATTTGTGTGATACATTCATATAAGTATTGGACACTGATTTTCTCACTGATTTGGTGATGCATGCATCTTGCACACAACTTCATGGATTTCTACGAGTACTTATATATTTTCTCCCATTACCCTATCTTGATTTTTGTGAACTATTTTCAAAAGTTTTTGGACTTGATGCTAGATAAAATCTATTCAAGAAAATACTTTTTAAATAATTCCAAAATTTTACATCTTCAATTTGAAAGTAATATATCAAATCATTTGATGTGTCACCAAATGAGAATGGGACTATTTTTAGTTTCGTTTGAATATTAGATACATTTTTATGTTTTATCATAATACATTAAATTATTTATGGTTTTATATCTTTATCAAATATTCCATGTAAATTTTAAATAATGTGTATCAATAGATACTTTAGTTTGATGTACGATTCAACATTTGGGTATGCAATAAAATTTGTTTGATTGGTAATGTTGGGCACAACTTGTCATCAAATAGTTATTTTAATTTTATCTTAATAGTTTTTAGATATTATTTATGGTTTTAGATTTGATTTAGAAGTGTTTCCAATTTCAGTGTTCTTAGAATGGAGTAATTCACCAACTAGATGAATGTTGAAGCTTCCCACAGACCGAGACCATTTGATTATATCCCTAATTCTACATTAAATCTCAGGGAAAATATCTATGAAATAACTAGGACTATTTCATTTCACAAATCAAATACAAATTAAATAAAATGTCGACTATAATACAAAATAAGAATTTATAGTTTATGGTTCACAAAAATGAAGAATGAAAAAATTTATAAAGGGAAAAAATCAAGAGAGAAGACAAAAAAAAGTAAAAAATACCATTAATTAGTTGAATAAAATACCTACCTACCCAATAATAGTTCTAATTTTTAAGGTTTTGTCATTATCTATTTCAAATGGTGTGTAGTTTTTTGGTAAATAGGTGCAGTAGAGTTGCTAAACAAGGTCATTTATTCAAGAGGAAATGATTGAAAAAACATATTAATGGTATTATGAAAATAAATATAAAATAAATATAAACATAGATGTATAAGGGTTGACTCTTATAAAATAATAATAAGAAGTATACTATAAGGAAACAATATATTTTTTTGAAATGGAATTGATAAAACTAAATGAGAAGATATTTTTTTAGAAAAATATTTTTAAAAGGAATAATAGATATAAACATAAATATTCACTTAATTATTAGTTATTATCATTAGTTATAAGTTCAACTTTATTATTATCCATTAATTTTTTAATACTCAACTACTATATGAGATTACTTAACCATAATGATGAAATAAATTTAACCCAAGGCTAGCTTCAGAACATGTCATCGTATCATTCAACCTTCATTGTCATTATAAGCATAGATTATGGCCATTGGTAAATTATGGAACATATCCATTCTTAAAATATGGATGAATTTGGTATAACGATTATATTTAAACTCTACAAATTGATCCCATGTTGTTTTTTATTGAATAAGATCACACCCTCAAAAATTCACACATTACTCTACCTCAAAAGTATTTTTGTAAATTATTATATTTAAATATCAGTTTCATTTAAGTATGGAAATAAATTAAGGGATCATATTTTATAAATTATATTATCTCATTAACTCAAAAAAATAATTTAAGAAGGTGATAATTAGAACAATTACTAAGAAAAACAATTTTTCATGGGTGTTGTTTCCATCATAGAAACATTTTTCATTCACAATGCTTGTGTAATGTCTATAAAAAATAGAATTTATACTCATTATTTACAAACCAAGAATTATGATTAATGAATAATAAAATTGAATAAGTCAGAAGAAATATAAGAGAAACAAAGAAATTTATTTTGAAAACACAAATACTACTCCGCAAGAAATAGAATAAGGATTCGATAAGGGGATCCTTGCTTCAAGATATCTCCCTATGAGTATATGAAGTGGAATAACCTACAAGGTGATGAGATTAATCATCTAGAACACCAAAATGACGTCACATAACTCCATGTTTAAACAGTCAAATGAGGTTCCCATGGTACCCACTTATAGTAAAAATGGGAAGTGGTTTTCAGTACCCATATTTCAAGATACCACTTGTGTCTCAAGTTTGGAATGGTAAATGAAATTATCCCAAATTGGAAAAAATATTAATGTTTTTGGTAAAAGCATTGAATTTCACCGCATCAAGTTTTATGGAAATTGAACATCAGGAAAGGGAGGTATGGTCAAAATATTAAACCTATGTTTGGACTTTGTGCCGATTCAGTTCTATATAGAGATAAGTTAACTTTGACCACCATATGAAAGAATTGGGAATTTTTATCTTTGGATGAGTTGTATCCCACTATGTTATGGATCATCTAAAAAGGTTTCATCCCCTTTGGACACTGATATTTCGTGGTATAAGTAATATAGTTGACATATGTCTATGGGACTCCATAAATTTTGGACCATTTTTTTACATCATATTCAACCCTCCAAACCGACTCATCCTATAATGAAATCAATAAAAGAAGAATAATTTAACTTTTTAACACTGTTAAAAATTGGAAAATTGAATCAAATGTGAAGTGAAATGTTATATTATACTTTTCATTTTCAATTTATTACTATTTTAGAATAGTTTTGTAATGGTGAAATAATGTTATAAATTGTGGTACGATCAAGTTTGGATATGGAGTTGTGATATTTAATGTTATGAACACTATGAAGTTCCTCTTATAAGAACATTGTTATTTTTTATCTTCGATTATAAATCACCAATTAAAACCCCCAAGAATTTTGATTGTCATATTCACAGATAAATTATAAACATTGTTTCTTGTTTGATTTATAAGATCAATTCCACACCCATTTATTACTCAAAAATCATTCATGGATTTGAATTTTATGTTGGATAAAATTATAATTTGGATCATTTTCACTCTGATTAGTACATTGAAGTTGATTATGCTAATGTATTTTATTCATTATACTCTGATTTTGATTATGTCTATTTGGAAATTGATGTTCATTGTCCACATATGTTTGTTCATTCAATGTATCCATCCTTATAGAACTCCCTTCATTGGATCTCAAGGAATTTACAAAAAATCCCAAATACCAATACATGTTTATTGTTGAGAGATTACCTGTTATCATTGCTAACAATCTCCCTTTTGAACATGATGAAATTTTTTGAATCTTTTGAGGGAGAGCATTAGGGAAATTGGGTGGACCTTGTCCGAAATATTTGTTATTAACACCTCCATTTTCATTAATATGATTCTTTTGAGGTATGGGGATAAACCTATTAGGAATCCACAAAAGATACATTATCCACCTCTTCTATATGTTGTTAAGAAAAGAAGGTGAAATTTTGATCAATATAGGTATCATTTATCCCATTTCAGATTCCCAGTGGGTGAGTTCTATTCAGTTTGTGCCAAATAAAATTGGTTTTATTGTTTTTATAAATGGTATTAAAGAGTTAGTTCCAATTATAGAGAAGAACAATTGGTGTGATTGTATTTATTATTGAAAAATAAATCAATCTACTAACAAGGAACATTTCCACTACAGTTTATTGATCAAATTCATGAGAGACTAGCTGGAAAGACACAATTTTGTTTCATGGATGGATTTTTTTGATATTTTTTGGTTCTTATAAATTTGGAGGATTAGGAGAAGACAACATTAAATTTTCCATTTCATACAATTTATAACTAAAGGATTCTATTTGGACATTGCAGTTCCCCAGGTACCTTCCATAGATTCCTGGTGAGTTCATGTTTTATGTGTGGGATAATCCCTACCTCTATCACATGTGTAGTGACCATGTCATTAGGACAAGTGTTCCCAATCATGAGTTTGGTTCTATTCTGTATTATGTTCATAAAATTTATTATGGTGGACTATTAGGACCTAAAATGATGTATATGGAGGTCTTAGACTCTTGGTTGTATTGGCCTAGATTGTTACATGATTCTCATCTATTTTGTATGTCAAGCTCACATTTCCAGCACAATAAAAATGTTATGAGGAGAAATGACATGCCATGAAAACCCATATTATTATGTGATATTTCTTATATTTGAGTAATTGATTTTATTTTCAGTTTTCCAAATTCATTTGGTTTCATATACATTTTTGATTATGTTAGAAAATGGTTGGAGTCCAGGGAAACTAGGACTAATGATTCTCAGGTTGTATTAGATTTTAAGGGTCTAATTTTCTATTGGTTTCAAGTAACAAAGTCCAACATCAATGTCCAAGGGACACACTTTTTCAATAATAATTTGTATTCCCTAATATGGAATTATGGGGATACCCATAAAACATCTACTCCATACCACAGACAAACAAATGGTTAGTATGAGGTTTCAAATCAGGAGTTGAAATTTTTTTAGAGAAAATCATGCCAAAGATTAAGATGGATTGGAGAAAGATCAGGTATGATGTTATGTTGGAATATTGGATTAAATTAAAAACTGATATTGGTATGTACCCCTACCATATTTTTTTTGGGAAATCATGTCATCTCCCCATGGAGGTCAAGCATCCAGAATATTGTGCTATAAAGAAATGCATCATGGATTTTCCAAAAATGTAATTAAATGGAAGGTGAAAATTCAAGAGCATGAGGATATTATATTTTCATTATATAATAACTCGATGGTAGAAAAATAAGTATCAAATAATATCGAGATTTAATGCTACAAAAATGGGATTTTCATGTTGGATGGAAATTCCTTCTCTACAGTTCATAACTAAAGCTGATTCCTGGTAAGTTGCATTCACGATGGTTAGGTCGTTATGTTATATATAATGTTTATCCATAGAGAGTAGTGTAGATCACAATATTGGACTTAGGAATTATCTTTATAGTCAGTGGTAAATGAATAAGTACATTAAATGACTTCCCAATCATGTAGTTGATTTAATCACACTATATGACCCCATTATCACATGATAATAACAGTCAATTCATACCCCTTTAAATTTTATATTATTATTCATATTTAAAATTAAAATTTTATTTGCACATATCATATCATAGGTTTATATTGAGGATAATGGAATATTTTAAGTGTTGGCGTGGGGAATACATTTTGGGGTAACTATTTATAATTTTAATTTGTGTGTTTTGTGTGTGTTTTCTGTTAGGTATTCTGTTAAATTTATCAAAAATAATGAAATAAAACTTATCATCTAACATGATAATTTACATGTAGAATAAATAGAAAATGAATATTTTCAAAATTCATTGGTATAATGATAATCATGTGCAATATTTCATCATCAATGGTAGTTTTTTATAAAAAATTAAACCCTAGATGATATGATTGGTTGTGTCATTATAAAATCTTTTAGATTTTCACACTATTATTTATGATGTTTCTTCATGGAAAATAGTTTCATTTATTTCTCAACACAAAATTTAACATGCCCCTGATATGTGAACTCTTTTCTAATTAATTGAAATTATATCTACATTATGTAAACATTATTCATCTTATGTCAATGGAGGATCCATACATTCATTTATCCTCCAATCAGTTTCATTACTGTACCAAATTGACCCTTGGTTATGTACCTTATACTAGATAGTTTGATTCCATAAAAATAAATAAATAAAATTTAATAAAAAATATATATACTATCTTAATATATAAGGGAGTGATGAAATGTAAAACACATGGGTATATCTAGGTCGAGAGATTAATGTTTTACTTTTGAGAATGCTTCTCTGAGCTGGTATTGAATTTTTATTGCAATGGAATGTAGAACAGGTTTAGGGAATTAAACTATGAATGAATAATTGTTTTACATGACCTGAATATAATAAATAAAGGGTTGAGATATTATCATTAAATGTTTGGTGCATAGACATGGGGTTTATTAATTTCATGGTATGCCCATAAATGTTTTCACTTTGAATATTTTCACAAATCACATTGGATTTTATTTTGACACAATTTATGAGATAATGAATTTAAAATTTATTGATATAGAATATTGATGGGATTCTTATATTTCCTATATTTCCAATTTGGATTGAATAATATGAACATACATATATTGTCTTAATTTTTTTGAATACATGATATAAGGTATTTCCAAGGGGTGCAATAGGGTAATTGTGGGGGAGTTGATAAAACCAAATTTTATCAAATAGTTTAATAATAAGAGGATAAATAATTTCCTCAAATTGTATTAAATACGTTTATTTAAATAATATTTAGTATTAGAGCATTCATTTGAAAATTTAAGGAAAATACCAGTTTTTTCCATTAAAACTATAGTATTATGACAATAATTATTTTTTGTGAATTAATTAAACATATTTTTTAAACATTTACCTCACTTTATGTGATACATATTTTATTTTTTAAACCTAGGATGTATCATGCATTTGATTGTAATAAATGGTCCATAATGTGACTAATGGACTCACCATATTGAACACAACCTAGGTATTTTGGTCATAACTACTTCTTGTGTACTTAGATTGGGACCAAATATGGAAAAAATACTAGAATTACCTATTCCAAAAAATTAATTCTTTTAGAAGACCCACTATTTCATACGTTTTAGAAGTCAAACACTCTCTGAAATTCGGATTAATGTAATTGGCTGAATTTCCATTCACACTTGAATAGTGTAGAATACCTAGCCTCACCTCTACTCTATAAATGTCTGTTTTTTCATTATTAGGGTTTTGGATTTTTATTAAGAGATTTAGGGTTGATATGAATTTAGATAATTCCATATATTTTTTGAAATTCAAGTGGGATACATCCTCAATCAAGGATTCATTCATCAAAGCCTTCTTCTTCTTCTTCTTCACTTTTTAATGTTTGTATTTTCATAATAAAAATCTTAGTTTATTATCTATTTCATATATTTTTATTAATTTTATGATTCTATACCCATCCTATTTTAATTTGAAATAATGATTAGAAACATGATTTCGTTATACACCTTCCATGACCTGTGTGAATTAAATGGATGAGTAATTTTTCATTATAATTGTTCCCATTATCTAATTCTTCCCTTGTTTTTTAATCAATGAGATACTATAATTAAAATAATAGGATCCATGAATTTAAATTTGGAATTAAATAAAACTAAGAAGGCAACAAAACAATTAACACAAAACTCACGAGGTCATGTATTGTCTGAATTGTGAGAGTGTCATCTTAATTAGTAAAATAAAACCACATAGGGTAAATTTGTAGAGTTAAAATATAATCCATAATATCATTTCATTCAAACATCTAGTATGGATATGATACGTAATTAAACATTAATTAAAATAATTATTTTTTAATAAAAATCAACCCAGGGAGCCACAATTGCATGTTCGAATTATAGAAAAAAATTTAATTAATTTCGTCATTGTTGTTAAGTTAACACCCATAGGGATCGAGGGGTTACAAATTAAATGGATAATAATTTAGTGTGTGTTAATTTCAATGAATATTATTAATATATATGTTAATATTTAGAGTTATATTGATTACACCTTCTAAAATATTTTCTATAAAACGCTTCACATTGGGTTTTCCAAACCTCATTTGATAAAAAAAGAAAAAAAATAAAAATTTCTTCTAGACTAATTATTCTTATTTTGTTATAAACATCACCCTCCCTTAATTATTAAAATTTTTATAGTTTTTTCATTTATTTAAATAATTCCTCAAAGAATTGGTTTTAGTTAATTACACTTTGAGATAGGACCATGGTCTGCCACTTTGTTATTCCGAAGTACCCAAAAACCCCACATCATTTGAGATCACCCATGATCATTACATTTCCCAAGAACAGAGGCCTTAGAACTCTAGAAGATAGTGGTTAACCATGTACTGAATAGAGGAATGTACCACATTGAACGTTACACAGACAGAGAGAACCCTGACAACCATATCGTAAATAATGAATGAAAGAAATACAATGAAAATAAGAAATAAAAAAAATACTAATATCACATGTCTGAATGTTGGATCGGTTGAAGGAGGAACATCACTTATAGGTATTTAGAAAAACTAAAATGGTGAAATCTAGATAGACCTCACATGTTTTGATCTCTCTACAAAAAAAATTTGACTGGAACAAGGGTTTGTGGAAATATAAAATGAACAGTGAAACTCTTACCTCACTCATGCATTCATCTTATTGCTAGAGATGAAATATCGAGGAACCATAAATATATCCGATATATAAATATTAGAACATAAAAATGATGAAATGGAGTATATTAATAATGGTGAGGTATGAAACTAGTGTTAGGTCTGAAATACAAGGGGACGAGGACATGATGGAGCATGCATGGATGAATCAAGAACCAAAGTTATAAAAAACGAACTGTGAAACAGCATGGATGTATGATTGGTAGTGATTGTAATCCATGAAAAGGATTTTAATTTTTGAGAATAAAATTCCCACACTCAAGTTCTATGTGATAAAATAGATAAAAGACCAATAGATCACCTGAAGAAACACATAAAATTTGACCAACATAATTAATCAACTAGATTGGCCAGAATAATAGATCCCAACACACAAGGCGGACCAGGGGAACTGCAAGATGAAATGATGGACCTCAAGTAAGAGAATAAAATATTAATCATTATAAAAAACTAAAAAAATTATGGAATATGCTAATATATTTTTAATTTTTAAAACACTATAAGTAAATATTTACTTTTATAAAATAAAATAAAATACAAACATATGGTGTTCTTTCAAGCTATTTAACTTATCCCATCAGTTAGTTCAGGTATATTTTCAAAAGATAAACACCTAATTATTCAAAATATTCACCTATTATTAATAACACATAACATGTTCTATAAGTGGAAAAAGTTATCTGATACTTCCCATATACTACTATCATACAACCTAAAAGGTTACTCAGAAATTACATGACTAAGAAACAACATTAGGAAAATAAAGCTGACCACTAATACTTGAGTCTCCACTAATGGTTTGGTATGTTCCTGTGCATCCCAACAATGAGAAAATATACATAATTTTTTGTGTTAAAATGTTTTGAACATGAAAATGCATTCAAAATATAATTTCAATGTAATGAGAAAGTAGTATAAAACCACAACGACAAAAAATAAGAGGCTGACAGGAGAAGGATCTCCACACATGATAGAATGACTTAGAACAGCACATAGAACCACTCGATCCATACTAGAATATAATAAAAAATTCAAATCCAGTCCCAAGATCACAAAAGAGAGACTTCCTATAATATATAACTAATTCATACTAATTTGATGATAAAGAACTAAATAAAATCAAAAATGGTGAACCCGACACAAACAACATGATATCGAAGCGTAAAACCAGATATAAGTCAATGGTCATCCAACTATCTTAATCATTGAACCCATCCAAATATAAAAGTTTTCTCTATTTGGTATTCTCATAGTTGATTCCCCCAATCAAGACCTCAGGGTCTCACTAGATCAACATCTCGTACTCTGGAAATTTAATGTCATGTTTCTGCACTCACAACCACATTCTAGAATAAAAAATCACACACTTCAAAATTATTTTAGGACAACCATAGTAACACATATCTAAGATAAATTATCATGTTATTTCACACTTGCTATATGGTGGAAAATATGAGGACTGGATCAAACTCGGAGAGTTGAATGATTTTTTAGTGTAGAGGGTTGTCATCAATAATGAGCAAGACAAAATTGGTAGTGTCACATGAAGACATGGTGTTTGGTATGGGATACCATTTCATGGTAGTGGGCTTGAAGATTCAAATGTGGAGGACTTCTATAACATTGTGGTTAATCTTTCACAACCAACCATGATATGAGGATGCAAGTACATCGATATAAGTTTATATGAAATCCCTAGATAAAATCTTTTAGTTAGGGGAAGTAAATTAGGATAAAAATCTAATGTGATCATTTTTATATTGGAAGGGAAATATATAATCTAATATACTTCTATTTCTCAGAGGTTGGAGTCGTTCTAGGGTGGATTGATAGGTGTGTTCATACTAGTCCTTATAGTCTAGTCCAAAAATCTTCAACATCTAACGAGCCAGCCTTTTAAGGATATCTATGATGATTTGGGGGGGGGGGGAGACTATGGAAAATCATTATTACGATCAAGTGTGATGACCTGCATAGAGTGATATATGAAAACAATTATGGGATGAGATAATGGTTTTATAAGGAAGGACATATTAAAGAACCATGGAAAGAGGGACTTAAATTTAATTGAGGATCGGAGTAAGGGTTTTCCTTCACCCCCACAGTTTTTATCTTCCCTTTCTTTTTTATAAAGTAATGTATTTTATCCTTGAAAAATTTTATCCACATCATTTACAATTTCATATAATAAAATGGGTTAAACCATGATTTTTCAGTGTTTGAGTTTACAAAAAATATATATGAAAATACATATTTTATATGATAAAAAACTAAATATTTAATCATGTTCTCCCAAAAACATATATAAAGGTGATATTGCTAATATTTTTATAAATTAAAAAAATGTATTACCAAGGATTTATTTTCATTGTTATCAAAAATTAAAAATGTTTTAACAACCCAAAAATAAAAAATCTCAGCCTAATAAATATATAAATTAAATATATTTTCATGATATTAAGTGAAAATAATTCTGAAAAAACTTTAAATTCTCTCTAATTATGAGTTTTTATTACTATGATTTTCCTAGGGTTCGGTTTTCTTAGGTTTTACTATGTTTCTATGTGCTTGGATTTGACAGATGATGTTGGCATTGGATCATTTGGATACCAAGATTGAATGTATAACTATTCCCTTTATCTGACTTCTCTTGAAGTGACGATATTTCTAGATTGTTGGATCTAATGTCTTTGGAATTTCATTCATTTGTACGACCGTAGTAAAAAAGTGATTTATTTCTCATGTCGGTGGTTTTTTATTAGAAAATAATGTACATTTTACAATTTTCATACACCATTCATCGATGAAATTCAGCTCCTTGTTATGTTGAGTGGAATAATAGTACCAGATCTAATAACCTAAGGAAGACATATAACACTGACAGATAAATCAAAATTGGTTATTATAGGCCAAAAATACGTGGATATGTTCCTTAAGCATCAAATATCACTCATGAATATTTGTAATTTTTTCATCATCCTGTCGTTTAACCTAAAGAACCAAAAAATAACATGCTCTAAAATGCATGGAATCTTGAGTTTAGAGTGGCCATTAGAGAAATAGGAGAAGTTATTTTGATATTTGATTTATTTAATATAATATAATAATAGAATATTTTTAATTTAAGGTCATAGATATTTGATAATCATATTATCATTATGGAGGACCTTAGAAACCACATCCAAATGATGACCATTTTTAAAACACCCATTTAGATATATCTCAAAGGAATGCCATTTCATTATAGATCATAAAGAACATTGAATAAATTAAGTGACAAAATTAGTCATTTATTGGAATGGGATTGATCATATTAAATTTACTATGGGTTGAACATCGATATCAGAGTTCTTATCAAGATGGAACAACCACTTTTGTGAGGTGTTTTTATTTCTATTGTGGACCTGAGTGCATGTATATATTTTTAATATAGAAATATACCCAAACATGTTTTATTCATTGTGTGTATGGGAACATGGAAAACGAATATACAAAAAAGATAATGGATGGAGGGGTGAATACTATCTTACAATATGTCCCTTGGTTGCATGAAAAACATCCAATGGATTCATTCATCTATGAATAAGAAAAACCAAGGGACTGTGAGAGACTATCGAAGGCTTCATGTGGGATGCATAACAAGCCCAAATCAAAACCATCATTATGGGGCCGATAGGATTTCATGAATAACAAAATGGGAATCTGAACTACCATGATAAAGAGAAGTAGGTTATCAGTAACTAATTGCATAAATATGGGAACTCATGTGAATAATTGGTCAATTCCTCTTGGGAGAAGGATGTTCCCCTTAGGGATAGCATGATATACTTTAAAGGTAAATTCAACCCCTCACCTCTTATATGAAGCGGTTATATACTAACTAACTAGATCAGAACATTAACCAACTAATAATTGTATACTCAATAGGATCCTTGAAAGGTAAAAGTCTATTTGATACATCATTTACCAAACCTAAAAAATATTTTATGTAGAAAAAAATTTGTAGGGTAAAATAGTTGGGATCTAAGTACAATAGATATTGTTGGCCCCAAAAGAAACATGGAGGAGCCTATGGTTAGTGAGAGGCTGGTCAAAACCTGAAAAATTTTAGGGGATGGTTTATTTATGAGAATTTTAGAGGCTGAAGTTTTCTTTATTACATCCCTTATTTTTATGAATTAATTTTATTGATTTATTTCTTTTTTGATATTATTTATTTCACACAACACATAATATATCTTGTGTTATATGAAATAACCAAGTTGTTTTTTCATTATACATAACCCCAAGTTGATCTTGTGCTAAAAAAACACTTAAATTAGCTTGCAGTATATTAAAAAATATATTCTCTTCTGTTATACACAATGTTCTTTTACATTTATAACCTTCCTAGCACACAATAATGAGCTTTACTGACCTAAAATATTATTATGAAAATATTGTTATAGTTATCACCTAGCCATTAAAATTGTATATATGAATAATATTAACTAAATTTTTAAAATTTTCTTCACACATGTTTATAAAATAATTCATTGGTTATCAAATAATTAGATATGAAAATGAAAACCAATAGAATATAAGAGAAGTGATTTTATAAAAAAAATATTTTTTTTCACACATAGGCATTTTATCTTAAAAAATTAAATTAATCACAATTAGTGAAAGATTTAAATTAATTTCATAAATTATAAATTTTAAAAAAATCACATTCATCAATATAATTTGGTAGGCATAAAATAAAAACAAATCCATTTTTAGGCATAAAAGATGTATAATTCTAAAATGTAATTTTGTTTTGTTTTAACGAAAGAATTTTTGAATTTTTTTTTCAAATTATAAATTTTTATTTCAAAATAGAAATTAAATTTATTAAATCATAAATTCAAAATATACATTGGTTGAATTTTTCAAATGTTTTGAGAAATATCATTTTTTGATGAATGGTAAAAAATACTAAAAATAAACTCAAAAGAGACTTTTATTATAATTTATTTATATAGTTATTTTATTTTATTATTTGGAATTAAATTATATTTAGATAAATTATACATATATTAATACAATTTATTTTATTGTAATCAATTTAACATAGAAATTGGCTATAAATACATTTCAGTCTTTTAAAAATGTTAACTTTAAAAACTCGTTGTCTCGTCCCGTCCGTGGGATTAATTTTAATTTAATTTCTTCTATTTATATGATAATAATTTGGAAAAATGGATTCAATATTTGGAATCAGCATAATTTATAATTTATAATAAGGGAAAAAATAATTTTTTACCAAAGTAATTTAAATTACATACATTGATTAAGTTAAAAAAATTATGTAATGACTAAACATAGAATATTTGGTCTACAAATGACTATACACTTTTCCAAACCCAATTTTAAATTCATAATTCTACCTTAACCATTAAATTATAAAACTTTTTTATGTACTCATATTGGGTGGAAAAAACGTGGATATCAGAGAATTTCATTTCAAAAATGCCATGTCTGTTCTTTACCCCACCTAAAATAGGAACTCACCCCCTCGCATCATTGCACCCCTCAAGAACTTTTTTTTATAAAAACCTCATCAAAATATCCTCAAAAATTACATACCATTATCATATATTAATCTTTTTTTTAGAAATCCCTCTAAGGAATCCCTTTGGTGAAAACCAAAAGGAGTTACTCAATGAAGAGGTAACATCCTTAAAAAAACACTTTTGTTTTATTTCATTCTATTCCCCCTGAATTATTATTATTCCATTATTATAAAATATTATTAGTATAATTAATATTAAAATATATTTTTATGTTAATTTTATATCCTAAAAATACACACTTCCAACAACTAGGACACACAATCATGGGTCTTGTGTCCGACAAACTATCTTCCCGCAAACCGATATTGTTCCTTCTTCTATTACAACCTATAAAGGTGGTGATTAATGATATAATTAATAGTTTTATATGATATATAATATATATTTTTTTCCATTTATTTTTATTAAATTATTATATGATATATAACTTGATTATTTCCATTTTTTGGGATCAGGATAACTTCATTTATGGACTTGTGGATTACCACCTCCTCAATGCAATGTGATTCATTCACGCATTACATGGAATGTTTTATGGGTGGGTTTAATAAACATATGGGATATATATATATATATATAATAATTCTATGGGAATTAATATATATATATATATATTTCATTTACTTATTTTCTTTCAATAAGATAAGAAAATGGAAAAACAATTATGGGTCTGTACGGCCAACCTTATCCATAGACGTTGTATCTAATTTTACATTTACATATTCTATATATTATTATAAATAAATATATAGTGAATATATTTTATATATTTTATGTTTCATATTTTCTAAATAATTAAATCATAATCTATTCAAGAGAATCAAGAATAACAATTCAAAATATATACAAAAAGGGGTTATTAAATAAAATGAATCTTTAATATGAATTTTTAAATAAACATGTAATATAAAGTTATAAAAAATAATATATTCTGAAATATATAATAATATTTTTCCTTGGTATATTTATAATAAGCATATACGTAACACCCCGACCCCAGAAGCCTAGAGTCGGGGCATTATTACGTATCATTGGAATGGTCATAAAATATCATGTCTCGAAAGAACGATTAGTTTAGTAGCCATTGAAGTACTAGATACATTCATAAGGTCTATATTACATAATAAAATGGAATACTACAATAACATTATCTCTATAGACAACACTGAGATACCATTGACTATCCTGGGAGGTCAGTCATAATATAATTCTTTGCTTCCAGGGAAAAATAAAACATAGAAAGGGGTGAGCTCAGATGCTCAGTAAGGATAACATTATAGTGGAAACATTCAAAAATAAACATAAACATTTAAGGCAGTGTGTAATATTAGAACAAAATTCATTTAAACATAAACGCAAGAATAATATGTCAAAGATAAAATCAAATAATGTCATTTACTTATTCACATGGATATTCTACTAGTCGAATAATCAAATGAAATATAATTAACCACTTTCATAATGATGGAATGCATAATGCCAAACCATCAGAACCACATAGTCAAGGCCTTGTTCCAAGACTGCAAATAAGATTTTGTCAAGGCCTTCTGCCAAGACACTAGTTTGTCTCATTTGACCTTCCAATGCATCGAGGAGATATAGCGGGCTCCACCCGTCACTTACTAAGTCCAATGCTTTCTTCATATGAAAATTTTGAAACATAACATTAACATTTGTATTGAAACTAGCATATGAAATGTCAATACTTTATCCACAAACCATAAATGGTATTAAAATAACACATCCATAGTCAAACATGAGTTATTCAATACAATATAGAAGATTGTATTGTAACAGATTAACCTCAAACAAGAATAATAAAGGATATAAACATTGATGAAAATAGTCATCAATACTATATAAGAGAAATATCCACTTTTTGTTGAAAACATCTAAAACTCGCACTATTTGTCTAGAAGGCATTTAAAAAATAGATTTTTGAATCAAAGTGTCCCATACCACTTTGAAACATTTATAAGCAGTTTTAATTTTAAAACATTAATGTCCATATAAATAAATCTTTAAAACCATTTTTTAAATATGGGCATTAATGAGAATGATTTAGAGTAATAAATCGTTAAAACATTTAAATTGATATTTTAGTTAGAATTCCTAACCAAAATATAGACACATGAATACAAATATTTAAGGTAATCAAAACTTTACAATATCATAAGAATAAAGGGATTCTTGATATACGATGTCAAAGCACATTATATACACCATATAAAAGTGATTTGGTGTATAAAAACAAAGATGTCTCAATGGAATGTAAATTGAGATAAAATATCTTATAAAGACTCTATACATAGGTTAAGGATAAATCAACGACATAATTATGTGGGAAAAATATAAATACACTCAATATGATTGGATATTCAGTGGAAATCAATCAGGGGACATTCACACGTATTCCTGTAAAAACAACACCAATGAATTGGATATTTAACTCAACAAATGGAGATTGGGTTAAAATTACTCTTACCAAGTTCATATCATTGACTTGAGAATTTATCAATGGAGTGAATATGTTTTTTTATAAGGTGATTCCTTGGTCAAAGTCCAATGATCAATTAATTAAAAAAGGAAGGAAAACTACAAAAGTCTGAAAGAAAAGATTTTATTACAATCTCTATCATAGAGAGTAAGAAGCTCAGCTGGGAGTTCCTCGCACCAAGTAACACTTTGGTTAATTCCCTTATTGGAAATCCCATCAGCTACCATATTCGCTTCGCGATAAGCACGGGTGGCAATGAATCTGATCTCTCAGAGAGAGTCAACATAGTTCATCCATCGGGCATTAAGCGATCAGGCAAGGTCAATCACTCAATTCCAAATGGCTTGAATAATGTTGATTGAGTCACATTCAATCCAAATGTCATTCTAGTCATTGATTTTGACAAATTAAATAGCGTGAATCACATCCATCATCTCAGCTTCTAGCGAAGAGGCGTTTCCACAGATTCCATAGAAGCATCCATGACAGTGACCCAGAGAATCTCTAAAAATATGCCCAAATCTTGCGGGACCTGTCTTTCCTTTGGAAGCGCTATCCACATTGACTTTGATCCATATTGGAATGGGAGACTTCCAAAACACTTCAATTGTGTGCCTTGGTTTTTGTAAATTCCTTCAATTATGAGGCACTGATGTATCATGAAGTCCCTTATAGAGTTGTCACAGTGAGCTTTTCGAGTCAAGGCATCATCCCGGATAGCAGTGAGAATTCTCGTCCGACCTACTTTAAGATTGAAGGATTGTTTATGATGAATGATATTATTTCTATCATACTAGATAACATGGAGGAGTTCTACAATAGCTGAAAGGAATAGATTCTTGATTTTTCTAGAGAAATCAACCTCCACACACCACTTTAAATGAGAAAGAATGGAGTCAGAACGAAGCCATCTGCAGTCAAACAGGTCTGTAATATAATTCCAAAGAGCATAAGTTGTGGCAAAAGATAAGAAAAGGTGATTAGTATCATCTCTATGTTGATGACACATATGACATTAAGAGAAAAGTTGGATTCCAAATAACTGAAGGGAGACATCAGTAGGAATGCGATTATGGGGAATGTTCTAGATAAGGTTTAATATAGAGGGATTAATCCAAGCCCTGACAATGTGTTTCGACCAGTTAAAAATAGGGGTAGAGTTAGAGAAACTGTGATTGTAAAAACTTTTAGACTCTAAAATAACATTGTGAGATGGTTCCCAAATGAGGCAATCATTTTATTAGATAAGGGATTATTATCAATAATATGCATAATAGACTCAGGGAGGTTAGGGTTATGGGAATGCATTACCTCCTAAATAGTGCAATAGAGGTTATATGGGGGAGAGTTGGGAGGCAACACAGAAATAAGGGGGTGTTGTAACAGTTTTCTTTCCAAAACTTAAGAGAGTAGTTCATACTAACCATCCATCTAGAGTTATTCATAATGTTGGAAAAATAGTCTCTGATGGAGGTCCATATCAAAGATTTGACATAGCTCAAGATTACTTTTTTTAATTTTTCCAGGAATTTTATCCTACGAAAATCAATGGAATGGTCATTATGATTGATTAATTTTCAAGTATGTTTATCTTGAAGTTTTGTATTAAATAGATTGAGGTTCTTTATGCCTGGACCAACATTCTCGAAGGGTTTTCAGCAGGTAGTCCAAGGGATGGTGACAATAATTTTTTCAAGGATACTGTCAGATCGAGAAAAAAATTTAATGTACCCATTGATATGCTTTAAGAGAGAATCCGACCATTTATAAATCATGAGTGAGTAAACCATTTTAGAGATAATGGTAGACATAACAAGACAGACCCTGCCAGCCATAGATAGAGATTTTCCTTTTTATGAGGAAAGTTGAATGATAACCTGATCCACAACAGAAGTGAAATAAATAGCTTTAGGTTTACCCCAGAACGTGGGCACGCCCAAGTAAGTGAAGGGTAGGGTACCTTCCTTGACACCTAGGTTTTCGATGATGATATATTTCCTTTTAGTGGGGAAATATTTTCCAAATAAGATAGACGATTTGATCCAACTGGTGTTCTAACCTGAGACTTCCTCATAGTGGGATAATAGTGATTTGAGGATCAGAATATTCCTTTCCCTCCCATTGAGAAACAGGAAAATGTAATCAACATATAGAAGATGTGTAGGAAAATTTAGATTCTAAGTTGCTTGAATGGGTTTAAGTTTATTTTTGTCAACAAGGCGAGTAAGGAGTCTTCTAAGGTAGACTTCAGCAATGGAAAACATGATAGCAGATAAGGGGTCACCTGGATGAAATCCCGTGGTGCGTTTTAAATAACCTTTCTGGTATCCATTAACCAAGATGGAAAGGGAAGCAGAATTGAAGAGAGAGTGGATCCAGTTTATAAAGATCTCATTGAACCCAATGATCTGGAGGACATTGAAGATAAAATCCCAATACATGGTGTCAAATTATTTTCTAATGTCAAGCTTTATGGCCACATTCCCTCCTCTAGAAACTTTGTTAAGCGGGTTGGTACATTCCGAGGAAAGACAGATGTAGTCCTGTATAGACCTTACTTTGATGAACCCAAATTGATTCCATGAAATGATTTTATTGAAAATAGAGGAAAGTATAATGGCTAAAAACATAGTGATTATTTTGTAAAGAGAGTTAATTAGAGAAATAGGTCTAAAGAGATAAATTTCTGACGCATTGGGAATTTTTGGAATGAGAGTCAGAAATTGGAAATTAAGACCATGGGGAAGAACACCCGTGGAAAATAAGTATTTGAAAGGCTTACAAACATCAGAATGGATGACATCCCAGTGGTGTTGATAAAAACCATTATTGAACCCATCGTGTCTCGGGGAACTATTGCAATTGAGACTAAACACAGTGTCATTTATTTCATGATCAAGAAGGACTCATAAGAGAAAGCAATTGTCTTCCAAAGTAACCAGTCTAGGAATGAAATCGGGTTGAAGATATTTGTTAAGACAAGGACCACTGAAAATATTTTCAAAATAAGTAACCACATGATTGGCGATGGCCGATTCAGAGTCATATAGAATTTCATTATCCTTAAGAAAGGAAATTGGTCTACTAATGTTCCCAATTCATTGATGGGCTTTATAGAACTTGGAATTACGGTCACCATCCCTAAGACATTTCATTTTAAATATTTTTTTGTGTAAATTATCTTAGGGACCATAAGGGATCTATGCTACAAGGAGATGTTAATTTCATACTAGGGGTCAACAGATAAGTCATCATTTTTTGAATTATTTTGAATTTTGTTAAGATCATCCTCCAGAGCAGCTATGTCCATGTCCGTTTGTTTTGTTTTAGTTCCAAACCATCTCTTAAGACACTGTTTAGGATGTTTATGTTTTTTAGTACATGGAAAACTATTGTTATGATGAGACTTGGAGAGCCAAAAAAATTCAATAAGAAGAGAACATTCTAAATCACTAGTCCAGGCATTGTTAAATTTGAAAGGAGTGTTGGATTTTCTTATTCTAGATAGGCAATTTAGAAGAATAGGGTGATGGTCAGAATTTAGTTTGGCTAAGGTGATGCTCGAGATAGTGTCCCAAGAATCTAAAGCTGGGATATTTGAGAATGCCCTATGATGTTTACTTTCAACGATATTATTGTAATTCCTTCTGTAATAGGTGTATTTAGCACCTGTGAGGTTGATTTTGATTAGACTATGATCATCTAAGGCAGCCCGAAATTCCTTTGAATATATGTGAGAGTGAGAGGGACCATTATTTTTACTAGGGGATCGAATAACATTAAAATCACCTAGAACCAGTCGAGGGACTTGAATGGTGTTTTTTAAGAAGAGAATATCATGCCAAAGAGACCTACGTTCTGGATATCCATTTTTGGCATAAACAAAAGTACAAGAATAATGTGAATTGTCATGTTTATAATCACATGTGAACATTTGGTCAGATGAGAAAGAGACATTAACATCGTGCAAAGAGATGTAATGAAAAATACAAAGAGAATCAATAGTATTAATATTATTTCTAGAACCTATAAAAGCATAGCCAGCAGCAACAAAAAGTTTGAATTTCACCAAAAAGCATATTTTCAGTTCACCGATAGAAAAAAGTTTAGGCTTATGCGTCGAAATAATTCTTTTAAGAACAGAAGTAGTTTCAGGGATTGTAATACCCTGACAGTTCCAAAAAATGAAATCCATTTAAGACATGGAATTGAAGCGAGAGCTCCCCTTTTTTATTTTTTGAACCGCCTGAACCTTTTTCCTCTTTGATCTCCTAAGAGTCAAAAAATAGGCTAGGGATGTATTCATTCCCTGGTTACTCATCAGTGAAATATCAGGAATATTAGAATCAGTAGAAAAATCAACAAACAAGGTTTTTTCATTTGGATTAGAGGTCAAGGGTGTGGCTATAGCGCCACCCTCTAGTTGTTTAGCCAGGATTAAGGCCTGGTGAACATTGCGTGATATAAAGATATCACGCCATGCCCCTGCAGGAATGGGTCTACTCACCAAATTTTGAATTTCTGAGCTTGATTTTGTTAGCGTATTGAGATATACATTGGAGGAACCTTGTATTGATTTATTAGACTCTGCCATGTTGATAGAATTAGGTAAACAGGGAGTGAGGTCACCTTTTGTATCCATTTTCAGAGGGCGAGATAGGTCATGCAATTCAAACTGCACCTCCATCATTTTATCGGCAGTGGCGGTATGAGGAGTTCGCAGCACAACAGCTGCATCTAGACCAGAGATAAGCAGATTTTGACACTCTTTTTTCTTGGAAATTATAATTGGCGTAGGGACAGGTGAGGTCAAAGTTGCATTTTCAGCCTCACATTGTCCCGCATGCAGTTCTTATTTCTCATAGACGTCCAGAACCAGGCGTTCAATATCATCCCAATTAGCTTGATCACATTCCGCCATTTCTTCCACTACCACTTGATCTACCCAGGTGGCTCTAGAGCGTTCACCTAGATGAAATTATTTCTTCACCCAAACTTCAGCATTCTTCCTTGGGGGAAATGGGACCGAGACTGCTGCCTTACCTCTCTTCTTCGTTTTGACTTCAGTCCAGCCATTATCCGAGGGTAGGGATACCTTGTTTTTTACAATGCGTCACTTCATCAAGGAATGGCCAAAAATCATGAAAAGCTCACTATAGGGGGCATCCTTTCGCATTCGACGCGGACTTCAACTTGGTAGTAATCTGTATTGAAGACGATGACCTCTGGTATTTTGGTGGCCATGTCGACTTTATCCATCATGCGGGCATACAGACCAAAGTCGACATTGAGCGTCTGCTAATCAATCTTCAGAGGTGTACCAATAAAAGAGGCTATATCTTTGAGGATTTTAGGATGCCATAAGTACCAGTTGAGTCCATGTAAATGAATCCAAATCTCAACTAAAGAATTCGTTGTGTTGTATGGACAGTACACACACCACATGCAATAAATTAGTGGTGAACAATGGAAATCTCAATGAATTAAAAGTGAGATAAGAAACTCCTTACTTTGTATTTTTTCCTTGCTCGATGGTAGGTTAACCTCTTGTATAATGGTGAAATAATTTTTATTGAATTATACAGGAATCTTATAAATTAATAAGATATTATATATGATCTTTTAACATTGATTTGTTTATAATATCTTAGTATTATCATCATTTCGGGTGTTAATGGATTTGTTTTCTTTTATATTCATTGTTATGTGAGCCTTATTTTGTTATTGATGGGATGTATCTTATTCATATCCAGAATAATATCATGTCTCATAAAAATATTTTTAATCATCAAATGAAATTTAGACTTGAATGGATATGATGGGGAATGAATCTCATCGTGTTCGTGGAGATGGTAATCTTTACGTAACCACGAGCGACAATATAATTATTTTGATATTAAAATAATATATAATTGGATGTTATATAATATATATAGAATCATTATCAGGTTATATTTATTATTGACATGAATTACACATCATTATTATACCCAACCAAACAATAAAGTATTTAATAACAATTACACCACGACGTGGAGACAGTAATCCGTACGTACGCACATACAGTGACATGTCATTCATAAGATGGATAAAATAATGAATATGGATGCACCATATTTATAATAACATCATAGTATATATATATGATATTATAGTTATTATTTTATAATGGAAATAACATAGAAATAAGATGTGGATGAAGAAAAGAACATAAAAGAGGTTGGTGAAATTATTACCTATTCTTCGAGTTCTTCCTTTTGATTTGATCAAAAGTGCTCCATAAGTTGGCATTATGAGAAAAGGAGGGCCTCTAGGATGAAGTGATGGAAGTTTAGAGGATATATGGGTAGGTTTTGGCCAATCCAAAAAGATTTGATGGTGTTAATTAGAGAGAAGGGGAAGTTCCCTTTTATAAGAGGGGTGAGGGGCACCTTAGGAAAAGCTAGAAATATTATTTTATAATAAATTCATTTTCAGTTTCTAATGGATAAAAAGTAGATTATTTAAAGGATATGGTGAGGATGGGTCGAAAACCACTCAACCTATAGGTTTTAGACAGTTTTGGGTCACTATATTAACATTATCATTTAGATTTATCTCTTAGTTAAATAGTTTGTCATTTACCATGTATCTTTGTATGTTTATATTATATAGTTAATAAACATACTATATACTTCAAAGAGAATATCAAGTGGTTATTTAATGATTCAACTATCATTATATAAGTTTTTTGGACAAACCTTAGATTTCTAGGAATATAATATCAATTAATAATATAATATTTGTTTTAAAAACACTTTTATGTCAATTTTGGCCCTATTGAATAATTGATTTTTTAAAAGTTCTAAAAACTTTATTAATTAGAAATAAAATTAATTTAAGAAATCCTAACATGTCATATTATCCTATAAAATTCGTTTTTGTCATAAAAACCTTTATATTATATTTATTTTATCATTTATAATACCATTTACTCGATTCTTTCATTAATAAGGAAAATACATCATCATCATTGTGTCATAAATAAATTTAATTATTAAATGTATAAAAATTATAAATAAAATACTATTATTTTGGAGATATTTTTATCTTTCTAAAGAATATTGATATTTGAATATATAACATGTATAACTTAATGTAAAAATTTTTTTACTAAAAGATATATGCTTATGTTATTTTTGTATTTACTTTGCCTTAATTAATATAATGTGTCATTATCTCTTAAAACTGGCTCCATGGGATCCCAAAATCGACCCAATGATGTCCATGGTTGGACATGTATCATCCAATAGAGTTAGTACACGTGTTAGGGTAATTTAATATTGTTATAATTTTATTTTTTACCCTTATTTAACGGATTTACCCTTTAACCATGATAAATAAAATATTTACCAAAGTAATTATTCAAAATGTATAAAAATAAAATCTACTTATTTACACAATTTTTTCCTCCTGATTATAAATATGGAATAAATTTTTCTAAATTCAAAACATATAAGTGGAAAAAATTAATTTAAAATTAATTCTTGTTGTCAAAACAAAGAGCGCATTTTTTATGAAATAATAACTATTAAAAGAGTGACAGTTGTTTATGTATAGTTTAAATGTGAAATTACATCCAATTACCAATATTGGATTAAATGGTAAAAATATATTCTAATTATACTTTAAAAACTCTCAATATTATAATTTATCACTATAAATTATTTGTATTAAAAAAGTTGTTTTTAATTAATGTTTAGTATTTTTCACTATTCATCAAAATTTGAATGTTTCTAAAAAATACCAAAAATTCAACCTAGGGTAATTTAAATATTCCAAATCTGAAAATGAATTCCATTTTGAGAGGTAAAATTTATAAAATTTCAAAAAGTAGGTATTTCTATTCATAACGGCTACTTTGATTGGTCGTGGTGTGTTAGAATCTCGAAGTTGCGTACAATGCAAGCTATTGCATTATTCAAGGGGAAACGTACTGTGGAAGAATTTGGTGTTACATTCTCCCCTCCTTCAATAAATTTCATCCTCACAATTTTTTAAATTGGTCATGGTAAGATAATGGAATGTCCCACATCAGAAAAATAGTCAATAAAACTATCACTTTAAAAGAAAGAAAGAGAAGTACAAAGGTCACCCAAGATAACCCGTACAAGGATTACATGTATGAAAACATGGATATGGAAGATAAACTATGCGTCATGTTTTGATTGAGAGGGATAGAAAATATGATTCAGAGAAAGTTAACAATAATAAAACCAAAAACTTGTGATGGGACAAACGGTCATTAGTCTCACAGTAAGAAAAGTAAATGGACAACATTTTTTTCGTTTTAAGTTACATCACATAAAGATGAAGAATTAATTTATTAGATTGACTATTAAAATAATGTGATATACTTACTTTTTAAGTATAGTTTCATTCTTTAATAAATTTCTACCACTAACACATTTTTTTAAATGATGAGTATTCAAGAAGACTAGGTCACACTAGAGGAGCTAGAATAAAATTCTATTGAATCACATGATCCACGAAGGATAAACTATATATTTACCTTGTCTTTATAGATTAATCAAAACCAAAATGGTTAGTATAATACTTGATGATCCCCCAAAAGGATATTCCATTACAGAAAAAACACTAATCTTAATTTCTAAAATTAAACCAATCATACACCAAAGTTAAATAAATACCATTCAAAAAATATTTGTTCTTAAAATCCTTCAATATAATCCAAACTAATATTGGAACCCAAAACATAGATGAATTTGTTTATGTAGTCTTCCAAGATTAATTTTATATCCAGATGATATCAACTACTCTTAAAGTAACATTCTTAAAAGTAATTAACCTAATCACATATTCTCTATTATAGGTTAATAATTTCCATAAATAACCCAAATCGCTATAAATCCACAATAAAAACATAGATAAAAATCCACCATTACTCCTCAAACAAAATACCAAATTATTCTATTTTCCGTGGTCATATATTGTTCCCAACAGAGAAAACAACTTCCAAAATAACATCTATCACTTAATCACCAAATAATTTTCCTATACTAAGGGTATTCATTTGATAAGACATAGATCCCAAATGAACTTATTATTGATCAATAAAATCATTTAATTGAAAATAATTAGTCACACTAACCGGGACTTCACGTAGTCCTATGGTAGGTGATAAATCCCAATCAAACTTTGGTTGTGGGTTCGATTCCCACAACTTTGTCTGGCATGACGGGTTGTCACCTGGTTTGTGTGTTGTCATTTTTCAAAAACAATATTTTATAATATTACCAAAATGAGATAAATTCCACAAAATAAGCATAACATAATGTAACCACAAATGTTATCTCACACCTTTCATTTTTATCCCAAAATATAATAACATGAAATTTCCTCAAACCCAATGATCATATAAAACCAAATGGTTATTAAAAACTATATTTACAAGAGAAAAGATAAGTCTTCCTCAAATACCATTCTCACATGGAAAACAGATGGTTTACAAATACAATAGAAAAGTATTACAAAGTAATACCATCAATAAGGATCACTAATACTTTTAAACATTTCTCCAACCATTTATTTCCACATAGCTTCTTCTTGGACCATGAAAATATCCTATAGAATAGGGAATTCACTCGGGTAATCGCCGGGTCCCCTACATTTATGGAAATGACTATAAATGGATTATGGGGACCATTTTTATTTTCTTCCAATGTACTCATCATTTTTCCTCGGCATTTCTTCACATTATTACTTCTTTCCCTCACATAATGCATTTATTTGTTCCATTGAGACACTTTCATGGATGTCTCCTTCCACCTTTCCTCCATGATGGAAATTGAGGATTCTTTTTTCCATGGTCTCCACTATTTTAGCTTTTATCATTCATCAACTTTATCTTCTTTGTTGAGCCAACGAGTTGGTTAATATATATGTGGTTGATCATATTTTTGGAAAACTGATTTGGCATGAACATGATATATTTTACGCCTATCCACATTGCATTTTGTTGCTCATTTACACCCTCGTTCCCACCTTGTACATCATTATCAATGTTACTATGACTTCCTTGGAATCCAAACATTAAATAAAAGCAGAAAACATTGTGTGAGTAATAGTAGTCAAAAATTCATTTAGAGAATATCATGACACCATATTCTCAATTTGAAACACCTTAGGATTAACCAAGGTCTTTTATTCTCATATTATATTAAAATAATTCAAATCGGGTTTTAAATAAAATATAAATTATCCTAAGAATATCCCTTGGGAGTGGTGTAACCAAGAGTGCAGTAGGGCCTATTGTTGTGCACCAGTTCTCGTACGAGTCTAGCTCAAAGTGGTGTTTTCGGTTTTTACCCTAGGTACTTCTATGCCAGAGCTGCCTCTACCTGCTCATATCCAGATAGGGATGTATTTCTTGGAAAACACACAAAATTGATAAAATACCAAAATTCTAGAAAGATCTTTATACTAATCCTCAAAGTCTATCTTAGGTATATGTGCTCTAATCAATGTTTATCTAAATCTAGATTCCAAGGATTGTACTAAACATCCTTAGATACCAACTATAACACCCCGACCCAAGAAGCCCAGAGTCGGTGTATTATTATGTATCATTGGCATGATCATAAAAGATCAAGTCTTGAAAGACCAGTTAGTTTAGTAGCCTTGGAAGTACTAGATACATTCATAAGGTTTACATTACATCATAAAATGGAAAAATACAACAACATTGTCTCCATAGACAACACTGAGATCCCATAGACTATCCCTGGAGGTTAGTAATAATATACTTCTATTAATCCTGGGAAAAATAAAACAAATAAACGGGTGATCATAGATTCTCAGTAAGGATAACATTATATAAAAAACATTCATAAATAAGTATAAACATTTAAGGCAGTGTATATGACTATATCAAATGCCTTTTAAACTCGAACATCAGGATAATATGGAAAAGATAAAATCAAATAATTCTATTTACATATTCACATGGATATTCTTCTAGTCAAATAATCACATTCAATATTAATAACCACTTTTATAATGATGGAATGCATAATGCCAGACGATCATAAACACATAGTCAATGCCTTGTGCCAAGACTATTAATAAGATTTTGTCAAGAACTTGTTCCAAGACACTGTTTTTTCTCATGAGACCTACCGATTCTTCGAGGAGCTATAGCGGGCTCCACTCGTCACTTACTAAGTCCAATGCATTCCTCATATGGAAATTTTGAAACACAATATAAACATTTGTATTGAAACTAGCATAAGAAATGTCAAAACTTTATCGATAAACAATAAATGGTATAAAAATAACACATCTCCAGTCAAACATAACTCATTAAATGCAATATAGAAGATTGTATTGTAATATATTAACCTCAATTGAGAATAATGAAGGATATTGACATAGATAAAAATAATCATCACAACTATTTGAGAGAATTATCCCCTTTTTGATGAAAAATATTAAAGGTCAAACTATTTGTCAAGAAGCCATTTAAAAATATATTTTTAAATAAAAGTGTCCCATGCCACTTTGAAACTTTTAAAAGGAGTTTTAATTTTAAAACATTAATTTCCATATAAATAAATCTTTAAAACCATTTTTAAAATATGGATATTATTGAGAAAGATTTAGAATAATAAATCTTTAAAACATTTAAAATGATATTTTAGTTAGAGTTCTTAACCAAAAGAGAGACACTTGAATACAAATAATTGAGGTAATCAAAACTTTACAATATCATGAGAATAAATGGATTCATGATATACTATGTCAAAGCACATTATAAACACCATATAAAAGTGATTTGATGTATAACAACAAAAAAGTCTCAATGGAATGTAAATTGAGTTGAAATCACTTATAATGATTGTATCTTTAGGTTAAAGATAAATCAATGACATAATTATGTGTGAAAAAATTATATACACTCAATATGAATGGGTATTTAGTTTAAATAAAGTAGGGGACATTCACACACATTCTTCTAAAAACAACACAAATGAATTGGATATTTAACTCAATAAATGGAGATTGAGTTAAAATTAAACTTATCAAGTTCATATCGATGACTTAAGAATTTATAAATGGATTTATTATATGTATCAAATGTATATCCACAGAATGGTGAGTGGAAATTATGACATAAGCACATGAATAGTGATTCCACAGATAATCTTAGAGTAAATTAATCAATGAAGTATGTGTAAAGACGAATGAGAGGATATTGAATTTTCAAATTCCCTTATTTATTTGGTATCATACAAAACATACAACCATGAAAGAAGGATCATACAATTATGATTTAAATATCTATAAATTAAATTATATTACATAATAAAAACAATCATGGGTAGTACACACACCACATGCAATTAATATGTGGTGAACAATGAAAATCTCACAGAATTAAAAGTGAGATAAGAAACCCCTTACTTTGTACTTTTTCCTTGGTTTAGGGTAGGTTAACCTACTTTGTAATGGTGAAATAATTTTTATTGGGTTATAAAATAATCATATACATTAATATTAAATCATATATGGTCTTTTAACATTGATTTGTTAATAATATCTTAGTATTATCGTCGTTTCGGGTGTTAATAGATTCATTTTCCATTATATTATTGGTTATGTGAGCCATATTTTTTATAGATGGGATGTTTCTTATTCATATCTACAATTATATAATTTCTCTAAGCATTATTTTTAATCATCAAATGAAATTTAGTCTTGAATGGATATGATGGGGAATGAATCTCATCGTCTTCATGGAAACGGTAATCCGTACGTACGCACGAGTGACAATTTCATTATTTTGATTTTAAAATAATATATAATTGGATGTTATTTCATATATAAAAAATAATTATCATGTTATATTTATTATTTACATGATTTAAACATCATTATTATACCAATCAAAATAATAATGTATTGAATAACAGTTACACCACAACATGGAGACAGTAATCCGTACGTACACGCGTATGGGGACATGTCATTCAAAGGATGGATAGAACAATGAAGATGGTTTTACCATATTTATAATAACATCACAGTATATATATTATACTGGATTTGTTATTTTAGAATTTAAATAACAAATAAAGAATAAGTGGAAGAAGAAAAGAACATGAAAGAGGGTGTTGAAATTATTACCTCTTCTTCGGGTTCTTCCTTTAGATTTGATCAAAAGGGATTCTTAAGATGGATTTATGATCAAAGGAGGGAATCTAGTATGAAGTGAGTGAAGTTTTGAGGATATTTGGGTAGGTTTTGGCAGAGCCAAAAGGATTTTAAGGTCTTAATTACAGAGAAGGGGGAGTGCCCTTTTATAAGAGGGGTGAGGGGCACCTTAGGAAAAGCTAGAAATATTATTTTATAATAAATTCATTTTCGGTTTATAATGGCTCAAAAGAGTATTATTTAAAGGACAATATGGGGATGGGTAGAAAAACACTCAACCAATTGGTTTTAGATAGGTTTGGTTAATTATATTATCCTTAACATTTAGATTTGACTCTTAGTTAAATAGTTTGACATTTACCATTTCTCTTTGTATTTTTATATTATATAGTTAATAAACATACTATATACTTTAAAGAGAACCCCAAGTAGTTCATTAATGATACACATATCATTATATAAGTCATTTGTCCAATCCATTGATTTTTAGGAATATAATATCAAATAATAATATAATATTGTTTTAAAAAACAATTTTATTTCAATTTTGACACAATTTTATAATTTATTTTTGTTAAACTTATAAAAACATTATTAATTAGAAATATATTTATTTAAAAAATCCTAACAAGTCATATTAACCTATACAATTCGTGTATGTTATCAAAATTTTCAAATTATATTTATTTTAACATTTGTAATACCATTTACTTGATTCGTTCATTAATAAGGAAAATACTTCATCATCATTGTGTCATAAATAATTATAATTATTCAATATCTAAAAATTATAAATAAAATACCATTATGTAGGAAATATTTTTATATTTCTAATGAATATTTATAGTTTAAGGGATAACATGTATAGCCCTATGTAAAAGAAATTTATTAAAAGATATATGCTTTTGTAATTATTTTATTTACTTTAACTTAATTAATATAAAGTGTCATTATCACTTACAAGTGTCTCCATGGGGTCCCAAAATAGACCCAAAGATGCCCATGGTCGGACATGTATCATCCAACAGATTTAGGACACGTGTTATGGTAATTTAATATTATTATAATTTATTTTTTACCCTTATTTAACGGATTTACCTTTTAACCATGGTAAATAAAATATTTACCGAAGTAATTATTCAAAATGTCTAAAAAAAAGTAACCTATTTAAAAAATTTATAACTCCTAATTATAAATATGGAATCCATTTTTTCTAAATTCAAACCACATAGGTGGAAGAAATTAATTTAAAACTAATTCATGTCGTCGAAACAAAAAGCATGTTTTTTAAGAAATAATAATTATTAAAAGATTGACACTTGTTTATGTCTAGTTTAAATGTGAAATTACATCCAATTACCAATATTGGATTAAATGGTAAAAATATATTTTACTTATACTTTAAAACTTCTCAGGTATTATAATTTATCATGATAAATTATTTGGATTAAAAAAGTCATTTTTATTAATATTTTGTATTTCTCACTATTAATCAAAATTTGTGTGTTCTCTAAAAAATACCAATAAATAACCCTGGGCTAATTTAGATATTCTAAATAAAAAAAATGAATTCCATTTTCAATTAAAAAATTAATAAAATTTCAAAAATTGGGTATTACTATTCATAACGACTACATTGATTGGTCATGGTTTGTTAGAATCTCGATGTTGTGTACAATGAAAGCTATTGCATTATTCAAGGGAAAACGTACCATGGAAGATTTCTGTGTTACATTCTCACCTCATTAAATAAATTGTGACCTCTCCATTTTTAAAATTGGGCTTCATAATATAATGGAAATTCCCACATCGGAAAAAGAGTCAATAAAACTATAACTTTAAAAGAATGAAAGAGAAGTACAAAGGTCACCCAAGATAACCCATATTAGGATTCCATGTAGGAAAACATGGATATGGAAGATAAACTAAGTGTGATGTTCTGATGGAGAGGGATAGAAAACATGATCTGGATAAATTTAACAAGAAGAAAACCACAAACTAGTGATGGGAAAAATGGTCATTAGTCTCCCAGTAAGAAAAGTAAACAAACAACATTTTTTTTGTTTTAAGCTACATTACATATAGATCAGGAATTAATTTATGAGATTGACTAATAAAATAACGAGATATAATTAATTTTTAAGTAGAGTTTCATTGTTTAATAAATTTCTACCACTAATTCATTTTTTTAAATGATGAGTATTCAAGAAGACTTGGTCACACTAAAAGAGCTAGAATAAAATTCTACAGAATCACATGATCCATGAAGGATAAACTATATATTTACCTTGTCTTTAGAGATTAATCAAAACCAAAATGGTTAGTATAAGATCTGATGATCCCCCAAAAGGATATTTCATTAGAGAAAGAAACAGTAATCTTAATTTCTAAAATTAAACCAAAAATTCCCCAAAGATAAATAAATACCATTAAATAAATGATTGTCCTTAAAATCCTTCAATATAATCCAAACTAATAATGAAACCCAAAACATAGAATAATTTTGTTATATAGTCTTCCACGTTAAATTTTATCTCCATATGACATCAACTACTCCTAAAGTCACATACTTAAAATTAATTAACATAGTCACATATTCTCTATTAATAATTTCCATAAATTACCCAAATCACTATAAATACTCAAAAAACCTAGCTAAAAATCCACCATTACTCCTCAAATGAAATCCCAAAGTATTCTATTTTCCTTGGGCATATAGTGTTCCTAACAAAGCGAACATCTTCCAAAATATCAGTTATCACTTAATCAACAAATCATTTTCCTATACTAAGGGTATTCATTTGATAAGACATAAGAACCCAAATCAACTTATTATTGATCAATAAAATAATTTAACTAAAAATAATTAGTCACACTAACTAGGGACTTCACGTAGTCTAGTTGTAGGCGATAAATCTCAATCACACATTGGTTTTGGGTTCAATTTCTACAGCCTTTTCCTATGTGATGGGTTGTCACACAGTCTACATGTCATCCTTTTTCAAAAACTATATTTTATAATATTACCAAAATGAGATAAATTTGTCAAAATATCCATAACATAATTTAACAAAAAATGTTATCTCATACCTTCCATTTTCATCCCAAAATATAATAACTAGTAATCGTCTCAAACCCAATGATCATATAAAACCAATTGGTTTTTTATAACTATATCCACAAGAGAAAAGAAAAGTCTTCCTCAAAAATCATTCTCACATGGAAAACTGCAGGGTTAGAAACACAAGAGAAAATTATTTTCAAGTAATCCCATCAACAAGGAGCACTAATACTTTTAAACATTTCTTTAACCATTTATTTCCATATAGATTCTTCGTTGAACAAGAAAATATCATATAGAATAGGGCATTCACTCAGGTAATGTCCAGGTCCCCTATTGTTATGTAAAATGATTGTAAATGGAGTCTTGGGACCATTTTTATTTTCTTCCATAGTACTCTTCATTTTTTTCATGGCAATTCTTCACTCTATGTCCTTCTTTCCCGCACGTAAATCATTTCATTGTTCAGTTGAGACACATTCCTAGGTGTCTCCTTCCAAATTTCCTGCATGATAGAAATTTAAGATTATTTTCATCATGGTATCCACTGCTGGAGCTCTTGTCATCCATCACCTTTCTCTTCATTGTCGAGTCCAAGAATTTGTTAATATATGTGTGGTTGATCATATTTTTTGGAAAACTAATTTGGAATGAACACAATAACTTTTATGCCTATCAAATTTTCATTTTGTTGCTCATTTCCACCATTGATCCCACCTTGTACTTAATTCTCAAAGTTACTATGACTTCCTTGGATTCCAACCATTTACTAAAACCAGAAGGCATTTTGTGAGTAACAGTAGTCATAAAATCATTTAGAGAATATCATGACACCATATTCTCAATTTTAAACTCCTTAGGATGTCCAAGGTCATTTATTCTCATCATATATTAAAATAATTCAAATAGGATTGAAAACAAATATAAATTATCTTAATCATATCCCTAGGGAGTGTCGTAACCAAGACTACAACAAAATCCGTTGTTGTGCACCGGTTCCCATTTGAATCTAGCTCAAAGCGGTGTTTTGGGGGTTTACCCCTAGGTGCATCTATGCCAGAGTCACCTCTACCTCTTCGTATCCAGACATGGATGTACTGCATGTAAAACTCTAAAAATCTATACAATACCAAAATTCAAGGATGTTCTTCTATAATAATCCTCAATGTATATCTTAAAGCTATGTGCTCTAATCAGAGTTTATCTAAATCTAGTTTCAAGGTTTGTACAAAACTTCTTTTGATACCTACTGTAATACCCTGACCCTAGAAGCCTAGAGTCGTTGTATTATTACATATCATTGGAATGATCATAAAAGATCAAGTCTCTAAAGACCGATTAGTTTAGTAGCCTTGGAAGTACTACATACATTCATAATGTTTACATTAAATCATAAAATGGAAAACTACAACAACATTGTCTCCATAGAAAACACTAAGATCCCATAGACTATCCGTGGAGGCCAGTCATAAAATAATTATTTTCATCCTGGAAAAAATAACACATAGAAAGGGGTGATCTCAGATGCTCAATAAGGATAACATTATAGTGGAAACTTTAATAAATAAGCACAATCATTTAAGGTAGTGTATAATACTAGAACGAAAGCCTTTTAAACTTGAACATCATCATAATATGGAAAAGATAATATCAAATAATTCCATTTACTTATTCACATGGATATTCTACTATTCTAATAATCACTTGCAATATCAATAACCTTATTCATAATTATTGAATGCATAATGTGAGACTATCATAACCATATAGTCAAGGCCTTGTGCCAATACTACAAATATGATTTCGTCAAAGCCTTAGTCCAAGACACTAGTTTATCTCATGAGACCTACCGATGCATCGAGGAGATATAGCGGGCTCCACCCGTCACTTACTAATTCCAATTCATTCCTCATATGAAAACATTGAAACATAAAATAAATATTCATATTGAAACTAGCATACAAAACGTAAATACATTATCCACAAATCATGAATGGTATAAAATAACACATCCACAGTCAAACATAACTCATTCATTACAATATAGAAGATTTTATTGTAACAGATTAACCTCAATCGAGATTATTGAAGGATATTGACATAAATTAAAATAATCATCAAAACTATTTTAGAGAAATATCCCCTTATTCTTGAAAACATTTAAAAGTCACACTATTTGTCAAGAATCCATTTAAAAATAGTTTTTTGAATTAAAGTGTCCCATACCACTTTGAAACTTTTAAAATATGTTTTAATTTTAAAACATTAATGTCAATATAAATAAATCATTAAAACCATTTCTAAAATATGGACATTAATGAGAAAGATTAACAATAATAAATCATTAAAACATTTAAAATGGTATTTTAGTTATAGTTCCTAACCAAAAGAGAGAGACCTGAATAAAAATAATTGAGGTAATCAGAACAATACAATATCATGAGAATAAAGGGATTCATGATATTCTATGTCAAACCACATTATATACACCATATAAAAGTTAATTGGTGTATAATAACAAATAAGTCTCAATGGAATGTAAATTGAGATGAAATATCTTATAAAGACTGTATCCTTAGGTTAAAGATAAATCAAAGGCATAATTATGTGTGACAAATATAAATAAACTCAATATGATTGGATATTCAGTGTAAATCAATCAGGGGACATTCACACACATTCTTGTATAAACAACACCAATGAATTGGATATTTAACTCAACAAATGGTGATTGAGTTAAAATTACTCTTATCAAGTTCATTTCGATGATTTCAGAATTTATAAATAGTTTGATTATGTGTATCAAATGTATATCCATAGAAAGGGGAGTGGAAATTATAACATAATCAAATTAATATAGATTCCACACATAATCTTGGAGTAAAATAGTCAATGAAGTATGCGTAAAGTCAAATGAGTGGAAATTGAAATTTTAAATTCCCTTATTGATTTGGTAACTTAAGAAACAAACAACCATGAAAGAAGGATCATAAAATGATGATGTAAATATCCATAAATTAAATTATATTACACAATCAATACAATCATGGGAAGTACACACACCACATGAAATAAATATGTGGTGAACAATGGAAAACTTACGGAATTAAAAGTGAGATAAGAAATCACTTACTTTGTAATTTTTCCTTCATCAAGGGTGGGTTAAAGTACATTATAATGGTGTAATAATTTTTATTTAATTATAAAAAAATCATATACATTAATATGATATCATATATGATCTTTTAACATTGATTTTTTTATAATATCATAGCATTATCATCGTTTGTGGTGTTAATGGATTTGTTTTCCTTTATATTCTTTGTTATGTGAGCCATATTTATTATGGATGGGATGTATATTATTAATATCCGGAATGATATAATGTCTATAAAAATTATTTTTAATCATAAAATGAAATTTATTCTTGAATGGATATGATGGAGAATGAATCACATCGCGTTCATGGAGACGATAATCCGCACGTACGTACGAGTAAAAATATCATTCTTTTGATATTAAAATAATGTATAATTGGATGGTATATAATATATAAGGTATAATTATCATGTTATATTTATTATTTAAATGAATTAAACATCATTATTATACCCATCCAAATAATAAGGTATGGAATAACAATTACACCACGACGTGGAGACGGTAATCCGTACGTACACACACATGTTGACATGTCATTCAAAGGATGGATAGAATAATGAAGATAGATGTACCATATTACTAATAACATCAAATTATATAGATGATACGGGATTTATTATTTTATAATGAAAATAAAAAGAAAGAAGAAGTGGATGAAGAAAAGAACATGAAAGAGGGTGGTGAAATTATTACCACTTCTTTGGGATCTTCCTTTTAATTTGATCAAAAGAGCTCCATAAGTTGGCTTTATGACCAAAATAGGGCCTCTAGGACGAAGTTAGGTAAGTTGAGAGGATATTTTTGGAGTTTTTGGAAGAGACCAAAGTCTTTGAAGGTGTGAATTAGAGAGAAGGGGGAGTGGCCTTTTATAAGAGTGGTGAGGGGCAACATAGGAAAAGCTAGAAATATTGTTTTATAATAAATTAATTTTCGATTTATAATCGCTCCACAGTGGATTATTTAAATTAAAATGTAGGGATGGGTCAAAAAACACTAAACCAATAGGTTTTAGAGAGGTTTGGGTCACTATATTAACCTTTACATTTATATTTAACTCTTAGTTAAATAGTTTGACATTTACCATTTTTCATTGTATTTTTATATTATATAGTTAATAAACATACTATATACTTCCAAGAGAACCCCAAGTGGTTAATTAAAGATGAACCTATCATTATATAAGTCCTCTGGCCGAACCATATATTTTTAGTAATAGAATATCAATTAATAATATAATATTTTTTTAAAAAACTCTTTTATGTCAATTTTGACACCATTTTATAATTGATTTTTTTAAACTCCTAAAAAAATTATTAATTATAACTAATTTAATTTAAGAAATACTAAAATGTCATATTAACCTATAAAATTCTTGTATGTCATCAGAACTTTCAAATTATATTTATTTTTACATTTATAATACCATTTACTTGATTATTTCATTAATAAGGAAAATACTTCATCATCATTGTGTCATAAATAAATTTAATTATTAAATGTCTAAAAATAATAAATAAAATACCATTATGTATGAATTTTTTATATATTTATAATGAACATTTATTGTCTAAGAGATAACATGTATAACCCTATGTAAAAATTGGTTTACTAAAGGATATATGCTTATGTCATTTCTGTATTTACTTTAACTTAATTAATATAATGTCATTATCACTTAGAAGTGGCTCTATGGGGTCCCAAAATGGATCCAAAGATGACCATGGTCGGACATGTATCATAAAATATGGTTAGGACATGTGTTAGGGTAATTTAATATTATTATATTATTATTTGTTCCCCTTATTTACCAGATTTACCCTTTAACAATGGTAAATAAAATATTTACTGAAGTAATTATTCAAAATGCCTAAAAATAAAAGATACCTATTTACAAAATTTAGAACACATTAATCTAAATATGAAATCCATTTTACTTAATTAAAAACATAAAAGTGGCAGATATTAATTTAAAATTAATTTCTATTTTCAAAACAAAGAGCATGTTTTTTAAGATATAATAACTATCAAAAGATTGATAGTTGTTTATGTCTAGTTTAAATTTAAAATTACATACAATTAACAATATTGGATTAAATGGTAAAAATATATTATAATTATGCTTTAAAACCATTCAATAGTATAATTTATCCTAAAAAGTATCTGGATTAAAAATTTTGTTTTTAATTAATGTTTAGTATTTTTCACTATTCATCAAAATTTGAATATTTTCTAAAAAATACCAAAAATTCACCCTAGGATAATTTCGATATTCCGAATCCAAAAATGAATTCCATTTTGAAATATAAAATTTATAAAATTTCAAAAAGTGGGTAATACTATTCATAACGTCTACTTTGATTAGTCGTAGTGTGTTAGAATCTCGAAGTTGCGTACAATGCAAGCTATTGCATTATTAAAAGGGAAACGTATCATGGATGCTTGGGGTGTTACAATATTCTTATTATAATTTATGATTTAATGTGAATTAAAATTTTAAAACATAAAGTAATGTTTTTCTCATCTCTCATTTATTTTTGTGAGATATATGATCTATTCACCACTTATTATTATTGTGTGTGTGTGTGTATTGGAAGATGACATGTTATATCCTGAATTTAATTTATTTAATGTTATAAAAAGTTTTTGTTTATTTTATTATTTTACAAGGGTCATTATTCAAAATTTACCCACATAGTTTGTAGATTTCATTTCCAACTTCTATTTCTTTGACACTTATTCCACATTAACGACTCGTTTCTTTTGTCTGGTGTATATACTAACCATGAATGTATTCTTGGACTATAATGATTAAATTTATGGTTATTTTAATATCTATTAGATTATATATCTTTCACGGGGTTTATGGTTCAAAATATACCAATTCTGCTAAGTAATTTATTTATCAATTTTATTTCTTTGAGATACATGCAATGTTATGCACCTTTATTCTTTTAGGATTTGAGTATAATTACCTTTTACATGTTATATCATCTATATTTTTTCCCTTGATATTTTAACCTTCATTTAAATTTCATCTTTCATGTGGATTAGGATTAAATGTTTCCTAGTTGGTAAGATTTTATTTCTACAATATCATAATTTAATAAGATTTTTTAAGATTATGTTTTAATTTTTTAGATATTACGATCCATATCTCAAGAAATTCTCATGAATTTACTCCTACTACAGTTGTTCCTGATATCATCAAGTAATGGTACCATTTTTTCACTATTTGGTACTTAAGATAATGAAGAAAATATTTTTTATAATATATGACATTATTTCATTTTCTTGTTAGAAAAACATGTTCTTCCAAAAACATGTTTTCAAAATATGTTTCTACTATTCACCTATGATATTTAAAATAATTATTTACCCATGTATTTCCTTTTTTAAAAATATTTTTTTTAAAGTAATATTCTTATCATTTTATGATAAATACACTTTTATAGAAATTTTAATACAAAAAAATAAATGTTTTTTAGGTACAGCTTCATCCACCATCATGACTGTTTGATCGCACAATGATTTGGTATTCATTTCTACGAATACACCAATATTTTAAACTGGATTTCTATTTAAAATTAAAATTACAACAAACAGTTTCACATTTTTATTGATTAAATATTTTTTTATTTTCACTATTAATAAGATAAATTTAACTTATTTTGATAATTTCAGAGAAGGTTGATCTAATTTGGAGAGCCCATGATGATGTAGAAGGAAAATAGGAGAAGCTACATCTAATCCCATGAATATATGTCAACTATTTTACATTTTTGAAAAAACCCATTAATCCAAACGGCCTGATATTTTTTATCCAATCCATAACTCCAGGGGATAAAACTATCATGAAGGAACATAAACATAATTTTTCTATTAAGAGGCCCAAATTAACTGATATATCCAATAAAATGAATTTTCATAGAGTCACAGGTTTTTCTCTATATTTCTAAAATATCTCTGATTATATATATTATCTAGGCTCCAAATTCAACATGTATATATAAAATAGTTCTTAAAACATGTTCTTAGGATTTATAAAAGAGAGATAAAATTTTTTATTGTCCCAAAACTATGGTCTATGTGGTATCTCTAAATCAGTGTTCCTAAAATCACCTCTCATTTTTTCTATAAAAGAACAAATTGGGAACCACATTTGGGAGTTCAGTCCGGAGGCAAGGTGAAACCATTATAGTGTCGCAATCTCCTACTAAATCCATGAATTTATGGAGGAAATGGGATGTTATACTTCATAATCATTTTATTTATATCCTACCATGTTGTTTTAAATGCCATGTGATCACCTGGGGGAATGTGATGTAACTCCGAAGATTTGTCTTTGTAATATTTTAATGGAATTTTAAATTCCAGGTTTGTGTGTTCTTTTTCATCATATTATATTCTAATTTAATTGATTTATGTACTGTTATGTCATTATCAAACTCATATGATCATGTTTGGGGGTTCTCATGCATGTTATGTTTTACACACTGTTCACCAAATCTTTTTTCCCCATTCAATTGAGGTGTTTCTATGATTCATATTGTTCAATTTAACTCTCATAAACATTATAAAGGCCTTGTAAATTTATTTAGTGGTATCAAAAATAAATAACATACAATCATGGAGAGCACATCATGTTCTTCTTGTGATTCCTTTGTAAGTTTTGGTTATGAAGTAGAACAAAATTTACGCTATCATCGGCGATATCCAATGAATCATTTTATATTTTAGTTTAAACCTAGGAGGAATCCTAGTTTAAAATATATAATATCATGGTTATATGTGTTAAAAACTAGGGGATAAAATATCACAACACTATCTCTTAAAGTTATGAAGGATGAGCGTCATGATATATCCCCAGGTTTATCACACTTAATTAATTCTCTTCATTTATGCTTTGTTTTATCACATTCATTTTTCTATTTTCCACTTTAATCACAATATCCCATGTTTTCAAAATCCCATTTAGCTTTTATTTCTATAATCATAACTTTTTTCATAAATTAATTATATATGCCTCAATCGAAAGATGACCTTGGGTTCCAACTATACTTCATAAATTCTAGTAAAACAAAACATTTAATTTGACATGATCAACAATGTGATCACCATTGTCTTTTTCAATCTCCCTTTCAAAGTTTACAGGATATTTTTTAAGAATACCATTTTCCTAATATTATGAAAAATCACTATTTTATAAACTGGATTTCAAATATTATGGTTTTAAATATATTTTTAATGTTAAATAAGTTTTTTAAATGATTGTCAAATCTTCCTTTATATGTTTTCAAAAGGTTATTTTCAAAAAATTGGATTTCAAGGATTTACATTTTTTTTATGTTCTAAAATATATTTTCAAGGAAAAATTTTTTCAAATATTTTTTGGCTCAAGAAGTGTATTAAATCATTTTCAAAGCATCCTTTATATGTTTTCAAAAATGTTACTTTCAACGGAAAGGGTTTTAATGATTTCAAGGCTTATTTTTTATTTTTTCAAACTTGTTTTCAAAGAAAATATATTCTAAAATTTTTCATGTTTAAAAATAATTTTAAGGGATTTTATAAGATTCATTTATATGTTTTGAAAATAATATTTTCAAATAAAATTATTTCAAATATTTCACAGCTTATTTTATAAGTTTCAAATATATTTTCTATGAAACATGTTTTCAATAAATTTTATGTTCTAAATACGTGATCTCCAAATAGAAAACTATATTTTTATCATGAAATGTTTTAAAATATTTCATAGGCTTAAATTATATGTTTCCAAATTGGTTTTTTATGAAAATAATTTTTATGATTTTTTTATTTGATTTATAAATTTATTTTCCATGAAATTTAATTTCCATTAAGAAATTCTCGATGTGATCTTCAAAAATACATATCCAACAAAGATGGAATCCTTTTATGTAGTTTCTGATTTACATGGGATATGATCAAAGGATACCATTTTTTATTCTTTATTTGAATGGTTTATTTTTAATATGAAATACTGTTTATGAAACCCATTTCTCTTCTCGGAGTTATACCATGGAAAAAATGGTTGTGAAACCCAGTTCTTATTATCAGAGATTATATAATTAAGAAAAATTTATCTTTTATGTAGGTTTTGATCGGATGAAATGTTTATAATACCCATTGAATTTAATGGTTTACTATATGTTGTTTATAAAATCCATATCGTTTTATGGGTCTTGATATGATGAATATTTATTGCACCACAAGTATGTATGATTTAATTAGGTGATTTGTGGAACTAATATATATATATCCAATGAATTGGGTAATGATTTATTTATCATGATGTAGAAAAAGATAGAATGGGGATTGAACTGAGTTCAGTAAAGGACTTTTTCTGGTAAGATGGTACTGGGAGTGAAGCTTGTATACAAATACGGTATTCGGAGTAAAACATGACTACTAGGATGGTTTAGGGAGTAAAGTAATTCCCCTATAAGAAAATGGAAGTGACCGGGGATGGTGGTGTTTCGCACCAAGTAGGTGTAGACCCCATTATGTTTCTTGATATGTTTTGGAAGTGAGGATCGTCTTATATGGAATGATTAAATATGTTTATGTGTCTACCAAAAATCGATGTATTATTCATATGTTTTTGTATCATAGGCTAGGATCTTGATTTTCATATGATTAATGTCTTATTAACTATCAATCTCTATTCCATGACTATTTGATGTGATATTTGATATGTGGGGTATTCTCATAAAATGATATTCACATATTCTCATTCCATGATTCTCATGATATGCTTTCATACATCTTTTATTTAACATTACTAAGAGTTTGATCTCACCCTATATTATATTTTTTTCCACAGGTTGTGAAGAAAGGTTTTAAGTAGGAGTACTTAATTAAGAGATATTAGTGAAAAAAATTTAAGGTAATTCTCCTAGTTATATGTTGGTTTCCATGTTTATAAATACACTAAACTATTATGTTCCTCAAGCATGTACTTATTTAATATATTTAATCATCATCTTAAATGATAAAATATTCATGTATGTTAATACCATGGTTATATAGTTGGAATCAAAGGAAAGGTTTAGTCAACCATTGGAAACTAGGATGATATAAATTTAGTGAAATCAGAAACAATATTTCTAAGGATATGTCTGGGGATGAGTCTAAGGATACTTGTAAGGATGAGTCAAATTTTTGAAAAATGTATGAGAATTTTGGTAGAGGATAGTGCCACAGGTTTCCTAGAAGTAAATCCATGTTTAGATACTATATGAGGATTTGGATCTGGAATATATTTACATAGGGGTAAAAACCATGAAAACACTATATTAATCTAGACCAAAATGGGAAATAGTGCATGATAATAGGACTTTCTACACAACTACTTTGATAATCCTTACGGTTATGCTTTGGAAACTAACAAACTCTTCATGAACAATAATAATGGATATAAATAGAAGATGACTATTTATGAATTATCATGAACCCTATATGTCTTTCATTAAATAAGGTTTCATCATTCATACATCCTATAAGTTAATTTTCATGATTATATTATTTTCTGATATGTTAATTGTTTATCACTATATGCTTTCTAGATTTATTCAATGGAGTGAAATAGAATTAACATGGTTAATGTTGAATGTGACGAGAAATTTTCCAATGAGAAGTAAAATGGAATGATCACTAGAGTGAAGGATGTTGTGATCATGACTAATAAAATATCATATAACATGATTAATAACGTATAACTTTATAAACTCTAAGACTCAACATATATGGGAAGGAAATAGTTTTCTATGAATTCATGTAATGGATACCACAGTAGAAAGAAGATTCAGTTTCCCACACGTTGAGAATGTGGGAAGAAGACAAGGTGAATGTCTTCATAGAACATGATGATGTTTTGAATATGGAAAAGGAATCAAAGCATGTAACTGAAAAAAATGAAACATTCAGTTAAAACAATGAATATGAAAATTGGACTTTCTATGGAATCATCAATGGTCAAATGATTTAAAATTTTAAATGAATTGGAATCATTAAAATTGATTTCCTAAGTGGAAATATTAAAAATATAATAAGAAAATTGGTATGAGTAAGGGTTATATTGCTACTAATGATGAGACAGTAAGTGAAATGTAAAAAAAATAGGTACTAAGTAATAGGATGAGGTAGCCTTGTTAATGGGTTAATGATGAAGTGAAATAAGTCAAAGTTTTAATTTATTTAGATTCAACATATATTTTATATAAATTTTAAAATATATAAGTATTTTTTAGTTTATGTTTTTTCACTATGGATTTACAAGAACACCATGAATTGTTCAGATGGACAAGAAAAGTGATTTAATGGAAATTTTATATTTTAACTAAGGGAATATAACCCTTAATATGTTACATATTTTTTGTTTACATTACTTGGATAAAAATATTTTGGATATAAATTAGTAAATATGGGGGATAATAATTATGTTGGAACTGATTAATTATTTTTTTAAATAGTGTTTTATGAACTCATTGATGGAGTTTAGAACATTTTTGGATTTATGGAATACAAAAAATAAAATTTTGAATAAGTTAAAATGGATGTCTAAAATAAGGATTTATGGTAATTCATGTTATTACCATGATTAAATATAATACATGATAAAGGTATCCATATGTTTGATATGAGAAAAATAGAAGGTAATTTATGGAATTTGGGGTATAATAGTTTTGCTAATTTTTTGGAAATTTTGTGACATTATTACTAAAGTATTGGAATTTAATCTATTATAAGGGTTTCATATTTAACCATTTATGAAATAGTTTATGTTAAAATTCATATGAGGTTATAGATATTAAATGTTTATCTCACTACATAAGGATTTATGCATATTTTTTCACTTGAGATAACCCTTTTTATGATAAAAATATATGGAATTATCTGTCATTCTATTAAGGATCTCGTGATACCGTTATTCTTAAGTAATGAAAAATTCACCATTATTTCTTGGAACAATGAATGATGTGGAAATTTATCAAGGAAAAAAATTGGTGAGATTGTGCTAAAATCATGTAATTATATATTCACATGAAAATTATTAAACTTCCAGAAAAAGGGTCTTGATGTAAATTGTTTTCCTATTATAATCATTTTTATGATATCATTGAACTTTTTCAAGAATCTTTCAGATATTTCTTGGTGATCAGAAAAATTTTCCAAACCATGTTTTCTATCTCTCTTCGTTAAAACATGGCAGTTATATTTATCTTATATGACCACGTTTTAACTTACCACATATGTTTTCGTATGCCGAAACCCAGTTATGAGTTACTTTGGGTATCTTTTATGTTTTTAACATTTCCATTTCAAATGAATACTTATTATTCATATTTACAATGTCGGGTTTTATTAAAGAAACTTTCATTTTTAAACCTCTGATATCCCAGAAACATTTCAAGTGAAAAATCATTTTAAAGGGGTTATAATGTAAAATCTTACATTTTTGTGATTTTTTATTTAGTTTAATATTTTTAATATTTTTGATTTGACACACACTCAATAGAACTTATTTTATATGAATATGAAAAGTTATTTTTATTTGTACACAACACAAAGTCAAAATTGTGCTACATGTAACAAATAGATTATCTTCATGTACATGAAACAATATGTTTGGCTTGTTTTAGAGAAATTTATATGTTCTTTCGATAAATTTCATGACACACCTGACCAAAGTTTACAAAACCACAATATTAAAATTAAAGTAATGTTATAGTTAGCAATTATCCATTAGAATGGTAGATATGAATAATATTAAATAAATTATGAAAATATGTATTACAGATGTTTATAAAATCGTCTTTTTGTTTATCAATTAACTATAAATTTAAATGAAAACAAATTGAATTTAAAAGAAGTAATTTTATAAAAAAAACTAATTTTTATGCCCAGAGAGGAATTTTATTTTAATAAATTATGTTAATCAAGGTTATTGAGATATATTAATAATATATATATATATAATAAATTTATCCAAATGTTTTAACATGAAACCAATAATTTTTTTGGCATAAAATAATAAAAAATCCAGTTTTAGGCATAAAATGTTTTATTATTCTAAAAAGCAGTTTTTATTCCTTTCAAAGGAAGAATTTTTTAAAAAAATTGAAAATTTTATAACTTTTATTTGAAAAAATAACATTTATTTTTTAAATTGTAATATCAAAATTTACTTTTGGTTATTTGTTTTAGTTTTTCTAAGAAGTTTCATTTTTTATGAATAGTAAAATAATGAATTTTAATTTAAAAATTACTTTTCATCATATTTATTTATATAGTTAAATTATATTTTAATTTGTATTTAAAGTTTTTTTATATCTATAAGAAATATATTAATACAATTTAGTTAATTTAAATCATTTTCACATTGAAATTTGATATAAATTTTTCCAACTTTTGAATATTTTCACTTTAAAGACATGTTGACTCGTTTCATCCATGGGATTAATTTTAAATTAATTTTGGTTATTTTTTATTATTATAATTTTTAGAAAATGATTCAATATTTTGAATCATAATAATTTATAATGTATAATTATTCAAACATAATTTTTCTTCAATGTTATTATTGAAAGTAATTAAAATTAATTACACTGATTAAGGTAATAGACAATTTATTAATGGCAAAAATTAGAATATAATGTGGAAAAAAGCCCCTAAACATTTCTAAAACCCATTATGTGGACATATTTCTACATTAATCCGTCATTTATCTATTTTTTTGAATTTTATAGAAGCCTCTTGGTAGGTAAATAAATAGAGAGTACATAAATTATTTTCAAGAATTCCAAGTGTGACATTTCCTCCATTTGTAAATGGTCTCTCTCCCCCTTCACATTATACAAACTCTCAAGAACATTGAATTGTACAAACCTTATTCACATATAATACCAAATTTATTCCATTAATCATATAATCCACCCTTTGGTAATAAATCCCACAGAGAAATCCCTTTGATGAAAACCAAAAGGAACTACCAAATGAATATGTAACATCCTTCAATATGCACTTCTATTTTATATTATTATCCACCCCATAAATTATTTATATTATATATATAACTAATTAAATCAGTATCCTAAATACAATTATATGTTTATATGTTCAGTTTTTTACCATAATCATACATCCTTCCATCAAATGTGATATGCAATCACCATTTGTATGTTCACCGGACTGCCGCCTCATAAACCAATGTCATTCATTCTCCCATTACCACCTCCAAAGGTTTGGAATAATAATTCAATTATAGTTTATATATGACATTTATTATAATTTTTATGTATTTATGATTCTTTATTTACTGTATATCGCATAACTTCATGATTTCCATTTTTTCGAAATATGATAACTTCGTTTGTGGATGTGTGGACTACTACCTCTTAAAAGCGATGTGATTCATTCACATATTACATGAAATGTACGAGGTATGATTTTAATAAATATATGTGATATATATAGCATAATAATTATTATTTAATGATAATATATATATATTTTCAAATATTTTATTAACACTCAATATTTCAATAAGAAAATAAAACAGAAACAATGTCCATGCGCATGTATGACCTTCCATCTTCATGAATAGTGTATCTCATTTTATATTAATAAATTTAATATAATATTATAAAAACATATATACTGAATATATATGATATATATATATATATATATTATGTTTCATATTTTTTACATAAATAAATCATAATCTATGTATGGGGATCGAGAATAACAACTCAAAACATATACGAAAAACAAAGCATTTATTACCCAAAATATATCTTAAACAAGAATTTGTTAACCAAAAGGTAATATAAAGTCATAATAAAATAATATATGATGTTATATATAATAATATTTTTCTTTTGTATATTTAAATTAAATTTATACAATATTTATTTATGATTATGACGAAATTCAATACTTAATGTATGAGTTTTTTCATCTCACTAAAATTTATGTGAGATATATTCAATATTCAACACTTAGTCATTTTATGTGGTGTGTATACTAACATATGAAATGTTATATCATGAATATAATTTATTTCATGATATTAATATTTTCAATATAAGTTATTATTTTATTTGGATCACGATTCAAAAGATACTCGAGTTGTAAGGGATTTCTAGCATAACTTTTTTTTCTATGAGACTTTAAACTTATTCACTTCTTGTTTATTTTATGTGGGATATATTATGACAATGAATGTATTCTATGATTATTTTACAAAAATATATGTGTATTTACATATCCATTTTACTATATTCATTTCATGGGGTTTAGGGTCTAAAATTTAACATATCAATAAAATAATATTGTCCAAGTTTTATTTCTTCAAGACACTTGTTATGTTATATACCTTTATTATTTTGTGAGGTTAATATACTTACCTTTAAAATTTAATATCATATATATAATTCTTCTAATTATATTTTAAAATTCATGTATTGTTTTTCATTTATGGATATTAATACTCAATGTTTCCATGGGGGTAATATTTTATTACTACAATTTCATTGAATATCGAGATTGTTTATGATTATTCCTTTGTTGGTTAAATATTATAATCTATTTATAAAAAATTATCATGATTTTTCTTATCCTATGGTTATTCATGATATCATCATGTAATGATATCAGTTTTCCACTCTTTGGTAAATTAGATAATTAAATAATTGTTTTTATAAAAATATTTTTTTATTTCTCCTTTCGATCATAAATCTGTGTTCTTACAAAACCATGTTTTCAAAAAATGTTTTACAAAATTTTATTCTATTACTATATGATCATTAAAAATAATTTTTACACGTGTTTTTATTTTTAAATTTTTTTTTTTAAAGGATGGATCTTCTTGTCATTTTCTGATCAAGTAACTTTCCAAAACATTTTATGGAACAAAAGGAATGTTTTTCATGTAAACATTTATCTACCATCACGATATATTTTTATTTGAAGCTTACATTTCAAGTTTAAAAGAATGGTTTTTTTATGAAATATTTTTTTTACTAATATTATGGAAATTTATTATTTTTTAAATGTTTTTTTTCAATGAAAAATGTTTTCAAAAAATGTTTTTAAATATGGTTTTTTCCCTTAAGTAATAATTCACCTGATTTTAAAACATACTTCTCCAACTATGATGATATAATTTGATATATTTTATGATTTAATGGGGATATGATCCAAGGACACCATTCATATTATTTATTTAAATGATTTATGATTAAGATGGCAGGTTTTTCAGGAAACTCGTTTCTCTTTTAGAAGTTTTATCATGACAAAATTATTATGAAAATTCCTTCCTTTAATGGGTGATTCTATGATTATAAGACCTGTTTCATTTCTTTATTTTATGATATGATGAAATATTTATGATACTCATTTCATTTAATGGGTTATGATATCACGTTTATGTAACCCATATCTTCTTATGGGTCATGATATGATGAATTTCCTATTATCTTGTAGAACACATATGTATGATCTCATTGTGAGACGAGTGGGACATAAATCTCCATCAAATGAATTGGTTAAAGATTTATATCTCATGATATATAAATTCCTATAATGGGAAGTGACCCCATATCAGTAAATGACATTGTCAGTTAACATTGAATTGGGAGTGAACTTTGACTTCTAAAATGGTCTTGGTAATGGACTATGACTTCAAAGATGGTTTTGGGAGTGAACTCATTCCACTATATGAAAAGGTATATGACTAGGGATGGTGGTGTGTTCCACCTAGTAGGGGTATCCCCCATGAACATCCCTAATAAATTTTGGAAATGGGCCTAGACTTATAGGGAATGATTTTATATGCTTATGTGGCCACCAATGTTCAATGTCTTGTTCCTTTGTTATGATTTCAGTGTTTATTCTCTTTATTTCCACATTATTCATTTCTTATTTACTACGATTGTATTTTCCAAGACTTGTTTATATGATCTTTGATATAAAGGGTATGATCTTCCAATTTTATTACCACATTATGATATTCTTATGCTCATGATATTCTTATATACATCCTTTATTTACACATACTTGGAATTTATGCTCACCCTTTCTAATGATTCCATTCATCAACTTAGGGATAATGGTTTTAAGTATGATTACTAAATGGAATTATCATTGTGATAAACATTTAAGATCATTCACCAAGTTAGAATATTAGGTTCCATGCTACCAAATACACTAAACTATTACAGTCCAATGGAATAAACTTTTTTAATATTCTAAATAATCTTCTAAAATGATGTAATATCCATGCATGTCAAATCAAGGTCATTATAGGCTTCAACAATCTGCACCTATCACAACTAAAATCTTATTCTAGAAATATTGTGGTCCTAGAAACCCTTGATCAATTTGGATTATTCAACATTGATTCTCATAAAGATTATTTAATATGGTTTTATTATCTGAAACAATATTATAATGTTAGTACATTGATGTTATTACAAGAAAAGATGGATTGTAGGGTTGTTTCCCCAATTCCCATATAAGTCACTTGGATAGAATCCTATTTATATTGGTAGAGGATTAGGATATTTGGGAGATGTTTTTTCCCTGAACCAAAATGATTCTTCCATCCATCAACCTAACACCTCGGTTTAGAATTTATTTTGTCTATATGGAATCCCCAATCAGATTAAAAATGTGAATTCCTAGAAGCTTATCAAGAATCTATGTGTGGCACTATCTGGTTGTCTCTTTATCATTGTGGATTCCAATGATATTTTATTTTATCATTAAAAACAATGGGGTAATTTTAGGCTCTACGTACCATTAAGAAATTTCCATTCAAAAATTCATCATACTGAACTTGTTGATATTTGGTATTCAGGAATCCTTCTTACCTAGTTATATATGAATTTTATTAAATAATCCTAAAAAGAAACAATTGGACAGATTTATGCGGTCCTATTAATGGACTAATCTATTTGATTTTTTCTGATTGGTCCACATGACTTTGGGCACCTTTGACCACTATCCAATCATAATCAACGTAGCTCAAGGAAAAATAAAATAATGGAACACAAATCCATTAATATTTGAATGATTTAGGGTGAAGGATAGGGAGTTTTAAGTGCTCATTTTCTCTTTCTAGAAGGTGTGTGACACCTATATAGACAAATGTTTCCAAAAATATGCAGTTATATTGAAACATTAGAGTTATTCCAAAGTCATCCAGTTAGATCTCCATAGTGATTATATTTAAAAGAACTTGAATGAGTTGTAGTCACTTAATAAAACTAATACGAGAATCCTTAATGTTTTGAAACTCAATGAAGAAAGGGAAACTTCTATAATTTGAGGTATTTACGGTGGACTAATTGTGACAGGATCTCATCCCAAATAAGTATTAGCGATGGGGTCCCGCTGCAAATAGCCCGTTGTAGAAAAATGTCTCACAAATACTATTTTTTTGCGATGGGCCCATCGTAAAAAATAGTATTTTTGATGGGGAACTTCATCGTCATAAATAAGTCTCTGATTATATACATTATATAATACATAACTATTTTCGATGGGACCAAGGGCTCGTCGCAAATACTTTTGAAAAAATATATATTAAAACAATATGTGATGGGACCCCATCGCAATAGGTCCAGTCGCAAATACTAAACAAATTAAAAATAAATAATAAAATTATTATCAATGAAAAAATAATATTAATATGATTAAAATAATAATTAAATAAAATAAATTAAAATTCTCAATATTCTCAAAAAAATATAAAAAAACATCATATATTATTATTATTATTATTATGAATATAAACATACATAAAGAAATATAATACTAAAAAGTATATTAAATAAAATTATGATTAATGAAAAAATAATATTAAAATTATTAAATTAATAAACAAATAATGCTAGTTATTCTTAATTATTAAAAATTATTTCTAATTATAACTAATTGTTAATAATTATTACTAGTTATTCGTAATTATTAATAATTATTCCAAATTGTTACTAATTTTTCCTAATTATTTTTCATTATTACTAATTATTCATATTTATTACTAATTATTCCTTATTATTATTATTTATTCAAATTTATTACTAATTATTCTTATTATTCCAAACAGTTTCTAATTATTCTTAATTATTCTTAATAGTTCCTTTTTATTCCTAATTTTCCTAATTATTTCTAATTGTTCTTAATTATTACTAATGTTTCCTAATTATTACTAATTATTACTAATTATTTCTAGTTTTTCCATGTTATTTCTAATTATTCCTATTTTTTACTAATTATTCCTGTTTATTACTAATTATTCCTATTTACTACTAATTATTCCAATTTATTACTAATTATTCCTATTTATTACTAATTAGTTCTATTTATTGCTAATTATTCCAATTTATTCCTTTTTATTTATATTTATTCATATTTATTCCTATTTATTCCTATTTATTTCTATTTATTTTTAATTGTTCTTATTTATTCCTATTTATTCATATTTATTACTAATTATTCTTATTTATTCTTATTTATTCATATTTATTAATATTTATTATTTATTATTCTTATTTATTCCTATTTATTACAAATTTTCCTTATTTATTCATATTAATTACTAATTATTCTTAATTATTCCTATTTATTCCTATTTATTTCTATTTATCCTTATTTATTCGTATGTATTTCTATTTATTCTTATCTATTCCTATTTATTACTATTTATAACTATTTAAAACAATTTATTACTATTTAATACTATTTATTACTATTTATTTCTATTTATAACTATTTATTACTATTTATTAAAATTTATTACTAATTATTACTATTTATTACTATTATTTAGTATTTATTCTAATTTATTCCTATTTATTGCTATTTGTTCTGATTTATTGCGATTTATTCATATTTATTACTATTTATTCCAATTTATTCATATTTATTCCTATTTATTACTAATTATTCTTAATATTACTATTTATTACTATTTCTTACTAATTATTACTCTATAATACTATTTGTTACTAATTATTACTATTTATTACTAATTATTACTATTTATTACTATTTATTAAAAATTATTACTATTTATTGCTAACTAATACTATTTACCGCTAATTATTACTAATAATCCCTAATTATTACTAATTAGCCCTAATTATTACTAATTAAACCTAATTATTACTAATTACCTCTAATTATTTTTTATTACTCCTGATTATTACTAATTAGCATTAATTACTATTAATAACTACAAATTACATCAACTAATTACTAATTAATGATAAATAGTTATATACAATACTAATTATCATTAATAATTATTAATTATTACTAATTACTAAGAATTTGTACTAATAATTTCAATTTATTTTTACAAATAAATATCGATAACAAATCAATTTCGATCTAATTTAATTATAACTAATCAACAATAATTAAAATTAACATAAAAAGTGAAATAAATACTAAATTAAATAAAAAATAAATACCTTTAAATTTGATCTCTTATTGATGTAGATGACTTCACCACTTCTTCATAAAAAAATCTAACTCCGGGAAATTTTTTACTTTAAAAAATAGTTTAGAGAGAGTGAGGAAGTGAGAATTGAGGGGAAATGTAAGAAAACAGATGGGTGTATATATATGTTAGATTAGTTGAAACGGTATTATCTGTGATGGGACCCATCGCAATTACCTTTACCCGCATTAATTATTTTCGGTAGTTAAAAGGGTATTTGTGACGGGACCTATCACAAATAGTTGCCTGCTGAAACACATTTTACGACGGGACAACTTCCCATCGCAATAACCTATTTATGACCACTTGTATTTGCGACGGGTTCCCTCACAAATACCCTTTTACTGACAAAATATTTTTGATGGGGGAATCCCCCAGTCGCAAGTAACCATCCCGCAGTTTGGTGCCAAGACCACGCCAAATAGCACCTTACATTTTGTGACGGGATGAACCCCCCATTGAAAATAACCTCTATGACGGACAACTTGCGACGAGAATTAATCCCATCACAAAAAGCTATTTTTTCCATAGTGGAGGTAGATCTTAAAATTAAGGAAATCTTTTGGGTATTACATGCCCGTGAAAACAATATAAAAGAGGGTGACTCCTATACTTTATATTTCCACTAGAAATCATCATATAGGATAATCAGTTTCATCTATTACTTAAAAAATAAATAAGTATTTAATGTGGTAAGACAAATGGGAATCCATTGACTTCTCCTTTACGTTTTCTAGGATCTTTATATGTAAGGGTTGTCTTATAATTCTTATAATATTTCCTCTTACATTGATCCAGTTTTTATAGATTCAATGAACAATAAACTGCCACCTGATTATTATTATAGTGTAATTATTTTGGCTCTTAAATAGATCCATCCATCTAAAGATCTAGAATCATATTTGTTTCATACCTTATTTTTAAGAAAAATACTGGCACATTTTTTGGTAGGATATTTTTTCCATCGTGAGATATCATTGGATGAGGAAGGATAATTTCTACTAAGTGAATAAAATATTTATTTTTGTCATTTCTAAAATCAAAGTACCATTCTTGGTTTGGATTTCAAACATATGAGTTTCTGCAATGTGATTTAAATAAAATAGTCAATCATCTTCACCCTTATTTTCCTTCCATTATTTATTAAAATCAAAGTGTGTTCAAACCCAAAAGGATTCTTCCAGATAATTCCATTTTTTCACATGATTTTTTTTTCACTCTATGAAAATAAGATCTATTGAAAAAAAAATGTTGAATCATTGTATGAAAATTGATATAATGAAAGCCTATGATAAGGTTCAGTTTCCATTACTCTAATTTGTTATATAAAAAATAGGTTTCTAACATAATTGGATTGTTATTATTATGTTATGGGTATCTTATGTCCCCTTTAATATCAATATTAACGGCACTCTTTATTAGGACATTTCCCCTACCATGGTTATCTAACATGGGGATCCAATTTCCTTCTTTTTTATCTTAGTGGATGATGCTTCATCTAATTTAATTTCAATAGAAGCTAAGAAAAACCTTTTTCATGGGGAAGATATATAAATATTAAGACCACATATTTCCCATACTTTCTTTTTCAGATGATAGATTTCTTTTCTCAAGGGATAACCATAAATAATTCATCTCTATTTTACATATTATCCAAATACACAAGAAGGTATTCAGACAATTTGTTGATTATTATAAATACAAAATTTCAATCATCTTAGGTGTTACTACTAGAAGAATGAAATATATTTGTAGAACCTTGGTTATTTGGGTGGTTAGTAAACATAATAGATATCATATGCTATGTATGATTTTTGGGTATTCTAAAAGAGAAATAATTACATAAATTTTTGAAATCTTATGGAAAAAAATTTAGGGAAATATTTTTAGTAATATCTCTAGGTTAGGGAATAAAAATCTCAAAAATTATCTGGCTCAATCAATTCCAACAAACTTTATATCCTTATTTATGCTACCTTTTTTGTGATTGACAAAATTCCATCCCATAATGAAAATTTATTCTGCATTATGAAAAACAGAAGAAACAAAGATCATTGGATGGATTGAAAAACTTTTGACCCCATAAATCTTATAGTGTTATTGGATTCTGATACATGAATATATTCAACATTACTCTATTATAAAAGCAAGGATGGAAGCTAACTCCTAACTCTGGTTCCCTAGCCACTTAGATCATCAAATATAAATATTACCCTCATTTTTTCTTTTGTGGTGCATCCCTTATCCCCATCCATAGTTTTTTTCTAGGGAAGCCTCTAGTGTGTATGACATATTCTTCAGAAGGTTCCTCATTGGAAGATCAATGAAAAATCCATTTTAATGATCTAGAGGTATCCGTGGCTTGTACATAGAAGTGGGGTGATAAAAAAATCCATAGTTTTTCATGATTGTGTGGATACCACTGTTAGCTCCCTTTTTAATGATGTTGTTAATGGATGGGGATCCAAAAAATGGGCAAATGGTTTGATAAAGGTTATATGTGCATTTTTCTTTGTATCCCTTTCATGAAAGATATGATCTATGAAAAATTGTTTTGGTTTCTTCAAATTTTAAGAAGCTACACAGTGAAATCTGGGTCCAGAATAGCCATCAAAATGTTGATTTAGATACATGAATATGTTCAACATTACTCTATTATAAAAATCAAGTATGGAATATAACTCCTAACTCTAGTTCCCTATGTACTTTGAAACAGTTCTTCATAATTCTGAGGATCTTTCATGTCCCTTTTTTTTGTTGAAATAGAATCCCCCATGCATGAGATCCTCTACTGTCAAGGGGCCAGAAATTTCTAGCATGAACGGATCTTTAACCTGGATAACCTAATAGGTATGTCCAACGGTTTTTTGTAACTGTACTCAAAATGGTCTTATTATGTCCCCATTTAGATAGTACAATCTCTCTATACTATGGATTGGATCATCACGGTAAGAAGAAATGACATTATTTTCAACCAAATATCAAGACCCTACTTCTTTTGTATTGAGAAGCCAGTTATTGTCTTAATATCTAGAAGTGTAATGAGATATAACTTGATGTAATTTTACACCACCTCTCTTAAGTAAATGAATCCCCCACTATCTAATGGGTTTAAAATTGATGTTGATGCATTTCTCTATGAAAAAGGATATATTGGCTTGGGTTTGGTGGGACATGATCCTTTGGGTCATTTAGTTGCTACTTTCCAGAATTCAGGCCATGATTTCTAAAATCCAAAAGTTGATGAAGCCCAATCATTATTTATTTATTTGAATTTCTCCATAGGTAGTGTATGAAAAATGACAATATGAAATATTATTTTCTTTACATTATCAATTACATCAATGTTCTAAAGTTTAGTCTCAAATCCTTTGTCTTACTTATTATGAATATATGATCCCTTTTCCTCCTCTTATCCACATGATATTTCATCCTCTAGAAAAACATAGGGTAATAGGGAATCACATTTCATTACTTCACTATGTATCATATGAGATTTGCATGTTTTCTTGGAGGAGTTTTCCCTATGGATGATTTTTCTTGTCACTTTTGATCACTGGTCACTTATTAAATGGCCCTTATTTGTCAAAAAATATTATATTATGTGCATAATATTTTCTCAAAGCATAATATTAAAATTTTATTTCATTATATATTAATATATGCATTGTTAATATTATATTTTATATATTATAAATAAATGTTATGTGTACTATATATTATTAGATATTAATTATAATATGAGAATTATAAATATTATTAAAACATATTATGTGCATTGTATTAATAGAGAATGTGAACTCATATATGTTATATTTTAGGAATTATAACTACATATTATATGTATTATATCCCTAGATTTTCATTATAGGTCAATGCATTGTATATGATATATTGATCAGTTGTGTTAATTATATATGAATATGTTTATTATATATATATATATATATTATATTGTGCATTATGTATATAGATTATGTGCATTGTATTTATTGATTTTCATTATATTATGTGAATTCCTATTTGGATCATTTATATTATGTTAATATGTTATGTGCATTTTATTTAATTATGTGCATTTAATATATATTATATTATGAACATTATACATTCATATTACATGCATTACATAAAACATATGATGGATAATATATATATATATATATCACAAAACATGCATTATGTGTATTATATTACTTAATGTACATCACATATATTTTATGCATTATATTTTTGTGTGTGTTGTGTGTAATATATTCATTAATATTAATTTTGTTGTGAAATATATAATGCATATGATTTATGTCATGTACAATATACGTTTTTTGTATGGGGTTATTTTTTTAATCCAAACATGATGAATCCATTAAAAAATACAATCTTATAATAAAAAATATACCACACACTTATGTACACAACCAACCCCCCTAAAATTATACCCTATGTACATTTTATGAGAAAAAAGGCACACAACCTAGTTCCTAACCAATTTAACAGAAGATAAGTGGATAAAATTAATACCCATAAAAAGATTAAAGAGAATATCAACAAACAACTCAAAATATGAATGATTATCTACATGTGGTGAAAGGGATTTTATTTTTGTTAATCCCCAAATGATGTTTGTTGTGGATTGGTTGACACATGGATTTATTGGAAATGTTTTTTGATGAGAAGTGGATTTTTTTTTAAAATGTATCATGACTACTCCCACCAAAGATATTGCAGTCAGACAGAGAGAGATAATGACCCTGAGTCCCACATCTAGTAGGCCACAGGTAGGTAGGTAAGATAAATATTCCACAAATAAATCCATGACATATTATAAAAAAACCAAAGCCATTCTACATGCACTTATATGTAAAACTGATACAGATAAAATTATCCAAATGTAAATATCTAAATGTAAGGCTAACACAGAGAAATAGAAATTTCCCAAGGTCCAAGATAGTAATGTACAACACAATCAATGTAATCATCTTGGAAAAATAATTTTTTTATACGTAGAGTGTGAATATTGGTAATCTTGGTAGAAAAAAATAGAGTCTCTTTCTCACATGTGACAGAAACACACTAATACAATCATGATAAAACAAAAATCCCCACCAGAATATATATAGGTCAACCATCCATCCCATCATCGCCAAGTCATGCTCACCAAATAACATGAGCCAAGTAATAAAACATAACTTTAGTCGCATCTATAAAAGGGTTACTCGCACCGCTTTCCCACTAGTATGCTACTCTCACAACCCAAATTTGAACATATTGGAGCTTATATCTATTCCAAATACCACACTACCACACATGCATGATCAAATTACATCCCTCCCACTTACACATTCGTTAACTTTTCCATAATCATGACCACATCACGCCGCCTAGATAACATAGAAAAAAACACTTCCAAAAACAAAATCAGAGTAGTAGGGTATCATGAACATGAATTGAAACAACCTCATTCCTCCTGCTATAATGCATAACCCCCATGGTAAACCATTTAATTAAATCTCATCTTGCATACATAGATTTGAGCTACCTAAAATCTCAAATGAAGACATGTGTGCTCCCAAACCCACAAGAACGGTCACATCTCATATTTCTTGAAGACCCATGGGTTTTCACAACCACCATCTAGTGCACTATCAGAACTCTAGCCATCATAACCTATATAATACCTACATTTCCTGGAAGAGGGAGTAGGAAAGAACACTTACTGACCTACCTGCCCTCCTAACCTGATGTGGGAAAAAAAACCCCCCGTGTGATAGTTTCGGTGTTTTCACATAGTTCACGATATGGTTTGGATGTGTGTAAATCACAAAGAATATACAATTATATAGATATAACGACACACAATCCCAATCTATTTGTTCACATCCATTAACTTACCAACTCACTACATCCCCACACTCGTTTACAACTCAAAATATTAGAAACCACCAAAGGCACAAGCCACATTCATATTACATCCCAATCACATTTAATCATCCAATTATTTTCATTATTTATCCAAAACAACATTCAACCATACATCACATCATTTAATTATTCATCATACATTTCTATCCCATTAACCATCGTAACCAATATCATGTCAATCATAATTAACTAGTTTTTCTATCACAACCTTGGAATCTAGAATAAAGACACTACATATCATACACATCTCAACATTCCAATCATTCCATCACCATGACTCGACATAAGAAAATACTACGACAACCACCTTACCATCCCAAAATTATGAACAACAAATAACCTCCTCACCTCACAAAACAATTGGCAACAAAAAACCTCTTTGCTATCCTAAAAGAATGTTAAAAAACAACCACTTGGCCACCTGGAAGGCATGACCATTAATCCAATATCCCCACATTCCCCAAGTTGACATCAAGTGTACATACCTACCCCATAGCACAGACACACACACATCACATGAAATATCATTTTACCAATGTAACATAGAGGATTTTATCACATTCCATATTATTTTAGGGGAACTATAAAACAAACTGTATCCCTAGGGAAACCATTTTTTTGACAAAAATAAATTTTTAGTCAATATTTCTTTATATGGTGATATATCAACAACCAGAATAGGATCATTATTCACAAAACCAATCATCTAATGAAAAAAATTCCCCAAATTCCATAATTTATAGGGGCATGAAGCTTGCACAATCAATCTGATCATAGTAATATCAAAGCTATAAAAACATGTGAGTCATTCGCCTTTCCACTTAAATTGAAATTAGAGAGTTATTTATCTTTGATTAATCCATCAAAACAATTACCCATAAAAAAAATTAAACCCCTCCGACTTGATACAAAATAATGAAAAAAATGGATTCCATACCTCAAAGAGATCTACAGACTCATTTCACACCACTTGTCAAAGAATAGATGACCACAAACTAAAAACAAACCATGAGATCATGGATCAACCTAAAGCACACCCATAGATCATAAGAAAATAGGCCAAATCACACCCCAAACAAAAACAACATCTCCATAGTGAATCCCTAAGAGAATAATTGATGAAAATAAAAAAAACTAAGAGAAGGGATTACAACTGATATCTAATGGAAAACCACCAGAACCTGTGGATCGATGTATGGTAAAGGGATATAGAAGATCCTATACGAGTATCTAGGGATATTCCAGAATAAGAGAGAAGCTATTGAGGCTTAATGAAGGAAATTAAAATGAGAAAAGAACGTAAAATTTGGAATCCTTCTAATTTCACATCGTGTACCCATTACAAAACGTGTAATCCTTAGTTTTCCAAAAATTTCCATATATCAACTAAATTTTCATTTCCTGAGAAATTATTTAATACACAACACGAATTAATCTTACATTATATTTAATCCATCTCACAGATTCCCCATTATCCTCATACAAGCTATGAACTCGCAAACTGTATAATCCATGAACTGCCGTTTCACTCGGTATAATCAATACATGATGTGAATTTCTTATAGCTACTCTCCAGCACCTCCATCCTCCACCTAAAACACCCAAAACTCCTCAAAAATCCTTGGAATCACCTCAATCACCCAAAATAAACAATGTAATTGACCTAGAAGGAAACGAACATTACATTAGATACCTATAAAATGATTCTCACCATCGAGAATATAAAACCAAGACCATAAAAAATAGGTCCAAAAAACACCCCACGAGAAACTCATAAGGATCTCATCAAAACTCAAATTCCCCCAATAGCCTTACACACCACACCAAATGGACACAAAAAATATTGCACAAACATATCACCACATAGCCACAACCCAAACTAACAACTGTGATAACCAATAAACGGCACTACAACTAAACTATAATTCATGGAATTCTTTCCTCCATGTATAGATAACATATCTTCAATGATGAAATGACTCACCTTTATAGGTTTAATCCCATTTTAGTTAATTTTTCACTATTATGAATTAGTTACTCTACTTTTCTTGTGTCAGAACATTATCAAACATCACACATCTTGAAAAGGATAAAATCTGATAAAACAGAATGATCCAAACATCACATCATAATTCAAAATAGAGAAAATAAAAACTAAAAAACAATGGGTACTAGGCATGAATATGCATCTCTCCATCCCAAGTACTCTACTTCAAGACATTGTCCCTCCAAGACACATGAAAAAAATTAATGGTTCATCCCCAAATAAACTTCTCTTAACAACCCGAGATCTCTACTTACCACTCCACAAATATCATTTTGTCCTCAATATCCAACACTCCCCGGTCAATAACATGGGATTCATGAGGAATATACTAATTAATTTATGATATATGAAAGATATCATGGATACAATCGAGTCATGTGGGAAATTATAATTGATGTGCCACCTCGCCGATTCATCAAAACACCTAAATAGGCCCAACTAACCTAGGAGAAATCTTACCCCCAGTACCATATATGCACTTCCAATGTTGAGGATAAACCTTCATGAAAATTTAGTCTCCAAACATGAGCTCTAAGGGCCTCCAAAAATGATAGACATCAGAATTATTTCTTTCATGTGGTGCTTTCATCCTATCACGAACAAGATGAACCTTCTCTATCATGTTGTAAACCAAATCAAGACAAAAAACTATTGCCTCCCCAACCACTATCTAGAATAATAGAGAACAAAATGGTCACCCATACAAATATGGAAATGGATCCATTCCAATGGATGAGTTATAAATATGGTTGTCTATAAACTCAACCAAGGGAAAGTGTTACACCCAAGATCCACCAAATTCTAGGACATAATCCTGCAACATATCCTCGGTCATCTATATAGTCTACTCGATCATCCTACCAATTTGAGGTGGAAATTATTAATATGTTGTAACTAAATTCTAAAATATTTTCATAATTACCTATTGATATTTGAGGTAAAAATGTTGTCTAGACATGAAAAAATGTACATTGGAAGTCTATGAAACTACACCACCTCATGCACATTCCTCTTAGCCAAATAATCCACCATGTCAAACTCATATATCACTAAGAAGATGGATGATTTTTTCAACTGATCTAAAATCACCCAGAAAGCATCACAACCGCTATGGGATTTGGGTAACCCTATAAAAAATCCATTGATATGTCACCCCATTTATACTCGGGAACAAAAAAGGGTTGTAAAAAACCACTAGCAACATGATTCTTTTCCTTTACCTACCGAAAAACAAAACACTTCATCACGAACTCCACCACCATCTATTTTATCCTGGTCCACCAAAATGGGATCCTAAAGTCTTGATATATCTTGAATAGTATTGGGTGTACTACCAAATGTGTGCTATAAAACTCATGAAGGACTCCCTTTCACATTGCAGTAAAAAAACCTCCCATGAAATAGCATTTGATTCCGACCATCCTCCAACCATCCCTCTAGAGAATAGTCATATCTAACATGGTCACACCTCACGTATCCATCTAAGTCTCCTCATTGTGACACCATTACATAATTCATTATAGAATACATCACCTTCATCCAAAAGATACATCCTATACTAAAATCTACCCTTTCATTTTAGTGAAAGGCTTCCTACTCCTCCATGGCTCTTTAAGAAGCTCTAAACTATTGAACGATGCCCTTCCTCAACTTCATGCTCAATGTGTTAGTGAAAACATTTCCCTTTCAATAGTTATAGGATATTCTAAAATAATAACTCTAAGTAATTTATATCCACATCCACTACCAGAAATTTAGATCACACTGAGAAAAGATATACCTAAAACTCTTCATATATATGAATACAAAAAATTACTCCCCAATAAGGTAATTTTTTCAAAACATTGGTTCAAAAAAACTCTGAGAGTTTCGGATAATGGGTGGAATTATTACGCTCATAGATATAAAACATAATGGACCAATAAAAGATCACTTACATCTTCTACATAAACATTCTTCCCAAACCCAAATAAAAAGTGTTAGTGAACACCTCAAATATCACATCCTCCTCAAAAAAAAATCACTAAATCACTGACTAACTTCCCCTTAAGGTAAAAATCCTTGAATTAATAATTCCACATAAAATCCTAGTCCTTCTTATTCAATAATTTTAATGAGGATGAAAGTCAAGAGAAATATAGCATAAAAATAAGTTAATAACCAGCAAGACAAAAAATATATGTACATATTCTATGTTATTTGGTTCCTTATAAGAAATATATGCCTTAACCATTGTTGGTAATACCACCACACCCTACCGGGACATCACATTCAAGATTTAATGATCCTCTCAGGTATACTACTTACACCTTGAAAAAAATCTTATGAGCTATTGGTGTCAAAGAACCTGTAAGAAAGCCCCAAGATGATTGAAATTATCCTCCTCTAACATTTAGTAGATCAATATATCATCAATAAATATGATGAAGAATCAGTCACGGAACTTACAGAATAATGGTTTTATAATCCTCATGAACATTAATGGTGAATTATAACACCGAACCCCTTGAATACAAACTTGAAGTTTCCATACCTTCATTTGAATGATGTATTCCAAATATCACCCTCTTTAGCCTCTAATAAATGTTATCCCAACCATAGATCGATCCTATAAAAAACAACTTTCCCCTCTCATATGGTGGAAAAAACAATATATATTTAGGAGAGCATAATTTTTTTTGACTCTCACTTGATTCGTCCTTCGATAGTCTATAAAAAATAACATACTACCATCTACCTTCTTGGAGAATAACATTGGATCACCACACAAAAACACATTGGTCTAAATAAAACCCTTAGATATTAGATCATCAATATAGTTACTCAACTTCTATAACTCATAACGATTCATCAAATAAGTATCCATCAATGTCATAGAATTTTCAGACGGCAATTATATCCCAAAATCAACCTCATGTTGAGGGGGTAAAGTCACAACCTCTTTGTGTAAAACATCCATAAACTCCCCATCAAACCTATGGACCTCCACTATCCCATAATATACTAATTCCAATAAAAATTTATCCAAAAAATAAATAAGGGTATTCATTCATCGAATTCTTAACAGACAACCTTTCTCGATAATGGAAACCATATACTGGCAATTCACATTTGTTAAAATGACTCTCCTCTAGAATCAGTTGATAATAGCATCCACAAAATTAATCAATTCTATGTATAGTGTTAATTCATATGCAGGCAGCTATAGTAATAAATAACCCCCATGAGACTGATGTGGCCCCATCATCAGTCTACACTTCCAGCACACATCAAACAGGCTGATATAGATTATAACTGTAGTAGTCGACACTAGAGGAATGGGAATACTCTAAATATCTAGTCATAAAGAACATAATATAATGGGTAAAATAATAGAGGGAGTATCTAATGAATCAAAAATGGCACAAACAAGGGTTCAAAAAAATTGATCACAACTATGTCGATCTGTAACCTTTTTGGCACTGCCACCTCCACTGTGAGTAACTAACCATGGCCAGCTCCTCTACCTCTCTACATACATCAACCTAAATTAACACCCTTGGGTTTAGGAACCTTAACAAAAGTAAAATTTTATGTTTGGAATCTACCTACAAAATCCACCATTAGAGGAGAGAAATCCTTCTACTTATACTGCTGAAACAGTCTCACTAGCATGTGTTATTAAGGCTAGCGCTGATCCTATCCACCTGAACTGAACAGAGATCAAATTTTCATTGGGCACCAGTTCTGACTATGTACATTAACACCATAGAAAACCCACTCCATTGAAAATCCCCATGGTATTTCATGAAATCAACTGGCCTATAAGGATGAAAAGGAAGGAGATGTGGTCGAATGCCTATAGTTCAAAACCCTGAAGGTCTTGGTGCTTGAGACATTCCACAAACAATCCTATACCTCTAGAAACCATATTGGTTCCACTTTCTTTTAAAAAATCCGTGCGAGTGTTTCTTCTTGATCACCTCCACCTTCTTCTAGAATTTTATTTACATTTTAAATGTAAAAGGTGTAACTGCATACTGGATAGAAGGAGTGACTGCCTTCATAAAACATATCTCATGTTACTCCTCATCTTGAAAAAGATTGGGATAAATGATCAGAAGGTCTTTGAAATTTATTCTCAACTCCCACACAAACATATACCCTTTTTGAAGAGAAAGAAACTTTTTCCTCTTCATTGCCTTCATTCTCAATGAATTAAACTCTACTTAGAACTCCTTTTTAATGTATACCAATGAAACAACATCCTCATTCCAATCTCCTAGATACATCATCCACAAATAAAATGTATCTCACCACATTTGAATAATATCCAAAGGTACCCAGTATCCCACTACGGCTCAGATTAAACTATTACAGACTTCTAACTCCTATAGTTATCTCTCTATCTCCACTGCCAACACAACACCGTCTTACTTCCCCAAATCCTACTGATAAAAATCATGTAACTCCCTCTACCAAGACTCATCCTTTTTTTCCAGATTAACCCTACAATGATCAACTACATAAGCCTGTTGAACCCCAATTTCATGAGACACCAAATATGAGAAACATGACCCATATCTAAAAAAACAAGAATTTAATAATCACAATAGTATGTAATTTTATTTAGATTCAATTTAATTCAGTTTAAAATTTTTAACATTCTGAAAGAATAATAATTAAAACAATAAAACAAATAATCATGATGCATGTACCTCTCCTAGGTCTCTACCTAAAAAATAGGTTTACCACAATTGATCAGTCAATAATCCCAGAGTCTGCGCAGTGGATCATTGGGGACCCTAAAATACCATGCCCTAGACAGTCTCCCTAACCTATGTCACACCCCAAGTTCAACTTGCATTTATTCCATACCATCCTATGCAATCCTCATTGTTCCTTACAGAAAACTCCATTTTATCTCTCAACCCTCACCTTTAATACCACTCCATCAGGACCACCTCCCACCAAAGACGCCATAATGATGGGCGAGAGAAAATTACCCCAGTGTCCGGCCTCCAGCAGGCCCTGGGTTATCAACTGGCACCATGTGTATTAAAATATCATGAAACAGGAAGCATTACACCATATAATAATATAGGATCAAGAGAAAATATGATTCATCTACAATAAACTCCATGGTATAATAAAAAAATAATCCAACTCCATCCCACATTCATGTATGAATAAAACTGATATAGACCAAAGAATCCAAATGTATATAACCAAAAGAAAAGCTAATATAGTTATCCAAAAACTATCCATGTTCTAAGTTATTAGTTTCCATCATATCCTACACAGTCCTCTTATAAACATTAAAATAGTTTTATATACATAGGGTGAGTATACATGTATAATTAGTTGGAAAACCAAATTTTCTCGTGCAAATGTGAATGAACCATTCTTATAAACCTATGAGAAAATCAAACCAAACAACACCTATAAAGGAAAACTACCCATCCCAACATAAAAATGTAATGATCAACAAATAACGCAGGACAAGTAATGTAATATAACAGGAGTCACATAAATAAAAGCTCGTCCTATGCCACTTTTTAGCAGGTTTGCTGCTCTCACAACCCAACGACATATGTTGTGGTGATTCCACATCCTCTAAAAAACACACCACCCCACAAATATGGTAGTTCCTTATCATTTACATAGATACTTGAGGTCACCACATTATAAAAATGGCTACATCACATCTCACATGGAAACACATGGGAAACAACATATCCACCACCAAAACTAGAGTAGTGGGGTATCATGAACATGAAGGAAATAAACATCATTCCCTCATACTATAATGAATCATCCCCACTATAAAAATTTCACTTTATCTCATCCTTCCCACAGACACATGGGTTATGTCACATCTCACATAAAGACACATGTGCTCACTTATCCACATGAATGACCACACATCATCACACCTAAAGACACTTGGGATATGAAAACCACTATTTAGTGAACTTTCAGACCTCTGAACGTCATATCATTATTAATAACTACCTCTACTTGAAAAGAAAGTGGTAAATATCAGTTACCAAACCGTCAGTCTTCCCTAGATGTTAGTAAAAACACCCTCCATGTGATTATATGAGTATCAGACTGTATTACTCGATGTGAGTGGGGTGTGTATAGAAATAAAAAAATATGGAATCATATATATATATATATATCCACAAACAATACCATCCTATGGTATCATAACTTATCACTAACAGACTCAAAACATGCACACTTCTGTTTCCACCTCTAAATGAAAAAAACCGAAAAATCTAGAAGCCATAATTTTATTACCAACCAAATTCATTTAATCGTCATATTATTTTTATTTTTTATCAAGAATAATGTTTTAACACATATACTATTATATAATTATTCATAATCCATTTCAAATTCACTAACCATACTCACCCATTCCATTTAAATAATTATTAACTAGTTATTCCATTACTACTAATCATCTAGAAAAAAATCAACCACATATCACATTTTGATCTCCATTTCTATCATACTATCACCCTGTAGGTCCCATAAGAAGGGGAAAAAACAAATTGCATTTTGAAAATTAATACCAAAAAATAACCACCCAGCTACCTCAAAAGTAGAGTAAAAAACAATCACCTCCCCACCCCCAAATCATAGACAAGAAAAATCCACATCACTACCCCAAAACCACAGCCATCAAACCACGATCCCCATATTCCCCATCTACACATCAACCGCACATCACCACCCCACAATAAAACCACACACATTGCACATCAAATATCATTTTATCGAATAAATAGAGCATATTTTATAATGTTTTGATTTAGTTTAGTTGTGTTGTCACCGAAAACATAATCATGGGAAAAAAATTTTATTAGCTGAATATATGTGGTTATTCAATAATATATTTTTGGTTTATATCAAAACAATCAAGATAGGAATAAAAGTCACAACACATAACATCCAGTGAAAAAAATTCTTAAATGGAAATAAATTAAGTGATACATCAAGATCGAACAATCCATTATATCACAATAATATCAAAGATAAGAAAACATGTGAATAATTCCCCTTCACATTCAATTTTAATGTGCCAATTATTTATCTTTTATTAAGATATAACAACTATAACCCATTGATAAAAAATTAATTCACATCCCACATGATAAAAATAAATAGAAATGAGGGATTATATGCCTCAAATAGCATTTCTAAATCACTAAACACCACATGGTGAAGAAGAAATTCCAACAAACCACTACCACACCACAACATAACAAATTAACCAAAGCTTCACACAATGATCATAAAAAAATACCAAAATAAACCCCAAACCAAAAAAAATCCATAGTGAATTCCTAGGAGAAGAACAAATTAAAACAACCAAAAAGTAAGAGAAGGTCTCACCACCAATCACTAAAAGGAAACCACAAGAACCAATGGATAAAAGTGGTAGGAAGGGATATTGAATATTATCTAAGGGTGATAAAAGATCATCCAAAATGATAGGGAATGCGTTGTGGCTGAATAAATGGATATTTAGTTTGATAGAAGAACATAAAACTGGGAATCCAACTAGTTTTACATAGTGTAACCACTAAATGGAACGTATTCCTTGGGTTTCCAAAAATTACTAGATTTCATCAATTATCATGTCACCTTGACCTTTATTTAAAACACATCGTCAATTACACTTACATGATGTGTAATCCATCACACAGATTCGACTATTGTTGTGTAAAATCCATGAACTTTCCATATGTATAATCCATGAACCAAAATTTCACACCAGGAAAATAATAAATGATGTGTATTTCCTACAAACACTCTGTGGCACCTCAATCTCTAGTAAAAACTCCCAAAACCTCCTCGGGGATCCATGGAAACTCTTCCAACCTTCAAAAAATGTAAATTTAATGGACTGATGAGAAACAAATCATTTCATTAGATTCCTATAAAATGATTATCTCCCCCCCCCAGAATACAAATTCAATCTTAGAAGGAAAGGGTTAGGAAAACCACATCACAATATACTTCTCAAGAATATCATCCTACCTAAAATTCCACCACAATGAAAACACAGAAACTAAAATGGACATAAAACATATTGTACAACCTTATCTCAACACTACCACATCCCCATAACCAGGAAACAACCATACATCCAAAAAAAACCATTAAAACCAACAAAACTGCACTATCACAAACATACGAATCAAATAATTCCATCCTCCATGTCATGAAAACGATTTCATTAAGGGGAACTAACTCACCTACATGGGTTTAATCACATCATAGTTAATTCTTCTACACTCATAATAATGTACTCCCGTTCTAATCTATTAAAACATTATCCACATCACAAATAAAGAATATAATCCCATCTCATAAAATAGATGGATCTAAACATCACATCATAATGAAAAATAACGAAAAGAAAAACAAAAAACAAATCTTAGTACAAGAATCACATCTACATATCTTTCTCCAATGAACTCCCATACTGACCTACATTACTCCACAATATAGATAATAAAGGGAATGGTTCTCCCTTTCACCACCTTCTCTTTGAATTCATGGATCTAAATTGACTCTCCACATGTGTCACATATTCCTCGATATCCAACTCTCAATAGTCAGTGATATCAGAGTCATCTTGAAGATACTGATGAATCTAAGAGTTGTATAAGACGTCGTGGATCCTATCTAGTCATGGTTGAAATTCCAATAGATCTTCCAACTCACCAACTCAAACCCATACCTTAAAGGTCCCCAAAAACCTAGGAGAATTATTAATCCCTCTTCCAAGCCTCCAATTCCCACGTCAAGAGGAATATGTCAAGAAAATTTGGTCTACAAAATATAACTCTAGAGGCCTCCTCCAGTGATCTACATAATACTTATACTATTCCAGCACCGATTCCATCCACTCGCAAACAAGATGAACATTCTCTATCATGCTTGGCAGCACATCCTGACCAAAAACTATTTTCTCCCTAACCTCCATCTAGAACAAAATAGACTGACCTAGTCACTCGTACAAAGGCTAAAATGGTTCCATGATAATGTATGATTGAAAAATATTTTTTTATAAAAAATTGACAAAGTTAAAGTGTCATACCCTAGATTCGCCAAAGGCTAGGACACACAACCTCAACATTTCCTCCAACATATGGATAGTACACAGTGTCTACGTATATGTATGATTGTAGAAGGTAGTTCTAAAAAATAAATGTGTGCTGAAGGAATGTTGTAATCCCATATAGATTCATGAGGTAAAAAATCCATCCTGATAAGAGAAACGTTACTTAATTACTTCATGTAACTACACTACCTCATTCATATACCTCATACTCAAATAATTAATTGTGACTGACTTTATAATCACTATGAAGTGGGATGATTCCATTAACCAATCAACAATCACCCAAAAAACATTGCAATCTCACTAAGATTGAGGTAAACCTTTGATAAAATCCTTCAATATGTCATATTATTTCCACTTGGGAGAATACAAAGGGAATAAAAAATCACTAAGAACACAATGACTGTTCTTTACTCGCTGAAAAAACAAGAAAATATCCACAAAATACATCAATCCCACTTCATTTTGATCCACCAAAACTGCATCATCAAGTTACGATACATCTTGGATATTCCTGGGTGTACCACCAAAGGTGGTATATGAAAATCATGAAGGACTCTCTCACATATTTCTACAATAACTAAGAACCAAAAATGGAACAACATTCTATAACAACCATCAACCGACCCTCTATCCAAAGTATCGCCATGTCTAATATTATCCTGTATAACCTATTCCAAAGAGACACCCCACTATGAATACTCCACCTACAACAATATAGAATACTAAAAAATATTATGAAATAAACCACCTCTACCACCATCAATACTTTCATATAAGTGAATGGATTCCAACTTCTACATAGATCTTGAATCATATTCAGACTCATGAACAACATCCATCCTCGACTTCCTACTCAAATCATCACCCACAAAATTTCCCTTTCCTAAGGTGTAGGAGATCTCAAAATAATAATCCCAAAGAAACTCTATCCACCTTGGATTCTGAAAATTTAGATCACCCTAAGAATATATATACATACCTCAAACTCTTGTGATCTGTGATGAAAAAAATCACTCCCTAATGAGGTAATTCCTCCACAAATTCATTGAAAAAAAATTGATGTTATATCTAGATCATCGGTGGAATAGTTATGATGATGGGGACATAACTTCCTAGACCCATAAGGGATAAATTCCTTATGCTATATTCACATGAATCCCAATACCTTATATGTAGCATAAAAAAACTCAATCATTACACACACCTAAGAAAAATGAATCACCCGAGCATTGACTAACATTCCATTCAGGTAACTGAATGATTACATGGAATGATCATTCTACCAAAAATCTTATTTGTTTCTAGAAAATGTTGTCAATGTGAATGAAACAAAAGAGAAATTTGGTATAATCCTTGATTAATAGCATAAATTTACAATAAAACTGTGAACCTATTCCATATTCTTGGTATCTTACCAAGATATTAAATCCTCAAATTCTAATGGATATACTACAGCACCTTTCTAGGAAACCATTTTCCCAAGTAAATTAACCTCTTGTGTCCAAAAATTACACTTAGACAACTTTCCATTTATTTGGTGGAATAAATGAACCTTCTTGATATCTCTGAGATGATTGAAATTATCCTCCACTGACTTCATGTAGATCAATATACTATCACGTAAAATGATGATAAACCACTATAGGAACTCACAGAATGTGGATTTTATAAGACATCTGGAAAGGGCTAGTGCATTCGTAACACCAAATGACATGAATACAAAATCAATGTTACTATACATGTATCTTATGGTAGTCAGCATGATATCCCCCTCCTTCACCCTCATTCAATGATATCCAGTCCATAGATCAAAATTAGAAAACCAACTCACCCCCTCACCTAGGTGATAATATCATCTATCTTTGGGATATTCTAATAGTTCTTCCCCATTATTTGATTAAACCTCCTATATTCTTTACACAACCTCATAATACCATACACCTTCATGGACAATAAATAGGACACCCATTGTGATACACTAGTCTAGATAAAACCCCTTTGGTATTAAATAATCTATATGGATCTTTAGGTCCCAAAACGCACATGGTAACATTGGATAAGGATACATCAAAATCCAAGAATCACTAGGTTGTATGTCTTTCATGAACTCAACATCAAGTCAAGGGGGTAGATTCACATCCACCATAGGTAGAATATATAGAAACTACACAATAACCTTGGAGAACTCCATTATCCCAACATCAACCGATTACACTGACTAATCAGCCAAAAAATAAAGTAGGGACGCCATATGCTGACTGCCCACCTGATAACCTCACTAGACAATAAAAACTATATACTGGTCATCAACAAAAGAGTAAATTACTATTGTATAGAATAACTGAATAAATAAAAGCATGAAATATAAATAGTAAATGATGTTGATTGCATTTTATGACTGCATATGTTTCATGAAAAGACCCCCATGGGACTGATGTGGACCTATCATTAGTCTACACCACCAACACATGTCAAGATTGATCTTCTAGCCCCTAACTAGTGTAGTTAACACCAGGGGAATAAGAATCCTCTCTATATATATTCCAAGATCATAGACTAAATCAAGTGTAAAAAAGGAGAAAACAACTCTTGAATGTAACAAGGCACAAACATGGGTACTTAACAAACTGATTGAACCACTAAGGATCTATGGACCCTTTGGAACAGTCATATACACTACAAGAAACTATCCATGCCCATATCCACTGAATCTCTGCTAACATCCACCTCAATGATTATTCTTGGATTGAGGTTCCCGAACATGAGGAACAACCTGAGGATGTCCTCTTCCTTCTCCATCTCCCATTAGTGGAGCAAAATCCTAAAACCCCTATTGCTGAAATGGTCTCCCGGTAAACCACTACTGAGGATAGCATTGAACCTATCCACCTACCCTAAACAAATATCATAGGTCCATTGGGCACTGGTTCTGATGATTTACACAAACACCAAAAAAAATCCCAATAGAACAAAGATCCTAGGATGTGAATGAAAACCAATGGCCCAAGAAGGATGAAAAGGATGGTTGTGAGGTTGACTCCCTACTGGTTGTAACCATGATGTTAATAGTTCCTAAGACCTAACACTAAAAACCCTACTCCACTAATAACCCTACTAGTTCCCATCTCATGTAATACCTTGTCGTGAGTGAATGTGATTGATTACCTATGTCTTCTTCTAAACCTTTTGATATAGTGTCAATGCAATAAGAGTAACCACACACTAGATAGAAAGACAATTTCCCACGTCATGAAATCTCACATGAGACTCCTGGTTAGAAAATGACCTTGGAAATAGTGTAGAAGGATTTAAGACATGATTTAAAAGTCCCACACTGCAATAATACCCACATAAATAGAATTAATCAATTTTATCTTCATATAATTCATGGTCGACAAAATGAACCCTACCAGAAAATCCTTCTGAATTTTCACCCATTAAAAATCTACCACTTTTTCTACTCATAGAGGCAGAATTTGCAACAAGTGAAATTCTCCATGGTTCTAACTAACTACAAAAGGTACCTAGTTTCCCACTGTGTCCTGGATCAAACTGAAGTAAATATAAATCTCTTACATAAATCTCCCATTCTCCAAGGCTAAAACTCTAACTGCATACTTTCACAAATACTTCTGTGGAGAATAACACAAAACCCTCTACAAAACCTCATAAAAAAGTTTTGTATGAACCCTATGGTGATCAGCTATATCTACAGGACAAACCTAAACTATCTTATCCAAATGAAGATGATGAACATGATCCATATATAAAAATCAAACATGAATTTCCAAAAACTGATAGTATCGAGTTTTATTTAGATTTATTTTAATTCATTTTAACTATCCCAAACAAACTTAATTAAAATGACAACAAAATGCACCATGATGCATATACCTCTCTTAGGTCTCTAACTAGAAAACAATTCCACCTCACTTGATCATTCAATTACCTCAATGTTCATTCATTAAATAATAGGGGGCCTAAAATCGCATATCATAGATGGTCTCACTAGACTATATCTCTCACCAAGGTCAACCGACACTAATACCATACAAAACTATTCAATCATTATTGTACATAACTACAATCTCCATCCTATCACTCAACCACCACCTTTGATTCCACTCAATCATGACCCCCTACCACTAAAGATACTACAATAAGGGGAGAGAGGCAATGTTCACTGAGTCCCACCTCCAATAGGACCCAGGTTGGTGAAAAGCACCGAGGGTATAAAAATCTCATGAATTGGGATTCATTACCCCTATAATAATATAGGGTTAGTAGATAAGATGAACCATCCACAAAAATATCCATAGAATATTATCGAAATAAACCATAACCATCCTACAAGCATGTATTAATAAAATTGATATAGATAAAATTATCAAAAACCATATACCCAAAAGTAATGATAATGTTGATACAATGAAATTTATAAGTCTAAAGATAGTAATGTTTAGAACGGTCGATGTAATCATCATGGAAACATGAATTTTTTTTACAAATGTAGGGTGGGCATTCAAGAATTTTTAGAAGAAAAAACAAAGTCTCTCATGCACATGAGAATGAAGTAAACTAATGCACCAATGAGAAAACAACATAACCAAAGTGCACCTATATAGGAAAAATATAGACCTCAACCTGACCAGGGTATTCTAACCAAATAACACAAGACAAGTAATATAATATATCATGAGATACATTTATAAAAGGGTTCACTGAGATGCTTTACAATTGGTATTCCACTCTCACACCCCAACGTCATACATCCTAATGCTTCCATCTCATCCAAAAACCACAATTCCCAACAAGAATGGTAACTTCTCATATTTCCCCTAGACTCTTTAGATTGTTTCCCCACAAGCACGACCACATCACATCTTTCTCGGAGACACCTGGGCTACATCACATATTTCCCGAAGACAACTAGGCCCACCACCCCACAAGAATGACCAAATCTCATATCGCCTGAAGAAACATAGAATACAATAACCACTTTATAGTGATATATCATATCTCTGACCATCAAAGCCTAGACAATACCTACCTTTCCTAGAAGAGAAAATGGAAAAGATTGGGTACTCGTCCATCCATCAATCTCACTGTTTGACCCTACATGACTATATGGGTTTGCACACATAAATATCGATGTGGTTGGGGTGCATATTGAAATAAAAAGATTATAAATGTATATACATATAGACACACTAAATCCAAACCTATTGGTACACAAGACAACATTAACCAACTCAAAATATCCCCTCTTTCAATGCAACCTCTAAATAGATAATACCAAACAAAACACAAGCCACATTCACGTTATAATAAAAATTTATTTAATCATCCCATTCACTTCATTACTTATCAATAACCACGTGCTACTACAAAACCCACAATTTAAATATTCATAATATATTTCCAACACATTAACCATACCAACCCATTCCATTTCAGTAATTATTAACCTATTATTCCATCACTACCAAAGAATCAGGCACAATGATTCCAAACATGACAAATAGCTCAGCATTCACATCATACCGTCACCTCTCCACCCCATAAGTGTGGGAAGAAAACCACATGGGCACCCAAAATGAACATCAAACAAAAAAACCTCCTCGCCACCCCAAAAGTGTGGCCTATAAACTACCACATCTACCCACCAAATCTTGGCCATCAAAACATGAACACCACATGATCCAATAACACATAAACTAGACATCACATCCCCATATCACTAACATGATCAGAATATATTAAGGATCATTTTATTGATTTAACATATTGGATTTTATCAAAATACAATTAATTTAAGAGAGTTATCACACAAAACATAATCCTAGGGAAACCATTTTATTTTCCACATTTATGTTGTTAGATAATTTTCCATATTAGGTTAATATCACAATAATAGTGAATGAAACATGTCTCACAACTAATAACATCTTGTGAAAAAAAATCCCACTAAATTTTTTTTAGTGGGGTGTCAAACAAATATAATCCATCATATCATAATAAATTAAATGCTGTTAAAAAATGAGATTCATTCCTCCTTTTACTTTAATGTCAATTAAAGAATTAATAATATTTTATTGATCGAACATAACCATAACCGTTAGATAAAAAAACTAAACCCATCGAACATGATACACAGTAATGATAAATAATGGATTTCATATCTCAAAGTGCTTTTCCAAATTTCAAGTCATTGTAGGGTGAAGAAAAAAATCAGAAAACAAAAAAACACCATAAGATCATGGATAAACCTACACCACACCCAAAGATCATCAAAATGTAACCAAAATCACACCCCAAAAAAAACATATACAAACAAAATTATTGAGATAAGAATAAAATAAATCAAACAAAAATAAAAGAATAGCTTACCACCAATCGCCAATGATCATCCACTAATACCAAATGATCCAAGTGTGTGTAAGGGTGATAGAAGATACAATCAGAGAACCTAGGGATCATCCAAAATGAGATAGAAGGAGGTTTGGATGAATTAAAAAAAATTAGTAGTGAAAATAACATAAAATATGGAACTTCTTTGGGTTCATATTGTGTAACCATTATACAGCATGTAATTTTAGTGATTTTAAAAATTTGAATTTTTTATTGAAAATTATGTTGGTTCAGCCCTTATATAGAAAAAAATTAGGAATTACACTAACATGATGTGTAATATATCTCTTGAATTCCCCCTTAGATGTATAGAGGTTGTCAACTCGCCAGCTGTACAAGTAGTGAACCACCATTTAACTCTATGTAAAAAAATATATAACATGTATTTCCTACTTCTAATATGCAGCACCTCTATCCACCACCGAAAACTGTCTAAACCTCCTCAATCCTCCAATGAAACACCTCCAACCCCTAAAACTGGCAATATAATGGAACGAGGAGTCATGAACCCTTAAAAATGGATGTTGATAATATTTGGAGTATTGATCAAGTTAAAATTTTGGATTTGTTTGTGATTCTTGGAAAACTGTTGTGGATTCATTCAATCAATACCATTGGTGTTGAATTAGTGCATTGGACACTATGACCTGTCATGCGATATACCTCACTAGATTTTATCATCGTAAAAAATAATCACTAATAAATTTGTACCATTTTCTATGATTTTTTATCATTTATAAAGGTTTCACATTATCAATGCTAATGTAGTGTTGATAAAAGATTTTTTCACGACCCGTTCCCTGACACCCATGCCATGACAACCCCAAGACCACCTTCCATAGCCCACTGGTTGGAAACTAGCACCGAAAAGGAGTATCCCAAAAATGGGAAGGCATTTCCTTTAAACCTATAAAAACACATAGTCCAAGAACACAACAAGATGCAATCATGAAGTAAAAATGCCTTAATAAAAGTGTGTAATGAAAGTAAAGGGGTAGGAAATCAAGCCCTACTAAATCGTACAACTACAATAAAAAATAGATCACAGCTCCTGAGATTGTCCGCCAAGGATCCTACCTGAAGGGTGGGTTCAACTTGACTCCACATCTCGTCATGTCACCCGGTCACTTTTGTGTACTACCTAGTCCTAGAACCTATAGTCTCAGTCGAGCTACTCATTGTCTACATATGAAACAATAAGGTATGAGCGATGTGTTTGTAGGGGTGAGTATAAAAATACATAGTAGGGATCCAGAGACCCCTGAATGTCTCTCAGAATTCAACAAAGGAAAACCACAAAGATTGATCTCAATAACAAAGAACAAAGAAAAATTCTCAACACAAAATTTGTATAACATAAGTAAATAAGTACCGATGATTAGTCCTAAAGCTGTATCATCTTATTCTATCAAGGTTTTTACTACCGATCCTCCAAAGATCACTCGATGCAGATCCACATGAAATCGCTATGTGCTGATTCAAATAGGATCGCTAGGTGATGATCCACACATGATCGCTTGGTGTTGATCCACACTTGATCGCTAGGTTCTAATCCACACTAGATCACTAGTTTCTGATCCACATATGATTTCTAGGTGCTGATCCACATAGGATCACTATTCAATCTTCACGTCTTAGCCAACCACTGGATTCCCTTACATATTATGCTTGATTCTGGTAGGATCTGTTCCTCAATTCATCAGCCATAATTCAACTGGAACGAAGTCCCAAGAAGAAGTAACCCAATGATCTATTTTTTTATAAGGGTTCCAATGCAACAGATGAAATGTCAATCAGAAATCCCGTCAGAGATTTACCTGCATTTCAAAGCCGAGGGCCAGGTTGGATTTGGGTATAATCCAACCTGGTTGTACTCCAAAATTTCTCCAAAACTCATGTGAGTGTCTCAGAAGGACTATCTCATCCCAAGGATTCCAATTCCATATATGACTCATCAAGAAGACATATGGTTTGTATGATATGACATTTTAAGTGTATCTGGGTCGAAGAGGTTCTGGGTCCAGTCCGACCCGGTCAGCCCGACCTAACCCGACATGTCCTAGGCCGACCCAACCTAGTTTGGGTCTGCCCCGAGTCTTACCTAGCCCGGCCTGAACTAGAGGGTCTGTGGACTGGCCCAGCCCAAATCGACTGGGATAGGATACGGTGGGCTCGACCAACTGGGCAGCGGATCGGCCCAGCCGGCTAGTGGGGCACGACCCGTGCGAGGGGTCACACAACTAATCCTTCTTAAATAGCTAAAAGATATGTTCGCCTCTTCAAACAGTGGTGCCACATGGCACCAGCTTTTTTTCTATGGGACCCATAGGGCATAGTTCCCCCTCTATCATTGATTCAAAGCTACGTCATCCACCTACAACACACGATGGTGCACCGCCCATTCACCAAGTCGGCCAGACAAGAGTTGGATTCCCCTTCAGTTTGACACAACACTGTGTGGCACCGGCCGCATCTATGGCTTGAAAGCATTGGCCGCCACCTAATCCTTTCGGCATGGCGAGCTGGTGCTGCAATTATGGAGGGTCTTTTACAAGCCACAAGGTGAGATTTGGAGGTTTGTTTTCCCATCCGGAAGCACGGACGAGCCTCTCCAGATGCTGCCATCACTGCATGCCTCCCGATTTCAAGGTTCAATCAAGTTGAAAAATCCTACCTTGAAGAATGCGATGAAAAATCAAGCTATGGATGGTCTGAGCCTTGTTTTTTTGACCCACTCCCTTCGCGTTATCATTATATCAAGTGGTTAATAAACAAATCATCATAAAGATAAATGTAATCCCATTCAGAACATCCATGATTCATCATGCTTTAAGAATGAAGAAAAGGAATATTTCTAATGATTTTAGAAATAAACAGCCCCTACCTCGAGATCTATTAGGTGATGTTGTGGTTGTTGAGGGAGAAGAGTTCTCGTTAGATGAATTCGTTGGTGTTCGTCGATCTCGAATCATTGCCTCAAAATCTTTCGTCCTCCATCGGTGGAAGATGTCACGGTACTTCACCAATGTTTTCTCACAACCATGTTAAAAACCCCAACCCAAGACTCAATTAAATAGATGGAAAAATAAGGTCAACACAATGATATTAATGAGCATCATTGATGAATTAATCTCTTAATCTCCCAATAGTGTGGTTTCAAACATAAGATTCAAGCCTTTAAATGGCATGAAAACCCATCGGTCCCACCACCACCTCTCAACAGTATGTAGGAAAATAAAATAACAATTTTTATGTTATTTTATTATTTTTTTAAATACGCAAAACACTAACTATTTCACCCAACCGACTACTGTCAAAGATAAACCACATTTATGAAAATCCTAGTACTGTGGATTAAATAGTTCCCTATGATTTTTAATTCGAGAACTTATTCAAAATATAGAAAATGTTTCCCGTGCGTTTACTGAACTTACCATAAAAAAAGTTGGAAATTTTGTTTCGGTCTCACCGGACCGCATAATCCAACTCCATCAATTTTCTAAGACTTGTAATAATCCATAATTATATATATATATATATATGGAATTTTCATGTTTTCAAATTCTCCCCACCGTAGGGATTTTCATCCTTGAATACTAAAACAAAACTAGGGAAACAAATGTGGGTACTGAGCATGAATTAGATCCTTGTCCTCCCATGTGCTCTCCTAGAGGTTCCCATGCGGCCACTAAACTCACACCATAGGAATCGACCGCCCATGAAAGACCTACTCCTATCGATCATCAATCTCCAACGTGAACTCTGCCAACGTCTCCCCATATTCAATGTCCATTTCTCCCCAATCGATAATGTGTGATGGATCATACATCTACCTCCACAGCTTTGACACATGGAAAACATTATACACCTGGTGCATTTGTGGGGGAAGATCTTGATGGTACTCCACCTCCATTACTCTTATGAAGATCTGGAATGGTCTAATGAACCTTGTAAATATCATTCCACCTCATCCCAACCTCCATAATCCTCATCGAGGTGAGACCCGTATGAAGGCATTGTCTCCCTTCTCAAACTCTATGTGTCTATGTCTCTTGTCAGCATTATATTTATGCCGTCTATGTGTAGTCGTTATCCTCTCCTAGATGATATTCACATTCTTAGTAGTATCCTACACTAACTCTGGACCCATAAGTGTTGATTTCCTTGGGTCTTTCCAGCTTAGTGATTACCTACAAGATCACCTTTACAAGGACTCAAACGGTGCCTTGCCGATGATGGAGTGATATCTGTTGTTGTATGCGAACTCTACCAGTGGAAGGTGGTCCTCCCAACTATTTCCATATTCATGTAAACAATAATGAAGAATTACCTCAAGTGACTGTATGGTCCTCTCCGTCTGACCATTTATCTAAGTATGGAAGGCAGTGCTCAAACATAACATAGTCTCGAACGCCACCTATATTCACTTTAATAAATGGGATGTAAAACATGTGTTTTGATCTGAGATGATCATCGATGTCACCCCATGAATCCATACTATCTCATGCACCTAGAGGCATCCCAAGATCTCTTCTAATCCCTACTTTCATAGGGGTAAAAAGTGGGATGACATGGTAAGTCGGTCAACGATCACCATGATAAAGTCCTAGCCCCTGGATGTACATTGTATCATTATCATGAAGTCCATGGATATATCATCCCACTTCCACTATGGTACCTCAAGTGGTTGATCTAATCCTGATGGTACCTGATGCTTAGAATTCACTTTCTAAAAAGTGAGGAATCATGATAAGATCAATGTCAAGACATTATTCATCCATGTACACTGGTATTTACGCCTGAGGTCTTGGTAAATCTTCACCACACTAGGATTCACAACTAAAGGGGATTTATGGAAATCCCTCATCACCTATTATCATAGCATCACTGGAACAATGGTGCATCCTCTGAAGAGGATGACGTGATCCCCACCTTCAGAAAATCCTTTAGAAGCCTGTCCTGAGGATATCAGAGCACGTCAGGCCTCACATTCAATGTCCCCAAGCTATGCCTCCCTAACTCGCTAAAGGATTGGGGGACTAACCATCATAGACTACATGTTAGCTACTCCATCACTATCCATGAGGGATATCTATAATGTGGCTAGCTATTCAGTTGAATCACTCAGCTACTATAGACCAGATCGTCTGTTGAGTGCATGTGCTACTACTTTACCCTTCTCAGGTGTGTAGACTATCTCAAAGTCATAATCATGGAGGAACTCCATCCATCTCTCTTATCTCATGTTCACTTACTTCTATGAGAAGATATACCTGAGACTCTTGTGATCAAAGTAAACATTAAATTGTTCCCATATCAAGTAGTGTCGCCACATCTTCAGCACAAATACCACTGCTTCTAACTCCAGGTCATGGGTAGCATAATACTTCTCATGTTGTCTCAACTGTCGTGAGCCATAGGAGATCAATGCTTCCTCCTACATTAGGACACTACCTACTCTGATACATGATGTTTAGTAGTAGACTACATACCCAATGCCCACTTCTTGTAGCCTCATGAGGGGAAAAGTGTCAACCTCTACATCACCTCTTAAAACTCTATTGGCATTTCTCCGTCCACACAAAGGGCTATCCTTTTTTTCAAAGCCAACAAGGGTTTCATATATCTATAAAATTAAGGTATGAATATCTGGTATTACCGAGCTAATCTCAAGAGACTCTGCACCTCAGTCACACAACTAAGTGACTCCCAGGAATGCATTACCTCTATCTCTGCTAGATCCACAGCAACTCCAACCTCTGAGTTAACGTGCCCCCGGAAGTGGAATTCCCAAATCCAAAACTAGAAGAGCGAGAGATTTCTATAAAGGTGGTGCTCCCAAAGTGTATCTATAACTATCTGTTAGTGTGGGGAGTTATCTTTCTCTGATGCCAAGTATTTCAAAATATCTCTAATGAATACCACCATGAAGACATCGAGGTAAGGTTGGAAGTTCTTCTTCAAGACCCCCATGAACATTGGAGGAGCATTATTCACACCAAAGGGAATAACGAAGAACTCATAATGGCCATTCCCAAATCTCTATGTAATCTTAGGTATGTCCTCATCTCTTGCCCAGAGCTGATGATAGCCTAATCTGAGGCCTACCTTCGAAACCAATTGAGCTCCCTTTAGCTGGTTGAAGCGATCATCAATCCTTGGGAGTGGATACATGTTCTTCATGTTCACCTGATTAACGTGTTGATAATCCACACAAATCCTCTTACTCCTATATACCTTCATGGGGAAAAAATCGGGGATTCCCATGGAGAAACACTGGGCCTTATGAACCCCTTCCTCTGTTATTCCTCCAACTGTACCTGTAACTCACGAACCTCTGTAGGGGCCATCCGATATGATGGTGTAGATATCGGTGTCATCCTGGGGTACATGTCAATATATAAGTCTACCTCTGTATGAGGAGATAGTCGTGGAACATCATCTGGAAATGAATCAGCATAATGGTCCACCAAAATAGGATTACTCGGACTCCTTACATCGACATATCGGAGGGTTAGGCTAGCCAACTAATGATGGATTGGATACACCCACCTTCAATAGATTCCATCCTATGCTACAATGTATTCCTTCTCACCGGTGAAGGAAAAAATGATCCAATTCTCACAGAAAAACTGCTCATTACCCCTAAAACAGTTATTCTGAGTACAGAACATGCATAACCAGTCCATACCCAAGATGACATCGTAAGGCCTCAACGCTTCTACTAGGAGATCCAAGACGAATCTCTCACATCATAGATTGACCTACAACTATTTTCACTAGTGTGTAATCATCAAATCATTTTTTGTAAGTGTCTCTAATCGTAATGATCGAGCCAAAAACTCCATCAGAATTTTAGAGATCCAAATGAGTGTCGTGGAAATAAAAGAGTGACTGGCACCTATGTCTATAAGAACTAAAGATAGGGTAGAATAGATGCATATCATACCTTTAATCATCTATGGAGTGTTGTGGTACATGCCACTGTTTTCTGAAGTTGAGTACACCAATTTACACCTTCTCCCTTTGGTCAGGGTGGACCACCTAGGGGTGGTGGTGGTAGAACATCCAACCATCATCCACCGCCTACAGCATGACCTGATCCTTTCCCACATCTGATGCCCTATGGACTACTAGCTTGAACCTCAGCCACTGCCTCAGCGGTCCCTCAGTCATCTTTAGATCATCTATGTGGGGATTTGGATAGTCATGAGCCTTGTGTCTCTATCCACTAGAAGAGTAACAATATTTTATCCTTATACGACATCCTCTGCCTCGAACTCTCTGCACCTCCGACCCTATATCCTAGGGTTGTCTGCTAGAAGGTTTGGCCCATTTGGAACTTTGCATTATATACCTACTGCCTGCTATAGATAACTTGACTTCCTGTCATCTGGTGGTGGCTCTCACTTTTGATGCCTGCAACGCTCAGAATCTATCCTCATATAATTCTCGTTCGAACACTCTAGCGTATGTCAGGATATTGAGTGACAACATCAATGCTTTGATCTCTCGTCAGATACCCTGCTCAAAGGCTCTGTCCCTAAGGAATGGGTCTCATACCATGTCGGTGGAGTAGCGTGAGAGGTCAAAAAATCTCACCGAGTAATGGGCCACTGATAGGCTTCCCTGTTGAAGTGCAGCATCTCCGAGATATGTACCGAGTGTAACGTCGCTGGTACGAACACTCCCCTGAAGTGGGTCTTGAATTCTAACTAGGAGTGTGTTTCCTCCTCACGCATCTAGAGCATCGGACTCCACTATATCCGTATTGTACCTTGGAATCAGCTAGCAGCTAGGATCACCATATGATCAGTGGGTGTCTCAACTAAGTGAAAAAACTCATGCTACAGCCTCCATCTAGTGTTCTACTACCTAGGGATCTGTCTCACCTCGAAACCTCATAGGATTCTGTATATGGAACTTGTGAAATGCACTCGGTCAGCATGCATGGTCTGCCAGTGGGGCTATTGGCAATTCCTGCCCTCTACGTAGTAGTGCTGCTGGTACACCACCCGAAGGTTCCAACCTAGTCATAGGGGCCTACACCGATGCCTCATCGCTCTATGGGCGATCATCTTATACTCCCTCTAGAATCCTTCATGGATATCTACGTGGTGGAATCATGAAAAGAAAGAGTTGTTCCATGATCCAACAATTATACCTTGTGAGATGACTCAAAAGATATCAAAATTCAAAACATTTCCAAAGAAAATGAAATCAGTGTTTTCATGCACTGATTCAGAATTCAGAATTCTGGGTCGTTGTGTATAGCTACCTCAACAACCACACCAACACTAGACTCCCCGAACTGAAAACCACACTCAAAACACTTTACACTATTTCCCCTTTGGAAATATCATATTTCTAGTTCTTCAGTAGAACTAACTCCTCTAATACCACGTTGTCATGACCCATTCCATGTGACCTATACCGTGACTATCCCAAGACCTCCTTCAAAAGTTTAGGGGTTGGATACTAGCACCGGAAAGGTGTATCCCTAAAATATTGGATTTGTTTGTGATTCTTGGAAAATTGTTTTGGATTCATTAAATCCTTATCATTGAAGTTGAATTAGTTCATGGGACACTACCACAGGTCATGCGATATACATCCTGGGTTTTATCTTTTAAAAAAAATCACTGATAAATTTGTACCATTTTCTATGATTTCTTAGCATATATATAGGTTTCACTTTAACAGTGCTTCTGTAGTGATGATAAAAAAAATTCATGACCTATTCTCTGAGACCCGTGTTGTGACTAACCCGATCCCACCTTCCATATGACATGGGTTGGAGACTAGCATCAGAATGGTGTATACATAAAATGTGAAGGCATTTCCTTGAAACCTCTATGAACATGTAGTTTAAGAACACTACAAGCTGAAACCACGGAGTAAAACTATAGTAGTAAAAGTGTGTACTTAATGTAAAGGTGTCGGAATACAAGCCAACTAGAATTGTACAACAACAACAACAAAAAAATAGATAATAACTCTTGAGATCGTCCGCTAACAATCCTACGTGAATTATAGGTGCATCTCATCTCAACATCTCTACACGTTAACCAGTCTCCTCTGTGTACCGCCTGGTCCTAGATCCTAAATTTTTAACCAAAATTATCATCATATGCACAAGAAACCAAAAGGTTTGGGTGAAGCCCATTCAGGGTTGAGTATAAAAATACCTTGTAGGGACCCCGAGATCCCTGATGGTATCTCAGAATTCCACAAAGGAAAACCAAAAAGCATGATCTCAATCCCAAAGCACAAAGAAAAAGACTAAGCTCAAAATAGGTATAACTTATTTTAGGAAGTACCGATGATTATTTTTAAAGCTATATCGACTTATTTTGTCAAGGGTTATGCTATTGATCCACACATGATCGCTCGGTGATGATTGGTATAGGATTTCAAGGTGCTGATCCACACAGGGTAGCTTGGTGGTGATCGATATAGGATCACTAGGTGTTGATCCACACATGATGTCTAGGTGATGATCCACACAGGATCACTAGGTGTTGATCCACACACGGTCACTAGGGGCTGATCCACATAGGATCACAATTAATCTTTCACATCTCATCCAGCCTATGGATTCCTGTACATAGTACGCTTGATTATGGAAGGATCTGATCCTCAATACATTAATCATAATTCAACTAGAACGATGTCCCATGAAGAATTACCTAATGATTTTTCATGTCATAAGTGATCCAATGCAACATATGGTGCATCAATAAGATGCTCGTTCTGAGAGTAATAGGTATTTTAATACCGAGGGCCCGGTCGGATTCGGGTACGATCCAACCTGGTTGTACTTACTCATTATCCCAAACTCAGGTGGAGTATCTCAAAATGCGTGTCACATCCCAAGGATTCAATGCCACATATGGCTCATAAAAATAATGTCTTGTTAGTATTATAGAACCTTTTAAGCGTATTAGTGTCGAAGATGGTCGGGGTCTGGTCCGACATGATCAGCCTGACCCGAACCGCCTATCCTGGGCCGAACCGCCCTAGTTCGGGTCGCCCAACATAGTCTGGGTCTGACCCAGGTATAACTCGAACCTTTTGGGATGGGCCTTAGTGGTCTTGGCCTGCTGGGCAGCGAACCGGCCCAGCCCGCCGGCTGGGCGTGACCCACACAATGGGTCGCCCGACCGCTCATTCACGAACTACTCAAATAGTTGTTTGGCTCCTCAACCAGTGCTGCCACATTGTACCGGCTTTTTTTCCACGGGACCTGTAGGGCACGGTTCCCCCTCCACCGCAGATTCAAAGCCACGACCTCCACATGCAGCGTGCGACGACACATTTCCCTTCAACCAACACGGCCGACCGAGAGCTGGCCACCCCTTCGGTCTGACGAAACACCGTTCGATGTTGCCCCCTTCTATGGATGGTGAGCTTTGGCTGCTATCTTCACCTTCTAGAATAGGTATCTGGTGCCGTAGTGTCTGTGTCATGTCCGTGAGTCTTTTACAGGCCATCATGTGAGCTCTGGTGGTCTGTTTTCACTACCGGAAGTGCCTACAAGCCTCTTGGGATGCCGATGTCATTACGTGCCTCCCAGTTTCAAGGTTCCGTCCCGTTGAGAAATACTCCCTTGATGAGTGAAATGAAAAATCAAGTGACATAGGGTTCATGCCTTATTCGTTTGGCATGCACCCTCCGTGTTATCATTTTATCAAGTGTTTAATAAACAAATCCTCACAAAGATAAATTTAATCTCGTTCAGAACTTCCACAATTCATCATGATACAACAATGTGCAAAAAAAAACAATTCTACTAAATTTAGAAATAAACAACCCCTACCTCGAGATCTATTAGGTGATGTTGTAGCTGTGGTGATGGAAGTGTCCTCATTGGATGAAGTCACCAGTGTTCATTGATATCGGATCGTTGCTGCCGAATCTTTCGTCCTCCATCGGTGGATGATGTTGTGGTATTTTATTAGAGGTTCCACATAGCTGTGTCAATATTCCCAACCAAAGCCACAATTAAAAAGAGTGGGAAAATAGGTTAACACAACAAGATATTAATGAGTTTCATTAATGAATGAACCTCTTAATCTCTCAATGGTGTGGTTACAAACCGATGTGTCAATCAATTAAATGTCTTGACAACCCATCGTTCCCACCACCGACATTCAACAAGAGGAAGGAAAATAAAATAACAATTTTTATGTTATTTTATTATTTATATAAAACTCACAAAAAAAACTTTTTCACCAGAACTACTGTGGTCGAAGATAAGCCTCCCATAAGTAAATCACGGAGCTATAGATTCAACAGTTCCCTCAGATTTTTAATTTGAGCAGCGGTTCAAATGATAGAAAATATCGCTCGTGCGTTTATAGAGCGTACCTTAAAAAAGTTCAAAATTCTATTCTTGGCTCTCCGGGCCTCGAAATCAAGTGCCATCAATTTTCGCAGATTCGTAATAATCCCAAATAATTTAGAAATATATATATGGAATTTCTGGGTCTTTAGAGATTTGTATAAATTTTAATAAAAAAATATTATCAACATATATAAAATTATCCTATTGTATTCAAAAATTAATGTTTAATTTATATATTAATTTCAAAATGTATATAATCAATATAAATATGATATATTAATATATGTTTAAATAATTTATGCAATTATATAAGTACAAATAAATAATTATTATTAATATGGGATATTTGAATTAACATCTTTATATTTATGCTTATATGTGGTGTGTACTTATATGCATGTATATGTGTATGTATAAGAAATTTGTATATGTGTATGAATGGATTGTACTATTCATAATTTTAATATTATTGAACATTTAATTTATATATATTTTTAATTTGGATATAATATTTTCCAAATTTATTCAATTTTTTAAATTTATATATATTTATTTACTAAGTATTATTTATAATATGTTTTATATTTATTATGGTGTAAATTTCTATAAAATGTTTGAAATTTTTTTGTATGTGTTTTCATGTAGTTAATCTTATGAATTCATTTTTTGAATATTTTTTTACTAAATTTATATTTATTCTTATTTTGTATTATATAATTTAATAATATTTTTCCTTTTTTATTATTAATTTTATTTAATTTTATTTCAATGTATTAAGTTTATGACATTTATATATATATATATATATATTTATTATGTTATAGTTTCAATATTTTTTTAATTTGATATGAATAATATTTAATATTTTTTTATTTAATAATTTTTAACATTTAAAATATATTTATATTATATTTTTTTAGTAATATTGTGATTTAAATTGTTAATATTTTTTAATTTATTTAATTTTATTTATTCAAACTCGATATTATTTTTCAATATTTTTTTCATTTATTATATTTATTAATTTTTAATTTTTTTGTACTTTTTAATTTTTTTAAAATTTTTACATATTTATTTAATATGTTTTAATAATTCCAATTTTTTTGAAATTTATATGATTAGTAGTTAATGAATTTTATTTATTACATTTTAATTTTTGTAATATGGTTGAAATTTATATAATTGATTCCTATAACTAGTTTTTACCTATAATATTTTTTAGTCAATATAATGGTATTTTTTCATAGTTCAATTATACATATATAATTAATAATATCTATTTATTTATTTTTATGTGTCTGTAATTAATGTAGTTTTGTCATGAATTCACCTTTTAATTTTTTTTTAATATTTATTCAATATTATTTATTCATTTATAAAATTATTTTATTTAATATGATTAATTCATTTTCAATATTATTTACATTTTGATTTTTTTTATTTATTCTTTTTTCAATTTTTATTTTTACATAATTATTTACTGAGTTTTAATAGTTTTTATATGTTATTAATTCATATTATTGGTATTTTTTTCAATTTTATGTAGTAAGCCTAATTATTTTTTAAATGCATAAAATTTATATAATTTATGTATTGTGATGAATTATTAAGTAATTTGATCATTTTTGTACATCTTTATAGTCAATATAATTAATCTAACAAACTTTAAATAATTATTTACAAGGTTTTAATACTCTTAAGATGTTTTTAATTTATGCAATTATTATTCATTCAATTTTATTTATTCATATGTAAATTTTATACAATATTTCAAATGTATATAATTTATAAATTTAAATGAAATATTTTTCATTTTATTCATTTTTTGTACATGTTTACAATTCATGTAGTTAATATTATTAATTTATGCATTTAAATAGTTTTCTTATCTATTAAAATTTATCTATTCATTTTCAATATTATTTTATTTAATATAGTTTATTCATTTTAATATTTATTAATTTTTATATTTTATGTAATTTAATTTGTTCCTAATATTTATTTAGTGATATTAATTTACCATGTTTTAATATTTTTAAAATGTTCTCAACTTAATTATAACATATATCCATTTTTAATTTTTCAATTTCACTCATTTTTTAACCTTCATTCATTTAAGATTGTATATTCATTAACAATGTAAAATATTTTTTAATATATTCATATTTAATTTATATTAAATAAATATTTTGCGGATTTCTTTATAAACAATTAAAACATAGTCGTTATCTGTGATGTATATATAGCACTATTAATGATTTCTTATTAGTTGTTTTTAAGCCATGATACATATATATCGTTATCAGTGATAAAAAAGTGATAATAAAGAGATGTTTTATCAATGCTTATTTTTTAGCCCCGATAATGATAATATTTATTAATGATTTTTTGAATACACTGATAACACCCTTCCAAATCTGTTGAACTCAACCATAACATAACATTCTTTTTCACGTTTTTCAAACTCTCCTGGAAGTCGACCCCCTCCAGTGCACCCCCTTGAACATCTCAGATGAATCGATCCTCTAATAACCAAAGTTATTTTATTATTTCAACTCCTATTTATTCAATAATACATTACTCAATATTCATGTTCATCCACTTCATGTTGTTCAAGATCCTCTTTAATTGATCCACAAATATTCCATCCTCCATCGCCTTCGTAATGAATTTATGATCATAGATGGGTCATGACACCATTGATAACACCATGTTGTCATCCAAACTCCAAGTGAAAATTTTCCACTAACTTAACAGCTCGTCTTGAAGAAACTATTTGGGGGAATAGAAAAAAAATGGATTGATTCAAACTCATTTCTCATGTTTGGTAGAGTAATGTAGGATGAATTGAAATCTTTTAGAGAGAAACCTTGAGATATCGTATTATCCCCAATTGATGATTTTAAATCGCCCCAAAATAGTGGTGATTTGGAAGGAAACAGATGAAATAATTTTACATTTAAAATTTCCTATATTATTAGGGTTCATATTTTATTTTATCAAACCTCTACCCCAATGTACAATAAATTTATTTTTAAAAAACAATTTTGCATGTCATTTAATAATTTTTTGGTTAAGACCGTTTTTTCAATGTGTTTTTTCTCTTAGACACGCTTGAATTCTTTCTAATCACCAATGGATTTCATTAAGTTGTTTTGATATTTTTATCAGCTGACTTTATAGGTTCATACTATTGAGAAAGAAGCATAGTTTTATTACAATAGGAGAAGTATCAACAACAGGTTGAGAAATCAGTTGGTCTTCTGCACTACGATCAGCAGCATGTTGAGAGACATGTTGTGCCTCGGTATGGGGAGCATTACCATGTGTTGAAATCGTTATTTGCATATGTGGCTCAAAATATAATTTATATTACAAAAGAGTATAAGGGAACAAATAATAACATAAGGTAACATGATGTATATTACAAAAAATATAACCTGATTGATGAACTATATTTTTCTAATAGATGAATGGATTTGACCCACTATCAACAATCCAAATGAATTCATTATAGTATCCTCTGACATAAAAAAATCCATCTACATTGGGACCATAGTGAAATTATTGTGATTCCCCAATGAAAGGGTCATCTTCCATTTAATTTTCATCTGAAACTTCAGAGGTTTTAATGGATACCTGAAAAGCAGACCAGTTTTGGATTATGGGATCTGTAACCAAAAATACTTATACTACTTATGATTCAATTATAAATGGTTTTTCATTGTACCCTTCTTTACTAAAATCAACTTTCATGAATCCCAACTCATCTATTTTAACAAAAACCCTCTTATCAACCCACTTACATTTATGAATTGGCACTTAGATGTTCTTATAATCGAACTCCCATATTTATTGGATGATGCCAAAGAATGACATATACGCATAAATCGGATTTTTTTTCCTTAACACCAGAAACATGAATCTCTTCAATATTCTTCTGAAGTTGATTCCAGATTTTCATGTGGCTCTTTAAATATATTGTCATATAACCATCCTATAAACTATCGATTATTTGTATTTTATATCCATTTTCAATTCCATGATGTATTCAAATGCCTAATAATTTCTTTTTGGGTTTCTAAATATGGGTCAACCTCCAAACTTTTTTGAAAAAATGTAATGGTTGGCCTGCTCCCGATCTATAGTATTGATTTTGAAAGCCTCTCTGCCATAAATTTTTCCACCCGTAAGTCTCCTAGTGTGACAAGATTTTGGTATTCCAATGCTTTCCAAACCGGACAGGTATTCAATAAAAAATTGAATGACTTATTAAAAAATATCTCCCTCTACAATAAAACCCTCTAAATGACTTCAATTTTTGACAAAACCAATCAAAGTCGTCATATATTGTTCAATGTGATACATCTAACTATATTGTATAGAACCACATAGTCGAATCTCTCTCACCATGTGAACCATCAAATGAACCATCATATCAAAGAATTTTGATGGGAAGAACATTTCCAGTTCACATATTATGGTGGTAATTTCTCATTCCATACTCAGTTAATTACTTCAGGACTATAACTTTGCTGCATATAGCTGTGAATAAGAAAAATAGATTCAATAATCTATAATAGAAAATCATGGGAAAATAAAATATAATGATATAATAATTATTTTTTTCAACAAAACATATCATTCAAGATATTTTAGAACATTTATCATTAAATCGGTCCTTGGCACGTTGTTCTTGATATTCGATAAATACCCCTCTAGAACCTTTACATCAATCAAAAAGTTTCAAAACTGATATCTCTCCTTCCTGGAAAGAGAGTATGAAGTTGGAAAAAGAAATGTTCATTTTTTACCCTTCACTAGAACCAAATATTCTCATATTCTCATGTCATCCATGTCTAACATATCCTTAATTCCACCCTTAATTTACTGGGTTAATTTCTCAATGTGTCGACAACACTATCAGTTTCATTTTTTCAACATGAAAAACATCAAGAAGGTGTCTAAAATACAGAAAATTCTAGTATGGTATTTCAAAAAAATTGATCTTTTCGTCCAACATGTATTAGTATAGTTTTTTAAAAATGTTTTACCAAAATAAATGTCGACATATTTTATTTTCTGGAAAGGTTGATCACAAGTTATTTGAGATGGTGATTTAAATTCATATGAAGTTAAATTGAATGATGTCGTCCAAGATCATTATTTATGTCATCGGGGTAGAAATCGGTGATGTCCTAGAAACACGGTTTTCAATAAATGTTTCATCCCAATTGACTGTGTACCTTGTTTGTAAATGGGACACCAATAACATCCTGTAATGTTATATCCTTAAAAATTTTCATAAGTAGAAAATTCATTTATCATCCTATAAAGAATGGATCTCAATGATAAATCTACATTTCAATAAGAATCATTCAACATAACACCTGAATCCCTCAAAAATTTCAAATCATCAATCAATAGAGCCAAATAAATATCAATATCATTACTTGGTTGTTTCAGTCCGAATATAAGCATAGATGGCATGATGTGTTTTCATTTCATTCATATCCATGGTGGCAGGTTATCATTTAAAAACCTAACATGCCATGTATTGTGAGCGCTTCTTTGAAAACCAAAAAGATTCACTCCATCTGTAGATAACACAAAATGAAGGTTTCCTGGCTCGTTTCCAAAATCAGGAAACTCTAGATCATATCTCTTCCTCTAAGGAGAGTTTGATGGGTGACTTAGCTTACCATCTTTATTTTTTCTATATGTGTGCCACGTCAATTGTCATGCAGTCTCCTCACTTCTATATTGGAGCATAATCCTTGGAATTATTGGAAAGTACCATAAAAACTTCATAGGAATGAATTCAACTTTCTTGTTTCATGAAGCACCACACTTGAGCAATTCTCTTTGTGAAGTACGTTCCTTGAGAAATAGTATACAATCATTCATAAAGGCTTGTATTCATTCATATATCAAAACCATTTAATCTAGAATTCTTGTGGAATCATATGTTTGTCTTGGGAGCTCATTATCATCTGGGAGCATGTCATTCAAGAGAGAAAGTAAATCAATAAAGCAGACATCACTCTATTTGCTGACTACATTAAAATTATAAAGCTTCAGTATAGATAAAAATTCTATATATTTAGTGAAAACCACTAAATAATGGAATAATTGCTCAACTCTTTAACTTCTCAACCAATTTTGGGCAATCACTATGTTCATCATCAACTATCCTTGTCATTTCTTCAACACGATCTTTATCATCGTTCACATCTATAATCATGATATCGATATAGTCTTCATCATTTTCCCAACTTGTAATCATATCAAATGATCCATAAAATGCACAGTTATCCCAGCCATTATCTATATTCTCGTTTCCCCTGTGTTTTTTTCCAAGATTTATAACATTCATCCATTCGATGATAGATCAAGTGTTCTTCCAACTCCTCTGGAATAACTTATCTTGAATAAAAATAGTTTAAACACAGTCAAAGGATTTTGGATGGTTCATATGCATGATCTTTAGAAAACATGATGAATGTTTTCACACCATGTTCATAATCTCTTCTCAAACGATAGGCATCCATCCTATATTTATTCATATCCATCCAATTTTTTTTTGTGATATTAATTTTAAAGAAAATAAATAGGAAAAACATTGATATATGAATTAACTAAGTCTAAACAAATTTATAGACATTAAGTCCCCTTTGAAAACAATTTTAAAATCAATGATGAAATCCCATTAAAACCCCTCAATTTACACAAATTACTCTTTAAAATAACATGCCCATTTTAAAATATACCAATAAGATTAAAACAAACATTCTCAAAATCCCAAATCCTTTTTATAAATCATTGAAGGAAATATCATTAACCAATATAGTTAATCGTTTAAAATGATAGAAAACCCTCTATATTTTAGAAATCATCATTTAAAACGTCACACACCCCTTGTTAAGTTGAAACCAACAATAAATATGGTTTTAAAACATTCAAATCCATTTATAAAATACAATCAGGTGAGTTGAGAATCACATCACAAGAATCCTATGTTTGTGCAAAGTGTTTAAATCATTTTTACATTATCTAAAACAATTTTTTTTTGTTAAATACATTTTCAATCACATTTTCAGTGTATTATAATAACACCTCATGGGAATAACCATTATTTCCAAATATAGGAATCGATTTGGGATGTTTCCCTCATGTGTTCTCAACATTTTGGACCCATAAGCAACCACATGACCATCATGGAATGAAACTATTCAAATTCGGACTTCTGATAGATCATAATATAAGCCATAATAATTACCCATTTCATTTATGGATAATATTAGAGTTTTCATTAATACCCCATTAAAATCATCGAATGATCACTCATGAACATCTTAATACTCATATTGAGCTACACAACATAGGTCAGGTCTTGTATAATGTCATGTCTATTTCAATGGTATTATCATAGATGGAAATTTAAGGTTATTAGTTCAGTTCTATCTCATATAATTCAAATCTCATCTTATAATCTTCCACCATCACATATAGAGTCTTATCTACTACCATTACATATCCTTACAATCAATGTACGGATTATAATGAGCCTATCAAAACATAAGTGTTATTACAAATCTAGTGATTATGAACCCACTCCAAACCTATAACATGGTTCAAAAAAAATAAAAACTCATTCTCACTAATGTATCATAAAAAGAATGATAAAAGGTAATAAAAACCAAAATTACACCAACATCAACACTAGTGATCCCTAGTAACTCTCCACATCCCATCGTCCAGCCGTGGACTAATCTGAGAATCAAAAACAAAACCAAATAGTGCATTGAAAAAAAATATAAGAGTGCCATACACTCCCATACAACAATTAATATGTAGGGTGTGATATAAAAATTCTTTATATGATTTCATAAATAATTCTCTTTGAATCCCTTCATAATTTAGTTCATAAAGTGTCATATTGAACATAAGGTATAAAATATATTTTCACATTAATTATAAAACAAGTGTAAAAACAATAAACATACATATTTTCAAAAAACTTCCATTTTTGTTATATAAAAACTAGGATGACTAAAAATTTGAAATAAAAATATCAAAATATGGAGTGGAGGCCATTAAAACCATATAAGACATGTCAAGTCACATTTTATCCCTCTTTTAGAACATTTTATGAATAACTCTTTACATAAATTACCACAACGAAATTCCATCTTCTAAAAACTCATTTAACAATTAACCAATTTTTTTACTTTTTAAATAAAACTTTTTAATCAGTTCAATTAACCTATTAGAAAGTAAGAAAAAACCCATTCGAAGTGAAACAATTATCAGACATAGGAACCAAGGAAACAAGGAAACATAATCTAAAAAATAACCAAATGATGGTGCCATATATTAAAAAAAACTAATGGAATATAATCCATCCAGGAAATAAATCCCCTAAATTATCCTAAGAATGATGTAACCATCATGTCAAACTTTCAATGACTCATGTATTTGGATCCTAAATTTTGAGATGAGGATCCTAGGAAAATAATATTTTACTTGTCATATCTAAGTAGTCCTATAGAACTCACTAGGCTCTATCATGATCAGGATATCAAAATAAATCTTGGTCCCTTCTTGTAGATTCTGGGGACACTAAAACATCTCGCAAACTCACATAATCTAACTATGTTCTTACATTAGGCTACGCACTCCACAATAGGGATTTCAGTTATTAGGATCCCTACCAGTCTTCTAGGACACCAATGTCATTTCAATAGTGGAAGTGATCAACCACTAAAATAATTGATCGTCAGATAAATATAATTTCAATAATTTTAAATTATCCTCACACCACCTCCTACACCCACAGAAGAAACAGACCCTTTCACATTCTTTTATAAGCTTCACAATCGGCATAAGAATATAAATAATTCCACATGGGGTCACACACCACAACATGAACAACAAATGCATTGACCTCAATTGAGAGTATGTCGTATTTAAAAAATAACATTCACTAAATTATCAACTAGGATTTTACAAAAGTCCTCGGGAAGCCAATCCATTTTCACCCCATTTGGGAACATAATTACAAATATCATCCAAAACTTATTTATCAAAATGCACTAGAAATTATATTTGGAAACCCAACCAATTTTTATAAATAAAATTTTATATTAATAAACAGTTTTATTTTTTAAGGTAATATGTGCCTATAAATCTATTATTAAACTTAAATATCCTTTTGAAAACAGCTTAATCCACCATGAGAGTTAAGGGTCTCAAAGAAATTTAAATATGTTGATGGTAAATTAAATTGATTTTAAAAAATATGACTTTAAAATATTTCATATTCACATTAAATAAATAAAAATTAAGAATAAATTTTATAATATTTAAATTCCATTAAAACTCAACTCGAGCCTTTTACAAAACACTTGGCATGAGAAATAATTCTATGTGAACTCATTAAACAGTTTTCAAGACAATTTAAACCCCAAAAATACTTAACATAGGATTAAAAATTTCCTATAAATAATTTTAAAACATCCTTGAAATTTATAACATGTACTACAATGTAGTTCCTGATAAACACATATCTCACTCAAGAAATATAGAAGCTAAAACATGTCGACATTAATTGAAAACACATAAATATGATAGGTGACATGCTACTCGACCCCTAACGACATAAATCTTCAACACTATAAAGAAATTACACTATGATATAGTGGCATAAAACTTAAAATTCATAAACGTGTCACACAAAATCGAAGAAAAAAATATGAATAAGAACACCAACCAACATGAAATTCATTTAGTGCACAAATAAGGACCACCAATGACTATGATTTCCATGGGATGTTTAGACCATACAATATTCAACATAGCCATCAACATCAAGCTATAATTACATGTGAACATGGTGTAACATATGAAAAAGTGAAGAAAACACACTAGAAGAGGAGAGGCGCATAGTGGAGGAGAGGCACATAGTGAAGGTTTGGCGCACAATGAAGGTGTGGCGCATGGAGGAGGAGAGGCGCATGATGGATGGTTTACGCACGGTAGAGGAGACTGTTATGGTGTAGGAGACGCACGATGGAGGAGACTATTAGGTTAGAGGAGACTGTTAGAGGTGCAAGATGGTGTGGAACGTGGCAGAGGTGACAACACACAGTGGAGGTGTGGTTTATGGTCGGGGAGAGGTGGTGGGAGAAGAGGAGGAGTCGCGGTGTAGGGCTCATCTTCCGTGAGAGCATGATGGGTGCGAGAATAAAAGAGACTGTTAATGTTTTTTTATAAAACCTGTTGATCCTTTTATCAGCGCTAGCTAAAAAGCACTCATAAAGGTATGTTTTATCATTTTAAAATAAAATAGCACTGATAAAATTAACCTTTATCAACACTTTTTTATCTTTGATAATGATATTATGTCAATAATTTACTTATATTAATTTACATATTTATAAAATTTTATATATTATAATTAAATATTTATTTATTTATAATTAAAACTTTATATATATATATATATTTTTTGTATTTATATAATTATAATTTAAATAAATATAAAATTTCAAGAAATATACTTATTATATTGATAATCTTAGAATATATATAAAAGAAATATTAATTATATATATTTATAAGGTTATAGATATATAAAAAAATATTAATTTTAATTTTATATTTATTTATATGAATATATATTTATTAATTATATGAATATATACTTATTTATAACTATAATTATAAATGAATATATATATATATATAATTATTAAATTATAAAAAATTAATATTTTTAATTTTTATAACTTTGTTAATATATATATAATTTATTTATTGTAATTTTATAATTATTTAAATATATCTGTATTTATTTGTAACTATATATATAAATATTTTTATTTATTTATCAATATTTCAATATATTTATAAATATATTTATTTTATCATATATAACATTATATATAAAAATTATAAATATATTTTTTTATAAATTAATAATTATTTAAATAAATAAATGGTTATTTATATTTATAACTAATAAATAAAAATATATTTTTTAGTAATTTAAAACTATAATAATAAATATTTTATTATAGTTGTATTTATATATATATATATATATACATTTAAGAAATTATAAAAAATATATTTATAATTTTATAAATATATATAAATATATTTATTATAATTTATTAATTATTTAAATAAATATTCATTTATTTAGAATTATATTTATAACAATTTCTGTTTATTTATAAATAATTGTATATAAATATATATAATTAATATGTTTGTTATACTTTATTAATTATATAAATATATCTATATTCATTTAGAAATTATAATTATATATATTTTTATTTATTTATAAATATTTGTATATATATATAAATATATTTGTTTATTTATTTTATAACTTTATAAGTAGTATAATAAATATATTTATTGTAATTTTATAATTATTTAAGAATATATAGTTATTTATAGTAATAATTATAACAAAAATATAAATATTTTCCAATATTTGTATATAATTATAAATATATATATCTATATCTGTATAAATATATAATTATAATATATGAATTTATTGTAATTTTATAATTATTTAAATATAGATATAGTTGTAATTATAATGAAAAATAAATATATTTAAAAGGTATTTATATATAATTAAAATTTCAATAATTATAAATATAAAAAGAATATTTATCATTTTAATATATTTAATGTAATTTTACATGTATTTTTGTGAGCATAATAGTATATTTATGGGTAACATGAATTAATCATATACCTAGTAAATATACATAATAATAAATGAGCTATTGTTGGAAAACATGAATAATAAGAATAGCTGCAATGTAGAAATGAATACTATTATACATAGCATATGCATGGATGATAAATATATTTATTGACCAAATTCATTAGAACATATATAATTAATAATTAAAATAAATAAATATATTTAAAAAAGGTATTTATATATATTAATTATAAATAAAATAAATGTAATAAATAAAATAATCTAAAAAATATAAAAAATCTGAAAAATATTATTAATTAATATAATAAATATAATAAACACAAATGTAAAAATCTATAATAAATCTAATAAATCTAATAAATCAATTAAATCAATTAAATCTAACAAATCAAATAAATATATTTATTATTTAATGAAATTTATTATAATCGTATAATGATGTAAATATATTAATATATATCATTACAATCATTGAAATACTTTTTTTAAAACATTATATTTTTTTGAATTATTAAAAAAAATATTCATTCTAAACATTTTTTTTAGTTAATATATCCAAATAAACATTATTTTTATATATAAATTATAATTTTTTTTATCAGTGCTAAATATAGAACTGATAAATGAATCATTTATCAATGAAAAAAACACTATTAAAGGTATACCTTTTATCAATGATATTCTTTGCGCTGATAAAGGATTCAAGAAACAGCACTTTAATCTAGCGATGATAAAGGCTCTTTCATTATCTATTCTTTCTTCTTAGCATTGATAAAATGAGGTGCTTCCCTTGATCTGTTTAGTTGTAGTGAAATGTAATTATACAAACCTATATGATTGAAATTTCATTAATATGGTGTATTTTTTGTTGTATTTGCAATTTAAATTTTGTTTCTATCATGTACCCGATCTGGTTTCCATCAAAACCGGCACCTGACCCGGTCAATGGAAAGGCAAAAGGGTGACCTCTATCCCCACGGGCTAGTACTAGTGCCAGAGTATCATGAATAAGTGTTTGGAAATTATTTACCCACATTTAGAAGCATTAAACTACCAAAAATAATAAATAAATAGTATCCAAAAATTTAATCCAAACATGCATTTAATAAAATTCAGAATTGAAATATGTTGTTTTAGACAAAGATCAAGAGGGCCACAACTCAAAATTAGCAGCAACTATATCTCTAGAACAACCACCCCACAAGGGAAATCATCCCCAAGCCTTCTCCACAACACCGCATCAAGGATGGAAGCTAAAAACCAGAACCACCTTCTCCAAAGACCTTGTCCTTAAATGTATCAAACATAACCCTGTCTATATACACCCGTAGGTGTATGTAGGTTGTGAAAATAATTCCAATAGTATTACACCCAAAATGACTCAATTTGATAAACATTTCCAGACAAAGAAAACATGCATGTTTTATTAACAAGAATGCTTGTAACAATTTCAATGAGATGCAAATTTAAATGAAAATATATTTCAAGAAGGATACAATAGAGAATGAGCCCTTTTAAATAGAACACACATGCTACGTGTTTCTTCAACGAAACACACTGTATGCTGACGATAATTACAAAATATCCAAATAGCACTAATCACAGAAACACTCCTAGGCACTAGCTTGTTGTGGGGATATAGGTACATCATATCTCAGTTGAATGGTACCCATAATCAATATCCTTCCCATACATGAGACACTAGGATGGGAAACTACAATGGCCTAGTGGTCCCCAATATCTTCAATGTTTAGTTACTGTTGTCATCGTCAAACGTGCTCATTGAAACATGGATGATACCACAGCGGATCACTAGCATTCGAGTCCTTGTCCACCCACCTAGATATTTATGTTTCCCACTTTATGGTCAAATAAGTTTCATATGTTAAAGAATACCATTTTCAAATATGAACACCATTATTGAAACGTAAACACACCAAATAGTATCGAAAATACCTTTTCAACCTTTGTGTTACTCAATAAACCGTTCTAAATTTTTATAAAACTACTTCAAGTAGTAAAACAATGTTTTTCACACCAAATCCAATAAACAACCCTCATTAAAAGAAAAATTTACACCAATACCATATACAAATAAATTTGGACTCCCAAAAATCATTTAATAAATCAATTTCAATGATCACCAAATAACCCTAAATGACACAACATTGAATAAAAATTAAAAACACCTATTTCCATATCAAATTGCAACATTAAAATTAGATGATCAATAAATGCAACCAAAAAATATTTCTCACAAAAAAAAAGGATATAAATAATTATAAATAGGATAAATAGTAAATATAAATTCATCCATGAATGTATTCAAATGGAATCAACTACCTTATGTGTTAAAACCCCAAATCATTGTGTGTAACTTCAACCGTACCACCGCCAAATCACAAGGGAGTGAAAATGAATCTAAATCCACCAGATTGGATCAAGAAACCCAAAATCAATCCCTATGTATCAATCCCTAGCAACTGGAAATTTGCAACTTCTTGAATGGTGTAATAAACACTAATTAAATTAAAGAAAAACCAATTTGGAATCACTTACTTGAGAAATATGGAAGTTTCACCACGAAATTCCCTCTTCAAAAATAAGTTACAAGATAGGTTGATGGATCTTTAAAGCCTCCCATGGATTCTAGGTCAAAAGGTGGAAGAAATTTGGAAGGTAGGTTTAATACTAGATGGGAAAATTTGGAATTAAAAAATCTTTGTAATGACTCATACACCTATGCACAATTTGGTTGAATGGTTTATTAAATTGTGCATCCAAACTTTGCGGCATGTTCTGGCCACTCAAAATTTTTCCATTTTCATCCAAATTCAAGGGGGTTCTTGGGGGAGTATAAGGGAAAAATAGATTTCATGAATATAAGAGTAAACATACATGAACAGAAGGATATATATATATGAAAATTTCAATTAAATTCACTATTCTCTGTTACTATTGGAAATCTGAGCAATATCAATGGTTATATACCAACAGTTTGACGAAGTGTTGGTATAAGAACCCAATACCAATGGTTTGGGTAAAATGTAGGTATAGGTATGTATGTGGACACATATACAATTGATTGGACCAAACTATTGGTATACATAATTTTTATATACACTTATACAAATGGTTTGGGAAAATAGTGTGTATAAGACTGTATATGTCCACCAATAATAATAGTTTGGTCAAACTGTTGATATAGGTAGTTTTTGTGGACACCTATACAAGCGATTTGGACAAAATTGTTGTTATAGGAAATTTTTTTCCCACATATACCAATGATTTTACCAAATCATAGTTATATACAGTGCCGTTTTTTATACATGATAATAATAATGAAAACAATAATAATATTTATAATAAATAAATCAATTTAAACTTTTTTATACATAAATAAATAAAATATATGTGTGAGTTTTTTACAACATAATTCTTCATATAATTGTTGCAGATTTGTTTGAATATTAGTAGGAGGTTGTGGTATCAATACACAATGCATGTTTTTTCAATAGAGGACTTATACCAACAGTTTGACCAGACTGTTGGTATATTTTTTTCCTTTTAAATTATCTACACCAATGCATTGTTAATTATTTGTATAGGTATTCTATACCAATGTTTTTGTTAAACTATTGGTATAGGTCCATACTAATGGATAGTAAATAAAAAGTCATACAACCCATTTTTATAGCCTATATAAAAGGTTTGAGGGGTTATACAAAAAACTTGAAGCCATTGGAATAGCCTATTTATTCCAGTAGTGAGTGGTAGTGTTGTGTAATTTTAGTAGCATGCGACATTAGCATGACCTTTATCAGTTTTAGTTTAGCACGAATACACATTTTTATAACCCTTTTTGTCCACTATTAATTGGTGGATATTTAGTTGGGGGTTGTTCTATGACTGATAGAGGTTATTTGAATGGGATTTTGGATATATATTTGTTGAAGAAACCATGTGTAAACATAATCAAGACCATGCGTAAAGATAACCATTGGAGAATTTTGAGTTGCATAAGTGTAGCTCACCCATGAATAAAAGTAAAGAAAGCCATATGTAAAGGTATACTGATGAAATATGGGTTACATAAGCATAGTAAACACCCACTATAAAGGTAATAGAGGCGTATATAAGGATCATGGAATGATTTATTTGGGTATAGGCTGGAAGATCTGGAGATGTGTAATGGTATTTGATGTTTTTCTATACCCGTATAAGGGTAATCCAATTAATACACCATGTTAGTCAAAACCCATGTTAGGGTATTGGTATTCTCATGTGAAGATACATGGTTCCAACATAAGGGTATCGAGTCTTGTATAAAGGTACATGGGGGCTCATGTAATGATAACCACTTGTGTCTGGGTACCAATGTAAGGGAACAAGAAGTAGCATAAGTGTAACCAATAGTGTTGTAATTGTTAATCCATATCCATGTAAGGGTTCCCACACAATAGTAAGGGTAATAAGTAATAAAAATAAGAGATCATGAATTCATGTTACACTATAGGGATGATTTCCTCCCTACAGCCCTAGGAAGATCATGATTCCCATGTCACATCATTTCCATTGTGTTGTGGAAGGTCCATATTTTTCAGAAGTGAAGATTTCAGGAAACATGGGGAAAACAACCTATTGTTAAAGATCTTGACGCATCTTGTGTGAGGATGAGATTCTGAAAATGTTTCATTAACAAATAGACATATCATGAACCATTGATAATTTTTTCATAGAAATTTTTTAGAGTGTTGCACCATTAAAGAAATGGTTAGGCCGTAGAATACTTTTGAAACTATTAGAGCATATTTCTGGGATATATCTTAAATTTTAATAAAGTAATTATTATTTGGGATTGTTCTTAAATAGATCGAAAAACACACTTGATGAAGGAGTTGAGTTTTTTTAATTTTTTTTTATTTTTTTGTAAAAAATTAATTGGTTATAAATAATTTTTAAAATGGGTGTTAAAGGGGTATCACCAAGGCCACCTTCCCTCCACCCAACACATTTGGCCCAGATTGATGACCTAGTGAAGGCAGCGGGGGGGGGGGGGGGGGGGGTGCTACATTACACCTTTGAATGAGGAGAAAGGCAGCATCATTGGTGCTGACTTCCACCTTATAGAAAGGGGAAAGGTAGTACCAAAGATGTGTCTATTTCCGCAATGCCCTATAAAAGGGATCCCCATCACCTCACTTCCATTTTACCACATCTCCCTTTATTAAATATATTATCCCTCTAAAAAAATTATTTTTTGTGTGTGGTGGAGTCAGTGTACCAAAAGAAGGATCTATTTTTTTGCAAACTATAATTTTGAAGATTTTTTTTAATTTAATGTTTATTATTTATTTAATTGAATTCTATTTATTTTTAATTATTTTATTCATAAAGTTTTTTTGTAAGTTCTAAATATTTTTTCTATTATGTATTTTAAATAGTTATATATAGTTTGGAATAATAATTATTATTAGTAATGATTAAGTATTGATTAAGTATAGAATACCTTAGGATTAAATATTATACAATTTTGGTAGCATAATGATTATGTGGTTATCTAAGAAACAAAATCCCTATCTTGAGACAAACAATTTGATGTGGCTCTGGAAAAGAAATAACTAGGGGTAAAACCTGAATGCAATGCTTTGACCTAGACTCAAATGGGAACTGGTGCACAACAATGGGCCTTGCTGCACTCCTGATTTGACACTATTATGGGATATTCTTAAGATAGTTCATATTTTCATTATAAACTATATAAATAAAAAAGAAAAGAAAAATAAATTACGAATATTTATCAATGATAAAATGATTATTATGATGATATAAAACGAAAAGGACAAGGACAAGGTCATTAAAAATGAATGTTATCATTAGTCAGTGAATTATTTTTAGTTACTTTAAGATATGTTATTTCTTAAGTAGAGTAATTAGTTATATATTGTTTATAAATAATAGTTATAATTAATAATGAATAAATATAGAATAATTAATGAATAAATTAATATTAAAAATGATTACACATGATTAGTTAATTATAATTAACTAATGAATATCAAATGTTTAATGATTAATGAATGAATAATTAAAGAATAAATTAATAATGATTATCTAGTGATTAAAGAACAATTGATTAGTTAAACATTTTATTAGGAAACATTAGTATCATTATTTAGGATACAATAATATGTTTTAAAATTTTAGTATCATGATGATTATATAGGTTAGAAAAAATAAATTTTATTATTAATGATTAAATTTAAATTACTTAATGAATAATGTAGGATTAGAAGAAAAATACATGAAATGATTAGATAATAATAATTATCATTGATAAAATAAATATTATGAATATATAAAATAAAATATAAAATAACAAACACATTAAATTACACATGAATGTTTTACAAAATACAAGAAATACCTTGAAATTTTTCAATTAAAAATGGTTTGGATTAGATGAACGTGACATTGGAAGTGTGATAAAATCTAGTTTATTTTTATTTGGTATCTTACTAACATCATCTAATGATATGTACTTAATAATTTAAGTAAATACATATAGAATATGTTATTATGATATTAAATAAAAATCAGTTGGGTTTTACCTCACTTCTGATGTTTGGCTCATATCATCCAATATATGTTTTGTTGAAAAATGTAAGTATTTCATGTATGTTGTAAAACATTAATATGTTATTTAATTTGTTTTTCTTCTCTATTTTAATTTATAAAATCATAATTTTCATTTTATCACAGATAAATAAACTAATTTCATGTTTTATTTTTCTTCTTACCTCTATTTCGAGAACATTTTGTGAGTTATATTCTAATAAATAGTTGTATTATATTTAATGGTATAAACAGATGTACTAAAATTTAAATATAGTATATATTAAATTGTCAACCATAATTTTCACTATCATATTATTGATCAAAAAACGTTTTTTATGTATAGAGTCAAGTTTTCCTGTGTGTACTGCTATGGGGAGGTTATTCAAACTAAGAAATGATCTACTTATAGTACACAACCAATAACAGTGGTCAGTAAAATTGATTGTGTAACCCCAATTGACCTTCGAGACATAATTTATGGATCCTTAAATCTAGGACCTGATATAGAGATCATCTCTATGAGTTATATGTATTTTCAATTCTTGGGAACAATGTAGAATCAATGATGTCTGTTGGTTTCTGATGCACATTGGGTCCAACCAATAAATTTATTTTCTCAATCGTCATATGGTACCATGATGGATTTATATGACAATGTTTTTACTCTACAACAACAACATTATGTTGTATGATGTTGTTGGCTTACAAGAGTTGTTGAAGATGGTCCACCCCATGAAATTGAGCCCATTAAAAGTAATGTTGAATAAGAAAACCAAAATGATCTCCCTGATATACATATCAATACGACATTCGATGAGGAGTTTCATAATGATGGAACAAATGGTGACAACAAAACAGATGAGGAGGGACCAGCTAAAGTTGGGGATGATATTTCTAAACATGCATTAGTTACATATTAACCTTGACCAACAATAAATCATTAACCACTATTTGCTTCTTGGTTAGAAGTAATGACAGTTGTGCCTGATTTCAGCATCAATGTTCTCACACCCACAACTGAGTTTCTCGGATTTGTACCAGATAGGGTTAGTGAGCTAGACAAAACCGTATATATTAGAAAAAAATTTCCCAGTACAGATGCATAAAAAATAATGTTATAGATTCTTCTCACTGAAAGGAACTATTGATATATAGTTCATGAATCTGTCCATAGAGAATATATCATATGGAATGAGAAGTGTGGGGATGATAGTAGATTATTCTTCAGGGGGATTCTGTACATTTCATTTAGAGGTTGGAGATTCTTGAGGATTGAGGAAGCTCATACATGCATTTATCCAAGCCTGGCATAAGATCATACATCATTGGACGTAGAATTTGTGTCATCCATTATCATTGAGATTATTAGTACATTCCCAGATGTTCTGATATCCCTAGTGAAAGAGATGATACAAAAAACATTCGATATTAATATTTCCTATAATAAGGCATGGATGGATAAATAAAAGGCAATTGTGAAGGTCTCTGGTAATTGAGATGACTATTATGGGGTGTTGCTGAAATTGCTCACCACACTGAGGCATCATAACAAAGTTATCTTCCATCTTGATACAAATGAACATTTTTCTCAAGATAATTGACCTGATCCATCTCATGTTCAATTTTATCAGTTGTTCTCCTTATTCCTCACATGTATCTCCTCATTTCATTTTAGAAAACAGTTCATTAAAATTTATTTAACGTTTCAATACGAAAAATAAAAGGGCATATTTTTTAATCAGGAAACCCATGATTGAAACCACTCACCTCTTCGGCATTCCATTTACATTATGGAGAATGAATATTATGACTCATGGAGTTGGTTTTTTGGAATATATCATCAACCATTTCACTATCATTCAGGGTGTCCGTAAGATATTTGTTCAGCATTCAGAAATTAATGAGGCAATAAATGGGGACCATTATACATAAAGATCCCCAAATGCTCATCATTATTACTATATTTGAAACGTTTCTAGCAACATGCAAAAAACATTCCAAAACGAACCGATGAATAAGGCATTCACGAGGCTTGGTATGTACTATCTTTGTTAATTTTTACTTTTTAAATGTAAAGATAAAATCAATATATGTGAATTATAATCCCTCTATGTAGAATATGAGACAGATCAACATTTTTTTAATAACATTTCAAACAAATCTGCAATTATAAAAAATGATTATGATTATATGTTGCATATTCCAAAATAAAAATTGTCATTGGCATATAAAGGGGGGGAATATGTATGGTCTCATGACTGCATACATTGTGGAGTGAATCGATGATTTATTTATGGGGATTTTCATGTTACCTATAACTACCCTAGTCTAAAAGGCATTATATAATTATGTGAAGTACTTTTTTATAGAAAAAACTAGCCTCAAACAGAATTCAGCAGGGGATAAGGTACATAAGACACTTTTAATGAGAAATTGAAAAACATATTTAGGATGAGTCTGGTTATCATATATCTTATATTTATTAGAAGACTCTTGATTTGATGTTAAATATAATTCAGACCCTATCAAAGATATCATCGGTGAAAAAATAGTGGAATTACTAGAAACCTTGAAATGTCAATGTGGAAACTTTTTGGACTTACGGTTTCCATGCGTACATACCATGACAACATGTTCCTCTATGAACATATCAGGGGAAGCATATGTTGATATTGTTTACCAGATGGACACAATTTATAATTGTCATTCTGTACCATTGATAACTATTGGGGAGTTTCGTTATTTCCCAATGCCCGAAGGCTAGCCGATGGTGATACCTAACATCAACCTGTTATATCCCCAAGGGAGACTGAAGGCCAACATGATGTGAATAAGATGGACTAGCCATAAGAACTGAGGCATAGTTTGAGATGCACTATATTTCAACAAGGAGGTCATAATCAAAAATGAATCCCTTAACATTGTTTGGTCACGTTCACACTCTCATACACAATGATGCATTGCCTTTATTGTGATATTCTCATATTGTAAACTATATGTTGTTATCTATTCTTTTTTACCTCGGTTTTCAAAAAATTATTTTATTGATATTATAATAAAATTTTATATAATTAAATAATTTTATCATATATTAAGTTACTGTACAACATTTAAAATTTTAGTATAATAATGATTATATGATCAACCATATTTGTCAATATTTTTTACTCTATAAAAATCATTATCAAAAAACAATTTCAATGTATAATGTCATGTTTTTCCTGTGTGTACTACTATGTGGAGGTTATACAAACTGAGAAAGGATATTGTTATATAACACAACCAGAAATATATGTTAGTAAATATGATTCTATAAAACTAATTGGACTTCAAGAAATAATTTGTGGGATATGAACCACAACACATGAGGAATGGTGACAACGACAGTGGTGATAGAATGCGTTTACATCATCATTATCATCATTATCACTATTCCTCTTGCATTGTGGTTAATTTCAAAAAAAATATTTCTTGAATTTCAGTTAGTGAACCAGAATGACCTGTACATGTGAGAAAATAATCATGAAACATACCGTCATGTGGAAAGTCATACATAAATTAAAATCACCCCATTTTCTAATAAACATTTACATAAATACAAAAAAATTATATATAAACGTATAAATCCATATCTTAAAAAAAATTATTTTATAGGTAAAAGTATATCTTAACAGTGTGTTAGTAATATTATTTTAAAAACATGAAGTCATACTATTTTATTTTGGTAAAAATAACTTCATAAAAAATGTGAATAAACATGGGATGTCTTGAAGTCTAAAATTCATAACATTATTCTGACCATAACATTATATTTACATTTTAGACTTACGAATGATTTCATTTGTTTATATACAGATGAATGATACCATACTACTCTCTCTGTAGGATAGCTTTGTTTCAAAGTTCTTGTTAGACGGTGATGAGGATCAATCAATCAGTGTGCGTCGTGTGCACCATTTTCTTCACAGGGAGCCTCCACATGCCATTAGACCATACTTGTGTCATGATGGATTCTATAGAATTGTCGTACTAGATTTCACATTTTTCGACCATCACATACTTGATTACCTTGTGGAAATGTGGAGAACAGAGACACACACACTCCACCAGCATGTGGGAGAGATGACCATGACCCCCTAGGATATGGAAGTACTTATCAGTCTTCCTATCCAGGGGGAATACGTTACTGGACCCACTCATGCATCTTTTCCTGAAATTGCTCAGTGATTATTTGGAGTCGACATTTTGTACGATATTTGGGCTACAGATGAAGCATCAATATCATTACCTTGGTTGGAGGAGCATATTCCACATTTAACTGATGATGCTGATGATAAGACTCTCATGCATTATACCCATGAATAAGTATTAATTCTCATTGGAGGGAATATGTGTTATGATCACTCAGGGATGCATGTGAAAAAGATATATCTAACCCTATAGGAGGACACTGATAGGACTGATAAATACAACTGGGGATTTTCTATCATGGAAAACATCTACGAAGCATTATATAGGCTATCCTACCATGACTACACTGATCTCGGGGGATGCATCATTATTCTTTATATGTGGGAATGGGAGCACATCCCCTCATTTCGTCCTCAACTATTAGGTACACCAATCACTATGGAGGAGTTTCATGATGTGTTTCATGGATGCTGGTATGACCAATCATCTCTATTGGTTTCTGATTCTACTAGAAGTTATGTAATTTAATTTCTCATTAATTTTCACTGTCGATGTTGTATTTTATAGGTGGGGTCAGAGACATAGTTTCTGCAAGGATCTTAGATCCATTTGGGTGTATATATAATAAATTTTGACTATCTCTTACTCGAATATGTATGTATATACAATCTATCACCATCTAACAAATTTAAAAATAACATCAATTTTATTTTTAATAGGGTGATTTTTTGATAAATTTGACATGTCATTCAGATTTCATGGCTTCTATACGAGACTATAATGGACTAGTTTCCACCATACATAATTATTTGTAATAAGGATGTAGTGCCCCTCATTCAATTCCATATTATTGAGTGGAAGTAGCCTGATAGAGTCATGTGCTAGTTTTGATGTGTTCAGCCTATTCCATTACCACTGAGACCGACAAAGAGGCATCCTGATGTGAACCTGATAGGTAGTTAGAATAAGGACCGGCACCGAGTACTTTATAAAATTCTCTACGGATAGCATAGACATGCATAGTTTTGTATATAGGATGTACCTACAAATCAATTCTTTCATTCAGAGTAGGTCGAGTGTGAGATGTTGTATAGACTGATGTCTGTACTATATCTTACCCGACACAACAGATAGATTCATAAGATTGTATGCTAATAAATTTCCAATACATTGTTTATTGAACTATTTCTAATACATTTTTAATCTCTTTAAAGGGAACTCACCCAGATAATATTTTTTGAATTAACGATGAATATATGGAGGGGTATTTATCTAGGTAGCCATTTTTACTAATGCACTGGAGCTGATTTCCATTTATCATGAACTTTCTAAGAGCATGTTTGAGAGTCCAACCCAGAGAGAAGAGGTTTCAAACTAAGAGGAAAATCTTGCAACAGCTATTAGTGATGAGGAGCCATGATGACGTAGACATAGACATTGTCGTGCTGCACATGATGCCTAACTCGTTCCAAAGGTTGTGGTCAACCCCCTTGTAGTCCGAACTCAACCTATTCAGGATGTGCCTCAGGTGTCATGGGTTCAGTCTTTCATGATATGATGTCCAAAGATCTCCTCAGCTTGGGTTCCAAATCCATCACATCCTTGGGGTCCAGATCTATCACATCCTTGGGGTCTAAATCCATTGCATCCTTGGGGTATAGCTCCAATGAAGCCTTGGTTCCCCACTTCAATTATGGATGGTCCTTCTACCAACCTAGCGGGATATGGATTAAGAGTGTAGTTCAACATGAAGTTGACATCTCCTTCCAAAAACACACAGATGGAGGATGCGACAGTCGATGTTCCAATGCCTAAAGATTACCCTTTTTAGGTCATCAGACTCCACATCAAACTCAAAGTGAACATATTATTCACATACCCCCATGTGGGATGGAATATCATCACCATAGACATAGACATTGATTTTTCATGTTCATTTATATGTTTTATGTCTATTTATATGAAGATAATATTATTACTATCATCCCTTATTATCTGTTTATCCAATTTTTATGTTTTCATTAATATTTTAGTCACATTTTATATTTGATAGCTTTCAATGTCAAATTCTTGAAACATAGGAATAATTATTAATTTTCAAGTAGATAACATTAAAATCATATAAAATATATAGTACAAAAAATGTAAATAAAATTTAAAAGATATACTAAACATTTAATTTTTTTAGAAAATAAAGTGTTTTATAAATAAAATAAATAAACGAAAATGAAATTAATGTAAGAAAAGTTACTCAGAAGTGAGAGCGAAAATAATGAATATCAAGAATGATTCAAAGCCACCTACTTGAATTTGAACATTGATAAAATATAAACTACAAGACCCATATAAATAAAAATTAAAACATAGATTATTAATTATATTTTTAATAAATGTTTTAATTTTCATTTATATTGTTTATATAGTTTATATTTTATAGGATAGAAAAGTCACGTACTTGAATCATGTTTATGTTTCATTTTGGTGGATTATAAAGATTATAAATTATTTTACATAATTTTTTTTTTCAGAAATTCATTTTATTCATGACTATTTCATATATGATTAATCCATTTTTTAATATTCATTTCTGTTGGGATTATAGTTTATATTTTATATGATATCAAAAGCACGTACTTGCAACATTTTTATGTTTCTATTTGGTCGATTAGAAAACATATAAATTATTTTTCATGAACATTTTTTTATGAAATTTTTATTATTTTTGAATATTTATTATATTTTTAATCATTGTTTTAATTTTCATTTATATAGGTCTTATAGTTTATATTGTACAGGCTAGCAAACTCACGTAATTGAAACATTTTTATGTTTCAAGTTGGTGGATTATAAATATTTTAAATTACTTTTCATCATCATTTTGTATGATATTCAATTTACTTTGAACTATTTATTATATTTTTAATCCATGCTTTAATTTTCATTTAATTATTAGTCTTATAGTTTTTATTTTATAGGCTAGTAATGTCAGGTACTTGAAACATTTTTAAGATTCAAGTCTGTGGATTAGAAAGCATATAAATTATTTTTCATCAACAGTTTTTAAGAATTTTTTTTTTATCATAGACTATTTCTTATATTTTTAATCAATGTTTTAATTTTCATTTATATTGGACTTATAGTTTATATTTTATAGGTTGAAATAGTCACCTACTTGAATAATATATAAATTATACTAAATTTTTTTAATATATATATATCTATATATATTTAAAAAAATTAAAATTTAAAATTAAAATATAAAATATGTTAAAAATGTTTTTTTATTTTTCTTATTTTTGGGGAAAGGATGAAGTACAGTAGATACCTTTGGACTTAAACAATACAATGTAGTGGTGATGCCTCCCTTGAGGCACGTTTTAAAAAAAATAAACGTATGAATTTAATTAAATTTTTTACTAAAAATATATTAAAAAAATCCTAAAAGAGTTATACTTGTGGTTCCTTGATGGTTTAAATGATAATGATAAAGACCACGATCTTCATGCCCTATACATTTCGTTTTCCATATTTGCATGTATGGAAAAAAATACGGGAAGATGCAGTTTTACTCAGTGGAGATTATCACAGGTATTCTATCTCCCATATTATAATAAACATATGATACACATAGAGGATTTAAGGTTTATTTATGAATCTTTAAATGTTAGTTACATTATACACTAATATTTTTATAAGAGGATAAGTTCTTTATCACATGATATATATTTAGATAGAAGGATAATCTCTAGGAAATTCATGCATATCCAAAAAAATATGGAATAAAATAGAAATCTTTAAACACATCATTTTATGAAGATGTGATTTCCATTAAAATAATTTGGATCTTTCATTCCAATGAGGGACTGAAAAAACCCAAGTGTGTTTGTTATTGTACTGAAAAACACAAGAATAATTATTCTATACATATTCTTGAAAGAAGAAGTGTTGCATCAGGGGTGTTTATATAGGATGTTAAGGACCATTAGAAGGAACATAAAAAAAGAATCTACCTACATTTGAAGATGTATTTAGTGTTGCTGATGATGTGACCTAAATTTCCATAAATTATGTATGAATCCATTCAAAGGAAGTGATCAAAGGAAGAGCAAGAAGGTGATTCTTTCCACTGGTAGTGATCCAATGAAGGACCGATATATGAAGTGACCATTGCGAAGCTGTTAGATACCCCAACACATTTAAGGAAATGAGTATTGGCATAGGAGTAACCAAGACCGAACCAATAGGAATCGAGATTAGTATTATTGGTACCCTTAATCAATGTTAGTAGGATCCTCCTTGGGCAATCCCATTTTAGTGAAAAAGTATGAAAATTTAACCATATTTACTTCATTCATGCACTATAAAAATAATAATCAATCTAACATCTAGTTAATGAGAATAAAAATGTACCCACAAGGTTTAGTGGTCAAGATAATTTAGTGAAAGTGATGAATTTATGGAGAAAGTGTTTTAATTTCTAAAGAAAGTGTATAGCCTAATTCACCTCCTCTCTTGTTAATCTCAAACTATGTCCCTTGTATAATTTTGATAATGATGGGATGGAAATTTTACTCCAAGACATCCCACATCCAATCTTGGGAAACCAAGAACAAAATTTAAACCTCAATTGATTTGTCCTCCAGAACCAGTGGGAATTGGTTCACATTAATGTTCATCATGAAAAATAATAATTGAATCTAATGTCTCTAAAAAACCCAATACCAATGCCACAACGCCCCATAAGAAAAACTTTGTTATTATAATTTGTGATTTGTATTAGCATATGGGACATCAATCAAATGTTTGGTTTACCCAGAATGATAACATACGCAGTTTTAGGGGTTTGAAACCACAATTAGATGTTTGGGTTTATGTTATAGATCAACAATTGACCTACAAAATCAATATATAAAGGAAGTATTAGTGACCTCTTTTAGTGGCCGCTAATGTTGAAAAATATTCCAGTGGGATTTTTCCCACCACCAGTCGTATCCTCCATGTTTTCACAGAAACACACCTTCATATCACACCGTCAAATATGATGCTGCCCATGTATCACCATGTAACCCCCAAAAATCTCTAAGAATCCTTATCCTACCCTCAGACACTTCGAGTGGCCCTTCGGTTGCACCCTGACATCCACCAACCACGCCTCATGTTCCCCAGACATACCCCAACTCCCTCCAGCCACCATGCATCCACCATGGCTGATGAACAAACATCCCTACATTCTAATACTTCACCTCAAGTGTCTATTCTTATCAACGTATATATCACACAACCAAAATTGGGTATTTTGTGTGGATACCATTAGTGAACGCTAAAATTGGTCATTGTTCATCATTACTGACCGAGAAATTGTGATCGCCGAAAGTGGTCATTTGGTGGCTATTAAAGACCATTAGAGACTAGTTTTGGAGGTTGATAAAGGCCTTGATTATAGTATTGATAATGTGAAAACAATAATATTGCGATCAAAGACAACTAAAATCTAGAAAATCATTGGGAAACAACTATATATTGAATTGTGAAATGGACAAGTAAACAAAACGCTTATTTGAGGTATTGTTTTCCATATATGAACCATAAATTATTTCCAATTAAAACCCAAAAACATGAATTTAATAGTTAGATCCATATAAAATGACTTCAAAATTCCATGAAATATTAATAAAACATTATTAATATTTTTTCATGAACATGAGAAAATGAAACATCAATCGGATGTGTGGTCTGCTTGAAACGACTGAATATACGGTTTTAAGGGTTTGACGACCCTTAAAAATGTGTGTTTAGAGGTAAAAACCAACAGAATTACATCTAAATACCATGAAATTAAATGTAAAAAAATGCACTATGATTTTTTAAATGGTCACATAGATGGATCATTAATCCATGGTTTTGTTTCCCCGAGTTGACCCGAAACAGACTTCTACTATTATCAAATTGAAAAATGTGCATTTAACCATTCAATTATTTTCTTTTTTATAGATCAATTTAGTTTAAAATCATTAAGGATCTTATGTTATTTTTGATTCCCTAATAAATATGTTTTTATTTTTATGTATATAACGTAATGAAAACATCACTAAAGAAGCCTCATAGTCCTGTGGAGCACAAAAAAATCTCTTGTGTTCTTGATTTTTTTCTTCCTCTTTCCTAGAAATTCATCTATATTAGTATTTTTATTGGACATGCATTTCTACCATTTAGCATCAGAGGGAGGTTTTCGTGATCCATGATGTCGAATTCCAATCCCTCATCGCCCCGACAGTCCCAGACATCATCAAAACATCCACAAGCCCTCATTGAAGTTGAAAGTGGTTCTCGAGTGGTACATGTGGTGGTTAAGGATGTCAGGATTTCAAAAATATATCCATTTATCATGGTAAATTACTACTATGACTTTTCCTTTGTGATGAAGGCTATTCTCCAAAAAACACAGAATTTGGGACACCTTTTGTCACTGGTTGTGCTGAACTCTAGGAAGAATAGATATCACTAGAGACCGTCCTAAAAGTCACCTCGTCAAATATGATCTCGATTCTCACCATCTAGGTAAGTTACAAAGATGAATTAGACACTGTCAAGACCATGTGCATCCACATTAGTCGAGTGGGAAAGGATAATGATTAGAATATCAACAAGGAGTACAAAGGAATTGCATTCCATAATGGAGAATCAGTTGAATAATTCTTGAAGTGACTTAGTAGGTTTTTTCAATCAACACACAAGCCTTGGTTATCAAGAGGCACAACACAAGGTTGTTGAGATATATTCCTTTGTCTTAAAATCTTGTTTCTATGAAATTTATCTTTTCTATTAAGAAGATCATATACATATAAATTCTCTATGTGGAAGAGGTAATCAGGAGACTCAAAGTGATAAAGTACTATTTTGATCCCAAACCCACCACCATTACAGGATAAAGGAAACTGTCCATTATGGGGGAGTAGGTGGTGTGGATGATGGAGTGAAAGATGGGGGAATTATACATCAATGAATATTTTTCTAGTAACTAACACCATTGACCAAAACACCAAAATACAGATGGTGGGAATGGGGGAAATGGGTGGGATGGATTGGGATCCAAAAACTGATGTAGGGAACTATGGAGCTACTATATAAAAATGGTCTATTGAGAGAAATATTATTATTATATACTAAAAGAGTTCTAGGACCATATAATAAAATTTGACTATGATGATACCATGATCCATTTAGAGAGGGTGTGCCCCACTTTTTGTGATTCCTCTATACCATGTTTCACCACTCCCAATTCCACACCACCAAAATGTAGTCATATATAGTTGATCGAGGTGAAGGTATTTTCTAAACACGGTTATAGGACAGTGAAAAAAGACAAACTATAGTACATCGACACTAGTTCCAAAAACCATAGGATTGGTTGTCACACTATCTTATCTAAGATTGGGTCTAGGATCCACAACATCATCATGTTTGGTGATGGATTCATCATCAACATTGAGGGGTGTGGAATGATCATGTTTTCCTGAAAGACCTAAAAACACCACATGATCATGGGGGTGTAAATCATTCCAATTACCACCACCAACATCATTAGAACGAGAAAAATTTACATGAATTAGTTTTAGGTATTAATCAATAGAGGCATCTAGAAGAACCATTTCCTGCACTAGAGCTAGCTTCCTGGGGATAATGCTTTGTTGATCAACTACAATAACTAAGACTCAACATTTCACAAATTTAATTCTTTTCTAAAGGGTAGGAGAGGTGTCGTGGAACTAAAATGTGAGGTATGAACACATGAATTTATAGTTATTTCACATGCTCTCTAAATGAGATATGGTGTGAGGGATTCCTGGGATTTATCACGAGGATCAATTCTAGGAGAGTGAAATTATCGGGATGTACTAGTGATTGTAGTTTCCTCTGAAAGGGGAGCATCACATAAAGCAAGCCCTCAAACTTGTCTATTATGACCTCTTATGACTAATCATGTAAATGAAACCAAGTGAGAAACACTACTTTCTTCTTTTCTTCGGTTACACGAGACTAAATTTGGAACAATATAAATTCAATAAAAGAAATGGATCCATTAGAATAAAAAATCTTTCAGGCCATAGTGGAGGTGGATACTAGGTGTAAGCTGAAGGTCCTCCAGACTGACCGTAGTGGAGAGTTCACTTCATTGTAATTTTGTGAATATTATACCGAGTATGGAAAACATTAGAAACTCAAATATCCTTAGTCACAAAAACAAAATGTGGTCATTGAACAATACTACCAAACAATGGATTCCATTTCCAGAAACATGCTGAATGAAAATTTCCATCCCATGATGTTCTGGGGTAAGGCTGTCTCCACTGTTGTATTCATCCCTAACCGAGTTTTGACACACATCCTTGACATGGTGATGTCATATGACGCCTGAAATGGAAAATTACCAGTGATCAAATTTAACCACACCTCAGGAAATATTGCACGTGTTAAAAATATGAAACCTCACTTAAGGAATCTTGATTATTCGAGTATGTCGGGGATCATCATTGGTTTTGAGTTTGGGTCCCATGCATACATCATGTATGACCATGATGACAATCATGTGCATGTAATGAATGATGTAATCATTGATGATGCAACACAGTGGGATTGGAGTGATGATAAAAAACAAGATTTTTTGAGTGGTGATGAAAAATTCCTTATTGAGCACACTATGGTATATATACCAGGGATGAAAAAGACTGAAAACACTATCGGATACCTGAGATCATCACGCACACCCACTAGTGCATGCTCTGTAGACTCTATAATACCACATGCGGTCAATGAGATTCCCAAAATCTAAGCCATAGAGGACTTTTCTCCAACCCCACAAGCTTAGATAAAGAACAGGACACAAATCTTGATGATTCCCCAGTTTGGTTTCACACCATCAAAAGCATTATCAGAATGAAAGTTCCAACTGGGTGTGCATTGTGAATGGTCGACTCTGTTGACTTATAATTCACTGTTACTACCAAATAAACCTCTTTGTATGAATCAGAAAAAACACATGTACAAGCCCAAAATAATTTTTGAGGATAAAAAGAGGAAATCATCATCTGGGGAAGTGATGGAGAAGAAGAGGTATTGAGTGTGTTTTTAAACAAAGAAAGCCACATGCCCTCCTAGGTGTAGGTGAAAATAGGAATTCATTTAGAGGATCAATATTATTTAAATACATACAATTGTGAAAAATAGTGACATGATATCCCACAAGACCACCCACCTTCCCACCGTGTTCATTTTAGAGAAGATGTGATGAGTAAAAAAATGACTTCAAGGATGAACGGCTCATAGAAACTCTAATGAAGCCCTTTAGTCATTCCCTATTTCAATATCTATTCCCTAAAATTGACATTGATGATACCCAGTGAGTGTGGTGGAAATTAGGTGGGGTGAGATTTTTGACTAATTTCAGGTTGTGATAAATTTCACCAAATTCCCTCCACCCACATTATTTTACCACATCTATTATCCTTTTTATGGCTCAATGCAGTATGACATATTTATGCCTCCCACATTTTTTATTGAAATTCTAAAAAAGTATATCATTTTTGTGTATATAATGAAATGAAACCACACTAGAAAAGAATAAAAATTTGTTGGGGCAAAAAAACATTCCTTATTGTGTGAAAGTGCTCAAAATGATGTGATATCATAGTAAATCCATGTTATTATTATTTTTTAGGTTTACAATAAGACACAACATAATTAGAACTTACAGTATTCTTGGAACAACTAAATATAAGGGTTTTAAGGGTTTCACGCCAATTAAAAATCTATGTTGGAGGGTCAAAACCAACTAAACGACATTTGAATGCCAAAACATTATAAGATAACAATTTTACAGTGAACTTCGAAATGGTTAGGAGAAATTAATGTTAATAGGAGGTGTTGTTTGTCTAAGATTACATGAAACACACAGTGGTCATTTTCTATCATATGAGGTGACATGAGCATTAGATGGATACAAGGTTGATTTTTATAGATCAAAAATTTATCAATGGTAATTCTCCCATGGTTTCATTTCAATAAAATTGTGTTTTCATAGTATGGTACCCTTTTACCTGATTTTTCACATAACTCAAAATCTAAGGGAAAACACCAATTTCAATAACATAATAATATTCATGTATCCAATCAATATGTTAATGCTTTAAATAGATTCTAGATGACTTATAGATCATTTTACAATGATTTCATTCCATAAGAGCTCATTTGGTTTATTTTGACCCCTACAAACATGATTTTTGAATATTAAAAAAATGACAATTAATGCAAAAATGAACTTTTAATTTTAGTTACCAAACAAATCATAAAATTCATGTTTCATTGATTATGATAGATCATATTTGATTCAAAGAATTTTCTCCTATGTTTCACATCAATCATAATTTGTTTACTCATTTTTTGACACCCTTATGAGAGATATGACATTTTAATAACACTAGAAAATGTTATCTTCCATTTTACATCATATTAGAAAACACATGCATCTGATGGATGTGATGTTGATTTTTAAAGATCAAAAAATTGATCGATGATCATTCTCATATGATTTAATGTCATTAAAATTACATTTTCATAGTATTATCCCCCTTTTATATGATTTTTAACATAACTCCAAATCCAAGGGGTATGTAAAAATTTGGATTATACCAAGAAATTTATATATCTGATCCATGTTTCAATTAATTATAAATAATTTCAATGGCCTAAATAATGTTGTCCATATATTTCATATTTACTAGAGCTCATTTAAATAGGTTTTACACCTACATATATGAATTTTAAATCATTAAAAAACTGATAATAAAAGATAAAATGATCTTTTAATTGTACCAACCAATCCATGAATACTATTATTATGCATTTGATTCTGATAATGACCATACCTGACTAACAACTAAACTAGTTTTCGGATCAATAGCCACATTCCCTCAAGTGTGTGTCGCTGAATTCTAGTGGCTGCCCACCAGTGGCGGGGGTATATTGGTGGTGCGATGGGGAGACTATACCATTAGGAATAGAGTTTAAAAGTGGTAAATCATGTTTAAATCGATGTATAATAGCAGAATAAGTAATAAAGGAAATACCAAGTAGTTGAAGTTAAATTTAAAGACTAAACAAAAGTGAAAGGCTAACGCCAATACATGCAGTGATGCATGCATGTCCAGATGATTCTAAAATACACAAGCATGAGGAATAATAGAAAGTACGATGAAATAAAATGAAATTATCCCAAAGTCTAAATACATTAGAATCATATGTAGTAGCTCAGTACTTTTCTCCCTATCTACGTATTAAAAATCACAACAAAAGCAATAAAATCTTGGAACTTAAAATATAAAGATCTTATCAGGTACCCTAGGGAAATGGTGGCCCGAGAAGGGTGTGATATATAATCCCATTAAGCCACCATCAATGGGTTATATATCAATAAGGTTAGTTCACTATAAAAAACTGTGTTTCTACATTGTTGAGTAAAACGAAGTAAATAAATAAAACTACAGTATTGGTTCTTAAATGGATACCTAATATATTCTACCAGCTTCATCCTAATTCATATGTCCGAACCAAGGAAACCTATAGAAATATAATTGTTATTCATAAGGAATCACATGTGAAGATAAATAAGTTATTCAACCCCAAGCTTGTTTTTTGTCTTGGTAGACACATCCCTAGGGAATCATCCCAATAATTAATACAACTTTTTAATCCAAAAAAATAATAGTAATATTAATAATGCACCATAAGTAATCCATACAAGGAACTCATCAAATCTAGTAAGGGTATCTTGGTCCCATCCAAGGCTATCCATAATGGAATCCCATGGGTCACTATAGGAGCCCTCAATATAACCAATACCAATGAGTCCCTCCAAGGTGGCCCATAATGGCGTCCCTCATATCACTCATGGTATGAAAACACTGAGTCCATTCCATGTATCTCACATAGGGGATTTATTATCAAATGAGGCATGATGTAACCATATTTCCAATGATTCGGTCAATGGTTGTTCCCCGTGGGAACTATTGTCACTCATGAGTATAAATAATCCACCCAGAGATCTTGTCCAAGGAAAGGGAAAAGATTACTCCAAGCATGTCATGTACATCAAATCTAATATCATTGAATCCAATCACAATGTATTTAAGTCAGGATATGTGTTATCTCCTAGCCTGAAACAAGTGAGGCATACACATTCACAATCACATATCATCAATGTGGAAAGGAAATAATATATTCAAAGAAGATACCCCAATCATCTCATAAAATCCAAGAAACTATCGAATAATGAAAAAGGAAATAGGAATTAATCCTATGAATAAGAACATGGAAAAGAGAAAATGCACATGTGGCACACAATGTAGAAATTTAACAATTTAAATGAATCACAAGGCATAATATGAATGCAAAGTGGTATAATACATAAGCGATTCAATATAAAGAATGAGGCATAAGGCATAAAGAAATATGAAAAAATCCCAATGTATAAGGTATCCAATGTGAATCATAAATCATAACCAATGAATATGTCACAAGAATGAGGAGTAATTGTTAATAATTGTGATTAGGGAATTTATGAAGGGGGAAAACTCATGGTTGATCATTTATCCAAATTTGATTATTTACAAAAAGTATTTAAAAAACTGATAATCACTCTTAAGGGTGTTCAAACAACTTTATTTATTGGGAAGTAGGCCTAAAATTAGAAATCACACCCGAGAAGGTGGATCAAGACAATTTGATCGACCAAGGGTTGGTTTTCCAGACAATAGGGTCATAACAGATAGGGTAAAAGGTACATTTTAATTTATGTGACATGTTGGAGGTGTCACCATAATGTTCTGGAATGTGGAAAAAAACACAACATATATAATGGAATGAAACATTAGGAATTAATCTTGAAAACATACTTTAAACCAAACATATTATAGCATGGTTTGATTTGGTCTAGTTTGAGAGAAAATTAAGAAATATATGAACAACCTACAAATAAGAAAAATTAGGTTACACCAAAATAGGGAAACAAAGGATGAAAGAAATAGTGGAAGGAAGGAAGAGCAGTATAGAAATTTCTTTATGATTTCTTGCCTTCTAATAATAAAGGGTTTAGAGCTCATATGAGGGAGATAAAATAAATCCAATGTTATAGAAGGAGGGGATATTCATACATGAGGGTGGAGATGAAACCTACTAGAAGGATAGAAATGGGGAAGAGGGAAATAAAACATTTATATCGTTAGGGTAAAAAGTTCATTTACCCCTCTTTACTAGGTCACACAGTTTGGATGATCAGTCTACCTAATCATGCACCAACTGTGAATCTCGCACTAATTAAATACCACAACCCACAAGGGGTTTCCACAAGGGTTCACCATGCATTCACCAATCATGCACTAAATAGTACACACACACACACACTACCTAAGTGGAACTAAGCAGGTTGTTGACGTGTACAATTTATAAAAATTGTGCACAGTCCATACAAACCCTCTACTAAAAACTGTAGACACCCAACATGATCTTGAACCTCCTTTTACATTGTTATATTAAACCATGTAGTTGCTGATACTTCACGGAACTTGGATACATAGTCTCTCTTAAGGGATGCACAGTTTCAAACAAACCATTCACCCTACATGCTTCTACCATAAAGTAGGATTTTAGGCTCTAATTCTTTTGAAACCTGATGGAACACTTGTAGGACAACTTTTTCCCTAAGCCTAGTATAAAAAAAATATTTAAAGTAATATAACTCTTATAATTTTATTTCAAAGATCAATTTATAGAAAATATGTCCACCAAATGACAAATTTTAAATTCATTTGGAATTTCATCATTATCAATAACATAGGACACTACAATATCCCCACAATAAATATTCTTATCCCCATGAATCATTAGGGAATTGAAGCGAATGTCACTCAACCTAATCTTTTCATGAAACCCTGTTCAAACGGATGCACTACATTTCCAAACACCAAACAGAGCTCCAAGAATCACCTTAAAATATGGTAAATAAGCTATATAATCTCAAGACAATGGTAATACATCAGACTAAAGCATTGAGAAAGAGCTTACCTGAGCCTATATAAACTATAGAGATGGTCTCCATGTATTCTATTTACCCATCAGGCTTGTGGTGCTTCCACCATATGTTCTGTAATTTTATGTGCAATTCTAAATCATGATATCTCAACCATTGGAATTTTCTTTCCACGTGTTCTTGTCAAGTTATATTGATTCTCAAGAAATGATAAAATATTCCTTGTCTGTAAAATGTTTTAGTTCCAAATTGACATCATTTAAAATGATCATCCCACATCTCTTGATGAAAAAATTTGTTCAAAAATTATATTGAACCATACCACTGGATGGAGTTTCCCAAAAAATCCTCACAGTTCGCATCTAGTAATATAAATGGATGAAAGGTCAAGTCACTACCAAACAACTCTTCAAATAATTTTTAGCTTAGATGGGTGGAATTTTTTTAATCCTAAACCTGATTCATTTAAATGAAGTTAACTCATGATTTTCTCTAAGAACACTCATTGAATCCTATAACAGGCATAGGGTGATGACTCTAGAGAAAACGTCACTTTAAATTATCATACCTCATCAAGAACATGGGTGCTTTCCAGAACCAACATAAAGGTATCAACACCCTTCCACAACTCATCCATGCCTAACTATAAGTAAGTGTTTCCTTTGAATCATAAACTGGATCCCAAAGGTCTCACTCTAAGGAAAACATTATACTATGTTTACAATAGAGAAATTATTAAAAGTCGAAACAACCACATAACAAGAACACTAATTATGTTCAAATCGGCATCCGCCTAGAAATAAAGACAAAGGGAGAGAATCAGTGTCCCTGATTCCATCCATGTAATTCCATCTTGGGACCCAGATATCACTTAGGAAAAACCATGTCTCTATGTATAATCATGCTTCAATAGTGCACTATGATAGAGACAACTCAACATGCCCAATGACTTTTAAATTTTAGCATGATGTGAAGCTGATGCACTCCTAGTGTACACATAAAATTTCAATATAGGTTATATAATCATCATCCATATTAGTGTATACTAAGAAGATTTTAGACGTTAACCAAAAAGGACATGAGACTCTCCCACTACTAGGAGAGCGAAGTGATCGATACAATTTCAAAAAAAAATCGTTCCAACAACATAGAGAAAGTTCAGTCAGAACTCTTAGAAAAATATCTATTAAAATGGATAGGGATCACATGATGACACACCTCCATCAATGATCATAATTATTTTATCACAAGAGGCATACAACGATCACTCATGAAAAACCATAGAGGTCCATCCACAACCAACAGTGTCTTTAAATGTTGTATGTACATCCATAAACCACATCGTCATGTTCTGTGGTAGGCATTGGATCAACTAAAAGATTACCAGAAAAAATAATATTAATCAATATCTACCATTTACAGATGGACATTCCAAAGTTATGCACGCTCTATATGGAGGACATCCCATGAAACTTTTGACATGACACTCACCACTATAGGAGTTTCCTAGCTGTTGGATCTTCTGAAGAAGGGATCTCATCCCATGGCACATACTCCCTCGATCACAGACTAGGAATCCTACACATGAACAGTATGATTTTTCATGAATTAAATCAAAGATCTTGAATAATATTCAAATAAGAGTGCTATATTAGGTCCACACATAAACATACACCACACTCTCTTCCTAAGTTACATCCATATTCCCGATATCATTAAGTCTAAAATCCAAATGATGGATCAACATTTCAAACAGTTAATTTTATTTAAACATCGACCCCAAAATAGCGGTGAGTTTGGTTCCCTCAATACCCAATTCACTATACACAGGAGAAAACCTCTGTTCATTGCATCACTGATCAATGATTAAAAAACAACCACCCAAACCAAATAACTTGATTACCCCTTTTAATATCTGCATGGGTACTTCATGTAACAACACATACTACCTTTATATTACATGATAAATGAAACTTCCTTGATAACATCCATATACTTATCATCCCCATGCATCTATGTAACTGATGTCCCACTCAAAAGAAAAATTGATAGTTGCATTACTCTGCATGGCTATAAAACATGTTTATAACATTCTATGTCAACTAGAACTAAAAGGGAAGGAATGGAAGGGTCACCTGACCAACTATGTGGCTTACCATTACCTTGGCATGTATAACCCACTAGAATGGAAAATTTTGTATTTATCACACTCATTGATGTTCTTAAATAACACAGAACCACATTTTAAAACAAATGTGTTATTTAGGAAACTAAAAGTCCTACATGGACAATGAAACCCAAGTAGTACCATACTTCAGAAAAAGAATCAAAATCAACTATATAAATCCTTGAAGTTCTAATGGCACTACCCACATCATGATATCCCCCTACCGAGACAAGAAGGATCAAACCTACCATAGAATGAAATCAAGAAATGTAATTGGGCAAAAGATCAAACAACTAAGGTCCGAGAAATAACAAAATAAGACTACTAGAAACATTCACATTACCATTTAATAGTAGATACTCACAGAAACATCTATCTAGCCTTAAATGAGGGCCAGGATAAAACACCACTTATGGTTCCATATTAATGCATTAAATAAAAAATCATTTAATTATTTAAACATTTCTAGCTGTAGTTTTATTGGAAGGCTAATACCTATATAATTAAAAGGAATATGGAAAATGGTGAAAAGAAAAAATGGAAGGTTGTAATAACATTATTCATGAGAATTATATATTTATTAAGAACTAGTTATAATCAAGTCATTGATTAGATAGACCCCATTTCAAATAAAATCTTCAATTAATTTATAAGACATCCCAATTGGAATAGTTAAAAAAATTCCGATTGTACATTATAACTGGAAAATCCATTTAGGATGTAATTAAAATATTAATTAATTAATTTAAAATATATAATTATATTTAAAAATTATTTAAAAATTATTTTGTAAATTAAATAGGTCTGGTCAAATGGATGGCACCAAACATTTACATAAAAACCCATATTGGTGGCTACAAGAATATTGAAATGTCCCTCAACAAATAACATAAGAAAACCCCCATGAGGTTAATCACTAAGGAACACCAAAATGAAAGGGGAACTATGAGGGTCCTATCGTTCTATATTCAGTTCAACTAAAATAATTTAGACAATTTAAGCATTCAGTTTTTAAACAAAACTCTTATCGAGTTCACCTTTTAAGAAAAATGTCACAAATGACATTTTTTTGTCCAGTTGTGCGTTTAATTTTTTTTATCAGTCATTAATCCCAAGAAACAATGGTATAAGACATGATAAATCATCCAAAACATTTATGGTAAAAATTGAACAACCTTTATTTTCTAAACTATTTCTATGTATAATTCTCAGAACTAATTTTTCATGTTTATGGGTTACCACTTCCCAATTAATAAAGTTACCATACAATTTTGAAATTATAGTTGGATCCAATATAACAGAAACCATTATTTAAGGATTAAAATAGTTCTACAACTTTGACATTTATGCACTAAAATTTATATATATAATATGAATATACAATGGTTCAATTACATGGGTTACCCTGTTCCAATTCATAAAGTACCAAACCCTTGAAAATTGGAAATTGGATCCCATTTAACTAAATCCATAATGTTCCATTCCATGGATCTAATAGTTCATGGATTAAACATTTCATAATATATTAGGGAGGTTTCACTATGAATAACCATCTTCACATTTTAAATTTTATCCTGACATGTTCTAAAAAATTCATATATTTTAAGATGGAAAGGAAATAGTTAATCATGAAAATTAACCATGGAAGGCTATTACATTACTAGTTATGCTTAAACAACATGCTAAAAATAACACTAATACTATGAAATCATAGAATAAAACTAAATGAAAGTATATTAATCAAACACTTAAACATGTATTACCCAAGCATGTAATGAAATACCTATGTAGGTAAAATCTATGTATATTGCTAAAATCACCTTGTATGGAAGCCAACTTGCAGGAAAATAGCACATAAGGCACATTAAAAACATCAAATTTCCTAACAATGAAATATAAATGGCATGGAATATGAATTGAATGTGAATTTTTATGTACCTATCTTGAAGCATATAATACTACATCCATGACATAGCATGCTAGGGAAAATGCAATATATCTCATAAATCAATAATAAGTGGAAAGTAATCCAATAAATCAAGGTGAAATCAAAATAAAATGTACTAATAAACATCATGAACAAAAGTCACATCCCCAGCTTGTTGGATTTTTCCGCATGGGTGGTTTGATCACTCCTGGGAACAACTATTTACCAATCACTAATACAATACATGTCTCCTATCTACCATTCCAAAAATGTTTGAAAATGAAAAAAATATATCTGATATGACTTTGTAACTTCATGACCCAACTAACCACTAAACCAGTAGTTGGATCTATTGCCACATGTACATGAGCATGCCTCCTTGAATGCTTGAGGTTGCCTACTACCAGTGAGTGTCTATTAGTTGTATAGTGGGGAGAATACACCCTTAGGTATAGATTATAAGAATGTTTAATTAGGTGTTAATAAATGGACAATAGAAGAAGTAGTGGTTGAGGAAATACAATGCAGCAAAAGTTAAATTTGAAGACTAAAATAAGTAAATGGCCAATGCCAATACATAGAGTGATGCATGCATGTCCAGATCATGCTAAAATACATAAGAAGAAGGTACAATAGATTGTAAAATGGAATAAAATGTAAAAATAGCCAAAAAGATAACCCCATGACAATCCTAAGTACTAACTCAGTACTATACTCTCTATATCCTTAGTACACATCAAAATACATGAAAGAAAATCATTGACATGAAAACCAAATGTAACACTCTGGTTCCACCAGTGCAATGGAGGACTAGAAAGGCTGTGGGATATAATCCCAATAGGCCAGCAACAATGGTGTATATATTAATCTTGTTTGTGGAATATAAAATGATCAGTGTGTCAATATTAGTGAATTTAAGGAAATAAATAAATAAATAAAACATCAATCTAGGTTCTTAAATGGATACATTACTGATTCTAGCTACTTTAACCTAAGAATGATGTCTAAACCAAGAAAACCAATTTAATTATAACGATAATTTTCAATACATCACATGTGAAGAAACAAAAGTGGTTCATCCTCAAGAATATGTTATGGCTCAGTAGTTACGTCCTTATGGAATCATCTCAGCAATTGATACCACTTGGTAATCATAACACAAATAACAATAATAGTAATAATGTATCATAAGTAATCCATACATGAACCTTTCAAATCCAGTAATCTAATCTTGATCCAATCTAAGGTAATCAACAATGGAATCCCAAGAAATGCTATAGGATACCTCAATATAACCAACACCACTGAGTCTGTCCAAGGCTGCCCGTAATGGCATCCCTAGTAAAACTTAGGGTATTTTAAACTCTATTTTTGTACCATGTATATCATAAAGGGGATAAAGTATCACTTAGGGCATGGAGTATCCACCTTTCCAGTGATTTCATCCACAATTTCTCCACTAGGTTACTGGTGCCACTCCCAAGTATAAATAATTCACCCGAAGAACCCATCCAAGGTAGGAAAAGGATCTTCCAGACACATAAAGTAGATCCAATGCATGCATGATGATTCCACACACATATTCTTTTTTTTGGGAACCATGTTATCCCATGGACCAAAATATGTGAGACATATCATTCAAAATCATATCACATCAATGAGGACATGAAATAATACATTCTAAAAAAGCTATCCAGAACACCTCATAAAAGCCAATAAGCTATGGCATATGGGAAAAGATAATAGGCATTAAGACTAATGATATGAACAAGTCTACAAGATAATTCATGGATGGAAGACAACATAAAATTTTAGTAACTTGAATAAATCCTAAGGCATAATGTGTATGGAAATTCATATAATACATAAGCAATGAAATATAATGAATGAGGCATGAGGCATAATGTACTATGAAAAAATCCCTATGTATAAGGTCTAAAATGTGAATCATAAATCATAATATATGAAATAAGGCACAAGCATGAGGTGATATTGTTAAGAATTATGCACAACCCATTTACAAAGTGGTTAATAATTCATGGATGACCATTTATATTGATTCTATTATTAAAATAAATCATTTATTACAAGTACAACTCAACCCTAAGGATGTTCAACCAACATGAGTTATTGGTAATTAGGACTAAAATGGGAACGAACAACAAAAAATGTTCCTAAATATATGGAGATCATCCATGGATTGGCTTTCCACACACTGGGGTCAGAACATACATGGTAACAGGTACAATTTAATTATTGTGACAAATTAGATGGGTCGTTCGATCATTTTGGCACATAGAAAAACATTGCACCCTATAAAATTCAATTGAACTTTTTAAAAGAAACTATACCACCTAACTTACACTACAAATTTCCTATATTTTTTATATAAATGTGTTATATGGTCCAGTTCAATATAAAATTATGAAATGGATGAATACCTTAAAAAATTGAATTAGGTCACACCAAAATTGTTCAACAGATGATTGTAGCAATGAATAATTTTAGGATGATGAGTGTACTGATTACCTCAATATTTTTTATGCATCAAAATGTGAAAAATTTGGATGTCGTATAAAGGATATACAAAAAACACTACCTCAGAGGAGGAGTGGAGCTTCATGCATGAGTGAGCAGGAGACACCCGCTGAATGGAAAGAAAAGTGTCAGAGGGAATAAGAACATTTAACTAATTAAGGTCAAAATGGGAAGTCTCCCCTCTTTACTAGGTTACACGGTTTGCTAAAATATATGCCAACTATGTGGCTCCCACTAATAAAGGAACACACCCCACAAAATTTCTCCACATGGTTTGACAAACTGTAGTGCATACACACTTACTAAGTGGCATCAAGTGTGAGGGATAGGTGTGTGGTTTGGATAAAATATGGGTAGACGATGAAACAATATTATAAAAACTACAGACACCATGTATGACTATGAGACTCCTTATGCATGGTTAGATCATATTTTTTGGCACCTCTTACTCCACTGAACTAGGTTGCATGGTTTTTCTTAATGTCCGGATGGTTTTAGACAAACCTTATGTCCAACATGATTCGCCTATAAAGCAATCATTCAGGCCCCGAATCTCTAAAAACATGATGGAACAACTAAGGGACCCTCAGACCCTTAACAATGTTTGAAAAAACTCATTGAATATCTCTTACTCTTAGAATTACATTTTGATGCTCGGTTTACACAATGGACCATCAACCAAATGAAATACATACAATTCCATTGGAATTTTATCTTGTCTAAAAACACATGATGCTATAATTCGAATATATCACATATTATTTGGGGAATTTTCTCCTATATTTATATATCATCCAATTTTTTTCCCATTTTGATCCCTTGATGGGAGATATGACATTTTAATTACACTATATAATTTGATACATCATTTTCTATAATACCCGGTGACAGGGGTATCCGATGGATGTGACATTGATTCATATAGATTAAAAATGGACCATTGATCATTCTCCCATTATTTCATGTCAATCCATGTTACTTTTCATGTATTTGGACACTTTTATGAGATTTTTCACTAAAATCTAATATGAGGGACAAACCCCGCTTTTAATTATACTGATAAATTCAAGTATTCAATCGACATGTCAATGCTTACTACAAAATATAAATGACATAAAGATCATTATCCTAATATTTAATGTCAATCAAATCTTATTTGTTTGGTTTTGATCCCTATACACATGATTTTCCCATTATTAAAATAATGATAATAAATTTGGAAATGAAATTTTAATTATACCAACCAATATAGACATTAGATTGATGCATAGTTGATTCTAATAAATCACATATATTTTGAGGAATGTTCTCCAAGATTTACACTTAAATCAAATGTTTTTCCTTATTTTTCCCCATGATGATATAGTTGTCATTTTAATAATACTAGAAAAAATTATCCACCATTTTTCATAATATTGGAGGATACAAGTATCTAATTGATGCATCGTTGATTCTTACAAAACAAAAATTCATAAATGATCTTTCACCCATGATTTCATGTTAATCCAAGTGTTTTTCTAGGTATTTTCCCCATTTATTTTATTTGACCCTAAACATCAAATATAATGTAAAAGAGAACATGTAATCATACTATAAAATTTTAGTATATAATCAATGTTTTGAAGATTTTGAATAATTTTAAGTGACATAATGATTATTTTCATAGAATTTAATGTGAATCATAGCTTATTTCTTGGTTTTGAACTCTATACACATGATATTACCATTATTAGATAAATAGTTATAATGTCAATTCTTTACATAATATATCCAGAGAAATTCATGCATCATATTGATTCAGGTTTGATTCTAAAAGATTAAAAATTAATCAATAATTGTTATCCTATATTTTCTCATCAATCAAAATTAGTTTTCTTGTTTTTGACCCTTGATGGAATATTTGTCATTATAATATAATATACAATGTTCCCATTATTTTCCATCATAATAGGTGATGTGAGCATTCAATGGATGTGGCATTAATTCTATTAGATAAAAAATGACTCCATGATCATTCACCCAAGATTTAATGTCAATCCTTGTGTGTCTTACTTGTATTGTATTGTTTTATATAATTCATCAGGTTGTTTGGTAGGGAAAAACTATTATAGAAAAATATAAATTAATCTAGATAGATTGTTTCATAAAAACATACACCACTATTTAGATATATTGTTTAACAATAACATGAATATGAATTGTTTATAAGGATAAACTATATATTTTGTTTTTTATATATGATTTTTAATCTTATTATGTTAAAGGACTAACTAGTAAACAGTTGTAGATTATGATGTAAGAATGAATCAATAAGGGTATTAACATTAAATGTTTCCCAAAGATCCTTATCGACCAATATTTTCTTAAGGAGCAACAGTTCCTTAAATCTTGGTAATATCTATCATATGATTATGGTATTATGTTCATGATTTATTATGCCTCAACATTCGAAAATATTTCTGGTAAAAAAGTGATTGGTGAAAAAAACAAAAATAAATTGTGGTTTTTGATGTGATTATGATTAAATAAATGATTAAGGGTAACATTAATAAAATCTGAAACTTATTTGGTGGTAGTATATAGTGTAAAATCTGTGAATGTTGATATAGTAGAGAGGGATCATTTAATATTTTCCTTCATTAACCAGGTTCCTAAATAAGTTTTTTTCAGGTCATAAGTGGATGTAGGAGGATTTTTGAATGAAATATTCACATTAAAATTAATATTATTTGAAGTGAAGGTTGGAATTTTTATTCATTAAATGTATAGGTAAGTGGAATTAAATGGCTAATTTCATTAATACATAATGAAATTTTTATGAATGTTTAGTGATGAGACATTAAAGATAAATTTAATTGATTTTATTAATGACAAATGACTAGCGTAATGTAATCCAATAACCTGAAAAAATCACATATATTTTTGGATAAATATAATATATCATGGTGATGAAACCTTGGGAGGGTGTAAAGGTATTATAAATTCATCATTAAATTTTTATATCTATGTATGTGTCAAGAATTTCGATACTATGGTACGACCATATACTATTCAATGTATAATTTTATTAATTATGAGATCAATAATAGTTTATTTGATATAGATGTGGAATATAGTTTATAAGAAATGAATAAATTTAAAACACAAAAAAAATGAGTGCTATTGAAATGATGATCACTACTAAATCCCTAGATATTGTGATGAGAAAAAAAATCAATATAGAGGTTATGGTATGATTTTCCCAATTTATTATGAAAAAATTTTATAGTTGGATTCTACTGAGAATCTAGAATAATGTGCTTATAAATTGAACATATCAAAAATATTAAATCAAACCAAAAAAGTCATCAATGAGTATACCAGAATGAAAATAAATGATAACTCTCTATAAGAGTTCACATCAAATTAATCATTCTAGAATATAATGTATATAAATATTCTAGAATAATGATTAGAAAACATTTTCTATGACAAATAATATACTAGGATTTATAAATTATGTTCAAAATATAATATATTAGCATCTCTAACTATAACAATGTTGTAGTGGGTACTATTATTGATTCAATAACAATCGTAACAAATTTTCAATAGATACCTAACAATTTTGAGTGTATCTATATATACCAAAAAAATATTAAAAGATAAGTTTTATGTACATCAAGATGTACATGTGCTGTGTGAGTATAAAATACTTTGTATGGAAATAAATTTTGTGCATTGACCAAATAGTAAACACATTTGTGTATTCATGTACATGTATACACATTTAAATAAATTAAACATCAATTTTTTAGTAAAAAGTAGTGAAAACCAATAACTTAGGAACATGTAACTATGTCACATATTTATCAGAAAAAAAACTCAACTTCAAAAAAAATTATTTATGATGGTGTGTTTACCATATAAGTAAATAAATACTCTTTTATACTCTTCCTTATATCTGTAATGATGTAAAAAATAGAATTATAGGATCAAATATTTTATGCAAGAAATAAGGAATTGGTTCACCTCATTAAAATAAGTATAGGATAATATTTAGCTGCTTCCTTAAAGAATATGTTTTGAATGAAAAAAAGTACTTTTATGAATGATCAAGTATTTGGAATATTTATGTAGATCATGAACATTTAAATAACTCATATACATTGAAACTTCTATATTAAAACACCATAATAGAATCTTGAATGAAACTTGAAGATTATTATTCCCAAATGTGAAGTGCATACACATAGTGAAAATATAAGAGAATAAATAAATTAACTAATCATCAAGTCATCTATCCAATCACTGATTTATGAATTTCACAACGATTGAAATTAAGGATATGGTGGAATTAGTAAATAATTTAACTATTACTTTTTTTATAACTAATATCAATGTAATAGAAAATATTTATCAAGATTTGTCTATGAAACCTTGAAGGTATATTACCATTACATAGTCCAACTATAAAATAGTAATAACACCAGACCAATGAATACAATAATAAAATTAATTAAAAGGGAATTAGACATAAAAATTATAGCTTTTTATTCACTAATATGATTCCATGGTCTAGAAAAGACATTTAATTATGAATTAATACCCTTTTTTCTATTTACTGTTCATGTAGAATAATGAATAGTTCATGAACCATGAAATGTTTTAATCATATTCCCCATTCCTATCAGAAAACATCTTATGAAGAAATATTATTTGTTTCTAAATAAAAAAACCACATAATTCAAAAATTATATATTGAATATGATAAAATGAATCATAAAAAGAATCACCTATCAAAAACTAACCAAATTTATCTCATAATATCCAAAGTTTGTGTAAAAAATTAAAACATGTATCCCACCACTTCAATGATTTTTTTTGGATATTCATTTCAACTGCTAAGAAATGATTTTCATTACATCGTACAGTATCTATATCTCAATTCATCAGTGTTTATTTCAAGAAATTCCCATTTCCCCAGAGTATAACATTTAAAAAATTCAATTCCATTATCTAAGGAATAAAATATGTTTTATTAAATTATGAAAAAATATTTTTTCAGTCATTTATATAAAATACATTGAAATTTATTATTAATAATGTAAATTGAATAAATATTCAAATGAATTTGGAAATAAATGAAATCTGACAATTATTAAAAATTTAATAAAAATTTAGTCCATGATGTCAATAAAAACCCAATGTAGTGTTTTCTGGAAGAAAAAATTCTCTATATTTATTTTTACAGTTTTTCTATAAACATTGTTGAATAATGTGAACAATAATAAAATTATTTTAAATATAATATTGAATGTAACATAATTCTAGAAAACTATAAAAGTAAAATCATATTTAAAAACCAAAAAATTATGGAAATTCAAAATGACAATGTTGAATGAAACCTTTTACAAAGACTTGCAACACACACATTATGTTACTTGTTAAAAATTACAATATCCAGAATAATTGTGTTTAATTTCATTATGGAATATGCCGAAAATAATTTTATCATGATATTATGGATTATAATTGATTAGTTGTCCAAATTAAATGAACATAATAATTTTGATACACTAAAAATATGATATAATTTTTCTAAAATTTAAAAATATAAAAAAACTCATATAGAATAAAAAAATTATGTGAACATGATTAAATGAACAAGCCACCATGAGTTATTGTTATAAACCTGAATGATTATCTTTTAAGATCTATGTTAGATAATTATAGCCCCTTAATAGATTTCCTACATCCAAAATGCCAAAAATAAACACACAAGCTTAATGTACATATTAGTACATGGTCTAACTTTTGAAATGACATGTAATTGATGAAAATAAAATCATAGATTCATGTTTTTCAAAAAATGTAGTATGTTTCCAAAAATGAATAGTACATCTAATTGATGTCAAACACAAATATTATTTTAAAAACATAAGAAAAAACAAACTATATGCCACAAATAGTATTGATTTATGATAAATTAAAATGATTCATTTTTAAGGTATATACTAAATCTACGTTATTTGGGAAATTAATAATGGTATGTAGAGAGTTAGCATTAAAATGTAGGATGAAACCTATCATACTAAACCCAGTTTCCTAGAGGCAACAAATGTTATAGGAATTTAAAGTACTATTTATTTGTCAATACTATAATGGAGGTAAACAGTTGAAGTACCTAATTAAATTATGTGGACTACCCATACTATGTGGCACAACACACCAATTTATAATTTTAATGAGTTTAATTTAAACAGTTACAAAATATACAAATTGAAAATTCAAAAAATGGCCAAACTCTGCACGTTTTCTCTTACACTCCCACTCAATCCTCCTCTTACTCGTATTGCTAAAATAATTCCAACAATATTTTTAATGATTCTAGTCCTAAAATAATATATCAAATAATTGAAATGGAAACATTAAACATTGGTTTATTAATTGAAAAGTTAATGATATTCATTTTAATCTATCACTAAAAGTAGAGGTATCCGAATAGATGATACAATAAGGATTAATGGAAACATTTCTATGTGATCAAAAACCAAATCCATTGGTATCCAATGATGAAATTTATTGATATTAAATATTTATAGTGATAAAATGAATTATTTATAAGATCACTTATAATATTTATACTCTTAATCAATATATAGAATGAAAGAGTAGACATTAGGGCCTTTCATTAACATTTTAGGAAAAATGTTTATAATACGTATTATAAAAATAAGGTGATTATAAAAAAATATAGTATGACCAGTTATTGGGAGGCTTTATGATTAAAAATAAATAGTAGTATATAAAAATTGGAATATATAATTATTATTCAAAATTATGTAAATGAGGGGGGAAATCAAATATATAAAGTTGATGTGTTTCATACTAGTTTCACATTATACTAACATATTATTATTCTTTCTATATATATATATATATATTTACTTTATATACTTAACATATGTAAGTTTTATTTATACCCTAAATGTATATATGTAATATATATATATATATATATATATAAATTTTACACTATAAAATAATATCATAAGGTGAAGAAAAACTATTTCATAAAAGGAATTAAAAATTATGAAATTCCATGATATATATATTCTGCTATAATTCTGGAAAGAAGCACCATCACAAATATTTTTTTAAAGCATTCAAACAATTAAAAAATATTATCAGAATAAAAATAGGAATTGAAGATTAAAAGAATTAAATAATGAAAGATAATTAATAAGTATATATGGATATTGAAAATTATAATCATATTAAAAGCATGTACAAATAATAAAATATGAGGAAATTTTTTTTCATTGAAATGATATATGACTCAATTTTTTCACATAATCATAAAAATGTTGGAAATTATATATATATATATATATATACGAAATTAATATAGATTTATGAATTTTTCATTTGTTAAAAGATATTCAATATAAGTAGTCAAAAATAAAATAAATGGACTAATGTTTTAATAATTATAAATTTAATATTATAATCTTAACACAATTTATATGAAATTTTACCCAAAAAAACTATAGACCCAATGATGAAAAATTTTATATGAAATGTATACCAAATGATGTATATTTTGTAGAAGGTTAACAAGTTTTCATTAAGAATTGTTAATTGAATACATATAAAATTTTATTTTCATGGAAAATACTTCGATACTAATATAATAAGGGTTGATTATTTCGTAAATTTATAAAACTCGTAATATAAAAAATAATAGTGATTAATGAAAAAAATAAAAAGGGTTTATTATTTTAGGACTACCTATATGAATAACGATATTTCATATATTTGAGATAAATTGAATATATATAGAATATATTCATAATAGAAAAATTATATTTCATTCATTATAATAGGATGCATATGACATAAATAATGATTAAAAAATGTATTTGGAAATATAATTCATATTACTTGTTTCATATACGAAGAAAAGAACATATACATTGATAAAAATGAATATTTCATAAATATAATTCAAATTTCGTAAATAGAATGAATATTTTATATTCAATTAATCTAATTTCATATTTGATATATCCATATTGTGTGTTGGTCATTCCATATATTTTCAATGAATATAAGATATATTAAAACATTTTTCAATTAAGGGAACATAATATATACAAAAACTAATTACAAGCTCTAACATGAGGAAAAAAATAGCATGCACTAAATTTATAGAAATTATTATATGTACCTCACTTGTATCTTATTCTTTTAATAATTATTATGATAATTAAAAAATAATCCCTAGATCATGAGAAATAAAAATCACATCACCTGTTCAATAAATCCAAAGAAGACTAATTAATTAACATTTATGTTATTGAATAGTTATTTTTCTAAAAAATCTAAATCATAAAATTATATTATAATTCCAATGAACATCAGCACTTCAATTGGTGACATAAAATTGACATATGGAAAGAAATAAATTTTTGAAAATAATATAATTCACATAAAAAGAAATATGAAGAACATTGTTTATAGAGTACATAGTGTGTAATAAAATATTCATATTTTAAAAGTCCCAACATGGAACAGATGTGGTGAACGTATTACTAAATAAAAGATACTTGTTAAATGAAAATATTTTTTTCAGAGGTAAAAAAGTGATGGGGTTCAATTAAATTTCCAAAAGTGTAGAAACTGAAGAAAAACTAACCTGAGTATTCCCATCACCTGAGATCAATGTTATGTATGGAAATAGATAAAAAAATACAAGAGAATAATGAATTATTGAAATCATATGGAAGGATAACTAATATAGATGATCTCATTTAGAAATATTAGCTTATTGATACTCTAAATGAATCCATGTTCATAGTTCTGAAATAAATAATATTGGTAAAAAAATTAAAACTACGTTTTTGATTCAATTATTCCAAAAATCAAGAGAAAAAATGGGTATTGATCGAAACTGATGGGAATTGAAGGATGGAACATGGGGAGTTAGGATGAATAGGATGAGAAAATATGACATTTGTTTTTATTTTCTGAACCAAAGGTGGAAGTAGTCTCGGGATCTGGAGAAATGAGGTGGTGGCTAGTTGATGGAGAGTCGTGGATAGGAATCATGAGGTTGGTAGATTAGGAGTCGATGGGAATCATTAATATGAAGTTGGATCTATGGATTTGTGGTGGGTATTCAGTGGAATGAATTATCTGTGGATTAGGGGAAGGCTCTAGAGCAGTTGCAATAAGAGGTGGTGATAGTATAGGGTAGAGGAAGAGGGAGAGTGTGGGAGATTAGGGGAGGTGGGTGGGTAGGGGGTGCACAGGTGAGGTGGGAGGATCTAGGTAGGGCTTTAGAGCTCTAGAAGTAGTGACAGGAAGAGGGTGGGGGACCTGTAAGATACATGGGTCGTTGTAGGTCATGAGTGTTGTGGGGGAGTGTGGGGTGGTGTAGCGATTGTGGATTTTTCTTAAATTCAGAAACCACATTATATAGTCTCTATTTCCTACTTTTAGAGATTCACATATATGATTTATGATTCACGTATGACTCATAAAATTGATGTAAAAAATGCAATGATTTCTGTATATGAGGATAAGTTCTTTATCACATGAGGAATTTCTAGACAGAAGAAGAATCTTTGAGCATGAGAATAATATCTATGAACTTCTTGAATATCAAAAAAATAGAGAAAAAAATGAATATATATAGACACATGAATTCATGAAGATTAGAATTCCTTGAAAAGAATATATAGATTTCATTCTAGTGAGTGAATGGAAATTTTTAAAGAATGATATGAATTGTATAGGAAATTCTTCCATATCCCATGAAGGTGTCTTGCTATGTCTACAACTACAAAAAAATTCAGAACTTATTCAGGAAAGAAGAAGTGTGGAATCAATGATATTTTCATGGTTGTGAAGGACCAATAGAAGGGACTCAAACAAAGAATCTACTTGGAGTTGATGATGCATTATGTTTTTCTAACGAAGGGACCAAAACTTCCAAAAAAATATTTTGTCATTACAAGAGTAGTGAAAAATGGAAGGGGAAGAAGGTGATTCGTTCCATTGGTAGTGGTCCAAAGATATAATGTTTGTGGGAGTTACACATGAGAAGATGTGGGTTGTCCATAAACTTGTAAGTAAGTGAGTTTAGGTATATGAGTAACCTATCATAAACCTATAAAAATGGATCTTATTTTTATTAGATCACCAACACAGTGTTGGTAGCATTCCCCTTAAACTATAACTTTTCAATGATCCAAGTAAAAAATTGGTTCCATATTTACTTAATTAATTATAACTACAAATATTTATAAATCTGACATTCTGTTAAAGATAATAACAAGTTTCCCACACATTTGAGAGGTAAAGATACTTTGGGGAGAGTGATACATTTGTAGAGAAAATGAATTAATTTATAAAGACATTGTATACCCAGATTCACCACCTATTAGGTAATCTCACACTAAATCTATTGTATAAGTCTAATAATTATGAGTGAGTAGTTTTACTCCAGGTTAACTAAACCCCAATATTTGGATCCTGTAAAAAATTTCCAACTCAATAGTTTTATCATCCACAACCTGTTGGAAAAATTTCGCTTTAATTGTCATCAATACAAAGTAATAAATGAATCTAAGGTTTATACAGACAAACCCAATACCCAAGTAGAAAATACCAATAGGAAAACCATGTTATTATAATTAACCCTAAAACATTAAAACCCTTAAAAAGCCATGAAACCCTTAAAACCATACAAAAAACCCAATAGAACTAAAAATTATCGAATAAAACCTTAAATAAACCTAAAAAACCTAAACATACCTAAAACCCATAATTACTCTAAAAACCCATAAAACCAATAAAACCCTGAAACACTAAAATCCCAAATAGGTCCCTTAAAACCATTAAAACCATAAAAATACTGAATAACAATGAAATCATAAAAACCCTCAAAATCTATATAAAACCTAAAACCCTAAAAACTAGAATATCATTAATTCCCTGAAAAACATGAAAACCCCTTTAAAACAAAAAAACACTTAAAAACCTAAAAAAACTAAAACCCAATTAAAATACCAAAAAACCCCATAAAAATGAAAAATGATTAAAATACCCCAAACCACTTAAAAAAATTATAAAACACTAAAAACACTAAAAAACCTAAAACCCCTAAAAACCATAGAAAACCATAAAGCCCCAAAGGACCCTAAAACCGCTAGAAAAGCCTAAAATCCCCTAAAACCCCTTAAACCATGGATGGCGTGACAATCCATAAAAACATTAAAAGACCATAAAACACTAAAAACCCTAAAGGATACTAAAAACTACATAATGAGCATGAAATACCCAACCCCCCCCCCCCCCTTCAAAACCCATACAAACCTCAATGACCCTAATGCTGTAAAAACCCTAAAGCACCTTAAATTCCATAATAACCCAAAAGGACCCTAAAACCCCATAAAACCCAAAATGAAACTAAAAACCCTAAAACCTCTAAAGGAACATAAATACCCAAATGTTATATAAAAACTCTAAAACCCATAAATTAATTGAAAAAATATAAAACCCCTAAAAGACCCTAAACCCCCCCAAAACCATAATTAACCAAAAAAACAAAAAGCCTCCTGAAAATGCTAAAAGACCCTAAACCCCAAACCACTAAAAAACATAAACTCTAGAAACCATAAAATCCCCTAACCCGCTATAAAAAATCATATTTCTCTGAAAACATAAAAATTCAGAAAATCCTAAAATAAAAAAAAACCTAAAACCCTAAAAACCCTTAAAATCGTAAAAACTCATAAAACCCCCTGAACACTCCCGACAAAAATATAACAACCCTATGAACCCTATATCCCCTAAAAACCCTAAAAACCATCAACACCCCCCACCCAACCTAAGAATCCCATAAACACCCTAAATTCTTAAAAACCATTAATACCCACCAGAACCCCAACCTACCCCCCTAAAATCTAAATAAAAATCTCTAAATCCATTAAAATAAATAAAATCTCTAAAAACGAAAAACTCTAAAACCTTAAAAAACAAATAAAACCAAAAAAACCCTAAAAAAATAAAACCCTTAAAAGTAAAAAAAACCCATCAATCAATAAAAATTCCTAAAACTTCAAAAACCCTAAAAACCAAAAAAAACTCTAAAAACCTTGAAACCCCTATGAAAATTCCTGAAAACCCCAATGTATACACATAAAATTTCAGAAACCCAAAATCCAAAAAAAACACTGAAAACCCCCAAGATATATTAAAAAACAAAACCTCCTAAAGTCCCCAAAACACAAAAAAATGTAAAATACCCAACATAAACTAAAAAACATTAAACAATAAAAACTATAAAATTCCCAAAATACTAGATGTCTTAAAAGAAACTAAAAATCTAAAAAGAACCTAAAAACCTCATAACCCATAAAAGTCCCTAATGACCATAAAAACTCTTAAAAGTCCATATAAACTGATATAAAACCCTAAATTTCATTAAAAAAAATTCAAACACACTAAAACCTATAAAAATAAAAAAACCCCCTAAAACCCTAAAAAACAAAAGAAACACAAAAAAAATCCAAATAAAAAACTACATAAAAAGCACTCTAAATACACCAATAAACATAAAAATGCTAAAACAACCATAAAATAATTACAAATCCCCAAAAACCCTAACAGATCCATGAAAACCCAAAAAACCAAAAAACCCAAAAAACCCCTAACATCCCTAAAGAACATCAATACGCTATAAACCCCAATAAATAATAAAAACCCTAAAAATTTAAAACACCTTAAAATATAAAAAATAACAAAACATATAAAGACCCATAAAAATCCTAAAATCATAATAAACCCCTCAATACCTTAATAATACCCTTATACCCCCTAAAAATACCAAAAAACACAAAGAACCCATAAAAACACTAAAACCTTAAAAACCAAACAAAACCATAAAACACCTAAAAATACTAAAAACTATTAAAAACCCAGAAAATTCTTAAAAACAATAAATACCATATTTATAAAAAACCAAGAATCCCCTAATAACCCAATACACCCTGTAAACCCTAAAAGCCCACAAAATCCTTAAAAATCCTAAAACCCCAAAAAAAACTACTAAACCCCCACAAATCCTAAAAACCCTAAAACAATAAACCAAGTCGTAAACCCAAACCCTACACCAAAAAGCCAAAACCCGAGACCCAAAACTCAATTCCCGGCACCCAAAACACAAAACCCAACACCCATCACCCAAAATCCCTAACACCACACACTAAACACAATACCCTAAACCCCAACCCCTAAAACGTACACCCCAAACCATATACACAACCCCCTAAACCCTAAAATCTACCCACTGATCCTTTAATCCTAACCCAAAACACTAAACCCTAAACTATATACCCAAAAACCTAAATCATACACCTAAAACCATATACCCTACACGATAGACCCTAGACCTTACACCATAATCCCTATAACATAAACCGTTAATCCCAAAACCTTCACCTTAAAACCTATACTATACACCCTAAACCCAACACCATAAACCCTATAACCTACACCAAAAACTCTAAAACTTATACCATAAACACTAAACCTTATACCCTACACCCTAAAAAAACCACCCAACACCATAAACCTAATACCCTACACCCTAAAAGATATACCCTAAACCCTAAACCGTAAACCCTACAATAATAAAACCGTATAACCTAAACAGTATACCCTAAACCATACACCCAAAACCCTATACCCTAAACCCAATACCATTGAGCCTAAACCTTAAAGCCTACACCCTAAACCCTAACCCTAAACCATACACCCTAAACCCAGAACCATACACCCTAAACCCTATAATCTACACCTTAAACACAATACCTTACACCCAAAATCAAAAACCATACACATGAAGCACTAAACCCTATGATTTAAACACTATACCTTATACCCTACACTCTATACCCTAAACCCTACTCCCTAAACCCCAAAACATAAACCGTATAACCTAACCTATAAATCCCAGACCCTGAAACATATTTCCTATACACTAAACACCACACCTTAAACCTTACACCAAACACCCAAAACATAAAACCTGACACATTAAACCATATATCGTAAACACTAAACCTTATAACCGACACCACAAAGCCTAAACCCTACACCCTAAACCCTACACCCTAAACCCTAAACACTAATTACAAAACCCTAAACCCTAAAACCAATTTCATAATTCCTATACCAAACATGAAATACTTAATTCATACATCCTAAACCATACACCAGACATCCTAAAAACTAAACCCTACACCCTAAAATCCATACCCTACACAAAATACCCAAAACCCTACATCCAAAATCCCGAACCACAAACCATATGCCCTATAACTTACACCCTAACGTAAACAATAAAACCTATAACAAACACCTTAAACCCTATACCCACAACCCTAAATCCTATATCCTACACCTGAAACACTATACCCTACTCCCTAAACCCAAAATCATACACTCTAAACCATATTCCCTACACCCTAAATCCTATATCCTACACCTAAAACACTATACCCTACTCCCTAAACCCAAAATCATACACTCTAAACCATATACCCTACACCCTAAACCCTTACAACTAAACCATATACCCTACACCCTAATCCCTAAACTATATTTCCTAAACCCAATACCCTATAACTTAATCCATAATCCCTACTCCCTAAACCATAAACCCTACACCCTAACCCTAGACCATTCACCCAATACCCAACACAATAAAACCATACCCGTGAACACTGAAGACAATACCATACACCATACACCCTTATCCAAGACCCTAAACCTTATACCCAACACCCAAAACCCTAAATCATACACCCTAACCTATAAACCATAAAACCCCCAAAACAACTAAAAAACAAACCAAATCATCAGGTACACCCTAAACCATATGCCCCACAAAGTGATCCATAAACCCAGAAACACTTTAAAAGCGTTCAAAAACATAAACAGCATGAAAATCCCCAAAAAAATAAGATCCAAAAAAACCACTATAAATCCATAAAATGCAAAAAAAAATTATAATCCCTCTAACCATAAAAACCATAAACCCCTTAAAATCCTAAAATCCCTAAAACCCGATAAAATTCCTTAAAACCCAAAAAAACACAAAAAAATATAAAAACCACTAAATTCGACAAAATTCCTTAATAAAACTAATAAAACCCATAAAACCCAAAAACCCTCAGAAAACCTCAAAACCATAAGAGCCCTAAAAACTGCAAAAACCATAAAAACTAAAAAAATTGAAATCAGCATAAAAATACTAACCCCTAAAAACCCTAAAACCCTAAATAACAAAAAACCAATAAAACACCTAAAAACAGAATATAACCCTAAAACACTAAAAAACTCAAAAACATTTTTAAACCTAAAAGAACCCAAAAAACCCAAAAACCCATATATCATTAAAAGAACCATGAAAATCTAAAAAACCCTCCTAAACGAACACTAAACCCCTAAAACATCAATACTCCTAAAAACACTAAAATTTTTAAAAAACATAAAAATCCCTTCAAATATAAAAAATAACTAAAAACCCCCTTAAAGAATCACCTAAAACACTAAAATACCTAAAAATACAAAACACCCCTAAAAGAACCCAATACCCCCAGTAGACCCCAAACAAGATTTTATAACCACAAAAGCCTAAATGACCCTAAAAACACTAAAATACACTAAAACCCATAAAAACCGGACTAAACACTAAAAAACTCCAGACAACATTATGACCCTTTAAAACACTAATAATCCTAAAAAACATAAAACACTACAAATACATAAAAACCCTAAAACTCCTAAAATCCATAATAACATTAAAGCAAAATAAACACTATACCCTTACCCCCCCACCCTAAAAACTCTAAATATACCTAAAATCCCAAACATCTAAGAAACTCCAAAAACCCTAAAAACCCTAAAAATTCCAAAAACCCAAATACTGTAAAAACATAATAACCATAAAAGCAATAAATCCATAACGACCATTAAAAGTATAAAAATAAATAAACCCCAAAAATTGATAAAACCCCTGAAAATAAAAAAACCCAATAAACCCTTAATAAAAATAAGTACCTATAAAAACCCTAAACCCCCTAAAACCCTTAAAAACCTAAAACTCAAAAACACTAAGAAACCAAAAATTCCAAAAATTGCACTAAAAACTATTAGAACCCCTAAATGACACTAAAATCCCCTAAAACCTCAAAAAAGTTTTAAAATCCATAAACCCCCATAAAGTTCAAAGAAACCCTAAAATCATAATGGTCACAAAGAAAAGATAAAAACCTTTAATGACACAAAACCGTAAAAGATGATAAATTATTTAATAAAAACCCATAAGAAACCCTAAAACCCTAAAAACAATAAAACCCTACACCCATAAAAACACTAAATCCCCTAAAAAACCTTAAAAACCATAAGAAACTTTATACTCCATAAACATCATAAAAACCTAAAAACCCTAAATTCTATAAAAACCATAAAAACCGCAAAACAAAATAAAAAGTGAAAATGTGCCTAAAACGTTTAAAACAAAAAATAACCCTAAAACCACTTAATACCCTTAATACACCTAAAAATTTCTACTCCATAAAAACCATAAACAAATTAAATAAACTTTGACCATAGAAAAGATAATTAAAACACTAAAATCCTAAAACCCCTAAAAATTGTAATGAACCAACTCTAGTCAACATGAATCACCACCAGAAAAGGCCAAAAAAATATTGGTTAAAGAAAAATAATCTAATGAATAACTAAAACAATGTAGATAAATAAATTAGAAAGATGAATAAAGGGTAAAAATTCATGAGAAAAATTGGGTTGTGTGGTTGTATATGAGGGTGACATCCCGACATGAGTGCCCCTCAAGGGTTCCCCGATCCTAGTTTCCCACATATCCTCAAATACACCTCTATTTATGCCAGAGGCATTCGACTAGAAGTGAGGGCCTAGGGTGTGTTAATGGGGAGACTATTCTCTCATACCATAGTGTAGAATTTCACATATAATGGCACGATAAATATTGGAAATAATATAATAAATAACAAAATTGGTAGTGAAAGATGAGGAAAAACATAAAATCAATATTACTAATAATACTCAAAAGATTAAAAATGAATCTTATAAAAAGTTATGATGATACATTTCAAGTGTAAATAAAATATAAAATAGGTATATATGGTAGTAGGAAATACTTATTATACAAAATAAATAAAATGAAGAAGAAAATATCCATGCATCCTGAGAACTATCTTGGTCATCAGCTACCACGCTGAATCCAAATAAAAGCAATCAAGATCATGTTTAAAATTAAGGATGATTCCCCTAATTAACACCTTTATACAAATAATTTGACCAGTTAGAAATGGAGGCCTGAATAGGTTGTGGGATTAATCAGAGTATTACACCTCCAACAACATATATACAATCCAATATATGAAATATAATCAGAAAGTGTTTAGCTATATATAAATGTAAATCAATGGTAAAATAATAACTCATACCAACTTCATACATATCTAGTAATGTAGCTGACTGTGATATCATTTAGTTATTCCGGTTATGTTCATTTTATATAGAAAAATCATGCGAGGTGTAAACAACACTAACAATATATCACAATAATAATAAAATAGGATCCAATGTATAACCAAGGGATCCTTGACCCTAGGGGTCATCCAACTCATGTGGTAATTCATGTGTTCTGGTAGTAAAAAAAATCCTTAGTAAAATCCAAGGGTCATAATCCAATTAATTCCATAGTAAGTAGTTATAATTGAGTACAAGTATCTCATCCATGGTATAACGAGCTAAGCATGACTGGTTCCAATGCGGTGAATCCTTCATGCCACATGTTTGAAGAAATAAAGCTAGATCCAAGGTTTCTATCGAAATAATTATAATAAATTTAAAGATAGTAAGTGATTAAATGATGTCATTATAAGAATATTCTTGTAAATAAGGACCATGTTCCAATCATAGTTTCTCCATTTGAAACTGGATCCTTGAATCATAATTGTATCATCTAAGTGCTCAAGCCAATCCCTCAGGAATCCAATGTCGACTCAAGTATGTCCACTACTATAATTATAAAATTTCTATATATAATAGTCACATTATATATAATTATTCATTCATCTAAGACCACAAAATACTCATTCCTTTTAAAAAAAATTAGTAATTTCATTCCATTTCTTTTTGTACTATGTGGCCTCGAAAAATAAGACATACAACCAATTAGAAATTGTCTTTTTAAATATTTAGTGTGTTCATCCCATAGAGGACGTGGAACTAATTAATACAATGATTCCACCTTCAATTATGAGGTTCATTTCATTAAATTTCATAATAATGACATGGCCAGATATGGAAATGTAACCATAAGTAATGAATTTATAATTAACTAGACCAAGTGATATTTTTAATTTAAATTTTCGAATAAATTTTTTTAAGGTTTATTAATTAATTGGAACAATTACCTTTCAATGTTAAAGTGATAAATATACAATATATAAGGGATATCCATTTCCAATTCCTAATTCGTTTAATTTAAAAGGGGATTACCATTAGAAAGGTCAACCAACACACCCATATTGTGTCTAAAATACACCCAGATGGGTTACCAATGCATAATTAAATTATCAACCTAATTTTAGAGTAAGGCATTAAGATCATGTCCTCCAACGATGTAGTGTACATTTATAGGAAGGTATCTAGAATACAAGATCAATGTTTATAATCATGGAATATGAATTTAATAAGTAATTCCTAATGAAATCAGCATGTGAAAAATGAAAATAGTTGATAAAACCATTACACTTGATGGATGAGTTTTATAACACCTTCCTAATCCCATAACACTCTCCTCATCTAGTATTGACCATAATTTTATCTTGTATCAGAAGAAAATGAACAAGTGGTTAAACTCCCTAATAATAGGAAATATAAACCTGTATCAAAATAGAATCTTTGAGAGGAAAAAATGAGGAAATGAGCATATGGAATGGAGATCATACTAAGTTGAATCAAATAAGGAAAATGATGTTAAAATACGAGCTTATATGACCAAATGTTGTTAGAATAATTGAAGAATGTTTTGGGATCTCCACCAACTGAGAAGAGAGACTCTAGTATATTAGAAGAGAAATAGAGAGGAGGGGTGAGGTCAAAATAGATTTAATGAAAAAAGTCATTTTAGACAAACAATTATTGGGTAGGATGGTATTGCCACATGGTTGTCCAAACCATGCACCATCCATGTTCCTCCAAATACCTAAGGAGGGACACCACCCAGTTTCATGTAAATTATATTACTATCTTTACAAAAAACCTTACTTCACTTCACTAATAAATGTTTAAAATCTACGCTTATGGAAATATTGACAAGGGATCATGGTTATGGAAGATTGTTTTCCCTAAATTTTCTTCTGAAGGGCCCCTCATTGTTAATGAAACCATACCGGCTAGGCTGTACAATTCTTGTTAAACTTGCAGACTAGTGGTTTCTTTCACTAGCCATGGTTCTAAGCTCTATGCAAGGCTCAGACAACCCCTGAAACATCCATGAACTCATTAATGATCCATACATGTAAAAAATGATGTATTAGTGTAAAATAAAATTTATATGTAAATTATATTAATTTTGGGTTCTTGTAGTCTTCCCCCCTTAAAGAAACTTTTCCCTGAGTTCACTATCCTTTTGTTGAAAAAATCATCTGAGAAAAAATATTTCCACTGAGCATGTACTTCGGACTCCCACTCCCAATTCTCATCTTGAATACAACCATAATTATAATGAAGACAAACTAAAAGGATATAATGATCATGGGAAGGCTTCGTGCTCCAGTAAAAGATGTGTATGGAATAATCCTCAAAAGAAGCATTTGATTCTGTCTCAAACTCATTGGGATCAAATGTTTGTGGTGGGTTGGGATGAAAATGGTGATGCTATATAGTATAGAATATGACAGGAATGGAACAATTAATTTTATGTAATGGTTACTGATATGATATAGGTATGACTCTATAAATAATTTAAATGAACCCTACATAAAGAGGCGAAAACTTCACTTGCCTCTTTATCCATCTATTCCCGAGTTTGGGTGATACTCATAAAAAAACCGGACCCCCATCATCGATCTCTAGATGTAATCAATGGGGGTTGGTATACCATTTATATAGAGGTTTTGAATTATACATATTCCCTCTGATTAGATGAACATACTCCAAATCCTCACACATGTGATGATGACCTAGAAGCACTGCATCTCCTACCTCTAACCAGCATAGGGATTAGTGGAATAACATACTATACATGGCCCCATATGGATCCATCTGAATCATCTATTGAAATTTATTATTGTATAAAAACACAAGGAGAGGGTTATTATTCACTCAAGAACCAGTGAAATCAAGAATTCATTCCCAAAGAATGTCCTCCAAATCCTATATCATTAGTTCCAAATTGCCATCAGTCTGAGGGTGAAATGTAGTGCTCAGAAGAACCTGTGTTCCCATATCTCTATAAAACTCATTATATAACCTATATGTGAAATGATTTTTCCTATATATAATGATAGTACAACAGACCTAGTGTAGTCATATGATCTGTCAGATGCCTAGTCTTACATGATAATAAACTGAGTATCATGGATAGGATTTAAGGGTGATAATATAGTCATTCAATTCAAAACAACACAAACCATGTCGTTGCCTTGATGAAAACTCAGTAATAAGACTAAAAATTCCATATAAATATCATCCCATTTCAATTACAATGATGGTAGTGGCTGTAAGAAGCCATCATGTCATTGGTATTTTTCATTCACCTACCCACAGGTTAAACACCCAGTGGAAAAACATTCAATATGACATATCATCCTAGGACACCAATAATGGCGTCACATATGTCGATAAATCTTGGATATTCCATGATTAAATGCCCATTGAAAAACATGGGAATATTTCATTAGTTCCCTTTTAATGACTATAGGACCCCAGGCATGCCCATGTATATATTATATAATGTCTCTATCCATATTCTAATCCAAAGGAGGTTCTGGATCATAAATACTCTCCCATAAAACAAATACATTAGGATATGAAAACTTCTTGCTCTCTCCCTATAAATGAGGGAAGAGTTAACTATCAAGGCTATAAGATAAGACTAATCAAGAATATTATGAAAATATATATGTAGTTTAGAAAATAGGCCATCAATTTCCATTCAACATTAGCTTCTTGTACATCCAGTGAGTGAGTTTTATTACTTATCGCATTCACCACCAAATTTCCCTTAACAAACATATACTAAGGCTCAAAGTCAAAGTATTTATGGTATTCAACCAATATTTTCTATTTGGTATTCAAGAAACATTGGGAAAAGATATATTTTTTATATAGCAGTTCATATAAACCACAAATCACTCACCCAACATACATTGTTTCCAATAATGAAAATCATGGACAACTGCTACTATCTCGAGTTTGTTTGTCTAGTAAATTCTCTCTCGAGGAATCATCTACTAAGACTTGTATAAAATGAATATATCTTCCTAAAATAGTATTAAACCCTATCACGTGCATGAAGAATCACAAAATATTGTATAACCTATTCTCGGATCAGATTGAATCTGAATCGGTTATAAAGTAAGCATTTTTTCAACTCCTAAAAGTCTTTCTCACATTCTTCTAACCACATGAATTTAGCACCATTATTTGTAAGAATAGTTAGTGTTTCCTCAATGAATAAGAAATATGGTATAAAAATATTGTAATATCCTTCCATTCCCAAGAAATTATGTATATCAAACACATTTTGTGATACTCATCAGATACAACAACACTCACCTTCTATAGGTCAACCAATACTCCTAGTTCCGTGATAATATGACCAAATAAATGAACACGTTTGATCCAAAGTTGGAATATAGGAATTTTGGCATAAATAAGATTCTCTCTAAAAGTGATCCAAATGATCTCAAGATTTTTACTATGGTCGCTCTGAGTGTGAGAATACAACAATATGTCATCCATGATGACCATGAAACAGTAATCTAGATAGTGGTAGAAAACCCTATTCACAAAGACCATGAATATAGAGGGTGAATTAATAATACCCAAAAACATATAAAGATACTCATATAAACTATACATAATTTTCAAAGACATATATGATATATTTGATGGTCTGATTTGCACATGATGATAACCCAATCTCTGGTCAAACAACAAGAAAACCCAATCCACTTAGATATCATCAAAGTGATCATCTATTTAATGTATTGGATACGGGTTCTTAATCATATATTATTACAACCGTCGATAATCCACACAAATACCAAGGGTATCATTCACCTTCTTATAGAAAATCATGTGTGAACCCCCAAATGAAGTCTTGGTTTAGATAAAACCACTAGATTTGTGATCCCAGTCTATCATTTGAACTCTAGTATCCCAATAGGTTCTGTTCTTCATGAAGTAATAGACACCAAAGATACTTAGGGAATAACCTCAATCATCAACACTTCCACTCTCTTCGGAGGTAATATCAAAAAATCATTAGCGAACAGATCATCAAAACGATTTATCATGGGAGGAAAATATATCAATTTTACTCCCTGATCCACCATGTAAAGACCATAAATATGGATGATCACTCCACCTACACCATTATTATTTGTGTAACACCCCAAACTTCCACGACACGCTTCTCTTTGAATAATACAGTAGCGTGTGTTGTACGCAACTTCGAGCTCTAACACACACCACAACCAATCAAACTAGACATTATGAATAGTAATACCCACTTTTAAAAATTATATAAATTGTTTCATTCAAAATGGGAATCATTTTTGGATTCGGAATACCAAAATTAGCTTATGGTGAATTTTTGGTATTTTTATGAAAACATTAAATTTTTTATGAATAGTGAAAAAACGTTGAGTTATAGTTTGCAACCCAATTTTTATTTAAATTATTATTTAATTTATTTAAATTTTATTACAGTGAAAATAGATACATAATACCTATATATGTTCAATGTATTTCATTGGAGTTAGTTTAGAAATAATTTTACATATATAAAAATTTTATTGAACTTTTCACCGTCTTTTACCCACCTCTTAGGAGAATTTGCAAATTCACATAAAACATAATTTTACCGCTTCTGTGAGTGGAATTTAGAAAATCTGAGAGACACTGTTAATATTAAGGAGTAAAATGTGGTTCAATAAAATAAAAATATTTTTTTGTGAATAGTAACTTTTTACTTTTATTTACCATGTTTAAAAGTAAATAGGGTAATTAAGGGTAAAAATGATAATAATATTACCCTTTCACATGTCCTAATTCTATTGGAAAAGTGTATCTCGACCAAAAAAAACCTTAGGAATAAAATATTATCATTTAGGTCCACTTTTATTTGATTAGGAAATTTATTATTATTTAATTCAAAGAAGAGTTAAAAGAGTTAAAACCAACGTTTAAAAACTAATACATTTTTAATATAGGGTAATAAATAAGATAAATTCGATTATAAATATGCATTAGAAATATAAAATGATTTCCTAAATAATGGTATTTTATTTTTAATTTTTAGACATTAAATAATTTAATTTATTTATGATACAATGGTGATGCAGTAATTATCTAATTAAAGAAATACTAAAATAATTGATATTATAAATATCAAAATAAATGTAATTTGAGAATTTATATGAATTAAAATAATTTAATAGGTTAATATGAGATATTATTATTGATTATATAAATTTTTTTCAAAGTAATAATGCTATTTTGAAATTATCAAAAACAAAATACCCAATAGTGTCAAAATTGACAAAAAAGAGTTTTTAAAACAAATATTATATTATTAATTGATATTATATTCCTAAAAATCTAAGGTCCGTCCAAAGGACATATATAATGATAGGTGTATCATTATTGGACGACCTGGGGGTTGCATGGAGGTATATATTATGTTTATTAACTATATAATAAAAAACACAAAGGGACATGCTAAATGTCAAACTATTTAACTAAGAGTTAAATATAAATGATAAGGTTAATGTAGGGACCTAAACCTATCTAAAATCTATTGGATTAAAATATAAATACCCATACCCACCTTAACCTTTAAATAATCCACTTTGGAGCCATTAGAAACCGAATATGAATTTAATATAAAATAATATTTCTAACTTTTCCTAGGGTTCCCCTCACCCCTCTTATAAAAGGGCACTCACCCTTCTCTCTAATTAACACTGTCATAGCCTTTTGGATCGCCCAAACCCTGAACAAATATTCTCTCAACTTGCATCACTTTAACCTAAAGGAATTAGTTTGATCATAAATCCAACCTAAAGAGCCCTTTTGATCAAATCAAAAGGAATAACCTGAAGAAGATGTAATGTTTTCACCACCCTCTTCCAAGATTCCTTCTTCTTCAACATCTTGATTCCTTGATATTTCAATTATAAAATAATAACTCAAGACTCTTCTATATACTGCGATGTTATTATAAATATGGTACAACCATATTCAGTATTCTATCCATCCTTTTAATGACATGTCATCATATGTGTGTACGTACGGCTTACCGTCTCCATGTTGTTCGGTAATTGTTATTCAATATATTATTATTTGGATGGGTATAATAATGATGTGTAATTCATGTAAATAATAAATTTAACATGATAATTATTCTGTATATATGATATACCATCCAATTAAATATTATTTTAATATCAAACGAATGATATTGTCGCTCGTGCGTACGTACGGACTACCGTCTCTACGAACGCGATGAGATTCATTCCTCATTGTATCCATTCAAGTATAATTCTCATTTGATTATTAAAAATAATGTTTAAGTACTTGATATCATTATGTATATGAATAAGATAAAACCTATCCATAACATACTCTACTTATATAACAAAACATATATAGAAAACGAGTAAGTTAACACCTGAAACGACGATAATACTAAGATATTATTAACAAAGTAATGTTAAAAGATCATATATGATATCATATTAATGTCTATGATTTATGTATAATTTAATATCAATTATTTCAACATTATACAGGAGGTTAACCTACCCTCAACCTATTAAAATTAAAAGGTAAGGGTTTATTTCACAATCTCTTCACTATCCGATGTTGTTTATACGTAATTATATATTGGGACCTCTTTATCATCCACATCCATGTTTCTTGAAAATGTATTTCAAAACATTCCTACTATTTTACAGAATATGGGTTAAATTCATTAAAACCCTTTTTTTTAATTTTTATAAGATGTTTATAATTTAATCTTTCTGTTGTTTTCCAAACAAGGTCCTTTTTAACCTTTTTGACAGAATTAAGGTAAGAATGTATTTTCTAACTTATACGGCGGGTGCGGCAATTTTACGACATTAAAAAATCTTTGAATCTTCCCTTACAAGGTTATAATAATATTTTCAAAGTAAATTTTTTCTTTCATAATTATGTGACTTTTAAATGATTTCATAAAAAGAGATATTTCTCTCAAATAGTTTTGATTTCATCTATGTCAACATCCTTTGATGGATTTTTAGCTTATTTGAAGTTGATTTATTATGATACAAAACTACCATATTGTATTGAAGGTTTTGTGATATGTTTGACTGTGGATGTGTTATTTTTATACCATTCATGGTTTATGAAGAAAGTATTGAAATTTTGTATGCTAGTTTTAATAGTAATGATTATATTATGTTTAAACCTATTCATATGAGGAATGCATTAAACTTAATAAGTGACGGGTGGAGCCCGCTATAGCTCCTTGATGCATCGGTAGGTCTCATGAGACAAACAAGTGTTTTGGAAGAAGGCCTTGACAAAATCTTATTTTTAGTCTTGGCACAATTCCTTCACTATGTGGTTATGATAGTCTGGCATTATGCATTCCATCATTATGAAAGAGGTTACTGATATTGCATGTGATTATTTGACTAGTAGAATATCCATGTGAATAAGTAAATGGAATTATTTCATTTTATTTCAGCCATATTATTCTGAAGTTCAAGTTTAAAATGCTTTTGTTTTATTTATACATCGCCTTAAATGTTTATGCTTATTTATGAATGTTTCCACTATATTGTTATCCTTACTAGGCATTTGAGATCACCCCTTTCTATATTTTATTTTTCCCAGGATGTGAAGAAGTATTTCATGAATGACCTGCAGGGATAGTATAAGGGGATATGAGTGTGGAGACAAGATAATGTTATAGTTTTCACTTTATGATGTATTGTAATCTTTATGAATGTATATAGTGATTCCAATGATACTAAACTAATTGGTCTTTTGATACATGATCTTTTGTGATCATTCCAATGTTATGTAATAATGCACCGACTCTGGGTAATTGGGGTTGGGGCGTTACAGTGTGTATCAGAGGAAGTTTAGTACAAACCTTGGGAGCTAGATTTAGATAAACTCTGATTAGAGCACAAAGACCTAAGATGGACTTTGAGGATTAGTATAGAAGAACTTCCTAAAATTTTGGTATTGTAGAGATTTGGTGAGTTTTCCGAGCAATACAACCCTGTCTAGAAACGAGTAGGTAGAGGCTGCTCTTGCATAAATGTAGCTAGGGGTAAAACCCGAAAACACCGCTTTGAGCTAGACTCGAACGGGAACTGGTGCACGACAGCGGTCCTTGCTACACTCTTGGTTATGACACTCCCGGGGATATGCATAGGATAATTCTCATTTTCTTTACAAAGCATTATGTATGGTTTATGAGTATATACTTCCTCAAAGAAAACTTCGTTATGATTATAGATTATATCCATAAACTGTTCAATTTATGTTAAGTGTTTTACAAGTTTGGATTTATGTATTGTGATTTATAAACTAATATAGTGAATTCCATTGTTTATAAATGGCGCCTAGTGGAAGAAATGGAAACTGTATCAATGAATGAACTCAATGTTGGGATTTCCCTCCTGCTCAAGATAATTATAGTGGATCAGGTGATGAAACTGGTGCTGATCAGCTAATCACCATACTAGGACAACTCACTCAGGTTATGAATAATAACCTTACCCATATAGAGCACCCAGATCCGTAGTGTGGAGAATCAATGTAAGATTGTTTCATGAGGAAAAAAACACCAACATTAAATTGGAGTACAAATCCCTTAGTAGATGAACAATGGATAAACTCTATAGAGAAAATATTCCATGCCTTGGGGAGTAGTGAAAGGGAAAAAGTTATCATGACAGTTTACCGCCTCACTGGAGATGCTGACTAATGGTTGTCATTGATTCAAAACAAGAAGGAAGACGATGAAGTATAAAATATGGAATAGAGGGAGTTCAAAGAACTATTTTTTGAGAAATACTTTCCTCCTGGCCATCGAGCAGATATGGAAAGGAAATTTTTGAGTCTGAGGAAAAAGGAGGATGAGAATATCGCAAAGTATGAGGATAACATTACATGGTTAGCGAGGTATGATGCAGATTATATATGTAACCCAAGAATAAAGATTTATTATTTCTTTGATGGGTAAAAACCGTTTCTCTATTAAAAATTAGTCTCACAATCCTTCTCGTTTTACGAAGATATTTTCTCATGCGCTATCAAGACAGAAAAAGAATTCTCTAAGTCTTACGACTTTAATACAAAGCAATAGAAGAAGAGATCTTCTGATCACTCTGGGAATGGGAATAAGGGGAAGAATGGAAAATTTTATTATCCATCCTGTAGTAAATTTGGGATGAAACAACCTGGTACTTTCTTGAAAGGAATGGGAGTCTGTTACAAATGTGGTGAAAAGGCCACCATACTCGTGATTGCAAGGGGTTGAAGGAAGGAACCGATGTTCAATGCTACAATTTCTGAGAGATGGGACATTGTTCAAATGAATTTCCTAAGAAACATGTAAACTTAACTCATAAAAGGCTAAGGGATCAAGGCGAAGCTTATTCTATCACTAATGCTGAGGTTGAAGCTCCAAAAGACGTGGTGGCATGTAATTTAATGGTTTCCTCAAGTTTATCCAATGCGTTATTTGATTCTGGAACATTGTATTGTTTCATATCTTCCCAGTATGCTAAGAAAATTATATATTTCCAATTTGATTTAACAAGGGAGTTGTCAGTTAAAACTCCTAAGAGAAGTATCATTGCTATAAAGTTCTATGGATCCATCCCCATTAGGGAATATAAATGTTCTTTATCTACGGATCTCATCGTCATACCCATTGTTCAATTTGATATAATCATCGGTATGGATTGGATTTAGGATGAATATATGAAGATTTATTTTAAGAATAAGTAGGTTATGATTTTATATGATGATGATAAGGAACGCCTTATCTTTAGAGAAAAATCGTCACCACCTAATTCTTATCTCGATCCACCCCCAGTAGCTCAACTAAATTCAATTATTGGGGAGGAAAAGAATGAAATGACTGTGGTTGAGGAAAGAAATTTTCAAATAGAGGATGTACATATTGTGAATGAATATGTAGATAAGTTTCCGGAATATTTACCAAGACATCCTCTAGAATGAGAAATTGATTTTTTCCATTGATTTAATTCCTGGTTCAAGGCCCAAATCGAATACCCCTTATAGAATGGTCACTGTAGAATTAGTTGAACTAAAGAAACAACTATAGGAATTGAGTAATAAGGGATTTATTCACCCTAGTGTTTCTCCATGGGGAGCCCCTGTCCTTTTTTTAAGAAGAAAGATGGATCTAAGAGGTTATGTATCGACTACGGGGAAATCAATGCTATAAAAATAAAGAACAAGTATCCCCTACCTCGCATTGATGATTTATTTGACCAACTACATGGAGCTAAATACTTTTCAATGATTGAACTTCGATCTGGATACCATTAGTTGTTTGTGAAGAAGGATGACATTCCGAAGAGAGCATTTCGAACCATCTACGGGCATTATGAGTTTACAGTAATGCCTTTTGGATTGACTAATGCACCCTATGTATTCATGGATCTAATGAATAGAGTTTTCAAGGAATATCTTGATAACTTTGTAATGGTATTTATTGATGATATCTTGGTATACTCTAAAAGCTATGAAGATCATGAAAATCAATTGCGCATTATATTGAAGACTCTGAGAAGACATGAATTATATGGGAAGTTTAGAAAGTGTGAATTTTGGCTTTAGGATATTTATTTTCAGGGCCATATTGTCTCCAGAGATGGAATCTCGGTTGATCCTTCTAAGACAAGAGAGATCCACGAATGGCCAGCACCGATGAGTATAACTGAGGTACGAAGTTTTTTTGGTTTAGCAGGTTATCATAGTCGTTTTTTCCACAATTTTGCCCGGTTGGATAACCCATTAACTAAGCTCACACATAATGGGGTTAAATTTGTTTGGACAACAGAGTGTGAAGATTGTTTTTGAAGAACTGAAGAAAATATTAGTCATGCTCATATATTGACTCTACCATCGGGGAATGATGGGTTCGTTATTTATAATGATGCATCGAAGAAAGGACTTGGTTGTGTACTTATGCAGAATGATAGAGTTATTGTCTATGAATCCTGACAGCTGAAAATTAATGAGAAAAACTATCCTACTCATGATCTTGAGTTAGATGCTATAATATTTTCTTTGAATACATGGAGACATTATCTCGATGGTGAAAAATGTGAGATTTATAATGATCACAAGAGTTTGAAGTATATTTTCTCACAGAAAGTACTCAACATGAGGCAAATGAGATGGCTTGAACTACTCAAGGGTTATGATTTCACAATACACTACCACTCGGGGAAGGTAAATAAGGTGGCAGATGCTTTGAGTTGAAACGATCATGGAGTTTTGAACAAGATGAGAGTTGAAAGGGATCCTATTTTCATGGATATAGTAAAGATGGATATGGGAATGACCATGGAAGGTGAAACATCATTGCTTTTTCAAATGGTTTCCAAACCATCTTTACTATAAAGGATAAAGAGTTCCCAGACCGATGATGAAGAGTTTAAAAATAGGATTAAAGCTGTGAATGATGGGAGATTGAGTGACTTTGTATATAAGGGTGGAATGTTGAAATTTATGAAGAGACTATGTGTTCCCGATATACCCGATCTAAAATGATAATTGTTGGATGATTCTCATAGTTCCAATTTCTCTATACACCCTGGGAGAACCAAAATTTATAGAGATTTGAAGGAACATTTTTGGTGGGACAACATGAAGAGGGAGATTGCTAATTTTGTGTCAATATGTATGGTTTTTCAACAAGTGAAATCTGGAAGGCAACAGCCTGGTGGAGTATTGAAACCTATTCCCATACTTGAGTGGAAATGGGATAATATCACGATGGAATTTGTCATGGGACTACCAAAGACACCTAGAAGAAACAATGCAATATGGTTCATTGTTGATCATCTTTCCAAGTCATCACATTTTCATGCTGTAAGGGAAAATTTACCAATTGAATGTCTAGAAAGTCTATATATTAATGATGTTGTGAGACATCATGGAGTACCCATATCGATTGTTTTTTATCTTGATCCTTGATATACTTCAAGATTCTGGAAGAGTCTTCAGAAGTCCTTGGATACTGATCTTCGTTTGAGCACTGCCTACAACCCTTAAACAGATAGACAATCAAAACGGACTATTCAAACCTTAGAAGTCATGTTGAGATATTGCTCACGTGACTTTCAGGGTATGTGGGATCAATATTTACCTCTGGTGGAATTTTCCTATAAGAAGGGATTCCATTTGAGTATATATATGGCACCATATGAAGCGTTATATGAAAAGAGATGTCGTACACCAACCCGTTGGGATGATGTTGGTGAAATAAAACTCGTAGGTCCAGAACTATTGGACGAAATGATGGAAAAGGTTAAGGTAATCCACAACCACATCAAAGTAGCTCAAAGTAGGTAGACGAGCTATGAAAATAACCGAATGAAGGATTTGGAATTTTAGGTGGGAGATCATGTTTTCTTAAAGGTATATCCATGGAGGAGAGTTATATGTTTCGGTAAGAAAGGAAAAATGAGTCCCAGGTACATCGGACCTTTAGAAATTCTAGAACAAATTGGCGTTGTAGCTTACCATTTGGAAATACAACCAAGTCTCTCCAAAGTTCATAATGAGTTCCACGTATCACTATTGAGAAAATACATGCCTGACCCAACGCATGTACTCACTTACGAGGAATTAGAACTGGAACCCAATCTATCTTATTACGAAGAGCTCTTCAGGATTCTTGATACAAGAGAACAGGTGCTGAGAAACTGGATGACTCGTCTGGTAAAAGTACTTTGGAGAAACCATAAGATGGAAGAGGCAATGTGGGAACCTGAAGAACTTTTGATGAAGAACCACCCGAGATTTTTATGCAGTAATATTCAAGAATTTTCGTGGATGAAATTATTTGAAGGAGGGGAGAATGTAACACCCCAATCTTCCAAGGTACGCTCTTTTTTAGTAATACAGTAGTGTGTGTTGTATGTAACTTCCAGTTCTAACACACACCAAAACCAATCAAACTAGCTGTTATGAATAGTAATATCTAATTTTTAAAATTTTATAAATTTTATCTTTCAAAATGGACTTCATTTTTGGATTCAGAATATTGATATTAGCTTAGGGTGAATTTTTGGTATTTTTCTGAAAACATTCAATTTTTGATGAATAGTGAAAAAACACCGATTTATTGTTTAAAACAGAATTTTTATTTAAATAATTATCTATTTTATTTAAATTTTATTATGGTAAAAATAGATAAATAATACCTATATAAGTTCAATTTATTTCTTTGGATTTAGTTTAGAATAATTTTAGATATATAAAAATTTTATTGAACTTCTCACCGTCTTTTACCTACCTCCTAGGAGAATTTGAAAATTCACATAAAACATTATTTTACCACTTTTATGAGAGGAATTTCTAAAATCCGAGAGACACGGTTAATATCAAGGAGTAAAATGTGGTTCAATAAGATAAAAATAATTTTCTTGGTGAATAGTAAATTTTTACTTTTATTTACCATGGTTAAAAGTAAATAGGGTAATTAAGGATAAAAATGATATTAATATTACCCTAACTCATGTCCTAATTCTATTGGACAAGTCTATCTAGACCAAAAACAACCTTAGGAATAAAATATTATCATTTAGGTCCACATGGATTAGATTAGGACATTTATTATTATTTAATTCAAAGAAGAGTTAAAAGAGTTAAAATCAATGTTTAATAACTAAAACATTTTTAATATAGGGTTTTACATAAGATAAATTAGATTTTAAATATTAATTAAAAATATAAAAATATTTCCTATCTAATTTTAATTTATTAATAATCTTTAGACATTAAATAATTTAATTTATTTATGACACAATGGTGATGCAGTAATTACCTAATTAATGAAATATTAAAATAATTGATATTATAAATATCAAAATAAATGAAATTTCAGACTTTTTATGAATTACACATATTTTCTATGTTAATATGACATATTAGGATTGGTTATATAAATCATTATCGAATTAACAATGTTGTTATGAAATTATCAAAAACAAAATAACCAATAGTGTCAAAATTGACATAAAAAAGTTTTGAAAACAAATATTATATTATTAATTGATATTGTATTCATAAAAATAAAATTTTCGGAAAAAGGACTTATATAATGATATTTTTATCATTAATGGACCACTTGGGGGTCTCTTGGAGGTATATAGTTTGTTTAATAACTATATAATAAAAAAATACAAAGAGACATGGTAAATGTCAAATTATTTAACAAAGAGTTAAATATAAATGATAAGGTTAATATATTGACCCAAACCTATCTAAAATCTATTGGTTGAAATGATTTAGACCTATCCCCACCTTAACCTTTGAATAATCATCTTTGGAGCCATTAGAAACTGAATATGAATTTATTATAAAATAATATTTCTAACTTTTCCTACGGTGCCTCTCACCCCTCTTATAAAAGGGAACTCACCCTTCTCTCTAATTCACACCTTCAAAGCCTTTTGTCTCGTCCAACCCCTACTAAAGTATTCTCTCAACTACCCTCACTTCATTCTAGAGGTCTTAGTTTTATCAGAAAGCCATTCTAAGGACCCCTTTTGATCAAATCCAAAGGAAGAACCCGAAGAAGAGGTAATGTTTTCACCACCCTCGTTGAAGTTACTTTCTTCTTCAACATCTTCATTCCTTGATATTTTCATTATATAATAATAACTCCAGTATCTTCTATATACATTGATGTTATTATAAATATGGTATAAACATATTCAGTATTCTATCCATCCTTTGAATGAAATGTCACCATACATGCGTACGTACGGCTTACCGTCTCCACGTCGTGGTGTAATTGTTATTCAATATATTATTATTTGGATGGGTATAATAATTATGTGTAATTCATTTAAATATTAAATATAACATGATAATGATTCTGTATATATGATATTAAATCCAATTATATATTATTTTAATAACAAAAGAATGATATTGTCGCTCGTGCCTACGTACGGACTACCATCTCCACGAAGGCGATAAGATTGATTCCCCATCGTATCCATTCAAGTCTAATTCTCATTTGATTAATAAAAATAATGTTTATGGACATGATATCATTATTTATATGAATAAGATACAACTTATCCATAACAAACATTAATTATGTGACAAAATATATAAAATAAAATGAGTAAGTTAACACCCGAAACGACGATAATACTAAGATACTATTAACAATGTAATGTTAAAAGATAATATATGATATCATATTAATTTATATGATTCTCGTATAATTTAATAAAAATTATTTCACCATTATACTTGGGTTTAACCTACCCTCAACCAAGGAAAAGTACAAGGTAAGGGTTTATTTCATAATCTCTTCATTATCCGAGGTTGTTTATACGTAATTATCTACTGGTACCTCTTTATCATCCACAACCATGTTTCTTAAAAATGTATTTCAAAACATTCTTACTATTTTACAGAATATGGGTTAAAGTTTTTTATACCCTTGTTTGACTTTTTATAAGAAGTATATAAAGTAATCTTTCCATCGTTTTCCAAACAAGGTCCTTTTTAACCTTTTCAGAATAATTAAGGTAAGAATGTATTTTTTTTAACTTATATGGTGGGTGCGGCTATTTTCTGCTGTTATAAAATATTCGAATCATCCCTTAAAAGCTTATAATAATATTTTTAATGTAAATGTTTTCTTTTATAATTATGTGACTTTTAAATTATTTCAAATAAAGAAATATTTCTCTCAAATAGTTTTGATTTCATCTATTTCAACATCCATTGATGGATTTTAAGTTTATTTGAAGTTGATTTATTATGATACAAAACTTCCATATTTTATTGAAGGTTTTGTGATATGTTTGACTGTGGATGTGTTATTTTTATACCATTCATGGTTTATGGAGAAAGTATTGGCATTTTTTATTCTAGTTTTAATACAAATATTTATGTTATGTTTTAGCCTATTCATATGTAGAATGAATTGAACTTAATAAGTGATGGGTGAAGCCTGTTATATCTCCTTGATGCATCAGAAGGTATCATGAGACAAACTAGTGTCTTGGCACAAGGCCTTGACAAAATCTTACTTTTAGTTTTGGCACAAGGCCTTGACTTTGTGGTTATGATAGTTTGGAATTATGCATTCCATCATTATGAAAGTGGTTATTTTTAGTGCATGTGATTTTTTGACTAGTAGAATACTCATGTGAATAAGTAAATGGAATTATTTCATTTTATTTCGGCCATATTATGTTGAAGATCGTGTTTAAAAGGCTTTTGTTTTAGATATTCATCACCTTAATTGTTTATGCTTATTTAGGAAAGTTTCTGCTATATTGTTATCCTTATTGGGCATTTGAACTCACCCCTTTCTATGTTTTATTTTTTCCAGGATGTAAAGAAGTAATTTATGAATGACCTGTAGGGATAGTATAAGAGGATATGAGTGTGGAGACCAGATGTTGTTGTAGTTTTAACTTTATGATGTACTGTAAACTTTATGAATGTATCTAGTGATTCCAAGGCTACTAAACTAATGGGCCTTTGGAGACTTGATCTTTTGTGACCATGCCAATGTTATGTAACAATTCACCGACTCTAGGTAACTGGGGTCGGGGAGTTACAATTGGGTCCATCTCTCTACTAGGTTGGACATCCCACTCACCCTTGTGTAGATAACTACTGAACTATGGTGATGTAAAAAATACCCTATGGTGATATCCATTAAGAAAGGCATGATATGGAACTAACCAGTTAATTCTAATAATATCATAAAAATAATTCATCTATAGTATGAATATGTCCCTTAAAATTGGATAACTTCCTCCCTCCATGGGGTAGTCCCTTAATTGGTATATGCCCTCAGACCATGCACCCAACAGCGTGTCTAGGTTAATCACACCACAGAAGTTCTGAATTTCCTGATATATACATTTCATGTTCGATAAGGTGATAATGGAGAGAAAAGAACTTCTATCGAATAAGGAAGACAATAAATTGTAGGATACTAGAATAGTACCCCGTACTATAGATGTTCCATCACTCTGATCCTCAGGTATCAAATTCGAAGCATGAAGCTGGCCTAATTCATGGCCCTATGCTACAACTAGACTACCAAAGGTGGGTCCTCATTACTAAATCTTATAATCATAATTATATCTAACATAACAATTAACTACTCTTCATCTTTTCCCACCTATTCCACTAAAACTTACTTACTAACAAATCAAAATGATCTTTCCCCTAAATGTGGAGTTGGTGTGGATCATTATCCACTATAAGTGGATGAAAATGTCTGATACAATCTCAAATGATGACCAATACAACTACAATCATGTCACTAAAGTGGTTCTATATCATATTGAGTCTTTATATAACTCTTCCTTCCACACTGATGCCATATAATAGGGATACCACAGTGGATATTGTTGTTTCAACTGCTCTATAGAAAAACCTCAAGGATACATTTAGTTCAACAATATGAACTACTCTCTACCTATACACTAACCCTTTTCCCCTATATTATTAGATTCTATTTGGTTCAACTTAGTGATAATATCCTAATTAAAGATATCAGAAAAGGTAGGTAGGTGAAATACAATCATCTTTGAGCGAAAGGCATACTTGAGCCCATCCTTGAAACATTGCACCCACAATTTCTCATCATTGGATAAAAGTATTGCAAAGAAATATAACTCAGTAAAACATTTTGAACAGACCATAACATATATATCACCCTAATATTGATTCCTAAACACTCTAGGTCAGTCAGATCTCATCATATGAGGGAAAAACTAATTATTGAATTTGGTCTGTAAGTCCACCCAAACCACACCCTGATTACAAACAACCTGAGTAAACAAATCCTACTAGTTATTGGAAAAGTATCGAAGCATTTAGGGAGCTATAATTTACATCTTCTCTGTATAAATCTCCAAATTCTTGAAAAGAGAATTTCAAGACTCTAGCCAAGACCTAGTAGTCTGTGGACCGCCACCCCCCAAGAAGGTGGTAGGATTATACAACTGGAACTCATGAGTCAAATCATCTATAGTATGTCCAAGTCATGAATCAACCTACATGAACTACATCATATGTAGAAAACCATTATGAATCTAAGTTTCAGTGCATAGTTCAATAATAGGAGGTGGATCCTTAGGTGGAACTATAGGAGGTATCACTGGTGGCTCAGGACACACCACTACTAGAGCACAGTCATCGCCACCCCCTAACACATGGCTAGAGAACATCATGGTGGCAAAGATATACAAATTCCAAGAACACACCTTATAACAAGATTTTAGAGTATGTAAAAGTACTATTAAAAGCATATCATAAGCATAATGTATCACTACCCAAGGTTCTACCTCAACTACCCACTTTGAAGGCAAGCGTATTGGTATGTGTTCAAATTTAATTTATAGATGTTCGTGTAGATGAAACATCAATTGAACTCTTCCAATTCATTTACTGGAAATTTTTCGATTTTAAATGACAAGATATTCATTTAATGTTTTCATTTTACCAAATATAAATGTTTCAAGGTTCGATTAAATGGGTAGTCATTTCAGGCTAATAAAGGTGCATACACATTATAATTTGAAACTGACATCCATTTAATTGAAATCAATCCCCTACTACATTTTGTATCATAATGTAATGGGTAATACAAAATATCTCTATTTGGTTAATTAACGATTAAAATTCATGAGATCTGAAACACATCATGATTTTAAACTAGAAATCACTCAATCATAGTCATGAAGCATCTTATGTAACCAGATGTATATAGTTTATATGAGTAGAAACTAGCTATTTAAGATGACATCATTAATCTATATTGGAAAACACTATTTATATTATTTTTTTAAACTTTAAATAACCAATTCCTATAACCTGTAAAAGATTTTATCAGCACATATATATATAGCAACCACATATCACTATTCAATTATAGGAAATACAAGCAATGAAGTTGTTAAATGAACCTATATGGAATGTAATATGCATAAAATGTGAAATAACAGTTCCTATAATGATGCATGTAACAATTATACATTTGTAGTAGTCTTAGGTAAGTAGGCCTGAATAATATCAAATAAAACAATTCATGTGCATCACCCAATAGTAATAATATATCAACTATAATAGGTGAATGTAGAACTACTATTTCCCATTCCCATGAAACAAGGTATTTACCCCAAACAGGGGTTAGCTACTCCTAGGAGTTTATCAAAGGCATCCTAATATCTGAAAATATAGTGGGGGATCCAAAAAAATAACACCACTCATCATCTAGAAGACAAGGACCACGTTAAAAGGTGGTTATCTCTCTTGTAAATTGGATCCATGAATCATAAGGGCATCCTTTGAGTTCTCAAATAATTCCGTTGTGTATCCACGTATGGCTAATATCTGACCACTCTTATAAAGATAATGGGTCTATATGCAAAATGTACATTATATATAATACTTCATTCATTTAGGGATATATAATACTAAGGACATTTAGAAATTCAGTATGTTAGTTTCATTATCTTTCAATCTATGTGATGTGGCTGAAAAGGAAATGAAACCAATTAAAATTATTCACATTTAGTGGGTTCATTCCATAGAGGATATGCAAAGAATTAATATTTTCATTACATTTTCAATTATGAGGGTCATTCCTTTACCATTCATAAGCATGAAAATGTGTGATAAATACATGAATTCATATTCAATTCATTTATAATTAACTAGATTTAGTGATATCTATAAATTTACTTGATATTTTAAATTTTAAAGGTTAATTAATTAATGGGAACACATGACCAATAATTATCAATAAATAACTATACAATACAAAAGTGATAACAATTTCAAATTCATAATTATTTTAATTTAAGAGGGAATTACAATTATTAGGGACAAGGCAACACACCCAAACAATTTATAAAATAAACCCACTTAGTTTACCAAGGCATAATTAAATAAAAACCATACATTGGGTGGAAGGCATTGAGTTCATGAACTCCAATAGAGTGTTTAACATGTATATGAAGTGATAAAAAATATGAGAACAATTATTATAATCCTGGAATATGAATTTATTCATCAACGCTAGATGAAATAGACATGCGTACAATAGCAAAAGTTTATAAAATAACAATATTTTTGGGATTAGTCATAAACCAGCAACCTAGATCATATAGAACTCTCCTCATCAAATACTGTCCTTTTGTTTTTTCTGGATTGTAAGAAAATGGATGAACATATCATGTCGTAGAAAATTGGGCATATGAGCCTACATCAAAATCTAACTATTGAGTGGAAGAAAAATGAATAACTGAGGCTATTTATTAAAGATCTTTCTAAGAAGAATCCAACCAGACCCACGATGATGAATCCTAGCTAGGGGGATGAAAAGAGACCAAACACTTTGAAGAGGGGTTAGGGAGCTCCACCGGATGAGAATATGGCCTCGTATCCACTAGAAGGAAAAAATAGAGGATGAGTAAGGTTAAAAAAGTATTTAAGGAAAACCCATTATTTTACACAAAAATACTAGGTTTTAGGGTTTGGATACATGATTATCCAAACCGTGCACCAGTCGTGTGCCTTGCACGACCTAAGGTTGGACCCCGCCAAGTTTCATGCACATGTTTTGGCTAATCAGGCAGAAATTATGTTGTACACCACTAAAAAAAGTTGAAGAGATATCCAAAGGGGTGTGACACCCTAGGTGCATAGTTAGGTAATATCATGCACACTACTTTACCCTCTAAAACCCCCCCACATAATTTTAGGAAACTGCGTGGGATGGGTCGTATGATTTCAGAAAACTATCCTGCCCAAAGGCTCCTCCCACCGGCTAAGGTTTTGAGCTCTAAACATGCACCAGACACCCCCTAAAACATCAATGACCACATTAGTCATCCACAATGGTCCAAAATATTGTATTATACTAAAATTTAACGAAACCATACTTCATCTAAAAACCCGGTTCTTATGGTCACCATGGGGAGGGTCTTCTTCGGTAATGTGTCATGTTGACCCGGTTTGGATAGTAATAAAATCTGTAAAGAACCTTAAAACCTATAAAACATTAGATAAACATAAAACCCCATAAATTCATCAAAAATCTATAATGTAATTAAAAAACCCAAAATCCTTAAAAATACCATAAAACCCCTAAAACCCTAAAAAACTCTAAAAACTCATAAAACCCCATAAAACCCCCTTCAAACCCCTTAAACCCCTAAAAACTATAAAACCAATTAAACTATAAAAAATCCTAAAAAATCTAAAACCACTAAAAACCATAAAAACCCTAAAACCACTAAAAAACCATAAAAACCTAAAATAAACAAAAACCCCAAAAATTATAAAAACCGTCCAAATTCCATGAACCCCTCAAATTCCTAAAATATCCGAAAACCACATGAAAACATATTAAACATTAATAAAACACAAAAAAACCTAAAACTCCAAGAAACACATAAAGCCCTAAAACCCCCTAAAACCCCAAATATTCCTAACAAATCTAAATTACGTAAAAACCCTGAAAACATTAAAACCCTAAAAATAACAAAAAATCTTAAAAACACTAAAAAACCATTAATACCCCTCAAAGACCCTTAAAAGCCTAAAAACCCCAAAACCCCCCAAAAGACCCTAAAATCCCTAAAAACCTCAAAACCCCCTTAAATACCGTATAAGTGATATAAAAACAAAAACCCTAAATATCCTAAAAGCATTATAAAACCCCTAAAATCCTTGAACAACCTAACAACCCTCAAACCCCAAAAAAATCCTAAAATCCCTAAATGACCTAAAAACCCCTAAAACAACATAAAAACCCTAAAAATCATAAAACCATAAATATATAAAGAAACCATTACACCCCCTAAAAACACTCAATCCACTATCATTCATTATATTATTTTCTAAAAGATGTAGGAGATAATTACAATGAAAACCAACATGGAAAAACATTTAAAACCCCTTTAAGAAAAAAAAAATTAGGGGGTCTAGAGTAATGTTGGCCAAGGGTATATCCTCTAACTAGTTTAACTCCCTAAGGGATAAAAATACCCAAAATAGAGAAGCAAGTTATCAACACACCTCGGTATTCCTTGGAAGTGGGAAAATAAATTACTAGGTTAACTTTTGGCCATGTATATAAGACATACATGTTTTTATTGACGATTCCCTTTCCATGTAGATTATATAATAAATATTCCAGGGGATTGTGGCTCATCAATGAAAAAAAATTGGGGATGGTAAGAGAGTCTATTTGGAGTACAATAAGGTGGATATTTTTTCTAAATACACAAGTGGAGGCCTATTAGAATTTCTTTGGCTTAAGCCTAGAGTGAATCAACACATCCAATGTTTGAATTCAAATCTATGACAACCAAACACCTTGGGTAACGAATAATTTTTTATCCTCACAGGAAACCCATGTTGCATGAACCATCCTTGTTGATCTTAATACCAGAATTGTGAGGATACTGACAGATCCAACACCCTTGAGTGGCTCTTAGAAACAACTAAAACCCCTAAATCCCTAAAAACATTAAAACACCTAAATAATCCATGAAGAATCCTAAAAATTCTAAAAATACATAAAACCTCTAAAAATATTTAAATAACCTTAAAAATCCCTAAAAACTCTAAAACACCTATAAATGATAAAAACCCATATAAAACAATAAAAACCATTAATACCCCTAAAAACCATTAATACCACTAAAAAAGTTTAAACATCATTAAAATATTAAACTCCACCCTAAAAAATTTTAAAACCTTATAAAACATAAAAACACAAAAACCCATTAATTATATAAGAACTTTAAAAATAAAAGAAACCCAACAAATCCATAAACACCATAGAAACCTTAATACATTGAAAATAACTAAACCCCTAAGAGAAAAAAACCCAAACACCCCTAAAAGATAGTAAAAACCCCTAAAAGACCCTAAAAATCCTAAAAACCCCTAAAATACCCATAATAACTTTATATATACCCTAAAAGATGCCAATAACCACTAAAACCCTAAAACCAAAAAATCCAAAAAACCATAAAAGCCCCTAAAAACCCTAAAAAACATAAAAACTAAAAACCCCTAAAATTCCAAAACCCCTATAAACTCTAAATCCAGGAAAAATGATAAAACAATCCAAAAAACCATAAATGACCTATAACCAATTAAATCCCTAAAAATCCATAATGCCCTTAAAATATCGTAAAACTCCCAAAAAATCGTTCAAAACCCTTAAAAACTCTAAAACCCATAAAACACTAAAAACCCAAAACCCATAAAATCCCTATAATCCCTAATAACACTAAAACCTATAAAATTATTTAATAATACCTAGAAACCATTGGAACTTTTAAACAACACTTAAAAACCCTAAAATCCCTAAGTCCCTGAAAACTATAAAAAACACTTAATCCCTTAAAACCCTAAAACTCAGAAAACTATAAAAAACCCTTAAAATTATAACACCATAAATAACCTTAAAATACTAATAAAAAATAAGTATAACAAACCTCGAAAACATGAAAACTGCTAAAAAACACATAAACCCCACTAGAAACATGAAATCCCTTAACACCCTAGAAACCATAAAATCTCTTAAAATCATTTAAACCCCCAAAATCCCTTAAAATACTAAAAAAATGAAACCCTAAAAGACCCTAAAAACATTAAAATCTCTAAAAACCCCTAAAGGACTCTAAAACCCTTAAAGACCCTTAAAACTCTTACAATCCCTAAACACCCAAAAACCCATAAAATTCACAAAAACCTAAAAACTCCATAAATACCCCATAGAAAAACCAAAAAACCTTAAAAGGACTGAAGAACTCTAAAAAAAATAATATACCATAAAATCCCTATAATAACTTAATATACACTTAAATATCCTAATGAAACCCTAAAAGACCATAACATATTCTAAAAACACTTAAAGACTCTCAAAGACCAACAAATTCATAATGGACCCTAAAAAACCCTAAAAACCCAAAAACACTCAAGGACCCTAGAAAACCCAAAACAACTCTAAAGGAACCTAAAATCCATAAACAACCCTAAAAACCCTAAAGGACCCTTAAAACCCTAAGAGCACTAGAAGACAATATAACCGCCTAAAGGACCCTAAAAACCAAAAAAGGAACCTAAGAACACAAAAACTCCTTAAATGGCCATGCAAACCATTAAAAACACAAAAACCCATAGAAACCCTAAAAGACCATAAAAATCCTAACAAACCCCCAATGACATTAAAACCACTAAATGACCCAAAAACACTAAAAATACTAAACCTCTAAAAACAGCTAAATACCCTAAATAATTAAAACACTTCAAAACCATAAAAAAAATTTACACCGAAAAGAATCATTAGAAACATAAAACCCAAAGAAATATTAAGTACAAGAAAACCCTAAAACTTCAAAAATCCAAAAAAAACCCAAAACCCCTAAAAAATATAAAAATACCAATTTCCATAAAAACCATCAAGGGCCATAAAATCCCTAAAATCCCTAAGGAACCATAAAAACCATAAAAACACTAAATGACCCAAAAATTACATATAATCACTAAACACACTAAAATACCTAAAACCCGCTAAAAACACCCATAGACCCAACAAACTCAAAAGGACCCTAAAACCCCCAAAATTCCCAAAACCCCTTAAATCCAACTGAAAACAAAAAATACATTTAATAGACCCTATAAAAACTAAAAACATTAGAAATTCCTAAAATAGGCAAAAATATAAAAATGTTAAAAAATCCTAAAAACCTATAAAAATCTAAAAACAGTAAGAAACTTTTAGAAAATTTTAAATAACCTAAAAAATCATAAAACATGTTAAAAACATGAAAACCCTAAAAACATAAAATAACCAAAAACCCTAAAATTCACAAAAATTAGAAAAATGATAACAACCATAAAACACTAAAAATTCTAAAAATACATAAATTCCCCAAAACAAAAAAAAAATTCATCCCCCCCAAGAACTAAAAAACCTTAAAAATCCTTTAACAATAAAAATCCCTAAAAGCCTAAATACCCAAAAAACCCATTGAGACACTAAAACCGAGAAAACTTCTAGAATCATTAACGAAATCCTAAAACCCCTAAAAACAATAGAATACCTAAAATCCAAGAAAAAAAATAAGAAAACCCCATAAATCCCAAAAAATATCCCTAAGACCCAAGAAAATTATTAAAATTCCGAAACTCCCATAAAACACAAGAATATTATTAAAAATCCTAAATTTCCCAAAACCCCCTAAAAACCAAAAAAACACTACAACCCTAAAAACCCTAAAACACCATATAAACAATTAATACCCTAAAAACATGAAAATTCATAAAAAAATAATAATACAATAAATCATTAAAAATATCTAATAAAAATAAAAAAATCCATAAAACAAATTAAAACCATAAAACACAAAAAAGTGTAAAAACCTCATAAATCCCAAAAAACCAAAAAAACCCCCTAAAAATCCCCTAAAATACCATAACCCATATTACCCCATAATCCTATAAAACCCTAAAAATGATGAAACCCCAAAAACAATAAAAAATTAAAACCACCTAAACCACTAAAAACTAAAAACCCCTAAAACATTCTAAACCCATTTAAAATACCATAAAACACATAAAAACCTAAAAATAACTAAGACCATTAAACCCCTAAAACCATAAAAACAACTAAATGATTCTAAACACTCTTAAACCCCTAAAAGACCCTAAACACTAAACGTCCCTAAAACCCAAGAAAACACTCAAAGAACCATAATACCCTTAAAAATACTAAAAATACTATAAAAACTTTAACCCATAAAAACCATTAAGAAACCTAAAAATTCTTAAAAACAAAAAAACATGAAAAAACCAAAAAACCACCCCAAAACATAAAATTCCTTAAAACCCATAAAAACCCCAATAAACCCCAATAAATCCAAAAATAACCCCAATAGGCCAAAAATATATGAAAACCCTAAATGACCTAAAAAATACTAAATCCCTAAAAAGACCATAAAAACCCTAAAACCCATTAAAAATACTAAAAGCACTAAAACATTCCCTAACCCCCCAAACTATAAAATCTCTAAAAATAGATATAACAGCATAAAACCACATTAAAACAAACAAATCCATGAAAAAAATAATAAATAATAAAAAACATAAAACATTTAAAATCCATAAGATGCTTTAAAAACACTAATACCCCTAAATCCCAAAAGAAAAACCAAAAAACCCATAACAACCCATAAAAACTCTAAATACCCTAAAATTCACTAATAAATCCCCAATCCCTCTAAATATATCAAAACCACCTAAACGACCATAATACCATAAGAACCCTAAAATACCATAAACGTCCTCAAAAACCCTAAAATATCCTAAAAAGAATAAAACACTGAAAACCCAAAAACCCATTGAATACCCCAAGATGACAAATTACACTAATGATCCCTAAAAAACCGATAAAACCCTAAAAGACTCTAAAAGCCCATAAACATCCTAAAAACCTATAAAACCCAAAACCCCTTAAAACAATAATAAACATAAAACTATAAAAACCCTAAAATCCCCCCAAAACCATAAACACCCCTAAAAGGCCATTAATGAAACCCCCATAAAATCAATGAAGACCCTGAAACCCAAAAAAACCCTAAATACCAATACCCCTAAAATACTAAAAAAATCCACTAAAACCCTAAAACTCTTAAAATTTATAAAAACCCTTAAAAATTACAAAATACATCAAAACCGCAGAAAAACTCCAGAAAGCTAGAAAAATATAAATATCTATAACCCCAAAAAACCCTGAAAACCCATAAAAAACCTAAAAACATAAAAACCCTAAAACCCTTAAAAACCAAAATTCTTATAAGATCCAAAAAAACATAAAAACACTAAAAGCCCTAGAAACTCCTGAAAACCATTAAAACACTAAAAAAAATAAAAAAATAAAACTCTTAAAACCCCTAAAAAACCTACAAACCATAAAACTCTAAAATCCCTTTAAACCCTAAACAACTAAAAACCCTTAAACCCCTTAAAAAAACTCTAAAACCCCTAAAGCCAATAAGAACCCTAAAATCCCTAAAATCACTAAAAACCATAAAACATGTAAAACCATTAAAACCCAAAATCAGTGAAAACATAATGAACAATAAAATACCCTAATCCCCACTTAAACCCCTTAAAGTAGTGTAAAACACTCACAATTCTAGCAACCCATTACAAACATTTTGATACCTGAAACACTAAAATCCATGAAGACCCTAAGACATCAAATAAACCTAAAAGAACCTAAATCCTTAAAATCCATCAATGGTCCCCAAAAATTCTAAAATCCCTAAAATACCCTAATATCCCTAAACCCCCTAAATGACACTAATGACCCAGAATACACACTAAAAGACCATAAAATACCGTAAAACAATTAAATACCTAATCAATCCTAAAACCCAAAAAGGTCCTTAAAAACTCTAAAAATAATAGAGGACCCTAAAACCCCTAAGGGACTCTAAAAACTTGTAAAACCCAAAAAGGCCTTAAAACCCCAAATAGTCTCTAAATACCATATTAACCAATAAATCCCTAGAACCCCCTAAAACTGAAAAAGACCCTAAAACATATAGAAACCCCCAAAACAACCTTAATACCCCTAAACGACCCTAACAACACTAAAATAGTAAAAACACTAAAACCCGAAAAGTATCTAAATGAATAAAAAAACAGAAACCCCTTAAAACCCTAAAAACATAAAACCCCTAAAAAGCATAAAAAATCCATAAAGACGCTAAAATTCTAAATCCTCTAAAAATGATAAAAAAATTAATATCCATAAATACCCTAAATACCCTAAATAATCTAAAACCTAAAAAGGGCCCTAAAACCCTTGGAATACCCTAGATGGACTTAAAAACACTAAAAATACCTATAACCATAAAGGGGCTTAAAACCTAAAAAGACCCTAAAATAAACTAAATGACCTAAAAACACCAAAACCCTAAACAACTATAAAAACATTCAATGAACCTAATAACCCTAAAACCACTAACATGCCTTAAAACACATAAAACCCCCAAAACCCCCCAAAACCCACTAAAAACCTCCAAAACCCTAAAAACCCCTCCACCCCCCCCCAATTAAAATACCCTAAAATCATAAAATACATGAAAGACCAAAAAAATAAAAAATTACATAAAAACCAAAAAACCCCTAAAAATATTTGAAGAGCATTTAAATTCCCAAAAAATTTGTAAAAACCTTTCAAAACCCGTGTAAACAAAGAGAACCCTAAAATACACTAAAATCCTATAAGTGAAAAACACCATAAATACCCTAAAAATGTTAACGAAACAAAAAACCCACTAAAAATATATAAAATCCTAAAAACCATAAACTCCTAAAAATCCCTAAATATCAAAATAAAATCTTAAGACCCCAAACCCCATAAAAATACTAAAAACCCTGAAAAACCCAAAAAATAAAAAAAAATTATAAAACCCTTAAGAACTCTAAAAACACTAAAAACTCAAATACCCAAAGAAAAAGTAAAACATAAAAACCCTAAACCCCCCCCCCCCAATAGTATTTATATACCCTTAAACACATTAAAACCCTAAAAACCTAAAAACCAAAAAAACAATAGAAGCCACTAAAACACTATAAAAATCCCTAAAATCCCTTAAAACATAAAAATCCTAATATACCCAAAAACACTAAAAAATTATTAAAAACCAGAAAATCCACCAAAACCCATAAAAACGAGAAAGATCCCCAAAACCCATAAATATATTTAAGGACCTTTAAATCCTTAAAAACTCTAAATGAATCCCAAAAACCCAAATACCTTAAAAACACCAAAAACCCTAAAATCCAATAAAACGCTATAAAACACTAAAAACCAATGTTAATTTTAAAATAACTTAAATACCATAAAAACCAAAAAACCAATTAAAATCATATAAACCCAATTAAAACCATCAAAAACATAAAAACCCTAAAATGCAGAAATACCCTAAAACCCATAAAACCCTAAACCCCCCTACAACCCGAAAAAATTGATATACCCTGAAATTCTCCAAAACCACCAAAAAATGCCCTTAAAAACCTATAAACCCTAAAAAATGGAAAAACCCATAAACCATTAAAAACACTAAAATTACATTGAAGACCCTAAAAACCAAAAAACCAAAACTATAAATGACCCTAAAACTAAAAATACCCTAAATGATATAGGACACTCAAAGACCCCTAAAACCCCCTAAACATCATAAACCCACTAAAAATAGTAAAAATTCTAAAGCCCCTAAACACCCATAAAACCCTAAAATCCGGTAATAACCATAGAAATCCTAAATAACCATAATTCCCTAAATAGAAAAACCACTAAACATCGAAAAACTATACAATCTCTAAGAAACTTTTATATCCTAAAAACCCCAAGAGCTACTCTAAAAACCCTAAACCCCTATAAAACCATGAAATTCATAAGAAACCCTAAACTCCTAAAACACCTAAAAACCCTAAATCATCCAAAATATCCTAAAACCAGAAATAAAAGAAAATTTGTAATTCCCTATAAAGGGACCAAAAACCCAAAAAAGGCTAAAACATTATAAAACCCCTGAAAATACCAAAATCCACAAAAACCCCAAAACCCCTAAATTCCGAAAAACACCCACGAAAACCATAAAAAACCTAATTTCTCTAAAAACCCGTAAAACAAAAAAATAACATAAACACCATAAAATTATTATACAACCCACAAAACCATAAAAAATTTAATAAATAAAAAAACATTAAAACTTTCAAAAACTCTAAACAAAACAAAAAAAATCCCTTCAACCCCTAAAAAACATAATACCCAAATAATCATAAAACACACCTAAAGCCATAAAAACCTGATAAATCCCTAAAAACCCCAAAATCGTATAAAAATCCTAAAACCCATTAAACACCATTATAACCCAAAAAACAAGAAAAAAAATAAAACCCCTAAAATACCCTAAAAGAACCTAATACCCTTAAATAACTAAAAACCATAAACCCCCTAAAAATACTAGAAGAACCTAAAACTACTAATTTATCTAAAGGATTCTAAATTAACCAATAAAATCTTAAACAACATAAAAATAATTATACTCACTAAAAATCCTAACCCCCCCCCCCAAACCAAAAAATGCTTAAAATCAATAATAAATAGAAATCCAAAAAACCCCTAAAAATTAAAAAAAACCTATATCCCCCAAAATGTCCTTAAAACAAAAAACCTGTAAATCATTAAATAAACTATAAAACAAAAAACCCAAAAAACAAAAAAACCAAACAAAACAACGAAAAACACTAAAAGAAAAAAAACTAAAAAGCAATAAAAATCCCCAAAAACCCAAGAAACTGAAAATATCAAAAAACACCTAAAAACCCCTTAAAACTATAAAACACCCTAAAAGTTTTACAAAAAAATAAAACCCCTAAAACACTAAAAACCATAAAACTAATATAAACCCCTTAAGCTCCATAAAAACCAAAAAACCCTTAAAAACGGAAAACCCTAAAAACCTATAATACCCCCACAGAACTATAAAATAATTATAATAATAAAAAACACCTATAAAAACCTAACAATCCTAAAAATAATAATACACATAATACCCAAACAACCAAAAAACCCTCAAAAAACCTAATATCCCATTAAATCCCTAAAACCCTAAACCCCCTAAAACCCTAAGACCCTTAAATCCCAAAAAAAACATAAAAACTATTAAAAATAATAATCCCCCAAAATCACTAAAAACATAATAGAACATAAAACACTCAAAAATCCCTAAATCTCTTAAAAGTGCCTGAAAACCCTAAAACCCCCATAAAACACTAAAAATATGAAAAGATAAAAACCATAAGAACCCAAAAGACTCTAAATACCACTAAACCCCCCCCCCCCCACCAAGACAATATAAAAACTAAAAACCCTAAATTAACATAAAACCCTAAAACCCCGAAAAAATACTAAACCCCCTCAAAACTCACAAAAAATACCCTAAAATACAGTAAAACAATAAAAGTTTATAAACACTCCAAAAACCAATAATGGTCCCTAAAATCTAAAAAATACCTAAAGAACCCCCAAAAAAATTAAATATGGAGGCCCCATATTTTTACAAATATTATTACCTTGTTTTAAGCCTAATTAAACATCAAATATAACCAAGGATCATAAGGTCTAGTGTCTTTGGATGATTAGGTTCACAAAACTGAAAAATTAAAATAGAATAAAACATCTTTATTTAAATCATATATAAAGAGGTCCAATATTTCATTGAGCTTGTATATATTTATTGGAAAACATGGGGAAAACATGAATAAAATGGATGATCCAAAAAACCCAGTATGGGTACAAACATAAGAATAAGGAAAAGCGTGTAAGTTAGAAGGAATAACATGATGACATAAAATTTATGTATAATGAATAATAATAAGGAAGAATAACACTTATCTAATGGTGACAAGTAATGATTAAATAATTTTAATGTGGAAACTATAAAAAATGGGATGTAAAAATTATTCATGGATAACTCCCAAGACCAATTCACATGGCACACATTGTCCCATAAAGGAATCAGGTTCATTAACCATACCATCAAGGCATCTCATGATAATAACAATCACCCAAATGATTATATCACTAACTTGGAAGACCCGTCATAACATGTTCATGCATATTAATTCAACAAGAATATTCAAATATGAGGTATAAACATAACGGTTACCCAAGGATAGAATTTCGTATCATAAACATGTCATAAGGAATAACCAAAGGGAGTAACATAAAAGCGTTCCAGAATGAATGGATTTAAATCATAAATTTACACTAATAGTGAAAAATATTCATATATAACGATAAATTATGTCCCAATTATGTAAAAAAAATTAAAAATTTGGTTAGGAAACATTAGAAATGAGCCACTTTAGTGCAGTTTATGTGAAAACATTTAAGCGGCATTAAAAATGAAAAGTCAAAATTATTTGTATAAAATCAAAAGTGAACCAAGATTGTATTTCATTATAATATGACTGATTTTTTAAAAAAAATTCTTAAAATAGATTAATTATGGTACATAAAAATTTGTAAGAATTTGAGATGTTCTTTTTAATCCGGCTTTCTTATCAGGAGGAAATGGGAAGGGAACCTTATAAAACATTTATTTACATTCAAAAAAATAAGAATTAAGATAATAAAATATTTTTTAAAATAAAAATATAAGGTTTTAAGATTAAATAGAAGTAATTAAGAATTATGTTGGGCTAAAATGAGAGAAAGTGTAACCGTATAGAATAATGGAGATTTAGAAAGAATCCCATACCTTCTGTTTGAAAGTGCATACCACTTGACCTTAATATCATAGATAATATAAATAAATACATTAATTAATTAATTTAAGAACATTTTGTAAATTAATTGTATTTTTTATAATTTTATTATGTTCATTTATGGATATTTTTGGAGTTATAAGATACAATTTCATTGTTTGAGAGTGTTTGTTTCCTTGGTTTTCATGATCGGTTCACTTGAGTAAATATTTGAAAGGTCTTGTAAAATAAGAATGGAAATCCTGAATTTATGTTATATGTTATTAATTAACATATATATTACTAAATAGTTATATATAAGTCATTTTTATAATTTTTGTGGATGAATCATTAGATTATTTTGGTTGGTTTTTTTATCATCAAAAACTAGTTTTCTTTTGTTAATTAATTTTATGTATATATTAGGGTTCCATAACATTAAATAATTTTTAATACATATATAATAATATTTTTAACAATAAAAATTGTTTTATGACCATCCATGAAGGTGTTATTGAAAAATAAAAACATGTCATCCATGAAGGTGGTAAATCGACACCTCACAAACGACGCTTTCATTTTTAGAATAAAAGAAAGAGGATAAGAGGATTGATGGTGTATTTTTAATTTACATGAAAAAATACATGTATATATAATATAATAGAGTTATATTGCATGTTTTTATAGATTTTGTGAGTAGATTACTAGAATATAAATGATTTTGATATGAAAATAATGAAAGAGAAACTGTATTTTACCTCTTGAATTCTTCTCCTTGAGAAGCTCATTATGGAAATTGGTTGTGGTCTTAGGTTAATACCCTAACCTCTTGTACATGGGTAAGAAACATATTAGATGATTTTGGAGAATGTTTATAGGATTAAATACTTAAAAGGAGTTTGGATAATAGGTGGTGAGAGGTGGTATTTTTAGTCAAGGAGATGAGTGTTTTCTCATTAAATTATTCTTTAGTTTATTATTTTTCATCATGACAATGAATAGTTTGAGAACTATCACTAAATATAAAAAATTAATAAATGGGAGTTCTATATTACGGTGATTACATAAGAAACAACTCAATTGATAGTGTATTTATCTTATAATGCATATATACCGTAAATTACGGTATTTTACTATTCACCACTAATTTAAATATTTTAGAATAATCCAAAAAATTCACCCAAAACATTTTTTGACATGTAAAATTAAAAAATAACCTCATTTTTTTTAAAATAAATTTTTGAATATGTGAAATATAAATTTAAATTAAAGTCATTATTCATTAAAAAAATATAAATTTTAATATTATAACTGCTTTTATAACACTTTGTATAATTAATTACGGTCTCGTAAAATTGTCTTATAATCATAAGACTAAACAAAATTATGAATATATTTTATAAAAATATATTTTATTTTAAATCATTACATTAATTATAAAATTTTAATTAAATATTTAATGTACAGAAAACAACAAACATTAAATTTATCATTTCTGAAACATTTATTTACTTATACCATGATATAAATATATCATATTTTCATTTATAGGATACCTAGATTTTATTTATTATTTCATTAGTGAGGTTACTACTCTATTGGACTGTTTATTATTCATAAGGGTCATATTATTATTCCAATGGTCATGTTGTTATTCTATTGCTCTTGAAATACCTCTTATTTCAATCATTCTTCATTTATAAAGTTCGTATTATGATCTCTATGTGATTTTATGTGATTTGTGTTATATTTAATATTTATAAGAATTGAATTTAAATTGATATAATATTTGGGATTTAAGATCAAGAAATATTAAAAACATAAAAACCCTAAAAGACCTTAAGACCTAAAAAAACCACAAACCACTAAAACCCCTTAAAAACTGAAATACCATAAAAACCAATAAAATAGCATAAACCCACAATACCCCAAAAAATAACCTAAAACAATAAAACCCCTAAATCCCTAAAAACATAAAATACCCTGAAATCCCAATTAACAATAAAAGTCCCTAAAACACTTAAAAACCAGAAAGAAACCCCCAATCCAAAAACACCGTAAAAACCATAACCATCCAAAAATCACTAAAACACCATTAAAACATTAAAAAATTACTTGCAACAAAAGCCTAAAATCCATGAAAACACATAAATACCCCTAAAAACCAGAAAAACCGTAAAAAACCTAAAAATTTCGAAAACACTAAAACCCCCATAAACCACAAAAAACACTAAAACCCTATAAAACCCCTAAATACTAAAAAAATATTAACAAACAAATTACTTAAGAACCCATAAAAACACGAAAAACATCAAAGTAATCATGAAAACCACTAAAACCATTAAAAAATATAAAATACCCTAATGGTTCTAAAAATCCAAAAAACCCCATAAAGCCCAAAAAACCCAAAAATCCCTTAAAAGACCCTAAAAACTCAACATTAAACCTCGAACTACCCAAACACCAATAAAACCACAAAAATTTCTTTAAAAACCAAAAAAATCCAAATCAACCCAAAAGACCATGAAATCTCGAAAAACCATAAAAACCAGAAACCACTAAAAACCCTAAAGTACCCTAAAAATGTAAAGGTACCTAAAACCCAAAAAAACAATAATCCATTAACCAAACCATAAACACATAAAAATAATAAAAAACCTAAAAACTACTAAAATCCAAAAAAACCTTAAAACCCACAAAACATAAATAAACCTTAAAAACCCTTAAAAATCCTAAAAAACTAAAAAACATAAAATCTCTTAAAACACTAAAATGACGTGAAAACACTAAAACCCTAAAAATTAGATAAACCCACATAAAAGCCTAAATTCCCTAAAACCATCTATGAAAAATACTAACAACACTAAAAACCCCTCAAACCAATAAATAATGAAAAAAACCAAAAAACTTTAAAAAAGTTGAAAAACTCTAAAAACCCTAAAACCCATAAAACCAAAAAAAACTATAAAACCACAAAATCCTCCAAAACAATGAAACACCCTAAAACACCAAAAATCAGAAAAAAAAACATTAAAACTCACAAAACCCCAAAAAATTCTAAAAGTACTAGAAACCCAAAAGGCCCTGAAAAAAAATAATAACACAAAACCCCTAAAAACTCTAAAACTGCAAATTCCATAAATACTACAAACCCGATACCCTACACCCTAAACTGAAAATCCTTAATCATATACCCTACACCATAAACGCTAAATCCTACACAATAAATGCACCACACAAAATCCTAAAACCCAAATCAGAAACCCTATACCCTACAGTTTAAACACTAAACCCTAAACCCTAAACCTTAAACCCTATATCATATATCATAAACCCTAAACCGTAAACTTTAACTCTATACTCGACTCAATAAACTCTAACCCTAATACATAGACATGACACACTATAACCTACACCAAAAACCCTATATAGAACAACCTAAACCCTATACCCTATACAAAAACCCAAACCCTATAAACTACACCCCAAACCCTTTACCCTATACCCAAAACGAAAAACCCTCTACCAAAAAAAATATAACCTAGTTCCCAAACCCTAAATCCAAAACACAATATCCAAAAAAAAAATATAAATTCTACACACTAAACCCAAAATCTTACACCCTAAACCTATTCCCTACACCCTATACACAATATACTATACATCAAACCCAACTCCCAACACCCTAAATTCTAAACCATAAACCATACACCCTAAACCCTAAACCTTAAACCCTAAACCCATAACCAAAAAACCTAAACCCCAAAACTTAAATTTACAACCTAAACCAATACCCTACAAAATAAACACTAAACCCTACACTCCAAACCATATACATTACACCCTAAACTCTAAACCCTACACCCGAAACCATATACTCAACACAATAAACCCCATACTTACACCCTAAACCATATACTCTACACCATAAATGATAAATCCTACACCCTAATCATTAATACCTACACCGTAAACACTACACCATCCTCTCTAACACCTATACCCTACAGCCCAACCCCTAATCCCAACACCATAAACCTAATACCCTACACCCAAAACCCAATACCTCACACCCAAAACACTAAAAGCTACAAACAAAATGCTATACCCTCTATAATAAACCCTAAACCCTTCACTCTGAACCCAATAAACTTCATATGAAACCCTAATCCCTACACCCTACACCCTACACCCTAAAACCTACACACAAAACCATATACCCTCCACCCTACACCCTAAACCATGCGCCCTATACCCTATACCCTATACCATATACCCTATACCCAAAATCCGAAATTCTAAAACAAACACACAAACCCATATACCATATACCCTAACTCCTAAATCATATAGCCTAAACCCTAAACCCTAAAACCTAAACACTAAACCCTAAACCATAAACCCTAAACCTTATAACCCACACCCTTCTGGCTAAACCATAAACCCTAAACCCTAAACCCTAAACCCTAACCCTTACCCTAAACCCTAAACCCTAAACCCTAAACCCCAAACCTTATAACCAACACCCTAGACCCTAAACCCTAAAAGTGAACCCTTATACCTGAAAACCTAAATATTAAAATATAAACACTAAACCCTATAGCCTACACCCTAAATGCTAAATCATACACCCTAAACCCAATACCCTAAACCTTAGACCCTTAACCCTAACCCATATACCATGTACCCTACACCATAAACCCTTAATGCTACACACAAAACCTGATACCCTACACACTAAACCCTAAAACCTACACCATACACCTTATACCATACACCTTAAACCCTACACTGCAAATGCTATACGCAAAATCCAAAACTGTAAACCCTAAAACCAAAACCCTATACCGTACACCCTTAATCGTAAACCCTAAACCATACACCATACACACTAAACCATATAAACTACACCCAAAACACTATCACCTACAACCTAAACCATATACCATGCACCTTATACCATAATGATTACACCTGAAACACTAATACCCACACCCAAAACCCAAAACCCTTCATCATATACCTTAATCCCTACACCCCAAAACTTAAACCCTACACCCCAAATCTTATACCCAAGACCCTAGACTGTAAAAACTACACCCTAAACCCTACATCCTAAACCTTATACCCTAGAACATAAACCCTATACTCTATTCATCAAACCATATACCCTACACTATGAACGCTAGACCCTACAACCTACACCATACATCCTAAACACTAAACTCTATACACAACACTAGAAAACCTATAACCAACCAAAAAAACTCTAAACCCTACACCCTGAACCCTATAATCTACACACTAAACCCTACCCCTACCGTACACACTAAAATCTAAATCCTACACCCATACCCTATACCCTAGACCGCAAACCCTATGTCCTACACCATAAACCTTGTACCCTACACCATAAGCCCTAAAAAACACCCAAAATCACATACCATTCACCCTAATCAACATACCCTACACTCTAAACCCTTACCTATACCCCCTACACCATAAACTCTAAGTCGTACACCCTAAAACCCATACCGAACAAATAAAACTCGATACCCCACACCCTAAAACATTAACCATGCTCCCTAAACAATATATCATACACCTTAAACCCTATTCCCCACACCCTACAACCTACACCCAAAACCATACACCATACACCCTAAAACATACATACTAATCCATATACCCTACAGCCTAAATCCTATAGCCTACACTCTTCACCCTAAACCATACACCCTAAACCCTATACCCAACACCCTAAACCTAAAACCCTAAACATGAAAACATAAACCCAATACCCTACACTCTATACCCTATACCCTACAAGCTAAACCTTAAACTCTATACCCTAAACCCCTTACCATACACCCTAAACCCTAAACCCTACACCCTAGACGTTATACCGTACACTAAGAAACCAATACCTTATACCCTAAACCACATGGCCTACAGTCTAAAACTTATACCCTATACAAACAAAACCCTATAACCAAAAAGGCATAAAAAACCCTAAAATCCAAAAAATAAAAAAAACCCCTTAAAAACCGAAAATCCAAAGGAACCAAAATAACCCTAAAAAATGTAATAAACTCTCAAAACACTAAAAATATTGTAAAACCCCTTATAAAACCCTTTAGAACAAAATAAAACCATTGAAGCACCTAAAAATGTAAAAACCATACAACAATAAATAGTCGAAAAAACCCTTAAAACACATAAAATAGTAAAAACCATAAAACCCCCATAAAAATCCTAAAAAATCTAAAAAACATAAAAAAACCTAACAAATCCCTAAAATCCTTATATAATCATAGAAACTCTAAAAACCCTAAAAGACCATTAATGGGACCCTAAAATCCCTAAAATCCCCCAAATAACCCTAAAACCCTAAAAGAACCCTAAAAACCCCATAAAACATTTAAACCCCAAAATAGTTAAACCCACAAAATCCCACAAAACCATAAAAAGCATAAAAACGTAAATACATTAAAAAGAGAAAAAAACACATAATACCCTAAAAATACTAAAAAAAACTAATAAAGTCTTAAAAAACCACATTCCTTAAAACCCCCTTAAAGTCCTAAAAGCCATAAAATCCTATAAAACTATATAAACCCTAAACCCAAAAGCTATAAAACCCTAAAATCCGTAAAACCCATAAAACCCATAAATATTTTAAGAACCCTAAAACCCATAAAAATATTAAATTAACTAAAAAACATTAAAAACGATGAAACCCCAAAAAATACCTAAACACATGGAAACCCTTAAAACACTAAAACCCCTAAAATTATAAAAACCTCAAAAACCGTAAACCTCCTAAGAAGCCTAAAAACCCATAAAACCGGAGAAACACCTAAAACCCTATAACCAAAAAATAAATAAAAGTAACTAAAACATCATAACCCAAACCTCATTTAAAACATAAAAAAGACCCTAAAAATAACATAAAATAATAAAATCCCCTACCCCCATATAAAATCTCAAAAAGAATAAAAAAAATCTTAAACCTATTAAAAGACATTAAAAACACCTAAAATTCCCTAAAACCCTAAAACCCACTAACCCCCTTAAACCACCTAAAATCCTAGAAATCACAATAAAACCCTAAAACCCTAAAAAATCCAATAAATAGAAAAACCCTAAAACCCTCAAAATCATAAATATCTAAAAACAGTAAAAACCCTAAATTCCCCAAAACCCCAAAAACCCTAAAATCCCATAAACATCCAAGGAAAACCCCTAAAAATCATAGAACCCCAAAAGACCCCTAAAACATTAAAAGTCCTAAAAAAATAAAAACCCCTTAAAAACCCTTAAAAACTAAAACTCTAAATATACATTGATTACCATAAACACCTAAAAACCAAAAAAAACCCATTAAAACCACTAAAACCCTGAAAAACAAAAAAAAAGCATAACACCCCCTCAAAGTCCCTAAAAACCCAAAAACCACTAAAACCCAAAAAAAATTCTCTAAACACAATAAGAACCCAAAAAAATCTCTAAAACCCTAAATACCCTAAAACCCACTAAAAACACCAAAAACTCTTAAAACCCAGTAAAAACCCTGTCACATCCTAAAACTTTTAAAAGACCCTAAAACCCATAAAAATGATAATGAAACCCAAAATAAACAAAAAATACTAAAAGCTAAAAAACCATAATCCTTAAAAGACACTAAAGACTCTAAAAACCTTAAAAGACCCTAAAATGTTTAAAAAACCTAAGGACCACTAGAAGGGCAACAAAAATCCCAAAAACCCAAAAGCCTCTAAAAAACCATAAGAGCCCTAAGAATATAAAAACCCCATAAACACCCTAAAATCCTTCAAAACCCATAATACACTAAAACCCTAAGATGCCATAAAAGGTCCTAAAAGATACTGAAAACACCAAATAACAAAAACCCCCTAAAACCCTAAAAACCTTAAATACCATTAAAACCCTAAAAACCCATGAAAACCTCTTAAATCCTTCCAAACCCCTATAAACCCTAAAAGGTATAGAAACCACTAAAACCCTTAAAAACACCATTAATAGATAATAATCCTTAAAACCCACAAAAAAAACCTATAATCCCTATACCCATAAAAACAATAAAATCCCCAAAAACCCTTAAAGACCATAAGAAACTCTCAAAACTAAAAACACAACCATAAATCCCATAAAGACCTTATAAAGACAAATGAACCATAAAAACCCCAATGATCCAAAACACACTAAAATCTCTATTTAACTCTAAAACACTAAAAAATAAAATCCCATAAAACACTAAAAACACAAAAAAACCCATAAAAAATAAAAAAAAAGAACCCAAAACCATAAAAACTAGAAATTATAAAAATAAAACAAATCCAAAAATCCCCAAAATCCCTTCATTCAATAAAAACAGCCAAAAAAACCAAAACTCCCATAAACCTCCCCAAAAAACTATGAAAACCCTTCAAAACCTTAGTCACACCCTAAGCCTCCATAAATCATAAAAAAATACTTAGTATAACCTATACACAAAACACTAAACCATATACCATACACCATGAACCCTCCACCTAACATTCTAAACTCTATATCCAAACAATCAAAACCTTAAAAACTACACCCTAAACCCAATACCGAAAACCACAAACCACAAACACAAAAGACTACACCTTAAATCATATCCCCTATATCTTAATCCTTAAAAAATTCTCCTAAAACCCTATAACATACTCCTTAAACATAATACACTTCACCCAAAACCCAATACCCTACACCCTACACCCTAAACACCACACCCTAAACCTTGTAACCAAAACTCTGAACCCTAAAACCAATTGTCTAAACCATAAAAATTACCCCTAAAAAAATAAAACCTACACCCTAAACCCTAAAACCGAAAAGTTCCTAAAAAACCTGAAAACACTAATAAATTCTATAAAACCCTAAAACCCTAAAAAATATAAAACACACAAAAATTGTAAAATACACTAAAAATTCTTAAAAATCATAAAACTCTAAAAAAACTCCAAACAACCTAAAATAACATGATAACCCTAATGAACCCCATAATACACTAAAACCCATAAAAACATAAAATCCAAAAAACTTATTCAAAACCCTAAAACCCATTGAAAATCCTAAAACCCCTGTAGATCAAAAATACCTAAACCCCCTTTAAAAACACAATAAATCATAAAAATACTAAAATAAATACAAATCCAAAATAAAATATAAAAACCCAAGAAAATATATAAAATTATAAAAAACAATAAAACCCCAAAAAACCCAAAAAACCACAAATCCCCCTAAAACAACTAAAATCCCCTAAACACCTAAAAACATTAAAACTTTAGAAAACCTTAAGAACCATAAAAAACATAAACCCCTAATAACCTAAAAATCATAAAAGACCAAAAAACACATAAAAGGTCTCTAAAATCCCTAAAATACCCTTTAACTCTAACATCTCAAAAAAACCAAAGACTCAAAAGACCCTAAATGTATATAAAACAAAAAATATTCTAAAAGACCCTAAAACCATAAAATTCATAAAACAATAAAAACCCCTAAAAGTACCTTAAAATATTAAAAGACCCTAAAACCCCTAAAAATGAATGATGACCATAAAACGCCTAAAACACCCAAAACGACAAAAAATCACCAAAACCCTAAAATTCCCTATATTCTATAAAATGCTTGAAAGTTGAAAAAATCCCTAAAACCCATAAAGGACCTAAAAACCTCTAAATGTCATGGAAATCATAAAAATTATAAAGGTCCCCGAAACATGTAATATTCCAAAAAATCCCATAAAAGATCCAAAAACCCCTCAAAACATTATATGAACCTAAAAACACTACCAAACCCTAAACCCCTAAAAACCATAAAATTTGTAAAATGCATAAAAACCCCAAAAACCCCAAAACATCAAAACCACCTAAGAAATCCTAAATATAATATACAAAACAAAAAAAACTAAATACAAGTAGGCACCCCCTACAACCATAAAGCTAAAAAAGAACCATAGAAACCCCCAAACCCCCCCCCCCCCCAAAACCTAGAAACCCCCTAAAATACCAAACAACTATAAAACCACTAAAATACTGAAAAACCCATAAAATACCTAAAAACGCATAAAATCCCTAAAGCCCTAAAACCATAACGAAACCCAAATCCCACCAAAACAATTAAAACACCCAAAACAATCAAAAACATAAAAAACCCATAAAAACACTATGAAGCATAAAAAACATAAAAAAAAATAAGAAACATAAAAACAATAAAACACTTAAAACCCCAAATCACATAAAAACCCTAAAATACCTAAAATACCAAAAGTCATTAAACCCTAGAAAAACCTAAAACCCTTAAAACCTTTAAAACCATAAAACCCCAAAACCCTAAAACAACCTAAAAACACTAAAACATACACCCTAAACCATATTACATGAACCCTAAACCCATCACCATACACCCAATACCATACACCATAAACATTAAACCATACACTCTATATCATATACCACACACCTTAAACCCTTAAAAATCCTAATCCCTAAAAACCATAAAAAACCTAAAATACCTAAAAAACCTAAAACGACATAGAAGACTCTAAAACCCATTAAAACAAAAAATTCCTAAAAACCCAAATATTACCCTAATACATTATTTTTGATGATATGGAATCATTATGTTAACCCATATAGTGACAACTCCGATAAAATAATCATGGTATCTTTCTATGGTATGACAGATTGTGGAGGGTTTGTGTATTGGAAAATCATTATTATCAGGTTTAGCGTTCATATATCGCACCCACTTGTGATGGTTTGGTTTCCAGTGGGTTTTTTCATGGAACTAGAATTTCCCAATTGGTTCTCATACCCAGGTCAAGACATGGACCTACATTACAAAGGAAGAATCTTGTTGGGAAACATGGCCAATCAAATGTAAGAATTGTGTTTGGTTGAGTTGATTGGATGTTGGGCTTGTCATAACCCTTTGTAGGAAATTATTTCATGTTATATAACCCTCTTATGGATTTAAGATATGTCTATGAATTATTTATTCATTTCTAAGTATGATGTGGGTTACCATGATTTAATGGTCAATTATATGCATGTGCTTAGAATCATATGTATGTTTCCTAGGTTCCTCATATATGGGGATATATTTATTTATCCTATGTTAACCATAAATGGTATTCTTATATGAATTGGTTAGATAATATTCAATTGTTCATTAAGATGATGCTGGTTTTATGTAATGTTGTGAGGTGATTTGGGTTTTGTTATTATCAAGGGAGATGAATGATTTTTGGATATTTGGATCAGACTCATAAGATGGGATTCCAATATTTAATTGTGGAAGGAATCAGAACCCACATAGTTTGGTGACACTTATTTGGGAAAATAACCTTTTAAGGTATTGTGATGATGACTAAATGATGTAGTCTAACGTTTTGTGGAAAGGATGTATAGGAAAAAGGTGTTTGTCCAAGGAAGGTGTGGGACTTATACTGAGGTGGACCGACTGACTTTGAACAGATGTGGTGTCTCTTATGGGGGTCATGATCTCACTAGGTATGAAACCTAATAAGGATGGTTGTGAAAGGGAACCATAAGGAATATATCCCTTTGAGTTGGATATGACCCTATCTGGAATGTCACCCAAGGAACATTAGGGTGAATTTGAATGTTGTATGTGGACCTCAGAGAGGCTTCCTATGTATCATAGTTAGTTAATAATTAAATCAAATGCATTTAAAAATGGGTTGGTGCATATACATATACAGGAAGTCTATAATGTGATTATGGTTAGGGATTACACTGAATGTGAGAACCAATTTGATTGAGAATTGGGGATTACAAATAGGTAGAAGGGCCATTTTAGTGGATATAATTGTGGATTATACCGTAAAGGTGGCCCAAGAAGATTCAATATTTTGAAAATTTCATGATCTACACTAACGACTAAGCCTGCAAGAGTCCTACTCGATATGAGAAATAAGAGGAAACTTTATAAATAAAGATCACAAGATCCACTTTTTTACTTGTGGACAGATACTATATAAAAATTTGAGAGGGAGAGGGATTTAAGTTTTCCCATATCCTATTTTATTTTTGGTAACTAGGATAGTCACATCTGATGATCCATCTGGCAATTGCCCAGGCTGGTGAAGAGGATAAAAAGTGCCACCTCCCATAAAAGACTAGGAGATTAATACTGGAGGGACGTACTTCTGGTTCCTATGAAAGAAATGAGGATAATCAACTACACCTCAAAAGTAATGAGAATTGTGGTCCCATATCTCCTTAATATGAATGAAGAGGTCTATCTTATAGCCTATAATTGAAGGTCCCATATTACCATGTTAATGTAGACATGAATACATTGTGAGGGTCTTCCAATTTAAGGATGATACAACTGGAACTCCACTTACCATGGGTATATATAATTGAGAGTAAATTATAATGTGCCTAATGATCTGATAATACATGTTAAGTGGCATAGGAATATGACTTCGCCTGATACTACCAGATAGTTTGAAAAGGCACTATTGTGGGTCCTGATGGTATGACAGAGGGAAGTGATGTGAGATGAAGAGTTGAACACCCAAGATTCTCCATTCCATGTATAATGTTAGTAGGAATAATTGGGTTCCATTTATATATTATATTTGAATGTTGGTGAGGTTACTATTCACATATCATTGTGCTACACAACCCTGGGTTCCTCCCACGTAGTGTTCTACTACATGGGGATGGGTTCCACCAGTGTAGCATTTTGATACACGGGATATGGTTCATCCCACATTTTATTTTTATATATGTAGAAGGAATATATACATATATATATCTTTACTATTAGATATGGTGGTCTACAAAGGGTTCATCCTCTTATGATCCACTGTGTGGGTTCTGTGAAGGATTCATTGGTTTCTGGATATCCAGATGAATTTAGTGTCTTTAATAATGTTATGTAGTGGTTTTACCATCTAGGAATTGTTGAATCTACCCTAATTCTTCCATGTGTTTCAAATATTTCATTTGTATCTCTTTCATTCACCTCGGGGGGGGGGGGGGTTTATGAAAGAACAAAGGAACCAGATACCGGGATGTATGGTTATCTACGGTGGGCCATAGATATTCATTTTCATAGGACTATTAAGAATTCCCACATTGGTAATGTTTTCATTCATGGAAGATAGAAAATACCATTGTCACCAAGAAATGATGTGGTTCATTTATGGGAATATTCATTCGTAGAAGATGAAAATGACCATCTAGCCCAACAAATTAATTAGTTTCATTCATCGACATCAATAGTAACATCTCCTCCTATGAATGATTTTATCATGTGGTGTTTCATAGAGTGACAAAATTCCATCTGGAGTGGTGACTTTCATAGAAATTTTTACTACACCGGACCAAGACATCTTTCATGGATTTCACCCTTTTACAATTTTCTTAAAACCCTTGTTTTTATTACTCCCCTTTCTACTGAATGGAATTATTTTCTCATTGCATGGAGATTTTTGAGGACTAGACAAATTTACCCATCAGAATGAGATCCAATCGATATGATGTGGATACACTTCTAGTGAAGTTGTTAGTCCTATTATGAATTGGTTTTAGTTTCACAGGTGGACCCCCAAGAGGGGATCATGATTATAAAACAGTCGGACCCATGTCATTTTTCTTTTACTTGGTCGTCTCTGTGAACTCAGCTCCACAAAATCTAAACATCCATTTCCTCTACATAACATTCTACCATTATGGTTGAAATTTTCAAAAACTCAAACTCATTATTTGTAAATGGTAATTATGCTCCCCCAAAAAGAGAATAGGTAACTATTTCGTGGTTTCGGTCGTGAAATTCCCAACAACTCCATATCCGATGATAGCCGGACCTGCTTTCCAAAGGCAGGCGTTCACCGGATGGTCTGACCAACGACACTTAAAAACTCACATTTCTCAAGAGGATGGGAATTCAGGCTCATCACACCCTTTTTTGGGGGGAATTATTGCATGTTCTAGGAATCTCTTATAGATTTAAGACGTATTCATATGTTCATGAATCATTGGTTTATACCCAAACATAGTATCCACGGTTTCAACACTGGTGGGAAATGGTCAACTGAATGTAGGGGTTCGGAATCATTTATGCCCGAGGATTACCATCCCTTGTTGTATTAATGACCCCGAAGAGTCGGAACTTGCTTGAGACGGTACTGGAAGTGGCGCGGTGAAATGACGTGAAGAATAGTCTGATCGACCGGTTGTTGGGATGGGACCTCTTGGAAGCTTCCTACGTACCTTTTCTAGGAGACAGGTTTCAAAGTCCACGTAGTTCACATATACAGTTTAACATCATGCTAGAAGAGGGCATATAGTTTAACGTCATGCTGGACGGGGGTGGAACTCAGCGTGAAGAAACGAACGAGTGGTGGGCTTGAACCTCATTGAGGCTTCCTACGTACCACACCTTGACATGGATAAAGTCCCTATAGTTCGCTCAGTGGGGCTTACACTCCCCGGAGGCCCAGTGGTGACGAATTGGGGCTTACACTCTGAGGAGGCCCATAAGAGGATGTCATGGTCGATTCTTACTCTAAGCCCAAATGAGTCATGCTCGGTGTGAGAAATAAGAGTCAGCAAGGACTAGATGATCATGCTGCGAAAGGTGAATCCGTGAGGAATGGAGTGGGGCTTACGCATGGAGAGGCCCATAAGGTCGAGGCTTACTCCTAGGTGGATGCCCATGGTGTTATGGATTTGGGCTTACACTCTGAGGAGGCCCATGTGTCAAACCGCAGCGGGAGAGGGATAGGGGGTGCTCCTGTGCACGTCTCCTCCCTTGTAGTGCATGAGGGATTCCTTCTGATGGGTATTTTAACACCCCCGAGGAGCCCAGAAAAAGTGGAGGGGCATAAAGGGGATTCCTGAGCTCAGACTCCACATTACCATGGGAATGTGAACCCATGAAATCTTTGGGAATCTGCTCAAGGGTCGGGGCAACCCCTTCACCTATACTTACCGTGGGTATGTGAACTCAAAATGGCGCGCTGATGCACCTGAGGGATACACCACGCGGATCTGGTGGCACTGGTGGATGCCTTGGCTCGGGGCTGATTAATAGGCCAATGAGGGATTCAAGGAGGATCGGGTCAGATTAGAAGGATTTTTTCTAGCTCGGGGAACAAGAACTCCAAAGGCTATGAGGGGCCATACGTATGAGGGAGTGGTAGAGCCCTTCTCATATGACAGTGGTACGCGGCTAGAGGAGCCGTCCACAAACCAGATTGGTCCGCGGACTGAGGGGAATCCCGCAAACCAGGGTGGTTTACAGTCTGGTGAGCACCCCGCGAACCTGGGTGGTTCACGGCTTGGTGATCACCCCGCAAACCTGGGTGGTTTGCAGCTTCTGGTTCGGCCCGCGTACCAGGGGGGTACGCAGAGGGGTCCACGCGAGCAGCAGAATCCTAGGGCGGCGCCGATCAGGGGTTTGTCGGTGGAGGCTCCGCCCGTTTAGGAGGTTGTTAGGCGGTGTGGTGGATCGGAAAAGAGGCATAAACTCCCTGCTTTGTGGGGAGTGCATCCGTGAAGGGGCCATAGTTTGTGGTTTAAGTTTCTGCGAAGGGTGTCTGTGGAGGAGCTGGCCACGAAGGACTAGGCCATGATGGAGGTTGTCCGCGAAGGATGTTGTTTGTGAATGATTGTCATTCGCGAAGGATGTTGTCCGTGAAGGAGGGTCGTCTGCGAAGGGTGTCTGCAAAGGGGCTGGCGCCCGTCCTACTTCATGCCCGCTGAGGGGTTTCCGCCACCATTTTGCGAATGACAGTAGTCCATGGAGGAGATGGCCATCCGCGAAGTAGATTGTCATTTGCGAAGGAGATGGCCACTAAGGGATGGCCGCGGAGGAGTTCTCCACATGTGGTTCACGGACTGGTTTCTCCTCTATGCGGAAGAGTGCATCCGCGAACGATATGTGGTCTGTGGATGGTCATGGACCACTGGGAGCGATTTATCCAATGTCTCCCCATCGACATTAACCCGTCCTTCCTTCCTTTTTCTTTGGTTCCCCTCAGTGACTATTTATAAAGTCACAAAGGAGGCTATATTGATGGCCCCATGGAACTTTCTGCGGAAGCCCATGAATGAATCCCCACCCATGGATGACCCGATCAACTGGGGATTTTTGGAAATGATTTTTCAAACCGAGATCGGAGGAATTGCTCCACGGTTCTCCACCTCTCCGCTTCATTCCCGCAAATGACAGTAGTCCACGGAGGGGGCTGCTCACAGCAGTGGATCGGCCTGACCTATGTCCCACTTCGCGGCCGTAGAGGGGCTTCCGCCTATATTTCATGAACAATGGGGTTTTCAGCCGCATACAGCTTCTACCTTCATTTAACGAGGGACAAGGTTCGCGGCTACGTAGTCGCTCCACCTCTATTTCGCGAACGACAGCCTCTGCGGGATGGCAGTTCGCCGAACCGGCTGCGTACTATTACTAGGAGCTGGTACGCAGACCATTTTGGTCCTTTTCCGATTGTTAGGGTAATCAGATTTCCCCCTTGTGGAATTTTCAGGACCCTACAATTCCCCCCATCGGAATGGGGTCTGATCGGAATGAAGAGGAGGCCATTCTGATGTAGAGTGGTCCTGAAAATCGATGAGTGATTGTACAATGCTCTAGATTTTTTCTGAGCCAAAGGACTTAGTGAGTATAGTTTGACAATTTCTAGGGTTTTGTAGGAAAACCCCATAAACTTTTTTGTCTCTTTCTTTTAATGCCCTAATTTAACCTGGGCCCATTTGGGATGGACCCAGCGGGTATTACCTGGCTTTTTCTTAGGTCGCCCTTTTTGGGTTTTTGGCCTATCAGGCTTTGTGCCTATTTATTTTGTGAGCAGTTTAAAGTATCTCCGACAAGACTATCATTGCTGGTGTTTTTGGTCGAATATATTTGACTAAATATGGGGTGGGGACGATGGTCCCAATGAGGTTTGATTGAATAAATGATGTCTCAATACCCTTCAGACGCATGTGGGGGGAAATGTATTTAAATTTGAGCAATATACAGGGCATGTCTCAAGATATGGGAGCTGGGTCGGCGTACCGAGGTTGGAAGAGCATTGCCTAAGGAAGACTTGACTTTGGTAGATGGGCCAGTAGTGATCAATATGCAGATCCACTGAGGGCATGGTATGCATAGTCAAGCAAAGGTGTCCTTAGGTCAATGATTTTCCATTTCTGATGGCATGGGGACTTCAAGGAAGTGCGGCTTATAGAATCCACCATGGGTGGCCTAGAGAATTATGAACACCACCAGGGGTGGCTCAGAAGTGGAATGTGACATCTGAAGGGATTTTGGAAACATCCGTACTAATCCGGAGCGTGGTCAGGAGACCACTTCCCTATGCATTTAGTTAGTGTAAGGGATGGTTGATACTTGGCACAGTGTAAAGTCATGCAGCTGGGACATCTTTTAAAATGGAACGACTTCTCCTGGTTCTTAGTAATTTTGTCAAAGAAGTTCCGGCATATTCAAGTAGGATTTTGAATGAGGTTGGTAAAATGTAGCTCAGATGATTTCTGAATCCTAGGATAGGCATGAGGGATCAGAGGCCAAGAGGTGTATGGAGGGAAGAATTACCTAAGGAAAACTTTCTTTTGGTAGATGGGCATGGGGCGATCAATATGCAGATCCGCTGAGGGCATGGTATGCATAGTCATACAAAGGCATTCTTAGGTTAATGATTGTATTCCCTCGATAGCCAGGAAACTTTAGGGAAGTTGAGATTTGGGACCACCAGGGGTGGCTTATGAGGGTTCGGCTTCTTTCTAGTTACAGAGTATGTCTTATGATGAGAGGGTTCCTGAATATGGGGGAAATACTTAACTAAACTTCCCAAGAATGGGTGAAGTAATTCCTTCTCACACTGGTGTGAGATGGTGGTTCGTTCAGGTCTGACTCGTGAACTAAAGGACAATGAAAAGCCTATGTTCCTCACTGAACCCATGACACGTTTGACCGTGTAGTTTATCATCATGTGGTTGGGACATATTCTGTGCAGTTTAGTGTCATGCGGTAAGGTCGAGGGGCATTATTTAAAGGTTTTTGTATCTTTTAACGTCATTCAGCGAGGACGGCTTTCGTGCCTTTTAATGTCGTGTGGTAAAGATGGGGATATCTTTAATGGTTTTTGTGCAGTTTAACATCATGCAGTGAGGATGGGGGGAATCTTTGCGAAGGCTACTCTTCATTAGAATATAACTGGGCATGAATACCTCAACATGCTCATGACGTGGAAGGGGGTTGATTGGTGTAAATCATGGTTCTAGGGCTTCTTGGATCAGGAGAGATGATATGGGGGCTCTAAGTCCGGTAAGAATACGGAGCTATGAAGAGTACCGCCTATGGAAATCTTTCCTTTGGTAGACAGGATAGAGGCTATCAGTATGAAGAGCTGTTGAGGGCATGGTATTCATAGTCATGCAAAGGTGTCCATGGGTCGATAACTTTCCACATCTGATGGTCATGAGTGATTATGAGGATCTGTGATTGTCCAGGCCATGAAGTCTGTCATCTGGTGAGGAGATACCTGGGCATGTCAGGTATATTAACCCCTAGTTGTTGTTAAAGCATAGAGAGATCCCTATCTTAATTTATCTTGTATGCAGGGGTGCGCCTTCACTCTGTGAAGTTTAACATCATGTGGTATGGATGAATTACTCCTAGTTTATCATTCATAGAGCTCGGACCATTGGGTGACTATTTTTGTAGTCACTCGAATGATAACTGGGTCAAAATTCTCTAATATTCTTGGAACATGGTGGGGGATGACGTTTGTAAACTGTAATATTTTGTTTTCCCGGATCAGGAGGTGCGGTGTGGGGGCTCTGAGGCTAGTAAGTGTATAGAGCTAGGAAGAGTGTCGCCCGAGGAAATCTTTCCATTGGTAGATGAGCCAAGGGCTATCATTATGCAGATCCGCTGAGGGAATGGTATGCATAGTCATACAAAGGTATCCCAGGGTCAACAAATTTCCACTTCCGATGGCCATGAATTATCATGAAAATCCGAGATCGCTCATAGTGCAGAGTTCGTCACGTGGTGATAATGGTGTCTGAGCACATAAGAAATATCTATACTTAAATTGTCCATTGAGTTAAAGTAGCCTAGTCCTATCTTGATGTTTGTTGATGCAGGTCACTATGTGAACCACGGACAAACACATAGGATAGCCAGATAAGGATACACTAGAAACACCTAGAAGTGAAAAGGGGAATGAACTTGTAAACCACTTCGCCATAAACATCTGGATCATGAGGTATGGTATGGGGGCTCTGAGGCTGGTAAGCGTACAGAGTTAGGAAAAGTGTCTCCTGTGTAAATATTGGCTTTGGTAGATGAGCCAGGGGCTATCATTATGTAGAGCCGTTAAGGGCATGGTATGCATAGTCATGCAAAGGTGTCCACGGGTCGATGACTTTCCACTTTCGATGGCCATGAGTGGTTATGAAGATCTATAATTATCTGGGTCGTGGAGTCAGAAGTATGGAGAGGATGCATCCAAATGTGAAAGGAGTATCTCCATCTCGTATTGCCATGTGTCTTGGGTGGGTCGTGACGAAGTCTGTGCAATTTGATGTCATGCAGTGAGGATAAAGTCTGTGCAGTTTATCGTCATGTGGTAAGGATGACTTCCGTGCAGTTTAATTTCATTCGTCGAGGATGAAGAGTACACCTCATTCTGGTATAGTCTGTACATGGGGACAAAGGGCATTTTTATCTTCTATTTAGGGGGCTGGGCCAGGACGGAGAACCCTAGCGTCACTACGTATCCCACGAGGGCATGAATCAATCCGCACGTAGTTCTGTGAAATAGTGATACACCCTATGCAGGTCTTGTCCGTACATGGGCGAAGGGGGAATTTTTAACATCATTGTCTGTGCAGTTTGGCGTCGTGCGGTAAGGAATATAAGTATAAATCGTGCAGGTCTGGTCCGTACACAAGGGGAAGAAGTCATTTTTTCTATTCAAGGGGATGGGCCAGGATTGGGGATCCTAGCATCGCTACGTATCCTGCGAGGGCAGGAATCAAGCTGCACGTAGTTCTGTAAAATCCATACATTTTAACGTCATGTGGTTAGGAAGAATGGTATTATTAGATTTCTTGTAGTTTAACGTCATGCGGTGAAGATGTGATACTCTTAGTTTATTGTCCTAGAGTTTGGACCATTGGGTGCTCAGCAGTTTAATGTCATGTAGTTCGAACGATGAATACACCCCGTGTAGGTCTGGCCCGTACACGGGGGGAAGGGAGTATTCCTGAATCTTATTATCCGTGCAGTTTAGCATCATGTGGTAAAGATGGAGTCAATGTAGTTTAACGTCATACAGTGAGGACGTGAATACACCCCGTGCAATTCTAATCTATACACGAGGGAATGGGCTTTTTGTTTTTTTCCTTTTTGAGGTGGTTGGGCCAGGGTGTGGAATTCTGGCGTCACTATGTATCCTGCGAGGGCAGGAATCAAGCCTCACGTAGTTCTCTGAAAGACAATACACCCTGTGCAGGTCTGGTCTATACACGGGGGTGAGGGGAATTTTTAACTCTTGTTATCCATGCAGTTTAACACCGTGCGGTAAGGAAGAAGTACTCTTAGTTTAAGGTCATAGAGTTTAGACCATTGGGTGCTTGGTAGTTTAACGTCATGCAGCTCGGACGATGAATACACCTCGTTTTTTTCTTACCCATGCAGTTTTACACCATGTGGGTAAGATGGATGATATTATTAGATTTCGTGCAGTTTAACATCATGTGATGAGGATGTGATACTATTAGATTAAGGTCATAGAGTTTGGACCGTTGGGTTCTCGGCAGTTTAATGTCATGCAGTTCGGACGATGAATACACCTCGTGCAGTTCTAGCTCGGACACAGGGGAAAGGGAACATTATTGACTCTTATTATCCGGGCAGTTTAGCATCATGTGGTAAGGATGGAGTCCATGCAGTTTAACATCATGCGGTGAGGATGTGAATATACCTCATGCATGTATGGTCCATACACGGGGGAATGGGCATTTTTGTTTTTTTTTCTTTTTGAGGTGGCTGGGCCAGGGTGTGGAATTCTGGCGTCACTACGTATCCTACGGGGGCATGAATCAAGCCTCACATAGTTCTATGAAAGATGATACACCATGTGCAGGTCTGGTCTATACACGGGGGAGAGGGTTATTCTTAACTCTTGTTATCTGTGCAGTTTAACGTCGTGCGGTAAGGATGAAGTACACTTACGTTAAGGTCATAGAGGTTGGACCATTGGGTGCTTGTCAGTTTAACGTCATGCAGCTCGGACGAAGAGTAAACCTCTTTTTTTCATACCCGTGCAGTTTACCTTCGTGCTGGTAGGACGATGATATCTTGGTCTCTATATGAAATACTTCTTCAGGAATCACGCATTGGTAAGAGCCGTGGTGAATTTCTCGTCCATGGAGATCAGGGAATATGCTCCGTTAGAGTATACCTTTTGTATAATATATGGTCCCTCCCACTTGGGCTCCATATTCGGAGGCTTCTTGCCGGGTATCATTGGGGTTCGGAGGACCAATACTAATTCTCCTTCTAAGAAAGACCAGAGGCGAATATGTTTGTTGAAGACTCGTGCGATCCGGTTCTGGTACACTTCCAGGTGGTGCAGAGGGTGCAGCCGCTTCTCGTCTAGCTGTTCCAATTCACCTAGACACTTTTTTGACTACTCATCATTGGGTAATTGATCAAATATGGAAACACGGCGTGAGGGAAGTTGGAGATCAATGGGCAGGACCACCTCTTTGACGTACACCAATGAGTACGGGGTAGACTGAGTAGCGGTGCAGACTGTGGTTCGACAAGCCCACAACGCATGGAGGAGTTTATATGGCCACAACTTCTTGTCTTTGTCCACCATTTTCTGGAGGATGTTGGAAAGGGTCTTGTTGAAAGCCTCGATCTGTCTGTTGGCCGCTGCGTGGTAGCGGGATGAGTGGTTAGCCTTGATACCAAATTCATTTTATAGTTTCTCCACATCAGCAGAGCAGAAGTTGGTTCCGTTGTCCGTCAGTATGGTATGAGGGACACCAAATCTGGTGATGATATTGGTCTTCATGAAGCTGACAATATTTCTAGCCCCAACTTCTTTGAGGGGTATGGATTCAACCCATTTGGAAAATAATTTGATTTCCATGAGGATATACTTCATCTGTTTGGCCGTGGTAGGAGGGTATGGTCCCACAACGTCCATTCCCAATACATAAAATGGCCAGGATTACTTAGCTTTATTATGTAACTCTGGGGGTTGGTGTCTGAAGTTGGCACAGATCTGTCATGGGTGGCATTTTTCAGTAAAACTATCGCAATCTCATGCCACTGTAGGCCATTAGTACCCAAGCCTTCGAACCTGATGGGAAAGCTTGGTCCCTAGTTGATGTGCTCCACAGGCTCTGGCATGTACTTCATTCATTATGGCAGTGGTTTCTTCTCCATCAATGCATCTGAGGAGCACTCCGTTGAGGCCTCGTTTTTAGAGGACCTCTTGCTGACCCACACCACCATATAGGAAAAAATTGATTTCCATTCCTTGTATTTTCTCTCGTTCAGCCCTGTCTGATTGAAGCTCTCCCCGTTGAAGGTAGTTTGATATGGGGATCATCCAGCCGGTGGCAGGAGCATATGGCTCGGGGACAGGACTGACTTCATTAATTTCTTCAGTCTTGGATTGAAAAAATGGCAATACCATTCGACGGTGAGCAATACTGAAGACCATTTCATCCCGGTCTAGGTCATCTAAGGCTGTGGCCGCATTGGCCAATGCATCAGCCTGACCGTTCTGGGACCGGGGAATATAAGTCAATGTTGGTTCTATGGAGAACTCCTCCATTATCCCTCAGACATGGTCAAAAAGTGGGATTAGCTCCTCCTTTTTAATAGCATGGTCACCATTGACTTTCATGATGACCAGCTCCGAGTCACCTTTTACCTTAAGGTGTTGTACTTGTTCCTGGAGTGAGAGCTCCAGGCCTGCAATGAGTGCTTGATATTCAGCTTCATTTTTTGTACGTCCCTCTGATATGAGGAAGGAGTACGGAAAGACTACCTTTTTTGGGGACATGAGCATTATCCCCAGACCCACTTTGTTGAATCTAGGATCCTCCATCCTCTTCCTAGTTAGGCTTCGGGACATGTTGTCGAAGTACATCTCCCATGCTAGGAACTCCTCTTAAATCGAGAAGATGTCTTCGTCAGGTAGCTCGGTGTCCGGTACAGTGGTCCCTATCGAAGGTTGCTCTTCCAGGAAGTATGCTAATGTCTGGACCTTGATGGATTTTTGAGGCACGAACCAGATGTCGAACTGTTGCAGGATGACGGCCCATTGAGATAAGCGTCTGGTTGGCATCGGGTGACTGAGGATGTACTTGAGCAGGTTACTCCACGAGATCAAATGGACTTCATGATGCTGTAGATAATATCGCAGCTTTTGAACTGTGAAGACCAAGTCCAAACAGCTCTTCTTGATACTTGAGTATCAAGTCTCCACGTCAATCATGGATTGACTGAGGTAATATAGACTTTTTTCACTACCGGTGTCGTTATTTTGGGAGAGGAAGGCCCCTAGTGACCATTCTAAGGCTGTCACATACAAGATAAGAGGTCTTCCTCCAATTGGGGGCATGATCACCGGTGGGATTAAGAGGCACTTCTTCAATTTGTCGAACGCCTCTTGGCAATCATCTGTGCATTGGTACGTGACCCCCTTTTTCATCAACCTGTTGAAGGGAAACCATTTTCCTACCAGGTTTTCTAAGAACCGCCTAATATAGGCTAGGTGTCCTTGCAATCCCCTCAACTCGGTGAGATTTCTAGGAGGTGTTAGGCTTAGGATAGCCTTTGTCTTCCCAGGGTCGACTTCAATGCCACAATGGCGTACGATGAAGCCAATGAATTTTCCTAAGGTAACCCCGAAGGCGCATTTCACGGGATTCATCTTTAAGCTATGCTTTCGGAGCTTGTTGAAGACGGTCTCAAGGTCTGATAGGTGATCTGAGTGGTGTATGGACTCAACCACTAGGTCATCCATGTAACATTCAACAAATCTCTCATGGAACGGCTTAACGATATGATGCATGGAATGCCGATACGTGTGCCAGCATTCTTGAGACCAAAGGGCATGACCATGTAACAGAATACTCCTTAGGGGCCCTGAAGGTAGTGGCTTCTTCATCTTCTCGAGTGATCCTGATTTGGTTATAGCCGGAATATCTGTCCATGAAGGACAGAGCCTCATACCCGATCGTCGCATCGATTAACAACTCGGTGATTGGGACCGAGAAGTCATCTTTCCGGCAATGCCGATTGAGATCTCTAAAATCGATGCATATGTGGATTTGCCTATTCTTTTTATTGGCAGGGATGATATTGGCCAACTAGATGGGGTACTGGACATCTCGGATGAAGCCTGCTTTAATGATCTTAATGAATTCAGCCTCTATTTCGGCAGCATGTGAGGGGTGTGTCCTTCTAGCAGAATTTTTGTAGCCTCGGTGGTCTTCTGGAAGACCCAGGTGGTGCATCGCTACCTCAGGATCGAGTCCCAGAATTTCCATGTAATTCCAAGTGCAGACATCCCAGTGTTACCTTGGGAAGGAGGTATATACTTTGTGTTCCTCTGGAGATAGGGCCGCACTAATGAGAGTGGGCCTCGGGTCTTCCTCGGTACGCAGGTTTATTTCTCTGAGCTCGTCCACAGTGGTGGAGATGCCTTCCTCAAATTTGGGAGGTTCATCCCTGAGATATTCCCCCCTCTTCATCTCCCAAATTCTCATCTTCTTGGTCTCATGAGGACATAGCTCCTGAGACGAGTTCTTGGATGTCCGGAGGTGAGGTGTCGTGGGCATCCTTAATTGAGCTTTCTCCCCCCTGATTTAGGGTCAGCGGACGTGCCCTCATTGTCACAGTTGGCCATTATGTCTGAAGTCATGAGGACATCCAAGGGCGTTTCCGAACATGTACTCTTACCTTCCATGTGGTTGATGGGAAGGACATAATCCCTACCAAGCCACCTGATGGGGTCATCCGGAACCATTTCCAGGCAATTTGGGGCGGGGATACCTTCGACGCCATCGACCAAAGGCTTCTTCTTCTTTTTCTTATAGAACCCGGCGTCGATGTAATTTGACTCGGAGAGCTGGGCCTTGTCGGCATGCAACGTCCCACTTTGTCCATTGACGAAGTACTTGATACACTGGTGATAAGATGAAGGGACAACCATGTGCTTATGGATCCATGGCCTTCCCAGCAGGGCATTGAATGTTGTGCTCTTCCGGACCACCAAGAATTCTGTGTAGGCTACCAGATCACCAAAATGGGTCCTTAGCTTAATTTTTCCCATTGGCTTCTATTCATTCCTATTGTAACCCAATAGAGTTGTGGATGAGAGAATTAGATCATCCTCAATGTATCCCAACTTGCAGAGTGTTCGTAGGGGAAGGAGGTTAACTCTAGAGCCATTATCTATAAAGACTTTTTGGATCTCAATACCATTCAGCGTTCCAAACACATAGAGCAGTCTGATGTGTCCCTGCATGATGGCATCTTTGTCCTGATCGGTGATGGAAATCACTGCGTTGCATTCAGTCGGGCCAGTCTCCGTCTGGTAAATTTCGGTGGTAGCTACCTCGGCTTGAAATTCCTGGGGGCTGATCAATATTTTGTTAAGCGCCTCCCTAAGGTCGGCTGAAAAACCAAGGGCATCCAGGATCAACAACATGGCTTGTACGGATTCCAGCTACTTAAGGATATCGTATTTTTTCTCCAGTGGTTGATGCTTCTCCACTGGCGGGAGAGTTCTAGCAAGTGGCTTGGGGGCATGACCATTTGACGAGGAGGGGCCGGTCGTGGGGTCGGATGTCGATGGTGCACCCGCGTTCTGGGGACTCGGCCCAACCGGTCTGTTTATGTGCGATAGGTGGCCAGAAACTTGTTCCTCCTCTGGTGGGTATCACAGGACAACAGGACCAGAGTGGCTTCTCGTGGAGGTGGAGGAGCACTCTTTCTCATGCTGAGTCCGTTGAAGGGCACTCCCACGGTTTTCTGCAATATTAACGGTTTGGGCCGGTGTCCAGCCATAGGGTTGGTTTTGGCCGCGGCTGCGCCTCCCCCGGTATCCTCTTCCTCTGTGATTCCTCCTCCTGGATCCTCATGCAGGGAGCTCGGGTTCGTAACCATACCCTTCATCAGGGAATGATTCCATGATTTGGGTGAAGTTGATAGAACCAAAGATTGGATCTTCATCCTCTGACAGGTCAACCTGGTCGGTTGTCTTGATATTTTCCATTTGGTGGTTTGGTTCCTGTGGCTCCAAATTCGAGGGCATATAATCTACCAAGGTCGGGGAAAACTTTGGCCCCGTTGTGGACTACTCCTCTTGTGATTGTTTCTTCCTTCTATTTTGCCCGGATGACCGGCTGGTAGAGGATTGTGAGGCCAATGCTGTCAGCTGTTCGGCATCAGGGGCTATTGGCAGCAACACTGTCTGCCGTAGATGATCTCAGAGTATTCCCTAGGCTTGATTGATAGTCTTCCGAGTCATCCAGTCATCGAACATCTGCCCCTTCTTGCTGGTGACTTTCTTCCACCCCTCCTCTTTTTCAGAGTCAGTGGTAAACATACACGCCACATGTGCTGTGGGTGGCCCCAGCACGACCTGTCTGGAGTCTACCATCCTCTGCAGTAGGTCATTGAAGACGAACCACTCTCGGATATTCTACCCCAACATTCTATGGTAGGGCCAGTAATCTAGCCTGTCATCGCGCCTGACTTCTTCCGGTTTCCTTGGTTCTGCGAGGCGGAGCAGTTTGCAATTCATGGCTGCAATGAAGTAGCCATGAACTTGATTGTCTTGGAACGGGTATACCTTTTGTCTTCATTCCTAAAACTGGTTCCTCTTTGGTCCTCTCTGATGGTCTCGTTTAGGCGAAGGTGTTCGCTGATATGTCAGGGGCCCTTGACGATTTGGTGGAGGCCTAAGCGGTGGAGCGGGCACAGGGGCCGGCTTGAGTGTGATAGCCAACACTTTAGCTCTAGGGGCTCTTTTTTCAGGAGCCTGCGAGGCTATTCAGGACATTGAATTAGTCCACTGTTGGGAGTCCTCAATTCTCTTGGCAATGGAAGAGAGATGGAGGAAGCCAGTGGTGCACTCCACTGGTATGAGAGGTGTTCGCAACTCGTCTCGGAGATTATCGATGCATATGGATAACATATCATCCTGCGACATTGGCCTATTCAGGGAATAGGTCAGGCCTTTGCATCTGGCAATGAAATCTAATACCCTCTCGTTCTCCCTCTACTTGCAGTTCATGAGGTCGCAGACTCTTGTTTTAGGAAACGTCGAGCTGAAGTGGAATAGGAACTGCTGCCGAAGGTCCTCCTAGCTCTTTATTGACTAGGATGGTGGACTCGTGTACTAGACGAGGGAGGATCCTTGCAGGGTCTGTATGAAGCATCTGATTTTCACTGTTTATAGTTTTTCCGGAGTTCCGATCATAGGGTCGCAATAGGATTCATAGTGTATCAAATGATGTTCTGGATCGCCTGACCCATTGAAAATGGGGAATACAGGGCTCCCAAAATTGGGTGGAGTTGGTGTGTTGGTCACCCAATCTGGGTAGGGTTTCTGCTCTGGCTGTATCGGAGCGCGTCGACCTTCCATCTCTTCCAATCGAGCTGGTAGTGCCTCAATGGTGTTAATGAGTCCCTGGTATACTTCCTGTTGGGCCCGGTCCCGGGCAGGCATAGCCCGAGGCATTGCCTGGGGATCCGGATTAGCTGGCACCAATGGTGCATGTTCCAATCAGGGAACCCTCAGAGGGTTCGAGTGTACATTCTCCAGTTGACTCCTAAGTGGTGGTAAATCTTGGTATTCATCATCTACATTTAGGTAGCTGGACGGACCAGGCGCCTCATTGGGCAGGAACCCTGACCGTGCTTCGCTTGCCAGGGCAAGCCTCAGTCTTTGAGGTGAACTTGCTAGGAGTGCATGATGTGGCTCTTCTTGGGATTCACTTTCAACAAGGAGTTTCCTCTGGAGTAGGTCATCATTAAGTCGTCTTAATTATTTCATCTCCTCTTCATGCCGAGTCAATCTCTCTTCGAGCATGAGTGGCTCATTTTTTGTCGAGAGAAGGAGGTGGGTTAAAGGTAACCAGTCCCTTATTCTTATCCTTATTGGAAGCTCACTGGATATGCAGAGGGGGGTTGGCTGGAAGGATGCCCATATTCATGGCGACCCTCTGATTCTCGTTGTGCACACATGGTGGTTCATTGGGAGACATAGCCTGACTGGAACCATCATCCCCCTATCCATCCAGGTTTTCATTTTCCCCGGTATCATCTGTGGGGTTAGCCTGTATGGTGTTGATGAATGCATATTACGGGGTGGAGGGGACCTCATCTTCTAAATAAGAAGAGGATCTCCCGGGTCTTTGGCTGGCCTTCCCTTTAATGACTTGGGATTACCCTCGGACTTCTTGACGAAGGGTGACACGGAGAGTTCTTTGATGCGACCTTACGGTGCTCCTTCCTCTTAGAGGGGATGATGATTCAAATGACAGGATAGGATGGGAACCTCCTCTTCTGATGGTCCTCCCAAGATGAGAGAATACTAATTCTCATGGGGGAGGTTGTTATTGAGGGGGTAATACTGCCCCAATCCCTGAGGGCTGGGTTTGGCTCCGTTCCCTAGACATTGAGTCTCCTCCTATTTTCATTGGTCTTACAGGGGCATTTATTGTTAAAAATTCCCCCAGTCCTATAGGCTAGGGTTGACCCTGGATGGAAGCAGGGGCTACTGCTATTACGACCTGGCTGATCCCGCATGCCCCTATCCGGGGGTGAACCGGATTTGGTGCCGAATTGACCTGTGGATCAGTCCCTTCTAGGGAGTCAGACAATGATCGCTGATTGGACTATATTAGGTGATAGGCTTGTTGTATGCTCTTGGTGGCCTAATTCATGAGTTCTTGGATGGCTCCTTCCCCTTGGGCCCGACGCTTCTGGGACTTACATAGGGCCTGACTCTGTTGGGTGTGTCACCTTTCCTGAACAAGGGGACCACTCGATTGTCATCTTGACGTGATGATGTTGCAAGACACTACGCCGAACGAGTTCTTCTAGGCGGGGAGTGGAGGGAAATATAGAGCTCTGTGTTGCCCTCATCCCATGATATGGACTCCCGCTGGAGCGTCACCGTTGAGGCGGCGCAGCTGGTGCAGTGCGCAAAGGCAGGCTATCTCCATGTTTCCTTTACGTCTCTCGGGGAGCTGTCGCCATGCCGTAGGAGGGGCCTCGAGGTTGATGTGATGTAGGAGGTTTCCTATCATCTTGACATGGTCTGCATACCCTTCATATGGCAGGAATCTTGATTTCATCCAACAGAGGGTCGTCTATATATTATGGCGGATTCCGTGTATGCACTCTTCTGACAACTCTCTGGGTATGTCGAACTGAGAGGTGGTCGTGGGATAAAACATAACTAGTATATCATCCATGGCCAGTCTTTTCCTCAGGTGCAACATATCGGCATAATCCTCTACCGGTGAATCCTCTACCTGGTCGGCCCAACTGAGACGCTCGCCGCCAACGTGGTCGGAGGCAGTGGGATGGGTAGGTGCTGAGTCATTATGTGGGTGATTCCGAGGAGGTTCAGAGGATGAACGTGGACCCAGACCATCACCTGATCGATGAAGGGAGTCTTTGGCGACTAATTGGGAATCTGACATACGCGATCCCATCCTTCTGAGTGCCTCGGCATACGAGGGTTTTTCTGTGCTTAATTTTGTAGGGGGGAGGACCTTCCTGCTGATATGATGTGCCATCGAGGGGAGGAACCTTGTAATGGTGGCCGTAATGGCGTGGACCACCATTACTGCTCGATGCTTCACTGCATAGAGGAATTTTGCAGTGCACGCCCTGGGGAGGAACTCCAAGGCATGTCGCAGCAAGGGGAGGACCTTCTGGCTGCGTAGCGTCATTATGTGGAGGGCCTTCGCGATAACTGCCATCATGGTGAGGATGACCATCATGGCTTGACATTAGCTGCACATCCTGGGGAGGACCTCGGGACACACTGCGACAAGGGGAGTACCTTCTTGTTGCTTGGGGCCATTGCGGGGAGGACCTTCGCAATGGCGCCCATGGTAGAGAGGAATACCATCACAGCTGCGGCAATGGCGAGGACTACTATTACTTCTGGATGCTTCACTGCATAGAATACTTTTGCAGTGCACGCCCTGGGGGGGACCTACAAGGTGTGTCGCAGCAAGGGGAGGACCTTCTGGCTGCGTAGCATCGTTAAGGGGAGGGCCTTTGCAACAACTGCCATCACGGTGAGAATAACCATCATGGCTTGACATTCGATGCGCATACTGGGGAAAACCTTCAGGGCACACTTCAACAAGGGGAGGACTTTCTTGTCGCTTGGGGCCATTGCGGGGAGGACCTTCACAATGGAGTCCATGGTGGCGAGGACTACAATCACATCTGCGGCAATGGTGAGGACTACCATTACTGCTGCCGCATGGAGAGTTTCTATGGGATACACCCAGGGGAGGGCCTCCAGAATGTACCACAATGAGGGGAGGTCCTTCTCATTACTATACATCTCTACAGGGAGGACCTCCATTATCAGGGTGGCAAAGGCTACCACTGTGATATGATACCTAGCTGTGTGGAGTTCCATTAATGCATAACCCCTGGGGGGATGTTCAGGGTAGGCCACGACAAGGGGAGGGCCTTCTTGTCATGATGAGACGTCACTAAGAGGATGTCCTCCGTAGTTGCGACTATGATAGTGAGGAGTACTATCACAATATGTGGTCCCACTGCATGGAATGTTATTGTAGTGTATACTCCAGGTTGGACCTTCAGGGTGGACATCAGCAAGTGGAAGACCTTCTTGCTGCTCGATCTTCTGATCATGTGGAGTGTTTCCATGACTCGCATCAAAAGAGGATATCTTGTGATCGATCGTTATATACCCATGGGGGATGCCCCCATGGGTGCTCTGGGGAGGACCTTCAGAGCTACTGGTAGCAACATTTCTGGGAGGACCTTCGCAACTACTACTGCCACTCCCATAATATTGTAATGGGTGGGCAGGGTTCTGAGCCTGCGGCATGTGCTTAGCGGCGTTGGGAACCCCAACTTCCAGCAGACCATAGTCATGAACCCGCTCATTATTTTCCGGCTGCCTTTAGCGCGTTCGAGGCGCTCTTTGGCGGGTTGATGGGACCGTCTGCTGTTGATAACAGCCTTCACCTTCTTTGGGTCCTTGTCTAATTAGGTTTTGTGATGCTGTCGGGATACGCTGACGAACATCTTGGTTTTTAGAAGGGATATATGCCTTCTCTGGAGAATCCACCATGATGGACGGGTTTTCTCCAATTGGAATGAGTGAAGTTGATCGATCAGGTTTCCCTTGCGTCGTGGAATATGGTCGGCGACCCTCTTGGGAAAAATCAGGGATTCCGATCTACTCCGAGGTGGCTATCTTGTCTCTTAGATGAGTCGCCTCAATTGGGGAGATGGGCTCATGGGCCTGAGTCCTTGCTATTTCCGCTAATAAAATTACATTCTGGAATGTCTACAAGATATGATCGGGGATCAATACCTGCTCCTCCATCATTGCCAGGATATGTAGAGATACATCTTTGGCTGGAACGAGTATGAAGGCCCATTCTGGTATCAGAGTAGGAATATCCTACTCTGGTCCTCTAGTGGTCAGTGGAATCTGACAATTCTCCTATGTCGGGGTAGGTGAACAAATCTTCCCCTGTACTGGGATACACCGTTTTATCTCTCCATTTGCCACCACATCGGGGTGGCGGACTTTACTTGCATTTGTAGGGAGCTGGGCCTGCATATATTGGTTTCCCACTGTATTGAGTCCGTGACCTTTGTTGGAGGGGAGACGTGCCTGTCTATGAGTTTCCGCCACATATGGGTGGCGGGCTTTGTTGATCGCCACCATGACATGATGGCGGGGATCAAGAGCATCTGCCAGGAGCTGGTCCTACAGGCTCTAGGTCGCCACCGCGTCAAGCTGTTGGGCTTCACGACCCTAGGCAGGGAGAGGTGCCTACCGGGTAAGTGTCATCCTGCGTGAGTGACGGGCTTGATAGAGCTTGGTGGGGATGTGTGATAGCTCATATGATGCCACCATGTCTGGATGGTAGGATCGGGAGGAGCGAACAGGTGTAGGTTCCAATTCGTGGTACGTCTCTGTGGCTGGGCACCAGAGCTACTCCTCAAGGACCAGGGTGATGACCAGTCCCCGATTGTATGTCTGCCGCCCTCGTCGGGCGGTCCGAGGGGCCGGAGCTCGGGGAGCATGGGCCTGAATCATCTGGGAGACATCCTCCTTGGCGCGAGGATGTCTAGTCGCAGTGTGACCGCAATGACGGCTTTCAGCGGGGGCCTTGAAGCGGAACCCCCGTTCGGCAGGGATGAAGTCATCGGCGTTGACTTCATCTGCCTACCTAAGGTAAAGGAGGTTTTAATTGTCCCATTCTAGGGAGAGACTCCTGAAATGGGTTGAGACTGCGACAGGGGACATCTGGATCTGCCCTTGAGGGCACTCCTAGGCAGGCGACCGGCGAGTTCTGGCAGACCAGAGGGCGTGCATTGCCACCTCCACCGTTGGGAGAGTACCATTCACGTGGTACTCTCGGATCAGCGCATCTGAAACACAGTGGTGAAGACGCTGGGTGGGTGACGGGTTCCTCTGTAGGTGAGGATGTTTGGTCCTTGAATTTTTGGAAGTGCGCGCTTGTGAGTTCCATTGCGATACCATTGGATCAAAGGGATTTCTAAAAGTACCTGTAAAACATTTCAACAAATACAAATAGCAAACCAATCCAAGTAGAATCTCATGATCCCATGCGTAATTAATGACCTTGCTTTTCCCTCCCTGAGAGTACAAGGGGGCACAGTGTGAGACTAGTTTAAATCCTTCATGTTTAGTTAAAGATTCACATCGGGTTCACCATTTTTTGTTTCGTGGTTTCGGTCATGAAACACCCAACGAATCCATATCTGATGATCGACAGACCTGCTTTCCAAAGGCAGGCATTCATCGGATGGTCTGGCCAGCGACACTTAAGAACTCACATTGATCGAGAGGATGGGAATTCGGGCTCATCGCACCCTTTTTTGGGGGAATTATTGCATGTTCCGGGACTCTCTTATATATTTAATACGTATTCAAATGTTCTTGAATCTTTGGTTTATACCCAAACATAGTATCCATGGATTAAAACCTGGTGGGAAATGGTCAACTGGACACAGGGGTTCGGAATCATTTATGCCTGTGGTTTACCACCCCTCATTAGATTAATGACCCCGAAGAGTCGGAACTCGCTTGAGGCGGTACTGGAAGTGGCACAGTGAACCAACGTGAAGAATAGCCAGATCGACCGGTTGTTGGGCTTGGACCTCTTGGAGGCTTCCTACGTACCCTGTCTAGGAGACAGGGATCAAAGTCCACATAGTTCGCGTATGCAGTTTAACATCATGCTGGATGAGGGCATACAGTTTAAGGTCATGCTGGACGAGGGTGGAACTTGGCGTGAAGAAACGACTGAGTGGTGGGATTGAACCTCGTGGAGGCTTCCTGCGTACCACGCCTTGACATGGATCAAAGTCCGCGTAGTTCGCTCAGTGGGGATTACAATCTCATGAGGCCCAGTGGTGATGGATTGGGGCTTACACTCATAGGAGGCCCATAAGAGGATGTCATGGTCGATGCTTACTGTAAGCCCACGTGATTCATGCTCGGTGTGAGAAACAAGAGTCAGCAAGGACCAGACGATCACGTCACGAAAGGTGCGTCTATGAGGAATGGAGTGGGGAAAATGCATGGAGCAGCTCATAAGGTCGAGACTTACTTCTAGGTGGATTCCCATGGTGTGATGGATTGGGGATTACACTCTGAGGATGCCCATGCGTCAAAGCGTAGCGAGAGAGGGAAAGGGGGTGCTCCTATGCCCGTCTCCTCTCTTGCAGTGCACGAGGGATTCGTTATAATGGGTATTTTAACACCGTTGAGGATCCCTAAACAATTGGAGGGAAAGAAAGGGGATTCCTGAGCTCAGAATCCACATTATTGTGGGAATGTGAACCCATGAAAGCTTTGGGAATCTGCTCATGGGTCGGGGAAACTCCTTCACCTCTACTTACTGTGGTTATGTGAACATAAAATGGTGTGCAGATGCACCTGAGGGTAACACCATGTAGATCTGGTGGCTCTTGTGGAGGCCTCAGCTTGGGGCTGATAAATAGGCCAATGAGGGAGTCATGGATTATCGGGTCCGATTAGAATGATTTTTTCTGAATCGGGGAACGAGAACTCTGAAGGCTACGAGGGGCCAAACGTATGGGGGAGTGGTGGTGCCTTCGCGTAGGAAAGTGGTACGAAGCTAGAGGAGCTGTCCGTGAACTACGGTGGTCTGCGGACTGAGGGGCATCCTGTGAACCAGGGTGGTTCGTGGTCTGGCGAACATCCCGTGAACCAGGGTGGTTCGCCGCTTCGGGTTCAGCCCGCGTACCAGTGGGGTACGCAGAGGGGTCCCCGCGAGCAGTGGCAACCAAGGGCGGCGCCGATCGATGGTTCGTCGGTCGAGTCTCCGCCCAGGTAGGAGGGTGCAATGCGGTGCGGTGGATCGGAAAAGAGGCATAAACTGCCTGCTCCACGGGGAGTGCATCCGCGAAGGGGCCATGGTTTGTGGTTTAAGTTTCCGTGAAGGGTGTCCGTGGAGGAGCTGGCCACGAAGGACTAGGCCACGAAGGAGGCTGTCCGCAAAGGATGTTGTCCACGAAGGATGGTCGTTCATGAAGGATGATATCCGCGAAGGATGGTCGTCCGCGATGGGTGACTACAAAGGGGCTGGTGCCCGTCCTACTTCGCACCCACGGAGGGTTTTCCGCCACCATTTCATGAATGACACTGGTCCACGGAGGATATGGTCGTCCGTGAAGGAGATTGTCGTCTACAATGGAGATGGCCACTAAGGGATGGTCGCGGAGGAGTTGTCCGCATGTGGTTCGTGGACTGGTTTCTCCACTACGTGGAAGAGTGAATCTGCGGAAGATATGTGGTACGCAGATGGTTGCGGACTACTGGGAGAGATTTATCTAGCATCTCCCCATAGGCTATCACCCTTCCTTCATTCCTTTTTCTTTGGTTCCCCTCGGTGACTATTTATAGAGTAACGAAGGAGGCTGTATTGATGGGCCCATGGAACTTTCTGCAGAAGTCGATGAATGAATACCCACCCGCAGATGACCCGGTCAAGTAGGGAATTTTGGAACCGATTTTTGGAACTGAGATCTACAGAATTTCCCCACAGTTTTCTAGCTCTCCGCTTCTATCCCGCGAATGACAGTAGTTCGTGGAAGGGGAAGCTCGCGGCGGTGGACCGACCTGACGTCTGTCCCGCTTCGCGGCTGCGGAGGGGCTTACTCCTCCATTTCGCGAACGACGGGGTCCGCCACCACATACGGCTTCCGCCTTCATTTCGCGAGGGACAAGGTTCACGGCTGCATAGGCGCTCCACCTCCATTTCATGAATGACAGTGTGTGCGGGAGGGTGGTTCGCCGAACCGACTGTGTACTATTCATGGGAGCTAGTACGCGGACCGGATCGGTCCTTTTCCAAATGTTGGGTTAATCAGATTTCTCTGTTGATGAATTTTCAGGACCCTGCAGTAACCAACAAGGTCTCTTCACATATTAAGTTCTCTGAATATGAGCATTGAGTGTTGTATGGACTGAATGTCTCATGGAGTAAGGGAATTACGTGTTTAAATACCTCAAGAAACAATGCCTCAGGGTGAGGTGATTCACATGTATTCATATGGTTGGAAAATTAGACTATTATATTTTAACTTTGAAATATAACATACGTTGGGATGATCTTTTCAGAGGGATAAAATAGATCTGGAATACACTTTGATAAAAATTATTTGGAGATGAATGGTCATTGAGAAGAAAATTGAAGAGGATCTTTTACATTAGAACATCCCCCATGAAGGTATTCAAAAGAACCTCCATTCACATGAGCCTCTGACATATCCATTATCCATCTAAATACCACTTTAAAAATTAATACATCAATATGATGCTCTCATTCCATCAACTGATCATAATCTCCCATATTCTTGGATCAAGGTGTCTCAAGATAGTTCCCAAGTGAATATCTCTACTATAGGTCAAATCATTCCATTTTCAGGCCAAGGTAAAGTCAAAATTATAATTGGTTCACTATGGACTCAAAGAAACCAACAATGTAATGAAATATCCTTTCAATCCACCAATAAAGATTATCCTTCCATTTTCATCTTCACATGAGGATATCCTAATGGATGGTGGAGCTTCAAGTGGGACTTATTTTCTAGTGGGAGATTGTAAAATAAATGGTCTTGGGAAATTAGGGTGAACCAAAATTTCAATGGACTTCTATGAACTAATGGTGGTTTTCAGATTATATTAGGATGTATGGGTTTCTCAATTTTTAATTTGTTCACCTACTATTATATTTCCTTAATTAATCTGTCATTGGTGTTCACATACAAACACATTACACTAATCACATGGTGATATTGATATTAGCTTATGGGATTCCTTCCAATTATAGGGAATCCCTATTCATAGTAATATCTATAACGAGTTACATCTTATAGAAAATAAATGGGAAAACACAATGAATTTATATCCTTTGTAGAAGGACTTCATGATCATGATTGAGAAATTGAATGGTCAACCCCAACATACCCACTCACTTTTCCATTCAAGGATTGGATAATGTTTTTCATACAAGTTAGTTGTCTAAGTTCAAAAGTTAGATGTACCACAACTCATAAAAATCAATAGTTGTGTGGTATTAAAGGTTCTTATTAGGCCACTCTTGATGTATGAAAACATTCTATGTGGGTCTATATAATCCGACATTATATATATATAGAAATTGTACTGATAGGATTTATCAAAATGTTTCTGGGAGGATGGCTCTTTCCATATCATGATATTTGCATCAGTAACCATGTTTTCATCTTTATAACGTAATTAAAACTAGTTGAGGGACCAAATTTCATCTAGGATGTACCAACCCTTACTCAAATTTATGAATTTTTTAGTCAGATATAGTAGGGAAGATCCCTGCATTACCTTAGTGGTCCATTTCAATTCTTATATAGTTAGTTGGTGGAACACTATTGATGATATGATTATCATTATACCACAAAAATTACTTATTCCACATTTCCCTATGAATTGAACAATATTTTTGTCATTCTTCTGAAATACCTACTCATTAAGGGTGTTTTCGAGCTATTAAATGATTTTTCCAAATTTTCTTTCACACCTTATCCAGCATCTTATGGAGTGGTAGTGAATAATATAATAGGTTGTCTGGAGGAATGATCTTATATTAACTTATTGAGAGATGGAATTATTTGGGATCTGGTGGATGGGGTAACCATTTTTTAACCATACACACCATATAAGTTTGAACAAAAAAATGGATGTTTATAAAAATTATCATCTTAACCTTTTACCATGATTAATAAGGAATCACACCTAATCATTCTTCATCAATTATTGTTGACGATGATGTGTGAGGATTCTAGTAAAAATTTATTTTTCCTCCTATGAGATATTTTACTAGCTTATCATCGGATTATGACAAAATTTGGTTGGATTACTATCCCAATGAGGTGTTGGGGAATCCAGTATGACATGTGCATAAACCACTAGCAATTCCTAGTTCTTTCCCTTTCATGCCATCTCTACACGTTTTTATAGGAGGACGACATTCATCCCCTCATTATATAAATTATAATAGAGATTCATAATAAATTTTTTCTTCTGTGAGGATTGGTGACGACCCCCTACATTTGACTAGTACCATTGAAAGACCTACTGAGGATAGTCCAAGTAGGATAGTATAGGAAATTCGACCGATTGAATCCATTTCTATCATCTTAGTTCATGATAATGAACTAGTATCAGAGATTGAGGAGGTCCCTACCTGGGCGTTGCAATTTTGAGTGAGAATGTCTGTTGTAAATGTAATCCTAAACTATATACCCATATCAGCATATAAATAGGGATGGGATCCCGATGCCACTATTAAACATCGTGCTATAAGAAAATGGTCATGGAAAAAATCTAAAAAATCATTATGAATACCCCCTCAGATAAGGTTGATGAGAAGGTTGAATCCCTCCATCAAAATTTCTATTTTGTGGGAATATAAGTATTTTATTACTATCACTTACATATCATTATCCAACAAGTTCACATTGTTTGAGAATAATTGGTTGCACGCCAATGCGATCCTATCCAAATTTAATGCCTCAAATCATCAGGCAGAAGATCTAAAGAATACCGCTACTGAGACGCATCACATGCTTTCTAAATAAGAACATGTTTATAATTGCATGGTTGTAAAAAATATGGATTTTCAGGAATATGTGGCTTGTATATCTAGTTTTAAGGAACTACGATCATCATAAAATGTTAAACATGAAGCTTCCGAAAAATCAAGGTCAAAGGTCCTTCATTATAAAATTTATCTCTCTAGAGAAATATGAAGAGGGGTGAAGAAAAATCATAATAAGTCTCTTGATGGATCTTGTAAAAAAATTATCCAATATACTAAAAAAAATTCACGTTTTACTGTATCCATTTCAATTATGAATTGTTCTTTTAGTAATGTCAGGGTGAGACTCTAGAATGTGTATGCTACCCCCTTTTTACCATTGAATATATCAATTAAAACTACCATTCCATCTATTTAGTATCCTTTATTTTATCCTGTAATAGAAATAAATCATAACTAGTTATGTTTTAAAAGATAATATACACAAGATATCAATTCCAGTTGCAACATAAGATAGTCAACTTGACATGATCATGTAATGCTCTAAAATATTCTTGATCTTGGGGAATTAGCGAGCATAGTTTTTACTAATTTTTGGAAACATGGAAATACCTAAAAACATATACTTTTTATATTTCCACCATAATTGTTTCCCATGTCCTCTTTGGTGAGGGCTTAGGTGGTGTAACAGTAATTTTTCTTAGGAATCCCTTTACGGGGTTTCTACCTAAAAAAGTTTGTATCTTTTTTTTCTCAATTATTTCCTAATAAATGAAAATATTTGTTTTAATGATCAAAAGTTTTAATTTTATCCTGGGATCCCTTTGCATTTTTTCAACTCTTTGAGTAAAATTTCTCTTTTTAGGGGATGTTTAAAGTCTTGAAAATTATACTAATGTAATTAATTTTTTAGGTCGAACTTCTTTGACAATGAATTATGGGGTAGTGAATCTGACATGAATTATTGTCTGAGAAATTTATAATATTTTTCAGATATTAATAGGGGTTTTTTATAACATGGTTTTTTGTTTATGAATTCAATGAATGATACGGGACAAGTATGCATGTAGTGACCAAAAAAATAGTTTCCATCGCATTTTTAAGGTATATAGATATAAGAAAATTCTCTCCTAAAGATAAATTTACCTTTTGTTTAAAATCATTTTTTGTTGAAACTTATGTGGAGCCAACTAGGGCATATTATGGATAGTCAAACAAAGGTGTCCTCATGAAACTGAATATCCAATTCTGATGGACAAGTATATTGTAAAAATTTTGAATTCTGAAGACCATAGAGGATGGATTTTAAATGGAATGATGTCTACAAATGATGAGGGAATCAGTAAAGGAACTAGACATAAAAGAGAAACCACTCCTTCACAAATATTTATTGTGTGATGGGGGGTTGGACAATGGTGTAATTTAATATCATGTGAATAGGATGTGAACCATTATGTTTATTGTCTTATGACAAGGAATCTCGAGGGATAATGTTTAACATCACTTTGCTTTGATAGAGAAATAAACTACTTTTCGTTTTCCTAACAATCTATCCAAGAATACTCCACCATCACTAGGCATGAAATAGAATGGTTATAAGATGTAATATAAGGATTTTAGAATCTAAGGAATGAAATTGGAATAATGTTTTGTTTGTCCATATAGATTGATAATGAATTATATATTGGTTGAAATGCCTTTGGTGGATTCCACTTATACAGAACAAACTGGGGAATATTGGTCATAGTTAAACAAATGAGTACTCAAGAAACTGACCCTCCATATTTGATGGTCCTAGAGGGTTTTGAGGATTCAAACTTCATTATATATAGAGTTTGTCTTGTGAAATAATATAACCAAAATATGAACGGATCATTTTATGTCGAAACATTTAGTGAATTCATAGTAATGTTTTTATTATATAGGTATAACTTGTATATAGGAAGGATGTGTTTTTCTAAATTATGAATTATCCTGAGACCTAGGGTTTTGGATTCACAGTGTATATTTTCTATATGAGAATCATGATATATATAATTATTGTATGGTTTCCACAAAAACTAATTGAACACTATTGTGGGGAAATGGGAATCATCCATTGAATACGAGCTCGAGAGTTAAGTGAGATGCATATTAAGCCCTCTTATATTGATCTAGCTCATTTATAAGAGATTGGGGGAATTTTATTGAGTTGTACGAACTAGGATATATTATCTATCTGCCAATTCATATCCCATCAAAGATAGAATCAAGCCACACATAGTTTTTGTGTTGGAATCTCCGTATATAGGTATGAACCATACAAATGGATATGGGGAGAATTTTAATGACTCAAATGGACCCGTAATTGATGATTTGGGCATCACTATATATTCAGTAAAAAAATAAATAAATCTAGATGTATTTCCAAGATGTAATATTGTTTTAGTGTTATTAGGATATGAAATCAACCACGTAGTTTAACATTATGCAGTAATGATGTAATGATGTCTTTTAGTTTTGGGTCATTCGGCTATTACCATATGTCATGAAAACGATGAGTAATAAAAGGATAATCAGGACCAGATGTTCTGATTTTCCTCATATGTGAGGGGGAAAAAAATGTAAACCATGATTCTACGATTTTATGAATCATGATAAATGATATGTGGAGAAAATACCATTGGGGATTGAAGAGAAATAGTGGCCCCAATTGGGGATGGATTTTAATTTTTTTTATAGGAATTTTGTGTGGGATTCTTATGTAGATCCTACTAGAACATATTGAGTATAGTAAAATTAAGATATCCTAAAGTCACGGACCCTCATATTTTGATGGAAATAGAAATATTATAGAAATCTAAAATTTTTCGGGACAAAGAATATGATAATTGGATGGAATGTGTCCAAGTATATAAGAATCATTCAGAATGTGATTGACCTTGGAGTGTGATGTTCCTGAAAAGGATCTAACTTGTGTACAAGGGAATCATTTATATATCCTTCATAGATCCTTGAAAAAAGATCCCAAATTTGATATCTCTTGAATAGATCTTTTTTTTATGTATGCAAGAGATGAGAACATTTTTTATCCCCTGGATGGGACTACGACATGAGGTCTAGGTGTCACTGCGTATCCCATCAAAATGAGAATCAAGAAACACATAGTTCTTGAAGATCTATACAGTTTAATGTTCTATGGAATGGAAATTTTAAATTATGTTTAATGCCACGAAGAAAGGATGTAGGTTCCAAGATGTGATGAGGAAATATTACATATGAAATCAAGATTAGAGACATCTATGTCACTATGTATGTCATGATGGTAGGAATCAGGATATATATATTTATCAAACTGTATTTGACCATTCATTTTATCATCGTGTGGTAAGGACATATGGAATTCCTTTTAAGGTCACGCAACTCATACCATCGTAACCCTATTGTGAACTAATATGCCTTGATCATACATTTAATCCCTTCCCAAAAATCCAAATCCCACGTGATCTATGCTCAGTGTGAGAAATAAGGGTTTGAAAAGGTTCATCCCACTATATAGAGGTGATAAAACAAAGGATAGAGACACATTGATTTTATGGTGGTTCGACTAGGGATTGGAGATCTAAGCATCACTATGTATACTACACAAATAGGAATCATGACCCACATAGTTCTACAACAGGTTCATTGTTCATGTCAAACCCATGCATACGGTGGGGGATTTTCACTTTTATTTTTTTTATTGTTGTATCCAGAAATGGGATTAAAGACCTGGGTTTCACTATATATCTTGTGTGGAAAGGAATCAAGCCACACATAGCTCTCTATAGAAACACTCTATGCAGGTCTGATCCATATAGAGAGGGGGGATTTTTTAATGATTGTATTTATTATTGTATCTAGACATGATATTGGAGATTTATATGTCACTACATATCATGTGATGGTAGGAATTATGACAGACGTTGTTCTGAATGGTAACTCACCACGCAGGTCTAATTAATATTCATAGGGGGTAATTTTTCCCATGGATTGTTTTCATTATTGCAGCTGGACATGAGAATGGAGATCAGAGCATCACTATGTATCTTGTGATCTCTGGAATCATGTTGCACATAGTTTTATATGGGAAACCTATATTCATGTTTCATCCATATGATGAGTGGGACATATTTCCCATTGATTATTTTGATTATTGTGACAGGACCTGATATTAGAGATCTAGGAATCACTACATATCCTGCATGGAGAGGAATCAAGCCAGGCATTGTTCTGGATAGAAATTTTCTACCAAGGTCTTATCCATACATAGAGGGGAGACATTTTTACCATAGATGTTTTTATTATTACACCTGGACATAGGATTGGATATTTGGGCATCACTACATATCATGTGATTGTAGGAATCAGACCACACAATGTTTTGGAAGGGAACTCTCTATGCAGGTCTGATCCATAGACCGAGGGGGAATTTTTTATGTCGATTTTTTTGTTGTTGTAACTAGACCTGGTATTGGAAATATTAGAAACCCTATGTATCCTTCATGGATTGGAATTTAATCTATACATTTCTTTACACCATAACTCTCTAAACAGGTATAATCCATATGCATTGGGGGGCATTTATCCCATTGATTATATTTGTTATTACTGATGGACCCCAGATTGGTGATTTGAGCATCACTATGTATCTTATGGGGATAAAAATCAATACAGACCTATTTTTTTATCCAATTAATTTTAAATTCATGTTGTGATGATGAAGGTGACTCGAAATTGAAAGAGTGGGAATGTTGTTGCAAGACCAAGGATTGGAGAACCAAGAATCACTATGTTTCCTGTGATGGAAGTAATCAAGACACATATAGTTATGGATAGGAACACTATATGTAGGTATGATATATGAATAGAGGGGGGGGGGATTTCCTTATATTTAATTACCAGACTGAGGATGTAGGGTATGGGCATCACTACATATCCCATTTAAATGATAATCAACCAATATGTATTTATTGAGGAACCATGAATTTAAATGTCTTGTTGTATAAACATGGGTCAACTAAAATTGAAAGAAATAATTATTTTAGATTGGACCAATAATGGAGGTATGGGCATCACTAAATATCCTACGATGGAAGGAATCAAGACACACATATTTATTGAAGAAGATACTCCCAATATGGATATAACTCTCGCATAGGGACATGGGAATTTATTCTTTATTCTGAACATATCTTGCTCTATTGTGGTGAATCTCCAATAAGATGATGATTAATATACAATTTATCATCATGTGGTAGGTAGTTTTATGTCTTGTATTTATGGGAAATATAATTTTGTAGGGCAATCGGGAACAAAATTCTGATGTAAAAATTAGTCATGAGGCCAAAGGATGGTATTATTCTTTTTTTGAAGTGGAAAAAATTGGCAACTGAGCCCAATGTGAGAGGCCTATGAATCACTACATATCATATGATTATAATAATCAATCTAGATGTATTTATTGAATATGGTTTGGTAAATAACCATTTATAGGTGAGATTTCTTTTCTGGTGAGGAAAATATGGTGTCCTATAGTTTAACGTCATATAATTAGTATGTTGGTGACATAAAAATTATTGTCTTGTGCCTATAAAAAAGATATCATGATTTTTAAGTTCATGAAAAAAGGCCATCACCTAATTTTAATTACATGCAGTTGAGATGATTCACCCAAAAATTTAACATCATGCTATCAGTATGAATTTTTATTTTATTACATGAAATTATTTTTTAGGAACCTCATACTGTTGGGAGTTATGGTAAGTTGTATTTCCATCCAAATGAGTGACTAATATCCATTGGAGTATACATTTTTTATGGTATATGGTCCCTCCCATTTTAGTTACATCTTCAGAATATATTTTAAGGTATCATCTGAGCCCAGATGAAAAACACAATTTTTCCTTTGAGGGAGGATTGGTGGGGAACCATTTTTGATTATTTTTTGTATAATGAGGTTTTTGTGGTCTAACTAATGATGGAAGATAGGAAATATCTCCACATCTAGTCACTCCAATTCTTCCATCCATTTCTAGTATTTCTCAACAATGTATAATTTATCATAGATGGAAATGTGGAGTGAGGGAGATTAAACATCCATGATCAGGACCACCTCTATCATATATATGAATGATTATATATTCACATGTGTGGCAGTTTTTATCATGGTCTGGTAATCCCAAAGTGAATGAAATTCCATTTTTGTCCAAGAATCATTATACTTGTCTACCATCTTCTATAGTATATTCTATAGGCATTTGTTGAAGACCTCTATTTTTCTATTAGCCACTATATATTAGTGGGATGAACAGTTGGACTTGATTTCTTTCTATTGATATTTCTTGTCCAGTTCACCATAACATGTATTAGTTCCATTTTCAACTAGTATTATTTGAGAGGTACAAGATCTAGTGATGATATTGGATTTTAAAAAGGCGATGATGTTACTTTCAATAACTTCTTTGAGTGGTATGTCATTGGAACATGTGGAGAATAAGTCGATTGATGTAATAATGTGATTTAACTTCTTGGCCATAATGGGATGATATGGCCCTGTCATATTCATTCCCCAAATGTAAAATGGAAAAGAGTAATTTTCTATGTGTATATACTTGGGTGGTTGATGAATGAAGCTATCATGAACCTGATAGAAAGGAAATTTTTTTTGGAAACATTAGTGCAGTCCTGCATTATAGTGGGCTAGTAGTACCCAAGCCTTCATATGTTTTAGGGAAATCATGAATCCTAACTGGTGGGTGCTGCAATATCAAGTGCAAGATTCCTTCACAATTGTAGTCGTATATTCTATATCAATTTACCTAATAATGTCCCGTTCATGTTTCCTATTATAAAGGGAGTTTGGAAAAATTATTCCCTCATATAGAACAATGTTTTTTTTCTCATCTTCATATTTTCTCTTTCCTGACTCTGTCTAGTGGGAGTTCGATATTTTGAAGGTAATACACAGTGGGTGTCATCCAGATAATGGTTTGAAGGTATGGTTCTGATATATAAATAATATCATCAATATCATTCATATTGGTATGAAATAAAGGTGACACCATTTTGCAGTGTGTAATATTGATGACAGTTTCCTCCCAGAATGGGTTAGCTAGAGTTGTGGTATCATTTCAAAAGTCATCTTCCTAGTCATTTTGCAAATGTGATATGTTAGTAAATTTATGGTTCAAAGGGAATTCCACCACTTGACCTCGGGTGTTATTTGAAGGGGAATTAGATCTTCCTTTTTTATCACATAATCATCATTTACCCTCGTTATAACTAGTTCTATAACTTTTTTTATATTTAAATGGATCATATTTTTTTTGAAGTGATATCTCTTTACTTGAAATGAGTGGTAGATAATCTGCTTCATTTTTTGTGCACCCTTTTGAAAGCAGGAAGGTGTAAAGTAGCACTACCTTTGCTGGATAAATAATCATGACTCCCTTCCCAACTTTTTTGATCTTAGGGTCTTTAATCCACCCCCTACTGGTCTTCTGGATGCACCATCAAAATATATCTCCCATATCTAGGGTACTCATTAATAGAGAATACATCTTCATTATGTAATATCGTATCCAATGAATTAATTTATGAAGAGGGGTTCCCTCCTAGAAATTATGCTAATACCTGGATTTTCACAGCTTTCTGAGGCACAAACTATATGGCAAACTTTTACAGGATAACCACCCACCATAGTAGCCACTTGGTCAAAATAGGATGACTGAGAATATATTTTAGTGGGTTTCTACAAGATTCCAGAAAGATATTTTGATGTTGCTGGTAATACCTTAGTTTCTAGATGGGAAATATTTGCACCAAATAGCACTTCATGATACTTGAATAATCAGTCCTCATAATGAACATGGTTCATCTAAGTTAATAAAGAATTTTTCACTACTGGAATCATTCATATGTGTGATAAAGGAACCCAGTGATCTCTCTAAGGATATAACATACTAAATATGTATCCTTCATTTGATCAGAGGAATCAACAATGTCTAAATAAAGAGATATTTCTTGATGTGGTCGATTGCATCCTCACAATCCTATGTCCACTAATATGTATCCTCGTTTTTCATCAAACTGGTGATGAAAATTAATTTTTCTGCATCGTTAGATATAATGTATCAGATGTATTAATATTTTCATTGAAGACCTATCAACTCTTTGATGTTTTAGGAGGTTACATGATATGTGAGGACTTGGTATTCTCACAACCAACATTGATGGCATGATTGTGTATGATGAAGCTAAGAAATTTCCACAAGGTAATACCGAAAGAACATTTTAAGTGGTCCATTTTCAGGATATTCTTTTGTAATTTGTTGAATACATTTTCATGATCTTCCATGTTTTCAAGGCTCTATCGTGATTTAACTACAAGGTTTTCAACATAGAATTCAATTAATTTTTCTAGAATATGTTTGAATATGTGATGCATGGAATGTTGATATATTTTTCAATCATTCTTCGATATATATGGAATTACAATATAGTAAAATAGTCATTGCGATCCTAAAGGAAGTGGATTTTTCATCTTATCAATCCATTCAAATTTGACTATATCTTGAATAACTATCTATTAAGGAGAGAACCTGATATTCAATTGTTGCAAAAATTATTATCTTTGTGATTGAAACTGAGAAATCATTATTCTTGTATCACCAGTTGATATCAATGAAATTGTTTCAGACACCAATTTTCCCTTTATTTTTCTTAGAATATAAAATATTATCCATCCATTTTGGATATTTTACTTCATGAATGAGTTGGGATCTAAGGATATTATCAACATCATCTGCAATATTGGTAGTGTGTGTCGAGTGTGTCCTTATGGATACTTATTTATAGCCCCAATGATCCCATGGAAATGTAGGTGTTGACTATCCACCTCGGGGTAAAGGCCCAAAATTATTATGTAGTTATAGAAGAACATATCCTAATCCTACTTCTGAAAGAATCTATATACCTCTTACTCTTCATAAGGCATGGATGAACTAATCAAAGTGGTTCAAGGGTCTTATACTGTACCCATATTTGATTATATGAATTCAGTAATGGTGTTATAAAATCTCTCCTCTAATGTTAGAGGGACATCCCTAAGGTCCTCCCCCTCCTCTTCATTTTCCTCATGTTCCATATAGGATGAAAGTAGTGGGTTATACTCTTTCAATTTAGGAGATGAGTTGATATCTTGAATTTCTAAAGACGATGTGAATTCCTATGATCAAGATGATAGAGTAGAATTTCCTAGAAACTCTAGAGAGGGTGGAGAAGGACTGCCTCCATTATCTTTGTGTGATAATACAACATATTCCACCTTAGATGGTGAGGTGGGGATTTCTTAGTGATCTGGGTATGGAATAAATGAATCTTCACCAGATTATTCACCACTATGTAGGGAGTCGACATACTTCTCAACACTAATAGACTCGATATTCATGAAAAAAAATCATCAATACCAATGAATATGCACCTAAATTTAGACTCATATATCCAACCTAATTTAGGGGTAACACATATTCTTCACCAATACATTTTAATGGGTTGTACAAGATAATTTAAAAACCATTTTGGGGTGGTGAACCAAGAAACACTATTAGTCAGGGTCTATTTTCCTTCCCTATGGTAGAATCTTGCATCGATGTAATGCAACTTGTAGTATTCTAAGTGGGATTTATTAGCTTGTAACATCTAGATTTTTCCCTTAATGTATTATTTTATGTGTTTGTGGTATAATTAGAGGAATACCATGTGTGGATGTAACTAGGGATTTCATATAAAGACATTCAATGTCATCTCCTATTGAATAACTAGAAATTCTATGTCGGATACAAGGTATCTAAATTGATCCCTGAGCTTAATTTGGATCAGTGTCCTTTGATTTCATTGGTCATAGCCATTTAGTGTCAGATATTAATGTGCTAGGTTTTCCTCATTATATCCAATAGGATCTATTTTCTACACTTGAATGGGATTAACTCCACAACTATTGTTAAATAAAACATTTCAGACAATGAAACCATTTATCCTATTAGAAATGTACTATGGTTGTATGTATCTCTATATAATTTCATCTTCATCATGATATGTGAAGGATATAAAAATGATAAATTTTGTAGGATTGGACTTTTTATAATAGACCTCAGCAGGGGAAACCTCATATTTAAACACTTGAGGGCTTCGAAAAGCCTTTATGAGTACTTCCTTGTGGTCTTCTCACAAACTCAAAGAATTAAATTTAAATTTCTTAGCTAGTAAATAGGATAATTACTTAAGGATGTCATTAATGACACTTCCCATTGTGTGGATTCACATTCCCAAGTGATTTAGGGGCATGATTATTTGAGTTATATGGATCATCCCTCGAATCAGGATTTGGAGGTGCTCTAGCCCTTGGTGGGTTGGGTTGGGTAGGTCATCATGCACATCGAGGGTTATTATACACTTGTACCCACTCCGATTGGTATTCCAAAGTAATCAGTATAGGTTATATTTTGTTAGAGGAATATTGATTTTTTCAATCCTGTTTGACTCATTCAAGGAATAATTCGTGAGTTTGTGTATCATTCACAGTCCGAGTAGCAACATTTCTAGTATTCTATTTTATACCACAGTTACTTTTTCTAATATCAAAATATTCTAAGGACTCTTCCACTAATTCTCTAATCTGGTATGGGGAAATTGTATTCAATTCAATACTCATCACCAAAAAATTTATTCATTAAATTACTAAAATCTTGGATCCAATTATTAACTCCTAATATGATGATGATTTTTCCTAGCTAGACATTTCTGGAGGTGCAGTTTTGTGGGGCAGTACCCATTATTTCAAATTTGAGAGCATAACATCTGAGAGATCCAAATCCTACATCGGAATTGATGTAGGTTCATTATCTGCAAATTTCCAACCACCTTACCTACCATGTCACTTTTTGAAAGGCTAGATTATTGTGGTTTGTGGGGAAGATGAAATCAGCATTGTTGTAGTGAATGTGGCAGGGGAATAGTTGGTTGTTATAACTATGCCTAGAGAATACCATGAGTTCAGTTTATTTTCTACCAAGACATCAAGCCATCAAAAATTTCATACCATACTTCTAATAACATCATTCCACTAATCTTCTTCTTTAGGGTTAGTAGAAGAAACATATGCTACTTTGGCTGTGGATTTCCATACTTTACTTTCCCAAGTCCCTATATTTTTTCCAATGTATCTTTGAATATGAATAATTCTTGGATGGTGTGCCCTAACATCACGTGGAAGGGTAAATAATCTATCTGGTCATCCAGACCTACTTGTTCAAGCCTCTTGGGTTATGGTAGGAAAAGTCAATCATTTCCCATAACAGCAATAAAGTATCTACAAACATGATCATCATGAAATTAGTAATATATTTTTCTTCATTCTCTGAATTGATTCCACCTAGGTCCTTTCAACTCATATTGGTGAAGAGGGGGTTTATGCTGATGCTTAGTGGTTGTTAGATGATATGGTGTGAGTTTGGGAGTTGGGGCTGATACATAATATGGTTTTATTGAGATGGATTCCCCCTCCTCCTTTAATACATTTTTTCCCTTGGTAATGGTGGAGTTATCTGAGACTTGATATTAATATACTATATGGAATCTTCCATTCTATTGGTAAAAGTAGTGAAATCTCAAAAACCACATGTTTATTTCAACATGAGGAGTGGCGTTCGCAACTCTTCGTGAAGGTTCACTATATAATGAAAGATGAGATCTTCATGGAGAAGAAGTAGGTTTATGGATTAGGTATTCCTATTCCATATAGTAGTGAAATATGAGGATATTTAGTTTTCATTATGTTTTCATCTCGATAGCTCAACAATGGTTGTCTTTTTCATCATTGAGTTGAAGTAATAGTGGAACTTTTGATGGATGTCATCCCATCCTATGATTGATTGAGATTTAAATATAGTGTACCACAACAAGGTAATCCGTTGAAAGGGATTGCATGATGCATTGGAGTTTCACTGCTTCTAATTACTTTGTAGTTCACATCATGGGGTCAAAATGGGATGATATTTTCATAAGATTTTGTTTTCAGTCACATGAGCCATTGAATATTGGAAATTTAGTACTCTTGATATTTGGAGGGGGTGGTGTATCACAACCCATTAAGGGTAATGATTTTATTCTAGATGTCTTTATTCATTTAGATCCTCCCTGGATTCTAATCGAGCTTCCAAGGACTCGATATTTTTGATAATCCTTTGATTAATGTTTAGTTGAACATGAGCTTGGACAGGTGTTGTAATGGGTAGGTCCTGATACACCGTCTAATCCATTTATTACGTCTGTTATTCGGTTGGGGAAATATTTTGAAGAATTCTCTAAATATATTCTAGTTATATCCCTAATGTAGGGTAATACTGATATCCATCCATGATCAGATCTAGTTATACCAATGAACAAGGAATTAAGCTATCATGATTTTATGGCCCGACATTTGACAATGAGATAAACCCTTATTATTTTGGTATACCTCTTGGATCTATACATTATGGTTCTCACCATGGAGCATATTTGGTAGGAATGTTACCTTAGAGAAACTCATCATTGAGTTGCCTCACCGATTTCATTTTTTCCTCTTATTGAGTGAATTTTTCTTTGATAATACAATGATTTTCCTCATTGATGGGAGGGGGTGAGTTATATGTAGCCTTCCCTTTATTATTTTCATTTGTATAGAATCACTAAGGAGGCAATAAGGGATAGGTCGAGGGAGCACCCAAATTCATGATGATTCTCTAAATCTAAGTATGAACACCTTTGTTTTTGTCCATGTGGACGATGTACTGGATGAAACCATCCACACCTTGTTCCCATTAATTTTCATCATTTTCAGTTTCATCTATAAGATTTATTTCCGCAACATTCACTGATACATTATGCATTGTGGGAATAATACTAGATGATGAATAATAAGAGGGATGTTTTCATCCTTTACCAGATCTCTCACGTTCATTCCATGTTCCTCTTTGAGTTTCGTGGTGAAGAGTGAACCAAAGAGAACCTCTATGTATCCTGGTTATACAACTCCCTTCTAGGGGAAATGGTTTGTGAGATAAGAAGAACTGGGATATATTACTTCTTATTATCTTCTCTAGATAGTAAAATACTAAAATCCATTAATGTGGTGGTTGAGGTAAAAATTTCTACAACCCTACGGGCTGGGGTTGACCACATTCTCTTATTGTTGTGTCTCATGATGGATTGTAAATATTGGAGGGGAATTTTGTGTTAAAAATTTCCCCTTCCCTATACGTTGGGGAAACTTATGTACTGTGTTGGCTATTTCTACGACTACCACTCTCTTGGTCTCACACATCCTTGTTTAAGCATGAACCTTGTACAATTTTTTTTCTACCCACAAACTATTTTCTTCCAAGGAAATTATGTGTTCTTGATGATTGGATACAATTAATCAAGAATCATTCTAAATTTTCTAGATTGGCAAGTCTTGGTTCTTGTTGATGGATTTCTCTTGTCAGGCTTGAAGATTTTGAGAATTATTCATGGCTAATTCTTATTAAGTGTGTCATATTTCCAAGGAATGGGTATATCTTAATATCCTCCTCTGAGTAACTTCATTATAGGATGTAATTTCTAGTGAGTTCTTCTAAATGAGTCTTGGGGTGAGTTGAAAGGCTCTATGTTTCCCCATCCCCAAATAAGAACACTAGGTAGCACATCAATTTTTAGACTACACAACTCATGTACTGAATTGAGGAATTATAATTAAATATCGTCCCACGACTTAACTAATCATGGTTTATATGAAAATATAAATACTTCTAAATAAATTTTATGATGAAACTCCCCTGATAATTTGATCTTGTCAGCATAACCGTTGTAAGGAAAGAGTTTTACATTTAGTTAGATGATAGATTTCAAGATATTCAAATGGATGTTGTGTACAAATTATTTTGAAAATCTCATTGGAATATAGAAATGAGAAGTGGATGAGGCCCAAAAAATTATTTTTATATCATCTCTGTACAATTTTATTCTCTTTAGAAACACATCATTTTATTCTTATAACTAATGCTCCTCTACATGATCAAACCCAACATGATAGATTCTTGAATGTTTTTTCACAAGTAGTGGGATAGTGAGGGGGTCTTGCTATTATGAAAACATTCTAGAGGTGGCTCAGAGGATGTGTTTTTTCCCATACCATATTATAATTGAGAGTGTATTTTTTTCATTGATTGGTTATCTAGCATGTATCAAACCATATTTAAAAGGGGTTTAGAATATAAGGGTTTCTCGTATTTTACTCTATAAGGGGAGGACTATCTTGTTGGAATGAAATGTTACAATATGGAGAACCTTCACAGTGAATTCCAACATGTCGAGGATTACCATCATACCTCGATGTAAAACTGTAGGGATTATTTCTTTAGTGAATAACCAATGGAGAACATTCTTGGATGAAAACAATAAGGGGAGGGAATTCTTGTTAAAATTTAATGTCATTGTACTGAGAACCTCTATAGTGGATGATATCATGGAGAGGACTTCCATCATAGCACAGAGTCTATTTTTAGGGAGAATTTCTATAGCGTATACCCTAGGGAGTACCTTTAGGGTGGATAGAAAAAAGGGGAGGACCCTCTAACTAAAATGAAATATCCTTATGGGGGGACCTTTGCCTCAAATGCCATCATGGTGAGGATTTACATCATAGCTCAAAATCCAACTATAGGGAGAAAATTCATAGTGTATAGACTAGGGAGGACCCTCAATATTAATTTAAATTAGGGGATGACCTTCTTGTTGAATTAAAGTATCACTACGTGGAGGACCTTCGCAACAAATGCCATCACGGTGAGGACTACAATCATAGACCGACATCCCATTATAGGGATAAGTTTTATAGTGTATACCCTTTGGAGTTCCTTTAGGAAGGATGGAATAAAGGGGATGACCTTCTTGATTCATGATATTTTTTCCATGAGGAGGGATACTATGATACTCAATAGGTTATAGTCTCTCATGATTGACTTATTTGTGCCCATAAAAGAAGACATCAAGATAGATTCTCCGGGGAGGACATCTAGAGCTGCTAGTAACAATTTTATGAGGGGTACCTTCATAACTGTTACATCAATTTTTTTAATTTGGTAACAGATCTGTAGCATCCTGAACCAACACTGATAGATGTTTAAAGGCCTAAAAACTCTAGCTTCTAGAATAGTATTGTTATGAGTCTTCTCTTCACGATCCAAATTTGTTTAGAGTGATTTCTTGTTAAGGACACTCTTAGTGGATATTAGGGCCACATTTGGATTATGACAACCTTCATATATTGTTTCTTGTACATTTATCTCTTGTGGTGCCTTCAAGATGCACCAATAAGCTTCAAGGATTTTTTAGGGTTATATACATACCCTGGAGCAGCCACGAAAGTGGATCTATGTCCCCCAGTTTGAATAAGTATTTTTACTTGATCATGTTGTCCATTTATCTTGGAATATTTCGTATGACACTCCTAGATGTGATCATGTAAGTATTTATACTCATGAGTGACAATCCCAATGTATATATGAGTCTCCCCAATTGAGGAGTTGGGGTGTTGGGCTTGACTCCTAGTTATTGAAAAAGAAATGATCACATATTGGAAGGTTTTTAAGATATATTTAGGAATTTAAGTATGAACTCCCATTATTTCGATGATTTAATAAGAAACATCCTTGGTGTGAATGGGGATATACATCGATTCAGATGTTAAATAACGAATGAGAGTCTTCCCCTGAATTGAAGTCAAGATACGACACCTTGATCCTCCAATTGATTCAATTTTTTATTGGTGTTCATGGTGCATGCGAGTATTTATTTTCATTTTTTTGTTTATTATCCCTGTATTTGGATGAAGGGATTGATATTAATTTAATGAAATGAGGTTCTACTCCTAGTTTTCCGCCGTATTTTCATGGAAATATTGATGTTAAAGAGCTGAAGATTGGGTATGCTTATAGTTTTCCTCAATATTGCATGGGCGTGATTCTTCTGTAGGAACAAGGATGATAGTCAATTCCATATTGTTTGATATTATCCCGTTTTAGGATGGCTATAGGACCTTGGTCCATATGAATTCTCTAGGGGATCACATTTTGGCACCCTATTCATGGTTAGGATATAGAGCCACATGGAATTAGGGGTGTTTATTACCTATAGGGGCCCTTCAGTGGGACCCATGTGTTGTTTGGATGAAGTTTTTGGCATCCACATCATGAGCCTCCCTACATAAAGGGGGATCTCATTATTGAATACCAATGATAGACTCTTTAAATGGTTAAAGAGGGCTATTGGGACAGTTCGGTTTTTTATCATTGGTCATCGCTAGTTTGATGGTTGGTAAGGATTAATGAGAAAGATGGTCTTTCTAGCCACCACTAGGTTTAATAGAGTACTATTATAGAATTAATCCATGAAAAAATAATTTGAATCTTAGTGTTGAAGACTCTGGGTGGGAGATGGAATACTTTGTTTGATTGATGAACCAGCATGTGCAGTGGTTGTGGTGCATTCATGTGATAACTTGTAAGAAACCATTGGATTGAAGAGTGTTTTAGTGAAATGTTCCTGTAATATATGGGAAAAACCCACACAAGAATAAACCATAAATGTATCATCTCTTTAAATGATAAAATACACCATCATTCATCTTACCCACTTTCTATTTGAGAGGGAAAAGATCATGATGTGGGGTAACACCGCTCCCTTTGTTGAGTATTAACCTCAGGTTCAACATTTTGTTTCCAACGAGTAGGAGTCATGGTATGTTCCCATGAAATGGGAACTCTGATGAAATAATTTAGTTGTTCATGTATGAAATGATTGATTGTTTGTTGTGTTTAATTATTTCATATTCATTCATACAAGGTTCAATGTTATTATCTTATACCCATTTGTGATGGGTCAGTTTCTAACAGGGTTTCTTCGTGGAGCTAGGAACACCCAATAGTTCCCATATCTATGACACCTCATCGACCAAATTCATAAAGGTGGGAACTCATTTGGTAACTTGGTCAATGATACATAAAAACTCAAATTGGTCAAGAGGATGGAATGTCAGGCTCATCACAAATTTTTTTGAGGAACTATTTCATGTTCTAGAAATCTATTATAGATTTATGACATGTTTTCAAATCCATTGTTCATTCCCATGTATGGTATGGATAACCTTGAATTAATGTTCAATTTTTTCATGTGTTTGAAGACTTTTTTTGTATATGAGGTTTCTCATTGATGGGTATATATTAATTTATTCTTGGGTTTTCCTAAATGGAAACCTTTTATTAATGGATTATATATTCCTTGGTTTTTCATTAGGATGATGTTGTTTTTATGCCATGCAGTGAGGTGATTTGGAGTTTACTATCATATAGGGAGATATAAGTTCCTTTGATTTCAATGATAGACACGTTATAAGTGCTTCCTACATATCCTTATGTAAGGAATTATAACCCAATAGTTTGGTTCCACTTTATAGGACACAACACCATTTATGTTCATGTGATGAGGAACAAACCACACAATTTAACATAATCCAGAACGGATGTCCAAGAAAAAGGTTCATTTCCAAGGATGGAGTGGGACATATGTAGAGGTTTCCCAAGGGACCAAGAACAGATGTGGTATCACATGTTGGGGCATGGTATCATTGGAGTACGACCCAATAAGGATGTTGATGAAAGGTAAATTTAAGGAATATGGCCCTCTAGATTGGATATGACCCTACTAGTAATGTGACCCAAAGCACATCATGGTTAATCTGGGTGTTGAATTTGGACCTTGTGGAGGATTATTGAATTAACTTATTAGTTGGGTATAAAAACCTAATCGTTAATAATGGGGTGGGGGTTTCACCTAGGGAGGAGTCCCAAAGGGTGAGTATGGATGGATATTGCAACAAATATGATTCCCACATGATGGAGTGTTGGGGCTTACATATTTGAAGAAGGACAATTTTAGTGGTTATGATTAGGGTATATACTATATAGGAGGATTATAGAAATTTTAGATCATGCATATTTTATGATCACAACTATTATATAAGAAAATGTGTGTCCTGATCAATTAGTAAAACAGGAGGATGCATTTGATCTGAAGACCACAACATCCAATTAGTTATCTGGAAGACGGATTTTGGAGGCAAAAGGGAGAGTAAGGGATCTTTGACTATGCCTTTATCATCTTTTATTTTGGTAACTGAGATAGTCACATCTGGTGATCCATCTAGATATTAATCGTGTTGATGAAGAGGAAAAAAAGTACGACCGCGCAAATGAAATACTGGGGGATTGCTCCACGAGGGATGCACTTCTTGATCATACGGAATAAAAAAGGATAATCTACTATACCTCAAATGGAATGGAAAGAACGATCCCATCTATATCCACCCAGAGTAGAAAGTCACAGGTTAGAACCTCCAAGGTGGACACCCTCACTTCAATGAGGATGTTGTCTAAAAACATTATGAGGGTCTACCTTGTAATGGAGGTTACCAATGGCACTCCTCTTACCATGGGTATGTAAACTCGATAGGACAAACTAATTTTCTCGATGATCTGATCATACATGTCAGGAGGATTTAGAAGAGGACTTGGCATGATGTTGCTACACTGGTTTGTATATGGGATAATGTGGGGCCCAACGGTATGATGGAGTGAAGTGATGTGAGATAGAGAGTAGAACACTCTTGGATACCCCATTTTGTGTATCATGTTTTCATATAGGATGGTGTTCCATCCACAAAGTGTGTTGATACATGGGTGAGTGTACATTCTAGGAAGAATTATGCTACATCGACCATGTTTTATCTTATGAAGTGTTCTTCTACATAGGGTTGGGTTTTACCAGTTTTGTATTTTTCTTTATAGGCCCAATTTCCTCCCGGACTTAGTGATTATATGCATGGTATGGATCCTTCTGTGTAGCTCTATGCTATGTGGGATGGTGGTCTGCAAAGGGGGAATGCTCTTATGCTTCGTGGTGTGGAGTCTGTGAAGGATTATTGGGTTTGTGTATAACCAGATGAATTTATTTTCTTCTTTAATTTTATACAGTGGGTTTTACTAATGAGAATCGATTGATATCTCCCAATTCTCCTCTATTTTTTGGATCTTACCTGTGGGTCACTTTCATTTCACCTTGGGGTCTTTCATAGTAAAACGAAGGAACTAGAAATTGTGCTGGGGACTATGGGGCTTTATGTGTTGGGTCCTAATAAGGTAGCCCCTCATTGTGAACAATTTCATTCACAAGGGATGGAAAAAAATCAGAATCCTCAAACTATTTGGTTTGCTTGCAGGGTAGGTCGTTCGTGGAGGATGTCAATCAATATCCAAACCTGTAAAAATCTCAGTTTCATTCATATGAGCTTGTGGTATGATCTCATCTCAAAAATTATTTTTCATTTGGAGTGCTTCATGGAGCGGCAGAACACCATTCAGAGTGGTGGACCATATAGCGATTTTTACTATTTGGGACAAAGTCTTCCACCACTAATTCACCCCATTCGAACATTTTATTCATACTATTATTTGGATTTTGTTTTTTGTTTCTAAATTCATGGAATTTTTTCCCTTTAATTCAGAGTTTTCAGGACCCAAAATACCCTAAAAGTCACTAAAATCACAAAAACACATAAGAAACATGAAAAACCCCTAAGATATACAAAAACATCAGAGACATTAAAACCCCCAAATAACCATAAAACACCCAAAAAAACATAAATACCTAGAAAACCTTAAACACTAAAATGACCAAAACCCCTTAAAACCCATATTAAATCCTAATGAACCCAAAACCCCTAAAACCTTATAATAGAATTAATCCACTAAAACATAAATCCCATAAATCCCTAAAAACCTAAAAACCATTGAATCCTAAAACAACCAAAAGAATATAAAAATCCTAAATTAAAAATAAAACCCATAAATAATCCAAAAAAACATCTGAAACCCCAAAAAACCCTTAAAATCTTATGTAATAATCTAAAAACCCTAAAAAACCCCTAAAATTCCCATGAAATAAAAACACAAAAAAGACCCTAAAACCCCTATAAAACACTAACACACATATAAAACTAAATACCATAAAACCTCCGAAAAATACACTCAAAACACTAAACACCCAAAAACCCAACACCCCCCAATATCTAAACCCTTATGAAGACTCTAAAAAGAAAAAAAATTATCCTAAAACACTATAAATAAACTAAAGCACTATAAAAATACCCAAAAACGGTAAAAAAAATTAAATAACCTCCAAACAAGAAATACACCAACACCCCCAAAAAATAAAAGTTATTCTAAAAACACTAAAATCGTCATAAATAACCAAATAAAATAAAATCATTGAAATAACATTAATCACATAAAACTGTAAGACCCACTAATAGTCCAAAATCCCTTAAAACACATAAAATCCATAAAAGAACCTAAAACCCATGAATAACCTTAGAATTCCATAAAACCCCTTAAAATGCACTAAAAGATCCTAAAGACAAAAAATCCCAAAAACCCATAAAACCAAAAAACCCAATAAAAATATAAGAACCGCAAAATTTTGAAACACGTAAAAAACATAAAAACCTTAAAATCCCTAAACACAGCAATGCATAAAAATAATAAAAACATAAAAACCCTAAAAACCTAAAATGTATTAATATTCCCTAAAAACCCTAAAACTCTAAAACCATAAATCCCTAAAATGGTAAAACCACTAAAACCTTGAAAACCCATAAACCCCTTTAAAAATAAATCAAATTTAATAAAAACCTAAAAAAACTCTTAAATTATCCAGTACACTAAAAGATCATAATACCTCTAAAAAATGTAAAGAACCTAAAAACCTAGAAGTCCAAAATATTACTAAAAACCCATAAACGCACTAAAACCCCATAAACTCATAAATACAATAAAAAATTTAAGACCCTAAAAAATTACAAAATTCCCAAAAATTAACTAAATACACTAAAATAGAAAAAACCATAAATCCTTACAAAACAATAAAACCCTAAAAGGCCTAAAAACCCTAAAACCCCCCCAATGAACGTAAAGTCACTAAATAGCCTTAAAACACAAAAAAACACTTAAAACTCCATAAAAAGGCAAAAAAAAATCTTTAAATCCCATAAAAATCCATAAAACACAAAAAAATACAGAAAACCACTAAAACCCATAAAAATTATAAAAAGCCTAAAAAATAATAATCCCCAAAAAACACAAAAAGCCATAAAACCCCATAAAAGACCTTGAAACCCTAAAAACCCGTAAATTACCCTACTGAACATAAAAACCCCTAATACCCAAAAACGCATAATTAACCCTAAAAGACACTATAAATCCAAAAACACCATCTGACTCTAATAACCATAAAAATATCAAACATATCTAAGTTCCCTAAAAACCTATGAAACTCCAAAAAAGCTATAAAATCCATGAAAACTGAAAAACCCTAGAACCTATAAAATCCCTTAAAATCCCAAGAATCCCTAAAAAGAGCAAAAACCAATAAAACCACCTAAAAATATCTAAAAACCCATAAAACCCCAAAAATCCCTACAAATCATGAATAAACATAAAAACACTAACCCACATAAACACCGAAATAATCTAAAAATAATAAAGAACATAAAACCCCAAAAAATCCCAAAAACCAAAAAAACCCAAAACCCACCATTAGATTCTTAAATCCTCTAAAGCCACAAAAATCCTAAAAACCAAAAATAACTGAAATCCCCAAAAAACCCTAAAATATTAAAAACCCTAAAAACCATTAAAACACGTGAATCCCATATAAAATCCCTAAAAACCCTAAAATACCCTAAAACCGTAAAACCAATTACAACCCCACAAAACCCCTAATAATATAACATTGTAAAAACTTGATAAATACCATAAAAGACCTTAATCACCCAAAAAAGCATAAAAGTACCTAAAACCCCAATCCATTAAATTAAACTAAAAACCCTAAACCCATAAAACACTATAAACCCAAATAACCCCCTAAAACCCTAAAAACCCTAATTCCTTGAAAACATAAAAACCAGAAAATTCTAATAAAATCCAAAATGCCCTAAAAACTCTAAAAACCCCAAAAATAATCATGGAAACCCTAAAAACCTTTTAAAATCCATAAAAACCAAAAACCCTCAAAAACCATAAAACCCCTTAAAACCATAAACACCCTAAAAATCACTTAAAACTAAAAATATTTTAAAATCCTAAATCCCCTAAAAACCCTAAAATCCCTAAAACCCTAACCCCCCCCCCCAAACCCAAAAACCCCCCAAACCCCTAAAATCCTAAAAACCCTAAAACCCTTTAAGCATAGAAACCCATAGAACCAATAAAACCCCTTAAAACCCAAAAACTATTAAAATGCACTACAGCACCTAAAAAATGGAAAGGACCCCAAAAAACAAAAAAACCCCATAGGGCCAAAACACACTAAAACCCCTCAAAAAATCTCTAATACCATGAAAACCATATAAAACCCTAAACCCCTTAAAAACACCAAAACACCATAAAAATAATTTAAAACCCTTACAATCCCGATAAAATAAAAAAAACCCCAAAAAAAATATAACACTTAAAATACTCGAAATGATACAGAACCCCCTTAGAACACCTTAAAAACCCTTAAAATTACCTAAAACACTAATAACCCATAAGAGACCATAGAAAACATAAAAAACCAAAAAGATAATAAAAATACTAAAACCACCAAAAAATACTTAAAATAAAAAAAATATAAAATACCCTAAAATCCATAAATACCACTAAGGACAGAAAATACCCTAAAACCCTAAAGGATACTAATAAACCCTAAAACCCATAAAGGACCATCAAACCATTAAAAATACTCTAATGGTTCCTAAAACCCAAAATGACCATAAAACCCCTAAATGACCATAAACCCCCCAAAAATCATAAAATTCTCTAAAACCCCTAGAAGTCCATAAAAATACTAAAAACGCCAAAAGACCCCATAACCTCTTAAAACCCTTAAAATCCATTAATTCCCTAAACCCTATAAACTAACATAAAAAACCTTAAAACATTAGGACTATAAAACCCCTAAAAGGATAAAAACCCCATAAAACACTTAAAAACTCTAAAAGATCATAAAAACCTTAAAAACCTAAATCCCACAAGATCATTAAAAACCCAAGAAATCATAAACAACCAAAAACCCTAAAAACCCTAAAACCCATAAATCCATTGAATATTCCTATAAAATATGAAATCCCTAAAACTAAAACCCCTAAAATCCATTAAAAATAAAATGATACAAAAATCCCCTAAAAATACTACCCCCCAACCAAAAACCATTGAAAAAGTCTAAAAACACCATAACCCCACAAAACACAATATACCCCTATGTAACACTAAATGATTTAAAACCCCTAAAAGAGATTTAAAACCCCAATACCCCTTAAATATTAACCCCCCCCCCCCCAAACCTAAAACCCCCAAAAATCACCAATCCTCCCAAAACTCTGAATATAATCAAAACCTTAAATTCATTAAACAATTCCAAAACCCTAACCTGCACCCCCAAAACCCTAAATACCATAGAATCCCCTAAGACCCCTAAAACACACAGACCCCCAATCCCCCCAAGACCCATTTAAACCCTAAAATCCCTTTTAACACTAAACACCCAAAAAAGATAAACCCCTTGAGAAAACACAAAACTCCATAAAACAATAAACCTTAAAAACCCCTAAAAAAATTAAAACCCTTAAAATCATTTAAATCCCTAAATACACTAGAATCCCCAAACCCCCTAAAACCCCATAATAAACTATAAACACCCCCAAATGGCCATAAACCCATAAAAATCATAAAAGTACCCAAAAACCGTAAAATCCCTAAAAGGCCCTAAAACACTAAAAACCCTAAAAACCCTAGGAACTATTAAGTACCCAAAAACCCTTTAATATCTATAAACCCCATAAATACACTGAAAAACCGTAAAAAACCCTAAAATTTCTTGAAAACACTAAATGATCCTAATAACCATAAATACCCTAAAAACCCTCAAATGTTACAAGAAAACTGTAAAACCCACTATAAATCCTGAAATCCAAAAAAAATAAAAAAATAAAAAAATTTATAATTTTTTTTAAAAGGATATAAAAACTATAAAAATCAAGAAAACCCTAAACACACCCAAAACTCTAATGAACTATAAAACCCCATAAATCACTGAAAACTATAAACACATAAAAAATCTAAAACCCCTAAACCATGAAATAACCTAAAAAACATAAACAACCCTAAAATTATAACAAAGTCCTAGAAATCAATAAAAACCGAAAAATATATAAAAAACATAGAACACAAAAAACCATTAAAAATCCCACAAAACCCTAAAAACCACTAAAACCCAACATAACACTTAAAACACTAAAAACCCTAAAACACTTGAAAACTACAAACCCCTAATAAATCCTTAAATCAAAACAAAATAAAAAACCCCTAAATCCCTAAATCCCCTAAAAAAACCTAAACCCCTAAAACGATTATACTCTTAAAACACCTTTAACCCTAAAACCCTAAACAACCATAAAATAATAAATACTCTAAAATTACACCAAAACCATAAAATCGTAAAAAACATTAAAAACCCCAACAAAGTCACTAATCCAATTAATAATTAAAAAAACCCAAAAAAAAAATTAAAACCATAAAAATCGTAAAAATGAAATAAAAAAGTATAAAAACACTAAATATCCCATTAAAACCCAAGAAACAAAAAATGATTGAAACCCGTAAAAAACCCAAAAATAACCCCAAAAAATAGAAATATCCCTAAAAACCTAAAAAAACACCCTAAAGACCATCAAAACACTAAATCTCACTAAAAATCCCATAATAACTACACCCCTAGAAATTGAAAAAACATCAAACCCCCCTAAAACCATAAGATCCAAAAAACCAAAAAACCAGTAAAAACCAAAAAAACCCTAACAAATATAACAGTCCTTAAGAACCATAAATAATTTCAAAATACGCAAAAAACTATAAATACCATGACAACCCTTAAAATTACCTCAAAACCCAAAAAATACATACCCCCAACTTTGAAAAAATATATCCCAAAATGGCCCTAAAACCCCAAAAACACTGAATACCTTTGAAACCCCTAAAAAATCAGTAAAAAATTAAAAAAACATAAATAACCTAAGAAAACCTATAACCCCTTAAAGCACTAAAAACAATAATGTATCTTTAGAAACCATTAAACCCCTAGAATCCTTAAACACCTTAAAGACCCAAAAAACCATAAACCACCCTAAAACCCTTTTAAAACCACAAAAATCTTAAATGATTGTAAAATCTACAATATACACTAAAACCCTAAACAACCCCCAAAGAAACCGAATAATAATAGAAGAACCTAAAAACCTCAAAAAACCTAAAAGCTCCTAGAGACTTATTAAAACCCCTAAACGATCCTAATGACCCCTTGCACACCCTAAAATCCTTAGAACTCAAAAAAACCTAAAATCCTAACCCCAAAACCCTAAACCATTCATGACATCCCTAAAACCCTACAAACACTTAAAAAATAAAATAAACTTAAAAACATAACACCATAAAACCCATAAATTGTCAAAAAACATTAAAATGACCTAAAATTCAAGAAAATTTATAAAACCCTAAAATCCCAAGAAACCCCTAAAAGACAAAAAAATGATAAACTCTCTAAAATCCTAAAAAATACCTAAAATACATAAAAACTAGAGAAATGTATAAAAACCCCTAAAAACCCAAAAGATATAAAAACACTTAAAATACCTTAAAACCCTTAATATCTTAATGTTTAAAACCATGAAATATAAAAAACCCCTAAAAACTAAAAAAATTAATAATACTAAAAACCCTAAAAATAATAAAATCCATTAAATCATAAAAACCACTAATACGACTAAAAAACACTATAATCTAATTAAACCCATAAAAACCATAAATAATATAAAAACCCTAAAAACACATAAGATCTATAATGAATCCTAAAATATCTAGAAAACCTAACACCACTAAAAAACTCTAAAAACCCATAAAATCCCTAGAACCCCTAAAACCCCTAAAATATACTGAAAATAGCTATAATCCCTAAAAACCCTAGAAACCATTAATACTCTAAAAATCCTAAAATCCCTAAAAATGATAATAAAACCATGAATAACCTAAAAAACATAAACAAACTGTAAAAACCCACTTAAAATCCCAACTAACCTATAAAAATCCCTCAAACCCCTAAAACCCCCTAAATTCTCTAAAACCATAAAAACAATAAAACACACAAAAACCTCAATAATCTAAATGTCCCAATTAAATAAAAACCTAAAATCCATTAAAACCCCCAAAAAACCCTAAAACCATAAAAATACTAAAATCCCATAAAAACCCAAAAAACCATTGAAAATCATAAAAACCCTAAAACACTAAAAACCCAACGACACTAAAAAACAAAAATACCGAAAATACCATAAAACTCTAAATTATCCTTAATATTGTTGAAAACCTTAAAAACAAATAAACCCTCAAACCCACTAAAAACTAAAAAACACTAGAACCCATAATAATCTAAAAACCTAAAAATACTAAAAACCCTAAGATAACCGTACACACCCGAAAAAAATATACCCCCCCTAAAAAATATCTAATGTAACCTTAGAACCCTAAAACTATTAAAAACAGCAAAGCCCCTAAAAATCAGTAAAAACCTAAAAATACTAAAATACACTAAAAACCCAAAACCCCTTAAAAGATACTTGTTGGGTATAGAAAATTGGAAAAGGGAAATTGAATACTCCCACAAATTTGATGAAGGAAAAAAATGCATGTCTGATTGAAAATTTGAAGAAGAATTTCAAAGAATCCATCATTGGAAAAGGATCCAGGGTGGGCCACATTTTGAGTTCTTAGAATGTTCTACTAAATGAATCTACTATGAACTATAAAATGCAGAAGGAGAATTTAGTGCCATCTCGACCACAAATGGTGTCATTAGTGAAAATGAGACAGAGCGGTACACTAATGGGAACCACCACCACAATCCAAAATGATTTGTAGGCATAGAAAATTGAAAGGTGTCCTGCAAGAAAACATTTCGTTCATGTGATTAAGGCATTGATTACTATCATCGTTAACAATAGCCTCCATGAACCTCAACCCTGCAATCCTCGGTTGACTGAGTCATCTTTGGGCTGGATGATTTCCCTAAGGAATTCCTCAAAAAAATCCATGTGCCTGATACATACAGCTTCCCCGAAACACTATAAAAGGACCCAGAGGGGAGTTGAGAAAAGGGATCATATATTTGGAGGATATTTGAGTTTACTGATAGAATACTTTGAAGACAAAGGATTGACAAAGTACGAACCCACAAACAGTTTCATATAGGTATAAACCTACCATATACCAAGAATGGTAGGAAATAGAATAATAATAATGAATTGGACGTGAACCTTATGGATGAAAAAAGAACCATATTCCATTTATATATGAACATCCCCTAAACCCAAGGATAATTTCACCTTCTTCAATGTAGTGTACCGCATAGTGCATGATTAAGAGAACAAAACATTTCCTCTCGTAACATTTCTTTATGTGGATGGAATCCAATTCTATATAGCACCATCCAATTCAGATGGAACTTGTGTCTTTGTACCAAAATGGTACATAGACCACATTTAGGTCCTCACACCACCATTATATGAAGGCTCCCCCCTCACCCATATAACAATATTCCATGCGGAGGGTACCCCACCCCGCATGAACAAATGATAGATAGAATAGGGTACCTTCCAGTATTTCGAGTTCCCGTCCTAGTCATTCAGTTCCATTTATATCCCACCCCCCATTATACATCTATAATCCATTCCAATAGCATCTAACCAAAGCCTATTCCAATGCCACTGGACATGTGTAATAAGATCATCGGTCACATCTGCACACCCTTCTTAGTCTACATAACCCTTGTAAGTAGGGTCACGAACTTAATCTCTACATTAGTACGGACCCCTGGAATGTTCTTAAGTCTACATTCCCATTTCACCCAAGTACAAGCCCTGGGATACCAATTTGGACATTCTTATTCTTGGGATTTAGGGAAATATCTATATTTTCCCTTCCATGAGCTCCAATGACCAATGTAGAGCTCACTCTTTCTTTCCCCTTTGAAAAGAGATGATGCTCCTCCCCTTTCCCAGAACTAGTTTTATGTCACTCCCCATAAGGTGATCCCATATAATTTTTTGGGAGGTGGTGCTATTACTCCACTTAGGCGTGTCCTGGGATATGTATGGATTGATTTTAAAACATGACTAGTCTAGATATCAACAGGGGTGAGGAAAATTGGCACTTTCAAATCCCCAAATGTCTCTCATTGAGCCATCTCCCCATCATCTTCTATCATCATACTCATTTTTCATTAGTGTATAAGGTAAGGTGTGTTGTTTTCTTGATCTAACATTTCCTATTGTTTCTCACACTAATCATTAATCACACGGGATTCGAGGCTGATGATGATCACAACACCAATACTATCTCTCAATGAACTATCAGAACATTGATACCTAATCTAACCAGGACACGTAAGTCACCGGTCTAATGTTATGAACTCAAATGGTAATCCTCCGAGGTGTAAGCCCCGACCAAACCTCTAAATCATCATGAGTTGAGATATTTCTCATGGTTCTTGAAACATGGCCCTCCTCTTATGTATAAGACCAAAATTCAATAAAGAATGAGAAATTTTATTCTTGTTTTATCCAACATATGTAGGATAATTGTCTGAAGGCCTGAGCTCATATGGGAATCGTCCTAGGGGTAAGCCCCACAAAAACCCCCAAATCATCATTAGTCATGCTCCTACTCATGGTTCCAGAAACATGGGCCTCCTCTTAGGAATAAAACCCAAATTCAATGAACTATGAAAAATATGATTCTTGATCTGATGAGTATACATAGGTCTCCTACGTAATGCCTAAGCTTAAGGGAAATTATCCTTCAATTTGTTTCCCAATAAAATCTCCCAAGATCTCTAGGGTATCCCCTTCATGTATAAGACCCGAAGTGATTCTTCTAGAAAGTCCTCCTATATGGTGTAAATAAAAACAATGTCCCCCGAAGTGGGTATCTTCCTTGCGTAAGCCCCACCAAATAAAACTATGTGGGATATGATTCCTCTCTCTACGATATGTTGGAATCCCATATCATGGGTTTGACCCCATCACCAAAATAGCTCACATCACCCTAGGTGACAAAAATTTCAAGAGTGACTTATTATATGGATAAAGTCAGAATTGTCTCAAAAAAGTCCACACCCATGCTTATATTTGTTTATGATGAACCTCCAAGGATATACTGCAGACACACACAATTGAATGAACCAAGAGTTCATGAACATTTGAACATTGCATAAATATATTAGCGAGTCCCAGAATAGGAAATAATACCCCCAAAAGGGGTGAGATGATCCTGAACTCCCATCCTCTCAAAAAATTGAGTCATTATGTGTTGTTGAACAAATAATCCAACAAGCACCTGAATTTATTAAGTAGTTCCATGATACATTTTTAGAAGGGTTGTTGGGTGTTTCTATCTACACAAATAAACCCATTGGAGACCGTATGAGGACCTTGTACCCAACACGGGATGATTTCACAAACACTTAACCTCTTTCAATCATCCACTAGGCTCATGAAGATGTGGAACCTTCTTCTCCACGTAAAAAGGATATTTTGCACAGTCCTTGTGGGACAATACTTCCCCCACCAAAAATTATATTGACATGAATTGGGTTGAAACTAAAATGGTGAACATGACGTGAATCACTAATCAACGTGACATGTTACCCAATTCAAGATCCATTCACATCCAAAAGGAAGAGGACCAATAAAAATCATCAATTATGTACAAGATCGAGAGATGATGTTATGAAAAGGATTTTTTTTCTATTGAATGTATTGAATGTCACTAGAGAAACCTTTAATCCAATGATATCCTATAAGATCTCTTGAAAACACATGACTTTCAATGCACTAGATGAATCCCCAATGAAGAACCGAACACCCTCACTTATCCATCATCTTCAACATTGGGTTTAAATCACACTGATCAAAGAGTAACACCAAAATGGTACTCTCCCTATGGTAGAGGCCACAAAGTAGGCCCTCTAATTTGTGAAGGATCTCCAACTGCCTCTTCAGTCATGATCATAAATCCGAAATAGGATGGCCCGACTGGCCATCTAAAATCATTTCAGGAGCATGTTCCCAGAACAAAAAAATAATAACTACATTATCTCAAGAAGGTGGATGTATTCGACACCAATGAATTCATCCCAGCTGTACAACAACCCTTCTCGGGGCTCCAATTGGAGGACATCGCCACCAGTGGCGTATGACCTAATATCCTCCCCGTGAATGGGATCTCAGGCTAAGATAACCAGATAAATTATTATGAACATGGGCCCCTAGGGATACCCTCCAAGGGTGAAAACGAAAAATTAGAAGTAGGTCATTACCCTAATCCTGAGAAGAAGATCTGATGATCAAATATGGCATCTTACCATTAGAAGACATTCAAATGTTACTCCTCTTCTAAATCCAAACACAAAAATAAGGCATCAACCTATGAGAGGACACATATTCCCACTCCCTTTTATGAATCCCACCATTTATATATAGTGGCATAATACGAGATGCAGAAATCCCCAACACTTCTTGCCAGTCCCACCACATAGATAGTGTAGAAAATTGTTGGAGGATGCAAATATCAACCAATGCACACAAAGAATTTCATTCAAATATGGTGGAAACCGGCTACTAGAAGGCACAAATCCAAATTGATGCATTATAATCCCTCAATTAAAATTGGGAGGAAAACTCTGAGTACTCGTACAACACTATCAATGCATAAGGATCCCACCAGTCAAATACAGTGATGATCAACATGTAGACACAAATTCTTGCCTATGAATATTAAGCCCATAAGTCAAATATGGTGGCAAGAAAATATAACCAGAATCAAATTCCTATTGATGCACATCAATCCTATGAGAAAAATATTGCATAGAATTAAGAGAAACAAATTCCCACTCAAAAATATAAATCCCACCAGTCAAATATAGTTGAAACCATAGAAGGTATTTGGCGTATCCCATTTAATAGTTATGGGCATACTCATTTTTCTACCCTAAAATAAGAGAACTTACAGTACCCACTGGTAACACATAGTGGACCGGAGTAGGAACATACTCTTTATCCAATATTGGAATGGGTATTTAAACCCATTCCATACAAATACATATCCCAGAACATTCAGGAAATGATGGAGTATCAAATGTCTATTCCAGACCTTATCCTCAAAACATTTCATGATGTCAGAATATCTACGGCAAAAGATAGGGGTTATGACCATGATCCCACCTCCCCGAGAGGGGTGATTCATCCGCAAAATAAATTGGTTAGTCTGGAATGTAATTTCATCCCTTATGCAATCTAGGAAGGTTGATTGATATATTCCGTGATACAAGGACAACATGATTGGGAAGAAACACATCTTCCAACTAGAGGACACATGTCCAATGGTGTGGTTTCCCCAATGAATTCATATATCCATGCCAAAACACAATAACCTCATTGGCATAACCTATGAACATCCTAGTGACCAACCAATCAATAACTCATATATTAAGGTCATTTACAACTATAGGTGGTCCCATTTGTCCTTTAGAGAGCACCCAACAATAAAAGGATCTAATGGTAGATAGAAAATTAAGAGAACACACATGATTCTGATCTACTAGAAGATGGAGTTCTTGAGGCAGTAAGACATCTATCAATAGGGGCTCATGATCCTTCTGGTCCATTGCCAAAATTTTAAAAGTGACAATATCAATTGTGAATTACCTCTCAGAAATTTCTCCAAAAGTAGTTTAAAGGTCCTCCTCATAGCACCCAAGGGGGATTACTTCGTAGGCCAGAAACGATCGATCATGATAACCTCTCCCCAGATTTGTGTTAGGGTTCCCTCCCCATGACCGGATGATCATTCAAAAATAAGTCCCTCTCCTTGTAATCATACATCTTGATGGTCCTCCCTAGGTAATATGCTATAGATATGTTTCTCCATGTATTCGGTTGTCAAGCTATCATGGAGGTCATCTCTATGTTGGCAGTCACTGTGAAGGCCCTACCCGTAGTGACACAAAGCAATTAAAAGGTCATCCCATTATTGTTGTACATCCTGATGTTCCTCACCAGAATTTGAACAGTCTATAATATCCCTACAACCAGATCTATGATGGTAGTTCTCACCATAATAGTATTCATTTCAAGGTCGTCCCCTTAATGCCGTCCAACAACAAGAAGGTCCTCCCCTTCAAATGTTCTTCCCTGAAGGTCATCCCCCTAGTATACACCACAGATACTCTCTCTATGGTTTAACACTAATCCATGATGGTAGTCCTTGCCATCACAGAACCGATTTTGAAGGCCCTCTCATAAATTAGAATTTGTACTGGCAAAAGGTTCCTCCCCCCACCGGTCCAAATATGAGAAATACCTCGTATTCGAAGGAACTTGGAAGGATAGGGTTGTATGTGCAAGAAATGATATCAATAAAAAGGGAAATACTTTCTTATCTTTGAGATATCCCTGATCCATGCCTATCCTCCAATCCACCCCACCATGTTCATGAATCAACGAAATTCCTACTAGTCCCACTTCTATAGATGAAATCATCACAAAGAATCCAAGTAGGGAACAATAAGTGGAGGTACCCATGGAATAAGAACAACAAAATATGATGTGTGGGATTAGATAACTAGCCATGGGTGATATTTTAGTTTTGTTATATTCCATATCAACTTCTCAGTTCTGCATTCCAAAAGAGTTATTAGAAAACTATGTGAACAACATTCACCTTAATGTTTGGAAAAATCTCCACCCGTAGGAAATGGAATTTCTACAAAACGATTGTTATGAAGGCCAGGTAAGTATATTCTAGGGGATTAATTTGAAAAATAACTTAAAATCCATTCCTTCAGCATTACATATGAAATTAGAAAGGAAAATGAAAAACCTTGGGTTGGATTGCCTCCACATGCGTCACAAATTGTGTTGCCTCATCGTTGATGCCCTATCTGGTGTTCACATCTAAGGTGGTGACAACATGGAGCTTTATACATCACCCCATTTTCCATTTAGTAAAACCCACTAAAAATGGAAACTTGTAAAGTCATCATCCCAAGACATCAACCAAATGACATACCTATTCTTGAAATAATACATTCTTTCGCAAAAATCAGCCCAACGTAATTCCCAAAAGAGTCAATCCCAATGAGATAAATCCATCAAAAATATCCTGAATAGACCACTAAAACATTCAATAGGCCTATCAGATAAGGGATTCTAATTAATGGCAATTGATAAAACCCTTGGAAAAATGAAATTCCAATGTAGATCTCACACCATATCTGACACAAGCCCACCTCAAAATGCGTGAGATCAAGAAAGTGAAAATAGCCACAAAAACCACCATAGTATATGATCATTCCTAGCCAATAGGGTTGGTGGAATTTTTAATACAAAATTCCCCTATAGGACTGACAAATAAAGGCTACAAAACACTGATCAATAAATGGGAGAAACCCCTGATCGTAAGGCTAGGGAATTTTTACCTCAAATCCCCACCCAAAGGGCCTCTGTCTTCTCCCATATAGGGAGAAAAATATATAAGTGTCAACAATTCTACCCTTTATCATTATTCATGTCCCCAAGGATGAATGTGTACCTCAAGATCATATCGTGTATCCTTTCGAGTTACTCTTCTCCAAGAAAACCAAAGGGTACCATAGAATGGTAGGATAAAATCCAAAAAAGGATTAAGGAATCTCTCTTACCATTCGACACCTGGTACTCCACCCACAATGGGGTACGAATTAGTGAATTTTGGTGGCATAATCCCCACATATCTCATATAAAATAATAAAAATAATGTTTAAGAAAGATAATATTATCTCCTTCCAAAGGAGGTCCACATTGAGCCTGAAGGTGTGCACACACAGAACCAAAGAGCATCCCTAAATGTCAGTGATCTCTTAGCCAATCTTCTTGTGCCTACCTCACAAATGACCAGTTTGGAGAATCATAAGAGAATGTTCTATGACCCACCTCCTCCTCCAAATGAAAACGTATCCCTGACACTTGAGGATATATTCTCTTTGCAGGAGTAATAAATGAAAGAGATAATGAGAATCCATGTTGATCTATTTCAAGCCAGTTGTCCAACATGATATGTTCCTCAAGTAGAGCATTAGCACACACTTATAATATAGGTTCCATGGACACTAGGACTCATTCTCATAGATGATGAAAGTATGGAAATCTAATTTAAGGTAGTGTCGTGACCGTTTGTCTACCTGAACCTATTCCCAGTAGGATATCATGATTTTCCTCCATTGGGGAAGTAACCTGAACATATTCTGGGAAATACAGAAAGGATTCCAATAACCTAGTATGCACTTCATATACTAGTAGAGATAAACCATACAATATCTTCCCCTAATATACCCGCTCATGATCAAATCCAACAAGATAGGCTTCAAGGTCTTATGTTTACCATCGAGTCACTAATAGCTTTATTAGAATCCATAGAAGTAAAGAGAACTCTGATACAACAATAACAAAATCCCTAACTCGACTAGGTGACAAATGCCTCTGTGCCTTCAAACTTCAAGAACCTTGTTATCCTAGTGTTCAATGGATACGTTGACCCAGAGCAACATTTGATGCACTAATCATCCTATAGTGATCCCATGATGGGAACCCCGAAGAAATAAGAAGCAATGAATCACAGATGATGCTTATGAACCCTGTAATGTTTATCCATTGTGTCGTATATTATCATTCTTGATAATTTGATAACAGGCTAGGAGGAACTCTGGTACCAGTTCCAATTCCATTTTAGCTTGATGTTTCCAAAAATAGTATTCAGTGACCTCATAAACTGTAAAAAATGACAGAATGAGAGAGTTTCAGACTTCAATGCAAGATGTAAAGGTCTGATTTAATCCATGAACTAGATACATCCCCATGATGAGATGTTTTCCACGTGCATCGATAATCTCTATGAGAAGTAGTGAACACCGATCAACCCAATGAAGTATACTTGTGGGTTTTAAGACTTCTCTTCCAATGCTCAATGAATAGATGATTCCTTACAACAGACTAATCTCTGGTCCTGGATTACCCCAACAGCCCCAGTAAAAAGCGTGGGATGAGATGGAGTAGTATATATCCAGATTAAACAACCCCTACAACATCCTTAGCTCTAAGACCTACACAAAAGTATGTACGGTCCCCTATACGTCCCCAACTACCCCCTCCCTGACAAGAAGAGTGAAGAGGTTCTAAGAGAAATCAATTTGAGGAATGAAGAAATAATGTTCATTCATTTAGTGATGACCAATTATGTGGATACTTTTTGTCTACCTTGAATTGAAATTTACTTCATCTACTTGTGTTAAATAGGGATGATGAAGTATGCCTTGATTACCAAACAGACTAATATCCCTTCCACCAAATATAAGGACACACCATAAAAGAGTTATTTTTATTCAAAGACCTCATAAAAAAGATGATATATTCCTAAACATTCAAGAAGGGACCCCCCCCCCCACCAGTGAAAGTGGAATATGTTTTTTCCACTAACCCAGATGAAGGGGGAAGTGGAAAATTTTGTTAACAAAAAAGGAGAAAATGTTCGATAGATGGATGACTCAGAAAAAAATAAACCTATCACATAGTATCTTGAAAGAACATTTAAAGAAGTTGACTTTGTATCCAATATCTCCCAAAGAAACACAATTGACATCCTCACTCCCACAATCCTACAAAGGTTGATCACCCAAAAAATAGTCCCATCAGTTTGGAAGAAAGCAATTCCAGGATGATAAACTATCACAAAATCCAATGTTTTCTTTCACACCCTCATATTTCATGATAAATGATCTAAAGATATGGGAACTACCTCACCAAATGGAACAATGGGCACCACCCCTCCAAATGGAACCACCAGAGGAAGAGGATAAAGAAATGTCATCATCAGAAGACGAGTTGATTTTTGGCTCTATCAATGTCATCCACTTAATGGATCTATTATCTGATGATGAATATGGTTATCAAATTGAATTCCCCTCACCCAATTATGGGGCTTGAGGAAGAATCCAGAAAATCCGATGATATCCAGGGAGATGCATCCATGGTATAAATCAAACTTATGGTCGCACCCTTTCTCAAATCATCAGTGTTGCGGAAACCCACAGAAGGACCCTCCAATGGAATCCAATAGGGATAGAAAAACTATCCTTCCTCTATAAAAATAATCCCCTATCCAATAATTTTGGAATATCTATCAGAGGAATAATATATGACAAATTTCATTCAATAGGCAAGAAAACATGCCCAACCAAATCCAAAAAGGATGGATGTTCCCCCGGATATGATCCCAAGGACATACTCGTATTTATCAAATTCTCAATCCCTTAAAGAATATGTGAATGTCAATCCATGAGCTATGAAGTGCTATCCATTAGATCTGAAATATGACATTCATAAGTATTTAGATTTTGTACATGTCAGGCTATTAATCAATGATGCATTTAATCTATTAGTAGATCTCATGGAAGCTCTTATCGAAGTTTTTCTAAGTCCCTAGTAGTTTAAAGCAGAAGTATCAACTGATGAAGTCTATTGGACAGATACTAATCCTAGAAAATTCCATGCATTTACATCCTTCATGTATCAAGATGATTGCGCCATAATTAAAGGACACATAAGAAATTTATATGGATAGGGAATGATAAATGGAGTCGATATCTTAAAAGTATATAGACAATGGATATAGAGTTAATATCCTCCAATAGTGTACACATCAACAGCTGGGCTGCAATGAAGATGATTTAACACATGGTACCTTGACCCTATTGGGTGATGATAAAAGAGAGCAGAATCCATTAGGACATATTAATCTTGAAACCCAATTCGGTGGCCTCATATCTCCCCAAGAATATTTGGTGGTCTGAACAAATAAATCATTCAGCGCCCTTTTAAGAAGACCTTGGATGCATCAATACACAACAATCACATCCTCTTACCATTAGTGCCTCAAATATTGTATTAATGATAAGTGTAGGACACTTCATGCCGATAAGGCCCTATTCGAACTTTTTGAATCAAACTATATTGATGCATGGTTCTATGAAACCAAGGTAAAGAGACATCTATTCAATTGTGTTGAGTGGATTGATGCCCCAAAGGGTTTGGAAATGGTTCCTGCAAATCCCCTCAAGTATGTCAAGGAAGAATAGGTATTTTCCATCAATTAGATTTAGTTTACATGCCCAAATTTGGATGCATATTTCACAGTCCTAATGATTTATGTCAAAACCGATGATCCTGATAATGTTGAAAATCTCACTAACTCCCATGATAATGGTGTGGTTAAAGATATAACTACCCCCAAACCATTATTAAAACTATGGAAAATCATTGTGTCATCCACTGATGCAGGAGGAATTGTATCATCTTTCAATGAAAATGGGGAAACTTTTACCCATCATTGCATCATCTCCAAAGAATCCTCCCTCGATGGCCGAGGCAGAATAGGAGAATTTACCTCCCAGACACAAAAAATGAATATCTTCCATAAACTTGGAGAAATCATATCAAGAATTGTTTCCCCATCAGAAGATGAAGTTGATGTTGAGGAGGAAGAAGAAAACCTAAGGGATTCCCCTCCAGCATTTGTGGAAGGAGTCTCTACCACCATTTATGAATTCAAGGAAATCAAATTTGGTACAAAAGAAGAGACATGGCCTACTCTAATTTGTGTGGACATGCCTTCTAAAAATTAAGAGGTATAGACCTCTTCCTGAAGAATAATTTTCGTGTTTTCACTTAAAATTATTTAGAAATTACAAGATTCGATCTAGAGGTGGCCACTCATCGCCTGAGCCTTCCAGAATACTTACAAGAAAGCTTCCAAAAGGAGACAACCGACCCATGCTACCAAAATAGAGGCTAAATCTGATAAGATAATAAGATCCAACATTATTTGGGAACTCCAAAACCCCATCGAGATGGCCATCATTTTTTCCATATAAATGAATAATGCGTAGATCCAAATATATATCAACTTTAGTAATCAAAATTGGAATTTTCTATAGGATGACTTCTTGGTACCAATCACAGAATTATAGATCAATAAAATTCTCAGATATGAGGCTCTCTCATTCATGGATAGTTATTCAGGACATAACCCAATTTGAATGGATGATTAGGATGATTATGCCTCTGCCCTCAGGGATCCCTAGGAAGAGTTTTTCTACAATGTGATTCATTTTAGGGATTAAAATGTCGGCGCCACATATCAGTGTTCCATGCATCGCAATTTCAAACACATCCTAGGATACTTCATCAAATGCCATGTGGATGATCTGTTGGTTAATTCACAATTACTCTCACACCACATAGAGGAACTTTAAATATTATTCAATAAACCATGATAGAACCGTTTCAAAATGAACCCCCTAATGTTTGATTTTTTTGATACCTTAGGAAAATTTCACAACTTCATCGTATGCCATCATGGAAACACAGTCGGCCTGGATTATAAAAATTCCATACATGGAATGTCCCATCCTTACAACCTCAATGAGTTGAGATGACTCCCTATAAATTTGGTCAAAATTCGGTGCTTCATAGCCAACCTCTCATGTAAATTATTTCCCTTCATCAGGTTTGTAAAAAATGGGCAGAATATCCATGGGGTGATTATTGTTAGGAAGCATTCAATAATCTGAAGAGATATCTCTTAATTCCACTGATTTTAATGCCCCATGATGAAGAAAGACCACTCATTTTAAATGTGATTGACTTGGAGTGATCCCTAGGAAACTTCTTCGCAGAGTAATATGATTCCAAAAATGAGAATAGTCTATATTACCTCATCTAAACCATGATCGATGTTGAGACTAATTACTCAAATATCAGGAAGAGATGCCTTGGATTAATATTTATGGTCCAGAAGCTCAATAATTACTTACAACACCATGAAGTCCATTTGGTCTCACGTAGAAACCGACTCAATTATATTCATAGTTTTCCAACATTAATTGGATACTTGTCATAATGGATGGTCAACCTACAGTAGTTAGATATATGGTTCATATTGAAAAAATATCTCAAATTCCATGAATTTGCAGATTTCTTAGTAGATCATCCCTCAAGAGAGGTGGCCCTGTTAGATGTTGAATTACCGTATGAGGAATTGTTCTCTATTCAATCTAACCCCAAGATGAGATAAATTCACTTCGGTGGTGCCTCCATAATCCTGAAATGAAAAAATGAAAGATCCCAAACTCAATAATGTATATTTGGGAGTCATACTTATATCTCTTAAAAAGGAATTCTTGTATTACTCCTTACTAATGTTATAAGGATGCACAAAATGAAATAGAGTACTAGGCCCACATTTCTTTCTTAGAGTTGTCACTCTACGTGAAAGTCAGACACCAGAATATAAAATTTGATTTGGAATTATTCATTAAGAAAGTCAATGGTGACTATGCTATACAATGAGGAGTTAAACCATTTGACGGACCACATTCGAGAACAGATGGAACAATTCCTATTAGAGATAATGTTGACTTATATTCCATTGTAGTAAAATGTGCAGGATGGTGTATTGGAAAATACATCCATGGCTCTGGACGACCCATATCAAAACAAAACTGTCATCAATATTTCCCACGAATAGATGATCTTACCATACTTTCATGCCATCAAGGAATAAATCAAGTAAATATATCCTATATTTGAGCTGTATAGTCCTACCACCAACTTTATGACTCCCATTTCATATTATCATCAAAGGGGAGGGATCCCGCTCGATAGGGCTGGAAGGAAATAGATCTGGAGATGGAAAACCAACTTCCTCCTGTATGATGGTGCAAATCATAAAAATGTATTTTATAAGTGAGGCCTTAATGGAGTCCTTCTCAGGTGCAATAATGGAGAAAATACGATCACCTTCATGAAAGAAGTGCTTGTTGGAACCTTTATAGTGCATGAATCAACATCCAAGCTCTCATAATAGATTTAACGGATTGGGTACTGTTGGCCCACCATGATGTAGGATTTCCCCACATTCACCAAGAAGTTCCATTCATTCCATGTTCATGACAATTTCTTCCAATAAGACCTAGAGTTACTCCCCACATCCAAATACTGCAATAAATTTCGATATGGGGAATAAATTTTGTGGGACACTATCCTCCTAATATGACTAGAAAATTCAAATATATTCTAACACCAACTGACTTATTTTCCAAATGGGAAGAAGACACACCCCTAAAAGAAGCCTGGGAAAGAAGAATTGTTATATTTGCGAAATAAAACATCATCATCATATTTGGTGTCCGTCGCACAATACTGATAGTAAATGTCACTAATTTCTACTCTATTGTATTGGAAAATCTATATCAGGAGTATGGAATCAAGGCCGACCATGCATCACTTTTGACACCTCGTTTCATTAAAGATTACAAAAAACGACAAAGGGTATCCCCTTAGAAATAAAATGGGAAAATGCATGAAGAAAAAATCAATATTTACAAAAGCATGAATTTTGAATCGCCTTAGTCTAGCCAAAACACCGTCAGCGCACATGTACTTGCACGCCCAAATTTGGTGAAAAAGTCACTTGCATGCCCAACTCATTTGGCCCATAGTCTTTTATTTCCCTATAAATAGACACTTGGGGCCCCCATTTGTATGTAAGAATTTCTTGGAAGCCCAATTACTACTCTGGTCAGCCTAGTACTTCCTCCCAGTCTTCAGAAAATATCATGGCAGTTCTTCCACACCTTGAGCGGAGGGTTTAAGGGAGGATCATTGGACCTAATTCCTTTATTGTTGGAAAACCATAACACTTGCGTGCCTAACACACCCAACCTCCCTATGTCAAAAAACCTATGTGCCGCCCAATTCTCTCATAGGAACATGATCACCCACTTCTTGGATCACCTGTGAATACACTTGATGGCTTGAGAAATGTCTCACCCAAGTAATACCATATAGGTTGTTCATCTCTTAAGTGAACACTAGTTCTCCCAAGCATACATGCACGACCATACTTGTGTTCCCTTCTGTACTTGGGATCCCCTCTTTGATTCAATTATTCTCTTCACTCTCTTCAATCTACAAGACATGAAGCCTTCTTCATCTATTCATGCCAAGGATTCTTCATTATTGGCTCCCTTGTCTGAAAGTGATTCTATTGAGACCTCCACCAAAACCTCATGACTTATCAAAACTTTGGGAAAGGTACATCACTGTGTCTCCTATTTGGGTATGTATTTCCACAGTCAGAGGATTCTCACATTTTTTTTACAATTGGTTTAGGATTTATGAAATGCCTATGGGTTTGTATATTCACATTCACATGGTCCTTTCTCCCAAAAACAAGGTTGGGAAGTTCCCAGTTTGGAGAAGGGTTAGGTCCTCGCCTCTCCTTTCATAAAGAGGTGACATGGAACCTCATGTCTATAGTAGGGAAGGTACATTTAACACTTACTTTTCTGCTTTCCTACCAGGATCAATTTTAGGGAATCCATCTGGGTAAAATCCCCTTACCTTCACCCCATATTTTTTCTATTTTAACCCTTGTCCAATGTGAAGAGAACAAGGGTAATTCTCGTCACCTCACCCTCTTCCATGATCAACGTTCCCTCTTCCATCAGCAAAGTAGGGAAAGTGGGAATTTTCATTGTTGAATCTTTTAGATCCTCTTGTTTCTCACATGGAGCATGACTCACGTGGGCTTAGATATATGTGATGGTTATAACATTTGCACAAAAACTCATTGAAAGGAACTACGAGAACTCGGATTCCTATTCAAACCAGGATACGTAGGATGTTGTCTCAAGGCCTGAGCTCACTGGGCATCCTCCTTAAGAAATAAGCCCCAAATTCAATCTTCAAATCATCAAGGCTTCCTTTTCAGGAAGTAAACCCAAACTCATCTTTCTCAGAAGACCATACCCTCTTTTGAGCTTTATTGAACTATGTGGGTATTGATTCTCATTAATATGGGATACGTAGGAAGTCTCCTTGAGGTTCAAACCCAACACATCAAATCAACCATATTCTCCATGGTCCATATTCCCCATAGGGTCTGATCCTAATTGGTAACTCATATCCTATCCAAGTTCCTCGGGCTACTTTAGTATAAGTCTGAAATTTTGTTTTGACCTAGCATCTTTCACTTATAGGTCATTATCATATGACCTTAAAAGGTATGATGTGTCCCATTAATCGGTACAGAACTATGAGGGTTCTGATTCTTTTCACAAGGATACGTATGTAGCCTATCATATAGACATGATCCCAAAATCAAAACGAAGCCTTTGTCTCCCTGGATGACAATAAATTCTAGAGTGCCCCACTGAGTGAAAGAAAAAACAGTATCATTACAACGATGATTAAAATAATCTCTAAGAAATATATTAGAGGATTCCATTGATGGAAATCCTGAAGTACATATGGGTATTTCCATTAATGAAGAACCTTGAATGCATACTGAGAATTCTAAATTTTATACATGTTAATAAGTGATTGTAAATTACAAGGGATACTTATGATATACTTGGTGAATAAATAAGGACACATGAAAATATCTTAAATTTACAAAGTTATTCCCGGAATAGGCCATAATTTCCCCCTAAATGGGTGTGATGAGTCTGACCTCCAATCCTCTCTACTATTGCACATTCTTAAGTATCGTAATGTTCAAACATAACGAATTCCTGCCATTGGAAAGTTGGTCTCCTTTTTATAAAGAACTTTTGGATGTTTTGGTTCCATAAATAAATCCAATGGAAACCACTAGGAAATAATTATTCTTAGTACTGGAACACAAGTTTCAAAGAACTAAGAAACAAAAACTGTGAACCCGACGTGAATCCTTAACTGAGTTAATAATGTTCCCCATATGATAGGCCCCTATAAATTTATAAATGAAAGCTATACAAGGGAATAAATCACGCATGTATCCATCTAGAAATATGTTTCTTTAATAGATCTTGTTGTTGTATTCATGTTTATTCAAATAAATCCCTTCAATCCAAAGAATGGATTTCATTAAGACAACATCTGTGAACATCACGACCGCTACTCAAGCGGGATCCCAATATATGGGTAGGACACCATCACCAACCCAGTGTCTACAAAGATGGGTCTCTAATGTGATGGTTAAATAATATCTCTAGCACGGTACAATTCCGACTTTGGAGGATACTCGATATGCCCTCTGGGTCAACAACCATCTGCGATCATCTGGCCAACGACGACCAATGATCAAGAAGAAAATGGTGCCAACCACTGTCGCTAACCCTTTCGGGTCTCTATCCCCAGAAAACAATAATCAATCCCCTTGTAATATAGAGGGGTGGATCAAGTGGTCATTCAAGGACTCAATTCAAGAATTCATGCGTCATTCTTGAGGACTCCCACAAGAAATCACCGCCAGAATCATGTGGTAGTGTACCCCCAACATGATGGGAGTGTTTCCTATGGTTCTTTGGACCAAGTCTCTCAGACGCAGGCACACAAGACAACCTACCAGGAAAACGTCTAGATAACACGGAGCAGGTTCTCACCTATACGTCCACTTGAAATGTACATCAATTTATCTTGACGGCAAACAACGAGCGGGAACATACACTTGTCCATCCTAATTTTTCTACTCAGCAGGCTTGTCTAACAGAAACCCACCAATCCCACCAGATAAACTTAGTGGGGTACTGTGATCTGGTACATAAACCTGTTTACAAGTTATCATCTAGTCAGCAGGCTCATTTAACTTCATTTTATGAATCCTGCCAATCTATTGTGGTGGAAGCTGGTAAAGAAGAACATACACCAATTTATAATCACCAATTATAACAGTAGTATCGTTTTCTAATATTGAAGGATGTCCATCAACCATACACGATGGAAAAATTCTAGCAGGCACATACATCTACCAATGTCCATAAAGCCTGCCAACAGTCTCATTTGGTAGCACCCGATGAAGTCAGTCGGAAAGCTCCGACCACAAATTTAGGGCAGACCCAACTCTCTGCTCCCATGTGTGAGTGTTGTCAATATCCATTAATAGGAAAAGGAGGAAAAGAGCATTCACATACACCTGCTCCAAATATAGAATAGACGTATATTCCTGTCACGGCCGCTAAAGTCACCAAACACATTTTATCAATGGTGAAAGGATAGATGCATATCCCAGTCCATATTTTGGAAGAGTGCCAGGATATATTAACAACTACTTCAGAAATATTAGGGGAACATATATATAAATTTTTCCACACACATGGGACAACACATTGGCATGCCATCCTGAAGCAGATACACACCTCTATTTCATTCGAGGAGGGACATAGGGCATACTCCTACATATCATATGGACAACAGGATCTGTAACATACACCCTTCAAAATTGGAGGTAACTAGTTTGTTCAAGTAAACACTCTGAGGCAGGCATATATATTTTACAATGGTAACCACTTTTCCCAGAAAGTGTCCCCAACTAAGTATGTGAGAACAACTAAAAAGAATTCTCACCATGAATTGTTGGAAAATCATGAGTTATGCTACAATGTGTCTCCTCTCAATGTTGGAGTTCTTGATGCCCTCAGACATTTATCTGTTGCTGATCAAGATCCTATCCTCTCAATACCAAATTATGGGAGTGGTAGTTGTACTTATGAAGTTCCTTTGTTAGAAACTTTGTCATGAAGTCTTTCTTCATGAAACATCAGTCGATCCATAGTTCATATCTTTGGATGAGATCCATGGCAACCCTCTGTGTGGCCTAAATACCAAGGAGCAAGAAGATTTATCCCTTGTTGTAATCCATTATAGTGATCCACCCCATGATGGAATTCTCAGTGAATGTCTTCTCTATAGTAGTATTTCACACTGTCAATATAATTCCATAATTGACAATGTTGTGATGAGAAATCCCTCCTATCTTGAGACACTTGAAAACAAAAAGTTGGTCATGTCTGATTCCCTGTTATTTATTGTGAAACATTTTCTTAACCATAATACATATTAAGGGAATGGTATTTATCACATCCTCCTTTGGGTCATTTGTATTCTAATACATAGAATCCACTCTGGTCAGACCAAGTGGAGAAACCTCTAGTGAAATATGACGAAGATGTGTTAAACATGTGGAAAACATTATCTAAAGGAGAAATCCCATTCATTATCTGGCCTTTGGTAAATTCTCATTATAACATTCCAGAATTGATAACAGAATATTTCATTCATGAAATTCATCTAAACTTATGGAATAATCTTTGTAATTTGAAAACCAAAGTCTTACCATATTATGATTATCCAAATTATCTAAAGGTAATAGAAGGGTTACAACACCAAATTTACTCGAAATCTCTCTCAATTTATCAACATACAAAGGCTGATAAATAGAAGAGAACCCTTCAGTGAACATGTCTCAATGATCTAAAGAGACAATTCCAGTTAATTTCAAATTCCCCATCTAGTGGTTGTATCAGAGGATAGGTTGCATAAGGAGCATTTCATTTCACTTCACTCCAAAATCAGAAAAGTCCACCAAAATTGGTTTCATGAAATGTTATTTCCCACAGTCAGCCACAATCAATTGTTTTTGTATGTAATAAAATGTATGCTCAGGAAGGGGCCTCAACCAGTTCTCATCAGAATCTGGCCCAATGAAAAGAAGTTGGTGAGATAATTTTACATAGAGTATCATAGAATCTTGAACAGGCATCCTGTTTAGAGGATGTTGGGTGTTAGTGGATGAAAATGTCTAAAATAACACAATGATCTTCTGAAACAGGTGATTTAAGTGATTATAAGATGATGCACCCAGCTAATTTCTGAATAAAAATACACAATATCAAAAGAGAAGTTGCATGAATTATAGCCATATCAGTTCATGAATCCCTCCAGGTTTCAAGGCTGGAGGCTCATCTAATTCTACCTTAAAATTCATTAAACAATATTCAATGATATGAAGAAGAATAACAGGATCAGCCCCAGCTTCCAGGTCTAGGGCCTTTTCACATATGCAATCCCCTCCTCAATGGAATTCAGTTCTCTCCCGATTATGGAATAAGCCACAATGAAACCGTATAACTGAACTATCCATGGATTCCCTTCATTTCACTATCCACCAAACAGTTCTAGGAAATTCTTCATACAAGAGAATAGATTCTCATGAAATACACAAAGAGAGATGATCTAGTAAAAACACTAACAGAATGTCATCAATGCATTATGAATCAGTGAATGTTATTTACACAATTACAGAAGATCCTCCAGAAAATAAGTCCAGTTCAAAGGAATTACTAGATTAGGTTCTTGTCCATAATACGGTACACACCAAGGAAGATAAAGAATGTGTGCGTACACGAAATCAAAGTCTTACCAAGAATCTACGTATTCCTTAATATAACCAACTCCCCCTCTTGAAAATGCATCTAAAAAGGAGGAAGGAAAAGGTCATATTACATCTCACTTTTTTACAGGAGAAGGTAAATCTCTTTCGCATGGAGAGAGATTTGCGCAGCAAGAAGAGGAAATGAAGGAATCAAAAATACTCAACACAGAGTTACTTCAAAATAGAATTTCTTCTAGACATGCTCCCCAGACAAGTCCTTAAGTTGAAAATCTTATAGGATCTCCTCATGAATGGGGGTTTGTAGTAACTATAGATGCAGATAATGTATTCCCTCCATTGGGTATACAGCCAAGGTAGGTATCAACACCTCCATTAGAGGTTTTACCAGTCACTGCACCATCTCAACCTCTAGTTGCTATACCTACACAGGTTCTAGCTCATTATAATGTTACCCTAATTCTTATGAACACAATTGAGGCATTAATGTCTTGATTGGAAGAAATGGAAGAATGATGCGCACCAGTTCAGCCAGAAAAGATAGATTACCCTGAATGGATGGATGCAATTACTCCCCCCCCCCCCAAATTTTGCGAATACCACATTCCCACTCTTTAATGGTCCAAGAGATCCGTAACAATAGTTAACAAATTTTGTTTCCCTTTCTGATCACATGATCGGAACTTCTCAACAACAATAAGAAGTTAAGCTTATGTGTTTTGAACAGTCACTAGAAAGACCAGATTTTTTATGGTACACAAGTTTTCAATCTTGGCCAATTACTAGATGGGAAGATATCCATCACAAATTACTTCTCCAATTTAGCTCAACGCTACCAAAGACGACCATTTTTTCTTACTAACTGTAAACATAGAGAGAATGAAAGAGTTTCAAATTTCATTGTACGATGAAAAGGATTAACATATTCCTTAAGTCCAGCACTCCATCAATAATAATTTCTGCCAATCTATGTGGAAAATCTGTGTGATGAATTACACACACCATTAATCCCTATGAAATACACAGGAGGGTTTCAAGACCTTACTTCGATCTCTCAATAGATTTAAGATTCTATTATAGAAACTAGGGCTAAAACTCATGTAATTCCATCAGCTTCGAGAAGCAGGATAGGAAAAAGAGAATCTGCTATAGTCACATTCATACAGGCACCTGTACCTACTTATACTTCAAGACCCTCATCATAGCAAAGGGCTCAGCCTCCTGAGCATCAAAAGTAATGACTACCTCATTAATATTTTCAAAGAGATCAAAGGAGGAAACAATTTAAGGAATTAAAGAATAATGTTGATTGTTTCAGGAATGAGAATGTTCTTGGCTACTTCATCTCAACCTTAGAAAACAATTTGGTTCAGTTTTCAAGGCCAAAAGGCCAAATAATGATTTAGATGAAGATATATTGAATTTTTTCCCTTTCATCAAATGTTGGGACACCCCATTTAGGATTTCTTTGTTTTCAAAGACCTTTTGAAAAAGATGGTAGACTCTGGAAAACTGAAATTAAAAAGTTCATCAGCTCAAGTATCATTTGTTACTACTACCAATCCCGAGGAAGAGGGATAACGAAAAGAGGTCAAAAAATAAAAATGTGCAAAAATATGATTATTGGATGATCAGGAAAATGATCAATTGGACACATTCTATTTTACGAACACAGTTGAAACAATCAATTGTATCATCTTCCACTTCTGCTACAGCAAAACCATCTTCATCAAAAGCCCATTTCACAAAGATTAAAAATGATGATAAGGACAAATAACATTCATAATAATACGAGCTCGTGTCAAGGACAAAGTTGTCTTTGACCCTGGTATATTTTTTGCAATCTATTTCAAAAGCACGAGCACTGCCCCGAAAAATGGTACCACCAGAATTAACCTGTCAAGAAGAATATTCACCAGATTAATAATTAATCTTTGGTTCTATTAATTTTATACATTTAGGGAATCCTTATTCCAATGGTGATTCTAATTATAATGTTCCAGAGTTTCTTGTACATAATTGGGGAACAAGAGGAAGGGTCCAAGGTTGAGGATATAAGGGAAGACATGGAAATTAAAAAAAACATTTATTTTAACTCTACCCCTGATCGAACCATATATGTGGAGAAAACTCATGGAAGGGCCCTTCAGCAGGCTCGGAAGGAATATATAGTTTCTTATTTGAAATACATGCTCAGTTCTGACACAATTATTTTGGAATATCAATTAGAAGCCACACTGTCTTCAACTCAGCAAATGAATAGAATTAGTCAGTCTAATTTACCAAATTCAGAAGTATTTCAAGCTTTTGCACCAACACAATGTGCATCTACAACAGAGGCATCAACTTCCAAAGCACCTATAAAACCACAACTTTATTCTGGGAAACACAGACCTTTGGATCAAAAGTATGATGTTTTGAAACAATTGGCCCAAGTACCAGCCAAATAGTCAATTCTAGATGCTTTGAATCTATAGAAAGATCTTCAAGTGGCACTCATTGATGAATTTTCATGTCCTAACGAGTTTGAAACCGAAGTAACTACTACAGAAGTCTACCATATAGAGAATGATTCAGTAGAATTTCATGCTGTCATATCTTTTATAGATGATGATAAAGACGATGTGGTACAAGGACATATCAGACCTCTGTATTTTTCTATCTAGGTAATGACATATATATCTGTTGAGCTTTCATTGTTAATGGCTTCGGGGTCAACCACATTCTTGTTCATACACTTTGTGGAATGGTCCTAATTGAATCTATCTTATATCCTTTGATTTTAATGTGGCAAGCATATGATAAGAATGAACAAGAACCTTTGGGAGATATTACAATCAAAACTCAGTTTGGAGATCTTGTGTCTAATTCAGATTTCATGGTTGGTCGTTAGGACAGATCCTTCAATATTCTTCATGGAAGGCCCGGGCTGCATCAACATGTGGCCATACCCTCATCATACCACCAATTTCTGAAATACTATTTCAATGGTCAAATCGAGAAATTTCATGGTGATAAGGCTTTGTTTATAACATGTGAATCTCAATACATTGAGGTAGAGTTTTGTCACACAAAAGGAAAGAATCCCATGACAATGGAGATAACCAGAATTAAGGCTTCAAATGGACTTGAAAAGATCACAACAAATCCATTCGTACATTTGAGTCTAGAATATGTGTTACACGTCAATCAAATTGAATGGGTAAAAACAAACCAAAAGACCCATCCAGTGATTATATAATGTCAATTATGACAATTGAGCCTAACAAAATAGATGAAATTATTAGTACACCAAGCAATGATGAAATCCTAAATAGAGATTTTTTCATCTCATCTGTTAAACTAAAAAAAGACTCTACTTCATCTACTAGATTAGAAGTGATATTGGTAATACTAGAGGATGAAAAATATGTTTATTCTCAATCAATCAATCACTCTTTATTACCACATGAAGACCCTTCTTCATCAATAGGGATAGATATGGTGGCCTTTTCTTCAGGATGTTCAAATACTGATTTCTCCCCTAACACTAGAAGTTTTGACTCATTATATACAATGGAAGTGGAAATAGAAGAGGTAACGGATAATGAAGAATAAAAGGAAGATACCGGGGAAGCTCCTCCAGTATTTGAAGACAGTGTCTCAAACACCATGGATGAACTCAGAGAAATAAATCTATTTATAGAGGAAGATCCATGCCCCAATCTAATTACAATGTCCACGACCTTTGAAGAGCAATAGTTGTATACTTACTTTCTAATGAAACATCGAGATATATTTTCTTGGAATTATACAAAAATTCAATGTCTTAATCATGATGTATCCACCCATCATTTGGGTTTTCCAGAAGAACATCGTGGATTTAAGAAAGCAGCAAAGAGAACACACCCAACTCCTACCTCTAAAATTAAAACTGATGTTGATATGTTTATAAAGTCTAAATTTGTCAGGGAAGCTCAGTATCCCAAAGGCTGGACTACATTGTCCTAGTGAAATAGAAGAGTGGGATAATTAGAGTCTGCATTGATTTCATAGATCTTAACTGACATTGTCCTAAAGATGATTTTCCATTCCCGATTATAGAACATCTAATTGATGCAATAGCTGGCGATGAAGCTCTTTCCTTCAAGGATGGATATTCTTGGTATAATAAAAACCCATATATCCCTAGAGGATGAAGAATCTATATCCTTTAGATCCCATCAAGGTGTGTATTTCTCTCGGGTAATTCCCCTTGGCTTAAAGAATGCATATCCAACATATCAATGTGCCATGCACAATATCTTTAAACCATTCTTCGAGAAATTTGTTTAATGTTATGTGGATGATTTGGTGGTAAAATCCAGAAAACGCTCCAATAACTTGGCTGATTTGGAATCCATATTCAATTATCCTCGGCAACACAGTTTGAAGACAAACTCCTTGAAATGTGCTTTTAGGGTAACCTCGGAAAAATTCCTTTGCTTCGTTGTACACCAGCCTACTATCGAAGTTGATCCTAAGAAAAAAAATCAGTACATGGTATGTCACCTCCCCAAAATATAAAATATTTATGTTGAATCCAAGGAAACTTGGTCTATATTCGGTGCTTTATCACCAATTTGACAGGCAAGTGTTTATCCTTCAACAGATCAATGATGAAGGGAGTCACCTACCAATGGACCGAAGATTTCCAAGAATAATTCTATACCGTCAAGAAATATCTCTTGATCCCACCAATGTTGATGTCGCCTACTAATGGAAGACCACTTTTTTCTCTATGTGACAGCTTTAGAGCGATCACAAGGTTCCTACCTCACCCAAAAGAATTATGCTGGGAATGAAAATAGACTTTACTATCTTAATCGAACTATGATAGATGCGGAATCATGGTATTCAAGTATTGAGAAGTGCTGCCTGACATTTATCATTTGTGTTCAGAAAATGTAGCACTACCAACAACATCATGAGGTCCAATTGGTGTCTCGTAGTAATCCCCTAAAATTTATCCTCAGTTGACCTATTCTTACATGATGTCTGACAAAGTGGGCGGTTATTTTGGAACAATTTTATTTCGAGTTTGTACCTCAAAAGGCAATAAAAGGTCTAGCTCTGGCAGATTTCCTTATAAATAATCCACCTACGGAAGATACATTATTTAATACTAAACTTCCTGATGAAGAGGTATTCTCTATTCAAGACAATTCACAATCATGGAAAATTTATTTTTATGGTGCTTCCATTAGACCAATAGTAAAGAGAATGGAAACCCCTAAACTCAACAAGGTTGGATTAGGAATTGTCCTTATTTCCCCAGAAAAGAAAGTATTGCCTTATGTTTTTCTATTATTGAATGGAGGTACCAAAAATGAATCAAAATATCAAGATCTGATCACATGTTTGTGGTAACACCCCATGCTTCCACGGTATGTTACCCTTTGAATAATGCAATAGCTTGCATTGTACGCAACTTAGAGATTCTAACACATCGCGGCAAATAAAACTAGCCATTACAAATTGAAATATCCACTTTTTAAATTTTTATAAATTTTATCCTTCAAAATGGACTTCATTTTTGGATTCAGAATATCGAAATTAGCTTATGGTGAATTTTTGGTATTTTTCTGAAAACATTCAATTTTTGATGAATAGTGAAAAACACTGAGTTATTGTTTAAAACCGACTTTTTATTTAAATAATTATTTATTTTATTTAAAATTATTTTATGTAAAAATAGATACATAATACCTATATAAGTTAAATTTAATTCATTAGATTCAGTTTATAATAATTTTAGATATATAAAAATTTTATTGAACATTTTCCGTCTTTTACCCACCTCCTAGGATCATTTGGAAATTTACTAGAAAAATAATTTTACCGCTTATGTGAGTTGAATTTCAAAAATATGAAAGACACAGTTGATATCAGTATGTAAAATGTGGTTCAATAAAATGAAAATAATTTTTGGTGAATAGTAACATTTTATTTTTATTTACCACGGTTAAAAGTAAATAGGGTAATTAGGGGTAAAAATGATATTATTATTACCCTTACACTTGTCCTAGTTCTATTGGATAAGTGTAATTCGACTAAAAACAACCTTAGGAATAAAATATGATCCTTTAGGTCCACATGGATAAGATTAAGACATTTATTATTATTTATTTCAATTAAGAGTTAAAAGTGTTAAATTCAATGTTTAATAACTAAACCATTTTTAATATATGGTTAATCATAAGTTAAATTAGAATATAAATATTCCTTAGAAAGATAGAAATATTTCATTCATAATTTTATTTCATTTATATTTTTTATACCTTAAATAAAAAAATTTATTTATGACACAATGATGATGCAGTAATTAATATATTAATGAATGATTAAAATAATCGATATTATAAATATCCAAATAAATGTAATTTGAGACTTTTTATGAATTCAACTAATTTTATAGGTTACTATGACATATTAGGGTTGCTTAGATGAATTTTTTTTGAAGTAATAATGCTTTTATCAATTTAGAAAAAACAAAATACCAAACAGTTTCAAAATTGACATAAAATAGTTTTTGAAACAAATATTATATTATTAATTGATATTCTATTCCTAAAAATGTATGGTTTGGCCAATAGATTTATATAATGATAGATGTATGATTAATTAACCACTTGGGGTTCTCTTGAAGTATATAGTATGTTTATTAGCCATATAATATAAAAATACAATGAGACATGGTAAAAGTCAAACTATTTAACTAATAGTTAAATCTAAAAGATAAGGTTAATATAGTGACCCAAAGCTGTCTAAACATATTTGTTGAGAGGTTTTCGACTCATATCCTCCTTAGCCTTTAAATAATTCATTTTTAGCCATATTAAACCTAAAATAACTTTATTATACAATAATATTTCTAACTTTTCCTAACGTGTCCCTCACACCTCTTATAAAAGGGAACTTCCCATTCTCTCTAATACACACATTCAAATCCATTTATCCTGGCCAAATCATTCCCACATACCCTCTAAATTGTACTTACTTCATCCTGGAGTCCTTAATTTAGTCATAATGCCAACATAAGGAGCCCTTTTGATCAAATCAAAAGGAAGAACTAGAAAAAGAGGTAAATATTTCATCACATCTTTCATGTTCTTTTCTTCTTCCACATCCTATTTCTTGATTGTTTCCATTAAAGAATAATAAATAATGTATCTTCTATATACTATGATGTTATTATAAAAATTGTACAACCATATTCTTTATTCTATCTATCCTATAAATGACAACGTCACCACACGTGCGTACGTACGGATTACCGTCTCCATGTCGTGGTGTGGTTTGTTATTCAAATACATCATCATTTGGATGGGTATAATAATAAAAATAAATTATGTAAATAATTAATATAACATGATAATTATTCTGTTTACATGATATAACATCCAATTATATATGATTTTAATATAAAAAATGATATTGTCGCTCGTGCGTACGTACAGATTACCGTCTCCATGAACGCGATGAGATTCATTCTCCATCGTATCCATTCAAGACTAATTTTCATTTGATGATTAAAAATATTTCTTAAAGACTTAATATAATTATTAATATGAATAAGATACATCCTATATATAACATTCAATACTTACGTAACAAAACATATAAAGGAAAACGAATCATTTAACATCTGAAATGATGATACTACTGAAATATAATTAACAAAGCAATATTAGAAGATAATATATGATATCATATTAATTTATATGGTTATTTTATAATATAATACTAATTATTTCACCATTATAAAGGAATTTAACCTACCCTCAACCAAGGAAAAGTAGAAAGTAAGGGGTTCTTAATCTCACTTTTAATACTGTGAGATTTCCATTGTTCGCCACTTATTTATTAAATGTGTTGTATTGTATACTGTCATTTGATATATATATTATCAATATTATCTTTATATTAATGTTATTATATGATTAATTAGGTTTTTATTAACTTTTGGCCATATATATTGATTGATTACAACGAATTAAGTGTTTTCATCTCACTTCTTATTTCCGTATGATTCATGTCATACTGCCACTATTTCCTTTTTTGTGTTGTATGTACTGTCCAATGATTGTATTCTTTGATTAATATACATTAATTTATGAGTATTTACATCTTAAATTTATGATACATCTTTCATGGGATGTATGTTTCATAAGTAAACAAATGGGTAAGAGAATTTGAAATTTCAAATTTCACTCATTCAGCTTTACACATACTTCATTAATTAGTTTACTCCATGATTATGTGTGGAATCAATATTTATTATTTTTTTTAGTAATTTCCACTACCCTTTATATGGATATAATTTTTATACACATAATCACTCCATTGAAAAATTATCAAGTCATATATATGAACTTGATAAGAGTGATTTTAACTCAATATCCAATTATTGTGTTAAGCATCCAATTCATTGGTGTTGTTTTAGAAAGAATATGCGTGAATGTCCTCTGATTTATTTACACGGAATATCCAATCATATTGAGTGTATTTATATTTTTCACAGATAATTATGTCGTTGATTTTTCATTAACCTAAGGATACAGTCTTTAAAAGATATTTCATCCCAATTTCCATTCAATTGAAACTTCTTTGTTGTTATACGCCAATTCACTTTTATATGGTGTATATAATGTACATTGACATAGTATATCATGAATACCTTTATTCTCATGATATTATAATATTATGATTTCTTCAATTATTTGGATTCAAGTGTCTCTCTATTGGTCATGAACTCTTACTAAAATATCATTTTAAATGTTTTAATGTTTTAATATTCTAAATCTTTCTCATTAATGTCCATGTTTTAAAAATGGTTATAAGGATTTATTTATATAGACATTAAAGTATTAAAATTAAAATTACTTTTAAATTTTTCAATGTGGTAGGGGACACTTTGACTCAAAATAGAATTTAAATGGCTTCTTCATAAATATTGAGACTTTTAAATGTTTTCATGAAAAAGGAGGATATTTGTCTCAAATAGTTTTGATGGTTATTTTCATCTATATCTTTTTCCTTCATTATTCTCTATTTATGTTGATATATTGTAATAAAATATTCCATATTATATTGAATGAGTTATGTTTACTATGGATGTGCTATTTTTATACAATTCATGGTTTGTGGTTAAAATATTAACATTTTGTATTCCAGTTTTAATATGAATGTTCCGATTATGTTTTTTTATTTTAATATGAGGAATACATTAGACTTAAAAAGTGATGGGTGGAGTCTGCTATAGCTCCTCGATGCATCAGTCAGTCTCATGAGACATACTACTGTCTTGGAACAAGGTTGTGACAAAATCCTATTTGTATTAATGTAATGAGGTCTTAACTATGTGGTTATGATGTCTAGCATTATGCATTCCATAATTAGGGGATTAGCTATTGATAATTCATGTTCTTATTAAACTAGTAGAATACCCATGGATATGTTTTATTATGGCATTATTTACTCAGCTCATATTCCCGCCATAAAGTACTCAAGTTTATTATTCGAAAAGGCTTGTGTTTTCAGTTATTAACCATGCCTAGTGTTTATGTTTTCTTCCCCTGTATTTTATACTATTACTGAGCATATGAGCTCACCCATTTTCATGTGTCTTTTTCCAAGGATGCGAATAAGTATATTATGAATGACCTGCATGGATAGTCTATGGGATCTCAGTGTTGTCTATGGAAACAATGTTGTTTTAGTTTTCCATTTTATTATGTAATGCAAACCTTAAGAATGTATCTATTACTTCCAAGGCAACTAAACTAATCGGTCTTTCAAGACTCGATCTTTTGTGAGCATGTCAATGATACGTAATAATGCACCGACTCAGGGCTTCTGTGGTCGGGGTGTTACAGTTGGTATCAGAGGATGTCTAGTACAAACCATCGAAACTATATTTAGATAAACTCTGATTAGAGAACATTACCCTGAGATAGACTTTGAGGATTAGTATAGAAGAAATTCCTAGAGTATTGGTAATTAGATATTTTGTGTATTTTCCAAGAAGTACATCCCAGTCTATATACGAGTAGGAATATGCAGCTCTGGCACAAATGTACCTAGGAGTGGAAACTCAGAAAAGGTGTTTCGGGCTTGCCCTGGGGTATCCTAGTACATGAAAACGGGCCTTTAGGAACTATTGGTTACGACACTCCTGGGGTATATGGTTAGGATAATTTAAATTCACTTTACAGACTGATTTGAAATATTTTAATATAAGATGAGAATAAATGAGATTGGTTAATCCTAGGGTGTTTTAAATTGAAAATAATGTGTCATGATATTCTCTAAATGATTTTATGACTATTATTACTCACACAATGCTTTCTGTTTTTAGTTAATGGCTAGATTCCATGTAGTTTATAGTAACTTTTAGCATGATGTACAAGGTTTTAAGGGTGGTGGAAATGAGCAAAAAAATGGAATGTTGACAGGCGTAAAAGATTTCGTGTTCATGCCGAATTAGTTTTCAAAAAAAATGATCAACAACATATATATTGACCAACTCCTAGACAAAACAAGGAAGAGAAAAGTGGTTAATGATAAGAGCTCCATTAGTGAAGACCATGGAGAAAAGAAAGATCATTTTCCATCATGCATGAAATGTGGAAGGTAACACCGAGGAAGGTGTATTAATGGAACAAAGAAATGATTTTTGTGTGGGAAAGAATGGAATGATGTAAATAATTACTGAGGAACAATGAAGAGTACTATGAAAGAAAATAAAAATGATCCTAATAATCCAATTACGGTCATTTTTCATAAATGTAAGGGAACCTAGCATCATGCAAGTCAATTCCCTATTATATAGGATAACCTATATGTCACAGAAGAACCTATGTGAAAATAAATAGATGAAAAAATGATTAAAGGTATTAGTTTTCTTTGTTGAAGTGATTACATTGGAAGACTTTTCTATTGTATGTGTAACCCTACAATTTTTTATGTGAAAATTCTATTTTAGGAATAGTTGTCTTTTATTTTGAGGACATTTTTTTAAATAACCATTTGTGTTTATATGAATATTACATTTTTGGAAATTACAGGTAATTAATTTTTGGGATGAAAATGGGAGGTATGAGATAACATTGGTGGTTAAATTATGTTATGAATATTTTGAGAAATCTATCACATTTTGGGAATTTTATAAAATATAGTTTTCAAAAAAGGACAACATGCACACTGAGTAACAACACATCGCGTTAGAAAAGGCTATGGAAATCAAACCCACAACTAAAGTGAAACTGGGATTTATCACCTACCACTGGACTATGTGAAGTCCTTGGTTAGCATGACTAATGTTTTTAGTTAAATGATTTTATGGATCAATAAAAGGTTGACTTTGGGAACTTATGATTTATCCTTTGTATAGGAAAATGATTTTTTGATTAAGTGATAAATGTTATTTTGGATGATATTCTCTATTTTGGTAACACCATATGCCTAAGGAAAAATAATACTATGATATTTAATTTGAGGAGTAATGGTGGATTTTTATCTATGTTTTTACTGTGGATTTATAGTTATTTGGGTTATTTATTGAAATGAATAACCTATAATATAGAATATGTGATTAGGTTAATTTATTTTAAGTATGTTACATTAAGAGTAGTCGATGTCATTTGGATATACAATTTAACATGGAAGACTACATAATCAGATTTTTCTAAGTTTTGGGTTTCAATATTAGTTTGGATTATAGTGAAGAAGTTTAAGGAAAATTGTTTTTTGAATGGTAGTTATTTAACTTTGGGGTATTGTTGGGTTAATTTTAGAATTTATGATTTGTGTTTCATTGTCTAAAATATTATCCTTTTGGTGAATCATCTGATATTTTAATAACCATTTTGGCTTTTACTAATCTCTAAATGCAAGTTAAATATAAATTTTATCCTTTTTGGATCATGTGATTCTCTATAAGTTGATTCTAGCACTTTGGGTGTGACCAAGTCATCATCAATACGCATCGTTTGAAAAATAATAATTTAGTGGTAGAAATTTTTTAAGGAATGAAAATATACATCAAAAGTAAGTATATCTCTTTATTATCTTCGTCAATCTCATAAATAAATTCCTCATTGTTATGAAATGTAAATTAAAAAAACATTGTTGGTTTACTTTTCCGACTGGGAAAGTAATGACCATTTGTCACATCACAAGTTTGTGGTTTTCTTATTATTAAATTTATCCTGATCATGTTTTCTATTCCTAACCATTATAACATTACACTTAGTTTATCTTCCATATCCATGTTTTCCAACATGGAATCCTAGTATGGGTTATCTCGGGAGACCATAGTACATCTCTTTCTTTCTTCTAAAGTGATAGATTTATTGACTCTCTTTCCAATGTGAGACTTTCAATTATATTACAAATCCCAATTTTAAAAATTGAGAGAATGAAATTTCCAAAAAGGGGGGCAGAATTTAAAACCCCAAGCTTCCACAGTATGTTTCCCTTTGAATAATTCATTAGCTTGCATTGTACGCAACTTCGAGATTCTAACACATCACGACCAATCAAACATACCGTTATGAATAGTAATACCCACTTTTTTAAATTTTATAAATTTTATCTTTCAAAATGGACTTTATTTATTGATTTCAAATATCTAAATTAGCTTAGGGAGAATTTTTGGTATTTTTCTGAAAACTTTCAATTTTTGATTAATAGTGAAAACACGGAGTTATTATTTAATACTGACTTTTTATTTAAATAATTATTTATTTTATTTAAATTTATTTTAGGTCAAAAAAGATAAAAAATACCTATATAAGTTCAATGTAATTTATTAGGGTCAGTTTATAATAATTTTAGATATATAAAAATTTTATTGAACTTTTTTCCGTCTTTTACCCACCTCCAAGGAGAATTTGCAAATTTACATAAAACTTAATTTTATCGATTCGGTGTGTTGAATTTAAAAAATCAGAGAGACACGGTTGATATTAGTAATTAAAATGTGGTTCAATAAAAGAAAATATTTTTTTGTGAATGGTAGCTTTTTAAATTTATTGACCACGATTAAAAGTAAATATGGTAATTAAGGGGAAAATGATATTATTATTACTGTCTCAACGAATGTGATGTGATTCATTCCCCATAGTATTCATTCAAGAATAATTTTCATTTGATGATTAAAAGTAATGTTTAAAGACTTAATATAATTATGAGTATGAATAAGATACATCCTATCCATAACAAACAATACTTACATAACAAATCATATAAAGGAAAACGAATCAGTTTACACCCGAAACGTTGATATTACAGAAATATCATTAACAAAGAAATATTATAAGATCTTATATGATGTAATATTAATGTATCTGGTTTTTTTATAATTTATTAATAATCATTTCACCATTATAAAAGAGGTTAACCTACCCTCGACCAAGGAAAAGTACAAAGTAATGGGTTTCTTATCTCACTTTTAATTCTGTGAGATTTCCATTGTTCGACACTTATTTATTAAATGTGGTGTATTTTGTATTTTCATTTTATATATATTATCATTATTATCTTTATATTCATGGTATTCAATGTTTTATTTGTTTTTTATTATCTTTTGGCCATACGACTCGATTGATTACAACGAAGTAAGAGTTTTCATCTCACTTCCTATTTCTGTGAGAATCATGTCGTACTGACACTATTTCCTTTTGAGTGGTGTATTTAAAGTCCAATTATTTTTTAATTTGTGTAATATACTTTAATTTATGAGTAATTAAATCTTCATTTTATAATCTATATTTCATGTTATGTATGTTTCGTAAGTTACCAAATTGGTAAGGGAATTTCAAATTTGAATTTCTACTCATTTGGCTGTAGGCATACATTATTGATTATTTTACTCCATGATTATGTGTGGAAACACAATTTTTTATTTGTGTAGTAATTTCCACTCCCCTATCTATTTATATACTTTTGATACACATAATCACTCCATTGATAAAGTCTCAAGAGAAGAGTAATTTTAGCTCAGTCTCCAAATATTATGTTAAACATACAATACATTGGTGTTGTTTTTACAAGAATATGTGTGAATGTCCTATGATTTATTTACACTTAACATCCCCTCATATTGACTATATTTATATTTTTCACACATAATTATGCCATTCATTTATCCTTAACCTAATGATACGTTCTTTAAAAGTGATTTCATATCACTTTACATTCCATTAGTACTTCATTATTGTTATATGCCAATTCACTTTTACATGCTGTATATAATGTACTTTGACATAGTATATCATAAATCCCTTTATTCTCATGATATTAAAATGACTTTATTACCTAAATTATTTTTAATCAAGTGTCTCTCTTTAGGTTAAGATTTCTAACTAATATATCATTTTAAATGTTTTAATGATTTATTATTGTAGATCATGCTCATTAATGACAATGTTTTAAAAATGGTTTTAAGTATTTATTTATATGGACATTGAAGTTTTAAAAATAAAATTACTTTTAAAAGATTCAATGTGGTATGGGACACTTTGATTCAAAAATCTGGTTTAAATGGCTTCTTGATAAATAGTGATATTTTTAAATGTTTTCATGAAAAAAGAAGATATTTCTCTCAAATTGTTTTGATGATTATTTTCATCTATGCCTATATCCTTAATTATTATCTATTTAAGTTGATCTATTATAATGCAATCTTTCATATTGTATTTAAAGAGTTATTTTTGACTGTGGATGTGCTATTTTTATACCATTCACGGTTTGTGGTTAAAATATTGACATTTTGTATGCTAATATTAATAAAAATGTTCGGATTATGTTTCAGCCTTTTCATATGAAGAATGCATTGGAATTAGTAAGTGACGGGTGGAGCCCGCTATAGCTCCTCGATGAATTGGTAGGTCTCATGAGACAAACTAGTATTTTTTTAACAAGTCCTTGAAAAAATCTTATTTGTAGTCTTGGAACGAGGCCTTGACTATGTGGTTATGATTTCCAACATTATGAATTACATAATTATGAGATTAGATATTTATATTTCATGTGGTTATTCCACTAGTAGAATACCCATGAATATTTTTTATTATGGATTTATTTACTCATCTCATATTCCTTCCATAAAGTGATCATGATTATTATTTGATAAGGCATGTGTTTTCAATTATTCACCATACCTAATCTTTATGTTGTCCTCTGCTATATTTCTTACTCTTACTGAGCATCTGAGATCACCCATTTTAATTTTCATTTTCCCAGGATGCGAAAAAGTATATTATGACTGACTTGCAGGGATAGTCTATGGGATATCAGTGTTGTATATGGAAACTATGTTGTTGTTGTTTTCAATTTTATGATGTAATGTAAATATTATGAATGTATCTAGTACTTCTAATGGTACTAAAATAATTGCTCTTTTGAGACTTAATCTTTTTATTTCATGAAAATGACATGTAATCATGAACCGAATATGGGGTTTTGGGATTAGGGCGTTACTATTGGCATTAGAGGAAGTTTAGTACAAACCTTGGAAACTATATTTAGATAAACTCTGATTAGAACACAATACCCTAAGATAGTCTTTGAGGACTATTATATAAGAACTTCCTAGAATTATGGTAATATATAGATTTTGTGTATTTTACAAGTAGTACATCTCATTCTGGATACGAACAGGTAGAGGTGGTTCTGGAAAAGATGTACCTAGGAGTGAATACTCCAACAAGGAGTTTCGGGCTTGACCCGGGGTATCCTGGTACATGACAACGGACCTTTCTGCACTCTTGGTTATGACACTCCCGTGGGATATGCTAAGGATAATTTACAGTCTCTTTACAAAATGATTTGAAGGATTTTAATGTAAGATGAGAATAAATGACCTTGGATAATCCTAAGTTGTTTTAAATTGATAATAATGTGTCATGATATTCTCTAAATGATTTTATGAATATTATTACTCACACATTGCTTTCTAGTTTTTGTCAATAGATGGATTCCAATTAAGTTATAGTAACATTGATCATGATGTACAAGGTTTGAATAGTGGAGTAAATGAGAAACAAAATGTAATATTTAATGGAGTAAAAGATATCATGTTCATGACGAATCATTTTTCAAAAAATATGATCAATAACTTATATATTAACCAAATACTAGACTCACCAAGGAAAAGAAAAGTGGTTAATGATAAGAACTCATGTAGTGAAGACCATGGAGAAAAGAAATATCATTTTATATCATGTAGGAAATATGGAAGGAGACACCTAGGATGATGTCTTAATGGAACAAAGAAATTCTTTATGTGTGGGAAAGAGGGGCATAAAGTAAATAATAGTTGAGGAAAAATAAAGAGTATTATGGAAGAACATAAAATTGATCATAAGAATCTAATTAAAGTCATTTTTTTAATGTAAGGGACCTTGGAATCACCAAAGTCAATTCCTTATTCAATAGGATAACCTCTTGTTCAAGGAAGAACCTATGTGGAAATAAATGGGTGGAAAAATGTTTAAAGGTATTAGTGCTCTCTGTTGATGAGATTACTTTGGAAGACTTTTCTCTTGTATGTGTAACCCTACAGTTTTTAAGGGAGAATTCTATTTGAGGAATAGTTATCTTTTCTTTTGTCGGTATAGTAATAAATAACCATTTTTTCTTATATGACTCTTGAATTTGAGGCAATTACAGGTTATTAATTTTTGGGATGAAAATGCGAGGTATGATATAACATTGGTGGTTAAATTATATTATAATATTTTTGAAAAATCTTTCTCATTTAAGAAATTTTATAAAATATAGTTTTTGTAAAAGGAAAACACGCAGACTGAGTGACAACCCGTTGCGTGGGACAAAGCTACAGGAATTGAACCCACAACCAAAGTGCGACTGGGATTTATCACCTACCACTGGACAATGTGAATTCTCTGGTTAGTATGACTAATTCGTTTTCAGTTAAATGATTTTATGGATAAAGAATATGTTGACTTTGGAAACATATGATTTATCATTAGTATAGGAAAATGATTTGGTGTTTAAGTGATAAATGTTATTTTGGAAGATATTCTCTGTTTTGGTAACACTATATGCCTAAGGAAAATAGAATACTATGGGATTTGATTTGAGGAGTAATGGTGGATTTTTATCTATGTTTTTATTGTGAATTTATAGTGATTTGGGTTATTTATGGAAATGATTAACCTATAATAGAGAAAATGTGATTAGTTTAATTACGTCTATGTATGTGAATTTAAGAGTAGTAGATGTTATTTAGAAATAAAATTTAACGTGGAAGACTACATAACCAAATTCTTCTATGTCTTGGGTTTCAATATTTTTTTGGATTATATTGAATAATTTTAAGGAAAATTGTTCATTGAATGGTATTTATTTAACTTTGGGGTATTGTTGGTTTAATTTTAGAAATTAATAATAGTGTTTCATTCTCTAAAAGATTATCCTTTTGGGGGATCATCTAATCTTGTGCCAACCATTTCTATTTTGATTAATCTCCAAATACAACGTAAATATATAGTTTATCCTGTGTGGATCATGTAATTCTCTAAAAGTTTATTCTATCTCATTCGGTGTGACCAAGTCATCTTGAATACCCATCATTTGAAAAAAATGAGTTAGTGGTAGAAATTTATTCATGAATGAAACTATAATTAAAAAGTAAGTATATCTCTTTATGTTCTTAGTCAATCTTATAAATATATTTTTCATCTTTATGAAAAGTGACTTAAAAACATTATCTATTTACTTTTCCTACTAGGGAACTAATGACTGTTTATCCCATCACTAGTTTTTGGTTCTCTTATTGTTAAATTTCTCCTGATCATTTTTTCTATCCCTCTACATCAGAACATGAAACATAGTTTATCTTCCATATCCATGTTTTCTTGCATGGAATCCTAGTATGGGTTATCTCGGGTGACCTTTGTACTTCTCTTTCTTTCTTATAATGTGATAGTTTTATTGACACTTTTTCCAATGTGGGACATTCAATTATGTTATAAATCCCAATTTTAAAAATTGCGAGGATTAAATTTCCAAAATGGGGGAATAATGTAACACCCCAAGCTTCCACGGTACGTTTCCCTTTGAATAATGCAATATCTTGCGTTGTACGCAACATATAGATTCTAACAAATCGAAACCAATAAAACTAGCCACTATGAATTATAATAACCACTTTTTAAAATTTTATAAATTTTATCTTTCAAAATAGACTTCATTTTTGGATTCTGAATATCGAAATTAGCTTAGGGTGACTTGTTGGTATTGTTCTGAAAACATTCAATTTTTTTATGAATAGTGAAAAACAGTATGTTATTGTTTAAAATTGAATTTTTATTTAAATAATTATTTATTTTATTTAAATATATTTTAGGTAAAAAAAAGTTACATAATACCTATATATGTTCAATATATTTTATTGAAGTTAGTTTATAATAATTGTAGATATATAAAAATTTTATTGTACATTTTTCTGTCTTTTACCCACCTCTGTGGAGCATTGGAAAATTTACATAAAACATAATTTTACCGCTTCGTTGAGTTGAATTTCAAAAATCAGAGAGACATGGTTGATATCAGTTTTTAAAATCTTGTTCAATAAGATGAAAATATTTTTTGGTGCACAATAACTTTTTACTTTTATTTACCACAGTTAAAAGTAAATCGGGTAATTAAGGGTAAAAATGATATTATTATTAACCTTAAACATGTCCTAATTTCATTGGATAACTGTAATTAACCAAAAACAACCTTAGGAATAAAATATGATCCTTTAGGTCCACTTGGATTATATTAGGACATTTATTATTATTTAATTCAAAGAAGAGTTAAAAGTGTTAAATTTAATGATTAATAAATAAACCATTTTTAATATAGGGTTAAACATAAGACAAATATTACTATAAATATTCATTATAAATATAAAAATATTTCATAAAAAATGGTATTTTTTAATTTTTTAGACACTAAATAATTAAATTTATTTTTGACACAATGATGATGGAGTAATAATCATATTAATGAAACATTAAAATAATTGATATTATAAATAACCAAATAAATGTAATTTGAGACTTTTTATAAATTAAACTAATTTTCTAGGTTGTTATGACATATTAGGGTTGGTTATATGAATTTTTATTTAAGTAATAATTATGTAATGAATTTAGCAAAAACAAAATACTAAATAGTGTCAAAATTGACATAAAATTGTTTTTAAAACAAATATTATATTATTAATTGATATTCTATTCTTAAAAATATTAGGATCATCAGAAAGACTTATATAATGATAGGTGTATCATTAATGTACCACATGGGGTTCTAATGGAAGTATATAGTATGTTTATTAACCATATAATATAAAAATACAAAGAGACATTGTAGATGACAAACTATTTAACTAAGAGTTAAATCTAAAAGATATGGTTAATATAGTCACCCAAACCTATATAAAACCTATTGTTTTGAGAGTTTTTAGAACCATACACACATTATAATTTAAATAATTCAATTTATATCCATTATAAACCGAAAATAATTTTTTTATAAAATAATATTTCTAGCTTTTTCTAAGATTCCCCTCAACCCTCTTATAACAGGGAACTTACCCTTCTCTCTAATTAACACCATCAAAGCCATTTGGTTCGGAAAAACCCTGCCCAAATACCCTCTAAACTATACTAATTTCATCCTAGAGTCCTTACTTTAGTCATAAAGCAAACATAAGGATCCCTTTTGATCAAATCAAAAAGAAGAAACCGAAAAAGAGGTAAATATTTCAGAACCTCTTTCAAGTTCATTTCTTCTTAAAAATCCTCTTTCTTTATTGTTTACATTCTAAAATAATTAATCCATAATCTTATATATACTGTTATGTTATTATGAAAATGGTGCAACCATATTCATTATTATGTCCATCCTATAAATGAAATAGTCACCATACGTTGGTACGTATAGATTACCATCTCCACGTCAGGGTCTGGTTTTTATTCAAATAATTCATCATTTGGATGGGTATAATAATGAGTATAAATGATGTAAATAATAATTATAAAATGATAATGATTCTGTTTATATGATATAAAATTTAATTATATATGATTTTAATATCAAAAGAATGATATTGTCGCTCGTGCGTACGTACGAATTACTATCTCCCCGAACACAATGAGATTCATTCCCCATTGTATCAATTCAAGACTAATTTTCATTTGTTGATTAAAAATAATTATTAAATACTAAATATCATTCTAAATATTAATAATATACATCCTAACCATAACAAACGATACTTACGTTACAATGTATATAAAGGAAAAAGAATCAGTTAACACCTAAAATGACGATACTACTAACAGATCATTAACAATGAAATATTAGAAGATAATATATGATATCATATTAATGTATATGGTTATTTTATAATTTAAAAATAATGATTTTACCATTATAAAGGAGGTTAACTAACCCTCGACTAAGGAAACGTACAAAGTAAGGGGTTTCTTATCTCACTTTTAATTCCGTGAGATTTCCATTTTTCGCAGCTTATTTATTAAATGTGGTGTATTGTGTACAATCATTTGATATATATATTATTATAGTTCCCTTTATATTCATGGTATTTTGTGATTCATTTGGTTGTTATTAACTTTTTTCCATACGACTCGATTTATTACAACGAAGTAAGGTTTTTCATCTCACTTCCTATTTATGTGAGATTCGCATCGTACTACCACTATTTCCCTTTGTGTGGTGTATCTAATGCACAATGATTGTATTATTTGTGTAGTATAATTTAATTAATGAGTAATTACATCTTCAATTTATGATCCATATGTCATGGGATTTATGTTTCATACGTTACAAAATTGGTAAGGTAATTTCAAATTTAAATTTCCACTCATTCTTCTTTACGCATACTTAATTGATTATTTTACTCCATGATTATGTGTGGAATCACTATTTATTATTTGTGTAGTAATTTCCACTCCCATTTCGGTGTATATACTTTTGATACACATAATCACTCCATTTATAAATTCTCAAGTCATCGATATTAACTGGATAAGAGTAATTTTAACCCAATCTCTATTTATTGAGTTAAACATCCAATTCATTTGTGTTGTTTTTACAAGAATATGTGTGAATGTCCCCTCATTGATTTAAAAATAATATCCAATCATATTGAGTGTATTTATATTTTTCACACTTAATTATGCCACTGATTTATCCTTAACATAAGGATACTTTCTTTATAATAGATTTCATCTCAATTTACATTTCATTGACACTTCTTTGTTGTTATATGCCAATTCACTTTTATATATTGTATATAATTACATTGAAATAATATATCATAAATCCTTTTATTCTCATGATATTATAATGTTTTTATTACCTCAATTATTTTTATTCAAGTGTCCCTCTTTTGGATAAGAACTCTAACTACAATATCATTTTAAATGTTTTAAAGATTTATTATTCTAAATCTTTCCTATTAATGTCCATGTTTTAAAAATGGTTTTAAGGATTTATTTATATTGAAATTAATGTTTTAAAATTAAAATTACTTTTAAACGTTTCAATGTGGCATGGGACACTTTGATTCAAAAATTTATTTTAAATGGAAACTTGATAAATAGTGAGTATTTTAAATTTTTTCGAGAGAAACGAGGATATTTCTCCCAAATAGTTTTGATGATTATTTTCAACCTTTTCAATATCCTTAATTATTATTTATTTAAGTTGATCTATTATAATACAACATTCCATATTGTATTGAATGAGTTATGTTTGACTGTGGATGTGCTATTTTTATACCATTCATAGTTTTGTGGTTAAAATATTGACATTTCATATGCCAGTTTTAATAAAAATGTCCAGATTATGTTTCAACCATTTCTTATGAGGAATGCATTGGACATAGTAAGTGATGGGTGGAGCCCGCTATAGGTCCTCGATGTGTTGGTAGGTCTCATTATACAAACTACTATATTCGAACAAGGCCTTGATAAAATCTAATTTGTAGTCTTGGTAGGAGGCCTTGACTACGTGGTTATGATGTCTAACATTGTACATTCCATCATTATGAGATTAGATATTGATATTTCTTCTGGTTATTTGACAAGTATAATACCCATGACTATGTTTTATAATGGATTTATTTACTCATCTCATATTCCTACCATAATGTTCGCATGTTTATTATTCGATAAGGCATGTTATTTCAATTATTCACGATGCTTAATGATTATTCTATCATCCACTGTATTTCTTACTCTTACTGAGCATCTCATCTCACCTCTTTTCATGTTTCATTTTCCCAGGATATGAAGAAGTCTGTTATGACTGACCTGCTGCGATAGTCTATGGGATATCAGTGTTGCCTATGGAAACAATGTTGTTGTAGTTTTCCATTTTATGACGTAATGTAAACCTTATGAATGTATCTAGTAATTCCAAGGCTACTAAACTAATCGGTCTTTTGAGAATTGAACTTTCTTGATCATGCTAATGATACATAATAATGAACCGACTATGTACTTCTGGGCTTGAGGCGTTACATTGGTAATTGGTCCTTCAGGTGAAAATGGATTATTTAAAGGTAAAATGTGATTCAGAATTTGTAATCAAACAAATTATTGGGGAATATTCTATTCGAAAAGATAAAATTATTTGATTGTGTGATTAGATTACAGGGTTAATGGATAAATTTTCCTATGACCCAACATTATCCTATGTCATGCGATCACAAAATGCTCAAGAAGATGCACTGGCTAACACAACTACAGCCTTGGAATTTCCAAATCTGGATGAGACAGTTATCAACATTACCCATCATCGTGTGGTCTTACCTTTTGATTAAACAATATTCGAGAAAATTAAAAAAAAAATTCCCTATTTCTGAACCATATGGTTATACCAAGGTATGGAGAACATCCATCATGGAATATATTCAAAATGGGGTACTTCTCCCAAATTGGTGTGAGATTGAAAAATTCCGGCGACGAGCAGCCAATTTTACTCATTATGATCGTCCAGGCCACCAAAAGATCCTTTAACAGTGAGGATTTTATAGAATTCTCTTTACATGTATTGACGGAGAAGAGACTGCAACTGTTAAGAAAGATGTACAATTAGGATCATGTGGTGCCCACCAATCTGGGAACAGACTCTTTGACCCGATCTGAACGCTTGGATACTTTTGGCCTTCAATGACAGATGATTGTACAAATTTCACTAAAAATTGCCATCCCTTTCAAGTGTATTACAACTTCATTCATCAACCCCTAGAGTTGTTTCATATTGCTAAATAATCATGGACATTTTCCACATGATTAATGGATATAATAGGGCCTTATCCTCCAGCCACAGCTAAGAAGTTCAAGTATATTCTCTCTACTACTCACTTCATCTCTAAATGGGCTGAGGAAATACCTCTCAAAGTGATCAGATCCATAAGGATTGTTAGTTTTGTAAAAAATAATATCGTCACTATATTTGGTATCCATCATACTATTTTGACTACAATGGAACCAATTTGAGTTCTAATGAAGTAAAAAAGTTGTATCGGGAACATAATATCAAGTCCAACCATTCATCTCGCTATCATGTAGCAACCAATGAATAGATAGAGGCCTTTAATAAGACCATATGAAATATACTTCAGAAGATGGTGGATAAAGAGAAGAAATCATTTACTAATAAATATTTTAATGATTTATGGTCTTATCGGACAAATACTCGTACTTCTACCCAAGAAACCCATTATTCATTGGTATATGGAACTGAAGAATTTTTTTTTCAATTGAAATACCATTACTTTCACATAGAGTTTAAATCTGTGATCATTTTTCTACAGATGAACGATCCCAGAAATGGTTGTATGAGTTGGAATGATTTGATGGGAAAATATTGCATACTTTGGATCATTTAGATGACTATCAGAATAGATTATAGTGATCGTTATATAAGAAAGTTCTCCTTCGTTCATTCCTTCAAGGAGAATTGTTATTGGTCCTTAGGACTCCAACTATACTAGGAAATAATCCTCCAAAACATGAAACAAAATTGTAAGGACCTTATTCAATACATAAGGTCTATTAAAATAGAGCCTATGACTTAATCTCAATGGATGGAGATCTCATTACAACTCCAAACAATTTAATATTTTTGAATAAATATTTTGTGTATTTATACACATTAGTCCTCATAGCAAGACGTTAAACTGCATAGTTCCATGTCCTTTCTTTATGACCTAAAACCACACAACCCCCACATCCTAGTTGTAAGATATTAAACTGCATAACAACCATAAGCATCCATGCGACATGATGTTAAAATATGTAGCATCTTCGTCCTTGTGGCATGACATTAAATTGCATGACATCATTTGTACAACTAAAGTTTTCTCTATTTTACCTTAGAAGCTTCTATAAACAAATATCATTGAAATTATCACTTCTTCTTAGTAGTACATGAGTCCCTATTTGTCTTATGTCTGAGTCAGATCTTCATAGAGACCATGTTTCAAGAACTATGTATGGATTGATTCTCATTTTCAATGAGATACGTAGAGATGCCTAAATCTCTAATTTTGGTCCCATCCACAATCAAAAAATCTTCTAATTTAATTTTATCATCCTATATCTGAAATTGATCTATACATAGTGTTTTTTAAGATATATAATTTGGACCTTATACCATTTTATGTCTTAATATTTACTGTTCTCTCAGAATATGTCAAAATCCCCCATTCTTCAGGTATAACTCCATTGGCATGAGTAATGATTGTTTAAATAATTATGTACGGCTTGACTCTCATATATTTTGATATACATAGAGACACCTAGATATCCAATCTTGGGCCCAACCATGATAATAACACCCCGCTTATTTCTTATTTACGAGTCAAATCTGTATAGAGAATGTTTTAAGAACTATGTATGACTTGATTTGTTCCCCAGTAAGAAATTTACTGACAGTTGGGTTTTATCCCTTAATCCAGTTACAATATTTCTTTCCTTTCATATTGTTTCATTTTCGTCCTTACCTCTTGACATTAAACTATATGGAAATCAGATACCCATTTTCTTTATCTATGTCACCTTTGTATTATAGAAAATACCCTTACTAATCCTTGTTTCTCACACCGAGCATAGCTCAAGTGATCTTAGGAATTGGATAAGGTGATTCTTAATATAAGTGAGGTGTTTTAATTATTTATGGGGGTGAAAATGTCCACATTTCATGACTTTAAACTGCACATAACAATATTAATTCAGAGGAAACAAAGAATGACTCCATTTTACATATGAGTCAGATCTATGTAAAGGTTGTCAAACTCATGGACAATACAACTTCAAATATTTCACTTCTGCATTGAACATACACTCATTACATATTTCATAATCTTAATCCTGAATATTTTTATATCTTTATAATCATTCTTACACTTTCTGGTAAGAGGGTTTCTAATTTCCGAGAGCTCTTTTACATGACTATGCAGCACGTGCCCTTAGGTGGACTTGCATAAATTGCCTACATAACAAGATTGTTAGTAAAAAGATTCCACTATTTGGCTATATAGCATATGCCCTAGTTGGCCCTACATAATACAATGCCCAAAATGGGTTATTCAAGTAATGGTAACATTGTTCTTGGTTATAGCATCTTTTTCCCCTTTAATAATTGATGACAATATATAAGATTTTGTATTTTAAAAAAGTCATTAATGTATACTAGTCCCATTATCATTCTCACAATCTGAAAGTCTTCAAGACCATGTTTTACACATTTCCTTCACCATTTATTCAATACAGTATGAAATAACCATAAAATCACTTGGCCACATATTATATATTGTTTCAATTTTTGGTCTTAGTTGTATGACATAAAACAACAAACACAATATCTCTTACGCTTGGGTCAGACCTTCAAAAAAGTCTTATTCCTCTTATTCATTGTACTTATTGGTTAGAAATATCCTTTCCATGTTCATGTACCTTTCTCTATAATCCAAACTCTATGCTTCAGAAAATATGAATCACCATAAACATACTTCAACTTTTGGCAATAGAACGTTAAATATCTAAGAGCAAATTTTCAAGATTATGCATCATGTGCCCTTAGGTGGCCTGGCATAATTTTCCTACATAATAGGCATGTCAGTAAAATGATGCCACAATTTAGTTATGCAATATATGCACCAGTTGGACTCACAGAAGATAGACCCCATAAATGGGTTTTTCAAATAATGGTAACTTCGTTCTTGGAAAATAATTCCTTTAATACTTTTATCCATTTTCCCATATCATTCCTCAGTTACGGAAATTCCCAAATAATATTTTACATTTTTCCGTTCCATACCAGAATATCATATTATGTTTACCAACAAATTTTTCATGAAATTGGGAGAGTTTTCTCAAACCTTCAGTCATAGCTAAAGACCATAAATTAAATCCTCCCAATTTCTTCACTACATGACATAAAACTACACAGTACAATGTCCTCACTCCTTGAATTAAAACTGCACAGTACAATTTCCTCATTGCATGACTTAAAACTGCACAGTACAATGTCTTCACTACATAACTTAAAACTACACAATACAATGTCCTCATTGCATGACATAAAACTATATAGTACAAAGTCCTCATTGCATGACTTAAAAATGCATGGTACAATATCATAAATTTCCCATTCTAATAAATTTTGTCCATTACTCATACATAAAATTTTCATAGAAATGGTTTTCCTATTCATGACTTATGTTGGTCTAAAATAGCCCTTTTTCATTCTTAAAATTCATTTCCTTCGAAAAACCACCCACCGTGGTCTGGATTCAACCGAATCCTATTTTTCCCCTATCTATCAACAGTAAAATGATAAACATCATATGGCTCATTTTCCCAGCTGTACAGAACATTCCATTAGGTGGCCTTGTATAAATTGCCTACCTAATAGGAATATTAGTCAAAAGATACCACTATTTGGATATGCAGCATATTCCCTAATTGGACCCACATAATACAAACCCCATAGCGGGTTTGTCAAGTAATGTTAAATTCATTCTTCTAAGGGATTCCTCTTATATTGATACAGGTTTTAGATTTTGTGACCTTAAAAATTGTGACTCAAGATTCCCATTGGAAATATTTAAATAATAAAACATCAATTCATAGCCATAGAATTTTGTTTGGGATCTAATTTCAATGTTTATGGTCAAAGCTATTTTGACCCTAAATATTCACCCATTATGCTTACTGGTCCCAATGGCCTAGGTAAAACAAAAACAATTAATGAAAGTGAAACCATAAATGATTAAAGACAAAATACTTTAAATTTATGATTTTTTTCATGAAGAAGCATCCAAAAATTGAATGCTCTCTCTTAACGAGATTTTTACAAAAGTTTTTCTACATAATTCCTCATTTTTTAATAGCTTCCCGAGCCCCATCAACTACTTGTTGGAGTTTGTTTATCTGACCATCCTCACACACTTCATCATGAAGATGTAATTCTTTAGCATATGCAATGGCTTTTTCACCTTCCTTATGGACTTCTCCTAAAGAGCTATAATGATGGTTAAGATCCCCTGTAATAATATCTAACTCCTGTTGAAGGCGTAGTTGCTGAACAATTTTTTTAATTGTTTGCATCGGTCCCTTCAACTTTTCATTATAATCAGACTCATCTTGGGACAATGCTGCTTGGAAATCTTCAATTTTGATAGATTGTTTCGCTTTTATCAAGTCTTTTTGATGCATTTTCTCTTGATCCCTCCTTCGGATAATCTCTTTCACCATAGTGTTAATTTCACGGTATTCAAAAACACCCAATACTATCATTATAATCAGAGATGAATGTCATGGAATTATTAAAGGTAGTTCTTCAAGGGGCATCTCAGATATTATCTTCCAAATATTTTTCCTTCCTTTTCGACGAGCAAGACGAAGAGCCTTCTGCAGTTCTAGGTCCAATTCAGAATCATTGTCATAAGGAAGGGTATATTCAAGGAATACTGCACTTAAATAGGTGACATGCTCTGTTCCATATTGAACAATGGTTGCTCCACCTTTAAATGTTGTTTGGGAAGATGCAGAGGATTCACCTTCAAACCAATTCATTGAAGTTGATAGCCCTATATGGTAACTTAAGAATAATGGTTATATTTAAGAGATAATAAAAGTTAATATAATCACAATATCAATATATCCTACCTAGAAATAGGTCATCATATTGAGTAGAATCCTCCCCAATGTTCCCAGTTTTAGAAAGAAAAAAATGTCTCTGGTTGAGGAGTGCAATCATTAATATGCTCATAATATTAAGAGTGAATCTCAGGAGGGCATTCTACCTCAAGATTCACTTGAGCCAATGCCTCTAAAATTGTATGGTTGACATTAATATAAACACTTCCTTCAGGTATTACTGCAGAAGAAGTTTCTTTATATTGAACTGCATATTTCAAATCAACCAGTGCTTGCACGTTAATCATAAGATGATTAACAAGATAAATAGTGAGAAGTCACGTCCAGTTGATTCTACATAAGGAACTGAAGAATCTTCTAAATTATTTCATATTTTAACATGTTCTAATAGTTCTTAAAAAGACATGCCAAGGTTCATCATTTCATCTAATGATATCTCATATCCCAGGTTAGTCTCACCCGTGGGAACACATGGTGTGTTTACATCACAACCATCCCCCGACATCTTGTGACCCCGAGTAGCTTCTCTAGCAACAATTGTGGGGTCAACATCAGTTGTTTTCAGATGTTCTGATGTATATAATGAACCTAAAAGTGTCACAAAATGGAATCCATCTATTGTTTCATTGGATTATTTATGAAATATTTTTGATTTACGAGAAGCTTCCTCTGCTTTGATAGTAGTAATAATAACAGTGCTAGGGACAGATGATGGTTCTTTTGACATCAATGCCTCTTCAGGAACCCTTGAATCTACAAGAATTTTTGTTCTCTCTGAAGCACTTTATACATCTCCTAGATTTTTATCAGTGGTTTCTTTCAAAGAACAAATAGAATAATCCCCTGTAATCTTAACTAATTTAAACAATTTTTCATGAATAAAACTAAAATTCATGATTATCAAGGAGACTTACCACTGCTAAGAAAGCGCTTAACTGTGGTTTTATTTTTCGATGCTTTTTCTTCTTCATCTTTTTTGGAGGTATTGTATTTTAACCTATAAAAATGGTTATCAGTGATCCTAGTACCCTCTCTATTTCCCCTTCCATGGCCTGTCAACCTGGAGATATTTCTCCAGATTCACGGGGTGATCTGGTAGCTGCAAGAGCAGTGCTTTTAGGACTATATTGTGGTGAAGGGATTTCAGTTTTCATTCCATTACCCAAATATATGTTAAGACAAAATTTCTCCTAAGTAACATTGTTTTGGTTAAAATTCAAGTTGAAAAATAGAGGAAGATACAAAATAAAGGGAACTTACATCCTCAGGATCTACAAAGTCACACAATTCTTCAACTAATGAAGGATTAATCCCTTCGGTGGAACCATGATCTATCATTTCCATTATGTGATTTTTGGTAGGAATTGATTCCTCAGTGGAATATATGATCATTTCCATCTCCCAAATGGGCATCCTTACCTCATTGGAATTATCCTCAAAAAAATGTTAGATGAAGCCCGCAAATACCCTACTCCTGGAATATGCAGTCCCTTGCACAAATCCATACACATGGTCTCAACATCACAGTATAGAATCTTCCATGTTCGAATAGCCTCCAGTGATATATATTCAGAATGCATTTTCGAGGTTTGTGTTGATGATCTTACAACCTTGGACTTGAGTTTCTTCCCAGCACCAGTTGTCACAGATGAAGGATTGGAAAATGGAACTCACCTCTCTTAAAAATGATGGTGACTAGATCTCCTTGATAAAACTTCATAAGGGATTGATGGAGTGGCTCTTTTTATTCTAGTAGGTGGATTATACTTGGTGCAAGGTCTATTTGGTGGATTTGGAGCATCACCACCACCACTCTATGATTCTTGAAAATCGACCCCTGATGATGAAAAAATATCAACAAGTGAAGGGGTTCCTTCATAATACTTATCTTTATCCCCACTTAGGGTATGGCATGAATTAATACCCCTTCAGGGTATGATACATCCCAATTTTCATCATACCAGATGGTTAATCTACTTACTACATCCGTAACAGGTAAATTAAATACTACCCCGGTCTTCTCAGCATATGTCAACAACCATAGTTGTTGGGAAACCATTGGGTGTTTCTCTAGTCTGACATGCATGGGAAATGATAGAATATTTTGTTGTAGACATTTTAATTGACATGAAAATATATAAGGAGCATAGGCCTCACATATGATTTCTCCGTTCATTCTGGTGGCCAACATGCCATCTCTGTAAGCTAGCATATATGCTCTCAGTTCCATACTAGAAGTACCATCATCAACAAATCTCCCGGTATGCAGATTCCCATAGGGAAATAAATTAAATTCCATATGCATGATCAACCTAACCATGTTTTCATAAGCATTACAAGACAGGGGTGAAATACCAGAAATGGATTGAATAGATGATCAGAAAGAATTTCCAAAAACTTGTACTCCACTTTGTACAAAAAATGTTCTAAAGTGAGTAGAAATACATCCCCCCAACACTTGGAATGGATATTCTATTCTAAAGGGAAATTTTCCTTCGTTAATATGTAGAAAACTCTTATGAATAGTAGATGAAATAGGAGTATCCAACCCTACCATCCTTTTCTCTGCCAACTTCACTACAATACCAAAGTTTCCCAGCCTCACATTTCCTTTATAGTCTCAAACTGGTAATAAATATACACTGAGACAGATGGCTAATAATCCTGCCAAACATGTCTTCGCAAAATTTTTTGGATTCATATCATATCCCCATTATTCAAATTCCCCCTTATCAAATGTTGGCCAAAAGGTGTCAGGAGTGCCTATGTTCTCTACCCTTGGACAACTAGTTGGACAAGTTAAAGTGGTCCTCATTTCCTTCTTCTTTATTAAATATATTTCTATCCATTCCCCCTGATGAATGTCCCTCCAAGTGTGAGTTTTCATGGTGATTTAATTCTTGAGTATGTTAAATATTTTCATCAACTCACGAGACAAATATGGTGTCTTTTATGTGTCATTCCATGTCACCTTGGGAGGAATAAACCCATTATACATGTCTCCAAGGATTAGAGCTCTAAAAATTTTGTAAACATCCAACAAACTGATACCTACCTCTCTGTGTGTTAAATGGATGGAATTAGTCTCTAGGATCCACCGACTAAATAAATCTGCCATGAAATCTTCATTCTTATTCACATAGGTTTTTTCCAACCAAGATAGTCTCAAAAATCCCAATGATTCCTAAATCATCTTCAAATTCTGAACTTGTCATTCGCACCCAGTATGCCCACATCCATGTGGGTTTTACAGATCCTCCTGAGCGAAAATACAAACTTTTCATCCAACCCATGTTCTAAGTTGTATGAGAATCTCGGATGATTGATGAATAATAGTGTGGTTGCAGCTCAAGTGTGTGTGCCTTTAAACCTATAGCACACGGGCTACGATTCCTTATATGAGTTTTTTTCTACTATCCCAGCATTGGAAAATGAGACCCCAACAGAAACATTGGCCGATGAGAAGTTGGTATTATCCTAAAACCATGAATGTGTGACATAGTTCTTTGGATCTGGAATGTTAGTATCCTAAAAATGTCCATATCTATACAAAGGTACATAGGTTCTCTGAGGAAAGTTGAAATGATACGTCTTAAAATATTTTTCTCTGGAAGAGTTGTTTTGCAAACATCAAAGTAATCATGACCAATGACATTCATCATTTCATCAATCCTCTTTTTGGCGAGCTCATCAGTAGTTCTAATTATTTTGGGTGCCATTAAATCTACATATAAGATAGATATCATCTTTTTAAATTAAGTTCATTATTTATGTTTTACAAAAGAATGGAAAAATAATTATGGAACACTAGTTTTAAACATGGTGTTCATGTATATGTCGATGCGGTAGTATGTCGCCCCACTCATGATGCACAACTAAAAAATGTACAGAGGATGTTCATTAAAACTGAAGCATCTGAATAGAATACTTGCGCACTAAGAACTGAGAATCCGGATGTGGTGAAAAATTCCGCAGAAGTGAAGCCCTTATATATAAGTGACAAATATCAACCTACGCACCACAATTCTTACATGTTGCACACATACGCGCCCAAGTCTACTTGAGCACCGAATGCTTGAGAACTCCATGGCCCTTTCCTTTCTTATTCATTAATTAACCTTTTTATAGGATCCTATTTTCATTTTGGATCTAATTCTGAGGGGGCCTTTTGTTGACACCTCATTCTGTCAAAGAGTCTACAAAATGACAATGGGGATCCCCTTAGAACGAAAATGGGAAAATACATGAAGAAAAAAAATCAAGATTTGCAAATTCATGAATATTGAATCACCTTAGTCTAGCCAAAAAAACGTTGGCATGTAAGTACTTGTGTGCCCCAATTTGGCGTGCATGTCACTTGCACACCCAACTCATTTCACCCAAGGTCATTTATTATCCAATAAATAGACCCTTGGGGCCCCCATTTGTAAGGACGGATTTCTTTGAAGCCCAATTGTTTCTCTAGTCACCGTATTAATTCACCCTAGTCTTCAGAAAATATCATGGTAGTTATTTGACACCTTGAGAAGAGGGTTTAAGGGAGGATCATTGGACCTTTGTCCTTTAGTGTTTGAAAACCATAACACTTGCACGCCTAAAGTTCCAAACCTCTCTAAGTCAGAAATTCTTGCCTGCCTCCCATTCCTCTCACAGGAACTTGAGCTCCCCACTTCTTGGATCACATATTAATACTCTTGAAGTCTTGAGCAAGGACTTGCCCGAGTATTACCATAAAGGTTGTTCGTCGCTTAAGTTAACACTAGGTCGTCCAAGCATACTTGAGAACCATACTTGCACACCCTTCTCTACTTTGGGAACACTCTTTGATTCACTTATTCTCTTCACTCTCTTCAGTTTACTAGCCGTCAAATCATCCTCATTTATTAATGGAAATGATTCTTCTTCATTGGATCCCCTTTCTAAAAGAGAGTATGTTGAGACCTACACCAAAACCTCCTGACTTATCAAATCTTTGAGAAAGGCACATCACCGTCTATCCTATTTGGGTTTGTATTTCTGCAGTCAGAGGTTTTTAACATTATTTTCACAATGGGGTTAGGATTCATGAAATTTCTATGGGTTTGTATATCCACAGTCACATGGAACATTCTCCCAGAAATAGTGTTGAGAGTTTCCTTGTTTGGAGAAGGGTTAGGTTCTGGCCTCTCGTTTCTCAAATAGGTGACCCAGATCCTCAGATCTCTAGTAGGGAAGGTACGGTTCACACTTACTTTTCCTATTTCCTACTAGGATCAATTTTAGGGTAGCTATCATGGTATAAACCCCTCACATTCACCCCTTTTTTCCTTCCATTTGGACCCTTGTCTAATGTGAAGAGAACAGAGGGAAAGCTTGTCGCCTCGCCCTCTTCCACGGTTGGCATGCGCCCTTCCATCAGCACAAGAGGAATAGAGTGAAGTGTCACTGTTGAATCTTTCACATCCTCTTGTTTCTTACATAGAGCATGACTCACTTGAGCTTAATGATATGTGATGGTTACAACATTTATAAAAACATACATTCAAAGGAACTATGAGAAATCTGATTCTTGTTCAAACCTGGATATGTTGGAATCCGCCTCAAGGCCTAAGCTCATTGAGAATCATTCTTATGAAATAATCCCCAAATTCAATATCCAATTCATCAAGGCATCCTTTTAAGGAAGTAATCCCAAACTCATCTTTCTCATAGAACTATACTCTCCTATGAGATTTATCGTACTATGTGGGCTTTGATTCCTATTAATATGGGATACGTAGGAAGCCTTCATAAGGTTCAAACCCAACACATCAAATAAACCCTATTCTCCATAGGTCATATTCCCAATAGGGTATGATCCTACTTGGAAACTCATATCCTTTCCCATTTTCTCAGGAGGATTTAGTATAAGTCCCACATTATGTTTTGACCATCCATCTTTCACTTAGAGATTCTTATCACATGACCTTAAAAGGTATGATGTGTCCTATTAAGTGGCACCGAACTATGAGGGTTCTGATTCTTTTCACAAGGATGCATAGGTAGGCTATATTATAGACATGATCCCAAAATCAAAACCACACTTTTGTCTCCCTAGATGAAAATAAATTCTAGAGGGCCCCATTGAGTGGAATAAAAACAAGTATCATCACAAAAATGATTAAAAGAATATCTAAGAATTATATTAGAGGATACCATTAAAGGAAAACATCAAGTACATATAGATATTTACATAAATGAAGAACCTTGAATGCATACTAAGCATTATAAATTTTACACATGTTAATAAGTGATTGTAAATTCCAAGGGATAATTATGATATACATGGTGAATAAATAAATATTCATGAAAATATGTTAACTTTACAAAGAGAGTCTTGGAATAGATAAAAATTCCCCCAAAAATGGTGTGATGAGTTTGACCTCCCATCCTCTCAAAAAATACACGTTCTTAAGTATCGTAATGTTCAAACATAACAAACTCATGACTTTGGAAAGCATGTCCCCTTTGGATAATGAACTGTTGGAAGTTTCTGGATTGATAAATAAATCAAATGGAAATAGCCCAGAAATAGTGATTAATAAAACTAGAACACAAGATTCAAGGAACTAAAAAATAATCCTGATACCATACACTGAGCAATGGGTAGATAAAGGCTTTAAAAATAACCTATCCAATGTTCAACATAAGATGGTAGACAAGGAAATGAAATTAGGGCTGTAAAAGCTCCTCCTTGATCTTTGAGCTTATCATACCATGAAACCCATTGACCCTCATGTATCCTTGTACTCATTAGTATACGATATAGAGGCAATTATAACAATAAATGTTCAATTACCTTTTCTATGTGCATCTATATATGATCAATTATCCATAGATGAAAATTCCCATAAATAGTTCAATTATCTGAATCACTTGGATGAGAAAATATTTCACACATTTAACCATTTGGATGTTTTCCAGAATCAGATCACATGAGCCTTCCACAAAAATGATCACATTCGATCATTCCATGAAGGATAGCTCTTATTGGTCCTCATAAATCTAATGATACTCTAAACTAAACATCCAAAATTAGAGAAAAAATCGTAAGGACTATATTTCATAAAAAAAGTTCTACTCCAACAAATCATAGGCCTTAATTTCATTGGATGGACAAATCACCACAGATCCCACCAATGTGAGGTTCCTGAACAAATATATTATGTAATTATAGAATAATTGTCTTAGTTTCACGATGTTAAACTGATAAGAACAAACTATTTACATGAAACATCATTTTCAACATAATGGGAGTCATCATAGATGCAGGACATTAAACTGCATAGTTCCTCCTATGTTTTTGCTACACAACGTTGAACTGCATTGTAATCATCTTAGTTGCACAATGTAAAACTACATAAAACCACCTAGGTCTTTGTAACACAATGTTAATCTCTACTGAAATAAACATAGATTCATTATTTAAAAATTCATAGAGCCAGCTACTTCCATGTTACGTGGCGTTAAAATATATGGAGATCATCTTATTTGCACGATATTAAATTGCATGGTAAAATTCTCCTAACCACATGAAATTAAACTATTTGGAGATCACTGTGTCTGGAATAATGATTCATTGCACATAGGTCAGATCTATGTGAAGATAGATAAAAATGACCCACTTTCTATATATGGGTCAAACTGACACATGGAGTGTATCTTAGAACTACATTTGGCCCGATGCCTATCTTTGCTGGATAGATAGTGACACATGTATCCCCTATCCTAGTCTATCCACCACAACTAAAAAAATGATCCCCCTTTTTGTGTATGTCCTGGTCCTTTACAGGGATGGAATCTTCTAGAACTACATGTGTATTGATTCAAGAGATTGTTGGATATGCAGTGATACATGGATCCCATATCCAGGTCTAGTCGCCATTGAAAAAATTTCCCTTTCTATGAACGATTCATACTTACACAGGGAAATTCATAAATCCAAACCACTAAATGTTAAATGGAAAGGTATCTAAAGAACTACATATGGATTCATTCCTACCCTCGAAGGATATAGAGAAACATTAAACCTAAGTCTTGGTCCATCCACAACATGATGAGGACCCCCCCCCCCCCTCTGTGCACTTGTCATACTAGCATGAAGGGCCACCAAGAACTACATATGTCTTGATTCTCACCCTCGCATGATACATAGTTAAACCCAAATTCTTCATCCTAGTCCGTCCACCATTAGAAAAAGCATTCCTCCCTTTACATTGGTCCGATCAGGATAGGTAACATGTTGTCAGAATTGTGTGGACTTTGATTCATATCAAATTGGGATATGTAGGAAACCTCTCTAATGATCAAGGCCAAAATATCACTCACCTCATCCTTTTCATGTTGTTTAAATCTCATTCACACCATATAATGTTAACTGACATGGGATTCTATAACTTCATGTGTCTTGATTCTTTACTTTTTTTGGATGCATAGTGATGCATGGATTCTATATTCTGGTCCAGCTAATATGGAAAAATTCCTTCCCCTATGTATAAGTCAAACTTGTGAAGAGAAATTATTGAGTCCCAAAAACATGAAATTAAACCACATGGGCATAAAAGTCCTAACTACAAAACATTAAATTGTATGTTATCTCAAGAACAATGTGTGGAATGATTCTCGACATAATATCATATATAATGACACTTAGGCTTAGGAATTTCAGCAAGGTATTGCCCACAAAACCAGGGAAAACTAATATACTGGTCCTGTTTTCACGACATTGAAAGTAATGTTAATGTTTTCCCTTCCATATGAGGAAATAAAATCCTAACCACATGGAGATAAATTTCAAGGTACCATAAAATGTGGATAATATGCACTAATACCTATGCATGGGCCAGACCATTGTAGGGAGACTGATTTATGGGAACCCCTATATTCCAAATTTGACCCCATATCTAGAAAGGGAATCAATATATCTCACAATGGATGGAAGATAAATTTGTGTAAGAATGATCCAAACTCTATAGGTGATCACGATATGAACATTTATAACATGTCCAAACATGTATATTTCTCCTATAAAACTCTACACTTAGAGCAATTTTAGATCCTCATATACCTCCAAGGCCATCAAAAATCGAAGGATGGTGTCAAGTGGACACCTTTTTTGACTATGCATATCATGCCCCAGTGGCTTTGCAAATATTTACCACAAAAATGGTCTGTCAACCAAAGGAAAATTAATCATTAAGAGATTATTATCCTATTTCTCTATGCATAATGGATTCTAAGCCCCATATAATCTCTCTTGATCCGAGATCCATTGAAACTGAGACTTACAGTTTCCTTCCTATCCACATCTTGGATATGTTGGAACACCTCGACCTGATCATCCTATAGTTAATCAAAGCTTCTACATTAATGTCCTAATAGTATGGCATTAAAAATGCATGATTATAAAAAATCGTAGTTCATTATTGGGACCTGACACACCAAGGAATTATTTAACCCATGGTATTGTGAATGAAATGAGTCTCCACATAAAATCCCAACATGAGTCCTACCTCATTGGTGACTCTGTTATCAAGACCAAGATTCCCCATTCATATGTGGGAACCAAATCCGCATAAGGATAAACCGTAAAATAAAAAAATATATCTTGATTACTGCCATCATAAGATACGTAGTGACATGAAAACACTATATGTTGGGCCCAACCATAAAATAGAATTATCGCATCCCTACCTGCACACGAGTCAGACCTGTGTAAAGAATCCACTCACATGGATATGAAAAAAATTCCTCCAATAATTCCCAATATTCTTGGTAATGAACAACCTGAAATTCACCTTTTCATGATCAGGAAACCCTCTTCAAACACCATACTCAATGTATAAAAGATTCAAATCTCCATAACCATCCATGGCCACCAGAAATAGATGGATGGTGTCTTAAAGACACCTTTGTTTGAAAATGAACACAATGTCCCATCATCGTTACATATGTTTCCCAAAACAATGGCCTATCAACCAAAGGTATATTCTTTTTTATTATATTATTTTCTATCTCTATACTCTCATATGATATTTATGTCTCACCTCATTGCCCAGTTTCGAAAACCCCCTAGATTATATTTTATATTTTTCTCCTTTTCTCATGCCTGATGGTGACAAAACATTGTTGGTCAGACTATCATAGAAAAGGAAAATTGTTTACAACATTTTATTATAATATAAAATACTTTAAACCATATGTCTCCAAAGACTCGGTTATAGAATGTTAAACTACCCCATGCACTGGCCATCCATTTCCCAAGGTAAATTCATTTGTGAGTGGTTTCTCAACCCAAACCAATGTAAATACAAAATACTTTCAGACATTTTTCCCTCAATAGGCCACCCACTATGGTTTTCAAAAACAAAAAAATCAAAAATTTTCCTAAAATATCATATCCATTGGAAATGATAGTCTGTTATCTTAAGGACCCCTTTGTTTAAATATGCACACAATGCCCTGGTGTCTCTGCATAAATGGCCCACAAAAACAGCTTGTTAACCAAAACAAAATTTTTATTTATGATGGGAATTCCCAACATTTTTATGACCAATGTCCTTGATTCCCCATATCACATTCCATGACTATCAAAAACATCATTCAGGTTCAATAAAAAAACACAAATCCTTGTCTAAATGTTATTGGGACATTCTCAGTAAACGAGTCCTGAATTAGGTCGCTCTCCCTATAAATCACAGTCAAGACGGTTCAATCGAAAATAACATTCTTGGTTTAACATATTAGACCTAAAATGTTAGTAATGATAATATTGTTTTCAAAACATTAAATTTCCCGTGAAGTAGAAAACAAATGGATGGATGAAAATCCTCAAATGGTATCTTGGACAAAATTTGAGTGCCAGATCGCTAATCCTACAACACAAAACGTTTAAGAGAAAATATTGAGGAAAAAAACACTCCTGAAATACAAATATTTTTAGGTTGAAAACTCATTAATAGAGGTATAACTAAAAGGGAAGTAATACCTGCTAAGCCCACATCAAATGGGGATAAGGAAGAATTAGGGAAATACTAGAAAAGAATAAATGTATGTAGTGTTTGAAATGAAACCCTAGATAGAGTCAAACTATTATCAGAGAGCCCCTCATATCAGGAAAAAAATTATAGCATGATTATATTATTTTCATTATTCTAAATTGTGATTCATATTAACTTTCAATTAAAATTACTTTTTATAATATAGTTGATCATGACTAATTGGAACTATAGGAAAAGGTAATAGAGAATCAATAGGGCGCAAAATTATTTAATTTTATTAAATGTTGATAAGGAAGACATTCACATCATAGATCATCTACGTAATAGCAAAGAAAAACAATGGTGCAAGAAAATTTAAAACTATTTTATTGAAGTCTTCCTGGTTCATTATAATAGATTAATGATTTTTTTGCATGGACCAACAAGATATTCACTAAATCATTCCTCTCTGTAGCTATAAATTATACTGATGGAATTCAATTGATTTGGTATGAAACCAAATAACACATTTTCTGTTTAGTGGCATCGAATTTTTCTATCCTTGATTTCAATTGTACCTTTAGCATGGCCACATGATCTTTATACTCCTATAACTCTTATGTTAGGGAAATTTATTATTCATGAGAATCTATATCCTCAACCATTAATGGATGAAGCTCTGTGATAAGATCTTGAAAAGTCTTTTTCTGGTCGTGTGATGTAATAAACTAAGAAATGTTTTCTTCACGAGTGGTTATATCCTCTCAAACTACGACAATATGGTGCTCATGTTGGAGAAGATGTCAGTAGTAAAATCTATACGAACCGAAGACGGTAAATAGGTGTCTAAGGGTGTATTCCTCATTAGAAAAAAATGGAAGATAATTTTAAGGAATAATATCATATATTCAAAGCCACACCCACATCCACACGTTTCGATGTCCCCTAACAGTATTGGATCTCTGACTCTATTACTTTGCTACAATATGTACGTAGTGATTAAATGGAACCACGATAGAAGGATCCTCCCTAGGTTGCGTTACCCATGTGGGGAGACTTCCCGCTCTGTAGGTGGTTCATTATATAGAAACAAGTTCATGGAATATGTTTCCATTTCAGGGGAATTCAATGACATTCCACTTAGACCAGCTTTAGTAAGGCCATGAAATTTATCAGCCAAATGTATGGTGTTTTAAGCACCATCCATGATTATAATATGATGTGATGAAGCCCCCTCTGAGTGAATACCGTGAATAACAAAACACATTCTTACAACATGAATGGGAGAGATGGAGTAGCTGGAACAAGTAAAATTGTAATAGAAGTATTCATATGACTTTACACCCATTGGAATACCCTAGCCAGTCTATCATTGGGATAGCACATTACCCACTATTGGGAATATTCCAACAATAATTAAGTAGAGGATGCTATAGGGTGAATAAATACATGAATATATAAGTCCTCCCACATCATAATTAACTATAGTTGTTGAAGGATTACTGGGGGATATTCCCTCTTCACTAGGGTAACTAGAAAGAATGATTCTCACTATAGATATCTGATCTTCTTGGAAAGATGGTATGAATCATAGGGCTCGTAGATGGTGGTCTTTCTATACATGCAGGTATGATCCCACCCCGAAGTGCGATGAGGTACAAAAATGACTCTAAATATACCCTCCCCTAATATTATATTATTCATATATGTGTCTGGGTAGGATGAAAAATTAAAAATGAGAAAAAATACTCAGCAATAAACGATGTTTCAATACTCAAGGACTTGGGACAGACATTAGAAATGTAATTTAATGTCGAACGCATGTCAGAATGTGGAAATGTGAGAGTGTTATGATATTTAATCCTGAGAAACTTTTATGTTATCCAATCATGAAAAAATTTTAATGGCCCGCTAATATGATGTGGAGGCCTCCCTTCTCGTATCTTCCCAAATAGATCATATATTCGAGAAAGGGTATGGATAACTAAGTTGATATGATGACCCTCCGCCAATGTGGATTCCATCATTAGAGTACAAGCTCTAACACTGGTGTATACATCATGATAGTGTAAGATCAATCCACTCAAAATCATTTCAAGGAAACCCCCTAATCTGAGTTTTGGTGATACATCTAACCGAATATCAAAGCCCCATGTGGTTTACCGACCCAACTCAATGGTAGCACAGTTTGAGATGAGAATTTTTTGAGACTATTGAGTTGGATGAGTTCGGATACAGTGGACATTCAGCTGCAGACCGATCACCTACAGGAATAATCATATCCAAACATAATATGAAATCATCGACCATGCTTTCATAGGATATCTATGCATCCCCACTTCCAGGACTAGTAAATCTATCGCTAATGGTGATACTAGTTTATCATTATCCCATGTATTGGCCACAATAATAAATTCATCACACATGTAACTATGGATAGTAAGTCCCTATATCTGATAGACATACCATAAAATGATACTAGCTTCACCATGGGACAATTGAAAGGTGTTAGTGCTCAAAAACCAGTGGTTTAGAAGTTCATGAAATATTTCACTTGGTGAATTGATTGAAAATGGGGAAACCCGTTTTGATTGACCCAAACTAATAGCATCCAACTGATTAGGGATCTCTAGAAAGTTTTGGTGCACCTAGAAGTCCCAGTCTCACTTGTTGGAAAAGAACCCTCTAGATTGGATATCCCATTTGGAGATCCACCCACCATTGGGGTTGATTTAGCACAAGTAAAGAATAGCCAGGAAATCTTGAACCACCAATTCAGAAGATGTAGCGCGGTGAAATTTGTGATATTCATCAATATATATTCATAAAAAAATGTCATCCTAGATTGAGGTATTTGTGATATCCCTCATTGAATAAATATTTATCTTGTCATACTCTCGAGATATCTCTTGGTGAATAGTGAATTTGCTTCGATCAACTGTTTGTAAAAGAACACCATCTTGGAGGCCAAAGCTATAAATTGTAAATTAGATAGATGATGCATAAGATATAACATTTGCTGTGAGTAGATCTCTGAAGATACCTTATTGAGGAACAATGTAAGAATGAAGGTTGTCTTTGGTGTTCTTAACCATAGACACCCTTCTCCAGGTCTCTTCCATTGATATAAGTGGAATAGCCATCTAATGTTTTCCCAAAAAGACCATATAATAGGTAACACAAATTAAATCTTTTGGAAAAAGACAAAAAAATTGAAATAGACTAAACAAGTTTTCATAATAAAGAATTTTGTGTACTGAAACCCAGAAAAAGTTTGTAGAAATCATTCTCTGCAAACTGATAGTTCACAGAACCCATGAGGTGCTGGCCCACATGGCTTTGTCCAGTGAACTAAAAAGATCACAGATCAAGTGAACCATGTACTAACCTCACTACATGGAAGGTCCAATCGCATTGTTTGGAAATTTAATGTTAATTTCACAAATTTAAATTAAGTTCAAGAATGTATATGACCCACATATGACACTCTCTATGTCGAATCTCTAACTCATCATTCACATAATCAAATTTTAGTTTTTGGTTTTAAAATTTAGTACATGGAAGAAAGAAACCTAGAAGGGTTTTTAATTCATGGAATGAAATGTTTTGTTTGAAGAAAATGTATTTTGTGAAGTTAGAGGTATACAGAAGAAGAGCGACTAAGAGGGAAATCGAAAGTGCATACTTCACTGAAAATCTGGTAAAGGACAAATTACCTGGGCCACCTATATATATTCATGGTCCCTCACTGGGTCCACATTTCTAGGAAAAACCAGTTCTGTCAAAGACCACATTCTTCATTGAAATTTCCTCCTATTCATCCAGATTAGAACTCATTCTGATGGGGGGAATTTGTATGGTCTAAAAAACAAGGCAAAGGGAAATCAAATTACCCCATAAATTTGATAAATGAAAAAAATGCATATTCCATTGAAAATTAGAAGTTGAATTTTGAAGAATCCAACTTTAAAAAAGGACCTCAGGAGGCATTTGTACTGATCTACAAGAATTTTCCATAGAAATCATCGATTGAGAACCGAAGTACGCAAATGGGGATGTCGGTGCCAGATACACTATGAAGGGTGTCATTGGAAAAAATCAGATGGAGCTATAAGCCACTGTGAACCACCCCCCCAAAACCAAAATAGTTCACATATGAGGTAAAGGTCAAGTCATCCCATGAACAAGAGAGGATTTTCATAGTATTAATGCGGTGATTACCACCACCACAAACTACAACCACCATGAAACCTTAGTCCTGTAAATCCTAGAACACTGAGACTTCCATGGGCTGGATGATTTCCCCATGGGAATCCTCAAAAGTGTTGTGCATCCCATAGATCCATATTCCTTGGAATTATATAAAATGTACTTAAGGGGAGCTGAGAAATGGCATTGGATTTTTGGGGGAGCATAGAGTATATGCATGGAAGACATCAAAGACAAATGATCGATGAATTCTGAAATTTTGAATGGATTTCAGTTGGTATAAACCCTCTGCTTCCCATGGAATGAAAGAAACCAAATAATAATAATAATATTGAACTGGACACGAACCTAAATGACGAATGTCAAACCATATGAGTGGCATGTATGAACTTCCCATTAATTGTTGGATCAATGCCCCTTCATCAATCTGGTAAACCACATAGTGCATCACTATAAAGACAAAACCATGCACCATGTAGCACTTCACAACACAGATAGAATCCAACAACATGCACAACCACCATATGCAGATGAAACCTAAGGCCATGTACCACAGTGGTATGAAAATCACATCTAGGTCTATGAACCACCTTAGTAAGTGGACATACCCACCTCCCACATAGAAATATGCATGTAGAGTTTACCCCACACTACATGAACAAGTGGTACACTGATTAGGGTTACTTTGAGCATTCCAACTTCTGGCCTCGATCATGCCCTTACATTTCCATCACATCCTCCATGATCCCTCCATAATCTAGTCTAATGGAATCAGGTAAAAGCCTCATTTAAATCCAGAAGACACATATGATAAGATCATCGGGAAAATAAGATAACCCTTTTGAGTCTAAATATCCATTTTAAGAAAGGTCACAAAGGTAATAACAACATCATTAAGGGTCCCAGGAATGTTATTAACTATATATTCTAATGGTATCCTGGGGCCCAAACATGGAATACTAATGTGAAACTCTATGTTCAAGAGATTAGTGGAAATCACCTTTTTCCCCTTCCATGAGCTCGAGTGACAAATGAAAAGCTCAATATTTCCTTCCCCTTTGAAAAGGGATAACACTCCTCCCCTTTCCCGAAAACGGCTTTAGGTTACTCTCCCTAAGGTGATCCAATAGCCTTTTTACCAGAGAGGGCTCTATATGTTCTCTAAGGCTTGGCACGAGACATGTCTGGATAGATTTCCAAACATGACTATCCTATATCTGAATACGGGTCACTAAATTGGTACATTAATTCCCCCCCTCTCATTGAGCCACCACACATACCACTTTCATCGTCCTCCTCCTTTTTCATCAGCAGAAATGGGAAGAAGTGTGGTTTTCTAGATCTATCACTTCATCATATTTATCACACCGAGTAAGAATCACATGATCATAGAGTTTGATGATGATCACAAATTCAAAACCATCTCTCAATGAACCATGCGATCTTTGATTCCTTCTCTAACAAGGATATGTTGGATTCTTGTCTGAAGTCCCAATCCCAAATGGGCATCATCCTAGTTAAAAGATCCTATAAAACCTCTAAATCATCATGGTTTTAGATCCTCCTCAATGTTTATAAATATATTCATCCTCTTCAGTATAATCTCCAAATTCACTGAAACTATGAGAACATTGATTCCTGCTCTAATCAGGATACGTATGACACATGTCTTAAGGCTTGAGCCCAAATGGGAGTCCTCTAAGGTGTAAGCCCCAACCAAACCCCCAAATCATCATGAGTCATGATCCTACTCCTAGTTCATGAAACATGGGCCTCCTCTTAGGTATGATCCCCAAATTAGATGAACAATGAGAACTCTAATTACTGCTCTAACCAAGATACCTAGGATGCATACCTAAGGCCCAAGATCAAGGGAAATTCTCCTTAAACATCAGACCTAATAAAATCCGTCAGTTCACTTGGGCATCCCCATCAGGTATATGCCACAATGTGATTCTTCCAGAAAGGCCTCCTCTATGGTGTAAGTCCTAACCATGTCCCCTCTAGTGGGATGCTTCCACGCTTAATCCCCACCCAAACGAACTACATGGAATCTAATTCCTCTCATGAGGATTTATATGAATCCAATATCATCGGTTTTACCACGACATCAAAACATCTCATATCTCCCTCGGTGAGGAAAAATTCTTATGTGCCTTATCATATGGCTCAAGTCAGCACTGTCTCAAAAAATTAAAAACCCATTCATACTTTTTTTGATCATTTTCTTCCACGGATATACCAAAGACACTAGCTTGGGAATTATTTATGTATTCATTAACATATGAACATTACTTAAATCTATAAGAGTGTCCTGAAATATGAAATAATTCCCCCAAAATTTGTGTGATGAGGTCGACCTCCCTTCCTCTCAACAAATGATGTCCTTAAGTGTGGTTTCCAAATATTATGAAAAGTGTCTATAATTGGGTAGAAGGTTTATGAATCATGGATAGAAGGCTTGTTGGGTGTATCTATCTCTACAAATAAACCCGTTGGAGACCATTCGAGGACCTCAAATCCAAAACAGGTTGATTTCAAAAACACTTAAAATCTTTCAGTCACCCATCGGGAACATGAAAATGTGGGACTCCTTCAATATGTGAAATGGATATATTGTCCAGTCCTGGTGGGACCATCTCACCCCCACCAAAAAGTTGTATGATGTGAATCGGGTTGAAACAATCCTAAAAACACTATAAACCCCAAATAAACCTAAAACCCGTATAATCCCTAAATTTCCCTAAAAACCATAGAAACACTAAAAGACTCTAAAGACACCAAACCCCCCCTTAAAACCCCTAAAATTAGATAAAACCGTAAAAGACTCCAAAAAACCTAAAATCTATAAAGGATTATAAAAATCAATACCACCCAAAAAACACTAAAAACCTCTCAAGGAACCTAAAACCCACTAATAACCCCAAAAAATCAGAAAACCTTAAAAAATCTAAAGGGCCCCAAAACCCTAAAAAATAAATGACTATTAAAACCCTAAAAACTATAAAAACCCTAAATGCTCAAAAAAACCAAAACCCTAAAAATGTTACACCCCTAAAAAACCCTGAGAACCATAAAAGACCCTTGAAGAACCTAAAGTCATTAAATGAATCCAAAACCACTAAAAATTTATAAAGACCTAAAGACCGTAAAAACCCCTAAAACCCATAAAAGAAACTAATATTTCTTATAAGCCCTAAAAGACCTAAATAAATATATACCGAAAACCCCCAAAACACATAAAAACATTAAAAAACTAAAAACACTAAAAAACCCAAAAAACCATAAAATGCATATAACCCCTATAATCCCAAAAATCTCTTGGAAAATATATAAACCCCTGAAAACCATAAAACTCCAAAAGAACCCTAAAACTATAAAACCGTCAAAATTTCTAATGGATCCAAAAAATCCTAAACCCCCTAATGGACCCTAAAATCCCTAAAAACCAAAGAGGATCCAAATAACGATAAAACCCCTAAAACACTTTAAAACTCTCAAAGACATTAAAAAATAAGGAAAAAATATTAAATGACCTTAAAACCAGAAAAACCCAAAAGACCCTCAAAACCCATAGAAACCCCAAAAAACACTAAAAACATTAAAATATCCAAAAAGCATTATAATTGCTTAAAAATTCTAAGAATCAAAAACACTAAAATGACCTAAAAGAACCTAAAAACCTAGGAAACCTAAAAAACAATAAAAACCATATTTAATCATAAAAATCCAAAAAACCAAAAAAAAACATTTAAAATACACTAATAAACCCTGTAAACTCAAAGAAACTAAATAACCTAAACCACTAAATCCTTAAAACAATAAAAACCCTAAAAACACAATACCCCTAAAAACATTAAAAATATCCAAAAAAACCTAAGTCCTCTTAAAAACATAAAAACCCCTTAAATAGATCAAAAACCCAAAAAAAATATCTAAATCCCCCCAAAACCCACAAAAAACATATGTACCCCAAAAATTCTTTAATTTTCCTAAAAACTCTTTAAAACCCTAGAACTCTAAAAATCCTAAAAACGCTAAAAACCCAAAAACCCGTAAAAAGCCTAAAAACCCTAAAACATAAAAAATCCTAAAAAACATAAAATCATAAAACCCATAGATAACCGTATATACAAAAAAACCCAATCGGCTTTAAAAATCCTAAAAACCCTATAACACCCTAAAAACACAAAAAAAATAAAGGGTTCTAAAACCCTAAAACCCCTGAAAGTCCAAAAATCCCAAAAGCATGTAAATCCATTCAAATACTGGAAAACCCCTAAATGAAAAAAATATCCTAGAAAACAAAAAAAACCCTTAAATAAGCTAAAAAAACCAAAAAAACCAAAAAACCCTTAAATACCCTAAAACCCTTAAAACATGAAAATACACCAAAACCTGTAAAACTCTAAAATCCAAAAATGGCCATAAAAATACTAAAACCTCATTAAATCCCTAAAAATTCTTAAAACCATGAATGACCAAAATACCATTTTAGAATCCCTTAAATCCCTCAAAATTCATAAAAACCCTTTAAATCACTAAAAACCCTTACACCACTAAATCCCCTAAAATCCAAAAATCCAAAAAATAAACATAAAACCCTAAAAAAGAACTAAATACTTTAAGAACCGCTAAAAACACAAAAAAAAAACTGTAAAAATCACCTACAACCCCTAAAGAGATATTAAAACCCATCAAATACACATAGAACCCAAAAACCAAAATATCCACCAAAAACACTAAAACGCAAAACAATTACAAAATCCCAAAACACCAAAATAAAACACTAAAACCCCTAAATTCTTAAAAAACATTAAAATATCCAAAAAAAACATTAAAACCCTAAAAAACTGAGAAATCCCAAAATCCCTAAAAACCCTAAATAACAAAAAAAACACTAAAAAATAGAAAACCCTTGAAAGACCCTTCAAATCCAAAATGAACATAAAAACACTAAACCATAAAAAACCTTAAACCCTGTAAATTAACTTAAGAACCATAATCCCAAAAAATTTAATAAACCCAAAAAACCCCTAAAAGATTGTAAAACCATAAAAGACCCGGAGATACCCTAAAACCCCTAAATGACACTAATAACCTTGAATCCCCTAAAAGACCCTAAAACCCACAAAAACCATAAAATACCCTAAAACAATAAAAATCCTTTTAAACCCCAAAAAATGTAATCAAAATCTATCAAGCACTAAATAAACATAGTAAACCATAAAAAGATGAAAATACAATAAAATGTTAAAAACCCTAACCCCCCCCCCCCCCAAGTCCCATAAGATCCTAAAACCTATAAGAACACTAAAAAATATCTATATCTAAAAAAAACTAAAATCCATTAAAATCCCTAAAAACCCCAAAAAACCAAAAAACACCACAACAAAAAACCCCAAACAAAATTAAAACTTATAAAAACCCCTAAAATACAAGAAAACCCAAAAACCCAAAAAATCCATAAAAACCCAAAACTATTAAAAATATAAAACCCCTAAACACTCAAAAAATCCTATAAACACTAAATATAATACAACCCCCTAAAAATCCCAAAAATAATAAAAACCTTTAAAACACCTAAAATCCATAAAAACTTGAAACCCCCTACCCTTAACAACAATTAAATCATTAAAACATCTTAAAACCCCTAACAACCATAAAAATTGAAAAATATATAAAAAAACACAAAAACATTATAAACCCTAAAAAACCTATGAAACCTAAAACTAGAAAACCCCCCCTAAAATCCATACGATCCCTTTAAACGCACAAAATAGAATAAAACCCACCGTAAACCCCTAAAAATCCATTAATACCTAAAAACAATAAAAACTCTTAAAAACCCTAAAATACACATAAAAACCATAAAACCCCAAAACCCCCTAAAAACTATAAAAACCCATTTAAACCCATTAAATCATTAAGAAAACCTAAAAATCTCAAAAACTCTAATATCTCTAAAACCCCTAAACCCCAATAAAAACCCTAAAAACCATAACAACCCTAAAAACCTAAAAAAATTAAAATCCCTAAAAAACATTAAAATCCCCAAAAAAAACCAAAACTCTACACCATGCACCATGAACCCTAAAACATACACCATAAACTATATACCCTACACCCTAAACACCACACTCGAAACCTTACACCCTACCCCCTAAACCAAAAACCCTGCATCATAAACCCAATACCCCACCCTATAAATCCTAAACCATAGAACCATAACCATATAACCTATAGACTAAACCTTAATCCCTATAACAGAAACTCTATACTCAATAAAACTTTCAACCAAATCCTTATACCCTAAACCCAAAAATACCTAAAACTCATAAAAACCAAGAACCCTAAAACCCCATAAAACCCATTAAAATCCTAAATGAACCTAAAAACCCTAATATTACCTAACAAGTCTATAAAATACTAAAAATATACTAAAACCCCTAAAACCAAAAAATACCCTAAAATAGCTTTGAAAATCACAACCCCAAACAATTATAAAAATACAAAAAACCCTAAAACCCTAAAAATCCTAAAACACAAAAAAATATTTAAACCCTCATAAAACCCATATAACCTCAAAGAGAACAAAGAAAAACTGAAAATCCTAAAACCATAGAACAAATAAATGCACTTAAAACACTTAAAAATTTGAAAACCCCGAAATAAATCATAAAACACTAAAAAATCATAAAACAGCCCAGGAAACCCTAAATACCCTAAAATAACATAAATCCCCCAAAATCTCCATAAACAATTTAAATCAGATAAACCCTAAAAGACCATAGAATCCAAATCAAACTATTAAAATACCCAAAACCCCCAATAACACCAAAAAAGTTCCATAAAAATCCCAAAACCCTAAAAAGTCTAAAACCACTAAAGAACGAAAAAAAACAAACCCTAAAAAATCCACATGAACCATAAAACCCCTGAAAATCTTAAAACACCTAAAATTCCATATTAAGAAACATAGAGACCCCCAAACCCCTTAAAATACCCAAAAAAATCCCAAACCCCCCTTAAAACCCCATAAAATATCTAAAAACATTAAAACACACAAACCTATAAAAACACTAAAAACACTCAAAAACATAAAAATTATAAAGATCATTGAAAAGATTAAAGCCCTAAAAACACCTAGAAACCCATAAAAACACTAAAAAAATAAAAATCCTAAACCCCAAAAAACCATTTAAAACATAAAATATATAAAAAAACATGAAAAAATATGAAATTTAGAAAAAATATAAAAACCTGAAAAACATGCAAAACCCCTAAAAACCCAAGAACTCCTAAAATCAATAAAAACCCAAAAAGACCTAGAAAACTGAAGAAATCCCATAAAACCATGAATTTCACTAAAATTCTATAAAAACTGAAATGAAATATAAAAAACTCTAAAAAACCATAAAACCTTTAAATAGACCATAAAAGACCCAAAAACCTCTAAAGGACCCTAAAACCCGTAAAACTACCCTAAACCCCCTAAGAGATACTAAAACCCCTAAAAGACCCCCCCCCCCCCGCCAACCCTAAAATACCTTAAAACTCTAAAAATCCTAAAGACTATAAAACCGCCAAAAATACCTTATAAATAAAATCAATAAAAAACCATAAATCCTACAAAAAAACTCTACAGGATCCTAAATACTAAAATACCCTAAAAGTATTTAATAACCCTAAATGACACTAAAAATCCTAAAAACCCTAAAATATGCTAAATTACCCATAAACCCCTAAATGTCGCTAAAAACACTAAATCCCTAAAATACGCTAAAACGCATAAATACATTAAAATCCCTAATCCCCCAAAATTTGAAAAAGGACTCTAAAAACCTACAACCTCTAAAAAACCAACCCCCCCCCTAAAAGACCCTAAAAACCCCAAAACCCATAAAATAACCTAAAAATAAAACACCCTAAAACCCCTTAAAACAATAAACCCCTTAAAACCTATAAAAACCCTATAAGACTAAAAAATCACTAAAAACCTAAAGTCCGAGAATGTCCCTAACAACCCTAAAAACCCAAACACCACATAGAACCCCTACAACCCTAAAACCCCTTAAAATACATAAAACCCATAAAATGATAACAACACTAAAAACCCTTTAGACCCCCAATAACCGTATAAAAATTAAAAACACTAAAACCCAAAATAACCTAAAACCCAAAAACCGTAAAAACACTAAAAAATCATAAACATTAAAAAAAATAAAAAACACAAAAATCCTTTAAAAACTTTGAATAACTTTACAACCTCTAAAACCGCTTCGAATCCAAAAAAAACTCCTAAACAGCCTTAAAAAATATAATCCCCTAAAAACCACAAAAACACTTAAAAAACTAAAAGAACGTAAAACCCTAAAATAACCCTAAAACCCTAAATACCATAAAATCACCAGAATTCCTAGAAAAATAAAAAACCTCTAAAAACCTAAAATCCCAAAAAACCACAAAAATTATAAAAACCCCATGAATCCTTAAAACCCCTAAAACCCCTAAAAATCATGATACCCATGAAAAAAATAAAACCGTAAAAACCCTAACTATGAATAAATTCCCAATAAACAAAAACCCCTAAAACACACATAAGACATTAACCTACACCATAAACCTTAAACCCTGTACCCTATACCATACACTCTACACCCTAAATCATACACCAGAAACCTTACACACAACACCCTGAACCCAAAACTCTACACCTTAAACCCCATACCATAAACTGTACACCATAAACCCTATACCTATCACCATGAAATCTAAAAAAACATTAAAGACCCTAACCCCACCAAAAACTCATGAAATTCATAAAAAACCCTTAAAAATCCAAAAAAACTACAAAACCCATAATATCATTAAAAATTCCAAAAAATTAATAAATATACCCAAATAAATTTAAAACCCTATAATATATAAAAAAACCCAAAATTACTAAATACCAAAACCCCTTAAACCCATATATATACTAAATATACTATAAAACCCATAAAAACCTTAAACACGTTAAAGACCCTAATTACCCAGAAAAACATAAAAAGTACATAAAAACACCACAAAATGTAAAAAAGCATAATACAAAACTATTTCAAAATAAGACACTATGACCCTATAAAGCCATAAAAATATCTTAAAACCCCTAAAATCCCAAAACCCCAAAAAACCAAAAAGAAAACTATAAAAAAAGCCTAAAAACCACCAAAAAACTCTAAAATCCCTAAAATCCCAAATAATACCCTAAAACACTAAAAAGTGACTAAAACAACCTAATAAGCCCAAAATCATTAGAAATCTAAAACACCTAAAAACCCCTAAACCCCTAAAAACTCTAAAAAATCATCATAATACCTAAAAACCCTAACCACCTAAAAATCCATAAAAACCCCTATAAAGACATAAATAAACCCTAAAACCCATAAAAACCCATGGAACCCATTAAAAAATTAAAACCCATTAAACCCCGAAAACTTTTTAAAATACCCTAAGAACCTATAAAAGACACTAAAAACCATAAACCCTTAAAAACCAATAAAACCCCTTAAAAACATTAAAACAAATAAAAACCCTTACATGATTAAGAACATATTAACCTTAAAAACCCTAAAAACCATTAATATCCCTCTGCACTCTAAAGATCCAAAAGTATTTTGAAAACCCATAATGACACTAATGTCTATAAAAATCCTTAAAATACCCTAAAACCCATAAAACCATAAACCCCCAAATACCATAAAAATCCTGAATAACCAAACAACCACTAAGAATCCATAAAAACCCTAAACCCCCATTAAAACCCTTAAACCCCAAAAGACCCTCAAATCACTTAAAACCCCTAAGAATCCATAAAACCCTTATAAATTACAAGAAACATTAAAACATAAAATCTCCTAAAACATGAAAAAACATAGAAAGTCCTAAAAATCCTACAACCCCTAAAAATATGCAAAAAACACAAAAAACCCCAAAAATGATAAAAACCCTGAAACACAAAACCCCAAATATATTAAAAACCAATAAGATCATAAAACCATAAAAATAACACAAATGAAGTAAAAGGTATTGAAACCACTAAAATCCTAAAAACGCTAAAATATATAACAAACCATTAAGGACCCTAAAACCCCTAAAACCCTAAAATTACCAAAACCACCAAAATAATCTAAAAACCCAAAAAAACATAAAAATCCCTAAAAATACCTTAATATACATTTAATAATAATTAATGTCCCAAAACACCATAAAATCCCAAAAAGTCAATAATACCCTCAATCCTCCAAAAAGACCATTATATTCAATAGAAGACTGTAAAAACATCTTAAAAACTTAAAGGACCATAAAAACCAGTAAAACCCTCTAAATATACTAAAACTTAAAAACACTAAAGGACATTCATATCCCTTAAAAACCTAAAGCCCAAAAATTCACTATAAATACTAAAAAAAGATGCTAAAACACATAAATAGCATAAAACATCCTAAAAACAAAAATTGAAACCTGAAATCCCAAAAAAACACAAAAACCCCAAAAAACACTAAAACCCTTAAGAGTGTATATACCCTAGAAAAGCTAAAAACTGAAAAACACTTAAAACCTCGTCAAAACCCAAAAAAATAAAAATACAAAAACCATGAAATCCCATAAAAATAAGAAAAAATCCCTAAGACCCTTAAACCATCAAAAATGGGTAATATTAGAAAAACATCCTAAAACCCCTAAAAATCTAAAACACTAAAACCCCCTGAAATCCATAAAATCCACAAAACACCCCGAAAACCAATAAAAGCCTTAAAAATTATAAATCCCATAAAATCCCAGAAAACATTAAAACCCCCCAAAGCATAAAAACCTTAACACCCCAAAAATCCTAAAAACCCTTAAAACCTAAAAACCATGAAACAAAAAAAAGGCTCAAAACATCAAAACCCCATAAAAACCCAAATAACCCTAAAAACCTGAAACCCCTAAAACCCTGAAATACAACAACGAACCTGAAACCTTATACTGTAAACACTAAACCATAAGCCCTGCACCATTAACCCTATACTTCACACCCTAAACCATAAATCCAACACCTAAAAATCAATACCCAAAACCAAGAACCCCCCACCAAAAAACATATACCCTACACGCTAAATTTTCAACCCGATACCCTAATCATTATACCATACACCCTAAATAATAAACCATAATCCAAAACCCATATACCCAACCCCTGAAACACAAAACCCTACACCCAAAATCCTAAAAGGACTTAAAATCCCAAAGAAACCCTAAAATAACCTAAAAACACTAAAAGTACCTATAAACATTCAAACAATCAAAAATCGTAAATTACGATAAAAAGTCCTGAAAACCAGTAACATATCCCCATAACCCATAAAACTATAACTGACCCTAAAAACCCTAATAGGTCCCTAAAACATTCTATAAAACAAAATAATAATAATAAGAACTTAAACCCCAGAAACCCCCTAAAACACACCAATAATCCATAAACGCCATAAAACCCCATAAAAGGATAAAACCCCAATAATTCCCTGAAAACCAAAAAACCCCAAAAAACCCTAAAACCCAAAAAAACATTGAAAACCCCGTAAACCATAAAATCCTAAAAACCCTAAAAATAAGAAAAACCTTAAAACCATAAAAATACCTCAAAACCCTCAATATAACCTAAAACATAACCCAAAATAACCCGAAAGATCTAAAAAATAAAAAACCATAAAAATTCCCTAAACACTTAAAACAACAGAGAAGACACCAAAACCAAAAAACACCCAAAAATCCAACAAAACCCTACAAAGACCTATAAATCAAAAAAAACTCTACAAAGACCTGAAACCCCTCAAAATCTATAAAAAGACCCTCAAGCATCTATAAAACTCAAAAAACAATAACATCCCTAAACCCCTTAAAATCATAAAAACACAAAAACCCTAAAATTCTATTAAAACCCCTAAAACCCTAAAAAGAACCTTAAAACCCCAAAAGACCCGAAAAACCAAAAAATACCAAAAAAACCCTTAAAATATAAAACCCCTAAAAACCTATTAAAACTCTCAAAACATATAAAAAATAAAATACTGTAAAATACCATACAAACCCCTAAAATTGTAACAATCCTAAAACCCCCTAAATCCCAAAAAAATAAAAAAAACTTGGAATCCCCTAAATACCCTAAAAACCTAAAAAGCCAAAACACCCAAAAACCAATTTATATCTCTAAAAGACCATAAAACCCCAAATAAACTAAAACACCCTAGAATACCCTAAAATACAAGAAATACTATAGAGAAGATAAAAATACCTAAAATCCCAAAAAGTTATAATACACCCAAAAATCCCTAAAATAATCTTGAAACACATAAATGCCGTAAAAACTAAAAGACCCTAAAAACACTATCAATTAAAGAAACCAAAAAACCAAAATACCTATAAATACACTTAATGTAATAAAATCCTTAAAACCCTAAAATCTCATACAACCCCCAAAATAAAAAATACCCCTAGACCCCATAAAAATACAAAAACACCCTAAAAATCTCAAAAAACACTAAAATTCCTAAAAACTAAAGACCCCTAAAAACCCATAAAATTCTTAAAATGATCATCAATACACTAAGACACCACAAAAGACACTAATACCGTAAAACAAAAAAGACCCTAAAACCCCAAAAACCAATAAAGACCCTAAAAACCCAAAAAAGACTATAAAACACTTAAAAACCATAAAAGGGCTAAAAATAAAAAAACCCTAAAAGCTTTAAAAATCCGTAAAACCCTGAAAATCCTTAATACCTTAAGACCCCATAAATTCCTTAAAAAACCATAAGACCCTAAAAATAAATTAAATACCATAAAAACTCTATAAAAACCATAAAGAAACCGTAAACCCCTATAAAATCTCTTAAAACACATAATAATAGAAAAAACTGGTAAAAGAACCTAATACCCCTAGAAACCCCTAAAAATACTTATTAACCCTAGGAAACCCTATGACACCTAGAAAACATTAAACACCCTAAGAACCACAAAAACATAAAAAACTGAAAAACTACTAAAATGCCTTAAACCCCCTAAACCCCAAAAATAATTTTGAACCCCTAAAACCCAATAAAATAATTATACGAAAAAATAAAACCCCAAAAAATTCATCAAAATCTTAAATCCCATAAAATCATGAAACCCCATAAAACCATAAACAACAATAAAAACATTCAAAACTAAAAAAACAAAAAATCCCAAAAAACTCACAAAATCTCAATGAAATTTAAAATAACTAACAAACCATTAAAATCAATAGAAACTCTAAGACTCAAAAAATCCTTAAACAACCCTAAAAACCCTAAAACGAGTAAAAGATCATAAATATTGTAATGGAAAGAAATCTTATAATAACTCTAAATTACCTAAAAACCTATAAACTCCCTAAAAGATCCTAAAAACCACTAAAACACACCAAAAACCGAAAACTAAAAAACCAAAAAAAATTAAATATCCTTAAACCCATAAAAATCCATAAAACCATTAAAACCAATAAAAACCCCAAGATCCATAAAAATCTATAACAAATTTAAGAACTATAAAACCCCTATAACAATCCTAAAACCCCTAAACACCTTAAAACCCATAAAACACTGAAAAACATATAACACCCCTAAAACCCATAGAATCCCTAAAAAATCCCTAAAATACACAAAAAACAAATATTACCTGAAAAACCTAAAAAATTATAAAACCCTTAAAACCATAAAATCCTAAAAACCACTAAATTCTGAATAAAACAAAAAAACACCTAAAACCCCCTATAATCCCAATTGCACAAAAAATAAAAAATCCTATTAAACCCCCAAAACCTCTATAACCATAAGAATTCTAAAATCCAAAAAAATTATAAAACCCCTTAAAACATTATGAACTTCTAAGAAACCCTATGACCCTAAAAATCCTAAAACACTAAAAAATCCCTAAAACACCTAAAAAACCTAAGAGATCCTAAAACCCTTTAAACCCCCTTATAAAACAACTAAAACACCCTAAACCCCATACACAACTTAAAAATCCTAAAAACCAAATGAAACCCTAAAAACCCTAAAAACATTAAACACCCTAAAATCCTTCAAACCATAAAACCCCTAAAATACCAAAAACACCGAAAACTGTAAAAACCCTAAAACACCCTTAAAAAAACCTAAAACCCCAAAAAATCCTAAAACCATTTAAAATCCCTAAAAACTACAAATAAATCTCATAAAATCCCTGAAAACCAAAAATAACCCAAAAACCCCTCAAATACCCTGAAATAACCAAAAATTCCCAAAAACCCATAAAACCCCTAAACCCCCCAAAAAAGCCCTAAAACACCCGAAAAACCAAAAAACTATGAATATAATAAAACCTCAAGAAACTCCTTAGAAATTCGTAAAACCCATAAAAATTCTAATTCATCTAATACCCCATAAAAACCCAAAAAATAATAAAAACCCACATAAAACCATAAAACATTGAGAGCCCCTAAAACATTAAAAATACATTAAATCCTCTATAAACAAAAAAAAATATAAATAAAGTCCCAGAATAACCTAAAACCCCTAAATTCATAAAGGAACCAAAAAACCATAAAAGTTTTAAAATCCCTAAAACTCCAAAAATGTCTTAAAAGCCCTATGAAACCCAAAACCACTAAAATCACTAAATCCCACAAAACACAGTAAGTCACCTAAAAATCCAAAACACCATGAAACCCATAAAACCCCAAAAAGAACCAACAAAACCCCCAAACCCTAAAACCCCTAAAATTCCTTAAAGGACACTAAAAACATAAAAAATACTAAGAGACACAAAAAATCACTAAAAACCCTAAAAATATTCCAAAACTGCTAAAACCCAAAAATGATCCTAAAAATTATGAAAACCACTAAAAGACACTAAAACCCATAAAAACCTTTACCGACCCTAAAAACCCAAAAACCTATAATGGTCCTTAAAAACCCCAACACCTCATAAATGACCCTAAAAATACCAAATAACCCAAAAAGATCATAAAAACTCTAAATAAACCTAGAAGACAACAAGAACCCTAATAACAATAGAGAAAACTAAAAACATTAAAAAACCCAAAAAACATAAAATTCTAAAAACACTCAAAATCCTAAAAAGACCCTAATAACCCTAAAAACATTTGAACACATAAATGTATAAAAGATTCTAGAAAAACCCCAAGAATTCTAAATGGCCCTAAAAATTTAAAAACACTAAAAGTCCTAAAAACCATAAAAAATGCATAAAACCCTAAAAACCTAAAAAAAACCCCCAAACGAACCTAAAAACACATAAAATAATAAAAACCTATAGAAAAAAGTTAAAAATGATAAACAATTTCCTAAAAACCCTAAAAGAGTCTAAAATCCTAAACCCCTAAAAACCCCAAAAACCCTAAAAACCATAAAACATTAAAAATTAAAGACCCAATCTAAAAGCCCTAAAAAACTATAAAAACATTAAAAACCATAAATTCCTCGAAACCATTAACCACTAAAAACACCAAAACGCAAAGAGAAACTTAAAAATTCTGAACTCTATAAATTACCTAAAACCCTAAATAAATAAAAATCCTTAAAACCAAAACCCCCCCAAACACTAACAAATTGAAAGGAACCTAAAATCCTAAAAACCATAAAGGGACCTAAAAACCATAAAATACCCTACAAACCGAAAATCCCTATTGGATCCCAAAAATGATAAAAACCCTAAATGACTCTAAAAACCCCGACAATAACAAAAACCCTATATGACCCTCAATGATAAAAAAACCAAAAATCCTAAAAGAATATAAACAAGTATAAATTACCCTAAAACCCTATAGAAACAAAAATATCTTAAAAAACTAAAACCATTAAAAGACCCTAAAATACCGTAAAAACCATAATACCCAAAATCTTCTAAAACACCCAAAAAAAACCTTAAAAAACCTAAAACATAAAATTTCTAAAACCCCCTAAAACCCCTAAGAAACATAAAAACTATTTATGTCCACAATAAACCCTGATAAAAACTAAAAAACAAAAATACCCCAAAATACCCCAAAATCATAAAATCCTTAAAATCCAAAAAAACCTAAAAACACTAAAAATATTAAAACTGTGAAAACCTCCCAATTCCATAAAAATCTAAAAAATATAAAACCCATAAAAACCACTAAAACCCCCATAAATCCCCAAAAAACACAATGAAACCTCCTAAATCCATTTAAATAAAACTAAACCAAAACATACAAAAAAACACTAAAACCCAAAAAAAATCATACACTTGTGAAAAAAATGTTTTTTATAACGGTAATTTTTTATTTTTTACATCGGTTTTTTGCCTAAATTATTGCAGGGTTTGTAATTTATATTATTTTGTACGTCAGTTATTTTAAAACTAACGTAAAAAAAAGAAATCTGAATACATTTTCATGTTGGTTCGAAAAATATCGATGTGGAAAATGGTTTGGAGTCATTAATTATTAGGTTTATTTTTAAATATCAGACGTAATATGTTGCTTATTTCATCGATTGTTAAATAAAAAACATAATAAACATCCCCTATGAAGCATTTTCACATTAGTTATTAGAAAACCAAACTGAAAATGAAGGTTATCATGTTGGTTATTTTCATAAACGACGTGATAAACCAGTCTGCGAATCACTTTTTAACCTTAGTTATGAAACAACCAATTTGAATATATATATATAATATGTCGGTTATAAAATAAACGACATAAAAAAACCATTCCCATGCATTTATTACATCGGTTAAAAAATAACTGATGTAAAAATCAAATTTTTAAATAAAATATTTCATTCATTAGAATGTGTTGCTAAAAAAGACCCAAAACAAGAGAAACAAGACCAAACCCACTAGACAAACCCCCGAGACACCCCCTACCAAATTCGATAGCCCCCACCCCCTGGACACCCTCTTCCCCCTAAACATCCTCCCACACTTGGACACCCCCACCCCTAGATAGCTTCCTAGACACCCTCTTCCCCTTTGGACTGCACCCCCACCCCCTCAACACCATCCCACCCACTAAATAACCCTCCACCCCCACCACGACCCCTGGAACCCCTACCCCCTTGGACAACCCCCCCTAGAAAGCCCCCTAGACACCCTCCCACCCACTAGACACCCCCCCCCCAAGACACCCCAACCCATTGGACACCCTCCCACCACATGGACAGCCCCTCCCCCCTAAACACCCTCCCATGCACTGGACAACACCACACCATACTAAACAGCCCCCCCCCCCCCCTCCGACACCCTGGTCACCCCCACACCCCTAGAAATCCCCCCTGGACACCCCACCCCCTAGACACCCACCCACCCCCATGGACACCCACCCACCCCTGGACACCCTCCCACCCCTAGACAGCCCCCAACACCTAGACACCCCTCCACCCCCATGACACCCCACCCCTGGATAGACCCTCACCCCTTAGACACCCCTACCCCTGGAAACCACCCTCCCCTGTGGACACCCTCCCACCCACTGGACAACCCCAACCCCCTAGACACCCACGACCCCCATGGACAACCCCCACCCCCTGGACAGCCCCTCCCACCACCTAGACACCCACACCACGAGACCCCCCCCCCACCCCCTGGACACCCTCCCACCCACTGGACAACCCCCTCCCACCCCCTATATAGCTCCACCCCCTTTGAAACCCCCACCCCCGGGACACCCTCTCCCTGGACAACCCCTACCCCCTGGACCATCCCACCCACCATGGAGAGCCCTTACCTCCTTGGACCCCCCCCCCCCCCGATAGGATCCACCCCCCATGAAACCATTACTATACTTTTCCAAATTATGAATGATGCTGAAACCAGACCAAAAGAATTCCATAACCTGGCGGGAATCTAAACCAGAAAAAAAATCTAAACTAGACCAAAACAAGAATAACCATAGAAAAATTAAACATTCACATGTATAACACTAAAAACATACAATTTCACCAAAAAAATTTAAATCCAACCAAAACAACTACCAAATATACAACTATTATTACAATATTCAAAATTAGATTTTACACTACAAAAAAACTAAAATCTATTCAAACCTGTGAAATATTTTGACCATTCATCTTCTAAGTGTATGACCTCTTTAAAACTATAGAGTTGAAGGTCATAAAATAGATACAAATTAAAAGGATAGTATTTAACATATATAATGAATAAGTCAAATGGAATAATATGCAAATGTTTATAAGTAAATCTTACCAGGTCAAACGTCACAGGTGTTCCAGTTGTAATAATTGCATACATAAATCTTATCATATAATATCTGCATTTGATGACGCCATGTTGTTCATGGCCATTATTTTTAAAAGAGTGTTAATTAAAAACATAATTTGTATGTAATACATCATAAAGTACAAATTATAAATGGATATTTACCATTACGTTTACAAATTTGATCTTGACACTATTTTTATTTTTTTCTATAAGTAGAACCATCCCCTATTAGAAAATAATATGAATGGGATAAATTTAAAATTCATTATGTTATATAAATCTATAATTAAATTCAATCATACAATTCCAACATATTCAGAAAACATACATGTGTATCTCCATGCACAGAATATATCCAAGAAAGTGTTTTCTCCCTTGAAAAAACACGTAACAACTAAGGATCAATGATATAAAATTAAGTTTAAGGTTATTGGTTTTTAGGTTTAAATATAAGTAATACTTGGACTGATATATGTTTCATACCTTTCAAAAAACTCATCATCCAACACTACATGATAATATTTTGTTCAAATCTTTCATCAATATAAATTGTTCTTTATTCCTCATCCATTACATGTCCTTTAGGGGAAATAAATTGCATGTCCATGAATCCATATACATATATCTCCACATTCTTATCACACATTTTATAAATATACCGAATACAAAATAGACATAAGTATACATTTTTAATAAATATAATGCAGGGGAAGGGGTTAAGACTTACATTGAAAAAATATGCACCTTGTTGATGCCAAACTTATTGCTAGTGACAAGCTCCATGATATCATTTTTCAAAACCCACACATTAATTACACATCCACAAACATGAGGTTCCATTGCAAACTCATAATGATCCGCCAAAAAATTTGAATACCTTGAAAATTTTCCAAGATTACTAAATTCTGTATCTGAAGTCATAGCCATTTGATTTTGTTGTTGTCTAGACAGTATATGTTTACCTTTTAAGTATTCCAGTTAAAATAATTAGAAAAATATATTAGTTTTCAAATGTATAAACTTTAATAAAATAATAAAATAAATGATCTAATATACATACCTTAATGTTAATGAGTCGCAGATGTCTGAATGGACATACTAAAAAGTGGAAGAAACTATGTCCAATTGTCTTCACTTTATCTATAGGTAATGGTAGTTTTGCTGATCTATCTATAATATACTCTACAGTGACCCTATGCTACTCTACCTCTAACTGTTGATGATGAAATATATCTCCTATACAATATACCAGCCCATATGAAACTATATGTCGGTTAGGATCATCAACATACAAATCACAATAAATAGGAATTTGTGGTGGAGTAGTAAGATAAAAATGGGGTCTGTAGGATGAGGTGGGGAAGTGGGGGCTACTAGCAGAGGTGGGGGATAAATAATGGGGTCTATATGGGGGTGGAGGAGTGGGAGATGTAGTCTGAAATTGGCTTTACATGTCTATAAACATAGACAGTAACGACACTCTAATATTTTCCTCCATCTTCGCATTAATATTATGAACTTTAGCCTCCAAGGATTCTTTTTTTTTATATACACTCTCAATGGAAGATGTTGAAGAACGTGGAAACACGTTTCATAATGATACACTTGTCGGATATCCTCATACTCGACTGGCATGTTCGGGCTTTCATAATGCAACAGATAAAATATCTTGCCTTCCAGCAGCTATAAATACCCCTTATGAACACTTCTTGTCATGAGAGTTAGGTATTAATTAAATGATCATATTTGTAACGATTCAAATTATATAATGAATATAATTTAGTTAAGTAAATAAAATAAATATCTTACAATCCTATTAGATACGATTCTCTATACTTCTAATAGATATTTTCCCTTTTTTCTCATCTGAGTTCTCTTCAATTTTTCAGGTCTAGATGAAGGGGATGGAGGGGCAACCTCTCTAGAGCTGGAATTCTCGGATCTCTGTTTTTGTAAAAAAAATTCCATTATTTTTTCTTCCAATAATGTATAACCTCCCTGAGATAAACTATAAGGATATAAATTTTTAGATTGGATATCCTGATGAGATATCCTTGTTTGTAGTAAATTAAGAATAATAAATCATTAATAAAACATTAATAATATCATTTAAATAAGAAATATTTAAAAAGTTTACATTTCCCATACCAAAAATGAATATTTATTCAACTTTCAAAAAATTCCCTCCATATCTCTTAATCTATGAAAGGATAAATATGACATGGATTGTCATAATTCCTATGACCAAAAACTAAATCTGATGTGAGGGTTGATTTGAAATCCCTCAATCTCCTGGCATCCATTTATAATCATTTCTTCCTAACTTCCCTAGTGTTAGGAATATCAAATGTCATCTTATAAAGAAGAGTTAAAACATATTGTACTAGAAAAATTTAAATATTAGTTAATAAATATTAAAAGATCTTACCAAAATCATCTCCCACAACTGAGATATTATCGTTGTTTCCAAACATCTCCAATCATCATAAAAAATGATTACTTTGCTTTTACCCTGAGTTGATATAATACTCTTAAATTCATTTGCATTTGGACCTCTGGGAATATCATTCTCATCAAACTCAACAAGTTTCCTATGGTCCTGGCTACAAGCAAGTGATAATTTTTGTAAATGTTTGTAGCCACATTTAACAACTCTTGAAATCTTATTTTTCATTATTGGATCACATGAGGATGACTGGGGAACATCAAGAGGAGCATGTGAAGGTTCCTCCCTAGAGGTATGATCATGATGCTTATCTCCAGAATAATTTGGTTTATCAACTGATTGATCTATCATTATCCTTCAAATAAAAAAATCAAACATTAGTTCAGAAATATACAATTTCATTTATTAGAATACTAATGTAAACAAAAAATGGAAAACTAAACTAATTTATCTAATAGTAAACATGGTAAATTTGGTAATCATGTTAAACAATGGTAAATATGGTAAACACGGTAAACATGGTAAACATGGTAGTGTAATTTTCATTCAATAAAATAATTATATATATATATATGTTTGAAAAGGTAAAATATGGTAAATTATAGTAAACATTGTAAAAATGGTAATGTAATTGTAATTCAACAAAATCAATAGATATATAAGTTATGTAATAGTAATCATGATTAACTAAACTAATTAAAATTAAAATTATCAGAAAATTCTATGTATTTGTTTTAATATTATTTTTAATAAAGAAAAAAATTACAATTTCTAACATTTTATGAAAATAATAAGTGTAAACTTGAAATAATCATATGTTACCTGTAATATTAGGAATGTATAAATGGATTGTTTTCCCAAATTCCTTCATTATGATCGTTACTTATAGCTCAAACCATGTCTTCAACATGCTCATCGTAAATTTTCCTAATCTTTCCATGTAAGTAGGGATATCGTATAAATCATCATCTTAATCAAGTAGATACTCACCAACATATTGTTTTTTCCCTAGTAGAACAACAGACCACTACATATCTGATTGATCAACTACATAGAAAATCTATTTTTCATGTGCTTTCATTATAAAAGAATCTGTTGTGTCTTCAAATATATTCATATTAATAACCATCATTCAAAATTCATCATGTCTGACAATTTTGTTTCTGATAAACCATTTTCATTTACAATAGGTTCATTAATTATATAGTAATCAACCTATTATATTTCATCAATGACTCCATAATATGCACATGATGCAGAAATTGGGTTTTTGTCTTTAGAACTTGAAAAATGCATTGCTTCTGGAAACACCAATACACTAATATTCTGAACATCACTTCTGTTGTCCTGATCATTAATAAGAAATGTATATCCATAAAGTCATACATGCACCATGTTATCACAATTAAATTTGGACCACCCACTAACCATCTTAATGTCTCTGATACATCTGATCTACCGAGAAATGTCTTTTTAAACCATGTAAAATTTTTGTTGTAGTGCTCATTCAAAATTCACATTTCTTTCTTCTTTGGATGAAATTGTTTTAACTCATTAATATACAATGTGATATAAAGTTGAGCATCAGCTATGTCATTCAACATGTATAGTTCTAACTTCTTTATCTGTTCAGCTAACAGTGATTTGAATTCCAATCCACTAATCCCCTTACCCTCATTATTAACCCGTTCATGGTGAAATGGAGGAAAAACTTTGTGCTTCACTGTATCCATGTATCTCGTGAAAAACTCTACAGCCTCCTTAGAAATATACCTCTCAATAATGGAGGCATCTGTTCATTATGAATTCTAAATATACCACTTCAATATTTTCATATACCTTTCAAAAGAATACATCCAACAAAGATAAACTGGTCCACAATGCTTTATTTCTCAAACTAGGTGAACCATTAAATGAACCATTATATCCAAAAAAGATAGAGGAAAATACATTTACAATTGAAAAATTATAGAAATTTTATCCTTTTCCAAAATTTTCAATAAATTCAGATCAATCACCTTATTACATATTGAATTGAAAAAATAACTCAACTCTATTATAGTCTTTCTGGCACAAATGGGTAATATTCCATGCTATGACACTTGTAGAAGTTGTTGCATCATGATATGACAATCATGATATTTAATACCTATGAACATCAAATCCTTAAAAGAGACAAGAAAAATTACATTTGATTAATAACCTTGAGGCACTTTGATATCATGAAGACACTAAAAAAATATAATTTTCTCCCACTTGGATAATGTATGACAAGTCAGGGGAGGAAATGTTCATCTTCAATTAAAAGTGGGAGCTAACTCCAAACTTATTCCTATTGATAGTAAGTCTACTCTTTCATTCAACCCATATTTAGTCATTCCTTTAATATCTAACAATGTTCCAATCAATCTATTACATATTTTCTTCTCCACGTGCATCACATAAATATTATGATTCACTTCCTGAAATCTACAATATGGTAGCTAAAAAAATATTGAAATTTTCTTCTAAATATGTCTATCATTACTAGATTAATGTGTCTTTCCCGATGACACATCATGGTTTTTCACCCTCTCAAAAATCACATTAGGGGATAAAGGTTTTAGAGAATTATCAAATTCTTGTGACCCAATGAATTCCTTTTTTATTCTTCTATAAGAGTGATCCATAGGCAAAAACATTTTATGACCCATGTATATTGTTTTCCTCCCATGATTCAATTGACATTATGAAGTCTATTATTCACAAATTGGACATGCTTTATGCCCCTTAATAAAGTATCCCATCAAATTTCCACACGCTATAAATTCATTTATTTTGATCATAAGCACTGAATGCAGTAGAAAATATTATATTTTATAAGAATCATACCCCCTAATACCATCCTCCCATAAAAAATCAAATCATCAATCAATGGTGATAAGAAAACATCAATATCCTTTATGGGTTTCCTTATACTATAGATTATTAGACTCTACATGACATATTTGTGCTGCATGAAAACATTAGGTGAGAGGTTGTAAATTAACAATAAAACATGCCATGAACTATTTGTGTTACTAAGGGATTTGTATGGATTCATTCCATCTATGCACTACCCATGTCTGTGATTTCTAATTTTTTTTCCAAATGTAGAATATTCATCATCAATTTTCTTCCATTTTAGACAATCAGTTGGATGTCATAGTTTTCCGTCACATATTCGCTCATCATAATTCCATATTAATATTTTTGAATAAAGTGGATTATAATATAAATGTTTCAAACAATGGTTTATAGGAAGATACCAAAATACATTGGCAGAGATATTTGTAATATCTACATAATCCTATGATTTTTCTTTCAACTTATACCGTGATATCACACATTTAGGACACTCTGATAGATATTCATATTCCTTCCTATATATCATATAGTCATTCATAAGGTAATTCATTTTATTTTATCCCAATTCAATTGAGCATAATATAATCTTGTCCTTATAATGTGAATCTGGAAGATTGTTGTCTTTTGGAAAAATGTCTTCCAAAAATTGATGCAGCTCTGTAAAACATCTCTCACTCCGTCCATGTTTCTCCTTTTGGTTAATCAATCTTAACATCACTGAAAAAAATGTACAATCCATACAACTAGGATATAATGGTTTTTTCGTCTCACCATATAGATGCGTAACTGTCGGTACTATCTAAATTTGTTCTGCTACAATATCACAAATTATTTAATCAATTCTATCAGAGTTACCATCTTTCAAATCATCATCATCAGTATATATGACATTCTGTCTAGTTCATCATGCCAAATCCAAGGTTTGTAACTTGGATTTAAACCATGAAAAACCATATGCTCTTTAATGTCTCTACTTTTCAACTTCTTCATATTCAAACATTTCAGGCATGGAAAGAAAAACATGTCACTGCTTGGAACATTTTGTTTAGTAAATTCCAAAAAAGGCATCAACTCTATCCACATATTCATTACTAATTCGATGTGCCATAATCCAACTTCGACTCATTGTTACCTATAAAAAATAACAAAATTATACATCTTGTTAAGATAGGGAAATTTTATATATATATATGAAAAATACCCTAATTTAAATGTATAAACTTTTGAAATATAAAGAAAATATATGTGTATTTGAAAAATATATGCATAAGAATGATTTAAAAAAAAGAATATAGTTAGATATAATAGAATTAAATTCATCTTGGATCCTTTATTCTCATGGTGCACAAAGAATACATCCTTGGGAAACTAGATACCAAATTCACACTTTCGTAAATAATAAATATGAAGTATAAATATTAAAATATGTGTACATTCACAACTGAAAATTACACATATCCCAATGATTTGAAACCATTGGGATTCCCCCTGAAACCATTGGGATAGAATATCCTAAAGATTTCACACACCGTTGGCATGATGGTTTTTGAAATTGACCTATACCAACGGTTCTACAATAACCATTGGAATAGAGTACCTAAAGTTAATATATGCTAATAGTGTGAGGGGGAGTGGTGTCCAGAGGGTGAGGGGGCTGTCCAACCCCCTTCCCCACTAGATATCCCCCTCGCCCCATGGACACCCACACCCCCTTGGACACCAACTGGACAACACCACCCCACATGGCATCCCCCCCACCCCCTAAATAGCCCCCGCCCATATGGACAGACGCCACCCCCTTGACACCCCCACCACTGAATACCCCTACCCCCTCTAACAATGCACTCACCCCCTGAACACCACCCCCCTTGGACACCCCCACCCCCTTGGACACCACCCCACCCCTTACCCCCTTGTAAACCCTAGACACCCCCACCCCCTATATATCCCTCTCACCCCCTGGACACCCTACCCCCTTGAAAAGCCTCCTCACACCCTAGACACCCCCCTAGGACACCCCCTGGACACCAACACCCCTTTGGATAGCCCCCACCCCTAGATTCCCCCAACCCACTTTGGATAGACCCCACCCCCCAGGATACCCCCCAACCACTCCCCCCCACCACCCCCTAGACACCCCACACCCCATGGACACCACCCCCACCCTACCCCCATGGACACCCCCCACCCCTAGACACCCAATCCCTCAACCACTGGACACCACCCCCACCCTCTGGACTCTCTTACCCCCTGGGAAAGCCCACTCACCCCCATGGACACCCCCACCCCCTTGGACACACCCTGGACACCACCACCCTGTAGGGTGTCCCCCCATCCCATGGACATCCCCCCCCCCCCTCTGCACCCCTCTGGATTCCCCCCACCCACCACCCCTAGACACCCCACCCCCTAGACACCCCCTACCCCCATTGATATGCCACTCACCCCCAACCCTCGATCACCCATACCCTTGTGGACAACCCACACCCCCTAAATAGCCCCCACACCTTTGGACATCCCCCACCCCTCAGACCCCCACTCCTAGATACCCCCTACCCCCTTGGACAATACACTCACCCATTGGAAACCCCCACCCCCACCCCTTTGGCACCCCTACCCACTTGTACAACCCCTCACCCCCCTGGACACCACCCCCACCCCTTGGACAACCCCCACACCCCCTGGACAACACCCCCGCCCCCTTGGACACCCCCTTGACACCCCCACCCCAAGGAAAACCCCCACCCCTAGATAGCCACCCATCCCCTTGACTCCCCCACCCCCTTGGACACCCCCTATATATGTACACACACAAGATAATGCACACAAAAATCATAAACTTTTATGATATCACTTCCATGGTTTATTTTACCAGAAAAGAATTTTTCATGCTGTAAAAGAACACTATGAAACTTACCATGATAGCATGAAAAAAGATATAAAATTAATATCTCAAAACATAAGTTTGGGGCATCACGAAAAATAAAAAATGAAACTGAGATGTGTGATGCTTACTTGAGTGTTGCGAATCAACCAGATAGATCTGTTGATAATAATGATGATGAATGATGTTGGAAAAACAAGGCTGGAGGGAATGACTTCGAGGAATACTTTCTAGGTTTTCTGTATGAGAGAGATGAGTCACAGGTCGCCCAACAGAAGAAAACAGAATGACTGAATATGGGGCACAACGAATTATTTAAAAGATTTATCACATTAGTTATATGATAACTGATGTGATAAAATGTTTTTTTATGATTATAACATAGGTTATTTAAAAAACAATGTAGATAATTTTTTATCATGTCGGTGATTTTATAAACGAAGTTTTAAATGGCCTTTTATCAAATCATTTAATTTATAACTAACGTGATAAAGCACCCAAATCCGATCTTTCACATTAGTTATAAAATAACTGACGTGATAAATATAATTTTAGTATTTTTTACATATACTATTTCATAACCGACCTTAAAAATTAATTCCCATAAATTTATCACATTGGTTATAAAATAACTGACGTGATAAATCCATATTTACAGCTTTCCAAGTCAGTTATATAGAACTGATGTGAAAACGCTGATGTGTTAAATGTTTTTTCCACTTGTGAAAAAACACTCAAGAACCCTAAATCCTTTAAAAACCATAACAACCCTAAAAAACGATAAAACCATAAAAACCCCTAAATCCCTCAAAACACCTAAAACCCATAAAAACTCTAAAGGACCTTAAAAACCCTAACAACCACCAAACTACATTAGAAACCCTATAGGACCATAAAAACCCTAAAACCTCCAAGCCCTCTAAATACCAACCAAGACTTGAGAAACTGTAAAATCCCCTAAAAGATCCTAAAACCCATAAAAACACTAAAAACAAAAAAACCTAAAAAACCTAATTGAAAAAAATTCATTGCCATAAAAGTAGTAAAAACTTGTAAAAAATCAATTACCCATAAAAGACCCTTAAAACCATAATACCAATTATAAAACCCCTGAAAATATAAAAACCATAATAAAATTAAAAAATCCAAAAAACATAAAAAACACAAAAAACCATAACATCCTTGAATCCCCCTCAAAATCCGAAATACTCAACAAATCCCTAAAACCCATAACTCCCCCCCCCCCAACATTAAAAAACATGAAAAACCCGAAACACACCCAAATAACCTAAAACCCCCAAACCCCCCAAAATACTAACAACACATAAAAAACCTAACCCCCCCCCCATCGATAACTCCTAAACACCCAAAACTTTTTATAACACTAAACCCTCTTAAAACCACAATAAAATATATAAAAATAGTAAAACCATTAAAATTCCATAAAAATTCAAGAAATACCTAAAATCTCTAAAACCCAAATAAAACCCCCATGATACCCTAAAAATAAAAACAAACCCCTAAAAATCCAAAATAACAAAACAAACATAAAGAAACATAAAAGCCCGTAAAACTCCTAAAAATCCTAAAACCCTAGAAAACCCTAAATAAATTCAAGAACCCCTAAATACCTTAAACCCCATAAAAACTACTAAAATATAAAAATATCATTAAAAAATAAAAACCATATAAACCCCTAAAAACCTAAATAACATTTAAAACCCAAAAAACGTTTTAAATCCAGAAAACCCCTTAAAATCGGTATAAGCACTATATTTACCAAAAACCATAAAACCCCTAAAACAAAAAAACATTCTATAAACCCTACAAACATATACAACTCCAAAACACCTAAAAACCAAATAAAATAAAAAAATCATAAAACCCTTAAACCCTATTAAACCCTAAAAACCCCATAATATCTATTAAACCATAAAACTTCTAAAAGTCCAAAAAACAATTTATAAATACTAAAATACCATAATCCATAAAAACACCTTTCAAATGATATAAACTCTAAATCAATCGTAAAAACCCTAAATACCCTTGAAGCCCTTAAAAATCCAAAAAAAAACACAAAAAACCCCAATATCTCCAAACCACCATTTAAACCCCTACAAACCATAAAAATACTAAAAATCCCCTAAGACCCTTAAATACCCTTATATACTTTAAAAACATAATACCATAGCACTAATAAAACCCATCATAAACCTAAATAAACTAAATAACCCTAAGAGAATTTAAGAACCCCAAAAAACCAATGGAAACCCAAAACCCCTAAAATGTTTGAAAACCCATAAAACCTGTAAAATACTAAAAATACTAAAAATCACCTAAAACTATAAATATCCCTAAAATCCTACAACCCCTAAAAATCTTATAAAACCTGTAAAATCTATAAAAATCCAATAAAAACCCCTTGAAAAACGTAAAAACACAAAAAAACCACACAAAACCCCTTAACCCATAAAACACACTCAAACCCCATAGGAACCATAAAACACTCTAAAATAACATAAAACACCCATCCATCAAAATAGAAATTCTAATTAAAAAATCCACTTTATGGACTAGTGGGAAACCATTATTTGCAAAAAAAAATCCAGTGCATGTTAAATAAGCTCACAGAGTTATTAAACTCTAGACTATGGTTATTTGAATTAGCCACTCTATATAATTCCCAGTGAAATGTGCTCACCGGTGTGTTAGGATCCTCCCTAAGAAGTTCTTCAAGAAGTGAGATCATTCTTTCCATTGTCTGTATGAATTATTCCAAAGATATTTTTCCTTGATTGAATCCCCAAGAAATTATTCATTCTTTATTGTTGATCCACGCTTCCTACTCCTTAGTGGCCTCAACTTGAAACCTTAATTCATAAATTATTGATATTTCCTCAATTGAGGAGTTGGGACTCATGTATTTCTCAATCATTTCTTCCTTGGAGTTAAATAAGAGCTTCAGAAACTCACCTACCTATTCTACTATTACCTTTGGTTCTCTTCTTGGATCACTATTATCTCTGTTCTTGCAGGACTTTGCTTTCCATGATTTTACCTATCTTGGACAACCTGGTTTCCATTTGTTTTGGCAGGTAATAATATTCTTTATGATCGTTTGGGTTTTTCCACTATACCAAAATGCATTTCCTGGAGTTGTGATTTCCTTTTAGCCCCTTCTTTCTTCTAGGGTTTTGTGGACATTTCCCGTCGAAACAATCCAAGTTGTCCACTAAGATTTGGCTATAGCTATCAGCACCTAAATCTTCCTCCTCATGCAACATTAATTTATCTTGGTCCACGAGACTATCAATGTGGTTCCTTAGCTCAACCCTCGAGCCTTTAGTGGGAGGATTCATCCCAAACATCTTGCTCAAATCAATGGGGGAACCACTAGTATTCACCTTCAGATGCAGCCTTTAGATAGGATGGGGTTGGAGAATGTTTGGGTCCATGGGACCCAACACACTCCCCTCCTCCCAACTCCCTTTACTAAGCACTACATCAATAACTAGGGGAACCTCTTGTATCCATGGTGGGTCGTCCACCCTCCCCTCCTCAAACATCCATTTATCAGGGGGAACCGTAGTTTGCAATAGAGACACCTCATTTTAATTCCAGGAAGTTCGGCATCTTCACGATTTCCAGCCTCTATTGCAGCACATTCATGTTCACTTTAAGTGAGTTTCTTCATCTCCATTGTAGACCTGGTATTGGAAGTCTTCTTAGAACTAGTGGGGGAATGTTGTTCCTCATTAGCTCTCGTCTCCTTGAACGGTATACCCAGTTTATATTTTATTCGATCAAACACATCATCCACCTTTGGATTTTCAATAACCCTCCTTCCCTTACTCTATGTGGAATCCGAATGATCAGTGATCCCCTGAGACTCCCTAATACTACACTGTCCACAACATCCTCCCCCTTCTCAGCGAGGGTTCTGACTGGTAAATTACATAATTCAACGGTTCCATCCTCCATAGTATTGGGAGGACCAGATGATGGTCAACCGGAGAGGCTTCACCGGCACCTGGAAACATCATGGCCTATGCGGGAACATCCAAAGAAAAAGGAAATCCAGTAGTCGTAATGTACCTTCTGAAGCCAGTGTCTCTCTCCCTCAATTTCGATGACAATGGAATCTAGAGGGCCTTTCAATAAATCAACTTCGACAAAAATCCTTGGCTGAACTGGGTGACAGAATACATTGGTGTGGGAATCAGGGAAAAGGTAGTGTCCAACCAGATTTTCTATCAACCGTAGGATCTCTGGGTTCTGAAATGGAAATGGAAGGCCAGGTAAGGATATACAGAGTGTTGAGGTCAGAGGATCACATCTCATGTGAAAATCAAAGGACCATCAGAATAGAGAGAACCTGAACCCCTTCATAGAATTCGGAGAAAACGCGCAACCATACATGAGGGCAACTTCATTAGAAAATCGATGTTGTAAATGTCTCGCATCTAAAAAGCCTACCGTAACACGGTCCTTCAAATTCCAAAAGGAGAACACAAACCAATCAAACGCATCGACTGATGGATGATCCCTTCTGAATCGGGCTAACAATGTGAGATCCAGTAATGCAGATGCTTCTGTGAACTCCAGAGGGGAAATATGAACCGAAGGAACTACATTAACAAAGTATTGAACCTTAGGGCTTATATCGATAATGGGGAAAGGAGTAATAGAAGATGAATATGTGAAATTGGAGAAAGAGGGTAAACAAGGATGAATCGAGCGTGACAGAGAAGCAGAATACCCCCTCACTTGCTGAAGCGGTTCAAGGAGGGGAGGCAGCGACGCAGACATGCCCTATGCCATAGCAGAAGGGTGATAGTGAGAGTGGGACCACAATTAACATAAAACACGCTAATAACCAAAAAATCATAATACTACTAAAACCACTAAAACAACCTGAAAACCCCAAAAAACCCAAAAACTCCAAAATATCAAAAAATCCATAAAAACCAACAAATCCCCGAAAAAACATCAAAACCCATAAAAACATAAAATCCCAAAACCCTAAAAATCAATAGAAACCCTAAAAACCATAAAACCATTGAAATACCATGAAACCCTCATCAACCATGAAATCCATAAAATAACTTAAACTAGTTTAATATAATAAAAATCCCAAAAACCCCTAAAAACCCTCACAAAGCCTAAAAATCATTAGAAATCCCTAAAAAACCCTACACACCCCTAAGTCCATAAAAACCCAAAATAAACCCTAAAAAATTTGTACAAACCTAAAAATATAAAAATTCACAAAAATAACTTGAAATACTAAAACCCCTTATAATCAATAAGACCCCTAAAAGTCCCTAAAGACCCTAAAAATCCTAAAAAGTCCAAAATCCCCTAAAAGACCCTAAAAGACACTAAATCCCTTAAAATATCCTAAGAAACCCTATAAACACCCTATAAAAACAAAGAAAACCTAGAAAAATTGCAAAAAACAAAATACCCAGAACCCCTAAAAACCCATAAAACCCTAAAACCCCCAAAAACCATTAAAAAACCTAAACCCCTAAAAAGCCAAAAAAATCCCTAAAACAACTAAAAACCATAAAATACATAAAACCCTAACCCCTAAAAATAATAAAAACTTTAAAACGCATAAAAGGAAAATAAACACCCCAAAACCTAAAAACCACAAAAAATCCTAAATTCCCAAAAATCACCTAATACAACAAACATTTTAATAAAACCAAAATAAACTCTATAAATGCTAAAAGATTACTAAAATACATAAAAACAATAAAAACCATAAAAACACTAAAATAATTCTATAAAACCTAATAACCATAAAAAAATTGGAAATAATAAGAACAAAAAAATCTTTGAGAACTCTAAAAACTCTAAAACCACAAAAAACCCCTTAAGACACTTAAAACCAAAAACCCAATAAAAACCTAAAAACCCTTAATATCAAAAGAAAAAAAATTGAAAAACAAATAACACATAAAAATATAAAAAAAAAATAAAGGAAAAAATATAAACAACCAAAACTCCCAAAAATGGTAAAACCCAAAGAACCCAAAAAAATTAAAATCTTTTAAGACCCTTGAAAACCACTAAAATTCATCAAAACACCTAAAAACCCTAAACACCAAAAAATAATATAATTCCTCTAAAGGTCCAGAAATCTCTAAACCCAATAAAAACCTAAAAACAATAAAATTTTAAATCATGTTAAAACACAATAAAGACAATAAAAAAATAAAACCCCCTAAAAGATCCTTAAAATAAAAAAGAACCAAAAATAAACTCAAAAACCCCAAAAACCTAAAAGACACTAGAAAAACTTAAACCCCTAGAAGACCGTAAAAATCCAAAAGAAACTAAATAACATAAAGACTCATAAAACACTATAAAATACCCAAAAACTTGTAATGACTTAAAATACCCCAAAGAACCATAAATGACCAAAGAACCTAAAAATTACTAAAGGACCCTAAATAACAATATATCACCATAAAGGATACTAAAAATTCTTAAATACACTATAGGACCCCAAAAAACCTAAAACCATTAAATTTCTCTAAAACCCCCTAAAAACCTATAACAGATCCTAAAAAAACGAAATACTCAAATGACCTTGAAAACATAAAAAACCCTAAAAGTACCTAAATTACAAAAAAATCATTAATCATCCCAAAAAAACAGAAAAACCCAAAAACCCATAAATACACTAAATATAAAAAATCACCCAAAACCCCATAAAATAAACTAAAACCATAAAAGACACTCAAGAAACTAAAAAAATAAGTACCTTAAAAACCATAAGATACCCTAAAACCATAAAAACATTAAAAGAACCTAAACACTGTAAAGCCCCCAAGAAACCCTAAACATATTTAAAAACCATATAACCCTTAAAAACGTAAATAACCTAATTCCCCAAAAAAAACCTAAAAGCCTAAAAAACCAAAAAACACTTAAAACACATAAAACATAAAAAAATGTCACCGAAAACACCTTGAACATAATAAAATACTTAAAAACTGTAGAAACCATAAAAACCATTGGAACCCAAAAACAACCCTAAAACATGAAATGATAATAAAAACAAAAAATAACAAAAATACCAAAAACTAATAAAATAGCCTAAAATCCATTCAAACCACTAAATCCTTAAAAAAATCTAAAAATGTTAAAAACCCAAAGAAAAGTCATAACCCCCCCCCCCAAAAAAAACCTAAGAAGCCACCATAACCCTAAACCCCCAAAACCCTAAAAAACCTACTAATTCTAAAACCCTAAAACCATTAACACACCTAAATACCCTAAAAACATAAAAACCACTAAAACCCCTTGAAAAGACCATAAAACCCATTAAAACACATAGAAAGAATAAAAACCCATAAAAAATAAAAAACTATTAAAAACACTAAAACCCATAAAAAGAAACTATAACAAAAAAAAACTAAAAACGCAAAAATAACTATAACGAACCCACCCAAATTGTAATGAAACATCACCAAAGTGGGCTTGCCTATACAGGTAAATGAACAAACACACATAAATATCTCTTGAATAACTAGAATAGAATGTACCAATAGGAAAAAAGTGGAAGAAATATTACACATCCATGAGACATGTTTTTTATTTTATTGTTTACCACTATGTGATAGGCCTTTTTGAGAGATGATTCTTATCGACTCAAGTTCATCTGGTAGAAAACCTTTTAAAACCCTAAAATCTCTAAAACCCAAAAACCATGAAGAAAAATTAAAACTCAAAATAGTCCCTAAAACCCCCAAATATTCTAAAAATTGTAAAAACACATAAATCCCAAAAACATCCCCAAAAAATCATAACAAATTTTACAACTCCTAAAACACCAAAAACCCCTAAAATCCATAAAATGTTCCCAAAACTCCTCAAATCTGCAAAACAACCTAAAAACTCCTAGAACCCCTAAAAACCATAAAAATTCATAAAACTCCTAAAACACTAAAACTTATTAAAATCCTTAAAAACCATAAAACCCTAAACATAATCTAAAAACTGTAAAAATAAAAAAACCCTAAAAAACTCTTAAACCCCTAGAAATGTTAAAAATCACCAAAAAAATAAAAATACCATCGAAATCCAAACCACCCTATAAATATTGAGAACCTCTTAAAACCTTAACAAAAACCCTTACCCATAAAAAATATTAAAAACCACTAAACCCCTTAGAAACCCCTAAAACCTATAAAACCCATAAATTCCCAAAAAAAACATTTAAACCCCTAATGCCTTAGAATACCTAAAACCCTTTAATATCATGAAGAAATAGAAAAAACCATAAATACTATAAAAACCCTACAAACCCATAAGACACTATAAACCTTTTAAAACCCCTCAAATCTATAAAAACTTACAATCCCCACAACCCCCCCCCCCCAATAAGACCTTGAAAACCTTAAAACCCATAAAAACCTAAAAGAACCAAAAACCCTATAAGAACCTAAAACCATAGTAAAACCCCAAAAGACTCAAAAAAGTATTAAACACTCCCAAATACATTAAAAACCTAAAGCCTAAAAAATCATAAAAACCCATATAAACTGTAAAACCCACTAAAACCCTAATACTCTAAAAGAACATAAAACAGCTCAAATAGTCAAAAAAACCCTAAAAACCATTAAAACCTCTGAATGACCTAAAACCCCAAAACACTGCAAAATACCCTAAAACACCTAAAAATGAATGAATAATCCTAAAACCCCTAAAAACCTTTAAATCCCCTTAAACATCCTTAAACCCCATAAAACCCCTCAGACCCCAAAAAAAATAGTAAAAATCCCTAAAAATCATAAAAAATCTAAAATCCCGTTAGAAACATAAAAACCATAAAAAACCTTAAATGCCTAAAAACCATTAAAAACCTAAAATATACTGAAACCCATAAAAAATATAAAACCCCCAAAACACCTAAAATCCAAAATAGAAGGAAAAAAACCCTAAAACACTAAAAACAACTTAAAACCCATAAGAACCCTAAAACCCCTAAAAACCCATAGAAACAAAAAAAAAACCCTAAAATCTTAAAAGATAATATAAATATGAAAAACCCTAAAAGGTAGTAAAACCCCCTGGCATACCAAAAAAAATGTAAAAATCCCTTAAAGACCAAAAATAAAATTATAAAACCACAAATATTCTATCAAACCATAAAACCCACTAAGACAACCAAAAAAACCAAAATACAATAAAAAAAATAAAAACCATAAAAATTGTAAAACGTTAAAACCCAAACCATTAAAAAATCTAAAAACCACAAAAAACCCTCAAACTACAAAAAACCATAAAAAATCAAAAAAAAAACCTGAAACCCCCTAAAAACCCTAAAACCTCTAAAAACTATAAAACCCCTAGAATACCATAAAACACAATAAAATTTCATGAATATCCCAGAAAACATTAATACCCCTAAAAAGTTAGATCCCAAAACCCCCTAAAAACATTAAAATTCCATTAAAACATACAAAACCCCAGAAAATCCTTTAAAAGGATTAAAAACCGTTCAATATTATAAAAACCATAAAAAACCCAAAAACCCGAGAAACCCTAAAAACCATAAAAACGTAATGAACCCCATATAGACTTTAAAAACTCAAATAAACCTAAAACCAATGAATATAATTAAAACATTAAAAATCCTAAAAACCCAAAAAATCTTAATAACACCACAAATCCCAGATACATCTTTAAACAAAAAAACCCTAACAAATACTAAAACCACAACTATCTATAATATCCCTTACAACCATTAATAACCATGAAAAATATAAAAACAATAAATAACCTTCAAACTCTAAAAGAACCTAAAAGCCCTAAAACCCAAAAAGGACATAAACCCCTAAAACCCAAAAACACTAAAAACTCTAAAAAGATAACAAAGACCTAAAACCCTATAAAGTCCCCTAAGAACCCAAAAACCCTCTAAATAAAAAAAGATAAAGAAACCCTAAAACCTCTTAAAATAAAACAATAACCCTTAAATCCCTAAAGTCCCTAAAAACTCTAAAAGCACATAAAAGACTCTATGGACCCAAAAAACCCTAGAAGACCCTAAAAGACACTAAAACACCCAAATAAAACCCTAATGACCTTAAAATTTCCTAAACCCTGGTAAAAATCTAAAAAACTTTATAAATTCACTAAAGGGTCCTAAAACCCTAATGGACGCTATAAAAACCAAAACCCCAAAGGAAACTAAAAACCCCTGAAATTGATAAACAATCCTAAGAACCATAATGGACCATAAAATACCTAGAAACAAAAAAGGATCCTAAAAACCCTAAAAGACCCTAAAACTCCAAAATGGCCATAAAATACCCTAGAAAACATTAAACCCACTAAAATCCCCATGGAACTGTAAAATAACATAAAACTCTAAAAAGCCCCAAAATGACCATAAAAACTCTATGTGACCCTAAAAAAGACTTGAAAAATGCCCAAAACACTTAAAAGTCCCTAAAAACTATAAAACCCCTAGAAACACAAAAAAACCCCATGAACATCATAAAAATACCAAATATACATTGAACCCATAAAATCTAAAAACCTAAAAAACCTGAAAACCTAAAAACCGAAAAAAGCATAAAAATCCAAAAAAAAACATGAAATCCCTAAAAACTCAAAGAAATCCCAAAAGGGACCTAAAAACCCTTTAAACCCCTAAAGGATCGTAAATACCCTAAACTCCTAAAGGACCCAAAATTCCATAAAATACACAAAAGAACGGACAAATCCCTTAAAACATTTAGAACCCTAAAACCCTCATAGACCAAAAAAACCAAAAAAGTCTTAAACAACCTTACAACCCATTAAAAGACCCCAAAACCCGCTAATCCGCAGAAAAACCCCTAAAAACCCAAACCCAAAAAAATAATCTATAACCATAAAACATTAAAAGTTCTTAAAAATATTTTAGAAACCATAAGAACCCTTGAAATAATGAAAAGACAATAAAAATACTAGATTATCTAAAAAATGAGAATCCTAAAAACCAAAAAATCATAAAAAACCATTGCAACCCCTAGAAATCCTGAAAACCAAAAAATACTAGAATCCATAAAACCCTAAAAACCATAAATCAATAATATCCTAGAAGGATCAAAAACCAAAAAAATTAAAAAAATAACCTAAACCCCTAAATTTTTTAAAATCCTCAAAAAACCCAAAATACCCAAAATACCATAAAACCCCGAACCTTAAACTCCCGATATATTATAAAACCTCTACCCCCACCCCAACCATGAAATACAAAAAAAAATTAAAAACCTAAAAACCCCATTAAGCCCAAATCAAACACAAAAGAAAACTGAAAACTATAAAAACCCTAAAAACACTAAAATCCCCATAAATACACAAAAAAACATTAAATCACCTAAAACCCCTAAAAAACCTTAAAACCCCTAAACTTCATTAAACCCTAAAAACGTAAAAAGAATAACCACACGCTAAACACCCTAAAATATTCCAAAAATGAAAAAAACAAATAAAAACATAAAATAACCTAAACCCCTACAAATTCTAAATACCCCTAAAACTCATAAAATCTGCAAAAAGAAATATAAAAACACTAAAGAACCCCAAAAAACAATTAAAACCCCATTGTCCAATAAAAATCCCAAAAAAAACCTAAAACCCCTAAAATATTTCTAAAATTCCTAAAAACATTTAAAACACTAAAAACTATAAAACCCATAAAAACACTAAAAATAATAAAAACCCTAATATCTATAAAACACCTAAACCCCAATAAAACCCTAAAAACCATATAATAACTATTAAAACCATAAAATCCTTATAATCCATAAAAAACATCTAAAACCCCAAAAAATAATAAATCCCTAAAACCACCAAAAATCCCTAAAACCACTAAAATGTCTAAACAAAGAAACAGAGAAAACCCTAGAATAATCTAAAACCCCTAAATACCCTATAACCATAAAAACCCTAAATCTTCAAAACCCCTAAAATCCATTAAAACCCCAAACCACTAAAACACTAAAAAGACCCTAAAAACCATAAAACCTATAAAAGATCCTAAACCCCCTAAATGATCCCAAAACGCATAAATGACTTTAAAAATATTATAAAACACTAACATTCACATAAAATACTTAAAAACAATAAAAACCTTTAAAATATTTCAAAATCGTACAACCTATAAAACCCCAATAAACCAAAAAACCACTTAATACCCTAAAATTCCTAATACCCTTAAAATCTCTATGATCCCTAAAACATCCTAAAAACATATAAAACTTTTAAAATGATGAAAACACTAAAACAACCCAGAAATCATAAAAAACCATGTAAAACCCTATAATTCCCTAAAATTATAAAAAAAACCCAAATGCCTATAAAAACAAAAAACCCCAAAATGACTTGAAAACAATTAAAACCTAAAGAGACTCTAAAACCCATAAACCCCTAAAAACCCATAAAAAACCAAAAAATCCAAAACCCGTTAAAACCCCTAAAAACTTATAAATTCCTTACAAACATTAAAATAACCTAAAACCCTCCAAAACCTAAATAAAGTAATAGACTCTTAAAACTCTAAAACTTTTAATGTCCCAAAAAATTCCTAAAAATAGAAAAATCTTTAAAAAATATAAGAAAACCATAAAACCCCCAAAACCCACTAAATACAGAAAAATCCCATTAAACTCCCAAGAAACCCTAAAACCGGAAAAAATTACAAACCAATAAAGGCCATTAAAACCCCTTAATACCTAATATAAATAACAAATCTAATAAACCCAAGAGATGCTAAAAGTGTCAAAAAACCTTAAAAACACTAAAAACCCTAAAAACATTAAAAACCCTAAAAACACTGAAAACCATAAAAATCCATTAAAACCCAAGAGGACCCTAAAACTATTAAAAACCATAAAGGACCCTAAATAAAACTAGAAACCCCCTAAAAGTCCCAAAAATCCTTAATAACCGTAAAATAACATATATATCATAAAAAACCAAAAACAATCCCTGAAAATAATACAAAATAAATTAAAAGCCAACCCCAAAAACACTAAATATCATGAAAACACCCCTAAATTATAAAAAAACACAAAACCCCCAAACAAAACTCTATAAAACCAAAAAATTAGTCAAAACACAAAAAAACTATAAAAAATATTAAATACACTAAAACCCCCTACAAACCCAAAAAATCCTAAAACATGAAAACTATAAAACCCCTGAAAACTATTAAAACACTAAAAACATAAAAGATCCTAAAACCCTTAAAAAACCAAAATTCAAAATAAAACTAAAAAAACCGAAAAACCCTAAAAAAAATAAAAACCCATAAACCCCTAAAACATTAAATAACAAAAAAACACTAAAAACAATAAAACTCATTAAAATCCTTAAAACCCTTTACCATTAAAACCCAAAAAACCCCTAAGAACTCTAAAAACGCTAAAACATATAAAAACCCCTAAATCCTAAATTCACATAAAACCCTAAAGTACAATAAAACCCACTCAAAAACCCAAAACCCCCTAAAAATACATACTACCAAAAAACACTTAAAACCCTATAAAATATACAGACTCTAAAAAAACAAGAAACCCTAAAAAACTAAAAACCATCAAAACAAAAAAAGAATCCCAACTACACCTGAAAGGCCCTAAAAACTATAAAAACACAAAATTCCCAAGAAAAACTAGATTTTAAAAACAACATGATAACCCTAAAACACACTAAAACCACTCAAAACCCCTATAAGATCATAATATACCCAAAACACCCCCACTAAACTCTTAAAACCCCTAAAATCATAAAGGACTCTTAAAGACCCGAACAAACTGTAAAACCCCTAAAGGAACCAAAACACCCTAAAGGAACCAAAAAACCAAAAAAACCCCTAAAAGTCCCTACAAAACCTAAGAACAATAAAGGACCCTAAAACCCTAAAGACAACAAAAGAAATCTAAAAACCCTAAAATCACTAAAGGACCCTAAAAAAATCCAGAAAACTAAAAACTCCCTAAAAATTTTAAAAACCATTAAAACCCTAAAAACCCTGAAACCCCATAAAATGCCAAAAGAAACCCAAAAACCCAAAAAATCCAAAAAACATTAAAAATAAAAAAACCCATGACAACATTAAAAGATCCTAAATAACATAAAATTTTTAAAATACCCTATGAAACCATAAATAATTGAAAAAACATCCAAACCATAAAAAATATAAATACACTAAACCCACTTAAAAACCTAAAAACCCCTAAAAACATTATTAACAAAAAATACCAATAACAAAACCCATAAAAACTCAAAACTCAAAAAATCCACACAAAAAACACAAAAACCGCAATAACCATTAAAAATTCCAAAAACCCAAAAACCCCCCAAAACCCTAAAAATACTAAAAATACCTAAAAATAATAAAAAATAATCCTAAAATAAAAAAATAAATGCCTAAAAATCAGAAAACCCTAATGACCCTTAAAATCCACAAATCCATTAAAACCTGAAAAACACTAAAAACCCTAATGGCCCTAAACCCCAAAAAAACTCTGAAAGAAACTAAAATCCCTAAAACCTCTATAACCCCTAAAAAACCAAAGAAACCCAAATGACCCATAAAAACCATTAAACACCATAAAACCACTAATAAACCCTAAAAACATTAAAAACACCAAAAACCCAAAGAACCGTAACCCCCCCAATACCTCTTAAATTCAAAAAATTACTATAAAAACCTTGAAAAGATCCAAAAACCCTAAAATCTATAAAATCCCTAAAAAAACTAAAAACCCTAAAAACCCTATAAAATTAAATAAAAACATAAAACCCCTAAAACATAAAAATTTCTACAATAAACTAAAAATTCCAAAACCCCCCTTAAAAACCCCAAAAAATCATAAAAATATTAAAACCCTCAATACTGTAAAAAATTCTAATGTACCTAAAAATCCCTAAAACCCAAAAAAACTCCAAAATCCCTAAAACCCATGAAATCAGTAAAACCCCTAAGAATAAGCGTGGTGTGGAAATCTCCTAACCTCGTTACCCACAACTAGTTTTGAGAAGGATGGTGGATAACTCTCTCGGTGCTCTCTCTCTCTCACGATGTGATTCCTATGGTTCTCCAATGGCGATGGTGGCGGCAGACCTTTTCCCCTTCTCTCTCGTGCTCTTGGGGGGAACTCTTGGCAGCATTAGGCTGGTGCGGTGTTCTTCGGTGGGGGAGTGGTTCATCGGAGGCATTGTGTTTTCCAAGCGACGATGTTGGTTGGGTGTTCATTTTTGGAATCTCTCACGGCCTTTCCCTCTTGCACTTGTGGGGGTAGATATCAGCGACAACGAGCCTCAACAACATTCTCCAGACCACCTATGGGAGGTTTTATCTGGCATCTTTTTCTTTTCTGAGAAGTGGTGTTGCTCAATATTCTGGCATCCCTAGAAGCACAGAAACATTGTAATTTAGTTTGGATTTGGTCTTCAAGCAACGGTGCAACTTCCTCATTTCCAATTTCAGATTCCGGATCTCGCGATGCATATGAAGATCAGAGATTTTTGGAAAGTGGTGATGCAGTCAACCCTTTAGAGCTTGGATGCACTTGAGATCTTCAGCTGATGTTCCAGATTGAATTTGGAGATACGATACCTCCATGGATGGGTCAACGTCTTCTAAGATTTAAACGGTGGACGAGATTTCATCGGTGACATGGTTTCTTGCCTCTTTGACGATGATACGCGGGGGGTCCAACTTTCTTGGTTTTCGATGCTTCAAGCTTCCCATATACTTACAGAGATGTACCTGGGAGGATTTCAGTTTCACCTCTAAAGTTGTGTCATCACTTGTTGGATGCAGAAGGTGTGGATTCAGATTGGTGGAGACATGATTGATCCAGTTTTCTGGGTTTTCAGATTTCCTTGTTTTCGATATGCGCTTAAGCACCAGGTTTGTTCCACAGCCCGATCATTGTTTCATGCTCCTGCTCCTGGCCTATTTATGTTTTGTGGCGTTCTGGTTTTGGTCCTTACTTTCTGACTGTGCCAAAGCTGTCTTTTTTGCCTCGAATTTATGGTTGAAATATCTGGTTGGATCCTTCTGTTATGGATCTATTTTTGGTGGTGGATGTTTCTGCTGTGGGACGATGTTGGTTTTGTTTGTTGGGTTTGTTTTGAGGTGCTGCGTTTTGGTTTTGTGATGTGATTTCTGGGTCACTGGAAGGGTTGTTTGAGCTGTGTGAGGGCTCCTTCTCTGGACGCTGGTGGTAGTGTTGATGCCCAGTGTTTGGATGAGCTTTTGGGTGACTGTTGTAAGTGGATCATGGGGTGTTCTTGCTCATTGTTGTCACTCCCCATGACTCATGTGCCCACCTCTTCTCTTGCTTCCCTTCCCATCACACTAGAATCCATTTTGGTTTGGTATGATGGTGCATGTGGCGGTGTTGGGATGGTGTTGTGGTTCGGCTCAGTATCAAGGGCGTGTCTCAGGAGGGGTGGTGTTGTTCTATGTTGTAGGTTTGATAAGATAAGATTGGAGTATAGGATGATGGTTACCAAACATGGTACGGTGCTGGAATATGGTGTTCGTGAGGAAGGCCTTACTCTGGTTCTACTGATTTCATGTAGATGATTACTGATGGAATTGCTGATAATAGTTATAGTGCTGCTGGATACTTGTCACTAATTGGATGGGAGATGATGATAGTGATAGTTCTGTTTTGCTATTTTGTTTCTTTTTTTGTTCTTTTGGATTTCATTTTTGCGGTTTTTTTTTGGTTTGGGGTTTAAGGGTTTTTGGTTGTGGGTTAATTGACCTCGCCCCTCCATTGTCTATTGTGTCTTGTTTGCTGTGTCTTTTTATATAATAAGCTTGGGGGTCGGGAATATCCTGACTTCCGCATCTTCCTTGCCCCTATGAAATCCATAAAAACCCTAAAAACACTATGAAAACATTAAAAACCCTATAAAACACCAAAAACATCTTTAAAAAGTCAAAAAAAACCAAAAAACACTTGAAACCCCAATAAAATCCCATAAAACCCCTAAAAAACTGAAAGACCTTAAAAACCCTAAATACTAAAAATATCCCTAAAACAATAAAAACCAAAAACCCTAAATCTTATACCTTGTAACCTAAATCATAAATAGTATACCCTAAACCCTAAACCCCAAACCCTAAACTAAAAACCCAACACCTTAAACCCCACAACCAAAACCCTACACATAAAACCCTTTACCCAACAGAATAAGCCCTAAGCTATACACCGAAAACCATAGATCATATGCCCTAAACCCTTAACACTACACCCTAAACCCCATACCCTACATCCTAAACCCAACACCCAATACCTTATACCATACACTATAAACCCTAAAACCTATTCAATAAATTCTATACCCATATCCCAATAACCTACAACCTAAACCCTATAACTTACACCCTAAACACTTACCCTACACCTTAAACCCAATACCATACACCCCAATCCCAAAATCCTACATCGTAAACCCCATAACCTACACCATAAACTCTACACCCAAAACCCTATACCCAAAACCCAAAACCATAAACCATATACCCTAAATACAACACCTTAAACCCTAAATCCTAGTCAGCCTAAACTCTAAACAAAAAACCCCTAAACCCTAAATCCAAAACCCTAAACCCTAAACCTCAAACCCTAAACCCTGGACCCTAATACCAAACCCTAAACATTACACCCTAAACATTATACCATTCATCTCAAACCATAAACCATAAACCCACTACCCAAAACCATAAACTCTAAAGTGGACACCCTAAACCACATACCCTACAACCAAACCAAAAACCCAATACCCTAAATGCTAAAACCTACACCTTAAACACTAAAATTAACATATTAAACCATATACTATACACACTAAACCCTAAACCATAGACCGTAAACCCTAAAACATGAATCTTAAACCCTAAAAACTAAATTCTATTCCTTACACCCAAAATCCAATAATCAAAAGCTTAAACCCCTAACCCTGCACACTAAAATGTATTCCCTCCACAATAAACCATAAACCCTACACCCAAAACCCTATACCCTTCACCCTTATCTCAAAACCATAAACCATAAACCATACACCATAAACCCTATACCATACACCCTAAACCATAAACCGTACAACCTATACCCAATACCATATACCCTACACCCTAAACCCTACACCCTAAAACCTATACCATATACACGAAACCCAAAACCCAAAACCGTTTACCCTACACCCTAAATGTAACGCCCCGACCCCAGTTACCCATATTTGGTGCATTATTACATAACATTTGAATGATCACAAAAGATCAAGTCTTGAAAGAGAGATTAGTTTAGTAGCCTTTGAATCACTAGATATATTCAGAAGTCTTACAATACATTATAAAGAGACAAAAAATACAACAAAATATTGTCTTCATAGACCAGAATCATATCCCCTTGTATTATCCATGAAGGTCATTCATAAAATACATCTTCACATCCTGGGAAAAATAAAAATTAAAAGGGGTGAGCTCAGATGATTAGGTAGGATAACAATATAATGGAAACTTTCATAATTAATCATAAATATTTGAGGCAATATATAACTAAACAAAAACTTTTAAACTTGAACTTTTGAATAATATAGAAAAAATAAAATGAAGTAATTCCATTTACTTATTAACATGGATATTCAACTAGTCGAATAAACACAAGCAATATCAATAACACTTTCATAATGATGGAATGCATAATGCCAGACTATCATAACCACATATTCAATGCCTTGTATAAGACTACAAATAAGATTTTGTCAAGGCCTTGTTCCAAGACACTGGTTTGTCTCATGAGACCTACCGATGCATCGAGGAGCTGTAGCGAGCTCCACCCGTCACTTATTAAGTCCAATGCATTCCTCATATGAACAGGTTTAAACATAACTTAAACATTCGTATTAAAACTAGCATACGAAATGTCAATACTTTCTCCATAAACCATGAATGGTATAAAAATAACACATACATAGTCAAACATATCACAAAACCTTCAAAACAATATGGATGTTTTGTATCATAATAAATCAACTTTAAATAAGCTTAAAATCCATCAAAGGATGTTGACATAGACGAAATCAAAACTATTTTAGAGAAATATCTCTTTTTTTGAAATCATTTAAAAGTCACATAATTATAAAATAAAAATTTACATTGGAAATATTTTTATAAGTTTGTAAGGGAAGCTTAGACAATTTTATAATGGTGTAAAATAGCTGCACATGCCATATAGGTTAAAAAAGACATTCTTACCTTAATTTTATCGAAAAGGTTAAAAAGGACCTTGTTTGGAAAAAGACGGAGAGATTCCTTTATAAACATCTTATAAAAAGTCAAAAAAGGGTAAAAATGACATTAACCCATAGTCTATAAAATAGTAAGAATTTTTTTAAATACATTTTTAAGAAACATGGATGTGGATGATAAAGAGGTCCTATTAGATAATTACGAATAAACATCCTCGGATAATGAAGAGATTGCGAAATAAACCCTTACCCTGTACTTTTCCTTGGTCGAGGGTTGATTAACCTCCTGTATAATGGTGAAATAAGTGTTATTAAATTATACATGGTTCATATACATTAATATGATATCATATATGATCTTTTAACATTACTTTATTAATAATAGCTTAGTATTATCGTCGTTTTGGGTGTTAACTTACTCATTTTATTTTATATGTTTTGTTACATAAGTCGTGTTTGTTGTGGATAGGTTTTATATTATTCATACAGAGAATGATATCAAGTCCTTAAACATTATTTTTAATCATCAAATGAGAATTATAGTTGAATGGATACAATGGCAAATGAATCACATCGCGTTCATGGAGACGGTAGTCTGTACGTACGCACGAGGGACAATATCATTATTTTGATATTAAAATATTATATAATTGGATGGTATATCATATATACATAATAATTATAATGTTATATTTATTATTTACTTCAATTAAACATCATTATCGTACCCATCCAAAATAATAATGTTTTGAATAACAATTACACCACGACGTGGAGACGGTAAGCCATACGTACGCACGTATGGTGACATGTCATTAAAAAGATAGATAGAATACTGAATATGGTTGTGCCATATTTTTAATAACATCACAATATATAGGAGATGATGGATTTATTATTTTATAATTGATATAACAATGAAAGAAGAAGTTGAATAAGAAAGAAACTTGAAAGATGGTGGTGAAAACATTACATCTTCTTTGGGTTCTTCCTTTTGATTTGATCACTAGGGCTCCATAGGTTGGCTTTATGACTAAAGTAAGGCCTCTAGGATGAAGGGAGGATATTTGAGAGAGTATTTTGGCAGAGGTAGGCAGATAAAAATGGATTTGAATGTGTGAATTAGAGTCAAGGGGGAGTTCCCTTTTATAATAGGGGTGAGGGGCACAATAGGAAAAAACTATAAATATTATTTTATAATAAACACATATTCGGTTTCTAATGGATCCAAAGTATATTATTTAAAGTTTCATGTGATGATACGTTGAAAAACACTAATCCAATATGTTTCAGACAGGTTTCGGTCACTATATTATCTTTATCTTTTTTATTTAACTCTTTGTTAAATACTTTGACATTTACCATGTCTCTTTGTATTTTTATATTATATAGTTAATAAACATACTATATACTTACAAGAGACCCCCAATTGGTCTATTAATGATACAAATATCAATATATAAGTCCTTTTTCCGAACCTTATATTTTTAGGAATGGAATATCAATTAATAGTATAATATTTGTTTTAAAAAACTCATTTATGTCAATTTTGACACTATTCAATAATTGATTTTTTTTAAAGTCATAACCACTTTATTAATTAAATAAATTCATTTAAGCAATCCTAAAATGTCATATTAACCAATAATATTTGTGTATGTCATCAAAACTTTTAAATTATATTTATTTTAACATTTATAATACCAATTATTTGATTCTTTCATTAATAATGAAAATGTTTCATCATTATTGTGTGATAAATAAATTTAATTCATCAATGTCTAAAAATTATTAATAAAATTCCATTACATAGGAAATATTTTTAGCTTTATAATTAATATTTATATTTGAAAATATAACATATATAACCCTATTTAATTTTTTTTCTAAATCATATCTGTTTATGTAATTTTTGTATTTACCTTTTACTTAATTAATATAAAGTGTCATTATCACTTAAAAGTGGATCCATGGGGTCCAAAAATCGACACAAAGATTCCCATGGACGGAAATGTATCTACCAATAGGGTTAGGACACGTTTTAGGGTAATTTATTTTTATTATAATATTATTTTTTACCATTATTTATCGGATTTCCCCTTTAACCATGGTAAATAAAATATTTACCGAAGTAATTATTCAAAATGTCTAAAAATAAAATTTACCTATTTACACAATTTGGAACTACTGATTCTAAATATTTAATCCATTTTTCTAAATTCAAAACACAGAAGTGGCAGAAATTAATTTAAAATTAATTCCCGTTGTTAAAAACAAAAAGTGTGTTTTTAAGAAATAATAATTATCAAAAGATTGGCACTTCCTTATGTCTATTTTAAATGTGAAATTATGTCCAATGACCAAAATTGGATTAAATGGTAAAAATATAATCTAGTTATACTTTAAAATCACTCAAATTTTTAGTTTATCACTATTAATTATTTTTATTAAAAAAAGTTGTTTTTAATTATAATTTAATAATTTTCACTATTCTTCAAAATATGAAAGTTATAAGAAAAGTACCAAAAATTCACCCTAAGCTAATTTAGATATTCCAAATCCAAAAATGAAGTCTATTTTGAAAGATAAAAATTATAAAATTTCAAAAAGTGGGTATTACTATTCATGAAAGCTAGTTTGATTGGTTGTGATGTTTGTTAGAACTCGAAGTTGTGTATAAAAAATGATACTGTATTATTCAAAGAGATGCATACCATGGAATCTTTTGTTGTTACATTATCTCCTCCTTCAAATAATTTTTTCCTTGTAATTTCTAGAATACTACTACATGAAAAGGCATGGGTGGTTCTTCATCATAAGTTCCTCGGGTTCCCACGTTGCCTCTTCTATATTTTAGTTTCTTCATAGAACTTTTACTAGAAAAGTCGTCCGGTTTCTCAGCACTTGTTCTCGCGTATCAAGAATCTTGACAGGATCTTCGCAATAAGACAGATCGGGTTCCAATTCTAATTCCTCATAGGTTAGTACATGCATTGGGTCAAGCATGTATTTTCTCAATAGAGATACGTGGAATACATCGTGAACATTGGAGAGACTTGGCGGTATTGTCAAACGGTAAGCTATGACCCCAATTTGTTCTAGAATTTCAAAAGGTCCGATGTACCTGGGACTCAATTTACCCTTCTTACCAAAACGTATAACACCCTTCCTTGGATATAAATTCATGAAAACATGATCTCCTACCTAAAATTCCAAATCCTTCCTTCGGTTGTCAGCATAGCTCTTCTCCCTACTTTGAGCAACTTTGATGTGGTTTTGGATTACCTTCACCTTTTCCATCGTTTTCTCAACAAGTTCTGGACCTATAATTTTTATTTCACCAACATCATCCCAACTGGTTGGTGTGCGACATCTCTTTCAATTTAATTCTTTATATGGTGCCATCAGAATATTTTAATGGAAGCTATTTTTATAGGAAAATTCTACCAGAGGTAAATATTGATCCCACATTCCTTGAAATTCAAGTGATCATGATGTCAACATGTCTTCAAAGGTTTTAATAGTCCATTCTGATTGTCCATCAGTTTGGGGGTGGTTGGCAGTGCTCAAATAAAGTTCAATATCTAGGTATTTCTGAAGACTTTTCCAAAATCTTGAAGTAAAATGGGGATCACGATAAAAAACAATCGATAGGGGTACTCCATGAATACTCTTCAATAATATATAGTCTTTCTAGATGTTCAAGTGGTAGATCCTCTCTTATAGTAAGAAAATGTGATGACTTGGTAGGACGATCAACAATGACCCATATTGGATCAATCCTTCTTGGATTCTATGGTAGTCCCATGACAAAGTCCATCGTGATATTATCCAATTTCCACTCAGGTATGGGAAGAGGTTGCAATACTCCACCAGGCTGTTGCCTTCCAGCTTTCACTTATCGACAAACCATACATCTTGACACAAAATCAGAAATCTCCCTCTTCATGTTGTCCCACCAAAAATGTTCCTTCAAATCTCTATACATTTTGGTGTTCCCATGGTGTATAGAGAAATTGGATCTATGAGCATCATCCAAAAATTCCCTTTTTAGATCAGGTATATCGGGAACACAAAGTCTCTTCCTAAATCTCAAAACCCATCTTCATATACAAAGTCACTCAATCTCCCATCATTCACAGCTTTAATCTTCTTTTGAAACTCCTCATCATAGTTTTGATAAATCTTTATCCTTTCTAGTAAATATGGTTTGGCAACCACTTGAAAAAAGCATTGATGTTTCACCTTCCATGGTAATTCCTATATCCATCCTCACTTGATCCATGTATATAGGATCCTTTTCAACTCTCATCTTGTTCAAAACTCCATGATACTTTCTACTCAAAGAATCTTCCACCATATTTTCCTTCCCTGGGTGGTAGTTTATCGTGAAATCATAATCCTTGAGTAGTTCAAGCCATCCCCTTTGCCTCATATTGAGTTCTTTCTGTGAGAAAATGTACTTCAAACTCTTGTGATCGGTGTATATCTCACATTTTTCACCATAGAGATAATGTCTCCATATTTTCAAAGAAATGATTACAACAGCTAACTCAAGATCAGGAGTAGGATAGTTTTTCTCATGAATTTTCAGCTGTCGTGATGCATAGGCAATAACTCTATCATTCTGCATAAGGACAGAACCAAGTCCTTTCTTCGATGCATCACTATAAATAACAAACCCATCATTCCCCGATGGTAGAGTCAATATAGGAGAATTGACTAATCTTTTCTTCAGTTCTTCAAAGCATTATTCATAATCTTTTGTCCAAACAAATTTTACCCCTTTAAATGTGAGCGGTGTTAATGGGTTAGCCGGTTGGGAAAAATTCTGGATGAAATGCTGATAATAACCTACTAAACCAATAAAACTGTGTACCTTGGTTATACTCATTGGTGCTCGCCATTTATGGATTTCCTTAATCATAGAAGGATCAATAGAGATTTCATCCTTAGAGACAATATGGCCAAGAAAAGAGATATCTTGAAGCCAGAATTCACAATTTCTATTCTTCCCATATAATTCATGTCTTCTAAGAGTCTTCAGGATAATGGAAAAGTTATTTTCATGATCTTCATAGATTTTTGAGTATACCAAGATATCATCAATAAATACCCCTACAAAATCATTGAGGTATTCCTTGAAAACACGGTTCATTAGATCCGTGAACATAGAGGGTGCATTAGTCAATCTAAAAGGCTTTACTGTAAACTCGTAATGCTCGTACCTTGTTCGAAATGCAGTCTTCGGAATGTCTTCCTTCTTCACACACAACTTATGGTATTCAGATCGAAGTTCAATATTTTAAAAGTATTTAGATCCATGAAGTTGGTCAAATAAATCATCAATGCGAGGTAGCGGATACTTTTTCTGTATTTTTATAGCATTGATTTCCTTGTAGTCAATACATAACCTCATATATCCATATTTATTCATAACAAAAAGGATAGGAGATCCCCATGGAGAAACACTTGGGAGAATAAATACCTTATTACTCAATTCCTCTAGTTGTTTCTTTAGTTCAACTAATTCCACTATGGCCATTCTATAAGTAGTCTTCGATATGGGCCTTGAACCAGGAATTAAATCAATGGAAAACTCAATTTCTCATTTTAGAGGATGACCAGGTAAATCTTCTAGAAACACATCAACATATTCTATCACAATAGGTACATTATCTATTTGAACATTTGTTTCCTCACCCAAATTTTTTTCATTCTCTTCCTCCCTAATAATTGAATTTAGTTGAGCTATTGGGGGTGGATCTAGATAAGAATTAGTTGGTGACAATTCTGCCCTAAAGATAAGGTGTTCTTTATCATCATCATCATAAATTGTAACCTCCTTCTTCTTACAATAAATCTTCGCATCATGGTCTGAAAGACAATCCATACCAAAGATTATATCAAACACAATCCTAGGTATATTGTTGAGATCAGCAGATAAATAACATTTATATGATCTGATGGGAACTGATTCACAGAAAATTTATTACGATGATACTTCCCTTAGGAGTTTTAACTAACAACTCCATTTTTAGATAAAATTGGAAATATCTAATTTTCCTAAAAAAATTGGGAAGATTTAAACAATGAAATGATCCAGAATCAAATAATGCATTTTCTAAACTTGAGGAAACCATTAAATTACATGCCACCACCTCTTTTGGAGCTTCAACCTCAGCAGTAGTAATAGAATAATTTTGGCCTTGATCCCATAGCCTTTTCTGAGGTAAGTTCCCCTGACACATAAGACATTCATTTTCATAATGTCCCATCTCCCTATAGTTGTATCATTGAACATCGGTAGCTTCTTTCTTCCCCTTACAATCACGAGCTTGGTGGCCTTTTTAACCACACTTTTAACAGACTCACATTCCTTTGAAGCAAGTTCTGGGGTGTCTCTTCCAACATTTACTGAAAAATGGATAATAAACTTTCCTTTTTCCCCTTATTTCCATTTCCAGAGTGATCAGTAGATCTCTTCTTCTCTTTCTTTTCTTAAAAGTCATAAGACTTAGAGAATTATTTTTCTGTATTGATAGCACATGAGACAATATCTTCGTATAATGAGAATGTTTGTGAGACTAATGCTCGATGGAGAAAAGGTTTTCACCCATCAACGAAATGATCAATCTTACTTCTTGGGTTACGTATATAATCCTCAACATACCTTGAAAACTTTGTAATGTTAGCCTCATACTTTGCGACATTCTCATCCTCTTTTTGCCTCAAACTCAGAAATTGCCTTTCAATATCTGCTTGATGGTCACGAGGAAAGTATTTTCTAAAAATAGATCTTTGAACTCCCTCCATTCCATATTTGATACTTCATCATCTTCCTTTGTGTTTTTTTATAAATGAACACCATTGGTCAGCATCTCTAGTGAGGCGGTAAACTGCCATGATAAATTTTTCCCTTTCACTACTCCCCAAGGCATGGAATATTTTCTCTATGGAATTTATCCATTGATCAGCTACTAAGGGATTTTTACTCCCATTTAATGTTGGTGGTTCTTTCCAGATGAAGTGATCCAACATTGATCCTCTACGCTGCGGATCAGGGTGCCCCATACTGGTAAGGTTATTATTCGTAACCTGAGTGAGTTGTCCCAGTATGGTGATTAGCTGATCAGCACCAGTTGCATCACTAGATCCACTATAATTATCTTGAGCGGGAGGGAAATCCATAAATGGAGTGCGTGCATTGATACAGTTTTCATTTCTTCCACTAGGCGCCATTTCTAAACAATGGCCTAAACTAGATTAGTTTATGAATTGAAATACATAATTCCAAACTTGTAAAACACTTAACACAAATTGAATAGTTTATGGATATAATCCATAATCATAAAATTATTTTTAAGGAAGTATTGTAGAGACCCGAAGCCTGATATACATGGACATTACATTACTTTTGCGGAATACTTAGTACATAACAAAAACACACACACCAGAATCGTAATCGTTTAGTGTCTTTGGAAACTCGGAAAAAAATCTTCTAATCGTGGTGAAAGATCTTCAACATATCCCATAAAGATCTTCCCTTTTTTACCTAAAACCTTTCTTTATATCCTGGGGAAAAGAAAACATAAAAGGGTGAGCTAAAATTCCCAGTAAGGGTAAACAAAAGAAATATCAATCACATCATATTCATAAGAACATCACATTTTGGAAATCTTAACCTGCAAAAGAGATCATAATTTCATAACATGGGATAAATCATAGTAGTGAAATGTAATCCCTATAATCATAACTTAAAACATGAAACATTGTGTCATACACACATAATCATAGAGAATCATTTCTTGTTAGTCAAGACTCATTGCCAAGACTATCTTAGTGGACAAAGTCCCTTTTTGAACCGAGTCACCCTCGTTTCAGTCCTGTTTCACTAAACCGGTATAACCTATCGTTCCAGTCATGTCTATCTCATGAGATATAAAATCTTTACCCAATGAATTGGAGGGATATATAGGTCCCACCCTTCTCATAATGAAACCATTCTTATGTGTGCCACAAAAATCATAAACCATACGTCATAGAATAACCCATGTAATAAAAATGGGAATATTAAACATCGTGACATCATAAAACAATTCATATAAGATAAAGGAATTCATAAATATAATTCCATCACAACATAATCAAATCAATGTAATAATAGGGATAGAAATGGAACCCTTTATTATCTTATATGGAAAATAATTTTGATAAAACACTTGAACTCCATTCTTGAGGAAAATATCCTTTCTACTTCAAAAACACTTTTCCTTTCCTAACATGTCATACAATTCTAAACTAAAATAAGTTGATTAAAAATAAATTTGAAAACTTGTAAATGAAGCTTCTTGGAAATAATGTTTTAAAAATCCATTCATGCCGTATAAGTCAAAAAAACATTCTTCTCGTACTTTTGTCGGAAAAGTCAAAAGTACCTCGTACTGAAAATGAAAAAAGATTATTTTCATATCTTTTACTAAAAACTCACTAAAGGGTAAAATTGGATATAAACTATTGTAGAAGGATATAAACATTACATATTGGGGAAACATGGATATGGATGATAAAATACACCCCAGTAAATTCCAAAGTATAAATAATCTCGGATAAAAATGAGATTGTGATATTTCCCTTACCTTAGGTCCGATATGCTTTGTACGTGTCCGAACCTCTTGTATAATGATTTAAATAATGTTATTGACATATTACATAATCATACTTATTTTTATGATATCATATATGGTCATATTCTTAGCTTATTATTCATAATATTTCATTACTACTTGTTATTTGGGTGTTTATTACTTTTTGTTCTTATGCATGTTTTGTCCAATAAATTCATATTCTTATCTTTAGGTTATAGATACCTCATTTCCAGAATGGTATTAGTGTAATATATATCATATTAATTCATTAAATTCATTTATATAATCATTATTAAATGAAGATTATGTAAAACGAGTCGCATCACATCGTGGAGACGGTATTCCGTACGTACGCACGAGTGATGATATCATTCCTATGATCGTGGAATTGTATTGGAGTGTACGTATACTATTTCAGAATCAATATCACTTTATAATAGTCATATATAGTCATTATTTACACCATTATACCCATCCAAGTAAGGTGGTGGTGGAAAATAGATTACACCACGGTGTGGAGACGGTATTCCGTACGTACGCACGCGTGGTGATTTCTTTTTTCGTAGGATGGATAGATGATGAAATAGGGTTGTTTCATACTTATAATAACATATCAGTATATGAGAGATACTAATTTTATTACTTCATAATGAAACAACTAAAGTAGAAGAAGTGGAAGAAGAAATAAAGATGAAAGAATTGGAAACGGACATTACCTCTACTTTGAAGTGCTTCTTTGAGACCACCTTTTAGGGCACTAAAACTGGTCTTTGAGGAAGACCATGAACCTCTAGGATATTTCTAGGGAGGTGTAGAAGACAATTTGGTAGGTTTCGTCCGAGCTTTAAGGCTCAACGTTGTGTGACGAAGAGAGGGAGGAGGTGCCCTTTTATAAAGGAGGAGAGGGGTACCTTTGGAATAACTAAAACTATTATTTTATTATAAAGATAAATTCGGTTTTAAATAGCTCCAAATTGATTTATTTCGAAGCTAAGGTGGGTATGGGTCGAAATCCTCTCATCTAATAGAATTTATACAAGTTTTGGTCATTATATTAACCTTATCTTTTAGTTTTAACTCTTAGTTAATTAGATTAACATTTACCATGTCACTCTGTATTTTTATATTATAAAGTTAATAAACATACCATATACATCCAAGCGACCCCCAAGTTGTGTTTTATTAATATATATAACCTTATATAAGTCATTTGGCTGAACCTTATATTTTTAAAAATAAAATAACAATTAATAATAAAATATTTGTTTTAAAAAACTATTTTATGTCAATTTGGCACTATTCAATAGTTGATTTTTTTGAAACTCATAACAGAATAATTACTTCGAAAAAAGTAAATTAAATCAATACTAACATGTCATATTAACCTAGAAAATTAGTTTAATTCATAAAAAGTCTCAAATTATATTTACTTAGGTATTTATAATATCAATTATTCTAATTTTTCACTATTACTGTAATTACTGCATCATCATTGTGTCACAAATAAAGTAAATTATTTAGTGTATAAAAATTACAAATAAAATACCATTATGTAGGAAATATTTTTGGCATACTAATGAATATTTATAGTCAAATTTATCTTATGTATATCCCCATATTAAAAATGTCTTAGTAAATAAACTTTGATTTTAACTCTTTTAACTCTTCTTTGAATTAAATAATAATAAATGTCCTAATCTAATCCAGGTAGGCCTAAATGGTCATATTTTATTCCTAAGGTTGTTTTTGGTCGAATTACACTTATCCAATAGAATTTGGACATGTGTTAGGGTAATAATAATATCATTTTTACCCTTAATTACCCTATTTACTTTTAACCGTGGTAAAAAAAGTAAAAAGTTACTATTCACCAAAAATTATTTTCATCTCATTGAACCACATTTTAGTCCTTGATATTAACCGTGTCTCTCAGATTTTTGAAATTCCACTCACATAAGCGGTAAAATTAAGTTTTATGAAAAAATTAGTTTTTTAACTACCACTCAGTGGTTTCACTATTCATCAAAAATTGAAAGTTTTCAGAAAAATACCAAAATTTCACCCTAGGCTAATTTCGATATTCCGAATCTAAAAATGAAGTCCATTTTGAAAAATAAAATTTATAAATTTTCAAAAAGTGGTTATTACTATTCATAATGGCTAGTTTTAATAATATTTTAATAGCATATCATTGTTTAGTGAAACTCGGTATTGCGTACGACGCAAGCTATCGAGGAAGGTCGCGATTTCGTGTAAAGAAAGACAATAAAGTGTTCTGTGTAGAAAAAGTATCCTTTTATGATATATATAACAAAAAAGTCTCGGGTGTTACATTCTACCCCCCTTAAAATGAATTTCTCCCTTGAAATTTGTCACTTTGTAATAAACAGATGAGGATACCTCTCCCCCATCATACCCTCAAGCTCCAATGTAGCTTCTTCTACTTAGTGGTTCCTCCATAAAACTTTCACCAATCAAGTGGTCTTGTTTCATAGGACTTTTTCACTACGATCCAGAATCTCTATCGGTTGTTCTCCATAAGAAAGATCTTGATCCAGCGGTACAACTTCTGAGTAAGTACATATGAAGGATCAGGTATGTACTTTCTCAGGAGAGATACATGGAACACATCATGAACTTGAGAGAGATTTGGTGGAAGCGCCAATCGGTAATCTACCTTCCCAACACGATCCAGTATTTTGATAGGACCGATATATCTAGGGCTCAACTTCCCCTTCTTTCCAAATCTCATGACCCTCTTCCAGGGAGATATTCGTAAGAACACTTTATCACCCACTTCAAACTCTATGTCTTTTCTTTGGTTGTCGACATAACTTTTCTGTCGACTCTAAGCTGCTCTTATGTGTTGTTGAATAGATCTGACCTTTTCTGCCATGTCATCAATGAGATCATGTCCTAATAGCTTTATTTCCCCAACTTCATCCCAGCAAGTCGGTGTCCTGCATTTCTTTCCATAGAGAGCTTCATAAGGAGCAATCTAAATACTGGAGTGAAAGCTATTATTATAAGAAAATTCAACCAATGGTAGGTGTTGATCCCAACCACCTTTGAAATCCATAGAGAAAGCTCTCAACATATATTCTAGAGTTTGAATTGTTCTCTCAGACTGACCGTCTGTCTGACGATGATAAGTAGTGCTGAAACATAACTCTGTATCCAGAGTATGCTGAAGACTTCGCTAGAACTTTGAGGTAAACCTCGGATCCCGATCAGATATAATAGAAAGTGGTACTCCATGCAATCTTACCACTTCCTTTACATATATCCTGGCAAACTGATCGAGAGAGAAATCCCCTCTAATAGTAATGAAGTGTGAAGACTTTGTAAGACGATCAACTATGACCCAGATAGCATTATTGCCATTGGATGTTTTAGGAAGTCCTGTGACAAAGTCCATAGTGATGATTTCCCATTTCCATTCGGGTATGGGTAATGGTTGTAACATCCCCTTAGACTTCTGTCTCTTAGCATTAACTTGTTGGCAAACCAAGAATCCAGAGACATATTCAGCAACATCTCTTTTCATGTCATCCCACCAGAAGTACTCTTTTAGGTTCCCATACATCTTCATGCTTCTAGGATTAATAGAGAATGAAGAACTATGAGCCTCATCCAGCAGCTCCTTCTTTAATTCGGGGATGGGAGGAACACAAACCCGATTCCTGAACTTTATTATCCCATCACAATCAAGGTTGAATTCAGGAACATTTCTCACCTTCTTTTGTAACTCGACATCCTCTTTCAGTGACTCTTTAATCTTCACATGTATAGATGGTTGAACATTCATTTGAGAAAGATACGATTTCCCCCTTCCATTATAATTCCAATATTCATCCTTTGTAAATCCATAAATATTGGATCTTTTGTGATCCTAATCATGGATAAAATGGAATGGTCTTGTTGACTTAATGCATCTGCCACCTTGTTTTCTTTCTCAGGGTGGTAATGGATTGAGCAGTCGTAATCCTTAATCAGCTCCAACCATCTTCTTTGGTGCATATTCAGCTCCTTTTGTGTGAAAATATACTTTAAACTTTTATGATCAGTATAAATATCACACCTTTCACCATAAAGGTAATGCCTCCAAATCTTTAATTCAAAGATTACCGTAGGTATTCCAAATCATGTGTTGGGTAATTTTGCTCATGGATTTTCAACTATCGTGAGGCATAAGCTATCACCATATCATTTTGCATAAGAACACACCCTAATCCCTTCTTGGATGCATCACTGTAAATCACAAACCTTTCTCCACTACAAGGCAGTGTGAGCACAGGTTCACTGGACAACCTTCTGTTCAACTCCTTGAAATTCTCTTCACATTCCTCCATCCAAACAAACTTAACTCCTTTCCGAGTCAACTTGGTGAGTGGATTAGATAATCGTGAAAAATCTTTCACAAAACGTCGATAATATCCAGCCAACCCAAGAAAACTTCAGATCTCAGTTACTGCTGTTGGTCTCTACCATCTTTCGATAACCTCTTTTTTTGCTGGATCCACATATATCCCCTCTTTTGAGATTATGTGACCCAAAAATGAAACTTTTTGAATCCAAAATTCACACTTGGTAAATTTGGAATAAAGCTTCTCCTTTCTCAAGGTCTTCAATATAATTCTCAAGTGATCTTCATGTTCTTCCTTTCTCTTTGAATAGACAAGAATATCATCTATAAAGACTACCACAAACTGATCAATATAGTCTCTAAAGACTCTATTCATTAGATCCATGAAGATAGCAGGGGCATTAGTAAGACCAAATGGCATCACTATAAATTCATAGTGTCCATACCTTGTACGGAAAGCCGTCTTTGGTATATCTTCCCTTTTGACCCATAATTGATGATACCCTAAACGAAGATCAATCTTGGAAAAGTATTGAGCTCCGCGTAGTTGGTCAAATAGGTCATCAATGCGCGGGAGAGGATATTTGTTCTTGATAGTGATCTTGTTAAGTTCTCGATAATCAATACAGAGTCTCATTGATCCATCTTTCTTCTTAACAAACAGAACAGGTGTTCCCCAAGGTGATGCACTAGGGCATATGAACCCCTTATCAAGATTCTCTTGGAGTTGCTTCTTCAATTCCTGCAACTAAATCGGATCCATTCTATAAGGTGTCTTTGAAATAAGCAAAGCACCCGGTACGAGTTCTATTGAAAACTCAACTTCACGATTCGGTGGAAGACTTGGTAATTCCTATGGAAAGAAATCATCAAACTCCTGTACAATGGGAATATTCTTAATCGTGAGTTTCTCACCAACCATTTGAGATAAATAACCTTCATTTAGTGGAATCAATACCCATAAAATGGAAGAAATTTCCACTGGAAGGTTATGTTCATCCTTTCATCGATAGACGATCATAGATTGATCTGGAATATGAAATGTGACTTCCCTTCTTTGAAATTGATATGATATCCATGTAGAGAAAGCCAATCCATGCCAAGAATCACATCAAATTCCACTATAGGAAGGATCACAAGATTTTTAAGAAGCAAATTCCCACAAACTTCCATCGGAGAAGAATTATAAACTTTTGATGTGACTGTTGTGCCATTAGGGGTTGTCACAGCTAACTCAACATCTAACTGTTGAGGTAATATGGTGATATCCTTAGAAAAGTCTTCAGAAATAAAGGAGTGGGTGGATCCAGAATCAAATAAAACATTTTCTACTTTAGAGTGGATGGTAAGTGTACCTTTCACGACATCGTTATCGTACTCCACATCGCTGATAGAAATTTCATGTGACTTTCCTTTGTCTTTAGACTTAAGAGTTTTTTGACGTCGACCAGCATCATCAACCCTTGAATTAGGGCATTTATTGGCATAATGTCCCAACTCCTTGAACTTGAAACATTGAAGTGTAGTAGGTTCATTCTGTGTATCCCTTCCTTTGTTTTCATTGTTATACATCTTCTTCCCATCATCGCGGCATTCAAATTGCCGATGACTTCTCTTTCCACATTTGAAACATTTACTTGTCCCTTTAAGATAACTCCCTCCATTTTTCTTTCCACACTTTGAGCATAAGGGAAAGCTCATCTTCTTTTCAGTGTGCTCTTTAGATTTTCCTTTGAATTCCATTTTCCTCTTATTATCAAACCCATATGACTGATGGGTTACTCCAATTTCCATCTCAACATTGAGAGCACATCGAACGATTTTCTCGTAGCTATTGAAGTCCCTTATGGCTAAGGCCCTTCGAAGACTTGGTTTTAAGCCACTAAAGAATCGATCGGTCTTACTCTAAGGTTGGATAATAATACCAGAAGCGTACCTTTCAAGTCTTGTAAAATTTGCTTCATAGGTACCAACAGATTCATCATCCTTTTTCTTCAGTTCGAGAAACTCTTTCTCCATCTTTGTTCAGAGAATACGAGGGAAGTACTTATAGAAAAATAAGTTCTTGAACTCGTCCCATTCCATGGACTCAATTTCATCCCTTTGCCTCGTATTCTTAATAAGATTCTACCATTGATCAGAATCACCTTCCAAACGATAAACTGCTAAGATGACTTTATCATGCTCAGTACATTGAAGAACTGAAAATATCTTTTCAGTAGTACTAATCCATTGTTCAGCAACTAATGGGTCATTAGACCTGCTGAATGAAGGTGGATGCTATCTCATGAAAGATTCAATAGAATATTGCTCCCTTCTCTGATCATTTGGAAGTCTAGAATGATTCATAGCTTGTATAAGTATATCAATATGATCTTGCACTCCATCTCCTATAACATTTGTTTTTTCAGGAGGAAAATCATTGCATTGTCCATTGCATTGATCAACACGGTTCTTTCGGGTTCCAGCAATCGTCTAAAACCCAAAAAGAATAGTGTGAGAGGAAAAAATCATGCTAGGGAAAACAACATAATAAAGGGGGAGTACCTTCAATATCTAACATCTTAGGTTTAAATTCTCTGATCGTTACCGTAGTTCTAGGACTGTATCCTATACGTATACTTATCCTTAGGGACATCCCAAAACATACCTTAGAAATATCTCTAGGGATCTCACTAACATTTTCGCATCCCAGTTTCCAAAGGTTGACTAAACCTTTCCTCTGATACCAACTGTAGATACCCGAAGCCTGACATACATGGGCATTACATTACTTTTGCGGAATACTGAGTACATAACAAAAACACACACACAAGGATCTTAATAGTTTAGTGTCTTTGGAAACTCGGAATAAATTCTTCTAATCGTGGTGAAAGATCTTCAACATCTCCCATAAAGATCTTCCCCTTTTTTTACCTAAAACATTTTTTTATATCCTGGGGAAAAGAAAACATAAAAGGGTGAGCTCAAATGCTCAGTAAGGGTAAACAAAATAAATATCAATCACATCATATTCATAAGAACATCACATTTTAGAAATCTTAACCTACAAAAGAGATCATAATTTCATAACATGGGATAAATCATAGTAGTGAAATGTAATCCCAATAATCACAATTTAAAACATGAAACTTTGTGGCATACACACATAATCATAGATAATCATTTCTTGTTATTCAAGACTCATTTCCAAGACTATCTTAGTGGAAAAAGTCCCTTTCTGAACAGCTTCACCCTCGTTTCAGTCATGTTTCACTGAACCGGTATAACCTACCGTTCCAGCCTTGTCTATCTCATGAGATATAAAATCATTACCCAATGCATTGGAGGTAGATATAGGTCCCACCCATCTCATAATTAAACCATTCTTATGTGTACCACAAAAATCTTAAACCATACATCATAGCATAACCCTTGTAATAAAAATGGGAATCTTAAACATCGTGACATCATCAAACAATTCATATAAGATAAATGAATTCATAAATATAATTCCATCACAACATAATCAAATCAATGTAATAATAGGGATAGAAACAGAACCCTTTATTATCTTAGATGGAAAATAATTTTGATAAAACACTTGACCTCCATTCTTGAGGAAAATATCCTTTCTGCTTCAAAAACACTTTTCCTTTCTTAACATGTCATACAATTATAAACTAAAATAAGTAGATTAAAAATAAATTTGAAAAATTGTAAAGGAAGCTTCTTGGAAATAATGTTTTAAAAATACATTCATGTCGTATAAGTTAAAAAAACATTCTTCTCATACTTTTGTCGGAAAAGTCAAAAAGTACCTCGTACGGAAAATGACAAAAAATTATTTTCATATCTTTTACTAAAAACTAAAAAAAGGGTAAAATTGGATATAAACTATTGTAGAAGGATATAAATATTACATATTGAGGAAACATGGATGTGGATGATAAAATACACCCTAATAAATGCCAAATTATAAACAATCTTGGATAAAAATGAGATTGTGATATTTCCCTTACCTTAGGTCTGATATGCTTTGTACGTATCCGAACCTCCTGTATAATGATTTAAATAATGTTATTGACTTATTAAATAATCATAATTATTTTTATGATATCATATATGGTCATATTCTTAGCTTATTATTAGTAATATTTCATTACTACTTGTTATTCGGGTGTTTATTACTTTTTGTTCTTATGCGTGTTTTGTCGAATAAATTCTTATTATTCTCTTTAGGTTATAGATACATCATTTCCAGAATGTTATTAGTGTAATATATATCATATTACTTCATTAAATTCATTTATATAATCATTATGAAATGAAGATTATGTAAAACGAGTCGCATCACATCGTGGAGACGGTATTCCGTACGTACGCACGAGTGATGATATCGTTCCTATGATCGTGAATTGTATTGCAGTGTATGTATACTATTTCAAAATCAATATAACTTTTTAATAGTCATATATATTCATTATTTACACCATTATACCCATCCAAGTAAGGTGGTGGTGGAAAATAGATTACACCACGGCGTGGAGACGGTATTCCGTACGTACGCACGCGCGGTGATTTCTTTTTCCGTAGGATGGATAGATGGTGAAATAGGGTTGTTTCATACTTATAATAACATATCAGTATATTAGTTATACTGATGTTATTACTTTATTTTGAAACAACTAAAGAAGAAGAAGTGGAAGAAGAAATAAAGATGAAAGAATTGGTAACGAACATTACCTCTTCTTTGAAGTGCTTCTTTGAGACCTCCTTTTAGGGCACTAAAATTGGTCATTGAGGAATACCAGAACCACTAGGATATTAATGGGTAAGTGGAGAAGAAAATTTTTCAGGGTTGGGCCGAGCATGAAGGCTCATTTTTGTGTGAGGAAGAGAGGGAAGAGGTGCCCTTTTATAAGGGAGGAGAGGGGTACCTTTGGAATAACTAAAACTATTATTTTATTATATAGTCAAATTCGGTTTTAAATAGCTCCAAATTGATTTAATTCGAATATAAGGTGGGGAGGGGTCGAAATAATCTCATCAAATAGAATTTAGACATGTTTGGGTCATTATATTAACCTTATCTTTTAGTTTTAACTCTTAGTTAATTAGATTAACATTTACCATGTCACTTTGTATTTTTATATTACATATTTAATAAACTTACCATATACATCCAAGAGACCCCCAAGTTTTGTTTTTTTAATATATATAACCTTATCTAAGTCATTTGTCCGAACCTTAGATTTTTATGAATAAAATAACAATTAATAATATAATATTTGTTTTAAAAACTATTTTATGTCAATTTTGACACTATTCAATAGTTGATTTTTTTTGAAACTCGTAACAGAATGATTACTTCTACCAAAGTAACTTAAATCAATCCTAACATGTCATAGTAACCTATAAAATTAGTTTAATTCATAAAAAGTCTCAAATTATATTTATTTAGGTATTTATAATATCAATTATTCTAATTTTTCACTATTATAGTAATTACTGCATCATCATTGTGTCATAAATAAAGTAGATTATTTAATGTATAAAAATTAAAAATAAAATACCATTATGTAGGAAATATTTTTATATTTCTAATGAATATTGATAGTCTAATTTATCTTATGTATAAACCCATATTAAAAATGTTTTAGTAAATAAACATTCATTTTAACTCTTTTAACTCTTCTGTGAATTAAATAATAATAAAAGTCCTAATCTAATCCAAGTGGGCCTAAATGGTCATATTTTATTCCTAAGGTTGTTTTTGGTCGAATTACACTTATCCAATAGAATTAGGACATGTGTTAGGGTAATAATAATATCATTTTTACCTTTAATTACCCGATTTACTTTTAACCGTGGTAAAAAAGTAAAAAGTTACTATTCACCCAACATTATTTTCATCTCATTGAACCACATTTTAGTCCTTGATATTAACCGTGTCTCTTGGATTTTCGAAATTCCACTCACAAAATCTGTAAAATTAAGTTTTATGAAAAATTCAGTTTTTTAACTACCACTCAGTGGTTTCACTATTCATTAAAAATTGAGAGTTTTCAGAAAAATACCAAAATTTCACCCTAGGCAAATTTTGATATTCTGAATCCAAAAATGAAGCTCATTTTGAAAAATAAAATCTATAAAATTTCAAAAAGTGGTTATTACTATTCATAACGGCTAGTTTTATTATTATTTTAATAGCATATCATTGTTTAGTGAACTCGGTATTGCGTACGACACAAGCTATCGAGGAAGGTCGTGATTTCGTGTAAAGCAAGCCAAGAAAGTGTTGTTTGTAGAAAAATATTGCATTGATGATTTATATAAAATAAAAGTCTCTAGTGTTACAAGTATATACTCATAAAACATTCATAATATTTTGTAAATAAAATTAGAATTATCCTAAGCATATCTCCCAGGAGTGTCGTAACCAAGAGTGCAGCAAGGCCCATTGTCGTGTAACAGTTCTCGTTCGAGTCTAGATCAAAGAATTATTTTCGGGTTTTACCCTTAGGTACATTTGTTCCAGAGCCGCCTCTACTTGCTCATATCCATATAGGGATGTATTTCTCGAAAAACTCACAAAATCTCTACAATACCAAAGTTCTAGGAAGTTCTTCTATACTAATCCCCAAATTCTATCTTAGGGCTATGTGCTCTAATCAGAGTTTATCTAAATCTAGTTTCTAAGGTTTATACTAAATTTACTCAGATAACAATGGTAATGCCCCGTCCCTAGTTACCCAGATTCAGTGCATTATTACATAACATTGGCATGATCACAAAAGATCAAGTCTCGAATGATTGATTAGTTTAGTAGCCCTAGAATCACTAGATATATTCATAAGTCTTACATTACATCATAAAGTGAAAGAAAAATATAACAACTTCTTGTCTTCATAGAACACACTCATATCCCCTCATATTATCCCTGCATTTCATTCATAAAATACTTCTTCACATCCTGGGAAAAATAAAACATTGAAAGGGGTGAGCTCAGATTCTTAGTAAGGATAACAATATAGCAGAAACTTTCATAAATAAGAATAAAAATTTAATGCAATGTATAACTAAAACAAAATCTTTTTGAACTTGAACATCAGAATAATATGGAAAAAATAAAATGAAGTAATTCCATTTACTTATTCACATGGATATTATACTAGTATAATAATCACATGCAATATCAATAACCACTTTCATAATGATGGAATGCATAATGCCATACTATCATAACCACATAGTCAAGGCCTTGTGCGAAGACTAGAAATAAGATTTTGTCAATGCCTTGTGCCAAGACACTAGTTTGTCTCATGATACCTACCGATGCATCGAGGATCTATAGCGGGCTCCACCATTCACTTATTAAGTCCAATGCATTCCTCATATGAACATGTTTAAACATAACATAAACATTCATATTAAAACTTGCATAAGAAATGTAGATACTTTCTCCATAAACCATGAATGGTATAATAATAACACATCCATAGTCAAACAAATCAGAAAACCTTCAATACAATATGGAAGTTTTGTATCATAATAAATCAACTTCAAATAAGCTTAAAATCCATCAAAGGATGTTTACATAGATGAAATCAAAACTATTTGTGAGAAATATGTCTTTTTTTTAAATCATTTATAAGTCACATAATTACAAAATAAAATATTTACACTGAAAATATTCTTATAAGATAGTAAGTGAAGCTTCGATAATTTTATAAGGGTGGAAAATAGCCGCACACATCGTATTAGTTAAAAAAGACATTCTTACCTTAATTTAGTCTAAAAGGTAAAAAGGACCTTGTTTGGAAAAAGATGGAAAGAATCCTTTATAAACATCTTATAAAAAGTAAAAAAAGGGTAAAAATGAATTTAACCCATAGACTATAAAATAGTATGAATGTTTTGAAATACCTTTTTTAAGAAACATGGATGTGGATGATAAAGAGGTCCTATTAGATAATTACGTATAAACAACCTCGGATAATGAAGAGATTGTGAAATAAACCCTTACCTTGTACTTTTCCTTGGTCGATGGTAGGTTAAACTCCTATATAATGGTGAAATAATTGTTATGAAGTTATCCAAGAATCATATACATTAATATGATATCATATATGATCTTTTAATATTGCTTTGTTAATAATATCTTAGTATTATCATCGTTTCGGGTGTTAACTTACTCATTTTCATTTATATGTTTTGTTTCATAATACATGTTTGTTATGAATAGTTTGTTTATTATTCATATCTAGAATGATATCATGTCCATAAAAATTATTTTTAATCTTAAAATTATAATTAGACTAGAATGGATATGATGGGGAATGAATCTCATCGCGTTCGAGGAGACGGTAGTCCGTACGTACGCACGGGCGACAAAATCATTCTTTTGATAATAAAATATTATTTAATTTGATGTTATATAATATATACAGAATAATTATAATGTTATATTTATTATTTACTTCAATTACACCTCATTATCATACCCATCCAAATAATAAGGTTTAGAATAACAATTACACCACGACGTGGAGACGGTAAGTTGTACGTACACAGGTATGGTGACATGTCATTCAAAGGATGGATAGAATACTGAATATGGTTGTACCGTATTTATAATAACATAAAATTATATATAATATACTGGAGTTATTATTTTAGAATGTAAATAACAAAGAATGAAGAAGTTGAAGAAGAAAGGAACTTGAAAGAGGGTGGTGAAAACATTACCTCTTCTTTGGGTTCTTCCTTTTATTTTGATCAAAATGGATCCATAAGATGGTTTTCTGACTAAAGTAATGCCTCTAATATGAATGGAGAATAGTTTAAGGGGTATTTGGTCCGAGTTTGTCTGAGCCAAATGGCTTTGAAAGTGTGAATTAGAGGGAAGGGGGAGTGACCTTTTATAAGAGGGGGAGGGGCACCTTAGGAAAAGCTAGAAATATTATTTTATAATAAATTCATATTCAGATAATAATGGCTCAAAAGTATATTATTTTATGTTTAAGGTGGTTATAGGTCTAAAACCACTCATCCAATAGGTTTTAGAGAGGTTTGGGTCACTATATTAACTTTATCTTTTTGATTTATCTCTTAGTTAAATAGTTTGACATTTTCCATGTCTCTTTGTATTTTTATATTATATAGTTAATAAACATACTATACACTTCCAAGAGATCCTAAATTGGTCAATTAATGATACACCTATCATTATATAAGTCCATTTTCAGATCCTTTTATTTTTAGGAATTTAATATCAACTTATAATATAATATTTGTTTTAAAAAACCCATTTATGTCAATTTTGACACTATTCAATAATGGATATTTGTTAAAGTCTTAACAACTTTATTAATTTGAACCAAATTCATTTAGGCAATGATAAAATTTCATATTAACCAATAAAATTCGTGGATGTCATCCAAAATTTCAAATTATTTTTATTTTAACATTTATAATACCAATTATTGGATTCTTTCATTAATAAGGAAAATACTGCATCATTATTGTGTCATAAATAAATTTAATTATTAAATGTATAAAAATTAAAAATAAAATATAATTATCTAGGAAATCATTTTATATTTCTAATTAATATTTATAGTAAAAAATATAACATATATATCCCTATGTAAAAATTGTTTTTCTAAATGATATACGCTTATGTCATTTTTGTATTTACCTTAACTTAATTAATATAAATTGTCATTATCACTTACAAATGGATACATGGGCTCCCAAAATCAACCCAAATATTCCCATGGTTGGAAATGTATCAAAAAATATGGTTCGGACATGATTTTAGTGTTATTTATTATTATTATAATATTATTTTTTACCCTTATTTACCGGATTTACCCTTTAACCATGGTAAATAAAATATTTACCGAAGTAATTATTCAAAATGTCTAAAAATAAAAGTTACCTTTTTACAAAATTTGGAATTCCTGATTAAAAATTTGGAATCCATTTTTCTAAATTCAAAACACCGAAGTGGCAGAAATTAATTTAAAATTAATTCCCGTTGTAAAAAAAAGCGTATTTTTAAGAAATAATAACTATCAAAAGATTGGCACTTGCTTATTCCAGTTTAAATATAAAATTATATCCAATGACCAGCATTGGATTAAATGGTAAAAATATAATCTAATTATACTTTAAAATCACTCAAATTCTTAATTTATCACTATTAATTATTTCGATTAAAAAGTTATTTTTAATTAAAATTTAGTAATTTTCACTGTTCATCAAAATATGAATGTTATCAGAAAAGTACCCAAATTCAACCTAAGCTAATTTAGATATTCCGAATCCAAAAAATAAAGTCTATTTTGAAAGATAAAATTTATAAAATTTCAAAAAGTGGGAATTACTATTCATAATGGCTAGTTTGATTGGTTGTGCTGTGTGTTAGAACTCGAAGTTGCATACAACACATGCTACTTTATTATTCAAAAAGAAGCGTACCATGGAAGCTTGGGTTGTTACACTAAACCCTAAACCATTTATCCTAAAAACAATACCCATAATACTAAACCATAAAGTTAACAACCTAAATCTGATACCAAGTTCCCTTTACCCTAAACCGTACACCCTAAATCCTATACCCTACACCCTAAAACCAAAACCCAAAACCCAATACCCTATATACTACAAATTAAAACAAAAAACCTATACACTAAACCATTCACCATAAATCCAAAACATAAAACCCTACACCCATATCCCAATACCCTATTGCCAAAACCCTAAACTCAACACTCTTAACCCTATACCCTACACTATAAACCCAGAACCTAACACACTAAACCATATACCCTACCCCATAAAACCTATAACAAAAAACCTAAACCCTATACCCTACACCCTACACCATTATCCCCATACCATACACCCTAAAACCAAAACCCAACATCATAAACCCCATACACCTTAAACCCTACACCTAACACCCTATACCCTATACCCTACACTAATCACCCAAAAACATATACCCTATAATTCTAACTCTATAGCTTTCACACTAATACAAAAACCATAAACACTACACCCTAAACCCCATACCCATCACAGTAAAATATAAACTCAACATACTAAACCCTAAACCCAACACACTAAACCATAGATCATATACTAGAAGCACTAAACTATACACCTAATACACTACACCCTACACCCTGAACCCTAAAAAATATATCCTAAACCTTATACACTACACCTTAAACTCTAAGCCCTACACCCTACACACTGTACCTTACACTTTATACCATAAAACATACATCATACACACTAAACCCTATACACTAAACCCTAAACCATACACCCTAAACCATATTCTATAGACCATAAACCCTAATCCCTACACCCTAAACCTTATACCATAAAACATAAACACCACAAACCTATTACTCTACACCGTAATCCCTGCACCCCTTACCCTATACCCAACACACTAAAACCTACTACCCAAACCCTATGACCTATACTTTAAACCCTGACACTACACCCTAAACCCTAAATCCTATATCATTTACCCTATACTACAAACCTTACACCCTAAACACTACACCCAACACCAAAGACCCAAAACCCCTAAACTATACACCCTAAACCCTAAACTCTATAGCATAAATGTTGTACCCAACACCCAAATCATTAAACATTACACACTAAACCCTATACTCTATACCATAAACCCCGAATACTATAACCTAATTCTATACATTGCACTCTAAACCATACAACCTATTACCTAACCTTAAACCCTATACCACAAACCCTATACACTTCACAATAGAACCCCAAACTCTAAAACCCATAAAACAACCAAAAAATATGTAAAAACCCTAAAATTCCAAAATATTATCAACCAAAAAATATATTAAAATCAATAAAATCAATAAAACCCTAAAAACCCTAAAAACACTAAATTTCATAAAAAACTAGAAAACCATAAAAAGCCATATAAAACACTAAAACAACTGACAAAACCCTAAAAACACCAAAACCCTAAAAATCCAAACATACCAAACAAAACCCTAATAAAATATTAAAAATCCTAACAAACCCAAAAAACCCTAAAAATGCTAAAAAACCCTAAACCTAAAAATGAAACAAATCCCTAAAAACACTAAAAACCCAACAAAACACTAAAAATTCATTAAAAACCTTAATGAGCCAAAATATACCAAAAATATCCTTATAAACCCAAAAAACACACAAAAAAACGTAAAACCCCTAAGTCCCTAAAAGAACCCTAAAACCCATAAAACTCTGAAAACTCAAAAAAACCATGTAAACCGTAAAAAAACTCTAAATACCTTAAAAATCATAGAACACTAAAAAATCCTAAAAGAATAAAAATTCTAAAAACCATAAAATCCCAAAAATCACTAAAAAATCTAAAACCCCTAAAACCCTTAAAAATAACCTAAAATCCATAAAACTCATAATATCCCCTAAGAACCCAAGATGCTCTTAAAAACCCTAACATCCCTAAAACCCATAAAAACTCTAGGAACACTAAAACCCCTAAACCCCAAGACCCTAAAACTATAAAAACCCTAAAGGCCCAAAAATAATACATTCCCCTAAAATCCATAAAAAATCCTAGAAAATATAAAAAAACCTTTCCCTAAAAACCCTAAAAACACTAAAGTATAAGAAAACACGAGAACCCCTAAAATAACTTTAAAACCCCCAAAAAAATACCCTAAAATAACTAAAACCCCTAAATTTCGAAAAATACCCTAAAAACTAAATATCCCTAAAACTCCTTAAAACCAAAAAGACTTGGGTTAGGGTTTCCTCCAAGCAGATCGGTGGCTATGTTGACAAGCTTCAGCAAAGGTGCAGTGTGATGTCCTGGTTCTCTCAGATGCTGGTTCTTTGGCCATCTTTTCAGGAAGATCCATTTTACAGCGAGCTTTGCTGTTGCTCCGAGCTGCGAGATGGAAGATAGCGGATACAGAGAGCTCTAGGTCGATCTGTTAGTGGTTCACTTGGTTCGAAGGCGTGCATGATTAGATATACTGGTCATCAACTTGCGTTGAAGATTCAGGTTTGGCTTTCTTGTCCCTTGGATCTTTCTATTTTTCTCACTGTTGACCTGGGGTGGCTCAAGATGTGCTGGGATCTAGATGATTTTTTGGTCTACGGTTTTTCGGGGTACCAAAACAGTTTTTTTGATCCCCTGCATTCTGCTGATAATCTTGGATGGAGCCTGTTTCTTATGGATGATCCTGGATGGTTCGCATTCTGCTGCAATTTGGTTATGGTTTATGCTTTCCTTTGGTTCAAATGGAGTTATTTTGGTCTTGAGATGCTGGTTTTGTTTGATGTTTGTGATATGAAGTGTTGTGATTTGGTCGTGCTTTGCGGTCTTTGTGTTGATGGAAGGGCCCTTTGGGCTGAGGTGCTGGCAGTTCTTCACCGTTGGTTATGCTGCTGGGTGCGCTATGCTGGAATGTTGTTTGTTTTTTGGCTGAGATGCGTTGCTTATGTCTTTTCTTCTGGTTCTGGTGACTCTGATCAGCAGGAAATGGACATGTTGCAATTTTGGACTGTGTTTTGCGGTTTTATTGCTGGTGTGGTTATGATTCGATGTGGATTCTAGCTTTTGGTTCTGCTGTCTGGTGTCGGGTGTTTTTCTGTCGTTGGGTGTTGTGGACTTGTTTTTGGGTGTGCTACTAGGTGTGAGTTGCTGAGGGCTGATTGGTTTGAAGGTGATTGTTGATGTTGGTGCTTGGATAGGGGTGTTGCTTCGCCCCGAAGTGATGAGCGTGAGATTTATGACTATGGTGTTGATGATTCTATGCTGTTGGTGGTGGATCTTCTTGGTGAGAAGGTGTTCTATGCTGGATTTTGTGAGCAAGGATGCGGGTCATTGGTTATCTATGAGCTGTTGGATGCTAGATAATGCTGGATGATGGTGGTGGATGCTTGGTTTTGTGTGTCCTTTCTTTTTTCCTTTTTTGAATTTTCTTTTTTTGGGGTCTTTTGCGTCTAGAGTTGTAAAGGGTTTTTGGGTGTGGGTCGTTTGACCCCTCCCAACCCTTGTCTGTTGTGTCTCTTTTTTTATTTCAAATAAATTGGGGGGGGGGGGGAGGTGGTGAATAGTCTGACCCCCGCATCTTCCTTGCCCAAAAATGCTATGAAAACCTAAAAAAATTAAAAAAAATAAAACCCACTAAAACACATAAAACGCATAAAAATCCACAAAAATATAACAACCCCTATAAACCACATTTAATCATAAAACCTTACGAAATCTCATAATAACCTAAAACCCCTTGAAAAGATGGAAACCCTTACATAGACTAAAAAACTAAAAACTATAAAATACCAAAAGACCCCTAAGAAGTGTAAAAATTGCAAAAAAAAACCCTAAGAACCCTAAATACCTAAAAAGCCTAAAAATATTTAAAAACCCTAAAAACATTTAAATACCACTAAATATTACAAATACCCTAAAGGCCATAATAACCCGTAATAGAACCTAAAACCCCCTAAATGGTAAAGAAAGATGAAAAACATATAAATTGGAGTAGGATCAAAAAATAAAAAAGGACTGTAAAAACCCTATATAAACTAAAAAACAAAAAAAAAAACAAAAAATCCTAAAAGACACTATATCCTATAAAACCATTAATGAACCTAAAAACCATTAAAAACCCAAAAAATCATAGAAGGAAAACAAAAACCCTTTAAAACCCAAAAACTCCAAAACTAACTAAATTTATCTTAAAACCCCAACACACCCTAAAATCCATAAAAACCTAGAAACACTAAAAATCCCTAATAACCCTAAAATCGAGATAAAATCATCAAAACCATAAAAATAATAAAACCCCAAAAATTAGTAAAAATGACTGAAATCCCAAAAAAAATAGTTAATGAAACAAAAAGAAACGAAAAAATACCCTAAAACTCATAAAACACCATATAAATCTTGAATGCTCTAACAAAATGAAGACTCCTTGAAACTGTAATACCCTAAAATAACTTTTCAAATAATAAAAAACAAAAAATCCATAAAAATATTAAAAACCCTAAAAACTATTGAAACTATATATACTCTAAATACACAGAAGAACCTGAACACCCTAAACCCATTAAAAACAATAACAACCTTAAAAACTCCAAAATAACCCTTAAAACTATAAAAATACTATAAGATCATAAAACCCAAAAACCCCAAAAAATCATAAAAACCATAAAAATCCTACAACTCAAAAGACCCAAAAAACTAAAAACCATAAAGATGCTAAAAACAAAAAAAACTTCATAAAAATCCAAACCCCTAAAAATGCAAAAATCCCAAAAAACAACCAAAGAACCAAAAACCCATAAAACCCCTAATGATTATACCCCACACCCTAAAACATACACCCTATATCCTATTCCCAACACTCTAAGCCAAATATGTTAAACCCTATACCCTACAACCTACACAATAAACCAAATTCCCTACACCCTAAACCTTATACCCTACACCCTAAACCCTATAAACAACACACTAAACCCTGTCCCTGTATCCTAAATCCAAACCATGAACCCTAAACCCTATACATTACACCCTAAAACCAAAACCCTAAATGCTATTACTGATACCATATACCCTACACACTAAACCTAAAACCCTACACCCAAAACCCTATGCCCTATTCCCTAGACCCTAAACCCTAAACCCTTAACCTTACATCGTAATCCGTATACCCTACAAAATCTAAACCCATTTCCATAAACTCTACCTCATAAACCATAAATCATACACCCTAAACCACAAACCATACTCCCTAAACCCAATAAATCCTATAAAATCGTAACAAAACGAATACAACCTAAAAACCCCTAACAACTCTAAAAACCGTAAGATCCCTAAGAATTGTAAAGCACCTTAAAACCATTAAAAACCTAAAAGGCCAAAAAAACACCCCAAAAATCCCTAAAAGGCCCTAAAACCCTAATGAAACCCTTAAAGTCTCTAAAACCCATTAAAACGTTAATAGAAAACAAAAACTTCTATAAAACAATAAAAACCCTATCCCCCAAAAAAAAAATCCTAAAAATCATAATAGATCATAAACACCTTTAAACCCCTAAAACCCTAACAGACCCAAAACCACTCAAAACCCTAAAACCGATCAAAAAACACATAAAACCATAAAAACATCTAAAAATTCAAAAATAAAATAAAAATTTTAAAATCCACCAAAACCCCAAAAACCCCTTTAAATTACATAAATACCCAAAATACCCCAAAAGAATCTTAAAACCACTAAAAGACCCTAAAACCCAAAAACACCATAAAACACTCTAAACCCCTAAAACTGCAAAAAAAACTGGAAAAACCCTAAAAATCAAAGAGAACTCTATAACCCCCAACAACATTATAATTTTCTAAAACCCTAAAAGAACCAAAAACACCGAAAAAACCAAAAATCTCTAAAATCATTAAAGACCATAAAAACCAAAGAAACCGTACAAACACCTAAATTTTTTTAAAACACTAAAAAAATCCAAAATCACGGAATTCCCAAAAAACCTAAAAATCCCTAACAACTTTAAAAACTCAAAAAACCCTAAAAATATTAAAATACCTAAAACCATAAATGTCCCTAAAAATATAAAAACCCTAAAAGACCATAAAACCCAAAAATATCTTGAAAACCCTAACTAACATAAAATAACTAAAAAACCTAAAACAACCTTAAAAGACCATAAAACCATAAAACACTAAAGGAGCCTTAAAAATGTGAAACCCATAAATCACTAAAAATCTTAAAACCTCTAAAAGCCCTTTGAAACCCAAAAGGACCCTAAAAATCCTAAAACACCATTAAACCCCTAGAACACCCTAAAATAAAAGAAACTTAAAACTGATTAATGAAAAAAATACAATAAACCCCACTAAAATTTGACAAATACCCTAAAAATGAAAAAGGACTATATATTCCCCTTAACATAAGACCGGTATTAAAAACCATAAAAACCTAAAGGGCTCTAAAAGTAATAAAAACCATAAATAGCTAAAAGGTGCTAAGACACATACCTTAAAAGAACCTAAAAACACAAAAACAATAAAAATACCTAAACCTATTATAAAACCTAGAATCCCTCAAACACTAAAAAACCCAAACAACGTTAAAACCCCAAAAAACACATAAACCCCTATGAAAATATAATTAAATACTACAAAACCTAAAATCCCAAAAATATCATAGACCCCATAAAATAGAAATAAATAATAAATCCTGAAACAGACCCCTAGAAGCCCCTAAACCTCCCTAAAACCCATAAAGGCACTAAAAATTAAAAAACACTAAAAACCCTTAAAAATAAAAAATTACCTAAAACTATTAAAACACTAAAAACCCAAAACAAACCCTAAAACCCACCAAAACCCATAAAACACCACCAAAAAAGAAAAACCATAAAAATTCTAAAAAACCATGACAACACTAAAATAATCAAAAAGCACTAAAAATCGTTAAAACAGTAAAACCCTTAAAACAGTAAACCCCTAAAATTCTAAAGACACTAGAAAAAAATAAAAACCCTTAAATCCTTAAAAAATGATAACCATTAAATCCCTAAAAATCCATAGACACCCTAAAACCCTAAACCCTACTCCCTATTCTAAAATTCGTACACCCTAAACTATAACCCCAACACTCAAAAACTAATACCCTACACCTTAAACCTTAAACCCCACACCCTAAACGCTATATCATAAACCTTAAACCCCAAAACCAATACCATATACCCTAAAACATACAACATAATCCTTAAAATACCAAAAAACCCATAAAAACTAAAAAATAATCAAAACGCCAAAAAAATGAAACAAAAACATTAAGCCCAAAAATACCCTAAATTATCCAAAACCATAAAAGACCCAAAAAACATAAAACCCTAAAAAATACTAAAGCCCCTAAAAAGTTTGTAAAAAAAAGTCCCTAAAACCCCTTAAAATACCCTAGAATCCATTGAAATTATTAAAAACTAAAACCCATAAAAACCCAAAATCTATAAAGAGCCAAACAACCCTAAAATGACTAAAACCCTTAAAAATATGAAGACCCCCAAAAAAATATATATATATATATAATACAAAAAAAAACTAAACACCTAACCTATATAAAAAATCCCTAATAACACTAAAAATATTAAAAACCATAAATAACCTACAAACCCATAAAACCCTTTGAAAAACAAAAAAGACCCTAAAACACCAAAACCCTGTAAGACCCTAAGAAAGAACCTAAAAACACCAAAAATTATAAAAAGAACCTAAAATAAAAAAATCCCCTTAAAACCTTTTAAAATCCTAAAACCCTTAAAATTTTAAAACCCCAAAACCATTAAAGCCCCTAAACGACCCTAAAAACACAAAAAATACCACTAAAAACCTAAAATGCAATTAAATCTCAATAAAATGCAGTAAAACCCTAAAAACAAATTAAAATTAACATAATAAAAACACCCAAGACTCTAAAACTCATAAAATACCTTAAATATCATAAAAATATTAAATGAAATAAAAAACTATACAGTTCCCTAAAAACAGTAAAACCCCTAGTCCCCCTAAAAACCTTAAAAAATATAAATGTCCATAAATTCACTAACTAACACTAAAAGAAGATAAGAACCCCTAAAAGGTACTAAAATAGATTAAATATACAAAACACAAACACATTTAAATACTCATAAAAAATCCCAAAACACAAAAGACATATAATGTTTTAGAACCCTGAAAAATAAAAAAATCCATAAAACACTAAAAAAACTAGAACCCCTCAAAACACTAAAAACTCAAAAAAAAACTAAAACCATTAGAATGCCTAGATAATCCCTAGAATACCTAAAATACCTAAAATTCCTTAAAAACTGTAAAGCCCCTATAAAACCTAAAAACCCTTTAAACCCAATAAATTCCAAAAAAATATTAAAAAAGACCACAAAACCCCAATAAATGGACAAAACCCCCCAAAATACCATAAACGTAACACAAAACGAAATAAAATCCTAAAACTATCTAAAGGACCCTAAAACCATTAAATACCCTGACATGCCATAAAAACCATAAAAGAAAACAAATGAACCTTAAAACCACTATACCCACTAAAAACATAATAAAAATCATAAAATTCCCAATAACCTCAAAACCCAAAAACCCCAATAAAACAAAAAAATCACTAAAACCCATACAAAACCCTAAGCCCCCAAAAAGACTAAAAACCACAAAACCATGAAATAAGATTAAAACCCTTAACAGTACTAAAAAACCTCAAAAACACATTCAAACCCCAAATAATCCCAAAAAACCAGAAAAACTATAAAAACCACTAAAATTCAAAAAAAAAACAATAAAAATATGAAAAATAAAAAATAATAATAATAAACCATTAAAACCCAATAGAAAATAACCTGAAAACTCTTGAAAACCCAAAAAAACTAAAAACCCAAAAAAAATCACTGAAAGACACTAAAACTCCAGAACCACTAAAAATTCTAAAAGTCCATAAAAAACCTAATAAAATCTTAAAATAATAAATTTCCCTAAAATACAATAAAACCCATAAAATCTAAAAAAGACCCTAAAATACCCTAAAATACCCAAAAACCCAAAAACCCATAAATAAATCTAGAAACTGTAAATAAAATAAAATAATATGAAAACCCCTAAAAACCCAAAGAATAATAAAACCCTATAAAAAATAAAACCCCTTAAAACCCAATATATACCTTAATAATCTGAAAAACCAGAAAACCCCCTTAAATTCCTTAAAAACCCATAAAACCCAGATAATTCAAAAAATCATGTCAAACCCTAAAATCATGTATAAAAATATAAAAACCCTAATTAATCATAAGAACCCTAAGAACCCAAAAGAGACCTAAAAACCATAGGAATTTCAAAAAACCTAAAATAAAAAAACCCAAAAAATCCCCCAAAACATTGAAAACTTCAAGAAACCCTATAACCCTAAAACCTATTAAACCCCCATAAAAATAGGAAAACCATGGAAAAGACTCTAAAACCCTTAAAATCCCTATGAAACTTCAGAACCCAAAAAAACTATTAAACTCTATAAATATATAAAACCCAAAAAGATCCAAAATCCCATTTAACAACAAAAAACTCAAAAAAATCCCTCAATCCCCGAAAAACCCTAAAATAACATAAAACCCCTAAAAACACTCATAAAACCCCAATAGAACCCTAAAACCCAAAAAACCCTATAACCACTCAAAACCTAAAAAATCCTCTAATGTATTCCAACAAGACCTTAAAAACATTCACAATCCTAGAAAACAACAAAACCATAAAAAACATAAGACGCTAAAACCCATATAATCCCTAAAACCCCTTAATACCCAAAACCCCAAACAACCCTAATACACTAAAAATCCCTAAAAACAAAAAAGAACCCTAAAACCTCATAAAATACCAAAACCCAATAAAAACATAAAATCTTGAAAACCATTAAACCCCTAAAAACATTGTAATTCATAAAAAATTCTCTAAAACCCATAATGAACCTAAAAACCATAAAAACCTAGTAACCATACAAACCTTAAATGACCCTAACAATCATAAAACACCTTAAAACACCTAAAACCCTCATATAATCCTAGAACGCCATAAAACCTAAAAAACCCTAAGGCCCCCAAAAAATCCTAAAAACCCCCTAAAAACAAAAAAGCCCCAAAAATACTCTAAAATAATATTAAAAACAATAAAATACACTAAATGAACCAAAATACCATTTAAACCATAAAAGAACCAAACACATCCAAAATAACTTAAAACTCAACAATACCATAAAACCCTCAACGAACCTAAAACACCTAAAGTCACAAAAGTTCTGTGAAGAACCCTAAAATCCCTTAAAGGGCATTAAATCCCATGAAATACCATAAAACCCTAAATAACCCTAAAATGTTATAAACACAATAAAAACACTAACCCCCCCCCCCCCAATCCTTAAGACTCTAAAACCCCTAAAACTCTAGAAAATCATGACACCACAAAAACTCCTATAATCACCCAAAATGTAAAAACCTAAAAAATCATTAATACCTTAAAACCCTAAAAATACCTAAAAATACCTAAAATAACATACAAACATAGAAAACCCTGAAACCCTAAAATATCTAAAGCCGTAAAACCCCTTGGAACCCCTTGGAACCCCCTAAAAATCGCATAAAAGTCCCAAAAATCACTTTAAAACCCTAAATGATTCTAGAAACCCAAAAAACCCTTAAATGGACCTATATACCATAAAACCCCTAAAAGAACCATCAAATAAAAAGGCACCCAAAAACCAAAACAAAACACTAATGCCCCATAAACTCCCAAAAAAAATCAAAAACATGACAATTCCCAAAAAACACTAAAAGACCCTAAGACAGATATAAACCATAATACCCATTAAATCCACATAACACCCAAAAACAAAAAAACCCTTAAACCCTAAAAAACCATAATGCCTTTGATGTGAACGAAAAACCCCTAAAACCCTACACACACATATAAATAGTAAAACCTTAAAGCCCAAAAAATTCTAAATTACCATAAAACCCCTAAAAACTGTAAAAGCCTTTAAAATCTAAAAAATTATTTAAAACCGCAGAAAACTCTAAAAACTCAATGAAATTCCTAAAAAAAATAAGAACCCTATAAACCCAATGTAATTATAAAAAATCCACAAAATCCCCAAAACTCCTAAGAACCCTAAAAACCGCCCAAATATACTACAAAATCCTAAAAACCTTTAAAATATTAATGTACACTAAAAAAACTAAATCCACTAAAACTCCTAAAAAACTTAAACCCAAAAAAAACTCTACATAAACTCAAAAAAATATAAAAAACCCCTAAAAGAACATTAATTCCATAAAATTACCCTAACAACCCTCAAATCCACTAAAACCCATGAAACCCATAAAACCCCTAAAAACAATAAAAACCAATAAAACCCATATAACCATAAAAACTAAAAAAAACAAAAAGTAAGACTCACTAAAACCCCAAAAAAACCATGTACCCCCAAAAACCTAATAAATTAAAAATCCCAAAATCTCCCTAAAACCCATTCGGTCCCAAAAATCCCCCAAAAATACCAAAAATGATTAAAATCATAAAAATCATAAAATATTCTAAAACTGTAAAACCCATAAAACTCAATAAAACACCCTAAACCCCCTAAAAACCATAATACCCCTAAAATTGCTAAAAACCAAAAATTCATTAAAATACCTAACAACCCTTAAAACCCCAACAAACCACAAGATCCTTTAAAAAATTAAAAACCAATAAAACCCCAAAACCCTAAAAAAACTCAAACACCATAAAACCCCTAAAACCCATAACAACCCATCAAAACCTACCCCCAAGCCCCCAGAAAACCCTAAAAGGACCTAAGAACCTCACAAACCCTAGACTACCCAAAACCCCTATAAAACCATGCAAACCAAAATAAAAACTAAAAACCCATGAAATCATAAAAAACCCATAAAAACCCAAATACCCCTTCAAACCGTTGAACCACTAAAACACGAGAAAAACAATAAAAATCCATTAAAAGACCTTAAAAACCCCCAAAAACATAGAATCCTTTAAAAACCAAGAAACCCCTAAAACCCTAAAAGACATATAATCCACCTAAAATATCACAAAAAACATTAACACCCAAAAACCTTGAAAATCACCAATAACAAAACCTAAAAAGACATAACAATCCTAAAATCATATTACACCCCTTAAACACCCTAAATAATAGAAAAAACAAAAACCCTAAAAAATAACACTAATACATCGAAAACCCTAAAATTTCCTAATGAATCGAAAACACAAAAACATTGATAACCATTATAATGATAAATAATCCCAAAAAACCCTAAAATACCTAAAAACCGAGAAACCTTTAAACCCCCCAAAATCAATGAAATCCCCTAAAAACCTAGAACACCTGAAACCCCTAAAAACACTAAAAATTCCTAAAACCCTCAAATCCAAAAAAATTCCAAAAATACTAAAAATATATCAAAACCACTAAAAACCTTAAAAACATTAAACCTTTAAAACCATTAAAAAATTAAAAAACTAAAAATACATTCATACCCCTAAGTACCCAAAAAACCCAAAAAACCTAAAAATACTAAGTCTAAAAAAACATAAAAATCATAAAAATCATAAAATCCCTAAAAAAAATTAAAAAACCACAAATGTACATTAAAATGATAAAACTCCTAACAACACTAAAGAACCCCACGGAACACACTCAATAAAAAAACAATAAAAATTATAAAACCCAATAAACCCTTTTAAATTCTTATAAATCCTAAAAACCCTAGAAAATTCATAAAACCCAAAAACCCTAAAAACCCCAGACAGACTAAAAACCCCTAAAAACCTTAGAAATTATAAAACCCTAAATAAATACTAAAAATGTTAAAACTAATTAAACTCCTGAAACCCCTAAATAATAAAATATCCTTAAAATTCAAAAAACCCCTGAACCCCCCTACAAAACCCTAAAACCCCTTAAAATAATAAAAACAAACTATATTAACCTAAAATATCTACAACAGGAAAAATCTGTAAAATGCCCAAAAAAATATAAAACCGAAAAAACCCTAAAAACATCAAAACCCATTAAACCCCTAGAAACACTAAAAACCCGAACATTTTAAAAAAACCATAAAACCGTAATATCCCTAAAAACTATAATAGTCCTAAAAAGGAAAAAAACCCCCACTAAAATCCCATTGACCCCAAAAAAACCATTAAAACCTATAAACTTCATAAAAACACCCAAACCCCAATAAAATCACTATACCACCGTAAAAAACCTAAAAATTCATAAAAACAATAAAATAACCCTAATATAACAAAAATAAATCTAGAAAACTTAATGCCTGCCCAAAAAAATAATAAAACCCTTAATAATTCTAAAAACATAAAAAATCATTAAAACATTAACCCACATTCAAAGCCATAAAAATCCCAACACCCTAAAAGAATCTAAAAACCATAAAAACCATAAAACCCACTAAAAACCATAAAAACCATAAAAACCACTAAAAATACAAAAAAACATAAAACCCTTAAAAACCCTAAAACACACTTAAAGACACTAAAAACCCTAAAGATCATTAAAAATACTAAAAGCCGAAAAAACACAAAAATACCCTAAACACCCAAAGTGACCTTAATCCCCTTAAAACCCCAAAAAGTTAATAAACAAAATAAAAATCCTAAAATTCTTTAAAACACCTGATCCCCTAAAAGTTAATGTATACCATAAAACCAAAAAACCCAAAAACAACAAAAGGATGCTAACTTACCTTAAAACCCCTAAATGTCCTAAAAACACTAAATAAATTCAAGGACCCTAAAATCCTCTAATAACCCAAAGGGACCTAAAATAAATAAATCCCCCTTAAGAACATTATACCCTAAAGTGCCTGAAAATCTCTAAAGGACCCCAAAACCATACACAACCCTAAAACCATGAAAGGACCTAAAACCAATAAAAAATATAAAGAATACTAAAACACTAAAAATTCATAACAGAACCAAGAAAACCTTATACCCTTAAAATATTAAAAGACTCTAAAACGCATAAAAACCACAAAAAATCCTCAAAACCCCTAATAAAACCATATAAACATAAAAACTTGTACAATCCCTAAATACATACAAAACCCTAGAAACCCCCAAACCCCTTAAAGCATTTAAAATCCTAAAATACCTAAATTACCAAAAACACTATAACCCCTAATACCCCAAGAAAACCCTTAAATCCCTAAAAATAAAAAAACATAAAACCCCCAAAAACCTAAAAACACTATTGAAACATAAAAACACTAAAAACTCTAATGTAACCTAAATACCATAAGTACCTAATAAAGGATCATAAAACCCCTAAAAGACTCTAACACACCCTAAAATCCCAATATACATAAAACCCTCTAAAAACCATCAAAGACCCAACAAAACCCAGAAACATTCTAAACTGTCCAAAAAACCATAAACCTCTAAAAGAGCCACAAAATCCCTAACCCCCTAAACCCTAAAAGACCATAAAAACATTAAATTATAATAAAACTACAAAAATAAAAAACATTAAAAACCCTAAAAGACTTAAAAACCCATATAAACCATTTGTATCCTTAAAAAAATAAAATCCCTAAAATTCGGTTAAGAATTAAATAACCCTAAAAAACCTAAATAACCAAAAACCCCCTAAAAACAATTATATCCCATAAAACCCATAAAAAACCCCTAAAACATGAAAACCCCAGAAATCCCTAAAACCCCTTAAAAACACAAAATACCCTAAATAAACTGAAAAATAAATAAAAATACTTAACGCACCCCAAAACACTCAAACCACCCAAAAACCATAAAAACCCCTAAACACCCATAAATGACATAAAAATTCTAAAATACCATAAAACCCTAAAAATCATAAAAACACCTAAAAACCTTAAAACTCCAAAAAATACTAAACACCCCCAAAACCCAAAAAACCTAAAAAATACTAAAACCCCTAAAACCATTAGAAACCCTAAAAAGCCTAAAAGCCATAAGAACCATAGAGACCCTAAAACCCCTAAAGGACCCTAAAAACCCTAAAACCCTAAAAACTATGATTCCTTAAAACCAATACAAACCCCTAATGGACCCTAAACACCAAAAAACCCTAAAGGGCCCTAAAAACCCTAAAACCACTAAAACACCGTAAATCACTAAAACCCTTTAAAAAAATATCAACGACCATAAAGACCCTGAATGACCAAAAAAATCTAGAAAACCTGAAAACCCTAAAAACCTGAAAAATTAAAAAACCCTACACATTCCAAAATACCACGAAAAGACTCTAATAACCCTAAAACCCTTTAAAAACCACAAATGCTAAAATACCATAAAACCCTTTAAACCCCTAAAAATAACTAGAAACCATAATAACCCTTAGACCCACAAAAATCACAATGAAACCAAAAAATACCTAAATATTCTAAAGCCCCTAAAACCCCCTAAAAACTTAAAACCCTTAGCACCCTAAAAAACCTAAAATCCTTTTAAAACCCCCAAACACATAAAAATATATAAATCCTCAAAACCCCATAAAAATCCCTTAAAACCCAAATAACGCCAAGATACACAAAAAATAACTTAAAACACACTAAGAAATATATAAAAACATTTAAAATCCCAAAAACCCAAAATATTTATGATAACCCCTAAAACAACTAAAAATCCTAAAAATATACAAACCCTATAACCCAATAAAAACCCATGAAATACATAAACCCTCTAAAACCCAAAAAAACCCATGAAATACATAAAAACCAATAAATGACACTAAAACACTAATAAAACTGTAATAAACATATAAATAATAAAAACCCTAAAACCCTAAAGACCCTAAAACCATAATAATACCTACAATCAAATAACCTAAAAAATTCTAAAAAATGCAAAAAAAAATTCTTTAAACTCTTAAAAATTGTAAAATACCCTAATACCATAAAGCCCCTTAAACCCATAAAAACTTAAAAGACCCAAAAAATCCTAAAAACAAAAAAACTCCTAAAACCCATAAAAACCACAAAACCTAAAAAACCATAAAAAAACTAAAAACACCCTAAGAAACTATAAACCCCTAAGAACCCAAAAAACTAATTATAATCATAAAACACCCACAAAACCCCTTAAAAGGCCTTAAAAGACCCTAAAAACCCTAAAACCCCCCAAAACCCCTAAAAAATAAAAACCCTAAAAAACCTAAAAACTCTAAAAACAAAAAAAAACTCTGAAAACACTAACACCATTAGAAACATAAGAACCCTAAAACCTCCTAAAACCCCATAAAACCACAACTCCTCTAAAGACCCTAACACACCAAATAACACCAAAACCCTTCAAAACATTAAAAATCTAAAAACGCATTACACCCCTTAAAACTCAAAAAAATCATAAATACCTTAACAACATGTAAAACCCACAAAATACATAAATTTCCCACAAAACCCATGAAAGTCGAAAAATATCCTAAAAATATACAAAACCCAAAGAACCCAAAAAACTCCAAAAAACACTTAATAACCCTAAAACCCTATAAAACCCTAAAACACCTATAATATTTAAAGACCATTAAAAACCTTTAGCAACCCCAAATTCAAAAAAAACACTAAAACCCCTAAAACCCTAAGAACCCCTAAAACCCCTTAAAACACCAAAATACCATCCAAACCAATAAATTACATAAACACCTAAACACCTTAAAATCAAAAAAACCGAAAATTTCCCTAAAAAACCTAAACACTACAACAAAATCCTAAAAAGAAACACCCTATGACATATACCATACACCCAAAACCCTACACTCGAAACCCTTTACCATACACCCTAAACCCCAAACATAACACCATAAACCCAATACCAAACACAATAAACCCAAACATACATACCCTAAACCCTATACCCTAGACCCTAAACCCTAAACTCTACCCCCTAAACCCTAAACCCTACACATGAAACCTTAAACCTTTAACCCAAAACCCTATGCTTTGAAATAACTTAAAATCTATAAATTACAAATAATACATAAAAGTCCCTAAAACACAAAAAAAAAACTTTAAAACCCCATAAAATTCAAATACATACTAAAACCACAAAATACACTAAAAGTCCTTTAAACCCCTATAAAACTCTTAAAAGTCCCTAAAACCATAAAAATATAATATCTTTAAAAAAAATTTAAAACAAAAAAAAATTATACAACTCTAAAAACTCATTAAACCACCTAAATACCCAAAAACCCAAAAAACCATATAAACATTTAAAACCCTAAAACTATAAAAAAAACCCTAGAAACCTTAAAATAATTTAAAACTCTTAAAAACAACCGAAATAAAAAAATACCATAAAACTCTAAAAGTCCATAATAATAATAAAAAACCCTAAAATTCATTAAAACCATAAAATTCCCTAAACCCTAAAAATACCTAAAAGACACTAAAAATGATAAAAGTCCCAAAAACACCATAAAATCCATCAAAGACACTAAGAACCTCAAAACTCGTAAAGGACCCAAAAAAACCATAAAACACATATAATAATCTAAATGAAATAAAAATTGAATAAAATGATAAATTTTTAAAATACTTTTTATAATATTTAAAAAGACGCTAAAAACAGTTAAAGACGTAGAAAGGAATAATAACCATAAAACCCCAAGAAACCATAATCACATTATAACACCATACAAACCTCCCAAAAGACATAAAAACCCAAAAAAAACATTAAAAACTCTAAAAACACTAATCACCCTAAAACCCTAAAATCACAAAAAAAATCCCTAAATAACTAAAAACCATTAAAATCGCTAAATACCATAAAAAGTGAGAACACCTTAAAAGAACCCAAACCCCCTAAATACCTCTAACACCCCTAAACACCCTAAAAATATAAATGCCCTAAAAATACTAAAAAAATCTAAAAACCCATAAAAACTAAAAAACCTATAATATTTGAAAACCATAATAAAACCAAACCCCTTAAAAACAACTTCAAACCCCTAAACCCTCAAAAACCCACACAACAATAGAACCCCTAAAACCCCTTAAAATATTAAAAAACCTGAAACCTCCAAAAGGCCCCTTTAAACCATAAAAACACTTAAAATCCAAAAATGACACTAAAATCCCCCATAAATCATTAAAATTTACTAAATGCCCAAAAAAATATAAAAACCAATTGGAACTAGAAAAACATTAAAATAATTAGTAACACTAAATCACTAAAACCAAAATAAAATCCCAAAAAAGAAAAAAATCCCTTAAAACTGTAAGAAACCCTAAAAATCCCATAAACACTAAAAACCATAAAACCATAAAAACCACCAAAAACCCTAAAAACCTATTAAACTCATCAAAACCCATAAAAACCCTAAAACCCGTAAAAACCAGAACAGCCCCAAAACCATATAAAACCATAAAACCCTAAACACTACATCATAAACCCTAAAACTATGCCCAAAACCATATACCCTACACCCTAAACCCTACACTAGAAACCCTATACATTATGTCCTAAACCCAAAACCCTACACCAAAAGAACAATACCCTACACTATTAACACCAAAGTATACACCCTAGACCCTATACCTACACTATAATCCTCAAAACCTGCACCCTAAAACCTAATCCTAATCCTTTTACCATAAATACTTCACCCAAAACCCAATACACTAATCCCCAATATACCTCAAAAACCCAAAAAAATGCTAAAAGAACCTAAAAATTCCTAAACCCCATAAAAAGCTTAAAATATCTAAAAACCCTAAAAGAACCTAAAAATATTTAAAACTCTAAAAGACCCTAAAACCCATAAAGAACCCCTAATCATCACTAAAACCTAAAAACATAAAATAACCAGAAAAAACCTTTAAAACACAAAACCTTAATATCTAAAAAAACATAAAATCCCTCAATACCCTAAAAACCATAAAAACAATAAAAATATTTAAAACCACATAAAATGCTAAAAATTCTAACACACTAAAAACCCTCAATATCATAAAACCCAGAAAACCCTAAAACACTAAAAAGTTATAACAGCCTTAAAACCCCAAAATAAACCCTAAAACTCTAAATACCCGAATACCACAAAAAACCCCACTAAAAATTCCTTAAAAATTATCTAAAACCACAAAACCACACAAAACCCAAATCAAACCCCCTAGAACCCAAAATAAACCAAAAATTCCAAAATAAATAAAACCACAAAAGCCTAAAAATCCAAAAAACATAAAATACAAAAAGAGACCCAAGAATCCCCAAAACACCCTAAAATACACTAAAATTCCCTAAAACCATTAAAACCCCTTAAAACCCCTAAAACCCGAAAAAAAATATTAAAACACTAATAACCATAAAAACACTCAAAACCCAAAAAAACATAAAAATGATTAAAATCTCCCAAACCCTTCAAACCCCATAAAACACATAAAACCATAAAACCCCATAAAATCTTTTTAATACCCTGAAACCCCTAAATGAAATGAATAACTCAAAATACTCTAAAAAATCAAAAATATCATAAATCCATAAAAACCTAAACTATCCTAAAACGAGCCTAAATTTTTTTTAAACCCCATAAAACCACTAATAACACAAAAATTATTTAGAAGAATCCTCAATACATTAAAAGGATAAAATCCAAAAAATCCAAACTCCCCTAAATACGCTAAAAACTCTAAAACCCCAAATATTCGATAATCCATAAAAACCCAAAAAAAACTGTTAAAATCCTTAAAATAACTAAAAATAACTAAAATCACAAAAATTATAAAACCCTAAAAACCCATAAAACACATAAATATAACCTAAAGGACCTAAAAAATAAAAGAGGCCACAAAAATCCATAAAAAATTCTATGTCCCATGAAAAATTCCTTAAACACCTAAATAACCTCTAGAAAACCTAAATGGCCTTAAAAAATATAAAATTACCTGACCCCCATAATGTTCCTAAAAATCCTTAAAATCAAAAAAATATATTTAAATACCCTATATGACCTAAAATTCTAGAAACCCACTAAGAAACCCTAAACCCCCAAAAGGGATAAAAAATCACTGAATACTTTTAAAGAACCTAAAACCCTAAAAAACTCTAAATGACTCTAAAAACCTTAAACCCCCCTAATGGTCCCAAAAAAATCCTAAAAACCATAAAATACCAAAAAACCTCAAAAATATTTAACCAACATAACAAATATAAACTCCCCTAAAAGACCCAAAATCCCTAAAACCCCTTAATTGGACAAAAAACCTTAGAAAATATGAATACCAAAAAAACCTACAATCTAATCAACCTAAAAACCATAAAAGATCGTAAAAGACCAAAAAACACCCTAAAACCCACAAAATGGCTAATGCCCCTAAAACCCCTAAAAATTCCTCTCGAACCTAAAATAGTAAAACACTAAAAAATATTTAAAACCCTTAAAACAATAGAAAAAAAATTAAAATCCTTAAAACATTATAAAAAGTAAACACCCCAAAACACTAAAAACACTGAAAACCCAAAAATACAATTAAAACACAAAAAAACCCCTAAAAACCAAAAAACCATAAAAATAATAAAAACTGCTAAAGACCCTAAAATCCTTGAAATCCAACAAAAACCCTTAAACACCCTAAACAATTAAAAACCCTTATTTCCCTAAAAACATATTAATACCCTAAAACTCTAAAACCCCTAAAAACTTTTAAAATTGCTCAAAACATTAATAAATCTAAAAACCCCTAAAACTCCCTAAAAACCTAACAACCATAAAACCACAAAACCCCAAAAAAACATTAAAACCCTGAAAACCCTAAAACCATAAAAAATATTAATAAACCTTAAGAAGTAGTAAATGCCAAAAAATACCTAAATACATAAAAACCTATAAACTCATAAAACCCTAAAAATCCTAAAAACCTCAACATCGTAAAATCCTAAAAACACTAAAAACATTCCCCTACACCATAATACTTGAACTGTACACCCTAAAAAATATAAAGTATACCCTCAACCATAAACATGAAACCTTATACCCTGCACCCTATACACAATAACTGACACCCTAATCCCTATACCTGTAATGCCCCGACCCTAGTTACCCAGAGTCAGTGCATTATTACATAACATTATCATGATCACAAAAGATCAAGTCTTGATATACCAATTAGTTTAGTATCCTTGAAATCACTAGGTACATTCATAAAGTTTACATTACATCATAAAGAGAAAACTACAACAACATCCTGTCTCTACACTCATATCCCCTTAAACTATCCCTGCATGTCATTCATAAAATACTTCTTCACATCCTGTGAAAAATAAAACATATAAAGGGGTGAGCTCAGATGTCCAGTAAGGATAACAATATAGCGGAAACTTTCATAAATAAGCATAAACATTTAAGGAAATGTATAATTAAAACAAAATCCTTTTAAACTTGAACGTTAGCTTAATATTGCAGAAATAAAATGAAATAATGCCCTTTACTTATTCACATGGATATTATACTAGTCAAATAATCATATGAAATATCAATAACCACTTTCATAATGATGGAATGAATAATGCCATACTTTCATTACCACATAGTCATGGCCTTGTGCCAAGACTACAAATAAGATTTTGTCAAGGACTTGTACCAAGACACAAGTTTGTCTCATGAGACCAACTGATGCATCGAGGAGCTATAGCCAGCTCCACCAATCACATATTAAGTCCAATGCATTCCTTATATGAATAGGATTAAACATAACATAAGCATTCGTATTAAAACAAGCATACAAAATGTCAATGCTTTTCCATAAACCATGAATGGTATAAAAATAACACATCCACATTCCAACATATCACAAAACCTTCAATACAATATGGAAGTTTTTTATCACAATAAATCAACTTCATATAAGCTTAAAATCCATCAAAGGATGTTGACATAGATGAAATAAAAACTATTTGAGGGAAATATCTCTTTTTTGAAATCAATTAAAAGTCACTTAATTATAAAAGAAAACATTCAATTTGAAAATATTATTATATGATTATAAGGGAAGCTTCTAAGATTTTATAATGGCAGAAAATAGCCGCACACGCCGTATAAGTTAAAAAGGACAATCTTACCTTAATTCTGTCGAAAAGGTTAAAAGGGTCTTATTTGGAAAACGAAGCAAATATTACTTTATAAACATCTTATAAAAATTCAAACAAGGGTATAAATGACTTTAACCCATAGTCTATAAAATAGTTTTAATGATTTGAAATACATTTTTAAGAAACATGGATGTGGATGAGAAAGAGGTCCAATTAGATAATTACATATAAACAACCTCGGATAATGAATAGATTGTAAAATAAACCACTACCTTGTAATATTCCTTGGTCAATGGTAGGTTAACCTCTTGTATAATGGTGAAATAATTGTTATTAAATTATACAAGAATCATATAGAATAATTTTGATAACATATATGATATTTTAAAATTGATTTTTTAATAATATCTTAGTATTATCATTGTTTCAGGTGTTAACTGATTCGTTTTCCTTTATATCCTTTGTTATGTAAGTCGTGTTTATTAAGGATAGGTTGTAACATATTCATATCTAGAATGATATAAAGTCCTTAAAAATTACTTTTAATCATCAAAGGAAAATTATTCTTGAATGAATATGATGGGGAATGAATTGTATCGTGTTCGTGGAGACAGTAGTCCGTATGTATGCATGAATGACAATATCATTATTTTGATATTAAAATAATATATAATTGGATGATTTATCATATATAAAGAATAACTATCATGTCATATTTATTATTTACATGAATTACACATCATTATCATACCCATCCAAATAATAATGTTTTGAATAACAATTACACCACGATGTGGAGGTGGTAAGCATTACGTACGCACGTATGGTGACATGTTATTCAATGGATGGATAGAATACTGAATATGGATGTACCATATTTAAAATAATATCATAGTATATAGAAGATACTGGAGTTATTATTTTAGAATGGAAATACGAATGAAAAAAGAAGTTGAAGAAGAAAGGAACTTGAAAGAGGGTGGTGAAAACATTACCTCTTCTACAGGTTCATCATTTTCATTTGATCAAAATGGCTATATTGGATGGATTTATGATCAAACTAATGACTCTAGGTTGAATTGAGGGAATTTGAGAGAATATTGGGCTGGGTTTGGCTGATCCAAATGGATTTGGATGTCTGAATTAGTGAGAAGGGGGGTTCCCTTTAATAAGAGGGGTGAGGGACACCTTAGAAAAAACTAGAAATATTATTTTATAATAAATTCATATTTGGTTTATAATGGCTCCAAAGTGGATTATTTAAATTTTAAGGTGGTGATAGGTCAAAAACTATACAACCAATAGTTTTTAGAGAGGTTTTGGTCACTATATTAACATTATCATTTTTATTTAACTCTTAGTTAAATAGTTTTACATTTACCATGTCTCTTTGTATTTTATATTATATAGTTAATAAACATACTATATACTTCCAAGAGACCCCAAAGTGGTTCATTAATGATACACCTATCATGATATAAGTATTTTGGCCGAACCTTATATTTATGAATCGAATATCAATTAATAATATTATATTTGTTTTAAAAACTCATTTATGTCAATTTTGACATTATTGGGTATTTAGTTTTTGATAAATTCATAATAGCATTATTACATCAAAAAAAATCATATAACCAATCCTAATATGTCAGAGTAACCTATAAAATTATTGGAATGTATAAAAAGTCTAAAATTACATTTATTTTGATATTTATAATATCAATTATTTTAATATTTCATTAATTAGGTAATTACTGCATCACCATCGTGTCGTAAATAAATTAAATTATTTAATTTCTAAAAATTAAAAATAAAATACCATTACGTAGGAAATATTTTTATCTTTCTAATTAATATTTAAAATCGAATTTATCATATGTATAACACTATATTAAAAATGTTTTAGTAATTAAACTTGGATTTTATCTCTTTTAACTCTTCTTTGAATTAAATAATAATAAATGTACTAATCTAATCCAAGTTGACCTAAATGATGATATTTTATTTATAAGGTGGTTTATGGTCGACATACACTTTTCCAATAGAATTAGGACATGTGTTAGTGTAATTTTAATATCATTTTTACCCTTAATTACCCTATTTACTTTTATCTATGGTAAATAAAAGTAAAAAGTTACTATTCAACAAATAATATTTTTATCTTATTGAAAGACATTTTAATCCTTGATATTAACCATGTATCTCATATTTTTTAAATTCCACTCACAGAAGCGGTAAAATTATGTTTTATGTAAATTGCAAAAAAATTAGGAGGTGGGTAAAAGATGGTGAAAAGTTCAATAAAATTTTTATATAATAAAAATTATTATAAACTAACTCCAATAAATTACATTAAACTTATTTAGGTATTATGTATATATTTTGAACATAATTAAATTTAAATAAAATAAATAATTATTTAAATAAAAATTTGGTTTTTAACTATAACTCAGTGTTTTTTCACTATTCATCAAAATTTGAATATTTTTAGAAAAATAACAAAAATTTACCGTAAGCTAATTTCGATATTACGAATCCAAAAAATGAAGTCCATTTTGAAAGATAAAATTTATAGAATTTTAAAATTTGGATATTACTATTCATAATGTCTAGTTTGATTGGTTGTTTTGTGTTAGAACTCGAAGTTGCGTACAACACACACTATTGTATTATTCAAAGAGAAGCATACCATAGAAGATTGTGGTGTTACATTCTCACCTCCTTCAAATAATTTCATCCTCGAAATTTCTAGAATAATTCCGCATGAAAAGACTCGGGTGGTTCTTCATCATAAGTTCCTCGGATTCCCACATTGCCTCTTCTATCTTATGGTTTTCCATTAAACTTTTACCAGACGAGTCGTCCGGTTTCTTAGCACTTGTTCTCTCATATCAAGAATCTTGATAGGCTCTTCACAATAAGACAGACTGGGTTCTAGTTCTAATTCCTCATAAGTGAGTACATGCGTTGGGACAGGGATGTATTTTCTCAACATCGATGTGTTGAACACATCATGAACTTTGGAGAGACTTGGAAGCATTGCCAAATGATAATCTACAGCCCCAATTCATTCTAGAATTTCAAAAGGTCCTATGTACCTGGGACTCAATTCACCTTTCATACAGAAATGGATAACTCCCTTCCATGGAGATACCTTCAAGAAAACATGATCTCCTACCTGAAATTCCAAATCCTTCCTTCGGTTGTCTGCATAGCTCTTCTGGCTACATTGAGCTGCTTTTATGTGGTTTTGGATTACCTTTACCTTTTCCATCGTTTCCTTCACTAGTTCTGAGCCGAGGAGTTTTCTTTCCCCAACATCATCCCAACAGGCAGCTGTGTGACATCTATTTCTGTATTACACTCCATATGGTGCCATATAAATACTTGAATGGAATCTATTGTTATAGGAAAATTATACCAAAGGTAAATATTGATCCCACATAGCCTGAAAGTTAATTGAGTAGGATCTCAACATGTATTCGAAGGTTTGAATAGTCTGTTCTGATTATCCATCTGTTTGAGGGTGGTAGGTAGTGCTCAAATGAAGTTCGGTATCCAATTCCTTCTAATGACTCTTCCAGAATCTTGAAGTAAAACGAGGATCACGATTAGAAACAATCGATAGGGGTACTCCCTGAAGTCTCACAACTTCATTAATATATATCCTTGCTAGACATTCAGGTGGTAAATCATCCCTTATAGGATGAAAATGTGATGACATGGAAAGATGATCAACAATGACCCATATTTCCTTGTTCCTTCTAGGAGTCTTTGGTAGTCCCATGACAAAATCCATCAGGATATTATCTCATTTCCACTAAGGTATGGGAAGAGGTTGCATGACTCCTCCAAGATGCTTCCTTCCAGCTTTCACTTGTTGTAAAAACATATATCTTGACACAAAATCAGCAATATCCCTCTTCATGATGTCCCAACAAAAATGTTCCTCCAAATCTCTATACATTTTTGTGCTCCTAGGGTGTATAGAGAAATTGGAGCTATGAGAATCGTCCAACAATTCCCTTTTTAGATCAGGTATATAGAGAACAAAAAGTATCATCCTGAATTTCAAAATTCCATCTTCATAAACAAAGTCACTCAATCTTCCATCATTCATAGCTTTAATCTTCATTTGAAACACTTCATCATCAGTCTGAGAACTCTTTATCCTTTCTAGTAAGGATGGTTTGGAAACCATTTGAAAAAACATTGATGTTTCACCTTCCATGGTGATTCCCATATCCATCTTCACTAGATCCATGTATATAGGATCCTTTTCAACTCTCATCTTGTTCAAAACTCCATGATCCTTTCTACTCAAAGCATCTTCCACCTTATTTTCCTTCCCCAGGTGGTAGTAAATCATTCATTTATAATCCTTGAGTAGTTCAAGCCATCTCTTTTGCCTCATGTTGTGTTCTTTCTGTGAGAAAATATACATCAAACTCTTGTGATCAGTATAGATATCACATTTTTTACCATAGAGATAATGTCTCCATATCTTCAAAGAAAAGATTAGAGCAGCTAACTCAAGATAATGAGTAGGATAGTTTTTCTCATGCATTTTCAGCTGTCATGATGCATAGGAAATAACTCTATCATTCTTCATAAGGATACAACCAAGTCCTTTGTTCGATGCATCACCATAAATAATGAACACATCATTCCCCGATGGTAGAGTGACTAATCTTCTCATCAGTTCTTCAAAACATTCTTCATAATCATTTTTCCAAAAAAATAACCCCTTTACATGTGATCTTCATTAATTGGTTAGCCAATCGAGAAAAATTCTGATAGAAACATCGATAATAACCTGCTAAACCAGTAAATCTGCGTACCTCGGTTATACTCATTGGTGATAGAAATTCATGGATTACCTTGGTCTTAAAAGGATCAATAGAGATTACATCTTTGGAGATAATATGGACAAGAAAACAAATCTCTTGAAGCCAGAATTCACACTTTCTAAACTTCCCATATAATTTATTTCTTCTAAGAGTCTTCAGGATAATGCGTAAGTGATTTTCGTGATCTTCGTAGCTTTTGGAGTATATCGAGATATCGTCAATAAATAACACTACAGAGTCATAAAGATATTCCTTGAAAACTCTGTTCATTAGATCCATGAAAACAGAGGGAGCATTAGTTATCCCAAAAGGCATTACTGTAAACTCATAATTCTCGTACCTAGTTCGAAATGTTGTTTTCAGAATTTCATCCTTCTTCACACACAAATGATGGTATCCAGATCGAAGGTAAATATCGGAAAAGTTTTGAGCTCCATGCAGTTGGTCAAATAAATCATCAATGGGTGGTAGGGGATATTTGTTCTTTATTATTATGGCATTGATTTCCCTATAGTCGATGCAAACCTCATAGATCCATATTTCTTCTTAACAAAAAGGACAGGGGCTCCCCATGGAGAAAAACTAGGGACAATAAATACTTTATTACTCAATTACTCCAGTTGTTTATTTAGTTCGACTAATTCCACAGTGGCTATTCTATAAGGGGTCTTTGATATGGGCCTTGAACCAGGAATTAAATCAATGGTAAACTCAATTTCTCATTCTGGAGGATGTCCAGGTAAATCTTCCAGAAACACATCTACATATTCATTAACAATAGGTACATCCTCTATTTGAACATTCCTTTCCTCACACATAGTTATTTCATTCTCTTCCTTCCCGATAATTGAATTTAGTTGAGCTACTGTGGGGGGATCTAGATAAGAAGTAGGTGGTGACAATTCTGGTTTAGAGATAAGGTGTTACTTATCATCATCATCAAAAATCATAACCTCTTTATTCTTACAATAAATCTACTCATCGTGATCTAAAATCCAATCAATATTGAGGGTTATATCAAATTAAATCATGGTTATGATGATGATATCAGTAGATAAAGAACATTTATATGCCTTAATGGGGACAGATTGACAAAACATTACATCAATGATACTTCCCTTAGGGGTTTTGACTGACAACTCCCTTGTTAAATCAAATTGGAAATATCTAATTTTATTAGAAAACTAGGAAGATATGAAACAATGTGATGATACAGAATCAAATAATGCATTTGATAAACTTGAGGAAACCATTTAATTACCTACCACCACGTCTTTTGGAGATTCTACCTTAGGAGTAGTGATAGCATAAGCTTGGCCATGATCCCTTGGCCTTTTTTGAGGTAAGTTCCCCTGATTCTAAGGACATTCATTTTCATAATGTCCCATCTCCCTGTAATTGTAGCACTGAACATTGGTAGCTTCTTTCTTCCCTTTGCAATCACAATCATGGTGGCCTTTTTCACCACACTTGTAACAGACACTCATTCCCTTCAAGAAAGTACCGGGGTGTTTCTTCCCACATTTACTGGAGGATTGATATTCATCTTTTCCCTTCTTCCCCTTATTTCCATTCCTAGATTGATCAGCAGATCTCTTCTTCTCTTACTTTTCTTTAAAGTCGTAAGACTTATAAAATTCCTTTTCCATCTTGATAGCACATGAGAGAATATCTTTGTGTGAAGGGAAGGATTGTGAGACCAATGCTCGATGAGGAAATTGTTTTAAACCATCAAAGAAACGATCAATCTTACTCCTTGGGTTATGTATATAATCTGCTACATGCCTTTCAAACCTTGTGATGTTAGCCTCAAACTTTACGACATTCTCATCCTCATTTTTTCTCATACTCAGAAATTTCCTTTCCATATCTACTCAACGGTCATGATGAAATTATTTTCTAAAAACAGCTCTTTGAACTCCCTCCATTCCATATTTAAAACTTCATCATCTTACTTCATGTTTTGAACCAATTACCACCATTGGTCAGCATCTCTAGTGAGGCGGTAAACTGCCATGATAACTTTTTCCCTTCCACTACTCCCCAAGGCATGGAATATTTTCTCTAAGGAATTTATCCATTGATCATATGCTAAGGGATTTGTACTCCCATTGAATGTTGGTGGTTTTTTCCTCATGAATAGATCTATCATTGATCCTTCACGTTGCGGATCAGGGTCCTCTAAATGGGAAAGGTTATTATTCAGAACCTGAGTGAGTTCTCCGAGTATGGTGATTAGATAATCATCACCAATTACATCTCTAGCTCCACTATAATTATCTTGAGCAGGAGGGAAATCCCTACATGGAGTGTGTGCATTGATAAGGTTTCCATTTCTTCCACTAGAACCCATTTCTAAACAATGGCATAAACTAGATCTGTTTATAAATCAAAATAAATAATTCCATATTTACAAAACACTTAACATAAATTGAACTATTTATGGATATAATCCATAATCATAAAAATGTTTCCTTTGAGGAAATATATACTCATAAACCCTTCCTAATGGTTTGTAACCAAAATGGGAATTATCCTAAGCATATCCACCAGGAGTGTCGTAACCAAGAGTGCAGGAAGTCCAATTGTCATGCACCAGTTCCCGTTCGAGTCAAGCTCAAAGCAGTGTTTTCGGGTTTTATCCCTAGTTACATCTGTGCCAGAGCCGCCTCTACCTGCTCGTTTCTAGATAGGGATGTATTGCTCGAAAAACTCACAAAATCTCTACAATACAAAAATTCTAGGAAGTTATTTTATACTAATCATCAAAGTCTATCTTAGGGATATGTGCTCTAATCAGAATTTTTCTAAATCTAGCTCCCAAGGTTTGTACTAAACTTCCTCTAATACCAACTGTAACACCCCGACCCCAGTTACCCAGAGTTGGTGCATTATTACATAACATAGGCATGGTCACAAAAGATCAAGTCTCGAAAGATCGATTAGTTTAGTATCCTTGGAATCACTAGATAAATTCATAAAGTTTACATTACATCATAATGTGAATACTACAACAACATCCTATCTCCACACTCATATCCCCTTATACTATCCCTACAGGTCATTCATAAAATACTTCTTCACATCCTGGGAAAAATAAAACATTGAAAGGGGTGAGCTCAGATGCCCAGTAAGGATAACAATATAGAGGAAACTTTCATAAATAAGCATAAACATTTAAGGTAATGTATTACTAAAACAAAAGCCTTTTAAACTTGAAATTCAGCATAATATGGCAGAAATAAAATAAAATAATTCCATTTACTTATTTACATGGATATTATACTAGTCAAATAATCACATGCAATATCAATAAACACTTTCATAATGATGGACTGAATAATGCCAGACTATCTTAACCACATAGTCAAGGCCTTGTTCCAAGACTACAGATATGATTTTGTCAAGGCCTTATGCCAAGACACTTGTTTGTCTCATGAGACCTACCGATTCATCGAGGAGTTATAGCAGGCTCCACCGATCAGTTATTAAGTCCAATTCATTCCTCATATGAATAGGATTAAACATAACATAAACATTCCTATTAAAACTAGCATATGAAATGTCAATAATTTCTCCATAAACCATGAATGGTATAAAAATAACACATCCACAGTCAAACATATCACCAAAACCTTCAATAAAATATGGAAGTATTGTATCACAAGGGTATAAATGACTTTAACCCATATTCTGTAAAATATTAAGAATGATTTGAAATATATTTTTAAGAAACATGGATGTGGATGATAAAGAGGTCCTAGTAGATAATTACGTATAAACAACCTCGGATAATGTAGAGATTATGAAATAAACCCTTACCTTGTACTTTGACTTGGATGAGGGTAGGTTGACCTCCTGTATAATGGTGAAATAACTATTATTGAATTATACAAGAATCATAAACATTAATTATGATATCATATATGATCTTTTAACATTTCTTGGTAAATAATATCTTAGTATTATCGTTGTTTCGAGTGTTAACTGATTCATTTTCCTTTATATTATTTATTATGTAAGTCATGTTTGTTATGGATAGGTTGTATCTTATTCATATCCAAAAATATATCAAGTCCTTAAACATTATTTTTAATCACCAAATGAAAATTAGTCTTGAATGGATATGATGGGGAATGAATCTCATCGCGTTCGTGGAGACGGTAGTCCGTCCATACGCACGAGCAACAATATCATTCTTTTGATATTAAAATAATATATAATTGGATGATCTATCATATACACAAAATAATTATCTTGTCATATTTATTATTTACATCAATTACACATCATTATCATACCCATACAAATAATAATGTTTTGAATAACAATTACACCATGACGTTGAGACGGTAAGTTGTCCGTACGCTCGTATGGTGACATGTTTTTAAAAGGATGGATAGAATACTGAATATGGTTGTACCATATTTATAATAACATCAAATTATATAGAAGATACTGGCGTTATTATTTTAGAATTGAAATAACAAAGAAAGAAGAAGTTGAAGAAGAAAGAAACTTGAAAGAGGGTGGTGAAAACATTACCTCTTCTTCGGGTTCTTCCTTCTGATTTGACCAAAAGGGCTCCTTAGGATGGCTTTTTGATCAAACTAAGGCCTCTAGGTTGAATTGAGGAAATATGATAGAATATTCGGGTAGGGGTTGGACGAGCCAAATGGCTTTGAAGGTGTGAATTAGTGAGAAGTGGGAGTTCCCTTTTATAAGAGGGTTGAGGGACACCTTAGAAAAATCTAGAAATATAGTTTTATAATACATTAATATTCAGTTTCTAATGGATAAAAAGTAGATTATTTAATTTTTAAGGTGGGGATAGTTCGAAAACCACTCAACCAATTGGTTTTATATAGGTTTGTGTTACTATATTCACATTATCCTTTTGATTTAACTCTTAGGTAAATAGTTTGACATTTACCATGTCTCTTTGCATTTTATATTATATAGTTAATAAACATACTATATACATTAAAGAGACCCCGAAGTGGTCCATTAATGATACAAATCTCATGACTTAAGTACTTTGGCCGAAACATATATTTTTAGGAATATAATATCAGTTAATAATATAATATTTGTTTTAAAAACTCTTTTAAGTCAATTTTGACATTATTGGGTATTTTTTTTATAAATTTATAACAGCATTATTACATCAAAAAATATACATATAACCAATCCTAATATGTCCTAGTCATCTCGAAAATTATTCTAATTCATAAAATGTCTCAAATTACATTTATTTGAATATTTATAATATCAATTATTTTAATATTTCATTAATTGGGTAATTACAGCATCACCATCGTGTCATAAATGAATTAAATTATATAATGTCTAAAAAATATAAATAAAATACCATTATGTAGGTAATAATTTTATCTTTCTAATTAATAGTTAAAATAGAATTTATCTTATGTATAATGCTATATTAAAAATGTTTTCGTAACTAAAATTTGATTTTAACTCTTTTAACTCTTCTTTGAATTACATAATAATAAATGTCCTAATCTAATCCAAGTGGACCTAAATGATAATATTTTATTTCTAAGGTTGTTTTTGGTCGAGATACACTTGTCCACTAGAATTAGGACATGTGTTAGAGTAATTTTAATATCATTTTTACCCTTAATTACCCTATTTACTTTTAACCGTGGTAAATACTAGTAAAAAAGATACTATTCACCAAAATAAAGTAATTTTATCTTATTGAACCAAATTTTACTCCTTGATATTAACCTGTCTCTTTAATTTTCAAAATTTCACCCACATAAGTGGTAAAATTATGTTTTATGTGAATTTCCAAATTCTCCTAGGAGGTGGGTAAAAGACGGTGAAAAGTTAAATTAAATTTTCATATATCTAAAATTATTCTAAACTAACTCCAATGAATTACATTGAACTTATATAGGTATTATGTATTTATTTTTACCTTAATTAAATTTAAATAAAATAAATTATTATTTAAATAAAAATTCGGTTTTAAAATATAACTCAGTGTTTTCACTATTTATAAAAAATTGAATATTTTCAGAAAAATACCAAAAATTCACCCTAAGCTAATTTCGATATTCTGAATCGAAAAATGAATTCTATTTTTAAAGATAAAATTTATTAAATTTTAAAAAGTGGGTATTACTATTCATAACGGCTAGTTTGATTGGTTGTGGTGTGTGAGAACTCAAAGTTGCGTACAACACATGCTACTGTATTATTCAAAGAGAAGTGTACCGTAGAATATTGGGGTGTTACAATACCCTACACCCTAAACCCTAAAAAACATAAAATATCTGTAAAAGCCCTAAAATACCCTAAAATCCTAAATACCATAATCTGATAAAATCCACTAAAAACACTAAAAAACACTAAAGAATAAGAAAAAAATCCAAACCCCCAAAAACCCCTAAGAACCGTAAAAACTCTTAAAAACCTAAAAACCAAACAACACATAAAAAAGCCTAAATCCCATAAATAAACATAAAATCATTAATTCACTAAACCCTAAAACACCCTAAAACCCTTAAAAGTCTCTAAAACCCCAATAAAACCATTAAAATACCCAAACCCCCAATATACCCCTAAAACCCACTAAAAACCCCTAAAACCCATAAAACCCCTAAAAACTGTGAAACCATAAAACCAATTAGACCCTATAAAAAAATTCCAAAAAATGATTAAAACAATGAAAACACTAAAAAACCATGAAACCCTAATAATACTAAAGACATTAAAACATCATTTTTCTGAACAATCAATTGTACATGGATAGTTTTTTGTAAGGGATTTAATGGTGTGTAGTCACTAGTCCTGTAAAATTATCTCGAATGGTCTCAAACTGATTGTTTCATGCACTCAAAAACACCCAAAAACTCTTATATCAATGATTCATGGACCTACTTTCCAATGGAATCAGTTCCTTGGGTAACTTGGCCCGTTAAAATTAAGAACTCTCATTGGTCTTGTGTATGTGTTTTATGGCTCATAAAACACTTTGGGATGAAATATTTAATTTTTGAGGACTCTCTTATATATTTAAGTATTGATTATGAATCCTTGGTTCACTCCCACATATGCAATCATGTATTACCCTAAGGTAACATTCCATAATGACTATGCATAGATTCGTAATAATTTGTACATAAATGAGGATCTCCATTAGTGGAAATATTTATATTTATCTGTGGTTCTCCATCAATGGAACCCTTTTATGGATAGATCAAGGGTTCGTTGGGAGTTTATTAGGATGATGCTGATTTTATAAAATGTGGTCTGGCACTCTTAATTTTATTCCCTTCCAAGGGGAAATGAGTTGTTTTAATGTTAGTATCAACCCCATAAATTATTCTTATGTATTTATATGAGAGGAATCTTAACCCATGTAGTTCAGTGCCACTAAACAGTGCACATCACCTTTTAAGGTCTTGTGCCAAGGACCCAAACATACAATTTAACATCATATGATAAGGATGTCCAAGAAAATGGTTCTTGATCAGTGATGTTGTGGGAATCATTTTGAGGCATCCAAATGGAACTATAGGTGATTTTTTCTCTCAGTTATATATTACCCTACCAAAAATGTGTCTTAGAAAAAATTATGGTGAATTTGGGTAATGGTTTTGGATCTTGTAGAGGATGCCAATGTGTCCCAATTATTTGTGAATCAAAACTCATATAGTTCAATAATATTAAATATTACACTATAGAGGTGGACGAAGTGGTTGGAATGTACACTCAGAAGATGCCCATGGATTTGGTATGGTTGGGACTTATACCGAATGGAAGGCCCACTTGATTTGATATGATAGGGGATTACACCATATTGAAGTCACACATTAGTGGTTATGATTTTGGATTACTCGTGGGATATTCCCATATGATTTTGGGATCTTGTAGATTTCACGATCACTAATAACCTCTAAGACCATGTGAGTCTGGCTTTGTATGAGAAATATGGGGATTTAGTTAATCTGAAGATCACACGATTCACTATGTCTGTCGATGTATGAGTTGATGAAGTCCGAAGGGAAAGAGAGAGGGAAATGAGTGTGCTGGTCTCCTCTTTTAAATTTGAAACTTGGATAGAATATGGAAGGAATCAAGTAGGAGAGATCCAAAAATAAATTCTAGGGTCTTACATAATGAGGAGTTCCCTTAAATTTGTTCTATTTGGAGGACCTCAGTCTATATCAAATGTAAATTTAGTCAAGATCCTTTCCCTCACCACCAACAACTAGAATGTTTACAAGAGAACCCAAGGGTTGGAACCCTCATTACCATGTTCATATAAACCTGAGGAAAATATGATGGTCACCCTATTATAGAGGTCACTCATGTGACTTCCCTTACCATGGGTATGTGAACTCAAAGGGACACGCTGATATGACCAATTATTTTATCATACATGTTAGGTATCTTTGGAAGGGGCCCTTTCCTAATATAGTTGGTCTAGTTCACAAAGGGACTAACATGGGGATCGATGAAACAATATAAGAGAATAATGGGAGTTGGAGATTAAAACTCCCTAGGATTCCCTTTTCTACGTAACATGTTCTTATATGTGATGGGGTTCCCTATGCATTGCATTTTACTATGCTGATGCAGGTACCATCTACATAGTTTTTTGTTATGTGGACCTGGGTTCTGCCCTTGTAGCATTTGGCTACATGGGACCAGATTCCTCCCACTTTGTGGTTTTTTATGAGGGGCTAAATTCCTCCCTTGTAGTGATTTTCTATATGAGACAAGGCTTCACCTATATAGATATTTTCTTTGAAGGATGCTTATCCATGAAAGGGACATCAGTTTTGGGTCTTGTATAATTATTTCTACAATGGTATTATGGTTTTTCGGACAACAATATGATTTGTTATTTCCTATTTACTATTAAGTAGTGAATTTTACCTATATGGAATCATTGAAGGGGTATGGTTTTCATAGTTCCTCATTAGTAATTTACTTCAACTCTCTCTGGTTCTTACATTTGGGTGTTTCTCGTGTCTCCTTTCCCCCCCCCCTCGAGGTTTATTTAAATAAGAATAGAGGGACTGGGTACCGTCATGGCCAATCATCCGATGTGGGCCATGAGCCTTATTTTTAGAGAGACCATAAGTATTCCAAAACATGTGAATTAATTAATCACCAGGTAGTAGTCATTCAAGATGGTGTAGTACATTAACTTGGTACTATAATAATGTTCTTTCATTTGTAGGCACTGGCGGCACCACCTCATCTTGTTAACTTTTTAGTTTGTAGGGGATGTTCATTCATGGGTTGAAAATAACTACCTTGTTCTCACAAAGGATGTTTTTTCATGGTACTAGTATCATTAACTCATCCCAATAACTTTTTAGATTGTTGGTTCCTCATAAAACGGAAGAACTCCATATGGAGCAGCGGTGTGTGATGCGAGTTGGGATTCATAGTCTTGTCCCCTTAAATAATTCATTCAATCATCTTTTGTGTTTCATTTCTAACCATTTACAATATTCATATAATTCTCATATTCTTAGATGTGTAGTTTTCAAGAGATAATAAATTCCCCCATCATAATGGGTTATGATTGGCATGAAGATAAGGCTATTCTGATGTAGATATTGTCTTTATTTGAATGAAAAATTAGATAATTCTATATTTTTTTTCATATCCAAGGGACTCGTCGATTTCAGTTTGAATATTTCTAGGGGTTCATAGAAAACCCTTAAAAGTTTTTGTACTTTCCTTTATCATCCTAATTCATTCTTATGTCCACTTTGGTGCAGACCTAGTTGGCTTAACTTAACCTTCTTACTCCTCCCTTTACATGTTTTAAAACTAACAAGATTTGTGTCTTTTCATTATTTACATGAATCCCTTGATTATTGTATAAAACATGAGAAGAAGTGGTCTAGTGAGCTGGTACTCGACTCTGAACTAGGGTTCCCTTTGAAATTCTTCAACAATATTAGTTTTACATCTCTTTTTTTGATCAGTTTATAGGATTTCAGACCAGACTAATTCCACTGATGTTTAAGGATGAATATATTTGACCATCAATTATGAGGTGATGGACACAATGAATCTCATTGTTTAAAAATGTACTTATATTATTCATACATGAATGAGGTATTTTTCTTGATAATAATTTTTTGATGTCGGAATCCAAGACATTATATTGGGAAATTTCAAGAGGAGTAACTATAAGAATGGTTTCCAAAAAAATGTTTATGGGGCATAAAGTGGTTGGAAAATAATCTCTTAATTTTTAATTTTCCTCTTATTGGTAGGCTTTTTTGGGGAGTGATTTATATAGATCCTACTAGGGAATATTAAACAAAATCAGAAAAGGCCTCCTTAGGAAACATTCCCTTTATTTCTTATGGCCATGTGATTTCATGGAAATTTAGATTTCTGAAGACCACAAATAGTGTATTATCATGGAAGTGACATCTAAAAAAAGATGGAATTTTTATTATCTTTGATCATGAAATGGGAACCACTCCCACATGAATTTTTATTGTGTAAAAGAGGGTTGAAGCATGGTTCAGTTTAAAGTAATGAAACCCGGACATGGATGGTGTAGTTTAATGTATTACAGCTATGAAGTTTTTCTCTAAAGACTTAAGGTTACTTTCCTTTAACCAAGGGATAAACGATTCATGATTTTAATGGAAATCTAACCAAGAATATTATGTCAGCTTCAGGAATTAAGGGGGATGATTGTACAATGTAATCTTTGGGGTTTCGAATCCAAGGAGTGATGTGGGGAATAAACATCATTTGATAATATAGAGACAGGAAATTCCTCTCCTTAGGACCAATTTTCCTTTAGTTGACATACGTTTTTGGTTGGTGTTTTATGTAAATACAACTGGGGCATATTATGCATAGTCAAACAAATGTGTTCTTATGAAACATTCCCTCAATCTCCTATGGATGGGGAGGTTTAGGTGGATTATGGCCCTTCATAACATAGAGCACCATTGATCAATGAATGCTTCCAGAACATGGGTGGGGTGTTCCAATTTGAAATTATCTAGGAATAGGTAGAGATGTTTTCCTCAAGATTGTATGGGCCAATCATGGAAAAGAAGATTTTTTATATGGTTGGGTCCGAGGCATGATGTCTAAATGTGACTACCTATATTGTCAAAATGAGATTCAAGCCATAAATAGTTATCGGTATTTTCCCTCGTGCAGGTCCAACCTTTGCATAGGGAAGGGGAGACATGATTTTTTGAATACGAGATCAAAAATGGGGTGAGACACATGTTAGATTCCCCTATGTAGATATACCTCATTCATAAGATTGTATGGTAATTTATTTCATGTCAATAAATTTCTTGTGTTGTTCTAACACATACCCAAGAATAGAGGGGATATTTTTACCTTATGTATATCCCCAAGATATGAGGTTTCATTATCACTGCATATCCTCTAATAACATTAATCATGATAAATATAGTTTATTGTTTTTTTCTCATGTAGGCCTCACCCATGCATATAGAAAGAGTATTTTTAATCTATATTGTTTCTAGTACCAAAATTGAACCATCATGAGTCACTATGTATTCCGTTATAATAAGAATAAATTGACACATAGTAATTAATACCTTTCATTTAGTGTCATGTGACAATGACATCAGCTGCATAGTTTAGCATCATGTCATAAGGATTTCATGGGGTGATGTAGTTTTATTTTTATATTCCATGTAAAATTTTTTTAGAAAACATGGTTAACTAGATGCTAATTTTTCTGTGATGTACTGGAATTCCTTGGAAGTGAGAGGGAAAGAAAGTGTAAACCATGATATCGGGGATTCTCATATCATGAGAAATGATATGGGGAATGGAATACATTAGGTATTACAGAGATGGAAGGTGCCTCTCATGAGGAATAATTTTATTTTGGTTGATGAGCCTTTTGTGGGAAATTTACACAGATCCTACTAGGGTGCATTATGCATAGTCAAACAAAGGAGTCCTCAAGACACTAACCCTCCATTCCAGCTAGCCATTGGAATATTCTAAAGATTCAAAATTTCCTGGGGCATAGATTTCGATAAATGGGAGGAGTGTGTCTGAGGATGTTGGAAACATTCAGAACATGATTTTCCACGATGTCTGAAATTCTCTATATATATGTGACTCATATTTAAGGAATCATTTTTATTTCATTGATAGATCCTTTAATTAGGATCCTAAACATAATATCTCTTGCATAGATCTATATTTACATACAAGAGACGGGGATATTTTTTTGGTCTTTTTCTTTTTTCCAGGGATGGGACTAGAACATTGGACCTAAGAGTCACTATGTATCTCTTTAAAACTAGAATCAATATGTACATTGTTCTTGAGGCACATGTAGTTTAATGTCATGTGGTAATGTCTTTGGATCCCCAACATGAAGTGGAAAATTTTTAATAGACCCAATATTAATGATTTGTGAATCACTATATATCCATCCATGGAAGAAATAAATCCATATGTAGTTAAAGAAATACCAAGAAGTTTAATGTCATGCGGTAGGGATGTTTTCCTTGCAGTTTAACATCATGTGGTATGGAAAATGGGTGTTCCATTTATGGTCTTTCTACCATGACCTTGGAAACCATTCTGTGGATTATTACTTCTTTGTCATATGTTGAATCAGCTTTCAAACCTCTTAATTCCATGTGATCTATGCTCCATTTTTGAAACAAGGGGATTCAATTGTTTATCCATAACATAGAGGTAATGAAACAAAGGATACAAAAAAATTGAATTTGTGGTGGCTGGACAAGGAAACTGAATCCAGGCTTTATTATGTATCCTCCAATGGTGGGAATCAATCCATACGTAGTTTATGATTTTTTTATATACTCTGTTTAATCTGGATCTATGATATTAGGTTTTGGTATTCATATATATCCTAGGATAATAGAAGTCATTCTCAATATCAACTATCATTGTGTAGGTCTGATTCATATGCTAGAGGGGAATTTTTTTCATATATTGTGGCTGGGTCCATGGCATAGGATCTTTCCATCACTACGTATCCCATAGAATTATAATCAAGCCCCATGTATTTCTTGAAAGAGAGATCTATGTATACATAGGCCCATACCTAGAGAGGGGTCATTTTTTATTGGGATGTCTAGAGGAAGATATAAAATCAAGGTATCACTGCCAATCCTGTGATGGTAGGAATCAAGCCACAAATAGTTTTGGGAAATGGATCTCCTACTTGGATCTTACTCCCACATGGTATATAATGGGCACTTTGTCTGTCTACCACATAGATCCATCTCATATATAGTTAATGGTTAATTTAAATGATGATTCTCATGTACTTTAACATAATAAGATGAGGATGTTGACATTTAATTTAATATCATGATGTTCAGAGGAAGGGTATAGATCTCCAATAAGATCATTCTTGATGTGGTGTCATAACAAACCCATCATGAGTGAGGGACCAGGAGGGACAATTCCACACCACACATTCCAAACAAGCATGTACACAGTTTAAATTCGGGATGTTTGGACTTGGATTCACATTTTATTGTCATATGGTAAGGAATATATATCTTATGTAGTTTAAAGTCATACAATATGGATGATTCAACATGAAATTTAATACCATGCACTTAAGACGATTCACTATGTGGTTTAATATCAGTTGATCAGCACGAAGTACCATACAGTTACATGAAATACTTCTTTAAGAAAGGTTCATTGGTGGTATCCATTTTGATATGTCTGCCCATTGATACCAAGGAATAATATCCATTGTAATAGAATTTGTGTATGACATCAGGACCCCCAAATTTTTCTCCAACTTTGTAGGTTTCTCTCCATGTATCATTGGAGTTATGAGAACCAACACCATCTATCCTTCGAGGAAATACTAATGTTGAACCTTTTTGATAATGTCTAATGCAATCCATTTTTGGTGAACCTTCAAATGATATAATGTGTGGAATATATTTTCATCCCATTTCTCTATTTCATCAATCCATTTAGAAAATTTATCATCTATGGATAGATGATCAAAAGTGGGAATATGGAGAAATGGTAATTGAACTTCAGTGGGAAAGACTACCTATGTCCCATATACTATTGAGTATGGGTTCACCTGTGTGGTAGTGATGGTCATGGTCTGGTAATCACATAAATCATGTAGAAACTTTTTTTTACCTAAATTATTATCCTTATATACCATCATCTATAGTATATTGGATAAGGTCTTGTTGAAGGCCTCTATTTTCCCATAATCCACTTCATGATAGAGAGTTGAATGTTTGAATTGATGTCATACTCCTGATACAGTTTGTTCAATTTAGTAGAAAAAGATTGGTGTTGTTTTCCATCAGTATTGTATGATGGAAAACAAGTCTAGTGATGATTATGTCTTTCAATAAGGTATCAATGTTCCTTTACATGAATTATTTGTGGGGTTCGACTCTTACCTATTAGGAAATGAAGTCATTTTTTGTGGGAATATACTTGAATTTATTGTCCATAGTTGGAGGACATGGGCCCATGACATCCATTCACCATATGGATAATGGATGGGATTACATTCCTATATGAAGAAACTTCAGGGGTTGGTGGAAGAAATTGAAATGACCTAGGCTAGAATGATACTTTTTGGTGAATTTAGTGCAGTCAAGTGCTATAGTGGGCCCATAGAATCTGAGCCTTCAAATTTTATTGGAATGATTGGATACTGACTAGTGGGCTCTGCAGACCCCGATGTGTACTTCCTTCATGATAGTAGTGGTCACTTCTCCATCGACACACCTAAGAAGGACATAATAAAGGATATGATTATAGAGAACCGTTGGTTGGTTTATACCATCATACAGAATAATGTTAATTTCTCATCATTGTAATTTTTATCTCCCAGATCTATCCTGTGGGAGAACTCCCTTTAGAATGTTGTTATGAATGGGTGTCATCCAGCCGATGGTAGAACCGTATGGTTCGGTGATGGGGCTAATCTGATCAATTTCTTCTGTGTTGTCCATAACTAATTATGAGACCTTTCATTGATGCACAATGTTGATAACAATATTATCTTGATCTTGATGGACTAGATATGAGGTTGCATTTTCCAATGCAATAGCCTGGGAATTTTCTTGTTAGGGTACAGAAATTAATGTAAATTATGAAGGTAATTCCACCATTAGTCTTCTAAAGTGGTCTAGTAGAGGTATTATCTCTTCCTTCTTAATAGAATAATATTTCTTAACCTTCTTAATGACTAGTTCTAAAATAAAATGTATCTTCAAGAGTTTTACTTGTATTTTATGTGGAATCTCTAGCCTTATAATGATATCCTGGTATTCTGTTCATTGTTTGTACACACCTTTGATATTAGGAATGAGTATGGTAGGGCAACCTTTGATGGAGATATGAGTATGACTCCCAACCCAACTTTGTTGATCTTGGGGTCTTCCATCCTTTTTTCTATTGAGATTCTCTAGATACCATAAAAATGAATTTTCTATATCTTGAGGCCCTATTTAATAGATAAGAACTCTTTATTAGGTATTTTGGTATCCAATTAAGTCATTTCTATTAAATTGTTATCTCCCATAAAACCTTCTAAGACCTACCCTTTGACTGCTTTCTATAGGACAAACAAGATATCAAACTTCTATAGGATGACTTCCCACCATGATAGATGTCCAATCAAAATTGGATTACCGAGAATATATTTTAGTTGGTTTCTATAATATACCAAATGAATTTCGAGATGTTCCAAGTAGTTTCATAGTTTTGGACTAAAATTATTAGTGGTAGAAAAATATTATCAATATTTGAATAATGAGTCTCAACATCCATCATGGTACAACTGAGGTAATAAAGGATTTTTTCTCTTCTAGGATCATTATTTTGAGTGAGGAATGCTCTCAATTGTCACTCCAAGGCTATCACTTTCAAAATAAATGTTCTTCTTTCAAAATAAATCATTAACACTAGTAGACTTAAGATATATTTTTATTTAATATCAAATTATTTTTTATAATAATACTTCCACTAATATGTAACCCCCATATTCAAAAAACTGTTGAAGGGAAAACATTTTCCTATAAGGTTGGCTATAAAGTGTAGGATGTAGGATATATTTCCTATATGTTCTCTCAATTTGGTGAGGTTTTGAGGTGGTTTAATGACAAGAATATCCTTTTAATTATCAAGGTTAACATTGATGTCATGATTATGTATGATGAAGCCCAAAAATTTCCCAAAGGTAATTCCAAAATTAAATTTCAAGGGGTTTATTTCAACCTATTTTTTATAGTTTGTTGAAGATGGTTTTAAGGTCCTATAGGTGTTTTGAGGATTTTCGTGATTTGAACACTGGGACATCAAGATTACATTCAACAAACATTCCCATGAAGGACTTAAATATGTGATGTGTGGAATGTTGATATGTATCACCATAATTCATTAATCCAAAGGGTATTAACCAATAGAAAAACACTCCTTGGGGCCCTATGGGTGGTGGATTCTTCATCATCCTGGTCCATTCATTTTTTGTTGTATCCGGAATATCCATCCATGAAATAGAGAGGTTGGTATCCGATTATCTCATCGATAAGTAGTTCTATTATCGGGACTGGGAAACCATCTTTCGGTCAGTGCTGACTGAGATCTCTAAAATCAATACAGACTCTAATTTGATAGTTTTTCTTTTTGAAAAGCACTATATTGAATATCCTATTAGAATATTCTACCCCTAAATAAAGAAATATTTCATGATCTATTCAACTTCAGCCTCTATTTAGGAAGCATGTGTTGGGTATATTCATATGGGTACATTTTTATATCCCTGGTGGTCCTCTGGCATGCCTAGGTGGTGAGTGGCCATCTCAGGATCTAGTCCTATAATTTCTAGGTAGTAATAAGAAATCAAAACTCGATGTTACCTTAGGAAGGAGGTATATACCACCTTCTCTTAAGAATAAATAGAAGCACTATTTAAGGTGTGTCGTGGATCTTCTTCCACACCTTGATTTAAATACCTGATTTCTTTAATGGTGGTAGAGAATACCTCCTCAAATACTGGAGGGGCATATCTAAGGTCCACCTACTCTTCAAATTCCGCCTATTCATTTTAATCCACTTATTATAAAGGGAAATAGTATTTGGGATGAATTACCCATAGTTATGATAAAATTTGATATCCTGGTAATTGGAAGATAAAGAGACATATTCTGAACTTGCAGTAAGAGGGGAATTTCCTTGTGATTCTGTAGAGGTTGAAGTGAGGTACATAGTTGTGTCACTATCATCTATGGGTGACAATACTCCCTCTTCTACATTAGTGAGTGAAGCAGGGTTCTCATGGAGCTCTATGGAGGGGTTGAATACATTTTCATCTGAGATTTTCCCATTGTATGGGGAGGCAAAAAAATTTAAACACTTCTAGACATAGTGGTCAGAATGAAATCATTAGGAATGCTGAATATGGATCCAATTCTGAAACATACACATGACCAAATTGATGGGAAACACATATTATTCAATGATCATTTTGATTGGGTCATCTGGGATCATTTCCAGACCATCCAGGGTGGTGACCCAATCAACCCCCTCGACCTAGGGTTGCTTCCCTTTTCCTTGACAGAATCACAGATATATATAGTGTGACTCATAGGATTCAAATGGTGCCTTATCGGTATGGAATGTACCATTTTTTCCATTTATGATGTATTTTATGTGTAGTTAGAAAGATAGGGGACATATGTGTGTTGATGAAACCATGACCTTCCTAGTAGGATTTTGAAGTCCATGTATTTACAAACCATGGAGTTCAAGTAGATGACTCTTGATCTTGATTTCCCTTAATATATTCCTACCCATTTTTTCAAAACCATATAGTGTTATGGTGGAAGGTGTTAGGTTACCTCATTCTAGCCGAGACAATGGAGTATTCACCAGGGGATATGGTTAACTCCATAAACATTGTCAACCATGTATTTTCTGATATCGACACTATTTATGATTATGGATATTTAAAAGGGACTAGTGTTCCCCTATATAACTACATATTCTTTTATGATTGAGATAACTATGTGTTATTCTGCAGGATTTATCATTGTCTGATAAACTTCAACAGCATCCACCTCTGTCTGAAATATTTGGGACATCAAAAGGCATACATGAGTGATTCCTTAAGGTTTTTTTGACAAGATTAGTGAATCTTTGATTTATAAATTTTCTAATACTGAGGTAAACTATTTCACTATGTAATTTTTCAAGTCTAATGGCTAGTGATTCCTGGTTTGAGGATTCTCTTTTACCGGAAAATTAGCGGCTTTAATATTTGCTGTAAAAGGATTATCCTCCAAGATAGGAGATAGATGAACTCTTGTTCTTGGGGTGTTGGTCCAAGAAGGACTACTTGAACATCAAGGGTGATTAAATATTTTATGGTCTTCTTATGGATATTTCAGAATGATCCAGTTAGAGTGGATTCTGGTTGGGGTAGTATTACCACCCTTCTCTTTATAACACAGTTAAACATGATTTATTACATAAACATATACTTAAGACAAGTCTGAGGATCGAGAGGTATAGTGTCTGGGGAAATTAAGAACATTACGTATCAACATAAAACATACAATACAACATCATTATTTCTAAATTCTTTGAGATGACCAACTTATTATTTTTTACGTAACACTACATGGGATATCTTAAGGGCATTGATAAGAAAAGGGTGTTCTCTAAAGACTAGTATGAGAGTAAATGAGGAATAACATTAAGAATATAATACATGTTAAGCAATAGGAATGTCAATGGAGAAAAAGATAAAAAAAATGAACATAAAGGCATGATATAGAATTATTATCATAGCATGGAAATGTGGAAACAACTAACAATATGATATTAACCTTGATCCAAGGCTCATTAAACCAAGATTAGCATGAGTAAACCCTCATTTCACCAGAATTAGCATGAGTAAACCCTCATTGCACATGAATTAACATGACTAAACCCTAATTTACATGAATTATCAGGAGTAAACCCTTATTTCACATGGTGTATCATGATACTATATGTTACCCTATACATAGGAGCGCTATCAGGGAGCACCCTTTATAAACAATTCATATCATGTATAAGTGTGCAAAATTCATTATATATCATAGAATCATTCAACATCATCATTTATTCCATGATAAAGAAATGTTAAATATATACAGGATATTTTATAATTAATAATTATATGTGCATGATGTTTAATATCCATGATAGAGAAATGGGTAGGGTATTCACTACCTAAGGATCTTGGCATGGAAAATTTTTGTTCAATTTTGACAGCTTAACAGTGTGACATTAAAATTCATACAAATGGTTTATGATAGAGAAAGGGGTATCTAATAATATTTACATGAAATGGAAACTAAGGGGGTAATATATTTACTTGTACCAACACATTTAATTTGGAAATATAAGGTGTGAAATAATAAAGAAACATGAAGAAAGAGGAGAAATTGAATAAAGATGGCACCTTTCTCTCTAGGCTCTCCTCTCGCTCCTGTCTCCACCTAGAATTTCCTCCTGAAATACTTTTATTTGGGGTCATCGGTCCTGTTTTTTTTATTTTCCTATTATAAATTCTCCTCCTCCAGCCTTTTCATGCCTCCCCTAACCTATTATTTCTCTTTCAGTGTGTCCTGTCCGTGAATTCTCTCCCCTGTCACTTCTTTTGCATCTTGATCGCTCTTGCATTCTTTCTCTTTGGTCCTTCTACTCTTTATCACTCCGGTGTAGGGGACTTTCATTTTTCAACCATAATTTCAACTTATTCTTCTTTTGGAGTTCATTTCCTGATGGGTTGTATGATGATGAAGCTATTAGATTCTCTCTATATATTTGGCCTCACGTTCCATTATGACTCTCTGGGTCGGATATGGAGTGGTGGTTAAAAGAGATCTTGAGTGTTGGGGCCTAGTGGTCGATGGGTATCAAGTCACTACCTGGTTTGGATTTCTCTAGTTTTTGAAATGCCTCAGTTTTCTACATCATCATTGTAGCCATATTCCAGAGCACTCAGGTGCTCAAACCACTGCTCTGACCTTACGCTCCACAGCTCCCCTCCAGGTTGGATCTGGAGAAGTGGTACCAATGGGGAATTGGGAGGTGTGGTTTGGTGGATGATAGTGTTCCCACGACATGATCTTAGATGAGGGTCTTGGTTTTTTAGTTTTTACTCAGGTATTCAGTAATGGTTTATTTTATTCTTCTCAGTAATCAATCAATTTTATGATTGTATGATGGTTTTCATTAAGTTGTTCTTGTTTGGATTTGTTCATGATTAGGTATGGATACGGTGGTTTTGTTTTGTTTTGTTCATGATTGGGTGTCTCATTGTTTCTTGTTTGATGGGGGTTGATATTAAAGTGATGTTTGACAATAGTTTTGAGGGTCTTCGTCAGTCTCTGGTGTCGGTGGTCCACATCGGTGGTGGTGCATGTCGGTGAAGGGGTGACTGTGATTCAGTCTGGAGTGGTGAATGCGGGTTCTGAGATGATGATTATGTAATATTATTATCATGACAACGTTTTTTTAGGTTTAGTTAAGTTCTCCTCAGGTGGATAGCGGGATTTTTGGGATATTTTGCGATAGGGTCCCTTTGACTTCTGAAACAGGTGGCATGTTGATGGTTTTGGGGCGGTGATGTTGGCACAATTTGATTCTTTTTGAATTTTTATTTCTCTCAATGTAAAATTTGTATGTGTGACTTTATGATAGTATGGATATTTTATAGTATGTTCCCACTTTCCCTCAAAGTGTTTTCTCAATAATACATAAAAATGGATTGGAGGAGGAGAAATGGAATAACTCTAATGAAATTTCAGCATGGTAACATGTGTACATGGGAGGGATTAATGAGAGAGAAAGAGGTCTCTAATCATTCAAACATAAATAGGGAAGTATGGGGGAGGTGAAAATTCATTCCCCAACATTTTAATATAAAATAAAAGGGTATATAAACATAATGAATCTTGGAAAAAATGTGAAAGGAAGAAATCCCTTATGGAAATTCGGCATGGTAACAGGGGTACATAAGGGTTCATAAGAGGGATAAATAAGAATTAATGGGGATCTATTGATTTATAAATAAAATGTGCAGTAATGATGTTATTTAATAACATATCCCAACATTGGAATAAAATAAATTAAAAGACATAACAGGAAAAGAATTCTTGATAAAAGATGAGCATGGAAGATCCCTTATGAAATTTTGGCATAGTAACTGCTTAGTTAAGGGTAAATTGAGGGAGGATAAATAATAACTCATTAAAATTACAACAAATGGACCAAAATATAATTATTATAAAATAATGACATTATAACCATTCGAAATTACAATAATTACATTCAACTAAGACACTAGAATTTTAAAGGAGGAGAGGAATGTGAGGATCCCTTAATTGGATATATGATCCCAAAGGATTGGGAAACGCTTGGGAGGGACTTCTTGGGAGATTGGGACACATTGGGTGGACTCTAGAGGGTATGGGTCAGATTTCTATCGAGCACCAAATGGTTTGAGTGAAGAGAAGTGGGAGATTTGGTGGTGTTATATAGGAAATGAGAGGGAATTATTTATCATTTGGGTTTTGGACACTACACATTAATATATTTAAAACCACAATTCAGACCATGGTATTTGCCCAAGGTTTCTGGCCAAGGGGATTGTCCTAAAATATTTTATAATTCCAATGAAAATACTTATTAAAATATTTGGCTTGTTTATTTGGAGGTGAGTCACACTCTCAAGAGAAATCATTTTAAAATGATAAAATATTTTATAAGTATTGCAGGGTCCACTAAGGAATCATTAAATTATTCAAACAAATAAAAAATAAAATTATTATAATGGTAAATCATATTTTGGACGAATATTACTTATATAGTATTTTATTTCATCACTATTGGGTAATTATGATGTCATAAAACACATTATATATTTATTCGGTATTTAATTGTTACCCAAAAGTTCAACTATCTCAGAAAATCATAAAAAATTAACCATTTAATAATTTAGAAATCATAATTCAAAAAATAATATTTATTTTATCTAAACAATTTTCTAAGTATTCGAATATTCAATTTTAAAATAAAAACATATATTTATTGAAAATTGACAGGTTTTAAAAAAGTGTTTTTAAACCTTAATAAAAATTACAATTGAATTCAAAAAAATTATATAATAATTTATTATTCATAAATGTAATTTGATAATGATTTTTTATTAAAATATTATTTATTTCAAATATTCATTAATTCATCAAAAGAATTACTTAATTAGTTAAAAATATAATTTCTGTTCTTTTGTATAAAAATATTATTCTTATCAAACTGAATACTTAATCATTTATATATTAAAAAAATAAGGAATAATTATAATCATCAATTATAATTAAAAGGACCATTATTATAACACTATTACAATAACATTATTAATAAAACCTGAGTTTAATATAACAATTAATATATTTCTAAAAAATATTATTTTACCCAAAAAATCAATATATCTAATTCTTTATATTTTTAAGAAAAAACATTCTCATACCGGAATTGATGGAAAAAGACTTTTAGTTTAAAAAATAATTACACAAAAAAGTAATTAATTTCTTATTGTATAACCCCTTATAACACCTACATAAGACCTAAGGGGAAGGTGTGCGATGGAGACTTACTCTTGGGGTGGCTCTGGTATCATCGCTTGGGTGTTAATCTCTATTAAATTCTACTTCTCCCATTGGCGTTTACATTCAAGATAGACATGTTGAATCTTAGGTTAGGATTGGTCAAGGACGAAGACCATTAATGCTACCTCATTTATGAGATCTGATAAATGAGCTTCGTACGGATCTAGTCTAATGGACGAGTCCATCGCCTCCTTTATCTATGTTGAATGGATTTCTCTTATTTATATAAGCCATGTGAACACTGTTCAATAGATATATTATCAACGGTAACGATACATAACAGTCATTTAAACCCAATTGGATAAAAAAATTCATGTTCTTTCTATGTCCCTAAGACATTTAATTAAATAAAAGAAATGTAATTTTTTCATGGATATTCAGGTTGTTGAAACCTTCCCCCCATCAAAAATTTCGTCCTCGAAATTTCCTTTTCCCATAACAAAATAGATGTGGGTAACTCTTCCTCATCACTTCCTCTAGCTACCATTTTTCTTCTTCAAACATGTGGTTTCTCCAGGATACATTGACTAGGGTCATTATCTTATTTCGTAGAACCTTTTCTATACGATCTATGTTTTTAACTAGATTATTTTCATAGGAGATTTCATTCTCCAATGGTACCACCTCTGGATTGAGAACATGTGATGGGTGAGGTATGTACTTCCTCAAGAGTGATACATGGAAAACAACATATACTTGAGATATGTTCGGTTGGAGTTCTATTTCATTGGACACATATCCAATGCAATCAGTGGTCTAAAATGGCTGATATACCTTGGTATAAGCTTTAACTTCTTCAAAATATCATAACGTTCTTCCATAGTGAAAAGAAAATGGATACCATGTCTCCAACATAAAACACTAGGTCTCGTCGATGATTATTGGTGAATATATTTTTTCGACTCTAAGAAACTTTAATGTGCAGCTAGATGGTCTTAACCTTCTCCACTATTTCATTTACCATTTTTTGACCTATGAGTTTTTTCTCCCCAACTTCATCCCATAATGCCGGTGTTCTTCACCTCTTCCCATAAAGGGATTCATAAGGATTAATTTGGATGCTTGAGTGAAAATAGTTGTTGTAATAGAACTCTACCAGAGGAAGATGTTAATACCATCCTCCTTTTATGCCAATTGAGAATTCCCCCAATATTTCCTCAAGTGTTTGGATAGTCCAGTCAGATTTTCCCTCAGTCTAAGGATGATAAGTTGTACTAATGTTCAGCTCAGTGTTCAGAGCATGTTGGAAAATCTTCCAGAACATATAGACCAATCACGAATCTCAATCAGAAACAATCGATAGTGGAACTCCATGAATCATTACCACTTATTAGGTGTATGTATGTGCCTATTGATCCAATTAAAAATAATCCTGAATTGCAATGAATTGTGTAATATTTGTAAGATGATCCACAACAACCCAGATAGAATTGTTTCCTTTGGATGTATTAGAAATTATAGTAACACATTACATGGTGATGTTCTCCCATTTTCATGTTGGTATGGTTAATGGTTTCATCATCCCCATAGACTTATTCCAATCAACCTTCACTTTCAGAAATACAAGGAACATTGATGTATACTCAGTGATCTTCTTTTCATGTTATCCCACAAAATAATGCTTTCAGATATCTCGAAACATCTTTGTGTTTCCTGGGTGAATGGATAAATTTGATCTTTGTTCATCATCCAAATGATCATACTTTAACTCCAGATTTGATGGAAAACATTGTCTTGTCCCAAATATCTCAATTTCTTTTTCATTAACATTGAAATCTAAGGATTTCACCTTTCTGAAAGATTCCAATTTCTTAAAAATTCTCACATCATCCTTTTTTGCATCCTTTAACCTTTCCAAAAGAGACGAATGATAAATCATTTGTAAAATGATTGCTGATGTTCCCTTATTTATTATGCACATGTCCATCATCATAAAATCAAAGAAGATTATATAATTTTCAATTCTCATCAATGATAGAATTGATGAGTCCTTTCTACTTAAAGCATATACCACCTAGTTTGATTTCCTAAGGTGTTAAAGTATTGAGAAGTCATAGTTTTTATCATATCTAAAAATCATCTTTGGTGCATATTCAACTCTTTCTGTGTGAATATTTACATGAGGATTTTTTTATCCATATATATTTCCCACTTTTACCCAAAGAGGTAATGTCGCCATATTGTCAAAGTGAGTATTACTATAGACAACTCCTAATCATGTATTGGATAGTTTTGCTCAATAATTTTCAACTACATTGAGGCATAGGCAATGAATTTGTCTTTTTTCCTCAAATTACATCAAAGAGATGCTTCTAAAAATTTCAATAAGAACATTCCCACAAACATCAATCTATGATACAACACTTATAGAATTTTTTCCCCAATGATTTAATATCATTTCTGTTGGGGACTCAATGTTCTTAGAAAACATATAAGATATACTAATATCACATTAATTGAAATAAATTAAGATATATTCTACATTGATGTAGTGGTCACATTAATTAATTAATCATTATAAATCTTAGAATATCACTTCCCCCACTCCCTTGATCATGGATATTGTTGATTCTCATCATGCTTATCAGCCCTTAAAAAAGTTCACTATCTTTGGTAATTCCTGCATTCTCAATATTTATAGCATAGAACTATGTAATATTCCATAGATGGAACATTTTTTTCATCCATCAAATTATACATTATTTTATGGAAATTGGATACTTTGTGACCTTCTTTTCCATCCATAAAATATCTCATAGTCCCTTTGTGAAATTTCCATTGGTGCCTCTTTCCACACTTGTTCCACAAAGAAAATTGAATCTTCTTCCCCTTATCAACACTATTAAATGTAATTTAATGAGATTTCATCTTCATCTTCCTTTATTTCCTTGTTAAATCTTCAAAGTTCCCATTTTTAATCATGATTTTTGATAACTAGTTTGGAATAATAAAGATATGTCCTACATGAGATCCCATTTGATTGGGAATATCTTTGGGAAATTCATCACATTTCCCATTCACATTGTTATTTAACCACATTCCTCCTATTACCAGCCATTGTATAGAATAAAAGGAAAATTAAGGATGAGTATCTTATACATTCTAACACATATAGGAGAATCCAATGATATTAATGGGAAAACATTCCAATTATATTTATTTATTTAACTTATTATTTTATAGGATTCAATATATGTTATCCATGATCTACATCCCAACAAATATTACTATGGGAAATTTATATTCCATTAATAATGGTTCATTCTAATTTTCTGAATTTACCAAAGCATATCCCCAAGGAGTGTCGAACCAAGAGTGAATCAACACCCATTATCGTGCATCAGTTCCCATTCATGTCTATCTTAAAGCGGTGTTTTGGGTTTTACCTCTAGATACATATTTTCCAGAGACACATCTACTTGTTTGTATCCATACAGGTATGTATTTTCTTGATAAACCACTTACTCTATACTCACCAAAACTTAGGGATGATTTTATTATACTTATTATTATCCATAAGGTATTTACTATAGATTTCTAATCCTAATCCAAAATATAACTAAACCAATCCATTGATACCAACTATAACAATCCTTCTATTTATTACACATATGAACAAGATTTATTAAAAAATCTTGTACTTATGACAACTCTGAGGATTGAGAGGTCCAGTGTCTTCGGAAATTAGAAACATTACATATCAACTTAAAACATAAAATAAAACATCTTTATTTAAAACTTTATTGACATGAACAACTAATTCCTTCATATGTAACACTGCATGGGACAACCTGAGGACATACATAAGAAAAGGGTTAGATTTAAATCCAATTAAGGGATTAAACATGTCATAACATGAAGAATACAACGCATGTTAGGAAATAGTCATATCAATGGAGAAAAAGTGAAACGTGAACATAAAGGAATGATAAAGAATTATTATTACAACATGTAAATGTTTCAACAACATAAAACAAGACATTATAAGATCCAAGGCACATTACACATGGTTTAACATGAGTAAACCCTCATTGAAAATGAATTATCTTGAGTAAACCCTCATTGCACATGAATTAACAAGAGTAAACCCTCATTGAACATGAATTAGCATGATTAAACCATCATTGAACATTAATTTTCATGATTAGACCCTCATTTACATGGATTATCATGATACTAATCCTTAACCAATGCATTAGAGTGTTATCAGAGAACACCCTTTATAAACATTTCATTTCCTGCATAAGTGTGCCACATGGATCATATAACCTGGAATCATTAAACATCATCATTTATTCAATGATAAAGGAATGTAGAATAAAAACCTGAAATTATATAATCAACAAGTATATTTTCATAAATTTTAACACCCTCGATAGATAAATTGTCATGGTATTCACTATACGATGAGCTTGGCATGGAAAATTGCAGTGGAATTTTAGCAGCCTAACAGCATGACATAAAAATACATAAAAATGGTTGATAAGAGAGAAATGGGTATATCATCATATGTACATGAAATTTACAGTAAGAGGGTAATATATATACTTTTCAAAACATATATAATTTGGAAATAGATGGTGTTACATAATAAATAAACTTGACGAAAGAGAATAAATGGAATAACTGTTACAAAATATTGGCGTGGTAACAAGTGTACATGGGAGGAATTAATGAGAGAGAAAGAAGTATATAATTATTAAAATATAAGGAGGGAAGTATGGGGGATGTATGGTAACATAAAAAACCATTTTTAGTTGAAAATAATTGTCTATATAAACAAAAATAAACTTGGAAAAAAATGAGAAAGGAAGAAATCCCTTACGAAATTTCGGCATGGTAACCGGTGTACATAAGGGTTCATAAGAGGGATAAATGAGATTGAAAGGGGCTATCATGATTTATAAATAAAATGAGAAGGAATTATGTTAATTAAAAACATATAAAAACATATAAATAAAAGTAATTAAAAGGCATAACAAGAAAATATTTCTTGATAAAAGCAGGGGGAGGAAGATCCCATATGAAATTTTGGCTTAATAACGACTTACGTAAGGGACAAAATAAGGGAGGATAAATTATACCTAATTAAAATAACATAAAATGGATAGTAAAATAATAATTATAAAATAGTGACATAATAACTCTTCAAAATTAGAAGAACTACTTTCGAATAAAAGAATAAATTTGAAAGGATTAGAGGTAAGCGAGGATCCCTTACTGGGATGTCTGATCCCAAAGGCTTGAGAGAGGCTTGAGAGAGGATTCACTAGATATCGGGTCACCATGGGAGGACTATATAGAGTATGGTTTGGATATTTTTCAAGAATAAAATTTTTTGAGTGATGATAAGTGGGAACTTGGGTGAGTTTATATGGGAAACGAGAGTGAATTCATTATTATTTTGGTTTTGGGCACTACACATTAAAATATTTAATACCAAAAATTAGACCATGGAATTTGAACTTGTTTTCTGGACAAGGCTAGTGGTATAAAATATTTTATAAGTAAAATGGCCGTAATTTTTAAAATATTATGCTTTTATATGTGTAGGTGAGTCACACCCTCAAAGAAACCATTTTAAAATGTAAAAATATTTTATTAGTTTTGGAGGGTCTACTAAGGAATCAAAAAATTAATACAATAAATTTAAAATAACATTATATTATCTTTAAAGTCTATATTGACCGAATAATTCTTATATATTATTTTTTTACATCACTTTTGGGTCATTATTATGTCTGAAAACACATTATATATTTACTCAGTATTTAATTTTTACCCAAAAAATTAAATATCTTAGAAAATTATGAAAACATAACCATTGGATAATTTAGATGTAATTATTCCAAAAATAATATTTATTTTATGAAAATAATTTTTTAAATATGTTAATTTTCACAGTAAATATAAAAACAGACATTTATTGAAAATTGACGGGTTTTGAAAAAAAAAGTTTTTAAACCTTAATAAAAATTATATTTGACACCAAAAAAATTATATATTCATTTATTGTTCATAAAATTAATTTTTTAATAATATTTTATTGAAATATAATTTATTTCCAAAATTCATTATTTCATCAAAACAATTCTTTAATTAGTTAAAAACACAATTTCTATTTTATCGTATAAAAATATAATTCTTATCTAACAGAATAATTAATCATTTATACAGTAAAAACAACAAGGAGTATATATAATCATCACTTATAATTAAAAAGAGTTTTCTTATAATACTATTATAAAAACATTATTAATAAAACCTATTTTTAATATAATAATTATATGTTTCAAAAAAATAGAATTTTACCCAAAAAATCAATTTATCCAATTAATTATAGTTTTAAAAAAACAATTCTCATACAAAAATTTATGGAATGTGAATTTTATTTATAAAAGGGATTACACCAAAAAATAACTAATTCCATGTTACATAACAGCTTATAACACCCTCATAAGACCTATAGGTAAGGTGTGCGATGGTGAAAAACTCTTGGGGTGGCTCAGATAACATCACTTGGGTGGTAATCTCTATTAACTTACACTTCTCCCATAGGTGATTTTGTTCACTCTTAACATGTTAAATCTTAGCTTGTTCTTGGTAATGTGTTAATCCCATTGACCCTACCTCCGTTATGATCTCAAATAAATGAGCTTCTACGGCTCGAGTCTACTAGAGGAGGCCATCACCTCCTATATCTATGTCGAAAGGATTTCTTATATTTATATAAGACTTGAGATCATAGTTCAACAACAATAATATTAATGGTAAAGACAAATAATGTTCATTTAAATCAAACTGGATTAAATAAAAAACTTCTCCTGTTTTCTATATCCATAAACATTTAACTAAATAAAATAATGAAAATTTTATTCTTGAATTTACAGTTCATTACATGTATGGGGATTTTCCAATTATTGTTGGATTCGCTGAAGGAATCCTCCATGAGTTTTGGAAACATTGATTTTTCGTGCCAAGGTGTCACCAGAGGTCTGGTTTTCTTCATTTATACATCTTCCATAGTATCCTCGGCTCCAACAAACTCTTCCTCTGACACCTCAATCGAGTGTGAGTAATTTTATTTCTTAACCATATTAATCATCGGATAAGATATCCATTAAATTAATAACAATAATAAAACTAATGGTCTAATCCTCATATGATGAGGAATTTTATAGCTTAACCATTTTTGGTGGTTCCACTTGGAATGACAATGCCCAAGATTTTAACACTAAGGGAAAAAATAATATAGGGTCAAAGCTGAATTCAGCCTTGATGAAGGTTCTTCTTCTTTAACTAACTCCATGTCTTTCTAGGGAAACCATTTTTTGGATGATCAAAATTTTTATGGATGTAGGGGTGAGAAAATGGAAACCTTATAAAATGATTATCTGGGGTCCTAGTTGGTTTTTGTTAAATGTTCTTGGAGGATAACATGAGTTCGATTGATTGTATTTTGAGTTATACAACTGTAGGATTTTTGTATACTTCTGAAAAATAATTCTTGCCACTCACCTCCTTCATCAAGGCTAAGAGTGAAAAAAATAACCCCTTATGATGGCAGTTTTCCTAGTATTACATTCCAAGAATCAATCATTTTATATATCATTCCTTTAAAGATGTATCATTCCTAGATAGTGTGTCCAAATATATGGTGAAAGTAGAAATAATCTAGCCAGTCTTAAATACCCACATCATTTTCCCTTTTCGGATCTATTACACAGTGTAAATCATATTCCATAGAAGATATAAAATATACACAGACTTGATCATCCTGAAATGAGTAAACATTAGTACTTTCTTCCTCAAATTGATTTTTCCTAGGTCCCCACAACTCTTCCTATTGAGGTAGGGCATAGTGTTGATGTACAATTGTAAATTATGATATGGTGTTGGTTTTGGAACTAGAGTAGTTCTGGGTGATTACTTAAGAATGAAGAAGAATTATTCCACATTTCTTACTATTTTTTCAGTCTCTAGTGGTGTTATTTGGGACTTATTATTATCCAGTTCAATGAAATCTTCCATTCCTAGGGAAATGGAAAAGAAATCCTAGAACCCACTTATATATTTAACAAGGATTAGTGGAGTTCATATCTCATTACAATGATTATTGATTCTTGTAGAAATCATTTTCTTCTGGGGGAGTGGTCGGTTCAAAGAGTAGGTCATCCCTTTTCTTCTAGAAATGAAGATCGACACACTCTTGTTTTCTCTATGCATACAGTTTTAGAGGTCACTGATAGTTATATTGGGAAGTGTTGAGATGAATGAGAAGAGGAACTATCTATAAAGATCAGCTTATCCTTTTATCAACCATTCTATAATAATGGAGTTCCATATAAATTCTATCCCTTATAGGGTTCACCTGAAGCATCTGCATTACACTACTTCTTGTCACATCAGGGTTCCCATTAACGGATCACAATAAGACACATAGTGAATTGTATGTTGTTCTCAGACACCTGAGTTATTGAATAAGGGAAATTTTGGACTCTTGAAATTTGGCAATGGTGGGGTTTCACTCACCCATTTAGGGTAGAGTTTCTATTCCGACTGTATCAGTTCATTCCACTACTCCATAGGTTCAAATTGGTCTTCTAATGAATCAATGGTGTTTATAATCACTTGATGGTTGTTTTGTTGAACTCGATCTTGGGAATTTTTAGCGATGGGGAGGATTTTAAATTCTGATTCTTCCATTATTATAGGTGGATATCTAGCCAGGGACATCTTTTGGGTATTTTATAAAATCATTTCCATTGTATCCTTAATATAGGGAAACATTTATATCTATCCATGACTAGGTATGGGGAATTTATGGTCCCAACATCGATCTGGGAAAATTTTATAGCCTTTCTTAAATTTCTAGGATGAATCCTTAGAACTGAGGTATGCCTTAGATCAGCTCAGCGTTGGTCTTCCTCAGCTCGTTCATTTATTCTCCATCTAATCTAATATTTCTTCAAGTGAAAGGGACTCATTACCATAGAGAGGAGGATGTGGTTAATGTATGATTTTTCCTTTATTCTTTTCACTATTAGAGTTTCATTAAGTATGCCCTAAAGGATTGATTGAGGGAGAATCCAAATTTAAGGTATTTTTCTGGTTTTGGGTAAGACCAACTTCATTCTCAGTTTAGATCAGATTTTGAGCAGAACCATCCTCTCCCTGATCATATGAATTTTCATCATTTTTAGTCCTCGGGATTGCGATTTAATGTAATTTTATTCCTTGTGTGTGTGTTGCTTTCGCGGTTGTACCCAATTTTTTTTAATTTACTTCCATTACTTTCACGAATTCATAATGAAATGCAGGTGTCGTACTATATGCCTAATGGTAGGAGAGCTTTTTACATCCTGTATTGGACTTCCCCCATCCTTTTCAGGGTCCTTTCAGGTTTCTTGGAGAAGAGTAACTCGGAGAGAAACTCTATACATCTTTTTCATATGCCTCCCCTCTAGGTAATATGATTCACATGATAGGATAGAATGGGATACATCTCTACTTCTCGTCCTATATAAATGGGAAAATAAAAAATTCCATTGAGGGGTGGTTGAGGAAATAATTCTTCTTTCCCTATGGGCAGGGGTTTCTTTGATTTGGTAGTTGTTTTCCCAAAACCCAAATTTCTCTGTCTTAACGGGTCATTTTATGTATAAAATTCCCTCATCCCTTCGGGATGGGGATGATCCCATACTTCCAAATTTTATATTTCTATCAGCAATATCTTAATCTCACACATTTCAATCCAAGCATGATCTGGATATAATGTTGGTTCTACTTGTGAAATATATGTTTATGTGGAAATTAAGAGTTCCTGATGATTGTATTACCTTAAGAGAGATGCAATATAAATGTTATCAGTCACATGGTTTATTATTTTTTGATGGATTTATCCCATCGAGTCTGACACTTTTGAGTCTTACTAAAGGAAGATTCTTGTTGAGTATGCCTTTATTCTTGAGAAAGAGTTCTTCTTGGTAATCGTCCAAGGAAAATGGAATTATAGGATGCAATTTCCTGCATGTTCTATTGTAATAGGTTTGGGGTGAAATGAAAATATCCATTTTGTAACAGCTCGAGCTTCCAAGATACGCCTCTCTTTCAATAATGCAATAGCTTGCATTGTACGAAAGTTCGAGTTCTAACACACCGCGACTAATCAAAGTAGCCTTTATGAATAGTAATACACACTATTTAAAATTATAGAAATTTTATATTTCAAAATGGACTTCATTTTTGGATTCGGAATATCGAAATTATCCTATGTTGAATTTTTGGTATTTTTCGGAGAACTTCCATTTTTTTTAATAATGAAAAATACTTAAAAACAATTTTTTTAATAAAAATAATTTATAGTGATAAATTATACAATTGAGTGGTTTTAAATTATAATTAGAATATATTTTTACAATATTGTCCAATGGTGGTCATTAGAATTAATTTCACTTTGAAATTGGACATAAACAATTGTCAATCTTTTGATATATATTGTTTCTTAAAAACATGTTATTTGTTGTGGTAGCGGGAATTAATTATAAAATTAATTAATGAAACTTATATGTTTGGAATTTTTTAAAATATACATCATTTTTGAATTCGGAATATCAATTATATCTTAGGGTGAAATTTTGGCATTCTTCTGAAAAACTTCAATTTTTGATGAATAGTGAAACCACTAAGTGGTAGTTAAAAAACTGATTTTTCGTTTAAATGAAATTTTACCACTTCTGTGATTTTATTTTAAAAAATCTGACATACATGGTTGTCATTAGGAATAAAAATGTGGTTCAATGGGATTAAAATAATTTTTGATGAATAGTAACTTTTAAGTTTAATTAATCGCGATTAAAGGTAATTAGTGAAATTTAAGTTAAAAATGATATTATAAAAATATGAAATGACCTTTACACTTGTCATAACCCTATTGGATGTGTCAAGGCCAACCAAGAAAATCCATGGGTCAACTTGGGGACCCCATGGAGCCACTTTGGTAGGATAATGACATTAATAACATTGTATTTAATGTTAAAATAAAAATGTCACAAACAAGAGTTGTTTTACTAAAACAATTTTTAAATGGGTTATACGAGTCATATTTTTGACTATAAATATTCATTATAAATCTGAAAAGCTTTGATACTTCATGATATTTTTTTTATAATTTTTAGACATTAAATAAATTAAATTATTTATGACCCCATGATGATGTAGCGATTACCTCATTAATTAACGATTTAAATAAAATGAAAAGATAATGTAAACTCTAAGACCTAAACTTGTCAAAAATATATTGGATGAGTATATTTATAACCCTTATCACCTTATCCTCGAAATATATAATTGTGGGACCTTTAGAATCCGAAAAATCACTTCATAATAAAGTAACATTTCAATATTTCCAAGAGCGCCCCTTCTCTCCTCTTATAAATGGCCCCCACCACTACCACTTTACTCACACCTTCAAAGCCTTTTGGCTCGGCCAAAATCTTCCAAAATACTCTCCCAACATCCCTCCCTTACTCATAGAAGCCTCACTTTGGGCATAAGTCTTACCAAAGAAGCCTTTGGCTCAAATCAAAAAGAGTTACCCGATTTTAAGGTAATGTCTTCTCTAATGTTGTTTTGTTTTATTTTGCTTCTCCAACCCCTTAAACTATTTTTATTCCTTTCTTTTGTAACAAAACCAGTATCTAAAATATACTAGGATTTTTTATGATATTTATTTGGTTTACACTTGCACACACCTTCGTCTAATGGTTAAATAACATACTGTTTCTGTGGGTGGCGAAATACTGCCTCACAAAACGATGATTGTTCAATATTCTTTTTACACCTCTAATGGTGGCCATTTCGATGAAACTATTTTCATATTTGATATATATATTATGTTTATGTTTTCCTTATGCTTTTGTATTTCTCATTTATGGAATACTTTATGATTTCCATTATGGGTAAATGCGATAATTTCATTTTAGGAAGTGCGGACTACCGCCCCCTCAAAGTGATTTGAATCGTTAATGCCATATATGGGATGTATAAATAATCGAGTAAATGGTATTATACATTATATTATACTGGAATTATATTATAAGTTTATATGATTATAACTTCATTACATTAAATATGAAATGGAAATGAAAGTAGCGTTCATGTGTATGTACGGCTTACCGTCTCCATTAACGGTGAATTTCATTTCTTACCTTTAAATGTTATGTAATATTATAAATGAATGAATATACTGGATATATATGAAATATATGATATATACATAATTAATATAATTATGTACATAATTGATATATTACCACATGAACAAAGTGTAATTATAAGAAGTTTATTTTTGACTCAAGTACCTAAGATCGACAAAATGACCGTTATAAACTTAAATAATTACATAATGTTCATGACATGGTAATAAGTGATATAAAAGGAATAATGAACTTGAAAAAGGTTCTTAAAAAGGTAGAGATTAACTCTAGTTTATTATTTAGAAGGTTAAAGAATGGTCGAGTCAAGTCGGACATGAGGTAAGGGAATTTCTTAACCCAATTTCCATTCTTTGGGCAAATCTCCTACTTTCAAATTATGTCATGATATTATTATGTCCTATCTTGTATTTGTACTTTATTTATGTGTACATATAGTGAATACACATAATAGATATACTTTATTTAAAAAAATGATCTTTGTAAGGTTCTTCGTCTCAATCTCCTTTCATTGAGGCATATTTTGTTTTAAACACAACTTTCTTTTATATGGTGTATAAAACCTTTTGACTTTGACTTTTATTAAAAAAGAAATATTTTTTAAAAAAGTGTTTTACTCAACGATAAAAGGAATGTTTTTGTCTTACGTATGCGGCGACAACGACTTCTCTACCGCTGTGACCATTATTTGTGTTTCGACTTCCTCTATAAGCCATAACTTTTTTTTAATGAAAAATAAATACAAAGTTTTAACTTTCTTTTATTTTGGTATTAAAAATGGGTTTTAATGTGTTTTTTAATATATCATTATGTTGTATTGATATCTTATGATTGAAATGTGGAAATGTTATGTTTCCTTTATGCATGTTTTATGTGATACGATTAGTTTTCGTTTATGATATGTTTAAACCTATTCATATGAGGAATGCATTGGACATAATAAGTGACTGGTGGAGCCCGCTACAGATCCTAGATGCATCGGTAGGTCTCATGAGATTAACTTGTGTCTTGGCATGAGGCCTTGACAAAATCTTATTGTAGACTTGGCATGAGGCCTTGCCTACGTGGTTATGATAGTCTGGCATTATGCATTCCATCATTATGAATGTGGTTATTGATATTGCATGTGATTATTCGACCAGTAGAATATCCATGTGAATAAGTAAATGGAATTATTTGAATTTACTTTTGTCATATTATGTTGAAGTTCAAGTTTAAAAGGCTTTTGTTTTAGTTATACATTGCATTAAATGTTTATGTTTATTTATGAAATCTTCTGCAATATTGTTATCCTTACTGAGCATCTAAGATCACCTCTTTCAATGTTTTAATATTTTCCAGGATGTGAAGAAGTATTTTATGAATGATCTGTAGGGATAGTCATAAGAGGATATGAGTGTGGACTATGGAGACTTTGTTATTGTAGTTTTTTTACTTTATGATTTAATGTAAGACGTATGAATGTATCTAGTGTTTCCAAGGCTACTAAACTAATCGGTCTTTCGAGACTTGATCTTTTGTGATCACTCCAATGTTACGAAGTAACGCACCGACTCTGGGCAAATGGGGTCGGGGCATTACAGTTGGTTTCAGAGGCAGTTTAGTACTAACCTTGGAAGCTAGATTTAGATAAACTCTGATTAGAGCACATAGCACAAAGATAGACTTTAAGGATTAGTATAGAAGAACTTCCTATAATTTTGGTATTATAAGATTTTGTGAGTTTTCCGAGCAATACATCCCTGTCTGGATACGAGCAGGTAGAGGAGGCTCTGTCACAGATGTACCTAGGGGTAAAACCCGAAAATACTACTTTGAGATAGACTTGAATGGGAACTGGTGCACGACAACTGGCCTTGCTGCCCTCTTGGTTACGACACTCCTGAGGGATATGCTTAGGATAATTCTCATTTTCTTTACAAACCACTATGAAGGGTTATGAGTATATACTTCCTCAAAGAATTTTTTTTATGATTATGGATTATATCCATAAATATTTCAATTTATGTTAGGTATTTTACAAGTATGGAATTATGTATTTTGAATCATAAACTAACCTAGTTTATGTCGTTGTTTAGAAATGGCACCTAGTGGAAGGAATGGAAACAATATCAATGCACACACTCTGTGTAGGGATTTCCCTCCTGCTCAAGATAATTATTGTGGATCTGGAGATACAACTGGTACTGATCAACTTATTACCATACTGGGACAACTCACTCAGGTTATGAATAATAACCTTACTCATATGTAGCACCCTGATCCGCAACGTGGAAGATCAATGTTAGACCGCTTCATGAGGCAAAAACCACCAACATTTAATGGGGGTACAAATCCATTAGTAGCTGAGCAGTGGATAAACTCCTTAGAAAAAATATTCCATGCCTTGGGGAGTATTGAAAGGGAGAAGGTTGTCATGGCAGTCTACCGCCTCACTGGAGACGCCGATCAATGGTGGTCACTGATTCAAAACAAAAAGGAATATGATGAAGTATCAAATATGGAATGGAGAGAGTTCAAAGATATTTTCTTAGAAAAATACTTTCCACATGACCATCAAGTAGATATGGAAAGGAAATTTTTGAGTCTGAGGCAGAAGGAGGATGAGAATGTCGCAAGGTATGAGGCTAGCTTTACAAGGTTAGCGAGGCATGCTGCATATTATATACGTAACCCAAGAAGTAAGATTGATCTCTTCTTTGATGGGTTAAAACCATTTCTCCGTCGAGCATTAGTCTCACAATCCTTTTCATCATACGAAGATATTGTCTCATGTGCTATCAAGAAAGAAAAGGAATTCTCTAAATCTTATGACAATGAAGTAAATTAAGAGAAGAAGAGAATGGTGGAACAAGAGACAGATAAAGGGAAAAAGGGAAAGAATGACTTTCTATTATGCGATAATTGTGGGAAGAATCACCCTGGTACTTGCCTAAAATGAATGGGAGTTTGTTATAAATTTGGGGAAAAAGGTCACCAGGCGCGTGATTGCAAGGGAAAGAAAGAGGCTATCAATGTTGAATGCTATAATTTTAGGGAAATGAGGCATTATGCAAATGAATTTCCTAAGCATCATGGAAACTTACCTCAGAAAAGGCCAAGGGATCATGGACAATATTATGTTGTTACTAAAGTTGAAGAGGAATAATTAATGTATTGGTGCTTTTGGACTCAAGGATTATATTCTGTTTATAAAAAATAATGTGATATATATAAGGATTGTACTGCATTACTTGTTATTATCATTAAGGTTTTAATATGATGAAGGAAATCATATTTTTAGTATGTGACACTAAGAGAAACTTTTCTTTATTTAGGGAATCTAATGTTACAATTGTTTTTGGAATCTAAGGACCTTTTAGAGAATGTCTCGACAGAGGTATTTTGGATAACTATAATGGTTGGAATGGATTAAGTTGATATTTGGATAGTGTTTTTTAAGGTTAAAACATTTCTGAATATCATTTTTGGAATATTATAATACTATTGTTTTAGGAAAAGGACAACCTGCAGCGTGGGGGATAACCCGTCGCATTGGACAAAGCTGCAGGAATCGAACCCAAAACCATAGTGTGACAGTCCTTTATTATCTACCACTAGCTTACAGGAATTCCCTGGTTATTAAAAAATAGTTTTCCTAATATAAATGGTATGTGTTAATATTTAAAACCTTATAATATTAGGATAAATATAATATTTTTGAGTTCTATTATCTTTTTGAGTGATAGATGGGTTGTGGTAAAATTTATTAAAGAATGAAAGCCAACATGACAAGTAAGTATATTTCCTTACATTCTTAGTAAATCTCGTAAATAAATTCCTCAACATTATGAAATGTTACTTAAAACAAAAACTTTGTCAGTTAACTTTTCCAACTGGGGATTCAATGACCGTTTAACCAATCACAAGTTTGTGATTTTCTTATGGTTAAATTTCTCCTAATCCTATTTTCTACAACTCTCCATCAGACCTTGATGGTTTTTTTCTCCTCCATATCCATATTTTCATAGAATCCTAGTATGGGCTATCTTGGGTGACCTTAGTACTTCTCTTTCTTTCTTTTAATGTTATATTCTTATTAACCCTATTTCTGATGTGGGTTTTCCACAAATTTATTTTCTATTTTAAACCTTTTATTTTCAAAGGAAAATTTCAAATTGCGAGGACACAATTTACTGATGGAGGGGAGAATGTAACACCCTGAGCTTCCACGATACGCCTCTCTTTCAATAATTCAATAACTTGCGTTGTACGCAAGTTCCAGTTCTAACACGCCGCGACTAATCAAAGTAGCCATTATGAATAGTAATACCAACTTTTAAAAATTATAGAAATTTTATATTTCAAAATGGGCTTCATTTTTTTATTTGGAATATCAAAATTAGCCTATGTTAAATTTTTGGTATTTTTCTGAGCACTTCCAATTTTTTTTGAATAGTGAAAAATACTTAAAAACAAATTTTTTAATAAAAATAATTTATAGTGATAAATTATACTATTGAGTGGTTTTAAAGTATAATTAGAATATATTTTAACAATTTTATCCAATTTTGGTCATTAGAATTAATTTCAATTTGAAATTGGACATAAACAATTGTCAATCTTTTGATATATATTGTTTCTTAAAAACACGCTATTTGTTGTGGCAGCAGGAATTAATTATAAAATTAATTAATGAAACTTATATGTTTGGAATTTTTAAAATAGAAATCATTTTTGAATTCTTAATATCAATTATAGCTTAGGGTGAAATTTTGGCATTTTTCTGAAAAACATAAATTTTTGATGAATAGTGAAACCACTAAGTGGTAGTTAAAAAACTGATTTTTCATTTAAATGAAATTTTACCACTTCTGTGATTTGATTTTCAAAAATATGACATACATGGTTTTCATTAGGAAGAAAAATGTGGTTCAATGGGATTAAAATAATTTTTGATGAATAGTAGCTTTTAAGTTTAATTAATCGCGATTAAAGGTAATTAGTGAAATTTATGGTAAAAAAGATATTATAAAAATATGAAATGACATTTACACTTGTCCTACCCCTACTGGATGTGTCATGTCCGACCAAGACAATCCATGGGTCAACTTGGGGACCCCATGGAGCCACTTTGGTTTGAAAATGACATAAATAACATTTTATTTAATGTTAAAATAAAAATGTCACAAACAAGAGTTGTTTTACTAAAACAATTTTTAAATGGGTTACATGAGTCATAGGTTTGAATATAAATATTCATTAGAAAGATAAAAATATTTCCTACATCATTATATTTTTTTTTATAATTTTTAGACATTAAATAATGTAAATTATTTATGACCCCATGATGATGCAGTGATTACCTCATTAATCAACGATTTAAATAAAATGAAAAGATAATGTAAACTCTAATACATAAACTGGTCAAAAACCTATTGGATGAGTAGATTTCTAACCCTTATCACCTTATACTAGAAATATATAAGTGTGGGAACTTTAGAATCCGAAAAATCATTTCATAATAATGTAACATTTCAATCTTTCCAAGAGTGCCCCTTCTCTCCTCTTATAAAAGGCCCCCACCACTACCACCTTACTCACACCATCAATGCCTTTTGGCTCAGCCAACCTCTGCCCAAGTACTCTCCAAACTTCCCTCCCTTACTCCTAGAAGCCTCACTTTGGGTAGAAGTCTTCCCAAGAAATCCTTTGGCTCAAATCAAAAAGAGTTACCCGATTTTAAGGTAATGTCTTCTCTAATGTTGTTTTGTGTTATTTTGCTTCTCAAACCCCTTAAAATCATTTTATTACTTTCTTTTTTAACAACACCAGTATCTAAAATATAATAGGATGTTTTTATGATAATTATTTGGTTTAAACTTGCACACACCTTCGTCTAATGGTTAAAGAACATACTGTTTCTGTGGGTGGCGAAATACTGCCTCACGAAACGATGATTGTTCAATATTTTTTTAACACCTCTAATGGTGGCCATTTTGATGAAAATATTTTCATATATGATATATATATTATTTTTATGTTTTCCTTATGCTTCTGTATTTCTCATTTATTTCATACTTTATGATTTCCATTATGGGTAAACGTGATAATTTCATTTTAGGAAGTGCGGACTACCGCCCCCTCAAAGTGATTTGAATCGTTAATGCCATATGTGGGATGTATAAAGGATAGAATAAATGGTATTATACATTATATTATACGGGAATTATATTATACCTTTATATGATTATAACTTCATTCCATTAAATATGAAATTGAAATGAAAGTAGCGTTCATGCGTACATACGGCTTACCGTCTCCATGAACGGTGCATTTCATTTCTTACCTCTAAATGTTATCTAATATTATAAATGAATTTATATACTGGATATATATTATTTATATGGTATATACATAATTAATATAATTATTTATATAATGGATATATTACCACATGAACAAAGTGTAATTATAAGAAGTTTATTTTTGACTCAAGTACCTAAGATTGAAAAAACGACCATTATAAACTTAAATAATTACATAATGTTCATGACATGGTAATAAGTGATATAAAAGGAATAATGAACTTGAAAAAGGTTCTTAAGAAGGTTGAGATTAACTCTAGTTTATTATTAAGGAGGTTAAAGAACGGTCGAGTCAAGTCGGACACGAGGTAAGGGAATTTCTTAACCCAATTTCCATTCTTTGGGCTAATCTCCTACTTTCAAATTATTTCATGATATTATTATGTCCTATCTTGCATTTGTACTTTAATTATGTGTACTTATAGTGAATCCACATAATAGATCTACTGTATTTAAAAAAATGATCTTTGTGAGGGTCTTCATCTCAATCTCCTTTCATTGAGGCATATTTTGTTTTATACACAACTTTCTTTTATACGGTGTATAAACCCCTTTGATTTGACTTTTATTCAAAAAGGTTTCTTTTTTTACAAAGCGTTTTACGAAATGACAAAAGGAATGTTTTTGTCTTATGTATTCGGCGACAACAACTTCTCCACCGCCGTGACCATTATTTGTGTTTCGGCTTCCTCTACAAGCCATAACTTTTTTTAATGAAAAATAAATACATGATTTAACTTTATTTTATTTTGGTATTGAAAATGGTTTTTAAAGTGTTTTTTATTATATCAATGTGTCGTATTGATATCTTGTGATTGAAATGTGGAAATGTTATGTTTCCTTTATGCATGTTTTATGTGATACGATTAGTTGTGGTTTATGATATGTTTAAACCTATTCATAAGAGGAATGAATTGGACTTAATAAGTGATGGGTGGAACCTGCTACAGCTCCTCGATGCATCAGTAGTTCTCATGAGACAAACTAGTGTCTTGGCACGAGGCCTTGACAAAATATTATTGTATACTTGGAACGAGGCCTTGCCTACGTGGTTATGATAGTCTGGCATTATGCATTCCATCATTATAAAAGTGTTTATTGATATTGCATGTGATTATTCGACCACTAGAATATCCATGTGAATAAGTAAATGGCATTATTTAATTTTACTTTTGCCATATTATGTTGAAGTTCAAGTTTAAAAGGCTTTTGTTTTAGTTATACATTGCCTTAAATGTTTATGTTTATTTATAAAAGCATCCGCAATATTGTTATCCTTACTAATAATCTGAGATCACCCCTTTTAATGTTTTAATATTTTCCAGGATGCGAAGAAGTATTTTATGAATGATCTGCAGGGATAGTCAGAAGAGGATATGAGTGTGGACTGTGAAGACTTTGTTATTGTAGTTTTTTTACATTATTATGTAATGTAATACTTATGAATGTATCTAGTGTTTCCAAGGCTAATAAACTAATTGGTCTTTCGATACATGATCTTTTGTTATCATGCCAATGTTATGAAGTAACGCACCAACTCTGGGCAACTGGGGTCGGGGCGTTACACATTCCTCCTCAACTATAGATGTGAACACCAAATGGTAAATCAATGATTAGATGAAACAACTTATACAGTTTATTGAGTTAGTTCAGTTGGATATCTTTATGATTCCACTCTGATTGGGGTTTATACACAGACGGAAGGGATTCCAAGTTATTTTATTGATGAATATCTCCCAATATTTTGACATGGTTTATAAACCTATTTAGGGAAAGAATTTTGTTTTCAGATGGAATAAAATTTTTTAAATGTTGAGATGAATCTTCTCTATTAATTATTTTGATTTCTCTTTTGGAAGGCCTAATTTAGAATTTTATATGGGAAAAAACATGGCTGGTATGCCATCCCTAGAAAATTTTCTTCTGATGAGAAGAAACATTTTTTTTGAGAGTCCTATACATGATCTACCCAACTTTAATGCATCCTAGTGATTTTATCATAATTAGAGGTGATATTAGGGGTCTCATTGGTATGTGAATGGTCCAAGGGACTCTACATGAATGAGAATTGACCAATTCTATATCATGGTTGATAAAGTATGTTTCCTATTATTGATATGGTATCCAAAATTCCTGGACCCATCATTCAAAGTGCCTTAGATTATGAGGGATTCCTCATATTTGAGTTGGTAAGGGGAAGACCTTCTTGGTGACTATAAATTTGACTGTGGGTTGGACCTATATAGGAGGTGTTTTCATGGAAAGGGATTCCATCACAGATTGATGTCTATCTATGGGGATAATTTTTGTAGAATATACCTTGTGAATGACCTTTAGGGTGTATGATCATAGTGGGAGGATCTTCTTATTTTTTGATTTAACAGTGGGGAGGAACATCACAGCGAATGTTATCAGGGAAAGGAATACCATTATAGCTTAATTCCTGACTACAGGGAGAATTTAGACAATGTATACCTTGAGGAGGACCTTCATGGAAGATGATAGTAGGGGAAGAACCGTATTGATGTTTTATTTCACTATTGGGAGTCATTTGTAGAAACTTCCTTCATGGATAGGACTACCATTATAGCATTATGCCTATCTATAGGTAGAATTATTGTAGTGTACAGCCTAGGGAGGATCTTCAGGGGGGGAAAATCAAGGGAAATAACTTCTTGCGGTTTAATATTCTAGCCATGATGATGGGTAATATGATTCTAAATAGGAAATAATCTATCATGATTGATTAGTTTGTGTCCAAGAAGGGATCCTTCATGGTTGATTCTCTAGAATGGACCTCAAGAATTTCTTGTAATAATTTGGGAGGGAGGACGTTCAGAACTTCTACATCTAATTCTGTAATTTGGTAACAAATTATTAGGATCCTAATCCCCTATTTATAGGTGAATTATGGATTCTTTAACTTCATCCTCAAGCAGAGTAGGGTCATGAGTTTGCACTTCAATTTCCAGCTACCTTTGGCACGAGTCATTTTTAGGTTCTCTGTTGTAGGTGACTGGGGCCAATTGTTTTATGAAACAACCTTTATATACAGGTACCACTTTGAGTGGATCCTGTGGTGATAATGGGATATGGCAGTGGGATTCTTGGGTTCTGTAAGGGATATATTCCTACCCTGAGTGGTCACTGAAGTGGACTACTGGCCCCATTTTGAATGAATATTTTTTCTCGATCTTGTTTTCCATTTATCATGGAATATTGATGAAAATCCTCATGGATAAGAGAAACTATGCATATCTACTTTGAAGTGAACATCACATTGTGTGGGCGAGTCATCCCACATGAGGAGGTGGGGTTATGGGACAAAATACTTGCTATTATTAGAAATGTGATTACATCTTGACAAGTCTATAGAATATGTTCTGGGATTTATATCTGATCCTCCATCAATTCTAGGATGTTTTGGGAGATGTATTTAGTGGTATTAAGTACATATACCCATTCCGCTATCGGAGTAGGTATAGATTCTTGATCTTGTTCTCCATTTCCTACTTGTGTAAACTGATAGTTCTCTAGTATGGGGGTAGATATATGACTCTACCACTAACCTCTTGATGGAATATGCCAACTATTTTCTCCAATTTCAACCATGTATAACTGGTAGGCTTGACATGAACATGAATGAATGTTCATATTCTCATTAGTTTTTATTGAATTTTTCTGATGGGATTGATATTTATCTTCCCCAATTTTTATCTTATTATCGATTGTCATCATATTTGATAGGTGGTATTCATTTTAATTTATAGGAATATTCATCATCCTTTAATTCTTTACCCTATTTTAATGGAGGGATTAGTTATTAGTAGTAGCTATTAATGCTCACTCGTATGCCTCCATATTCGAATAGCCGGCTTTAGGTTACTAGGAATTGATATAAGTATTCCTATAATTTTTCTTCACATTTGATTTATAGGTTTTAAGAGGGTGATAAGGAATATACATCATCCCATGGGTTTCTGTCGTATTTGACTAGTGGGATTCTTCATAATGAACAATTATGCTTGTCTGTTCCAGATTATATGATCATCTTCCAGGGTGGGCTATCCTGGGAACATGGGTCTGCTTGACATCATCCATAGGTTATTAGGTTTTTTCATCTTCAGTATGTTGATGCTTGACCGTATGATGTTGGTGGAAAAGGTTTCTGGCATGATTCCTTAAGCGAGACAACTATGCTAAAGGGATGAAGTCATTGGGGATGAATTCATCCACCTCCCTTGGATATGGTATGAATTTGTTTTCTCATTTTGGTGATAGGCTCTTGAAGTGGTTGGAGATGGCTAGTTTTTCCATCTCATTTTTTACCTCTAACCATCGTTTGTTGGATGACTAGTAGGGCGTCATGTTCTAGAGGGCCTGTCTAACATCATACAGAGCGGGATAGTACTATTCTGGTGGTACTCCATAACCAGTTCATTTTAAACAATACATTAATGAAACAAGATGGGTGATGGAATCATGTATTTATTTTAGGATGAAGCCTATGTAGTGTCAAATGCATGTTTCTATTGAGACTAGTTCTATTCCATCAAATTGAAGAGATCTCTAAAGAGTTTATGAAATATATGTGACTGATAGAGACAAAAAAAACCTCATAAAAGTATAATCTAATGGACTCATGGGTAACTAGTGTTCTTTCCTAGTCCTCTTCCATTTGGGATGTGAATGGGGCATGAAGTGGGGTAACCCTGCCACCTTGGTTATGGATTCACGTTGATTTTTCCATTATGTTTCCCTAAAATTATCAATGGTTCCTTGATGATTTATTGTATAGGGGTTATTGGTGTAAAATCAGTCACAAAAGGTAAAACGCTCTTGAATTGTATCATATGGGTTTGTTCATGGATCTAGAAATACCCAATGGATCTCATATCCATGATTCATGTTACTTCATTCAAAAGGGAGGCGTTCATTGGGTAACTTGGAAAAACAACACATAAGAACTCACATAGGTTGAGAGCATGGGATGTCTAGATCATCACACCCTTTTGGGGGGAAATATTTCTCATTCTAGAAATGTCATATAGATTGAATTCATGTTAATGAGTCCTTGGCTAATTACCATGTATGTATAAACAGATTAACTTGAGGAACAAATCCTTTAAGACTATACATGGGTTCATAATAGACTATATATATATGAGGTTCTCCACCAATGGCAGGATTTATATGTATATTAGGTTCTCCTCAATGGTACACTTTTATAGAAATATTCAGTATTATTTAGATACCTATTAGAACAAAATTTATTATAATCCACATGTTGTGGTACTCTACAGTTTATTTCCATCCAGGGGGAAAATATTTTTTTAGATTTCTGGATTGAACCCATAAGGGATTTCTATATATCATCTTGAGAGGAATAAGAACCCACATATTTTGGTTCCACATAACATGGAACATCAACTTTTATGGTTGTGTGACAAGGACCCAACCATGTTGTTTGACATCATGCAGAAAGGACATCCAGGTGAATGGTTCTTGGTTAAGGATGTTTTGGGACTAACTGTGACGTGGCTGGAATGAGTCAGAAGATATTGTTTTCTCCTGAGTGGATATGAACATATGGGGGAATCTTCAAAGAAAAAACTAAACTAAATTTGGGTGCTAGGTTTGGACATTATGGAGGCTTATTATGTATCCAAATTAGTTGGGAATAAAATCCCATGTAGTTTAGTAAGATTCAGGATTCTACCTTAGAGGAGGCCTAAGTGGTTGGGACATACACATGCAATCCACCCACGGATTAGGGTATGGTTGGGACTATACCAAATGGGAGGCCCATTTGAATGGATATGATCGGGTATGACACTATATATGAATACCACAAGAGTGGTTATGATTGGGGCTTATGCATGGGAGCATCCCATATGATTTTTTTATCATGTGACTTTCATGATCTCCACTAATCTTTAATCCCATATGATTCATTATTAGTGTGATAATAAAGAGGAAGTATAAGATATAAATATCACACTATTCACAAAGACTACTAATGGAAGAGGTGATAAAGCCCAAAGGGAAAGACATGGGGATTTTGGTATGCATGTATCCTCTCCTACTTTGGTAATTGGGATAGATGAGGGAAGGAATGAAGTAGGCGAGGTCCTATAAGAAAGGATAGGGGCTTACTTCATTAGGAGTTCACTAAATTTGGTTTGGGGGGGACCTCATTCCCTTTCAATGTAAAAGAAAAGCATGATCCCTACATCACCACCTAGAATGTGGAGGATCATGTGAGAACCCTAAGGTCATAACCCTATTTACTAGGGGAATATGATCCTAATGACATTATGAGGGTCCCCCTATTATAGGGATCACCCACATGACTCTGCATAACATGGGTATGTAAACTATATGGGACACACTAATGTTCATGATGATTTTATTATACATGCCAGGTGTCTTTGGTAGAGGCCTTGTCCTGATGCCATTGGACATGTTCATGGAGGCACCATCATGGTGATCACTGAAATGAAGGAAGATAATGATGGTAGGTTGATAGTACAAATCCCCAAGATTACCAATTCCACATTGCAATTTCTTACGTGGGATGGGGTTCTCTCTGCGTAGCATATTTCTAGGTGGGTGACAGTACTATACACAGTGTTTTTTGCTACACAAACCTGGGTTCTACCCATGTATCATTTGGATACATCGGACTAGGTTCTTCTCACATAGTGATTTTCTACATGGGTCTGAATTCTTAAAGGGTAGTGATTTTCTACATGGGGTTGGGTTCTACCCGTATAGAAAATTGCTATTAAGGATGCTTATCTCTAAAGGGGCCATCAGTTTACACCTCATGTTATTGTTTCCTCAATTGAATTTCAGGTTACTAGACCACTATATGATTCATTATTTACTTCTTAATGCTATACGTTGGATTTTACATATAGGGAATCGTCGAAGGGTTATGATTTTTGCAGTTCTTTATTATTCATTTTTTTCGGATCTCTTCGATTCATACATCTGGGTGTGTTTCTTTTCCAGTTTTGGCCCCCCCTCAAGGTCAATTTATAGAAGAATAGAGGGACCATGTACTGACATGTTTTGTCACCCATGGTGGGTTGTGAGACTTCTTTTGTGGGAGCCCATGAGGATGCCCTGACCTGAGAACAACCTAGTCAATAGAAAAAAAATATTTTCAGGGGTGTAAAATATCACCTCTATTTTGAAAATAATATTTTTTCATTTTCAGGAACTGGTGGCACCAACTCATCCGAAAAATGATTCAGTTCACGGGGGATAGTTTTTCACAAGACATAAATAAAATTATTTGACCCAAAAATAATATATTTTTACATTTTTCGAGAATCTATTGTGTTGCCTCATCCCATGAACTATTTAGTTCGCAGCTGACTTGCAAAACACCATGCAGAGTAGTGGTATAAGAATGGATTTTTCCTTTTCTATCTTGTCCCTTTGAATACATACTTAAATCTTCTTATGGGTTTCATTTCTACCATTTTCTAATCCTCATATAATTCTTCTCTTCTTAGATGTGTAAATTTTAGGACCTAACATTCATAAAACCCCAAAAAACCCATGAACTCCTAAAACCTCGTAAAAACCATCAAAAATTAAAAACCAAAAAATATTCTAAAAATAATAAACCCTTAATGGCTATAAAAATCCTTAAGAACACATAAAAACCCTAAGACCACCATTAAATGAAAAACCCTTAAAAAGAAACAAAAAACCATAGAATACCCAAAAACCCCTAAAAAAATAAAAACCAACAAAATCCCTTTAAAATAAAAAAAAAATACATAAACCCTTAAAACAATAATAACCTTAAAAACCAAAAATCCAATGGACCCTAAAAACCATAAAAGAACTTAAAACTGTAAAAGATAATAAAAACTATAAAATACACTAAACCACATAAACCCTATAAATCCCCAAAAACCCAAAAACCACTAAAAACCCTAAAACACCTAAAACCCCAAAAAAATAAAACCCCTAAAAATCCTAAAACTCGTAAAAAATACTAAAATTTCCAAAAACACTAAAAACCCATAAAACCACAAATACCTGAAAACCATAAAACCCCTTAAATTCCTAGAATTCCACTAAAACCACTAAAAACCTAGAAATTCCAAAAAAATCCTAATACCCCATCATATTCTAAAAAAGACCCAAAAGCCTAAGAAAAACTAGAAAACCGTAGAAAACCATAAAAACCCTAAAAACCCTAAAAATCACTAAAATCCCTATAACCACTTAAAACCCTACAACTCCCAAAAAAACACTCAAATCCCTAAAAAGATCTTCAAAACCAGAAAAAAATAATATAAAACCTAAAATGTCATTATAAATTCTAAAGTCCTAAAACATCCAAAAATCAAAAAAACCGTAAAAGACACTAAAAACCATAAAACACTCTATAGAACATAAAAACACAAAAGACCTTAAAAATCATAAAACCCCCTAAAAATCCCTAAAAACCCTTAAACCCCCATTAAAAACTCTAATAGACCAAAAAGCCCCAAAAATAACCAAAAGACCCTTAAAATACGTAAATGAATCAAAAACAACTAAAATCTGAAAGCACCATAAAACACTTTAAAAGACGCTAAAACCCCAAAAAAATATTAGAATACCGTAAAACCCAAAAAATCCATAAGAACCCTAAAACCATAAAAAACACTAATAAGTGTAAAAACCCCTAAAACCCTTAAAATTGGCCTAAACTCCTAAAATTCCCCTATAAAAGCTAAAATCCCACAAAATCCTAAAACCCTAAAAACACTAGAACCGCTAAAATCCAAAAAAAAACTAAAAAATTATAAAAAACCTAAACACGCTAAAATCCCTAATTAAAATAGAAACACTACATTCCCACAAAAACCCTAAAACCACTAAAAACCATAGAAAAATGGTTAAATCAAAAAAAAATTCTAAAAAGACCTAAATTCCTTTAAAACACCTAGAAACCCTTGAAACCCCAAAAACACATAAGAACCCTAAAACCCCCCAATACCATAAAATCCAAAAGTACCATAAAACCCCATTAAAATCATTAAAACCCTCAAATACATAAACTATATACCCTACACACTAATGCCTAATCCATGCACCCAAAACCCTACACCCTACACCATAAACAACAAACCATAAACCCTAAAACCAAAAAACTATATTCCAAATGCCACACCAAAAACCCAAAAACCTACACCCAAATCCATATACCCAAAATTTTAACCTTAACCCCTACCCCCAATACCCTGTACCCTACACCTAAAAACCTAAAACCCTTAAAAACCCTTCGAAACCCTTGTTGAACTTAAAAACCCTAAAAGACCCTAAAAATAAAAAAACCCTAAAAACCTTAAAATACACTAAAAGTGACATAAAACACTTAACAGTTCTTATAACACCTAAAATCTATAAATGCCATAAAAGTCATAAAAATCCCATAAAACATCCTTAAAAACCTACTAAACATAATATACACTAAAACCAATAAAACTTTTAAAACACACCAAATTACAATAAAACCCTAAAAAACCTAAAAACACTCAAACCCCTTAAAACATTAAAAACCTAAAAGCCAAAAAATCATTAACAAGAACAAAAAAACCTAAAAACCCCCAAAAAACCCAAAATATCTAAAAACCATAAGAACATTGAAATCCCTAGAAACCCAAAAACATAAAAATCACTAAAACTACAAAAAACCAGAAAACCCATAAAAATTCAATAAAAACATAAATAAACCCTAAAAACATAAAACACTTACAAATAAAAAATAATAAAAAACTGAAAAAATTTATAAAATGCATAAAAACCCTAAAAGTTCTAAAAGCCCAAAAATCCCAAAAAACCCTATAATGACCCCAGAATCCCAAAACCCCTATAAACACCCAAAAATGACACTAAAAATACCCTAAACTCCTATAAAAAATCCCCTAATATGTATAAAACCAAAAAACCCTAAAAACCAAAAAACGCATAGAAAACACTATAAAGATCATTAAAACCCAAAAACCCCTAAAAGACCCAAAATCCCCAAAAAAACTAAAAACCCTAAAAACCTCTAACAACTATAGAAATATAGTTAAATACTATAAAATCCTTATGACCCAAAATACACTAAGAATACTAAATGCCCTAAATCCCTAAATCCATAAAACCCAAAAAATCCTAAAAACCCAATAAAACCCCTAAATAAATAGAAACCCTTAAAAACAAAAAATCCCTGAAAACCCCAAAATAATTTTAAAAGTCCCTAAAACAGCCCTAAAAAGACACTAAAATACATGAAATACCATAGAGACCCAAAAGTCCCTACAAAATCTACAAATAAAAAAACCCTTATATTACCCAAAAACACATAAAAACACTAAAAACATAAAACACTAAAACCCCCTAAAAACATATATACACTAAAACCCTATAAAACCCTTCAAAAAACAAAAAACCTCAAAATATCCTAAAATAACCTAAAAAACTAAAACCCCAAACAAACATAACCCCTCAAAACCCCTAAAAAGCCAAAAACCCAAAAACCCATAAAACCCTTGAAATCTATAAAAATCCTAAAAGCCATAAAAACCCCAAAACCTCTAAAAACCGAAAAATTCATAATATGAAACTAAAAACAATGAATAATATCCAAAAGAACCTAAAAATTAAAAAAAAAACTGTGAAAAATCAATCAAACCCCTTAAAAAAACAAACAAACATTAAAACCCTTAAAATAGTTAAAAATCCCTTAAACCCATAATAAGCACTAAAATCCCTAAATGACCCAAAAAACCCTGTAAACCCCTAAGAAACACAAAAAACACCTATAATACCCTAAAACCACCTAAAATGGTAATAACCATTAACACCCATTAAGGTTCCTTAGATCCCCTAAATCCCTAAAATAGACCATAAAATCCTAAACACTATAAAATAATCCTACAAATCCTAAAATCCCTAACCAAATTAATTATAACCCTAAAGAAACAGAATAACCCTAAAAACCATATAAAACAACAAAACCCCTAAAAAACTTCAAATCCCTAAATCCCATAAAAACAAAAACCCCCAAATATCCTAGACATCCAAAAAAATCCTAAATATTTTAAAACCCTAAAACCAAAAACAGTAAAACCCCATAGAAGACCCTAAAACCCATAATAACCCCAAAAGACCCTGAAACACCTAAAATACCCTTAAAACCTAAAAACCCCTAAATACCCTAAGAACCCGTAAAAAAAACCATAAATACAAAAAATCCCTAAAAACAATAAAAAACCAAAAACTCTAAATCCCCTAAAAAGACTCAAAAGACCTAAAACCTTTAAAAATTCAAGAAACCGTAAAAACCATAAAAAAACCAAACCCCTTAAATAATGCTAAAAATCCAAAAAATTTAAAAATCATAAAATAATAAACCCCAACCACAAAACCTTTTAAACCCCTAAACTCCATAAAAATTACTAAAATACCGAAAAACCTGTAAAACCAGTAAACCCTTAATAATACATAAAACCAAAAAAAACTCCAAAAAACCCTAAAAACCCAAAAGACCCCCTTAAACCCTTAAAAACCTTAAATCCTTAAAACCCAAAAAATATATACAAACCTAAGAAACATTTAAAACCACGAAAAACATCTAAAATCTTAAAATACCCAAAAAAATCCACACCCTCTAAAACCCCCCACAACCCTAAAAACTCCAAAAAAATAATAACCCAATAAAAGTCTCAAAACCCATAAAAATCCTAAGAACCCTATAAAATCCTAAAACCCATAAAACCCCTAACAAACCCAAAAACCATAAAACCCTAAAAGACAATAAAAATATTTAAATCTCTTATAAAAACTTTAAAATACCCTAAAAACCCACACACACCCTAAAATCCCTAAAAACCGACCCCCCCAAACCCTAAACACCCTAAAAATCTCTAAAAACATTAAACCCCCATATCCCCCCTAAACACACCCTTAAACCCTAAAAACCATAACTCAAATACCATAAAAACCTTATAATGCACCTAAACCCCTAAAAAGTTCATATAGGCTTGAAAACATTCAAGAAAACCTAAAAATCTAAAACCCCCTAAAAACCACGAAATAGCCTTAAACTCCTAAAAATCCCAAAAATACACAAAAACCCCTTAAAACAATAAAAACCCTAGAAATATCTAAAAATCCTTAAATACTCTAAACACCACTGAAAAAACTAAAATCCCCCCAAAACCCCTTAAAACCATAAAACACTAAAAATCCCAGGAAAACCATTAAAACTCTTAAAATACATAAAAACACAAAAAACCTGAAAACCCCTAAAACCCTCAAAAACACCTTAAACCCCATAAAAACATTTAAAATACCCAAAAATTCCCTAACAACCCAAGAAAACCCAAAAAAACCCTAGAAGACCCTAAAAACCTAAAAAAATCTATATACACTAAAAAACTCTAAAAATTCTTTTAAAACTAAAATATTCCCTAAAAAACCTAAAATACCTAAATCCTTAAATACACACAAATACCTATAAAACCCCTTTAAACAACTAAAATACCCTAAAATACCCCCCAAACCTCAAAAACTCCAAAACAACCAAAAAAACCATAACCCCCCCCCCCAAAAGGAACGAAAACATTAAAACACCCTAAAATAAAATAAAATACCTTAAACCATATAAAGTAATATAAAACACAATATACCCTCTAATGGACCAAAAAAACCTAAAAATATATGAAAAATATCAAAACACATAAAGTATTTTAAAAACCTATAAAAACCACCAAATGATTCTAACACATTAAAGGATACTAAAAATACTAAAAATCCCTAAATGATATTTAAAACCCAAAAAACACAAAAGGACCCTAAAAACACAAAAAAAATTAAAAACCAAAAAACCCAACAAGACATTAATAAATCTAAAAACCATAAAAACACCCAACCCCTAAAAACCCTTACAAGAAACCATAAAACACTAAAACACTATACAACCCTATAAACAATTAAAATACTAAAAGATCCCAAATCCCCTAAAGATACCAAGAAACCCTAATACCTAACTAAAACCTGAAAATACCATATTAACTCTAAAAAATTTAAAATCAATAAAAAAAATTAAAAACCCTAAAAAATAAAAGAAAATAAAACACTCTAAAAAACCAAGAAATGCTAATACCATAAAAAACCAAAAACCAAAAAAAAACCATTAATATTTTACAATACACTAAATTCCCAAGATACGCTAAAAATATTAAAAAAAGAAAATTTTAGAAAACCCAATAAACAAAAAAAATCCAAAAAACCTGAAAAGGTATTAGAAACCATACCCCCTAAACCCTAAAAACCCTAAAAACCCAACAAACACTAAAATACCAAATATCCCCAAATAACATTTAGTCCCACTAAAACACTCAATGATCTAAGAAACTCTAAAAATCCTAAAAGACCCCAAACCCCCTAAAAGGCCATAAAAAACTAAAACACCAAAGGACGCTAAAATATCATAAAAACCCAAAAAAATAAAATGACCCTAAAATACTATAAAAACATTAAAACACTAAAAAAATAAAAAAAACCCATAAAATCCTTAAAACCATAATAACCCGTAAAACCAGAGAAACAATAAAAAATCATAAAAACATATAAATCATTATAAAATAATGAGAATCATTAAAAACCCATAAAACCCCCTAAAAATCCCCTAAAATTTTAAAAATAATAAAAACTCATTAAAAATAGTAAGCAATTGTAAATCTTAGAATACTCTAAAATCCTTCAAAAACCCTTGAAATACATTAACACACTAAAGACTCCTAAAACCCATAAAACACCTAAAGAATACAAAAAACCATTAACCGCTCTAAATTATTCAAAAAAAGACCAAATAAAAACCTAATAGCCCAAAAATCCATAAAACCCAAAAAAAAAATAGATAAAACTAATAATTATAAACCCTTAAAAAGTCAAAAATCCACAAAAACACAAAAAAACCTGAAAAACATAAAAATAAAAAACACCTATTAAACCCTAAAATCCCTAAAACCTCTAAAAACAATAAAACCCTATTTATAAGTTCTTTGAAATGTGTGTTCTAGTATTAATAATCACTACTTCTAGGTGGTTTCCATTGGATTTATTCATGGAACCAGAAACATACAAATGTTCTTTATCCAAAGGGGACCTACTTTCTAATAGTAGGTGTTCGTTATGTTTGAACTTTACGATACTTAGGAACGTACATTGGTCGAGAGGATGGGAGGTACAACTCATCACACCCATTTGGGGGGAATTATTCTCTACTCTAGGACTCTCTTTGTAAATTTAAGATATTTCCATGAACCCTTATTAATTCGCCAAGCATAACATAAGTTTCCTTTGAAATTTATAATCACATATTAACATGTGTAAAATATATAATCATTAGTATGAATTCAAGTTTCTTCATTAATTTAGGTTTCCTTATGTATTCCAGTTTCTCCATCAATGGTATCCTCAAATATATTATTTCAAGATTCATTTAATCATCATTATGTTTATACTGGTTTTTTGTCCACCCAATGGGGCACTCTAGAATTTATTGTCATCTAGGGAGATGACGGATTGTTTTTAGATAAGGATCATACCCATTAAATGGGTCAACCAATGTATCCTTGTGAATGGAATCACAACCCTTGTAGTTTGGTGTTGCTTAATGGGACACATCATACCTTTTAAGGTCTTGTGATAAGGACCTGGCCATACTGTTTTATGTCATGTGGTAAGGACATATAAGAAACATGTTTTTTGTCAAAGTTTGGTGAGGGACTTTTGCAGAAACATCCCAAATGAACATCTAAAGGATATGAGTTTCCATGTATTATTGGATCCTATTGGGAATATTGACCAAATAGAACAGGGTGAATTATGAAATGTTGGTATTGAACCACAAGGAGACTTCCTACGTATCCCATGTGTATGGGAATCAAATACCACGTAGTTTGATTAATATCATATGAGAGTATAGTCCTTTGAGAGAAATGTGGTGGGGATTACTTCCTGAAAAGGATTCCTTGATGATTTGGGTGTATAATTTGGTGCTTATTTCTAAAGAGGATTCTCATATTAAGGAAATTAGTGCTAGATTCTTAAAGAGGATGTCCAGTGATCTCGGGCCTTGAAAGGGCTTCCTATGTATTCTAGTTTGAACAGGAATCAGAGTTCTTATAGTTCCTTCTAGTGAGTGTCTGTGTAAAATTTTTAATCATCATGAATCTCTAATCCCACATGAGTCATGATCGATGTGAGAAACAAGAGGATATGAAAAATTCAACAATTACACTTTACACTTTTCCTCCTCCGCAAGTGGAAGATGGTGAACCTATGTAATAGAGAGTGGGAGAGGCCTGAGTTGACCTAATAAGAGGGTGAGGTGACTAGCCTTCCCTCTATTTAATTTACATTAGACAAGGGTCACATAAAATTCATAATAGATGAATTTTAGGGCATACATCTGAATGGATTCCCATGGTGATAAAGCTCAATAGGAGAGGGAATTGGTAATAGAATTCCATGTTCATATCTCCCCTCTAGTCTTTGGCACCGAAGTAGAGAGTAGGAGTAATGACGCTACCTCCTACAAGAAAATATTAGGGCTTATTCCAAGATGGTTTCTCTAAAAATGTTCCTGGTAGGGGAAGGAGACTTTTCTTTTGATCAAAATTAAGAAAAGAAATTTTGAAATTTACCTTCCCAACCAGATACCAAAGGTTTTGGTTCATCTCATTGAGAAGGGAGAGTCCATGACCCAACCCTCCTCCAAACTAGGACTTCCTATCATTGTTTCTGGGATAAAGATACATTTGATTATGGATATAAAAACCCACATACACTCCATGAATCCTAACTCCCTTATACAAAAATGTGTAAAACCTCTAATTGTTGATATACAAACCCAAATAGGATACATGTTGATGTGTCATTCACAAAGGATTGATAATTTAGGAGGTTTTGGTGGAGGTATCAATAGGATCCCTTTCAGACTAGGGAGCCAAGGAATATGAAACCTTTCAATGAATGTCTTTGAGTAAGGCTTGATTTCTTGTAGACTGAAGAGAGAAGGTGAATAAAAGAGGGCGCTCAAGTAGTTAAGGGAATGAAAGTATGGGTGTGAAAGTAGACTTTGGCGACCTGATATTCACATAAGCGATGAACAACCTGTATGGTTATACTAGTGTGAGGCTCTGCTTAAGCATTTAAGAGTATTCATAGGTTGTCCCATAAGTGGGGTGCTCAAGTTCCTTTGAAAGTACTAGGCGACGCACAAGTATTTATGATTTGGGGTGGTTTGGTGCTTTAGGCGCTCATGTTTTATGATTTTCAAACACTAAAAAGACATAATTACAATGATCAGCCCTTAAATCCTCCTTTCAAGGTGTTGAAGAACAACCTTTGAAGATTTGGATGACTGGGGCGATGTACTAGGGTGACCAAAGAAACTATTCATCTTTGGAAAAATTCTTCTGTACAACTGATGGCCCCAACAGTCTATTTATAGAAAAAATAGGGCCTCAGGCAAATAGAGTTTGGGCACACAAGTAGGTTGCATGCTGTTTTGGGGCGCGTAAGTAGGTTGTGTGCTGACACCCTTTTGGTCTAACAAAGGAGAACCAAAACTCATCTCTTTGAAAACCTTGTTTTTCTTCATGTATTTTCCCCTTCTCTTTTTAAGTTATTTCCCTTTTTAAATTTTTAGACTCATTGATGGGTAAAAGGTTCAACAAAAGCCCCCTCAGAATTTGATCTAGAAGGAAGAGAGGATCCTATAATGAGGTAATGTAAAATGAAGGAGATAGAAAAGTGTTCTGGGGAATGGAAGTGTGTTGTGCCTTGAGAAACTAGTCGTGCAAGATGGTAGTTTGTAGGAATATGGAACGTAGGGTGACATGTATTGCCTATATATAATGGATTTAATTTTTCAAAAATTCATCTGAATTATGGAATTTCAGCTCTCAGATTGCATGCTCTTTCTTGCTCAGACGCTTCTGTTTAGTTTTTCTCCAACCGTATGTTTTTTAGTTTCACTCTATAAGTGGGGTGCCATACTAGAACTCCAATTTATCCTTGCGTGCCATTTTATAATGGCGCTCCTTACTGCCTTTGCCAATTTTTTGTTAATGAAACACCAGAAAAATGAACTTACATAAAAGATGATTTCTTTCCTTTTTGTAGGTTCAATGGATCCCAAAAGAATTGTAAATGAAGATGAGCTCACCAGAAAGAAGATTGATGACATGATTAATGTGGTTGGTCCGGATTAAATTGACATTTTCAACACCACCCTTATGAATAAAGAAAATATTTGAAAAATTTTCATGTAAACTTTCCTTGAAGAACTTATCTTCCTTTTTATAGTTATTGCCATATGCAGGATATCAATATTCAAGACCCAAAGAACTATGTCCCACAATATTGGCTTTAGGATTATACCAAATTTTTATCTACCAATTTTTCTATCGGGGGCTCATTTTATATTTTTGGGATAGTAGAGAATCCTCATATCATGCACCATATCCCATGTACTCCAGATTTGAAGGCACACGCACCCGAGCTGCAGTCGCACTGTTATTGTAACACCCCAAGCTTCCACGGTACGTTTCACTTCGAATAATGCAATAGCGTGTGTTGTACGCAACCTCGGGCTCTAACACACACCACAACGAATTAAACTAGCCGTTGTGAATAGTAATACCTACTTTTTGAAATTTTATAAATTTTATTTATCAAAATGGACTTCATTTTTGGATTCGGAATATCGAAATTAGCCTATGTTGAATTTTTGGTATTTTTCTGAGAACTTCTATTTTTTATGAATAGTGAAAAATACTTAAAAAAAACTTTTTTAATCAAAAATAATTTATAGTGATAAATTATACTATTTAGTGGTTTTAAAGTATAATTAGAATATATTTTTACCATTTTATCCAATGGTGGTCATTAGAATTAATTTAACATTGAAATTGGACATAAACAATTGCCAATCTTTTGATATAAATTGTTTCTTAAAAACACGCTATTTGTTGTGACAGCGGGAATTAATTATAAAATTAATTAATGAAACTTATATGTTTGGAATTTTGTAAAATAGACATCATTTTTTAATTCGGAATATCAATTATAGCTTAGGGTGAAATTTTGGGATTGTTCTGAAAAACATCAATTTTTGATGAATAGTGAAACCACTAAGTGGTAGTTAAATAACTGATTTTTCGTTTAAATGAAATATTACCACTTCTGTGATTTGATTTTCAAAAATCCGACATACATGGTTGTCATTAAGAAGTAAAATGTTGTTCAATGAGATTAAAATAATTTTTTGGTGAATAGTAACTTTTAAGTTCTTAATCGCGATTAGAGGTAATTGGTGTAGTTTAAGGTACAAATAATGTTATAATAATATGAGATGAGAATGACATTTGTCCTACTCCTATTGTATGAGTCATGTCCGACCAAGAAAACCCATGGGTCAACTTGGGGACCCCATGGAGCCACTTTAGTTGGAAAATGACATTAATATATATTTATTTAATGTTAAAATTAAATTGACACAAACATGAGTTGTTTTACTAAAACAGGTTTTAAGTGGGGTTAAACAAGTCCAAATTTTGACTATAAATATTCATTAGAAAGATAAAAATATTTCCTACATCATAGTATTTTTTTTATAATTTTTAGACATTAAATAAATTAAATTATTTATGACATCATTATGATGCAGCGATGACCTCATTATTTAACGATTTAAATAAAATGGGAAGATAATGCAAAATCCAAGGCTTACACTTGTCCAAAGCCAATTGGATGAGGAGATTTCGAACCCTTATCACCTTAGCCTCGAATTATATAAGTGTGGGACGTTTATAATCCGAAAAGCATTGTGTAATAATGTAACATTTCAATCTTTCCAAAAGAGCCCCTCCTCTCCACTTATAAAAGGCCCCCACCTCTTCCACCTCATTTACACTTTCAAGCTATTTGGCTCCGCCAACCTCTGCCCAAATACTCTCCCAACTTCCCCCTATTACTCCTAGAAGCCTCAATTTGGGAAGAACTCTTCCCAAGGAAGCCTTTGGCGCAAATCAAAAAGAGTTACCCGATTTTGAGGTAATGCCTTCTTTAATGTTGTTTTGTTTTATTTTTCTTCTCCAACCCCATAAACTCTTTTTATTCATTTATTTTGTAACAACAACAGTATCCTAAATATACTAGGATGTTGTTATAAGATGTATTAGAGCTAAACTTACACAAACCTACATCTAATGGTTAAAGAACATACGGTTTCTGTGAATGGAGAATTTCTGCCTCACGAAACGATGATTGTTCAACACTCATATAACACCTTCAAAGGTGGCCATTAAGATGTCACTATATTTATATATGATATATAATATGTTTATGTTTTACTTATGCTTCTGTATTTCTCATTTATGGCATACTTTATGATTTCCATTATGGGTAAAACGCGATAATTTCATTTTAGGAAGTGCGGACTACCACCCCCTCAAAGTGATTGAATCGTTAATTCCATATGTGGGATGTATAAAGGATGGAGTAAATGGTATTATACACTATATTATACTAGAATTATATTATACATTTATATCATTATGATTTCGTTCCATTAAATATGAAATTGAAATGAAAGTAGCGTTCATGCGTACGTACGGCTTACCGTCTCCATGAACGGTGCATTTCATTTCTTACCTCTAAATGTGACGTAATATTATAAATGAATGTATATACTGGATATATATGATATATATGACATCTAAATCATGAATATAATTCTGGAGATAATGGATATTCTACCACATAAACAACTTGTAATTATAAAAAGTTTATTGTTGACTCAAGTACCAAAGATCGACAAAACGACCGTTATTAACATAAATAATTACATAATGTTCATAACATTGTAATAAGTGATATAAAAAGGATAATGAAATTAAAAATGGTTCTTAATAAGGTATATATTAACTCTAGTTTATTATTCAGGAGGTTAAAGAACGGTTGAGTCAAGTCAGACATGAGGTAAGAAAATTTCATAACCCAACTTCCATTCTTTGGGTTAATCTCCTACTTTCAAATTATGTCATGATATTATTATGTCCTATCTTGTATTTTTACATTATTTATGTGTAATTATAGTGAATACACATAATATACCTACTTTATAAAAAAATGATCTTTTTAAGGACTTCGTCTCAATCCCCTTTCATTGAGGCATATATGGTTTTATACACAACTTTCTTTTATACGGTGTATAAACCCCTTTGACTTTTACGTTTATTCAAAAGGAATCTTTTTATATGAAGCGTTTTTCTAAACGACAAAAGGGAATGTTTTTCTTTCCATACATATGCGGAGACAATGACTTCTCCGCCGCCGTGACCATTATTTGAGTTTCGGCTTCCTCTACAAGCCATCATTTTTTTTAATGAAAAATAAATACAAAGTTTTAACTTTCTTTTATTTTGGTATTGAAAATGGTTTTTGAAAGCGTTTTTATTATATCAATGTGTTGTATTGATATCTTGTGATTGAAATGTGGAAATGTTATGTTTCCTTTATGCATGTTTTATGTGATACGATTATGTTATGGTTTATGATATGTTTAAACCTATTCATATGAGGAATGTATTGGACTTAATAAGTGACGGATGGAGCCAGCTATAGCTCCTCGATGCATCGGTAGGTCTCATGAGACAACTAGACGTGGAATTGGCCGAGGCCCTTTCCCGATTTGATTTATGGTTTTGGCCGCGGCCTTAATCATTTTAGAGGTCTTGGCCAAGGCCTTGACAAAATGTTTTAGAATGTCTGGCATTATACATTCCTTCATTATGAAAGTGGTTATTGATATTGCATGTGATTATTCGAGTAGTAGAATATCCATGTGAGTAAGTAAGTGGCATTATTTAATTTTATTTTTGCCATATTATGCTGATGTTCAAGTTTAAATAGGCTTTTGTTTTAGTTATACATTGCCTTAAATGTTAATGTTTATTTATGAAAGCTTCCGCAATATTGTTATCCTTACTGAGCATCTGAGCTCACCCCTTTCAATTTTTTTATATTTTCCAGGATGTGAAGAGGTATTTTCATGAATGACCTGCATGGATATTCAGAAGAGGATATGAGTGTGGACTATGAAGACCTTGTTATTAGTTTTTCAGTTTATGATGTAATGTAACATTTATGAATGAATCTAGTGTTTCCAAGGCTACTAAACTAATCGGTCTTTCGAGACTTGATCTTTTGTGATCATGCCAATGTTACGAAGTAATGCACCGACTCTGGGTAGCTGGGGTCGGGGCGTTACAGTTGGTATCAGAGGTAGTTTAGTACTAACATTGGAATCTATATTTAGATAAACTCTGATTAGAGCACATAGCCCAAAGATAGACATTGAGGATTAGTATAGAATAACTTCCTAGAATTTTGGTATTATAGATATTTTGTGAGTTTTCTGAGCAATACATCCCTGTCTGGATACGAGCAGATAGAGGCGGCTCTGGTACAGATGTACCTAGGGGTAAAACCCGAAAACACCGCTTTGAGATTGACTCGAACGGGAACTGGTGCACGACAACGGGCCTTGCTGCACTCTTGGTTACGACACTCCCGGGGGATATGCTTAGGATAATTCTCATTTTCTTTACAAACCACTATGAAGGGTTATGAGTATATACTTCCTCAAAGAAAACTTTTTTTATGATTATGGATTATATCCATAAATAGGTCAATTAGTGTTAAGTGTTTTACAAGTATGGAATTATGTATTTTGATTCATAAACTAACCTAGTTTATGCCATTGTATAGAAATGGCGCCCAGTAGAAGGAATGTGAACTCCAGCAATACGTATGATCCAAAGAGTAAGAAGGATCATATCTTTCACGGTATTAAGCCAACATTTCGAAGGGAAATAGTCTCCCATGTGTTCTCAACATATGAAGAAATAATATCATGTGTTAATAAGATAAGTAGAGAATTCTCTGAGTCCTATGGCTTTGAAGCGAAGCAAGAGACGAAAGGGATGGAAGAGAGAATGATGGATAAAGGGATGAGGGGAAAGAAGAATTTTCCAATATGTGGTAATTGTGGGAAGAAACATCATGGAACTTGCTTAAAGGGAATGGGAGTTTGTTATAAGTGTAGAGAAAAAGGACACAAAGTGCATGACTGCAAGGGTAAGAAAATGGTTTCAAATGTACAATGCTTCTTCTGCAAGGATTGGGGACACTACGCAAACCAATGTCCAAGTCATCAGAGTATGCCCCAAATGATGTTATTGGATAATAATCAAGTTATGATACTACCACAGATGAGGAGTAATGATTAGAGTTCTTATGTTGTTATTGAAGAATTTTTTAATTTGAGTGTTGTATCAATTATGTACTGGTTATAATAATTATGGAGTATATAAGGATTGTATTGCAGTACTATTTCATCAAGGACTTGAGATTGTGTGGAACCAAGAAAAGTGACTCCACAGTAGGTTAAATTTTTGGAAAATATATAGTTGAGAGAAAGATAAACCATAATATGGTTCTGATTTTGAGATAGTGATTTTGGAATAAGATGTGATTGATTTGGATAAATTATATTGTATATTCTTAACTTCCTTGAAACTGATTGATGATTTGTAAACATTTTTGGATAGAAGGATTATATCTAGTATTCTATAAGGAATAAGGGATCATGGTAATTCAGTATGTTTAAAAAGAATACATGATGAAGGTAATAATATTTTTAGTATGTGACAATAAGAGAAACTTTACTTTGTTTGGGGAATCTGTTACAATTGATTTTGGAATTTAGAGACCTTTTAGAGAAAGTCTGGATGGAGGTATTTTGGATAACTATTAAGGTTAGAATGGATTAAGTTGAACCATGGATAGTATTGTTTGAGGTTAAAGCATTTCTGAAGATTAATTTTGGAATATTATAATACTATAGTTTTAGGAAAAGGACAACCTGTAGGGTGGGGAATAACCCGTCGCGTCGGACAAAGCTGCAGGAATCGAACCCACAACCATAGTGCGACAAGCCTTTATTTCCTACCACTAGCCTACATGAAGTCCCTGGTTATTACAGAATAGTTTTACGAATCTAAATGGTATGTGTTAATATTTGGAACCTTATACAATTAGGATAAAAAGAATATTTTTGAGTTCCGTTACCATTTGGAGTAAAAGATGGGTTTGTGGTAAATATTTATTAACGAATGAAAGTATACATAACAAGTATGTATATTCCCTTTTGTTCTTAGTAAATCTCCTAAATAAATTCCTCAACATTATAAAAGGTAACTTAAAATAAAAATGTTGTCGGTTAACTTTTCCAACTGGGGATTCAATGACCGTTTAACCAATCACAAGTATGTGATTTTCTTGTAGTTAAACTTTCTCCTAATCCTGTTTTCTATAACTCTCCATCAGACCTTGATGGTTTGTTTCTCCTCCATATCCATATTTTCATAGAATCCTAGAATGGGCTATATCGGGTGACCTTTGTACTTATCTTGCTTTCTTTTAATGTTATATATTTATTAACCTTATTTCCGATGTGGGTTTTCCTCAAAGGTATTTTCTCTTTTCAACCTTTTATTTTCAAAGAAAAATTTCATATTGCGAGGACGCAATTTATTGAAGGAGGGTATAATGTAACACCCCAAGCTTCCACGGTACGTTTCACTTCGAATAATGCAATAGCGTGTGTTGTACGCAACCTCGAGCTCTAACACACACCACAACTAATTAAACTAGCCGTTGTGAATAGTAATACCTAATTTTTGAAATTTTATAAATTTTATTAATCAAAATGGACTTCATTTTTGGATTCGGAATATCGAAATTAGCCTATGTTGAATTTTTGGTATTTTTCTGAGTACTTCTATTTTTTATGAATAGTGAAAAATACTTAAAAACAACTTTTTTAATCAAAATAATTTATAGTGATAAATTATACTATTTAGTGGTTTTAAAGTATAATTAGAATATATTTTTACCATTTTATCCAATGGTGGTCATTAGAATTAATTTAACATTGAAATTGGACATAAACAATTGCCAATCTTTTGATATAAATTGTTTCTTAAAAACACGCTATTTATTGTGACAGCGGGAATTAATTATAAAATTAATTAATGCAAAATATATGTTTGTAATTTTCTAAAATAGACATCATTTTTGAATTCGGAATATCAATTATATCTTAGTGTGAAATTTTGGGATTGTTCTGAAAAACTTCAATTTTTGATGAATAGTGAAACCACTAAGTGGTAGTTAAATAACTGATTTTTCGTTTAAATGAAATATTACCACTTCTGTGATTTGATTTTCAAAAATCCTACATACATGGTTGTCATTAAGAAGTAAAATTTGGTTCAATGAGATTAAAATAATTTTTTGGTGAATAGTAACTTTTTTGTTCTTAATCGCGATTAGAGGTAATTAGTGTAGTTTAAGTTACAAATAATGTTATAATAATATGAGATGATCATGACACTTGTCCTTCTCCTATTGGATGAGTCATGGCCGACCAAGACAACCCATGGGTCAACTTGGGGACCCCATGGAGCCACTTTAGTTGGAAAATGACATTAATATATATTTATTTAATGTTAAAATTAAATTGACACAAACATGAGTTGTTTTACTAAAACAGTTTTTAAGTGGGGTTACACAAGTCCAAATTTTGACTATAAATATTCATTAGAAAGATAAAAAGATTTCATACATCATAGTATTTTTTGTATAATTTTCAGACATTATATAAATTAAATTATTTATGACATCATTATTATGCAGCGATGACCTCATTATTTAACGATTTAAATAAAATGGGAAGATAATGCAAAATCCAAGGCTTACACATGTCCAAAGACAATTTTATGAGGAGATCTCGAACCATTATCACCTTATCCTAGAATTATATAAGTGTGGGACCTTTAGCATCCGAAAAGCATTGTGTAATAATGTAACATTTCAATCTTTCCAAAAGAGCCCCTCCTCTCCACTTATAAAAGGCCCCCATCTCTTCCACCTCATTTACACTTTCAAGCCATTTGGCTCGGCCAAACTCTGCCCAAATAATCTCCCAACTTCCCCCTCTTACTCCTAGAAGCCTCACTTTGGGCAGAACTCTTCCCAAGGAAGCCTTTGGCTCAAATCAAAAAGAGTTACCCGATTTTGAGGTAATGTCTTCTCTAATGTTGTTTTGTTTTATTTTTCTTCTCCAACCCCATAAAATCTTTTTATTCATTTCTTTTTTAACAAAAACAGTATCCTAAATATACTAGGATGTTGTTATAAGAAGTATTCGAGCTACACTTACACACACCTACATCTAATGGTTAAAGAACATACGGTTTCTGTGAATGGCGAATTTCTGCCTCACGAAACGATGATTGTTCAACACTCATATAACACCTTAAAAGGTGGCCATTAAGATGTAAATATATTTATATATGATATATAATATGTTTATGTTTTACTTATGCTTCTGTATTTCTCATTTATGGCATACTTTATGATTTCCATTATGGGTAAAACGCGATAATTTCATTTTAGGAAGTGCGGACTACCGCCCCCTCAAAGTGATTGGATCGTTAATTCCATATGTGGGATGTATAAAGGATGGAGTAAATGGTATTATACACTATATTATACTGGAATTATATTATACATTTATATCATTATGATTTCGTTCCATTAAATATGAAATTGAAATGAAAGTAGCGTTCATGCGTACGTACGGCTTACCGTCTTCATGAACGGTGCATTTCATTTCTTACCTCTAAATGTTACGTAATATTATAAATGAATGTATATACTGGATATATATGATATATATGACATATAAATCATGAATATAATTCTGGAGATAATGGATATTCTACCACATAAACAACTTGTAATTATAAGAAGTTTATTGTTGACTCAAGTACCAAAGATCGACAAAACGACCGTTATTAACTTAAATAATTACATAATGTTCATAACATTGTAATAAGTGATATAAAAAGGATAATGAAATTAAAAATGGTTCTTAATAAGGTATATATTGACTCTAGTTTATTATTCAGGAGGTTAAAGAATGGTTGAGTCAAGTCAGACACGAGGTAAGGGAATTTCATAACCCAACTTCCATTCTTTGGGTTAATCTTCTACTTTCAAATTATGTCATGATATTATTATGTCCTATCTTGTATTTTTACATTATTTATGTGTAATTATAGTGAATACACATAATATACCTACTTTATAAAAAAATGATCTTTTTAAGGACTTCGTCTCAATCCCCTTTCATTGAGGCATATATGGTTTTATACACAACTTTCTTTTATACGGTGTATAAACCCCTTTGACTTTTACGTTTATTCAAAAGGAATCTTTTTATACGAAGCGTTTTGCTAAATAAAAAAAGGGAATGTTTTTCTTTCCGTACTTATGCGGCGACAATGACTTCTCCACCGCCGTGACCATTATTTGAGTTTCGGCTTCCTCTACAAGCCATCATTTTTTTTAATGAAAAATAAATACAAAGTTTTAACTTTCTTTTATTTTGGTATTTAAAATGGTTTTTGAAAGCGTTTTTATTATATCAATGTGTTGTATTGATATCTTGTGATTGAAATGTGGAAATTTTATGTTTCCTTTATGCATGTTTTATGTGATACGATTATGTTATGGTTTATGATATGTTTAAACCTATTCATATGAGGAATGTATTGGACTTAATAAGTGACGGGTGGAGCCCGCTATAGCTCCTCGATGCATCGGTAGGTCTCATGAGACAACTAAATGTGGAATTGGCCGAGGCCCATTCCCAATTTGATCTATGGTTTTGGCTGAGGCCTTAATCATTTTAGACGTCTTGGCTGAGGCCTTGGAAAAATGTTTTAGAATGTCTGGCATTATACATTCCCTCATTATGAAAGTGGTTATTGATATTGCATGTGATTATTCGAGTATTAGAATATCCATGTGAGTAAGTAAGTGGCATTATTTAATTTTATTTTTTCCATATTATGCTGTTGTTCAAGTTTAAAAAGGCTTTTGTTTTAGTTATACATTGCCATAAATGTTAATGTTTATTTATGAAAGCTTCCGCAATATTTTTATCCTTACTGAGCATCTGAGCTCACCCCTTTCAATGTTTTAATATTTTCTAGGATGTGAAGAGGTATTTTCATGAATGACCTACAGGGATAGTCAGAAGAGGATATGAGTGTGGACTATGAAGACCTTGTTATTAGTTTTTCACTTTATGATGTAATGTAACATTTATGAATGTATCTAGTGTTTCCAAGGCTACTAAACTAATCGGTCTTTCGAGACTTGATCTTTTGTGATCATGCCAAGGTTACGAAGTAATGCACCGACTATGGGTAGCTGGGGTCGGGGCGTTACAGTTATTCATCCTTCTTTTGGGATTCCCAGATGGATCAGTACAAGGGTTTGAAGAAGAGTTGGTATTTCTAGATAGAAGGAGGTGTAAAAACCTTGTGGATGTGGGAATAATGGGTTCATAAGACCTATGTCGAATTTACAGACGACTTGAAAGGCATTAGGATTTATGAGGCCATTTGGGTTGGGAAAACATATGTGTACATGAATGATGACTTCATCCCAGAATTGTTAAGATGATAGATCCCAGAGACTAACTCCTTCCATTTAACACACGTAGAGGTAGGCATCAGCTTGTTTAATGTTTATAAGATTTATGGAGCTCCAATCATTGGATGCATGTATGATAAGTTTATTCCTCCCAAGGTGACCTGGAATGACTCAGAGAAGAAACCAAATTTGGTTTGTGAGTTGATGAAAAAAATTAACAAACTAAGGAAAATTACCACCATGAAGTATCACTCTAGGAGAGATATTCATCTAGAGGAATTGATGGAAATATTTTTGATAAAGAAGAAGGAAAAGGGGACCACTTATACTCATCCAACTAGTTTTCCAAGGGTAGAGAAGAGAGGTACTCCTGACACCTTATAGACAACATTAGAGAAAGGAGAATTTGACAAATGGGGAAATGAATCCAACCCAAAAATTCATGAAAATACATGTCTAGTAGTTTTCATAGACATGTGGTTCAGGGTATATATGTTACTAGTCTGAGACTCTGAAGGAGGCGTGAGGCTATGAACCTTTGTTATTGCATCCAACCTAGCGGAGAAAATGATTTAAGGGTTGGATACTCTTGTTTTGACCAATATTCATAGGAATTTTCAGCACATTTACAATGGTAAGTCTCCATTTATAATAGTAGGACCATTCCAGGGGTTGTGGAGATGGATCACTACTCACATAAAAATTTATGATGTACATAGTGGTCTATAGATTTTTAGAAGTCCTTTCTGACCACCTTTTTTGAATTTTTTATGGTATTTTACCCTTATCTTTGAACACTTATGACATCAAGGCTAGATTGAGTATGCATAAGAGTTCCATTTCTTTCCTTATGGGAATCCAACTATGGGTCGATTTTTTTATGATGGGATGGGCAATTTGGAATTGTGGGCCTATATGCTAGCTTGCAAAGATGGCATGTTGGCCACCAGAATCGACTGGGAAATCATATGTGGTGCCTATGCTCCTTATATATTGGTACGAAAATTCAAATATCTACAACAGAATACTTTATACCCTTCTATACATGTCAGATTAGAGAACACCCAACGGCTTCCTGACAACTATGGTTGTTTACATCTGCAGAAAAGACTGGGGCAGTTTTTAATTTACCAGCAATTAATGCAGTAAGCATATTGACTATCTGGTATGCTGAAATCTAGGTTTCATCTTACCCTAAATGGGTATTGAATCATTCCATCCCTCGAGTGGGGGTGAAGAGAATTATTAGCAGAGATCCCCTTCATTTTTAAGGTAACACTTCATCATTAGGGTCTGAATAGTGAGAATAGGAGGGTGGAGTCAATGATGCATCAAATTCACCAAAGAGACCTTGTTCCAGATAGAAACCTCATGCTAGAATTAAAAAACCACTCCAACAATACCTACAGAGAATTTATTGAGGAGATCTGATCAGCATCATTCTGAAGAACGACGAGTTCCATTTTCTTATCCCTCATCTATTACTGTGGGGGATGTGAAGAAACTAAAACCCAAGGTTGTAGGATCCTCTTCACAACCCTCTGACATACACTCTAAATATATATGTCCAGAGGTTGTTCAAACATGGAATAGTCTATATTGTGATTCTAAAACCATGTGAATGGATCTGCATAAAGGAATTCATATTCCAGGAGTAGTGGATTTATGGGATTCTTCTAGAATTCTTTTTAAGGATAATCCCAATGCGGTGAGGACCTACATTGGAGAGATGGAAATGATCATATATACCACTGATGAATCAATTCCTACCACAAAGAGAGTGATGGAAATGATAGATCATGGTACCACTGATGGGATTAGGCCTTCATTAGATCAATAATGGCATGACATTGTAGATAATAAGGATGAAAGTTTCCTTTCTCTCACATTCTATTCTGCTTTTCCATTTGAACATTAGTTAAATCATTGTTACCTAGGGGAAACATCATCTTATCTTATAGTTGGTTAGAGGAAATACAATTTAAGTTCCTTCACCACAGTATATCCCTGGAGTCACTGCTCTTGGAGCTACTGAATCACCCCATGAATCGGTAAAATTATCTTCTTGAAAACAGGCCATGGAGTATGAAATTGAGAGTGTATTGGGATCCCCGATACCTGTCTTTAGATATGATGATGTAAGTACTCCAAAGAAGGTGAAGAAGTAAAAGCATGGAAGAAAGAGATCCATGGCTAATCACTTTCTCAGTAGTGGTATGTATCCCTGATAATCATGAATTTACTCTTTATTCGTGAAAAAATGTTTACTCTTCCTAGAATTACATTGGATTCTTCCATTTATTCCTTAAAATAATATTTTGATAAACTTCATGGAACCACGAGGGGTGTTTCGGAACAGGCACAAATTCCTATCAATCAAATGGTTCTTGGGGAGGCAATGAGGCCTGAGGAACCAACATTTGTTCCCAGCATTTCTCTTGTTCCTGAGATCAAATGAGAGTAGGCTTATGGTAAATCAACAATCTTTCATAATGCATCAAACATAACAACAACTAACTTCCATCCTATGATGCTTGAGGTACATCACACGCACCAATACATCTGGAAACAACTGACGTTGACCCCACAACTATTGTTGAGGAAGCTATTCAGGTTCAAAGGTTTCCAATGGAAGGTTGTGAAGCAAACATGCCAAGTGCTTTAATGGGTGAGACTATCATGGGATCTAAGATATTATTGGATGAAAGATAAACCAAAAAAAGTCTTTTAAATATGTATTTGAACATCTTAATATACCAAATGCTTAAGAATATTTTTGAGTTCATTGTATAGAATCGATTTGAAGTGAGTTTTAATTATTCTTCCTGTTAGTCTTATTATGATTAACATTCAAACCATTGTTGGTTGAAAAATATAGTTCCATCTAAATAAACTGCTATTTCAACAATACGTGAAAGAATTATTGATATTAACATCAATCCTGTCAATGTGAAGACATTAGATTAGGTAGATCATGAGATGGAATCCTTTACTAAGATTCATTCTGAGGATCCTGAGAACATTAAAGATCTCACTCTTCATCCTAAGACGTCAAACAAAATTGATGAAATTGAGAATAATAGAGAGGATCCTTCTCAGGCTGCTGACATATTGTTAGGTAATAGATGATGAAATTGTGATTGAATTCACTTTTTTATCTCTTGAATCTAACCATAACCATAATCCTTTATTTACCATATAGGGATATCAAATTCAATGGATAAGTATAGAGGTGAAGCCTTCGCATTAGCCCAAATGATATTTGAAGGTGAAGCAACCATTGTTCATTAAGGAGTAGAACATTGAAATTATTTAAGTGTATTAGTCATAGAATACATCCCCCATATGGAAGTGTCTCTAAATCAGACCCAGAACTGTTGAAGTCTCATCATCATGCACGCTGTAAAGCATAGAAATAAAATGGAAGACAATATCTGAAATACCTCTTGTGGAACATCTTTTTAGAATAACACGACATTCATCTCTATTTTTCACGCTGGTATTTAGCGGTTTTGAATACTGTGAGATTCATACTCTGGTTAATGAGATTATTTCATGGATGGAATAAGATAAATATATTTAGAAATAATTGATAAAAGCCTAAATGTCGATAAAAATTGAAGTGTTTCAAGCATCACTATCCCATGTTGAGGCTAATCATACTGCAAAGATGAAGGGAATGAAGCCGACAATTAAAGAAAAGATCGTCCAGTAGGTGAGCCTTCTATAAGAGTTAGATATAATTATATGGGAGCATGAACAGCTTCACATCTCATTAAGAGAAGTTCATAAAGATGGTGGAAAATCCATTTCAGATGCTAGAGAAGCACATCATCATGAGGACGAGAGTGGAGCTATTCAAATAAACAAGCTTCAATAGGCAGCTGACAGGGCTGAAAAGGCTATCAATAAAATGAGGATTTATTTAGAAATCCTATTATAATTTTTGATTTATGACAAGGGAGAGACTCCCATTTGGGGATGCTCCTGTGTGAATATTTTCATAACTGAAATTTATTTTGTCCTCAATCATTTTTGCTTTCACTCTCACTGACTGCCTTTATTTTACCTAGGCCATTAGTCTTAGTAAGCATAGTTTGATTCTTATTAGGGTTATATAGACAACGCCAAAAACATTATATATTTTTACTTTTCATTGCACAATATTACCTACACCATTTTAAATGTATGTTTAGTGAGTTGGGAGTTGAATTTTTTTCAGAGTGCCCTTTGCGGGTTCTCAATCTGCTGAGTACCACATCTGTTGATGTTGGCAGTTTAGATTCATGCATGTTGAAATATAACAAGATAGTGTTTAAGGTAAAAATATCTTTGACCATATATTTTGAAATTAAATCTCATACAAGACTCAATGACTAAGAATTTCTTTAATATTCTATAAATATTTCTAAGGGGAATCTGAAGAAATGATTTTTATTGTCACCAAATTTAAAACGTGTATCTAAATAAGGTGTTTTTTCCAAGAACGGATTTACCATTATTTGAAAAACCCATTATGGGGGTTATATTATATAGGGAAAACTGGGGCATATACTGCATAGCCAAATAATGGAATCTTTTGACTAATAGGCATGTTATGTAGGAAACGTAAGAAAGGCCTCCTAAGGTCACATAATGCATAGTCAAAAAAAAGAACTCTTAAAAATTTGACATTTTACTTTTGATAGATAAGGGAAAGTAATTTTTGGGTGATTCGAGACCACAGTGGGTGGTTTTTCAAAGAAAAGGGGTTTTAAGAATAAAAAGATATTTTTATGCCGACATATGTCATGAATAGGAAAACAACTTCTATACAAATTTGGTGTATGACGAATTGTGGAAATTTATTAGAAAGAGGAATTTATGACATAATGATGGGAAATTTTAAGTCATGTAGGGAGAACATTATATTCTGAAGCATACAGTCATGTAGTGATGACATTGTACTATGCATTTTTAAGTCATGTATTGGGGACATTATACTGTGTTGTTTTAATTCATGTGGTGAGGACATTGTGTGGCATTAATTTATGGTATTTATCTTTGAACATTAGTATAAGAATCTTGAAACTTCTTGATAATTTTTTTGAAAATATATTCCCATATTTATTTATGAAAGTGTCAATTGTAAACTGTGACTTGGGAATTTCTTGATCTGAAGAATGATATGGAAGAATGTGAAAAAATTATTAGAGTAAGTCATTTCCAAGAACAAAGTTACCATTATTTGACAAACTCATTGTGGGGGTTATATTATATAGGGCCAACTAGGGAATATGCTATATAGTCAAATGGTGGCATATTTTGACTGACATTCCTGCTATGTAGGCAACTTATGCAAGGCCACCTATGGTCAGGTGTTGCATGGTCATGAAAAAGAGCTCTTAAGAATTTTGACATTCTATTACTAAATTCCTAATAAAGTTTATGTAGATTTAGATTTTCTGAAGCACAAAGTTTGATTTATGGAGAAAGGTAACTAAATATGGAGAGGGTGTTTCCAACCATTATTTCTAAAGAACCAGATGAATATGAATTTTACAAAGGTTTGACCCAAACGTAATATTTGTTGTGTCTATAGTTTTAGGTCATATAAATAGGACAAAAATGGAAACAGTATAGGATATGTGGTCAATTGATTCCAAGTTTATTTCCTATTTCTTTGAAAAAATGGAGAGGGTAATGTGTAAACCATAGTCATGAAGGCTTTCAGATCGAGATAAATATAATGGTAAAAATATACCATAATGGTTGTCTTAAAATGCAGAGTCGTGTATATTGTCATCAAAGTTTGAAGGGGAAAAACACTATATCCAAGAACAGAATTACAATAATTTGACCAACCCGTTATGGGGGATATATTATATAGTGAAAACTAAGGAATATGTTTCATAGCCAAAAAGAGAAATCTTTTGACTGATAGGATCATTATGTATGCAACATATGCAAGGCCACTTAAGGGCATGTGCTGCATAGTCAGGAAAAAGAGTTCTCAGGTATTTGAAACTTTGTCACTAGAAACCATAACAATAATTATGATGATCTGGAAATTATTGAAGATTAAGAGTGTGTAATATATAAGGGGTTGTGATCAATTCACATAAGAAATATTGGAATCAATATTGGATATGAATTTGACGTCCTTTACATATATGTAACTCATATATAAAATGGAGACTTTCTTTGTTTTCTTTTCAATTGACATTCTACTATGAAGTTTACATTCATGCAGTAAAACATTATATTGTGTTATTTCAATTCATATAGTGATGACATTGATAACGACCTAAAAAACTGAGACTCCTCATTTATATAAAGAATCCTTTTCCCCAATTCCTAATCCCACGTGAGTTATTCTCAGTGTAAGAAACAAGGAGTAGTAAGGGATTCTTGAATAACAAAAATTTGACACAAAAAAATAATATGGTTGTTATATTTCTAAGATGTTTAATTTCATACTGTAATGAAGAATATGAACCTATGTGAAAATAAAGACTTGTTATAGTTGGACTAAGGGATAAAACCCAAGTGTCACTACCTGTCTTGCTAAGGGAAATAATCAATCCATATGAAGTTCTTTAAACATTCCATAAGAATTTTATATTCTTATATTAGGAATAAACGGGATTTGTTATTTTTTTTATCATAGTTGGGACCAAGATTAAATATTGAGTTGTCTCTATGTATCTCATATAAATGAGAATCAGGCCGTACGTAGTTCCTTAATCATTAATTTCCTACACCAATTAAGTTTGATATGGGATATGGGGAAATTTAACACATTCTAAAAGAACGATTACATTTAAGACATAGGATATTATGAAAATAAAATAATGTATCTTAAAAGAGCACTCTATATTGATCTATTTCAATTATAGGAGAAAAAAAGAAAATAAAAAATTTTGTGATTACGGTTGGGCCCAAGAATGAAGATCCATACATCTCTACGTACCTCATATAAATAAGAATCAAGCCACACATTATTCTTGAAACAAGGTTCCTATGAAGATATAACTCAGACATAGGGAATAGAGGGACTCATGTGACACTAAGAAGTAGCAATGATGTCCATGACTCTTGATTATGGAAGCTCCTAACATCATGTAGAGAAGTGGTTAGTTGTACAGTTTAATTCCCTATAACGAGGAAAAATGGTGTCATGAAGTTTACCGTCGTGCAACAAAGAAAAAGATGCAACATAGTTTAATGTCGTGAAACTAAGATTCTGTACTGTACAGTTTTAAGTCATGTAGTACAGACATGGAGGCTGTGTAGTTTTCGGTCTTACATTGAAAACTAATGATCTATGCAATTGCAAAATGTATTTCACTATAAATCATGAATTGGTTGGAATTGTAATGAGCACTCCATCCATTGATATTAAGGCATTCTCTCCATTTGAGTAGTCCTTATTTATAGAATAAGGTCCATCTCACTTTGGGTCAATCATTGAGGATGAATTCCTAGTATCATTGGAGTCCTGAAATACAATATCAATTCTCCTTGAATAAATGAATGGAGGTGAACATTCACATTGAAAGCTCATGCTATTCTATTCTGGTAGACTTCCAAGTGATGCAAAGAATGACGTATTTTTTTCTAACTGCCCCATCTCATCAAACCATTTCTGAGACATCTCATCTATAGACAACTAATCACAAACTGAATCTTTTAGTGAAGAAAATTTCATTTCAATTGAAAAAAATTATTATGTCCCACATACTAATGAATAACGAGTTTCCTGGTTGGCAGTATGGGTAGTAGCCTGATAAGACAATAAAGCATGAAAAATTTTATTAGTCCATTATTTCTTATCTTTATCCACCATTTTGGGAGTATATTTGATAGGGACGTATTGATGGAATCTATCTTTGCATTGTCCACTGCATGATAGCGGGATGAATGGTTGGATTTGATATTATTTTCCTGATATAACTTTTTTACCTCAGCAGAACAAAATTTGGTGCCACTATCTGTCAAAATAGTATGAGGGACACCAAATCGGGTGATGATATTAGTTTTGAAAAAACTAACAATGCTTTTTCCTCTGAATTCTTTGAGAGGTACTACCTTAGCCTATTTGCTGAAGAAGTCATTAGTTGTACGGATATACTTGAATTTCTTAGTTGTAGTTGGAGGATAAGGTCATACTGCATCCATTCCCCATGTGGAAAATATACAAGAGTATTTAGTTTTATGTAGTAGCTTCAAGGGTTGATGAATTATGTTGGCATGCACATGGAAGGGATGGAATTTCATAACGCAAACTCTATAGTCCTGTGTCATTGACGACCACAATTATCTAAGCCTTCAGATCTAATCCGAGAGTCTATTCCCAGACTGATGGGAACCACAAACTCATTAATTCACTTCTTTCATAAAAACTATCATCTCTTCTCCACCAATAACACTGAAGAGGATTCCATCAAAGCCTCATTTCCAATGGATGTTTTGATGGTCTATACTATCATAAAGAGTAAAACTAGCTACTAATCATCGGATATGTTCTTTTTCGGCCCTATCTGATGGATGTTTTCTATTTTAAAGATATCTCATGATGGGTGTTCTACATTCCGTGGCATAACCATATGGCTCGAAAATAGGGCTAATCTCATTAATTTCTTCCATTCTGGGTTGAATGAAATGTGATACCACATGATCATGGGCTATGCTAATAATTGCATCATCCATATTTGGATCATCCAGAGCTATAGTTGCATTATCCAATGCATCATCTTGGGAATTTTGTGATCGAGGTCATAAGATAATGTTGAATCTGAGGGAAATTCATCCATTAACCCTCTTATGTAATCAAACAAAGTTATTAACTCTTATTTTTTGATATAATATTCCCCATTTATTTTCTTGATTACTAATTTTGAATCACCTTTTACTTTAAAGTGATTCACTTTCACCTGAAGTGCCAATTCCAAGACTGTAATGAGAGATTGATATTTTTCCTCATTGTTAATACCTCCTTCTGACAATAGGAAGGTGTAAGGAAACACTGCCTTTTCTAGGTAAATAAGCACAATTTCTAACCAACCATTTTTATGTTTTGGGTTTTCTATTCTCTTACTGGTTGAACATCTTGAAGCCCCATCAATGTACATTTCCAATGTTTGGGAATTATCTAGAATAGAGAAGACCTCTTCATCATGAAGTTCAGTATTTAACGATGTATCTTCCACATATGGATATTCAGTAAGAAATTCATCTAGATTATGGCCTTTTATTACTTTCTGTGGCACAAACTGGATATCAAACTATTGTAGAATAACCACCCACTATGCCAAACACCCTATAAGTATAGGATGACTGAGGATCAATTTGAGTGGGTTACTATGAGACACCAATTGGACTTCATGATGTTTCAGGTAGTGCCTCAATTTTTGAACTGCAAATATTAATGTCAGGAGGAACTTTTAAATATTTTAATGTCGAGGTTTTTCATCAAGAATAGTTCAATTGAGATAGAAAAGGTTTTTTTACTCCCAACATCATTCTTTTGGGAAATGAAGTCACCTAGTGATCGCTCTAAAATTGTCACATAAATAATAAGTGGTCTTCCTTCAATAGGTGGAATTAATACTGGTGGACTCAAGAGATATTTCTTGAGGTAATCAAATAATTCTTGGCTGTATTCATTCCATGGATATGTGACTCCCTTATTCATTAATTTGGTGAAGGGAAAACACTTTCCTACCAAATTGGCGATAAAGAGATGAATATAGGCCATGTGTCCTTGAATTCTTCTTAATTATTTCAAATTTCAAGGAGGTTACAAACCACGGATTGATTTTATTTCTTGAGATCAACTTCGATACCATGATGGTGTACAATGAAGCCAAGGAACTTTCTTAAGGTTACCTCAAAACAAAATTTCAAGGGGTACGTCTTCAAACTATGTTAATGATGTTTATTGAATACAATCTTCAGATTAGCCTAGTGATTGGAAACTTTTATGGATTTGACCACCAAATCATGAACATAACATTCAAAAAAATTCTATAAGAAGGGTTTGAAGATATAGTTCATGTAACATGATATGTTTCACCTACATTCATTAATCCAAAGAGAATTAACCAATAACAAAAAACACCTTGAAGGGCTCTGAAGGCTGTACATTCATCATCTTATAGGGCCATATGGATTTGATTATACATAGAGTTTCCATCCATGAAGGAAAGAGCTTCATAACCAGTTTTTTCATCAATTAAAAGCTCTATAATTTGAACTGGAAAATCATCTTTAGGACCATGCCGGTTAAGATATTTGAAATCAATGAAAAATCTAATTTTTCCATTTTTCTTTTTCATTGGTATAATATTGGACAACCATTTGTGATATTAAACCTCCCTGAAAATGTAATCCTTTATTATCTTATCAAATTTATCTTCAACTTTAGAGGCATGAGTTGGGTGTGTTTTCTTATTTCCAGCTTAAATCCATGATGTTCTTCTGGAAAACCCAAATTATGGGTGGCTACATTAGGATTAAGACATAGAATTTTTGTATAACTGTACGAAAATATATCTTGATGTTTCATTAGAAATTAATTGTACACCTCTATCTCTTCAAAAGTCATGGACTCACTGATTAGTGTGAGGCGTGGATCTTCTTATGTACCAAGATGTATTTCTTTGAGCTCATCCACAATGGTAGAGACACCTTCCTCAAATGCTGTAGGATTATCCTTGAGATCTTCCTCTTCCTCTTCATTACGTGTAACCTCTTTGACATTTAATTTCATAGAATATGATGAGACAAATCTTCCCGAGTTAGGGGAGGAGTCAGTATTTGACCATCCTGAATAAGAGTTCACTATATCTGAGCCTACTGATGACGAAGAGTCTTCCTGTGGTAGAAAATAGGAGATGATGGACTTGAAATCAACATCCTTTTATTACTCAAACATTTTTAAAACTACTTCTACTTTGATTGATGAAGTAGAGGGTTGTTGTAGTTCGGCAGATGAAATGAAGACATCTCCATTTAACCTTTTATCACTACTTGGTGAATAAACTATTTCTTCCTTGATGTCATACTCTGTTTCCATAATTGACATTATAGAAGATATTGGATGAGTTCTTAGATTTGGTTTTACCCCTTTCAATTTGATTGATGGGTAGCACATAATATGTACTCAAATATATGAATGGGTTTTCTGGAATCTTTTCCAAACCATTTAGAGCATTAGCTTTGGTTATCTCTTTTTTTCAAGGATCTCGTTCCTTTTGTGTGATAAAACTCTGCCTCAATGTATTGATATTCACATGTTTTGAACAGATCCTTATCACCATACAATGTCTCTATTTGACCATTAAAACATTATTTAAGACATTGGTGGTATGAAGATGGTATGGTCGCATATTGATGAATCGAAGGCCTTCCAAGTAGAATGTAGAAGGTTGTGTCCTGATGAACAACCATTAAATCTAAATTAGACACAATATCTACAAATTGAATTCTGAGTTTACTCTCTCTTATAGGTTTTTACTCATTCTTTTCATATCCTTGAAACATTAAAGAGTAAGGAGATAAATCAGGTTTAGTCAGGCCCAATCGACGAAGTGTACGAACACGAATGAGGTTGACTCCAGAACCATTATCAATGAATGATCGCTAGATGTCTATATCGTTGACCTTTCCAAATAAAGACAATGGTCTGATATGTCCATGTACAACATCTTCTTCATCTTCATATGTAATGGATATGACTGCATGGCATTCTACATGATCATTCCCTATATGGTAAGCCTCAGCAGCTGCAACTTTGGTTTCAAACTATTGAGGACTTAAGAAAGCCTCAATAAATAATTCTCGAAGATCTTTGGACATATTAAAGGCATCCAAAATTGATAGTTTGGCTGGTACTTGGTCCAATTGATTCAAGACATCAACTTTTGGTCCAAATGTATACTTTTCCTAGAAAGGATATGTGGATTTGAAGGTTCCTTGGAAGTCTATTCTTCTGATGTAGATGTACCCTGTGTCGGATTAGAAGCAAAAAATACTCTTGGATTTGGTAGATTTGACTTACTAGGTATATCTAATTGCTGATAGAAAGATGGTGTGACTTTTAATCAGTCCCCCAAAATAATCATATCCTAAACAAACCAGATTTTCATGGATAAAATTCATTTTTCTTGTTGAGACTGTTGAAGGGATCTTCCATGAGTTTCTTATGAATATACAGTTTGAGCATCAGTAGAGTTAAATTGGAGGTTTCTAGAATTCCCACGTCTTCCCATGTATCCTCAACCTTGGCATATTCCCCTTGTTCGCCAATTAGGTATAAATAACTCATGCTCATTATAATCAGAATCATCTTTGGTGAAATGATCCCTTAACTGAATAACATTGACAGAACCAAATATCAATTCTACATCTGATGAAGATTCTTCCTGATATGTTAGTTCTAGTAGTGCCTTTTGGCAGGGTGGGGCCCGTTCCCTTGAAGCGGATAGCATGAAATCTTCTAGGACCAAGGACAACTTTGGCGATGGCATGAGCATGTCTTCTTCTGACTGCTCTTTGACCATATGATCACCTCACTTCTTTGCAGATTGACCTTTTGATGACTGATGTTTTGATGCAATAGGAGTGGTGGAAGACACATTCGGTTGTTTCAACTATGTTCATAAAATGGAATGAGTTCGGTTGATCTTTTTTCTGATCATCTAATCATCACAATTCTGCACATTTTTATTATTGAATTCCTCCCATTCTCCTTCTTCCTCTGGACCAGTATCTGTAGCACATGCTACTTGGGATGATGAACTTTATAGTTTTACCTGCCTAGAGTCTACCATTTATTGCAATAGGTTATTGAAAAAAAACACTTCTGAATGGGATTCCCCAACATCAGGTGAAAGGGACAATAATTCGGAAGATTTTTACCTCCTTCTTTTTTTAGATTCTTTGACCTTGAAAACTGAACCAAATTATTTTCCAGAGTAGAGATGAAGTAACCAAGAACTTGTTCGTTATGATAGAAGTAAAATTTTCCCTTTAATTTCACAAATTGTTTCTACCTTTAATCTCTTTGATCATCTTCACGAGGCAGTCATTGCTGCAGATTCTCTAGAGGTGGATCCCTTCGATAGGATGATGGTTTTGAAGTGGAAGTAGGTACATGTGATTGTTTTAGTGTAATGGTAGTAGCCTCTACTTTCCCTATTCTTCTTCCCAGATTGAATTGAATTACACAAGATTTAGCCTTAGTCTTAATAATAGAATCTTATATCTATTGAGAAATTGAAGTAAGGTCTTGAAACCTTCCTGTGTATTTAATTGGGATCAGTGGTGTGCGTAACTCATCACATAAATTTTCCACACAAATTGGTAGTAACTCTTCATGAGGAAGTGCCAGACTTAAGGAATATTTTAATCCTTTCCATCATTCAATGAAATATGAAACTCTTTCATTATCCCTCTTTTTACAATTGGTAAGATCGAAAATTGTCATCTTCTGTAGCATTAAGCTAAATGGAAGAAGGAATTTCTGACAGAGATCTTCCCATATAGTAATTGATCGAGATTGAAAACTTGTGTACCATACAAAAGTTGGTCCCTGTAGTGACTTCACAAAACACTTATGCTTTATTACATCTTGTTATTGAGGAGTTCCCATCATGGAATCATAACAAGAAATTAAATGTGTTAAGTGTTGTTCCGGATCACCTGAACCATTAATGATTAGAAATGTGGTATTAAAAACATTTGGTGGTGTGGGAATAAAGTCCACCCATTCAAGGTAAGATTTATTTTCTTGATGAACTGATGCACATCATTCCTCCATAACATCCAATTGAGTCGTTAATGGATCAATTGTGTTCATAAGCATTTGGGGAATATCCGGATGAGCTGGAACCTGTGCAGGTACAACAACTTAAGCTTGAGCTGGTGTATCCACTGGAAAAACCCACTAGTGATGGTTCTGGTATTTTCCTTGGATAATCCACAAGAACATGGTTCTCAATATTTGTTTGATCCAGCCATGGTTGTGTGCCCAATGGAGTGAGTTCATTATCATCATCTGTAGTTACTACAAATCCTATTTGATGAAGAGATTATACATGATGAGAATGTGGAGGATGTTTCTAGGAAGTACATTTAGTAGAAATTCTACTTTGTATAACTTTGTATTGAGTATTATCAACTCCTTAATTTCCACTTCTTGATGTGAAAATCTTTATTCAAGAGAAATAGATTGATCTTATCTAGTAGAAAAGTGAGATGCAATCTGACTTTTACTATCCCCCTTATTAGATTTCTTTCATAGGGGTGGGAGTTGGTTATTTGAAGGCATACCTAGATTCTGGGTAAGCCTCTAATTTTGGGTACGTACACCTTCTTCATTTTCCTCATTGTGTACCGTATTATGAATAAGAATATCATCTTTCGATTCCCTTGAACTAGACTCATTTTCTATAGGATCTTCTAAAATGGTGTTAATGACATTTACTGATGCATATTACATTGATGGAATTCTCTCAATATATTTGGGAGATCATATTTCTCTATTTATTCTATGAGGATCTATTCTCTTATATGATAAATTCCCAAGAACTATTTGGCAGATAGTAACCCAAAGGGAAACCTCAGATAATTCAATTGTGCACTTTCTTTGTGTCTACTTCCATAATCGATAGAAACTGACACCCATTGAGTAGGGGAATTTAGATGTGAAAATCCCACAGTCTTGAAAGCTAAGACTATTCATGTTCTTCTTCATCAAATCATTTAACGTTGTTTAATGAATTTGATGGTTGAAATAACCAATCCCCACCCTTTCAAGATGGGGTTATTATTGAACTTATATGGCTGAAATTCATGCAATTGCACTTCTGATTTATAGAACATTGGTTCAGACATTAGCTGGATGCATCATCGGACAACTGCTTAAATCACCTATTTTTGAATATCTCGGTGCTATTTCAGACACATTCATTATTTGACGGTTGGCATCCTCTAAGCGGTACTCCAACTCAATATTCTCAAATACATGATGTAAAATTAACTCAAAATCTTCTTTTCATTGGTCTTGAATATAATTAGAGCGGCTTGAGGCCTATTCCTGAGAGTGCATTTGATTACATACAAAATCTGTTGATTTTAGCTAACCGTGGAAAACAACATTTCATGAGACCATTTTGGGCAGACTTTGCGGATTTTGGAGTGTAGTGATATGAAATTCTTCATGTGAACCCCTTCCCCTTATACGAACATTAGATGGGGTGTAAAAAATTAACTAGTGTAGCCTCCATAGATCATAAAGGCATTCACAATGAAGGGTTCTCTACTTATTTTCATCTTTTGGATGTTGGGAAACTAAGAGAGATTCCAAGTAAATTAAGAAGTGAAACCCTTCTATTAAATTCACATTATTTTGATATTCATCATACGGTAATACTTTGGATATCAAATGATGAATAATCTTCAATAAATTGAGGCAGATATCATGAATACAATCTTCTTCCCTCAATTATGTAATGTTATACTGAGAATTCTCCAAAGGCCAGATCATGACTGTTATTTCTCCATTAACCAATTGTTTTCTCAGGTTTAACAGATCTTCATTTTCAATTACTAGAGATTCCACCACATGGTCTAACCCAATTGGATGCTCTATATTAGAAGACAAATGACATGTGGGAGGTTCAGATAAATATTGTTCCCTTAGGATGTCTTCTGGTTGATAAAGTGTTTCACCCATAAATGACAAGGCATCAGACATTACTGGCCTTGTGTTTTCAAGTGCCTTTAGATTGGAGGGCCTTCTCATTGATACATTATGAATTATATAACTATATTTACAATGCGAAATACTACTGCAGATAGGAATTTCATAGTGAATACCATCATGGGGAGGATCACCATGGTGGATTACATCATAGGATGAATCGTCTTTCTCCTTGGTCTTTTGGCCAGATGAAGGGTTTTCATGGACCTCATTCAGGGATAAGTTCTCTAGATTGACCAAATATTCATGAAGAAAGCATTCATGATGATTTGACTGCTGAGTAACTTCTAAATTACTACTACCACTCCCATAATTTGTTAATGAGAAGATAGGATCATGAGGTGCAACAGATAAATGTATGAGGGATTCAAGAACTCTAGCATTAAGAGAAGCCAGATTGCATCCTTAACCATGATTTTCAAACCATGTTTGATGATATTTTTTATTGTATGATCTATTATACATAGGTGGGGACACTTTGTGGTAGAAGTGGTTATCATGGGAAGTTGTATGTGCTTTCCATGGATTGGTTTCTAGAATGGACCAATTACATCCAATTGGAAGGGGTGTATGTTCATGTTCTTATTGTCCGTATGATATAGGTGTGTATGCCCCATGACCCTCCTTGACTGAAATAGATATGTGTATTTTCTCTGGGATGGAATGCTAATGTGTCATCCCATATGTGGGGAGAAATTTATGTGTTTGCTCCCCTGGTACTGCTGAAGTAGTTGTTATAATATTCTGGAAAGATTCCTAAATATGGGAAGGAATTTTTGTCTACATTTTCACCATTGATAAGATATGTTTGGTGACTTCAGTGGATGGAATGGAAATATACATCCATTCTGTATGTAGATTAAGTGTATGTTCCTCCTCTTGTCCACCTTTTCTTATCGATGGGTATTGACAGTACTCATGCATGGGGTAGAGAGTTGGGTCTGCCCTATATTTTTCATCAGAGCTTTCTGACAGACTTCTCCAATTGCTTCTAGACTTGACTGTTAGACAGACTGATGAACACTAGCAGGTGTACGTACCTGCTATCTTTTATCCATCATGTATGCTTCCTGAAATTCCATCAATACTAGAAAATGAGACTACTGGCAGAATTGTTTCTTGTATGTAGTTGTGTGTTCTTGTTTACCATTTTCCACCACATTGGATTGGCAGAATTCATTAAAGGTAGTCAGATGAGCCTGCTGACTAACTGATAATTTGTAAGTAGGTGTATGTGCATATTCATAGCACTCAACCAGGTTTATCTAGTGGGATTGGTGGGTTGCTTCCAGACGAGTCTACTGAACCACAAAATTATGGTGAACAGGTGAATGCGCTCGCTCGTTGTTCACCCTCAAGTTAGTAAGATTTACTTTTCGGAGGGGGAAGATGTAAGAAGTTACTCAATATTGAGTGGACATTGTCCCAAGCTGTTTGTCTTGAATACCTGGGGCTCAAAGACTTTGGCTGAACGTCCATAGGCAACACTCACATCGTGTTGGAGGTTCACTACCATGGGATTCTACTAGCGGAGATTATTGGTGGGAGTCCTCATGAAGTATCCCTACTTCATTACATTGAGGCCCTGAGTGACCTCTTGATCCACATCCCTGTATTATGGGAGGGACTGGTTGTTGCGTTCTAGGGATAAGGACCTGAAACGGTTGAAGATGGTGGTTTTCACCATCTACTTCTTGATCATCGACCATCATTGGTCAGACGATCGGGGATTGTTATTGACCAAGAGGTATTTTTAGGCAGCCTCCAAAGTCATAATTGTACCATGTCAATGATATTCCTATACCAGCATGTTGGAGACCCAGCATTGAAGACACTAGGTGGGTGATAATATCCTTCCTATGGATGAGGATCCATCTTGAGATGTAGTTGGGATGTTCATAGATATCGACTTAAAGATATCCATTATAGAGTGAAGAGTGTTCTGAGAAAGAAAAACATGAAATAACAAATAACTCCATTAAAGTAACATCTTTTAGATAGATACATGCATGATTGATTCCTTTTCCTATCCTTCTTTTATCAATTGATAGGTGACTAACAGGTGGGTAACATTATTAACATGGTTATGGATTCACATCTAGTTCATCATTTTTTTTTTAGTTCCATGAAACATGTTATCTAGTTTTAAGAATCACTGCTTCCAGGAAGTTTCCATTGGATTTATTTATGGAACCGAAAACATCCAATAGTTCTTTATCCAAAGGGGACCATATTTACAAAGGCAGGTGTTTGTTATGTTTGAACTTTATGATACTTAGGAATGTGAATTGGTTGGGAGGATGGGAGGTCGAACTCATCACACCCTTTTGGGGGTAATTATTGTCTACTCCCGGACTCTCTTTGTAAATTTCAGATACTTTCCTGAATCGTTATTAATTAACCAAGTATAAAATTAGTTTCCCATGAAATTTACAATCACTTAACAACATGTTTAAAATTTAGAATGTTTAGTATGCATTCAATGTTATTCATTAATGGAGATATCCATATGTATTCGAGGTTCTCCATCGATGGTATCCTCTAATATACAATTTCAAGATTCTTTTAATCATCATTATGATGATACTAGTTTTTAAGCCATTGAGTGCGTACTTTTGGATTTATTTTCATCCAGGTAGATGAAGTCTTGTTTTGATTTTGGGATCATACCCATAAAATGGGTTACCTATGTATCCTTGTGAAAGGAATCAAAACCCTCATTGTTCATTGCCTCTTAATAGGACACATCATACCTTTTATGGTCATGTGAAAAGGACTAAATCATATTGTTTAATTTCATGCGGTATGGAAATCTAAGAGAAAGGTGCATATTCAACGATTGGTGTGGGACTTATGGAGAAACAATCCAAATAAACTTGGAAAGGATATGAGTTTCCATGTAAGATTAGACCATATTGTGAGTATGGAATAAAGAGAACTGGGTGGATTTTGAAATGTTGGGTTTTAAAATCAAGGAGGCTTCCTACGTATCCCATGTGGATGGGAATAAAATCCCAAGTAGTTTGATAAATCTCATAAGAGAGTATAGTAATTTCAGATAAATGAGTTTGGGATAACTTCATAAAAAGGATTCCTTCATGATTTGGGGGTATAATTTGGGGTTTATTCAAAAGGAGGATTACCATATTAATGATATTAGTGTTGGATTCCTAAATATGATGTCTAGTGAGCTCAGGACTAGAAAGGGATTCCGACATATCCTAGTTTGAACAGGAATCATATTTCTCATAGTTCCTTCTAGTGAGTGTTTGTGTAAATGTTGCAATCATCAAGAATATATAATACCATGTGAGTCATTCTCAATGTGAGAAACAATAGGATGTAAGAAATTCACCAATTACACTTCACAGTTGTCCTCCTCCACTAGTGAAAGAGGGTGCACCGATGGCGGCGAGAGTGGATGAGGCCTGAGTTGACCCTAGAAGAGGGTCATGAAACGAGCCTTCCCTCAATACACATTAAATTATACAAGGTTCAAATGAATGGAAGAAGGGATGCAGGTTAGGGCCTTACACTAGGATGGCTTCCCATGGTGAAAAAGCTCAATGGGAGAGGGAAAGGGCAACGAATGTCCATGTGCTCATCCCCCCTCTAGCCTTTGGCACCAAACAAGACAGTAGGAGAAATGATGCTGCCTCCGGCAAGAAATGATAGGGTATTATGCTAGGATGGTTGCCCTAAAATTGAACCTGGTAGAGGAGGGAGACTCTCTTTTGTTCAAAAGGAAGAAAATAACGTGTGAACTTTACCTTCCCTACGAGATACCTGAGGTTCCAGGTCATCTCTTTGAGAAGGGAGAGGCCAGGACCCAACCCTCCGCCAAACCCGGAATATCCCATCTCTATTTTAGGGAGAAAGGTCTATGTGACTATGGATATTCAAACCCACACACACTCTATGAATTCTAACACCCTTATAAAAAAATTGTTGGAAACCACTAACTGTGGATATAAAAACCTAAATAGGATACACACTGATGTATCATTCATAATTGTTTGATATGTTAGGAGGTTTTGGTGGAGGTTTCAACACAATACCTATCAGACAAGGGATCCAAGGAAGAAGAAGCCTTTCCAGGAATGGCTTTGAGGAAGGATTGATGGCTTGTAGACTGAACAGAGTATGTGAATAAAATAGGGGTGCTCAATTAGGTAAGGGTGTGAAAGTATGGGTGCACATGTAGACATGGGCGACCTAATATTCACTTAAGTGATGAAAAACTTGTATGGAAATACTTGGTTGAGGCTTGGCTCGATCCTTCAGGAGTAATAAATGGTGGTCCTGGAAGTGGGGCACTCAAGTTCCTATAAAAGGAATAGGCAGTGCGCACGTATTTCTAATTTGGGGAAGTTGGGCACTTTAGGCACGCAAGTATTTTATTTTCAAACACTAAAAGGACTTAAGTCCAATGATACTCCCTTAAATCCTCCATTCAAGGTGTGGAAAAACTACCTTGAAAGTTTCGGAAGACTGAGGTGAAGTACTAGGTCGGTTAGAGAAATAATTCAACTTTGGGGAAATTCATCCTTGCAAATGAAGACCCAAAGGGTCTATTTATATGCAACAATAGGACCTTGCACGAAAGGAGTTTGGGAACGCAAGTAAGTTGCATGATTTTTTGGGGCACACAAATAGGTTGGGTGCCGATGACCTTTTTGTCAGACTAAGGCGTCCCAAAACTCATGTTTTTGCAAACCATGGTTTTCAACATGTATTTTCCTCTTTTCTTTCTATGGTTTTCCCTTTGTCATTTTTAAAATCTTTGACTAAAAAAGTGTCAACAATCCCTAAAAACACTAAGAACTACCAAAACCCCTAAAAGACCATTAAAACCCTAAAAACCCTAAATACCCTAAATGGACTAAAAACTCCAAAAAATAATAATGGATCTAAAACCTAAAAACGAAAAAAGATTATAAAAGCGCTAAAACCCCTAAAAACCTCTAAACGCCTATTAAACCCCTCTAAGACACTAAAAACACTAAAAATACTAAATGAACCTACAACCCAAAAAAAACCCTAAATGAACCGAAAAACTAAAAACAACTTTTAAGTACCCCAAAAAGTATAACAATCCCAAAAAACCCACTCAAACAAAAAAAATCCCAAAACCACAAAAATTCATAAAACACCTTGAAGAAACCTAAAATCCATTAAAACTCTAATACATACTAAAAAACCTAAAAACTATAAAAATATTAACATCACTAAATCCCGTTTGAGACTAAAAACCAAAAAGATATCCCTAAAATCATAAACCTCCTCTCCCTAAACAATAAAAATCATGAAAACCCCCAAAAACCATAAAAAACAATAAATACTAGAAAAATCCAAAAAACATCTAAAAACACTAAAAAACCCTAAAACAACAAAAAATCAATAAAAAAATGATGACCTCTAGTGTAATCTCTAAAAAACCAAAATACCCTACACACCCAATGAATCCTTAGAACATTAAATTCCACTAAAACTCTATTAAAACAATAAAAATCACAAATCTCCTAAAATCCATAAAAATCCCTAAAGATCTTAAAAATAGTAAAACCCATAATGAACCCATAAAAATCCTAAAAAACATGAAAAAAATCTAAAACCCTTAAAACCTTAAAAAATCTAAAATACCAAAACAATATTAAAGCCTTTAAATACCTAAAACCCCAATAGAACCCCTAAACCCCCAAAATGAATGACATAAACCACAAAACCCCAAAAAGCCTAAAAAACACTAAAAAACATGAAAAAAATAAAAAACATAAAATACCCTTAAAAATGAAAAAATCCCCTAAAACATATTAACCATAATAACCATAAAAAACAATAAACCATTAAAATCCCTTAAATCACATAAAACCCAAAAAACATTAAAAACCAATTAAACCCCAAAACCCCCCAAACCCCATAAATCCCCAAAATACCTAAACCACCATAAACCACTAAAACCCCAAAATCATTAAAAAATCACTATAAAACTTAATACCTAAAAAACCATAAAAATCCTTAAAAACCTAAAACCCTAAGAAATATAAAACCCCCACGAAAACATTGAAACCCATAAAACCCATAAGAAAAATACAACCAATAATAACAAAAACACACTTAAAGAACATTAAACCCCTAAAACACCCTAAACCTTAAAATACTAAACACATTAAAACAAAAACATACCCCAAAAAACCCCTAAAACCCCAAATAACCCTAAAAATCCCCTAAAACCCCAAAAAAATATTAAAACCCCTAAAAACCCCAAAAAATCCCTAAAAACATTGAAAGGCCCTTAAATCCCATAATCAATAAAAAAATATCCCAAAACATTATATATTCATTAAATAAAACAAATAAAATCTAAAAACCTACTAAAACCAAAAAACCTAAAATCCTTGAAACCATAAACCCCCAAACATAACTAAAAACCCCAAAATTCCTAAAAAAACTCTAATAACTCTAAGAATCCTAAAACTCCAAAGAACCCTAATGAATATATAAAACCTTATAAACCCCTTTAAACTCTTAAAAATCCAAAAACCAAAGAAAAATGTAAAACCCCCCAAAATCCCCCAAAAACATATGAAACATAAAAATGCTAAAAATTATAAAAAAACTAAAAACACACTAAAATACCTTAAAAATACAAAAAATCCAATAAAACTCAAAAGAATTTGAAAAATCCTAAAAATAATAAAAAACTGAGCATGTCTGGTTGTCTCCTTGAGACCCTGGTGTGCGGTTGCCTTTGACCATGTCTGGTTTTGGCGATGCTTTTGTGGGTCAAGACGATGTCGGCTGGGGTCATGTCTTGGAGGATCTACATTGGTTTTTCTCTCCTCAATAGTCTTCCTTCCTGTGGAAGGTGCCTATGTGTGGAGCGACATTGTTGCGGTGGCGGCAAGGAGGATTGGGATCTGGTTTCCATGGCTGGGAGAGTTGGATGCTCTGACTTCTCTGGCTGTAGATCTTGTCGCATTCGTGTGGTTCGGTGTCTCTGGATCTCCACTGGTGTATACGATGTACGTATGCAATCTGGTATGGTTTCTTGATCGATATGGTTCATCGGATTTGCGGTCGCCTCCCGCTACTGCAGGTTTGCTTCGGTTTTGCTGTGATATGGTCCATTTGGTGGTCAATTGTTTCTTTGCTGGATTTTCTGGATTGAATTATCTGCATTACTAGTTTTTCTGCTTTGTGGATGTGGATGGATTGGACGGTAACCGCTTCTGGTGTTGGTTCTTGAAGTTTGGGTGATGGTTGTTGTGGTTTTGTTTGAGAACTGTCTCCTATGGTATGCTGGATGCGAGTGTTGTTGTCCCTATTTTGTCCTTTTCTGGTCTTTGCAAGATTAAATGATGGTTTTTTCTTGGTAGTGAGCTGCTAAATGCTGGTGATGGTGAGGCTTGTGGTTTTTTTACTGGTGGTTCTGTGATGCTAGAAGATGGTGGTTCTGTGATGTTGGATGCTGGTGGTTCTGGATGTTGGTCGCTACTTCGATGGGAGGTTCTGAAGCTGCGGATTATGGTCGTGCTGCTGCTGGATGTTGTTCGCTGTTTCAGTTTGGATGGTGGTCGTTGGTTAGCAGTGTGCTGCGGGATGCTGAATGATGTTGGATGATGGGGGTGGCTGCTTTGCTTTGTGTGTTTTCTTTTCTCGTTTCTTGACTTTCCTTTTTTTGGGGTCTTTGTCTTGGGTTGTTAAGGGTTTTAGGGTGTGGGTTGTTTAACCCCTCCCCTCCCTTGTCGGATGTGTCTCTTTTTTCTTTATAATAAATTTGGTGGGGTTAGGAATAGCCCGACCCTCACATCTTCTTTGCCTAAAAACCCTAAAACCCATACAAACCTTCAAAAACCCAATAGAAATCTAAGAACTAAAAGACCACAAACACCCCTAAAATTTATAAAACCCTGAAAGACTCTAAAAACCCAAAAAACCATAGAACCCAGGAAAACCCTAAAAACCATAAAACCCAGCAAAGCTATAAAAACCCTTCATCACTAAAAACCTTTAAAAACCTAAATAAACCGCTAAAACAAAAAAAACGTAAGACCTAAAAAATTATTAGAAAACCCTAAACACACATAAAAACATAAAACCACCCAAAAAACACTAAAAATTCGAAGCACCCTTAAAACCCTAAGCCCTTTAAACTCTAAAACACCTCAAAAGCAAAAAAACCCTACAAAATCCCTCAAAACACCATAAAATCTCTTGGAAACCCTAAAACCCCTATAAACCATATAACCATAAAATTCCTAGATGTCCCCAAATACCCTAAAAACCCTAAATAACCTTATATACCATGTAGAACCACTAAAAACATTAAAACACCCTAAAACCATAAAAACCTTGAAATCATTAAAACCCCTACAACACTAAAAACCCCTAAACCCCCTAGAACCCTAAAACCCCTAAAACATATGAAAACACTAAAATCCTCCAAAACACCAATAAAACATATATATCCCTAAAAATCCACCAAATCCATAAATAATTCTAAAAACCCTAAAAATCCTAAACCCCCTAAAAACCTTAAAACCCCCTAAACCTCCAAAAAATCCGGAAAAACCTAAAACACATAAACACCATAGAAACAGAAAACACCTAAACCCTAAAAACTCTATGAACCCCTAAAAATATATATAAAATACTCATAACCATTAAACCCCATAAAATACCTGAGACCCATAAAAATGAAAACCCCATAAAACGCTAAATAACCCCTAAAATCTTGAAAATTCATTAAAACCCATAAAACCCCTCAAAACCATCAAAAAAAAAAATACATAAAAAATGATAAAAACCATAAAATCCCCCAAAACTCAATAAACCACTAATGATCCAAAACAATTCAAAAAATCTTTTAGAACCCCTAAAACACCGAAAATACTAAAATTCTTAAAAACCCCTAAAACTCTTAAAAGCACCAAAAACCCTAAAACATAAAACATAAATTGAAACCCTCAAAGGACCCTAAAAACCCTAAAAGCCAATGAACCCCCCCCCCCCCCCCCCGCACCCCACCCCTCCAAAAAAACAAAAAAAAACATGAAAAATCATTAAGTACCCAAAAAATTAATAAAACCCTAAAAGACACTTAAAATTCCTAAAACCCCCGAAAATACCCTAAAACCCGAAAAAACCCTAAAATACCCTAAATACCATAAAAATACTAAATGACCTGAAATATGCTAAAGTAAACTAAAATACCCAAAAATCATAAGACACTATAAAATACCAGAAGATCCCTAAATGTCTATAAAACCTCAAAATTACCCTAAAACCCATAAATGACCAGAAAAAACAAAAAAAACCCACTAAAACTCCCTAAATACCACTAAATAACCATATAGGTCCCAAGAAACAAAAAAACACTAAAGGACTAGAAATATACTAAAACCCTAAAGGATACTCAAATCCCTTAAAACCATAAAGGATCTTAAAAACGCTAAATGTCCTTAAAACCCTAAAAACACAAAGAGATCCTAAAACCCCACAAAACATTAAATGTCTCTAGAAACTCTAAAAAAATATAAAAACTCTAAACCCTCTAAATACCATATTATACCCAAAAACCCCTAAAAACCAAAAAAAGATAACTAAACCACTAAAAGACCCAAACACACTAACAAACCATAAAACCAAAAAAATCATAAATGACCTGAAAACCCGTAACAACATAAACGACCCTTAAAACTATAAAACCCCCCCACAACGAAACCATAAAATACCTTAAACTAAATTAAACCTCTAAAATCCTAAAATTTCATAAATCCCCCAAATCCCAAAATACTCTAAAAACAAAAAAACCACAAAAAAAATATGAAAAATCACTAAAAACCATTAAAACCCCTAAAACCCTAAATAAATACCTAAAACACTAAAAACAATAAAAAACCCTTAAACTTAATAAAAATCCTAAATAAATAAAAGAAGATAAAAACCTAAAAGATACTAAAAAACAACAGAAATCCTTTGAAACCCATAAAAAATCTCACAACCAATAATAAACCTAAAAACCCAAAATCCCAAATAACCCCTAAATCCCTAAAAACTATAAAAAATACCACTTAATTCACCTAAAAACACACACAATACCCAAAAACCAAAAATACCTAAAAACTAAAGAAACTCCTAAAATCCCTAAAATCGTAAAAAACACAAAACCCACAAAACACTTTAATACCCAAAAACAGAAAAATCATAAAAATACTAAAGTAACCTATACCCTAAAACCCCTAAAAATCATAAAATTTATAAATAACTCTAAAAAACCTAAAAACCATAAAACCATATTAAACATTTTAAAACCTACGTCCTAAATCCTAGACCTTACACAATAAACCGTAAATGATGCCCTCTAGGCCAAGCAACCTAATGGCTATACACTACACCCAAACCCCAAGCCGTTTATCTGAAACTGTAAAACCTACATCTTAAACTCTAAACCCAATAGCCGAAACCCTAGAACCTACACCATAAAACCTAAATCATACTCTCTAAAACCTATACCCTCCACCTTAAACCCAAAAACCTACACTTAATACCCTATACAAAACACCTTACCCACCAAACCATACACCCAAAACCATATACCCTATACTATAAAACCTTAACCCAACACCATAAATCGTATACCATACACCCTAAAACCTCTACCCTGCTTTCTAAGCCCTATACCATCCACCCTAACCCATATTCCCCATACCATAAAAAATAATCATTGTAACCTAAACACTAACCCCTACACCCAAAACCCTGAACCCTACTCCCTAACCCATATAAACTAGACACTAACACCGAAACCCAAAACCCTAAAAACTATATTCTAGACCCTAAATGCTAAACTCTACACCCTAAACCGTATACCCTACACCCTAAACCTTATACCCTACACCCTAAACCCTATTCAATACACCATAAACTCTAAACACAATTCCCTACACCCTAAACCATATACTCTACACCCAAAACCCTATACCTGAAACCCAAAACCCTACACTCTGAACCCTAAACCCCAAACCATACACCCTAAACCCTATACCATACACCATAAACACAAAACCCTATAACCTTAGCAGTAGACCCTAAAACCACTGCCTAAAACCCTACACCTCAAATGAAAATAAAAACCTAAATCCAATAAAATCCATTAAAACCCATAAAACACCCAAAACCATAAAATTACTAAAATGCATAAAAGGTACAGACATCAAAAAACGTATATAAAACCCCAATAAAACCCAGAAAAAGACCCTAAAACCTAATACACCCTAAAAACCCAATAACCCTAAAACAACCAAACAAAACCCTAAATATATTGTGAAACCAAAAAAGATCAAATAATTCTTAACCCCCACCCCCAAATCCCTAAAATCCTAAAACCCATTAAAATAACCTAAGACACTTAAAATTCATGAGAAACATGAAATACCCTAAACCCAAAAAACAAAAAACCCATAAAACCCATATTAACCATAAAAACCCAAGAAATATTAAAACACTAAAAACGCCTAAAACTCTTAAAAATCTCAAAAGGCCATAAAAATCGATAAATATACCAAAACAATTTAAACACTAAAATCAATAAGTCCCTAAATGTGCCTAAAACCCTAAAAGACCCTAAAATGACTAAAAAATTCTTAAATATCCTAAAATATTGTAAAAAATTAAAAAAATCTCAAAACCCTTAAAACAAGCCTAGAACATAAGAAAATCCTACTATATCCCTGAAACAAAAATAACCATGAAAACCTTAAAAACTTATATAACCCTAAAACCCCTAACAACCATTCATGTAGTCTAAAATCCTAAAAACCATAACCCCCCCCCCCCCGCCCAATCTAAAATAACCAATAAAACCATAAAACCCTCTAGAAATCCCTAAAAACTATAAAACCCACTAAAAATCCTAAGAACCCCTAATGCATTATAAAACAATAAAAAAATAAGAAATTATAAAGACCCTAAAAACCCATTACAAATTTTTTAAACCGTAAATAGAAAATAAAGTCTTCAAAACCCCTAATCATCCCCCTTAAATATACTAAAAAGACCTAAAACCCTAGAAACCCTAATAGACCCTAAATTCCCAAAAACCCTAAAAGACCCTAAAACAACTAATAAAGACTAACACACCCTAAAAATAGCTAAAAGAACCTAAAATGATAACCCCCCCCCAAATAACCTAAAACCCCTAAAACCCATAAAAATACTCTAAACCCCTTAATAGACCTAAAACCCATGAACCCTAAAAAAACCTAAATTCCATAAAACAACTAAAAGACCCTAAAAGGCAAAAACACACCGAAAAACTCTATATCCCTGAAAACCCACTAAAACTCTAAAGGATCGCAAAATCCACTAAAACCTTCTTCATGGCACAAAAAAATCCTAATGGAACCACAAACCCCCAATCCCCAAAATACCCCTAAAATACATTACATATCTACACACCCATTAAAACCCCAAAAATACTATAAAACCCTAAAAATACAGTAAAACCATAAAATCCATAAAACACCCTAGAAGCCCTAAAATACCAAAAAACCAAAAAACCCAAATAGTTAAATACCCAAAAGCCATAAAAACCACCAAAAAATTCTTAAAACCCTAAAAACCACTAAAACCTTTAAAAATACTTAAAGCCATAAAAATTCTAAAAACCCATAAAACACATAAAACACCTCAATACCCTAAAATACCCTTACAACCCTAACAACACTATAAAAACCTAAAAATCATTGAAACCCCTAAAAACCCTAAAACTGCAAAAACCCTGAATATATCAAAAAACCATAATACCCTTAAAAATCTAGAAACCCCCAATACCATATATCCTACATGCTAAACCCTATGTCCTATAACATAAACCATATACCCAAAACCCTAAACTCAAAACCCAAAGGAACCGTAAAATTTTAGAAAAACCCAAAACCCCCTAAACTATATAAAACAATCACTCCCCCCCCCCCCCACACCCTAAACAATAAAAGAACCTAAAATCCCAAAATCCCCAAAACCACCAAAATACATAACAACCTAAATGACCCTAAAAGCCCTAATAATCACAAAAACATCCCTGAAATTCTCTAAAACCCATACAATCATATAAACTCTAAAAACGCTACTAAATTATGAAAAAAAACCTAAAACATATAAAAAATGAACATAAACACCCTAAGAACTATAAACCCCTAAAACCCAAAAAAATAATGTAAAACCAATAAAACCCAAAAAACCCTAAAAACTATAGAACCCCTGATGGACCTTAAAAACCACTAAAAGACCCTAAAAGTCTATAACCCCTAAAAGTCCCTAAAAGACCCTAAAACACTAACAAAATAAAAAACACGAAATAATCCAAAAAACACTAAATAATTAAAAAACCTAATTACCCAAAAACATTGTACTCCCACAAATTCCCTAAAACCCTAAAAACCCTAAAAACATTAAAACCCCTAAAAATTATTACATTCCCAAAAAACCCCAAAAAACCCTAAAAAACATAAATAGCATAAAATAACCTAAAAGACGCTAAACTTAATAAAAGGCACGAAAATGCCTAAAAACACTAAAAAAGCCATAAAATCCCCAAAACACGTAAAACACCAAAAACCCCATAAAAACTAAAACCCCTAAAATATCTTAAACCCCTAAAACCCATACAAAAACCTAAAATACCCTAAACCCTTAAAGACAATAACAGAACTAAAACCCCTAATAAAACTCAACTCCCCCAAAAATCACATAAAATATATAAAAACCCTTTAAATTCCATTAAATTCCCTAAAAACTCTACAAATCCCTAAAATAACTAAAAAATAATACAACCCATAAAAACCCTGAAAACGAAAAAAAATCCAAAAAGAACAATAAAACCCAAAACCCCATAAAATATCCCTAAAACATATAAGATTTATAAAAACCCCTAAAACCCAAGAATCCCTAAACACCCTGAACACCCTTAAAATGCTAAAAAGCCAAACAACCCTAAAAAGCATAAAACCCCTAAAACCCCAAAAACATCCCATACACCTCTAAATACCATAAGAAACCTAAAAACCCTCAAAACCAAAAAAACCCTCTAAAATACCTTACAATCCATAAAACCCCAAAATATCATGAAACCCATAAAAGACCCTCAGAACCTTAAATATATTATAAAAGGCCCTTAAAACCCTTAAGGACCCTAATTACCCATAAAACTCCTAAAACCAATAAAAACCTAAAACACATAAAACCCTAAGAAGCCTAAAAACTATAAAACCCATAAAAACCATAATAACTCACAGAACGCTAGAAATCTTAAATTTTTTAAAATCCATAAATACTATAAATAACTCTAAAAAACCTAAAATAATCATGAAACTAAAAAACCCAGAAATAATATTAAAACCATAAAACCCATAAAAACCTTGATAAACTTTTACAACCCTGAAACCCATTAAAATCCCAATAAACCCAAAAAATCCCTAAAACCCTTAAAACCCTTAAAAACCCCCAAAACCACAAAAAATCCACAAAAACTAAATAATTCCGAATTCACTAAAATACCCAAAAAAACCCCTAATCCCACCAAAACACCCTGAAAACAAGAAACCTAGAAAAACCAAAAAAAACACTAAAACCACTAAAAATATAAATAACCCCTAAAATAACCTGAAATCCTTAAAACCTATGAACCCCGAAAAAACATTATTGTCACGAACCGCCCTGGGTCGACCCTGAATTGGTCACCCGAGCGGGCCCCGTCGGGTCGTGACAAAATGGTATCAATGGTGTGCCATGTTATTTGGGGTGTTTGGTAGATGGAGATTAGGACTGTTTGGACTCGAGAGGTATGTGTGGGAAGAGCGTCACAAACTCATGCATGAATTGATTCTCCAGTTACCAGGGTAGTTTGGGATTAGAGTCTTCTACTTTTTTTTGGATTGAGGAATGACAATGGGGGCGAGCCAATGTCACATTGTGACCTCACATAGAGTAGTGACACAAGTGTTGTTCAAGTGCACGGTTTAAGATAATCCTAGTTATTGACGCTTACATGGGGCGTGGCTCACTACCATGTCTCTAGGTTGAGAGCGACTGCTAGTTCCTCATTTCGATGATTCGTTATAAGTTGTGTTTTGTTGCTTCAGGTTAGTGAATGTGTGCTTTTGAAAATGAAAGTGGATTTTGAAATAAATGAATTTCTATAAAATGGTTTTAAATTGCTAAAGCGGGGTTTTAAATTGAGGGATATTTGGTTGGAAGGTTAATGTTTATTTGGAGTTGGTAAAGGGTGGCTTGGTTTGACCCTTGGTATTCCTTATGGAGGATGACATGTTTGTGGGTATGTATGAAAAGTGTCTGAGGCACTTGTTTATGGATGATGTGGATGGATACACATGTGATGATTCATGGGATTCCATTGGTGAGTTTTTGAAATATAAAGGAATTGGAAATTGGTTTTTCTCTGACAAATATATTTTTGGCCTACGAAAAGGGGATTTTGTTTTTGAAAAATGACCCTGGGATAAAGATGTTTTGAAATTTTAAATGAAAATGGAGATTATGAAAAAGGGATTTTGGTTGTATTTATATTTGTTTTAATTTCAGGTGGATTGTCTCGGCTTGGGGTATTCTATTCAATTATATTTTTTCTTGATTCCGGTTTTGGTTTTATGCCCTATGCATTATTCAGAATGTGCCGCACAGAAAAGTCCCTAAAAATTGTTAACGATTCATACCCAGTTCTGGCACGAATCAAGTGTTTCTTGTTAATTGATTTAGTCTATGTTTGTTAGATATGGTTGTGTGGTTGGTTGAATTAGAGTGTCTTCGGGTTTTTGGGAACTCCGAAGGTTGCTAAGGTTTGTGCTGTTTCAGTTTGAAGGTCTAGTTTTGGGCCAGTGGATGTAGAATTTCTTACCATTGTTGGAGTTTGGGGTGCGGCTGGTGGTGAGCGGCTTTCATAAGGGACCTCTATCTGGTGAGACACACATGTCAGAGTAACCCGCCTATAAGAATCTCTTCTCACAGGCTCTGTCATCTATTTTGTCATACCACATCTTGATGTGCCATCGGTATGGACGGTTCAAGAATTCTACGATGTCACGTTGCACCTCTTTGAAAACGTACCACCATTGTGGTCATTTGAATCGTCAGGAGGAAGATGTTGGGAACTTGAGGATGAAAATGCATGACTGTGAGGCAGAAGATGATTCGGCAATTAGGACCCTAACCAGAGGTTTCGGGGTGAATCTCACGCACAGTAAGAAGTTTCTAGGGGTGTATGGAACCTCGTTCTGGATCTTGTTCTCATCTTTGGGGTGGAAATATCCAAAGTTTCATTGTTCTATTCTATCGTCATCATAATCTCATTCTTGTTGTGGTAGTTTGATGAGCTCGTTCTACCTCAATTCAAGAGGAATTATCTATTCTTAGTGTGGTTTCTAAATCATTTTGATTCCTCAAAAGGGTGTTGGACCCGTGAATAAATGGACCCGTCCTGATTGGGTGTTTTGTATCAATTGTGATTTTTTTGGGAATGTTTGGTTTTTTGATGTTAATGTGTGGTGTTTCTGGGCCCTATCTTAGTTCGGGCCCCTCTACTTGGGCTTTCCTTTATCGTGTTTTAGTTTTGTAGGGGATTCCGCCATCCCACTGTTCTGGTGTTCTGGTTTTCCACGCAATGGTTTTAAACCTAGTGGTGGAATTGCACCGTTGGCATTGAGAAAGTGGGTTGAGTTTGGGCTAGGGATTCCCCAGTCTTCGGTTGTGATGATTATTATTTTTTGGTCAGTGTGGGAGGTGTTGAGATAGTTTCTCATCCTTAGGTTGATGGGTTGTTTTGTATCACTCTTTCTGTTTATAATCTCTAGCATGTTGTTCGGTCCGTGTGAAGAATTTGAATTATTTTGGTTTGGGAGTTCCCTCATTGGCCCCCTCAAGGGTTGTGTCTTCGAGTCTCAAGGTTTTAATATTAGTGGAATTCTTGTGGTGGGGAGAACCATCTTGTGTTATCCCCTCATTGTTCTGTTGTGGTTTCTATGTGAACTGGTTGGGTGTGACATGTGTTGGAAATGGTCACTCGAGGTTCTTAGTTTCCTTTGGTTTTGTCTGAGCATGGACTTGAGTTGTGTTAACTATTCGCTAGGTGACTTTCTGGGGGCAGAAAGTGTTTTTGGTGGGGAGAATTGTCACACCCCAACCTCAGACTCTCTTTTATTTTATTCTTATTAGGGTCACACATCGTTTGACATGTTGAGTTTGGGCTCCTAATTTGGATTTTTTTATGTTTAATAATTTTAAAAAGTTGTAGACTGGTGCGCGGGCACCGCATGGTTGGCGGTGACCACACGGTCTGGTCAAGTTCCCATGAAACTATCTAATGTTTAAAATAAATAAAATTTTATAAAAAAATAAAATGGGTTGAATGATTGCACCCTAATTATTATAGTGTATTTATTATTATTATTATTATTAATGGACATGTTATAATTTTCATTAATGTTGTTAATATTAAACGGTTCTTAAAAGTGTTCTTAATATTTTATGGTTAAATAATTATTAATGTTGTGATTATTTAAAATGAGATATTACTATTATTATTATTAAAAAACATTATTAATGTTGTGATTATATATTTAATAATATTATTATATATATTGTCATTAACAATTTGGTTATTAGTATTATTAAAGTGTTTAATATCATTATTATAATTATTCTTCTTATTTTTATTATTAATAATAGTGTAATTTTATTAAGTAAAAAAAATGAAACCCTAGGGGGGAATAGCCCCCCCCCCCTTCTTCTCTCGATCGCAGAATAGCCCCCCCTTCCCCCCTCCTAGTTGCGTGACGCCGATCCCGCCTCCCACTTGAACCTCCGTCCGACCTCCTCCTCTCCCTGTCGCGACCGTCGCCTCCCTCCCGACTGGCTTGCTCACGCCACCCCACAACCCCTCATTCTTCCTGACCGCACAACCCTCCTCTGGTCGGCGTGAATCACACCGATTCCATTCATCCGCCTCGCACCAGACCCACCGCACCCCTGCTCGACCAGCGCAACCTTCTTCTACAGATGATTCCCCTTCGAGTAAGCTACTCTCTTATTTTCCCTAGTGTTTTGGTTCATACTTTTGGGATTTTAGATTTTCAGTGGGTATGGAGTTCATGTTAAGGTTTAATATTGTCATTTTTGGATGAATCATGGCTTCTTAGGGTTCGCTTATGATGCGTTTATTGTGCAAGTGAAGTTTCACATAGAGTGCTGGAGTTTTCAACACACGAGGTAGGTGATTTCATTCTTATCCATTAATTGATGAATTTTTTTGTTTTCTTGAGTGTTTTTTTCATGTTCTATGTTTATTATGGGTGGTGCGAATATGATTTGTGAAGTTAATTAAGGTGGATTTGGTTTTAAAGTGGTGATTTTATGTGAAATAATGTTTTTTATGTGGAAATTGTAGTCACATCACTTAGGATTTTATAAATCATGCATGTATTTTATTAAATTATGGGTAGGATTTATATTGTTCTTTGATAAGGATTTGATATGCAAAAGATCTTTTTTAGAGGGTTTGGTTTCTCTTTGGGTTTAGAAGCATTTGGGGGTGTTATTGAAGTTGCTTTATAAGTTATTTTTTTAATGGTGTTTTTATTTGTGTAAAAGGTGCAAACCATGTTTGGAAAATGTTTTGAGGTCATTTTATAGTACATGCAATTGGTTTATTAAATGATGCAACAGTTAAGTTTTTTTGTTTGGATATTGTTTCAGTGTGCATTTGGCCTTAGAAGAGGTTTTTGGGTGTGTTGTTGTTTTATGTTTTGTAATTCCTTTTTAGAATGTTTTATAAGTGGTGTAAATGGTTTATTTAATTTGTATAAAGGATGTGAATCATGTTTTTCAATGGTTACGATGTGAAAATGTTTTTGAAGTGGCGTTTTGATATAATTTGGGTACGTTTATTTTGTTTAAATTTTGTGGTACTAATTTTGAAGTGTTTCATAAATTTTTCTATTAATTTATTAAATGATATGTGGAGTGAACATGACCCCGCTACGATAGTTTTGGGACACGAGTGTCGGGTTATCCTACATGCTCATGCATAGGGTTAGGCATATATATATATATTCCCTCTTTGCATATATTCCCTCATGGCGTGGGGAACATGTGAAATGCATCTAGGGGTGTATATATATATATATATGTATAAATGCATGTGTGTGTATGCACCAAGTTTCAGTTCGAGTGGTCATCGACGAATAATGACATGGTTGATGTAGGTTCCCATTTCACTGCTTTTAAAAATTTATGTTACATTTATTTCATACGGTTTGCGCCCTATATATATGTTTTTGTGATAAAAATTATTGTGCAACATAATATTAATTCATTTCGTATGTCAATTTATTATTCAATTCTTGTGGTGTAAAAATTATGTCGTTTTGTTGTGTTTTCACCCGCCAATTGATCAATTAAATATTTCACTAATTTTATTAAATATTTAATATTATTAGATAATTAATTTTTAAATAATTACTTGATGTAAAAAAGGGAGGTTTATTTTTATACATGATACATGAAGTATTTTCTTAATGAGCGGTCGCACAATAGTGAAAAATCTAGTTTTTCTTTTAATCATAATTCACAGAATTTCAATTATAGTTTTGGTTTTAATGATAAATGATTTATTTGGAAGCATGAACAATCATTTTGGCTCTTTTTAAAGAGGTGATTGTGAAATTTATTTAATTCTCATTTGGAACTTTATGGAAAACAATGAAAATGTTTTGATGAAAACCTTCCTAGGATAACTCTCTTGCCTTGGTTGCGATTGATTTTTTGGGAGGTCGCGCATAAAGGCTCCCAGGTGCTTGAGTTGTTTAAAGGAAAGAGGTTGTCACATTGAGTGGCTCGGGGTGATGCATTTTGTGCTTTATATATATATGATTGGATGCTCGGTTGGAATCGCTTGGCTCACCCCCTTTCCAAACACTTGAGACATGGGAATCTGTCATATTGAGAGAATATTCTAAGAATGATTGCTGCACTCGTAGGTTATGGTACTGACCAGTGGTCATAGTAGGTGGATAAATTGGGTTTATTACTATGGGATTTTCCCTAGGCCTGCCTGAGAAAGGATGTTTGAGTGTACTGGGCATTTTGATTTCATCGTGTGTGACATGTCAACGATGATGATTTCTCATGTATTGGCGTGTTCTGGTTTATTATTGATCTCCTAGGTTCACCCATGTCTGTTGGATTTCAGTTACTTACTATGATAAATATGGTATTTTTAGATATTTTCTTTTCATTTCCCTTACTGTGCAACTACTATAGCGTTTTCATGTGTGGTGTTTTTACTTGAAAGTGATATGTGGTTTTAAAGTGGTTTATGAAAATTGTTTTCAAATAAAGGTATTTTATACTTTTTGTGCAAATTGAAAATGTAAATATCACATCCCCTTTGAAAAATGCTATTGTCTCAATAAAATAATGACTTGGGTTTTTGAGAAATGAATAGGGGAAATGACTCGTACTTTTTTTTGATTAACATGTAGAAAACCTTACTTTTATAAATTGTAGTTCAAAATTGAAATGGTGTTTCTTTTATTTTAAAGGTAGTGCATTGGGAATAGATATCGGGATAGCCTACTGAGTTTTAATACTCATGCCTATTATGTTTTCCTGTTTTTAGGTTTTTTACAGGTTTGACTTGAGCTTCCTCGCCATAGGCGAGAGTAGGTTGTGGGCTGGGGAGCGACTCCTGGGGTCGCGAGGAGTTTTGGGTCATGGTCATGTTAGTTTGATGTTATTGGTTGTTCTTATTTTTTTGTGTCATTCATTTTCCCTGTGTTATTATACTTTTCCGATACATTAGTTTTCTTCAATTTATGGGCCAAATCGTTCCCCCTTGTTTTGTTTTGATGTTCGACACTAGTTTCCAGCCCTTGGGGATCAGGAATGCCCCTCGGGCCATGTCGCGGGCCAGCTTGGGTGACCAGTTCAGGGTCGACCCAGGGTGGTTCGTGACAATTATAATACCCCAAAGATGTTATATTTCCTAAAAAACCCAAAAGACACTAAACCCCCTAAAAACCCTTAACCTATAAAACCCCTAAAACCACTAAAATCATAAAACCCCTACAATCCCTAAAAATATAAAAACCCTTAAAACACTAAAGAAATAAATCAATCCTAAGAAACAACAAAAACCCAAAATACCCCAAACACCAAAAAACCCTTAAACCCATAAAAAACCTAAAATCCTTAAAAACCCCACTAACACCAAAAAAGACCATAAATACTTTAAAACCCCCTAAAATCACTAAAACACTAAAACATCTGAAAAACCCCAAATTCTTTTAAAAACCATAAAACACCATAAAACTCCAAAACCCCAAAAAAATATCAATACTCTAAAACCATAAACCCCCCAAAAAACATTTCAAAACCCAAACCCCTTAAAACTCCAAAAAATCCTTTAAAATCCCTAAAACCCCATCAAAACCCTAAAAATCCCTAAAACCCTAACAACCCTAAATTCCATTAAACACCAAAAATCCCAAAAAACAATTAAAAATTACTTAAAGACTAAAGACTCTAAATCCCCCCAACAAACCCAAAACACATAAAGGTACCTAAAACCAGTTAAAATTAATAAATTTCTTAAAAATAAAAAAACTCCAAAAAATCATTCAAAACACGACAACAACTTAAATTTCCCTAAAACCTCAAAATGCCCCTAAAACCCCCAAATGAACCTTAAATATAGTAAAACCGCTAAAAGACCCCAAAACCCCTTTAATTCCTAGATCCCCTAAAAATAAATATCCAAATGTCTCTAGAAGATATCCATCCCCAATAAAATCCCTAAGACACTAAGAACACTAAAAACCCTTAAATGCCCTAAAACGCCTAAACCCCCTAAAAACTCTAAATCCCCATAATACCAAAAAGTGCCATACCAACCCCTAAGAACCCTAAAGGAAAATAATAAAATATAAAAAACCCTAAAAGGCCTTAAAAATCCCCAAAACACTAAAGAGCACTAAAACCCTAACAGACACCTAAATCTGTATAAACACTTAAAGGGTCATAAAAACCCCAAATCCACCCAAAAGACCCAGGAAACAAAAAAACCCATAAAAAAACCCTCAAACCCTATAATAACCTAAATTCTCATAAAAAACTCTTTAAACCCTAAAACACAAGAAAAAAAAATTAAAAACATTAAATCCTTGAAAAATCAAGAAAGTCCCAAAAACCATAAAACACCTAAATGACCCTAACGCCCAAAAAACCCCTAAAAACACTAAAAGATTATAATAACCTAAAAACCCTAAATACCATAAACACCCTAAAATGAACTTAGACCCCTAAAAACATAAAAGACCATAAAATCCAAAAAAACTATAAAAACCCCTTAAAATCCAAAGACCATAAAACCATAAGAACTATAAAGAATCATAGAACCCTAAAAATACCAACTCCTAGATTACCCCCTTGAAAACCCAAAACCCTAAAAAACCTTGAAAACCCAAAAAATAATAAAACAAATACAAACCCCTAAAATCCTTGAATCCCCCCCCTAAAACCTTGAAACCCCATAAAAACTTTTAAAAACCTAAATTCCGAAAATCCCAAAAACCCCATAGAACACTAAAAACCACAAACAACCCTTAAAAATATCAAAAATCATAATAAACCATCAAAACCTTGAAAACCTCTAAAAACATAAAACATTAAAAACTAATAAAAATAAAAAAAACAGTTAAATCCTCTAAAAACCCTAAATACTATAAAAATATATGAAAACCAATATATAGACTAAAACCCTAATCAAATGTAAATTTACCCAAAATCCATTAAACATCCCAAAAAATATCCAAAACCCTCTATAAAATGTAAAAAATCTAAAAAACCCAAAAACCAAAAATTACTTGAACCCCTAAAAATATTTTAAAATCCCTAAAAACACTAAAACAAAAAACCACCCTAAAAATAAATAAGACCCTAAAAATAAAAATCTCATTAAAAGAATAATTTGTTACAAAATCCTAAAAAATTCTATACACCCAAAAAACCCTAAATGTTTATAAAAACCATAAAAACCCTAAAACCGCCAAGACCCCTAAACACCCCAAAACCCTTAAAAATACCTTAACAGACCTAAAAACCCTAAATCATATCTAAAAGACCTAAAAACCATTAAACCCTCTATAATAACCTAAAAAACCTTAGAGACCATAAAAAAATAAATACCATAAATACCCTAAATGACCTAAAAATAGAAACAGACCCTAAAACCCCTCAAATGACTTAAAATCACTACAACCCCTAAAAACCCTAAACATCTCCCAAAAACCCTAAAACCCCTAAAAACCATAAAAAACAAATAAACACTAAAACTCATAAAATCCCCTAAAACCATATGATCCCTAAAAAACCTAAAAACAACAAAAAACAACAAAAAATATCCCGGAATCCCCAAAACACCTAAATAAATCCTTCAAACCCCTCAAAACCCTTTAAAATCCCTAAAATCCTAAAAACCATAATTTTTCTAAAAACCCAAAAACCCAAAAAAATCGTAAAAACTCAAAAATTCATGAGAATCCAAAAAAACCCTAAAATTTTTTAAACACATAAACCTTGAAGAAATTCCTAAATACAACTAAAATCCAAAGAAACACTATAAAAAAATAAAACCCCTATAAAACCCGAAAACCCATAAAAACACTTAAAACCTGAAAAGGCATAAAAAAGAATAAAACCCCTAAATAACCCTAAAAACCCCTTTGAAATTGAAAAACACTAAAAACCTAAAAACCTTAAACAGACCCTAACCCATAAAAACAGTAAAAACCCTATAACACTAAAAACCCTAAAAATCATTAAAAATCAAAAAACACTAAAAACCCTAAATTTAAAGTAAAACCCCTCTAAAAGTCCTAAAACACTAAAATACTCTAAATAATGCCTCCCCGAAAACAAATAATAAAAATGAAACACTAAAAACCTCTACGACACCACTAAAAGAGATTGAAGAAACCTAAAACACCTAAATGAACATAACCCCCACTAAACATTTTTAAAACACCAAAAAAATCCAAAAATTACTAAAAAAAACAAATAACTGTAAAACTCTAAAGTAATTAAAAGTATATGATACCTAAAACCCATTAAACTTTAAAAGGAACTTAATACCCTAAAAACTCTTTAACCCCTAAAAATATATATCCCCATAAAACCCCATAAATCCAAAGAAAATTGTAAAAATACCCCTAATAACCCTAATAAGCCAAAAAAAACCCCTAAAACCATTGAATTACAAAAAAGCATAAAACCCCTATAAACTATTAGGAACCATAAAACCATAAAAAAACATTAAAACCCAAAAAATAATTTCAAACCCCTAAAAACTTTGAAAATCTATAAAAATCCCTAAAAAAGTGAATACCCAAAAAAATGTTAAAAATTCAAAAATCCCTACAGACCCATTGAGGCCCCTAAAATCCCTGAAAACCCCAGATTCCATAAGAAAACACAAAAAATAGAAAATAACACTAAAAATAATAAAACCATTTCAACCCAAAAAACATTAAAACCCATAAAATCCTAATAAAAACCCTAAAAACATTAATACACATTAAACCCCATAATCCGTAAAAACATTAAAACCCCATGAAACCCCTATAAGAACCTAAAAATACATAATACCACTAAGACCACTAAAAATAGTAAAAGACTTGAAAATTACCAAAAAAAATTGGAATCACAAAAAAACCCTATAAAACACTAAAACCCTTAAACAACCTAATACCCAAAAAATTCCTAAAAACAGTAAAACACTATAAACCCATAAAACCTCCAAATTTCCAAAATCATATCAGAAAACCCCCTTAAAACCATAAAAAACTCTGTAAAACCAACCAAACACAAAATACATTAAAATCCCCATAAATCCCCTAAGAAACAATTAATATCATAAAACACCAAAAATCCCTGAAATTCATAAAAAACACAAAAAATGTCTAAAAACCCTAAAGCACTATATACCCTAAAACCGTAAATCCCAAATATTACAAAATGTACTTAATACCTAAAAAACCTATCAAACATAAAAAAAATTCTAATATACCCTAAACACACCAAAAAAACCCCTAATAACACTAGAAAACACTAAAAACCAAAAACCCCTAGAAACCCTAAAAACATTAAAAATCCAAAAAACAAATAAAACATATAAATATCATAAAAAATCTAAAATTCCTTAAGAAACCATATGAAAACTAAAACCCCAAAAACCCTAATAACCCTAAAACATTCCCAAAAATTGTACAACCCTTATCACCCCATAAAAATCATAAAACCCACAAAAATTTCGGAAAGCCCATAAAATCCTTATCAGCTCCACAAAACCACCATGAACCCCAAGAAGAACCTTAAAACCTCATAAAACCCCTAAAATCCCAAATAATACCTAAAATATGAAAAATACATAAAAAATTTAAATTCATAACAATAATAAAAACCCTAAAAAACCAAAAAAACCCTTAAAAGTACAAAAAACCTAAAAAATCCGAAAAACCAAATAGTCACCTTAAACCCCTTGAAACCCTAAAACCCCAAAAAAATAAAAAACCATTAAAATATAAAAATCCCTAAAAACATAAAAACCATAATAATTTTGAAAACCCAAAAAACACATTAATCCCCATTTAAACCATTAAACCCATTTAGAATCCTAAAAAACTGTATAATCTATTAGAGACCCTTAAAACCAAAAAACCCCAAAAACCAAAAAACCTAAAAAACCTTAAAACCCTTAAAGGAAAATAAAACAACATAAAAAGGTACTATAAACAAAAAAAAATCCCTCAAACCCCTTAAAAATTGTTAAGACTATAAATCATAAAAACCCTAAAACCCCCAGAAAACCTAAAAACCCAAAAAACACTAAAAATATTAAACCACTAAAAAATCCTAAAATCCTAAAAACAATAAACCATCCTAAAACACCTATGGAGACCTAAAAATATTAAAGGGATAAAAACCCAAAACCCCTTAAAAACATTAAATTTCTAAAACCCATAATCATCTTAAACTCTAAATACCTAAAATCTCTAAAAATTCCTAAATGCCATTAAACCCTAAACCCCCAAAAGATCCAAAAATTCCAAAAAAAAACTTATAAAGATCATAAAAACCAAAAAACCCTTAGAGACCATGATAAACCCTAATATAACATAATAATAATAAAAAACAAAAAGATCATAAGAATCTTAAAATTCAGAACAAATGCTAAATACCCTTACGGGCCTTATAATACCCTAAAAACATAAAATACTCTAAAACCATAAAAACTCATAAAGGTCTATTAAACCCCATAAAAACAACTTAAAAGTGCCTCAAACCATATAGGACACTAAATATTCTAAAACCCTAAAGGACCCAAAAAAATAAATCCTATAAAAGATCCTAAAACCCTAAAAACACCTAGGAACCCAAAACACCCTAAAAACCATAAAACCCTAAAAAAATATAAAAACATTAATGCCCTAAAAACCATAAACCCCTAAAAGTCATAAAACCCATAAAACCATAATATCATTAAAAAAACAATAATATCTAGAACCACTGATAAATCATAATAACCACTAAAACAATAAGAAAAACCTAAAATCCTAAAAATCTATAGTACCCCTAAAACCCGTAAAAACAAAAAAAACCATTAAAAATAACAAAAAACTACAAAATTGATAAAGGATACTAGAAAATTTAAAACCCCATAATGGGACCTAAATACGCAAAAAAATCCCCTGAATTACAAAAAAAAACCGTAAAACCCAAAAATAATACACTAAAAACCCAACAACCATAAAATATCCTAAAACCCATAAAATCACCAAAACCCCTTAAATTCATCATAAACCTAAAAAATACTAAAAAAGTAAATGAACCTAAGAAACATAAGAAATATTAAAGTTCCTAAAATCCCTAGAAGACCCAAAAAACCGTAAAAGTCCCTAGAAACCCTAAAATTCATTAAAACCATAAAGACCATTAAAACCCTAAAAATTGTAGAAAAACACTAAAAGACCCTAAAACTGTAAAATACCCAAAAAACCAAAAAACCCAAAACCCCTAAAAATGGATCCCCTAAAAACCTAAAAAAATCATAAATCCCCTCTCAAAGTGACATAAACCCCATATGAAATCATAAAATTCATTAAATACCATGATAAACAATTAACATGTAATAAAATACTAAAAACCCTAAACCCCTAAAAACCATCAAAACCCTAAAACCCCTAAAACACTAAAAATCCAAAAACACATAAAAATATAAAAAACATGAAAACCACCAAAAAACCAAAAAACCCCTAAAACCCTTAAACACTAGAAACCCTAAAAAATATAAATACCAGAGATTACCCCTAAAACTCTAAAAACCCTAAAACCATAAAATATCAACACCTAAAGACCATAAAACATCCACAAAAACCAATAAAATCAGTAAATACACTAAAACTCCAAAAATCATAAAAAGAGAAAAAACCCAAGAATACCCTAAACAGCTAAAAAAAATAAAAAACCATAAAATCCCTCAAAACCCCTAAAACCCTAACAAAATTGATACCCTTTAAAACCCTTAAATGGTTAATAAAGACCCAAAAACCCCTAAAAACCCTCAAAAAGAACCTTAACCCCTCAAAATACCATAGAATACCTAAATAACCTTGAAACCCAAAACCTCCAAAAAGCCAAAAACCAAAAATATCCAAAAAACCCTAAATATCATAAAACACCTAAAGAACCCCAAAATAATTTAAAAATTATTGAAAATGCACTATAAACCCCTAGAACCACTATAACCATTAGAACCTCTAAAACCCCAAAAAACTCTTAAAAAAACTAAAACCCCAAAACACCATAAAAACACTAACAACATTAGAAATCCCCTTAAAAACATTAATCACCTTAAAAACCCTAGAACCTAAAAAAAATATAAAACCCATAAACCCAAAAAAACCCTAACAACCCTAAAAAACATTGAAAAACACCGAAAAAACTGAAAAAACCTAAAAACCCATAAAATACAACTAAATATCTGAAAACCCAAAAAACCTTTTAAACCTATAAAAATCCTAAAATTGCCTAAAACCCGTACTTAACATTTTAAACCCTAATTTTTTTTAAACACTTAAACCCCAAAAAATCCAAAATACACCACAAAACCCTTAAAAAATAAAACTCATAAAATACACTAAAAACAATAAATCACTAAAAACTCCTAAAAGACCCTAAAATCCCTAAAATACCCTAAATACCCTATAAACCCCAAAATGACCATAAAAAATAACCACATTAAACCCCATAAAATCATAAAAAACCTAAAATCCTAGAAACCATAAAAAACCCCAAAATATGATAAAAACACTCTACGAGGCCAAAATCATCAAAATACCTTTAAAAACTCTAAAACCCCTTAAATCCCTAGAAACCATAAAACAATATAAACCCAAAAAACACTAAATGTTTTATAAAAACAAAAAAACACCATTAAATAATAAACCCATAAAACCCATTGAAACCCTTAAACCCCCTAAAAACATTTAATCCCCCTAATCACCTATGAAATCCCAAAAACCCAAAAACCCTTAAAAACGCATTAAAAGTCCTTGAAAACCCTAAATTCCAATAATAAAACCCTAAAATGCTAAAAAAACACTAAAATCCAAGAAATTTTTTAAATCCCCTTAAAACCATTTAAAACCTCCAGATCCCTAAAAACCCTAAAATCCCTAGACAACCCTAAAAACTATTGAATCCCTAAAAAGATCTAAACACCAAAAACACTAAATGCCTAAAATCCATAAAAAACCTGATACCCAAAAAACCTTAAAATCCATTATTGAACCTAAAAACCATAAAGACCACTAAAACCCCTAAAACCCTAAAACCCCTAAAATATTGAAACCCTTTAAAACCTAAAACCCCAAAAACCAAAAAATATCCCTAAAAACACTAAAATCCCTAAAACCACTAATAACCCTAAAAAATAATTAAAATCTTCAAAACCCTCTAAAACCAATAAATTTCCTAATATACACCAAAACCCAAAAAAGAACAAAATAATTATAAATGTCACTAAAAATTATAAAAAAACTAGAAATACCTTATAAAACAATAAATGGACCTAAAAACCCTCAGACACACACAAAAACCCTAAAACCCACAAAAACCTAAATTTCCTAAATGCCCTAAAAATCACTAAAAGAACCCAACTCCCTGAATATCTTGAAAACACAAAAATTCCATAAAAATTACAAAACCCCTAAAACAGTAAAAATATAAAAAACTCTAAAAACCCCTACAGCCCTAAAATATTCATAAAATACAAAAAAAAATTAATAGAAACCTTATAAACCCAAAAAAACCCAATAAATACATGAAAACATCCGATAAAACCTAAAACCCTCTATAAACCCAAAAAAACCATACATACCTAAAAAACTAAAATCCTGTGAAAACATTAAAACCCATAAAAACTCTAAAAGTCCTAAAAAGACTAAAAAAATAAACAAATGACTCTAAACCCTGATAATAATCCTAAAAACCACCAAACACCTTAAAACCCCTAAAAACCATAAATATCTATAAAACCAAAAAACTCATAAAACCCTAAAACCCCAAAACCCTAAGACACCAAAAACCCCCTAAAACCCTTATAAATCATAAAAAACATTTGAACCCTAAAAATAAAAAAAAAAAATCCCAAAAACCCAGAAACAATGCCTCCAAAACTATAAAACCCCATAAATATCTTATGAATCCATAAAATAACATTAAAATCCCTATAAAACCCCAAAATTACCATAAAACCCAAAAATATCTTATGTCTTGAAAACCCCTTAAAACACAAAAAAACTAAAAACCTAAAAATAAATTAACAACCCCTAAAAACCATAAAACAAACTTCAAGACCTTAAAATACCCTAATATGATAAATGACACTAAAACCCTAAAAATAACAAAATACCCAAAAAACCCAAAAGACCCTAAACCCACTAAAAATCCTAAGGGACCCCAAAATGATAAATACCCTAAATGATACTAAGAGACTTAAAAACATCGAATGGTCCATAAAACCCAAAATCCCCTAAAGTAACCTAAAAACCCTTAAGGAACCTAAAAACCCTAAGAGCCCCTAAAACATGCTAAAACTCCCAAAATCTAAAAACAGTAAAAGACCCAAAATTTCCAAATTCCATAAATGAACCTAAGAACCCTAAAAACTCAAAAAACATAAAGGGACATTAAGTCCCATAAAAAAATAAAATTCTCTAAAACCTATAAAAACCCTAAGAATTCCGAAAAACCCATAAACCCTAAAAACCACCTAAATACCTTAAAACCCCAAATAAAACCCAAATATCCCAAATATCCCTTAAAACCATAACAACCCTATAATCAATAAAACCACCTCTAAACCAAAAAAAACTCCCAAAACCCCAAAACCCTAAAAAATGCATATAGGACCCTAAAAATCCTAAAAACCATAAGCCATTAAAATCCTGAAAAATACTATAAAACCATAAAAAATTCAATAAACCATAAAATACCCTAAAAATATTAAAAACCCTAAATCCCCTAAATATAAAAAACAAAAATAAACCCTAAAATCCCTAAAAAAATCCTGAAAAGTGATTCAAACCCCCTAAATAATCTAAAACTCCAAAAAGAACTAAATTTCCTAAAACCCCTAAGAGACCTATAAACCCATTAAAACATTAAAGACCCAATAAATCTTAAAAAGATCACTATATCCCATAGAAGTAATTGATGATAATGTAGTATATACCAATGGTTTAGAACTATTGGAATAGTTTGTAAAACCATTAGTATAACTTATACCAATGGTTTTCCAAACCATTGGCTAGTTAGGCATTGGAATATGCATATCCCAATGGTACGACTTCAACTGTTTCTATAAATCTTTTTAAATGTCAGTATCACAATGTTTTTAGAAAAACCATTGGTATATAGTATATTTCATAAGTTTACCAATGGTGTTAAAATCATTGTCCTAGAATTTTACCAATGGTTCTAGTAAACCGTTGGTAAATCCAGTAATTTCAACAATATACCAACGGTTTGAAAACATTGGTATAGAGTTTTTCTAGAATTTTGTACCGCTGCCAGCAAAAATCCCCACCATTATATATACTGACATACAAAAGCAGCACAAAAATCATAGGTAATAGCACATAAAAACATCAAACCCTTCGAACCATGGAATGTACCAGAACATAGTATTCCCCATTTAAATATTCATATGGAAAAAACTCTTACAACTGACCCATTTCAATTTATTTGGTTTAAAAATATAAAAATATAGACTTTATTCAAAAGGGTCACAAATGTTTTATTAACAAGGAGTTAATGGTATGTTATCTACTAAACCATGACATAGTTAAAACTTCTTTTTTTGAAAATGTCATGAAAAATTCTCATTTCTTGTTAGAAAAGATCTTCTACTTACCATTTGAGCATTATACATCCTTGTTGTGTAGAAATTATTGATTGATGAGTTTAATATTTATAACACAAATGGTTTTTTAGAATAGATTATTTATGGTAGGTACTGATTTTTATAGGTTTATTTAAATGAATGGTTGTAATAAAATTGAGTAGAATTCTTACTCAAAGAGATATTGAGGAAAACATTCATGAATTTATGGATGAAGGGATACATCATCATCACCCTTATACCAGGAGACCAAACACCATTAGAAATTGGGAATGATATTGAATCAAAATGGTGTCTTATAATGTAAAGCATAAAAAGACAATGAATCATATTAAGTTGACTAATAAGTAGGGGTAATGGAGTCGATTAAGCTTATGCTCTTCATCCAATAGTTTCATTGTATTCATTGGTGGATCTTGTGACTCACCGAAGGTTGTCTAGGTAGTGTGATGGTCTATTGGGAATCCATTGAGACTCTTATAGATTTCAATGTTATTGAATTATTTTCTATAATGTTGTAAAATGATGTGTCTATGGCCACTTCCATAGGAAATACCATGAGTAGTGGAATATTTCACACCACCATGACATTGAAAATATTTCATTGCACTATGAGAGGGTGATAAGAAGATAACAGGGAAGGGGATACTATGATAGGCTATGGACATGGGTGGTTTTGGGAGGGAGGGTGGTGCATTGTGGAGGGATTCAGGGATAATTATGGGTAGGATTGTGAAATATATTTGATACCATTTATAAAAGAGAATTCATAGTATAAAATTATAGATAATGGAATAAATATTTATGTAAGACCACTGACCATATAAATCTTTTCAATGATGAATCATATATTAAATATCAAATAAGCACAATTATTTTAACATAAAAGTTGTAAATACATTGGGAAAAGGTGATCTGATTAATAGTATATAGTATTTATGTTACCTAAGAACCACATAATGTGACTTACCTAATCACACATATATTTAGTCCCATAATCTCAGCAAACAATAAATGTCAATAATATCACTAAAAAATGTAACATATAAATTTTTTCCTAATCAACATCACTATCACAATCATCATCGATATTATCAGCCTCATCCTCGTCCTCGTCCTCCTCCCATCCCCTGTCCTCATCCCCTTACTCATCCTTGGCACCATCCTCAGCCTCATCCTCACCCTCATCCCCCCCCCCTCAGCCTCTACCTCTCCCTCAGCCTCAGACTCATCCTTGCCCTTGGCCTCTTCCTCTCCATTGTCATCACCAAGAATGAAATCATCCTGACCACCACTAGAACTATCACTTGGTTCACTATATATTGAATTCCTAAATGAAATATGTTTATCAGATGCTTTAATGACCTCTGGTAGAAGTTTTGGACATAAAACATTCATCAGTTTCCTAAATTTAGTGTTTTCCCCAGCACACCGTTCTTCCACCAATGTGGCCCTTTTTCGGCCTCTTATTCCTATTCCGTAACCTGTTAAAACTAAGAGGCCCTGCAAATGGTACCTTTATAGGTAGAATACCTTAGAGGGACTATAATCTTCCCTGGTTGGTAGCATACTCTTCTAGGGTGCTCATCCCCCAACGCCTAACGTAAGTGATCTTTTGGCCCAATATTGTCAGGTTCCTAGGAATCAAGGCCCTCTAAAGTATCCGGTTACAAATATAAATAGATTATTATGTCTCAAAGTAGATATTAAACTTTCAAATCAACAACTTAAAAAATAAAATCTACTACTGTGTTAGTTCAATAATGACACTTTCATCTTTTTTCCTTCAACTCGAGAAAAATAGTTTTTCTCTAGGCACACATCCTTCAATTTCAATACCTTCCTCTAAAATGATGTTGAATGTAGGAAAATATAATAAAATATAGGTTACCAATAATTAATTTCATAACTAAAATTATATTAACACTTTAAATATAAAATAAATTATGGTGGAAATAATAGAATGTGAATGTACTAAGGAAAAATTATGAACGACTATTTTACCTGATTCCTCTCATGATATGACATCATAGTACACCCCAATGTGTGGAGGTATTTTTTAGCATAGATGTTTTCTTTTTATTTTTATTTAGATGATTACAAAATAAAATTCACTAATAAAAAATATATTATTAATGAAAAACATGAAAATATTCATTTAAATACCTCATATGTGATTAATACCTTAAACTTGATAGTCATCTAATGAGTAATAATTTTTTGATACTGTTCTATTAGACAATTATCCATGATAGGTACTTCCTCTAACTCTGTTCCAACTCTACCTTGCTAGCCAATTTTCAACTCGTGCTTTTAGGCTCCCCAAACCTCACCTAACTCCTTTAAATGTGTTTTCCATGCACCCTCACTATCGAGAAAATTAAACGAAATATGACACAAAATATTAATTAATATTAATAAAACATAATATTAAATTAAATAAAATATATTTTTTAACCCATACTTGTGCCCAAGAATTATCCTTGACTTTATTTGGAAACTATCTCTATGAGATCGGGTGGATATGAATGATGTCGGAGTATTTGGAAAGAACCACCAAAAAAACTCTGACATTACTGTCCTATTTTGTTGATCATTTGGTTGTCTTCATTTTCCTCAACCATAAACTACGTGTGGCGATTCTACACAGAATGTATGTGTGTATGACCCTGACCCCACATCCTATTAGTAGATGTATCTGTTATTATAGAAAAAAAATATTTTATCAATACAAGTTATAATAAAAATAAATTATAGTAAAAAATTTTGTTTGGGTTCTAAAATGTACTTGTGGTAGTCTAGTCAAGGGGAGCATCTGAAACTACTTCCACTAAAAAAACATCACCATGTACCAGTGAAGTGGGTCCTAGAGTACGCTCTGTAGGAATAGACGGTGTCAGAGTATGAGTCAAAGAAGGAATGTAAAATCCCAGATAAAAAAGAAATATATGGTAAAAAAGATGGCATGGATGATTAACAAACTACATAATTTTAATTATGAGTGATAATCATCATGGGATACTATAAATATGGGTAAGAAGGCTCATATGTGAATGGTGATGAAAACATGGGAGGTCTAAAAATCTTCTATGTCCCTAATGACACAAATAGAGCAGAATGTGTGGAAGATGGTACATTAGTGGGAAAGTCATGGTCCAAATGGGTATTCTGACACAAGCACATAGCTCTCATACCCCCTCCCCCTTCATACCTCCAGCTTGAGTACTATGACCACTACTAGGCTGCTCTTTTAATAACTAGATGCTAAGTGGTGGATCCTGCAAAAAAGTTTAAAAAAATTAATCACATGATGTTATATGTTATTGATACATATATATATATATATATATATATATATTTTTGAAATAAAATACTCACAACAAGTACTAATAGAAGAATGAACATCTCATCGATTCAAATATTATTGTTCATCGTCTTTTTTCTTCATTTCTCCTCATATAGGTTTATTTCCTTCATTTCGGAAAACATATGATATTAATTAATAAAGGATAAATATAGTGTAACCAAACAAATAAAAAATTCTTTCATGGTTTATTTTTCATAAGTCATTGGTTCATATTTCTGGTTTGGTAATTTTGCTATTTTTTGGGTTAGGTTATTATTTTCATTGGTTTTAATTTTCAAATAAATTTGTTTAATATGTCCAATTCAATTAATCTACTGTTTTATTACAACTTAAAAGTTTTATTTTTTTTGGTTTGGTAAGTTAGAATATAATTCAATTAAATATTATAAAATGCAACTCAAGGAAAATTGCAACCGGAAAAAACTAAAAATTCACATGAAGTTATAGTTTAATAGAAAATATTTTTAATCAGTAGTAAATCAATTTTATAACACAAACCTCGACAACTCAAGTCAAGCTAAACCAATAGAACTATGAACATAGATGAATGCTTCTATATATTTCCCATCATATCTTCATGTTTGTAATCAAATCTAACAATTGAAATATTGGAGTTATCATATGTATTAAATGAATTGATGCCAATGGAAGTAGGGACGGTGTCAATTCCATCATCACCATCATCAAAAATATGTCCTGGGATTTCTTTAATAATGAGACAAAATTCAGGTCAATGATGATATTGGACAAAAAAACTAGTTTCTCCATTGATGCCAATACATACAGTTCATTGGTAGTAAGATTGCGAGTCATGTCAATAACTCAAAATCCACAATCATCAATAATGGTTCCATGCTTCGTCATTGAATCAAACCACTAACATTTCATCATAGTTACTCAACCATGAGAGAAATAATCCAATTTTATTATTTTATCAATGAATCATTAATAAGATACATTTTTAAAATGAATTATATGTTCTGATGCACTGGCATAACCATCAGTTGGGGTAGTTATCATAACACCATGTTGATGCTTTTTTTCATCACAATGTCTAAACGACTGAAAAAGGGAATACATTAGTCCAAGGTGATTCATCTTTTTAAGAAACATCAAAAAATGACAAAGGCATGAAGAAGGATTTCTTCTCACTTGGGTCATGCAAGATTCATCATTGTCGCACAGGTATACTTGCGCACCACATAGGGGTCACACAGGTTACTTGTGCGCCCTCTTTGATTCTCACTTGTGGTCTTCAACAGCCTATAAATACCCCCGGTGGGCCCCCATTTGACGAGGACGAAAAAATTCCAAAATTCATATTTAAGCTCTGGTGGCCCTAGTCTCTTCTTGAAGTCTTCCGGTTACTTCTAAGATAATTTATTACCTATAATGGAAGATCTAAACATGGAAAACATGTCCTAAGTGTTGAAACACATCAGCACTTGCGCGCTGAAGTGGCCATCCCTTATGAGAAATGGCCACACTTGCGCACCACCTTATTCTTTCAACAAAACTTGCGCGCCACTCTTTTGGAATCCTTTAAGGATAAAACTAAGGGCATGAACCAAGTATCGCCCTAGTATTACCCTAAGGGTTGACCATCGCATAACTACCCATGTGTCGCGCAATTATACTTGCGCGACCAGGACTTGTGCACCCACGCAAGACTTGCGCGCCTCTTTTTTTTGGGTTCCCCTCTTGCCTATTCACCTATCTTATTCATATCCACCTCTCCTATTCAAGATTTAGTCTTCAAGACACTCTTCAAAGCCATTCTATGGCATTTTTCCTTGATTGGATTCCTTATCTGAAATGAATTCTGTGGAACATCTCTCAAAACATAGTGATTTACATATCTTTATATAACTAAAGTGAGATATTTGATTCATTCAACCTCATCCTTTATGATGAGTGGGTCTTTAACCTGGGACTTATTTTCAAGAGTAAGCCCAGTCATTATTCCAAAATACGGGCCTCCTTTTCCAGAGTAAGCCCCAGTAATTATTCCCAAATATGGGCCTCCTTCTCAGGAGTAAGTCCCAATCTCAAATCCCCAAATAAGGGCATCCTCCTTAGGAGTAAGCCCCAAATCTCCTAACCTGGGCCTTCATTTCAAGAGTAATCCCCAACCTTCAGGTTCCCTCAATGTTGGGCATCCTCCTCAGGAGTAAGCCACAACCATAATTCCTTTAATATGGGCATCCTCCTCAGAAGTAATCCCCATGTTACCAAAATTACCTTAACCTAGGCTTCCTTTTCAGAAGTAATCCCCAGTCATAATTCCCCTTTAACTGGGCCTCCTTCCTAGGAATAAGCCTCAGTTCTCAATTTCCCTTAACCTGGGCCTCCTTCTCAGGAATAAGCCCGAGTTATCAATTTCTCTTAACCTAGGCCTCCTTCTTAGGAATAAGCCTCAGTTCTCAATTTCCCTTAACCTGGGCCTCCTTCTCAGGAATAAGCCCGAGTCATAATTTCTCTTAACCAGTCATAATTTACTTTTGAGTTGGGCTTCCTTATCAATAATAAAACCCAATCATAATTCCTCTCTAATTTGGGCATCCTTCTCAAGATTAAGTCCTCAGTTAGGTATCCAAATCTTCATAAAGCACATATACCTTTATGGACCTGGTTCTTGGGTTTCTTCCCTGATGTAAACCCAATCTTCATATATTTTGGGCAGTCATCCATACATAAGCCCCACATCATATCTTATGTGTGTATCTTTTGTGGAACAATTGTATGGCTTTACCAATACCTCTTGTTTCTCACACCGAGCATGAATCATGTGAGCTTAGAGTGTAAAAGCAATTATGACATATTTCTTTGAGCCATCAATCACGCATAAACATCATACTCCCTTTGTCAAACTACATGGGTTCTGATTCTTTTTCTAAATAAGGATACGTAGGTATCCCATTTGTGGGTATGATCCCAACTCTGAAATAATCCATGTCTTTCTGAATGACAATAAACTTCAAGTTCCCCACTGAGTGGCTTTAAAACCAGTATGGTCATCATAATGACCAAGAGATTTCTATATAATATGTCAAATGATACCATTGGATAAGAATATCTAAACAAATATATATGATTCTATATCAATGAAGAACCTATAATACATATAAATGATTCTATAAATATCCCACATACTAATCATTGATTGTCATATCTAAAAGAAAATTCATTTTCATACTTGGTACTTTAATAAGGATTCATGAACATAACTTAAATCTAGAAAGAGAATCCCAGAGTAGACAATAATTCCCCCCAAAAAGGTGTGATGATTCCCACATCCTATCCTCTCGACCAATGAATATTCTTAAGCTTCATCAGTCCCTAACTAATGAGAACCAACCTTTGCAAAATAGGTCCAAATGGATATAGAATCATTGGATGTTTCCAGTTCTGTGAACAAACCCATTAGAAACCGCTTGGAATGTTTGAACCATAAATAAACGAGGTCATCCCCATTTCTAGGGGAAATAAATAATGGTGAACCCGACGTGATTCCTTAATAAAGTTAAAATGATGTTTTACTTATTTGTTAGGCCCCTATTTAAACTCAATGAGAGGGCCAACAAAACAATCAATAACATATGTGCTCATCCAAAAGATGTAGTGGAAGGACTTATCTTGATTATGTCTGTTATATCAAACAGGCACTGTTTTCCAAGATCTTCTGCATTATAGAAATGGCTTTTATTAAGTTCACACCAGTGAATACCTCTGATGTGAATGTGTTTGCTGCTTCTCCTGGTGGATCGTCGTCTACTCTGAGGACAACATCACCTACTCAGTGTTTTCAATGCTGGGTATAAAGTGAGATGGTTAAGGAATACCATCAAAACGATACTATTCCGACTCTGGAGGCCGCTCGACAAGCCCTCCAAGTCAATAATTCACCCTGGTCGCCTAGACAGCGACGACCAGCGATCAAGAAGTAGGTGGTTCCAACCACCGTCTCTAACCATTTCGGGTCGTTATCCCCGAAACACAATCACCAGTCCCTCCCATATTCTGGGGAAGTGAATGAGAAGGTCACTGAAGGCCTTAATTCAAGGAGACAAGATCCCTTTCCGAGGGCTCCAATAAACAATCGCCGCCAGACTCATGTAGCAGTGCGCCCTCAACATGATGAGGGTATCATCTCCAGGAATTCGGCTCAGCATCCTCGAACCCGAGCAGGCAAGATAAACTGACATAGGAGAAATCCTTTCAACATTATGCAGGTCCTTATCTCTTTCATATCCGGAGAAGTCCATCGACCTAACTTGGTGGCAAGCAACGAGCGGGCACAAACACTCGTTCGTTTTAATTCCCATATCCAGCTGAATCGTCTGGCAGTAGCACACCAATCCCTTCAGGAAATTTCGGTGGAGTACTATAGACAAGAACATACACCTGTTTATAAATCTTCAGCTAGTCATCAGGCTTGTCTAACTTCATATAATGTAGCCCACCCATCCAATGTGTTGGCAACTGGTAAACTTGCACATACACCTTCTTATACACATTAATCCTTCCAATAGACTCGTCTATCAGTATTGAAGGAATTTCATCAACCACGTTTGGGGGAGTGCAATCAGCAGGCAAATACACCTGCTAGAATTGATCAAGCCTACCAACAGTCTCATTTGGTACCATTCGGAGAAGTCTGTCGGAAAGCTCCGGTGACTAACAAGAGGCAAACTCAAATCTCTACCCACACACTTGAGTACTGTCAGAATTCACTGACAGGAAAAGGTGGACATGAGAAGGAATCCACACCTACTCCTAGAATGAAATTGACGTATATCCTCATTCTGGAAGCTGAAGGCACCAAACATATTTTTTCAATTTTGAAATAGCAGAAGCAAATCCCTGCTCATATTCTGGATGTCTGTCAGGATATCATAACAGCTTCAGCAGCATCATAGAAAAAGAAATGAAAATCTATCACTACTAGTTGAGTGACACATCAACAGTTCACTCCGGAACAGACAAAAACATATGTTCCAGTCCAAGGGGGTTGTGGTAAATACTCCCCCATATCATACGGACAACCAAGTCAGGCACATACACCTGATTTGAGTGGAGATAATCAGCCTAACTGAATAATTTCTCCTGAGCAGGCACATACTCCTTCCCATAATAACCAGTTTCATCAACAAGTCTTTCCTAAAGTGAGTAAGAAGGCGTCTAAGAAGAAGACACGCCCAGAATTGTCACAAAATCAAGAGCCAATCTATAATAAGGCCTTGCTCGATGCTGGAGTTCTTGAATCCCTCAGACAATTATCTTTTGTAATTCAAGATTCAACTCCTTCATTTCACAATAGTGGGAACATTAATTCTGAAGGTCTTCATTATACACTTCCTCATGAAGGCTTTCTTCATTACAATCCGATCGATCTCGAAGTTTCATCTTCATATGAGAGCCACAGTAACCCTCTACGTGGCCAGAAGACCAAGGAGAAAAATGTTTCATCTTTTGATGTAACCCACCATGGTGGTCCCCCCCCCCCCCATGATGATGAATTTTGCTTTAAAAGTCCTCTTCGCTGTAGTAATTCACATTTCTTGGAAAATTCTCCAATGGAAAATGTAGTGACGAGAAATCCCACTTATCTTGAGGCACATGAAAATTTGAATCCATTCATGTATAATGCTCTACTTCTAGCAGGTGAAATACTTTCTCAATCAGAAGATATCCCAGGGTGTAGGTCATTCTTCGAACCACCTTTGGATCGTTCATCTTCTAGTTTGATCAGTGAATTCTCTACCAATAATGTTGAATCCAATGAAGCGACAAGGAAGCCCCAACTCTGGTCTATTTAGGTAGAATAATCTTCATCAAATGATAAAGATTAAATGCTGAATATGAGAAAACAAATTGCAAAAGGTGAAGTTCCAGTTATGTTTTGGCATCAGGCTGACTCTCAATATGACAATCAAGAGATTTTTATGGATGATGGAATTCATGATATTCGTCTCAACATATGGAAAACTATTTGTCAATTGAAAAAGAAAATATTATCTTATGATGAATATGAAAATCATGTTAAGATAATAGAAGGGTTACAATGCCAAATTGACTTGGCATCTCTCTCAGTTTCTCGATATCTAAAGGGTGAAAAGCAGAAGATATCCCTTCAGCGTTCATGCCTTGGCGCACTAAGAATATTGCGCCAGTTAATTTCCAATGCCCTGTAGGGTATTTATATTAGGGTATGGGGCATTCATGGAGCACTGCATTTCACGATGCTCTCCAATCAAAATATCCCACTGAAAATGGTCTCATGCAATGTTATTGCCCATGGCTGGCCATAGTTAATTGGATTTGTTTATAATGAAAGGCTTCCTCAAGAACATGACTCAACTAGTTATTCTCAAAATCAAGCATACAGAGAACAAGTTGTTGAATTACTCCTGCATCAAGAAAACAAGAATATTGAATAGGCCTCTCATTTGGATCAAGCACATCATCAAGTGACAGAAGTGTCATAAATCATCCAACAGTCTTTTGAGCTGGGTGATAAAAGTGGATGCAAGTTGATGCATCCAGCCAATTTCTGGACTAAAGTTTCATGATCAAGATAGAATTTAAAAAATTATCTAATATAGCATGTCAAGAACCACCCCATCTTTCCGTACTAGGAACTCTTGTAACCCAACCCTCTGAATGAACAAATAGGATTCGAGGAGTTGAGAAAGAACAGCGGGAACAGCCCCAGTCCACCGGACTAGGGACTTTTTCAAAACATCAATCTCTTCCTCAGATAAAGTCATTCTTCTCTAGATTAGGGGAGAATTTCAAAGAGGAATTAAGAGCCAAATTATCAGGAGATTCCCTCCAAATTATGGTTCTTTATGAAGTTCCAGAAGGATCAAATCGACAAACGGCAATGTCTCATCAGGGACATGGAAGAAGAAAACATTGCAGAAATGCTTATAAAAGGGATGAAAATAATTATAAATCAATTAATGTCATCAATTTTGTTGTTGTTGATCCCCTATATGAGGCTCACTTAGAGGTATCAGATGAAGAGGTTCCTTCTCAAGAAGTTGTATGCACAGACACAAATGAAGAATGTGTGCGTACATGAAATCAAAGGCTTACCCAGAATCTAGGTAATCCTTCAAGTAACCCACTTCCCCCTCTCTGAAAGGTGTCCAATAAGGGGAAAGGAATGAATCAAGTTACATACCTTTCCTCTGTAGAAGGTAAATCACTCTAATTAGAGAAAATATGTGCACAACAGGGGGAAGAAATGAAGGAGTTGAGGAGGTTGAATGCAGAAATACTTCGAAGTACTCTTCCTCCTAAGAGTGCTGGAGTCAGTCAGCCAAGGGAATGTTTTACAGATTTTGAAATAGATAAATAATATCCTCCATTATCATTACACCCTCATAGTTCTAATCCTACGGGTCATGTGAAACAACAATCGGCGGTGCTACCGTCAGTTGCAGTACCAGCCACTACATCTGTCTAAGCTCCAGTTATTGCACCTTCTTAGGTCCAAGCTCAAGCGGATGTTTCTAAAAAGTTAATGACTACAATTGAGTAATTAATAGCTTGGTTGGAATATATGGAGGGAATACATGATCAAATTCAACAAGAAATGAGATCTTACCTCGAATGGGTTGTTGCAATTCCTCCCCCATCAAATTTTGGAAGTACCACATTCCCAATATTTAATGGTTCGGGAGATCCAGAGTAACACTTAACACATTTTGTTTCTTGTTGTGATCCTATGATGGGAACCCCTCAGCAACAGGAAGCAGTTAAGCTCAGGTGTTTTGTACAGTCATTACAAGGACCTGCTTTTTTCTGGTATAAAATCATGAAATCTCAGTCAATTACCGGGTGGGAGGATCTCCGTCAGCAATTCCTTCTTCAATTCATCTCAACTTTTCCAAATACAACAATTTTTTATCTTACTAATTGTAAGCAAATGGAGAATGAAAGGGTTTTCGATTTCATTGCTCGCTGGAAGGGGTTAAAATATTCCCTAAGCTTAGCACTCCCTCAAGAGGAATTGTTTCCAATCTATATGGCAAATCTGCGTGATGAGTTACCAACACCATTGATCCCTATGAAATACATAGGAGGGTTTCGAGACCTTACTTAAATCTCTCAACAGATTGAAGGTTCTCTTATTAAGACTAAGGATAAAACTCATGTAATTAATTCAACTCCAGGAAAGTGAATTGGTAAAGCAGAGACTGCTAGAGTCATGCTTAAACAAGCACATGTATCTGCTTCTACTTCAAAACCTTAATCTTATTGAAGGGATCTACCTACTGAGCATCAACAATAGAGGTTGTTTCGACATGTTGATCAAAGATATCCAAGAGGAAAACAATTTAAGGACCTAAAGAGCAAAGTTTACTCTTTCCGAAATGAACAAGTTCCTGGTTACTTCATTTCGGCTCTGGAAAATAATTTGGTTCAATTGCCAAGTCCCAAAAGGTCAAAAAATGAAGGAGATGAAGACCATACCAACTATTTCCCATTTCATCAGATGTTGGGGCATCCCATTTAGAAGTTTTTTGTCTTCAAATACCTCCTACAAAAAATGCTCGACTCGGGACAATTCAAATTGAAAGGTTCTTCAGCTTAGGTAGCATGTCTTACTGCTACAAATACAGAGGAATAAGGCTAGCGGCAAGAAGTAAAAAAACAAAAATTCATAGAAATATGATGATTGGATGGTCAGAAAAATGATCAACCGAACTCATGCCATTTTGCGAATGCAATTGAAGAAACCAACCGTGTCTTCTACTATGAATGCCACAGAAAAACCCTTTTCATCAGAGGGAAAATCCTCAAAGAAATGGCATAATTCAAAGAAGGAGTAACAATCAGAAGAAGATGAAATTGTGTCAAAGCCCAAGTTGTCTTTGACTTCGGTAGATTTTATGCCATCTACTTCGAATCCACGGGCACCGCCCCACCAAATGGAACAGCCTAAACTGGCTAATCAGGTAGAGTTTTCATCAGACGAAGAATTGATCTTTGGTTCTGTTGACATGATTCACTTAACAGATCTTTATGCCAGTCACAGTTTCAATCCTGGTGAGACTAAGTTTCCTATATCAAATAAAAGAATTAGAGGGAGTTCCAGAGGTGTGGTATATAGAGGAAGACCTAGATATCCCAGAAGCCACTATTCAAATTCTACCCCTGCCAGAACTATGTATGTAGCATAAACTCATGGCAGAGTCCTTCAGAGAGCTCTACAAGAATAATCATGTTCTTCCAAGAATAGCAGATTCAGTCCTGGCACAGTCATTCTGGAGGATCGATTGGAGGTTCCATATTCTTCCTCTCAGTAAGTAAATAGACATAATCAGTCTAATCTTCCAATGTCGAGATTATTTTAAACTCCTACCGTAATACAGGAAGCATCCACATCCAAAGTACCAACTTTTAAGGCACCTACGGAACCACATGTTCTTGTTGGGAAACACAGACCTTTGGATAAAAAATATGTTGTTTTGAAACCTTTGGCCCAAGTACCGGCCAATTTATCAATTTGGGATGTCTTGAATCTATCAAAGGATCTTCATGAGGCACTCATTCAGGCTTTGTCAAGTCCTCGGGAATTCGAAACTGAAATTGTTGTGGCTGAAGTCTACCATGTTGAGATTGGTCCTGTAGAATGCCATGCAGTGATATCTTTCAAAGATGAAGATGAAGATGATGTTGTGCATGGAAATATCATACCTTTATACTTATTTGGAATGTTCAATGGTGTATACATCCGAAGAGATTTCATTAATAATGGTTCAGGAGTCAACCTCATCCCCATTCGTACACTTCGAGATTGGGCCTCACGGAATCCGATTTATCTCCATCTACTTTGATGTTACAGGGGTATGATAAAAATGATCAAGAACCAAGGGGTGAGATTACACTCAGTACTCAGTTTGAAGACCTTGTATCCAATTCATATTTCATGGTTATTGATCACGATACAGCCATTAATGTTTTTCTTAGAAGACCTTGGTTACATCAACATGCGGCTATCCCTTCATCATACCATCAATGCCTCAAATATTGTTTCGATGGTCAAATTGGGATATTGTATGGTGATAATGCCCCCTTCAGAACATGTGATTCTAAATACATTGAGGTGGAATTCTATCACATGAATGGTAAGGAGAAATCCATAGCAAGGGAGATTACCAAGGTTAATTATCCAGTTGGTTTGGAAAAGATTCCAGTAAATCCATTTACACATGCGAATACATATTATGTGTTGCCTATCAGTCAAATTGACAAGATAGAACCGAATCCAAATATTCTTATGGAAACTTCTATAATGTCAATTACGAAAATCAAGCCAGACAACATGAGAGAAAGTGGTTAATCACCAATCAATGATGAAAGCTCAAAAGGAGATGTCTTCATTTAATCCATTAAAATCAAGCAAGTCTATACTTCGCCAACCAGGCCAGAAGAAGTTATAGAAATGTCAGAAGTGAACAATGATGTCGATTCTCAATCCATCATGTCTTCTTTATTACCCAAGGAAGACCCTTCATCATCAATAGGGTCAGAAATGGAAGCCTCTTTTTCAAGATGTTCAAATTTTAACATCATTCTTGATTTTGGAAATTATGCTTCTTCATCTAATATGAATGTAGAAACAGAAGGAATAACACATGTTGAAGATGAAGATGAAGATCTCAGAGATTCTCCTCTAGCTTTCGAGAAGGGTATCTCTACTACTGTGGATGAACTCATAAAAATAAATCTGGGTACAAAAGAAGATCCACGCCCCACTTTAATTAGTGTAGCCATGACTCTTGAAGAGAAGGAAATGTATATTTCATTTTTCAAAAAAAATCGAGATATATTTTCTTGAAACTATACAGAGATTCCAGGGATTGATCATGATGTTGCTACTCATTGTTTGGGTTTTCCAGAAGAACATCGAGGATTCAAACAAGCCGCGAGAAGAACACGCCCAACTTATACTTCAAAAATATAAGCTGAAGTGGATAAGATTATCAAAGATAACTTCCTCAGAGAAGTTCAATATCCCAAGTGGTTGGCAAATATTGTCCCTATGAAAAATGAAGAACTGGAAAATTAGAGTTTTCATTGATTTCAGAGATCTTAATCGGAATTGTCCTGAGTATGATTTTCCTGTTCTGACCACAGAACTCTTAATTGATGGAACAGTAGGCTATGAAGCACTTTCCTTCATGGATGGATATTTCAGGTATAATCAAATCTGAATAGCTCGAGATGATGAATAATATACATCCTTCAGATCCCATCAGGGTGTTTTTTTTTTCTTGGGTAATTCCCATTTGGCCTAAAGAATACAGGCGCAACATATCAGTGTTCCATGCATTATATCTTCAAACCCTTTTTAGGGAAGTTTGTTGAATGTTATGTGGACGATTTGGTGGTTAAATCTAGGCAATGTTCTAATCAATTGGCTGATTTGGAAGTCATATTCCACAAACTTCAGCAACACAATTTGAAGATGAACCCCTTAAAATGTGCTTTTGGGGTAACCTCAGGAGAATTTCTCAGCATTGTGGTACGCCATTGTGGTATCGATGTCGATCCTAAGAAGAAACAATCAATCCTTGGTATGTAACCTCCTCGAAATTTGAATGAATTGAGAGGACTTTGAGGAAACTTAGCCTATATTCGGAATTTCATCGCCAATTTGGCAGGAAAAAGTTTACCCTTCACCAAATTGATGAAGAATGGAGTCAATTACCAGTGGACTGAAGAATGTCAAGAGGAATTTAATATTTCCAAGAAATATCTCTTGAGTCCACCGTTATTAATGACACCTTTTGAAGGAAGACCATTGGTACTCTATGTGGAAGCTTTAGAGCGATCATTGGGTGCCTTTCTTGCTTATAAGAATGATGCTAGGAATGAAAACAACCTCTATTATCTCAGTCAGACTATGATTAAAGCATAAACTCGATATTCAAGTATTGAGAAGTGTTGCCTAGCATTGATATTTGCAGTTCGGAAGTTGAGACACTACCTGCAACATCATGAGGTCAAATTGGTATCTCTCAATTACCCGCTCAAATTTATCCTTAGTCGTCCAATTCTTACAGGACGTCTGGCAAGGTGGGCAGTTATTTTGCATCAAATTGTTATTCAGTATGTGTCTCAAAAGGCAATAAAGTGCCAAGCTCTGGCTGATTTACTTGCTGAACATTTTTTAGTAGAAGATACATCTTCCGATATTCAACTTCCCGATGAGGAAGTCTTCTCTATTCAAGATAGTCTTCAAACATGGTAAATGTACTTTGATGGAGCTTCCAGAAGTCCAACATGGAAGAAAATGGAATATCCTAAATTCAAAAAAGTTGGGTCAGGAATTATGCTCATTTCTCTAGAAAAGGCAGTTCTACCCTCTTCCTTATCATTATTGGGAGGCGGGACAAACAATGAAGTAGAATACCAATATCTTATCGTAGGATTGGAGTTGTCACTTCAAGCACAAGCGAATCACTTAAAGGTGAAAGGTGATTCAAACCTGGTAATCAAACAAGTCAATGGGGATTATGCAATCAGAAAAGGAGAACTAATACCTTTGTATGATTACGATAGAGATTTAATGGAGGAATTTCCTTCGGAACCGACATTTTCTTATGTCATGCGGTCACAAAATTCTCAAGTTGATTCACTGGCTAATATAGCCACAGCTCTGGCAGATCCAAATTGGGATGAGACAATAATCTGTATTGCCCACCTTTGTACATTTTCAACTTATGTTCAAACCAAAATATAGGAAATCAGTGAAATTAGTCTCATCTCTAAACCATATGGTCATACTATAGGATGGATGACACCTGTCAAGGAATACCTTCAAAATGGAACACTTCCACCTAATAGGGGCAGGAAAGAACAAGTCCGGAGATGTGTGGTCAGTTTTACTCTTTATGGTAACCCAGACCACCTAGAAAATATTCTCTACAAAAGAGTTTTTGATTTAATTCTCTTAAGATGCATTGATGGTGAAGAGACAATGGCTGTCCTGAAAGAAGTACATGCATGAGTTTGTGGGGGTATAGGGTTTAAGGTGTAGGGTATGGGGTTTAGGGTGTATGGTTTAGGGTGTATGGTTTAGGGTTTAAGGTGGGTGTATAGGGTTTAAGGTGTAGGTTTTAGGGGTTTGTGAGTATGGTATAGAATTTTGGGTGCATGGTTTAAGGATTAGTGGGAAGGGTATAATGATTAGTGTGTTGGGATTAGGGTTTAGGGTGTAGGGTTTGTAGTTTATGGTATAGGGTTTATTGTGTAATGTGTAGGGTATATATTTTATGGTGTATGTTTTAGGGGTTAGGGTGTAGGTTATAGGGTATAGGGTGTTGGGTATAGGGTATAGGTGTTGGGTTTAGTGTGTCTGGTGTAGGGTATAGTGTTTAGGGTGTAGGGTGAAGGGTTTAGTGTGTAGGATATAGGATTTTTGTGTAGGGTATTGATTTTGATGTGTTGGGTGTAGGGTATTGGGTTTGAGGTTTACATTTTAGGTTTTAGGGTATTGGATTTATGGTGTAGTATATAGTGTGTAGAATATATGGTTCAGGGTATAGGGTTTAGGGTATGGGGAATGGGGTGTAGGGTATACGGTTTGGAGTGCATAGTATAGGGTTTATGGTGTAGGGTATAGGGTTTATTTTGTAGGACTTAGGTTCTTTGGTGATGTGTATAAGGTTAGGGTGTAGGGTTTAGGGTGTATAGTATTGGGTTTAGGGTGTAGGCAACATGGCTTTGGATTTAGAGTTTACAGTTTAGGGTGTAGGATATAGGGTTTAGTGTGTAGGGTTTATGGTTTAGGCTAATGGGTATTTGTTTTAGGGTGTAGGGTATCAGGTATAGGGTGTAGGGTTTATGGTTTTCTATATGGTTTATGTTTTTTTAGGGTGTAGTGGATTTTTATTGTTCTTTTTATGGTTTATAATGTTTTAATGGGTTTTAGAATTTCTAGGAGTTTCGTGATTTTCAGTTATTTTGGTTTTTAAAAGGTTATTGTTGGTGTTTTAATGATTTTTACAGTGTTTCAAGGGTATTTGGGTTTTAAGGGGGATTTTTTAGGTTTTAGTGTTTTTTGGGTTTTAAGGGTTTTTAATGGTTTTAGGTTTTTTTTTGTTTTTTTGGTTTTTGTGTTTTTTAGGGTTTTAGGGTCATCAGGGTTTTTAGTTTTTTTTAAATTTATATTTTTATGGTGTTTTAGGGTTTTAGAGATTTTTTGGTTGGGGTTACTATTTTGTTAATGTTTTTAGGGATTTTAGGATTCTCAAGGGGTTTTGTGATTTATTTGGGGTTTTTAGGGTTTTTAGGTTTTTAGGTTGCTTCATATTTCATTGGTTTGTAGGATTTTTTAGTGGTTATTATAGTCTAATAATTTCTAAAGGTATATTTATGTGTTTTCATATTTTTAGGCTTTATAGAGTTTTTAGGGTTTTATGGGTTTTACGATGATTTGATGTGTTTTAGGTAATTTTAATGTACTTTTTTGTTTTTATGGTATTTTGCTGGTTTATGTATTTTAATGTCTTTTATGGGGTTTTAAATTTTTAGTTTTTACGTATTTTTGGAATTTTTTATTGAAATTTTTTATATTTTGGGGGTATAGGGTTTGGGGGGTATCGGGTTTTTTGGTGGTGTTTTAGAGTTTTTTAGGGGTTTTAGGGTTTTTAGAGTTTTTTTGTGGTTTTGTGGTTTTAGGGGTTTTAGGGGTTCTTGGATTTTTTTAGGTTTTAGGATTTTTAATATTGGGCAGGGTTATGATTTTTTCGGGTTTCATTCATCCACTCAGAGATTCGTGGTTTTTCTGATAATTGATGGTGTGGGTTTGAGTCTTCTGAAATCATTCAAGCTAGGTTCAGTGTTCCCTAATAGTTTCAAATGGGTTTTTTGTGGAACTATAAACACTAAATGGTTCTTTATCTATGGGGACCTAGTTTCCAAAGGGAAGCACATGTAGGGAGATTTGGCCAACGATGCTTAAAAATCACATTGGTTGAGTGGATGAGAGGTCGGTCTCATCACACCCTTTTAGGGGGAATGATTTCCTTCTATGGGAATCTCTTATATATTTAAGATATGTTCATTAATCCTTCATTAATTCCCATATATGGTGTGGGTCACCATTTAATTATCAATCAATTATTAGAATATATGGAACCTAGAATCATTTGTATGTATCCGAGGATATTCATAAATAGAGACATCTATAGGTATCTGTGGTCCTCCATTAATGGTATCCTTTTATGTACAAATTTGAGATACTTTGGTCATTCTTACGATGGTGTTAGTTTTTGAGCCACACAATGGGTTGCTCTAGAGTGTATTTTTATCCAGGGAGATGAGAGTCATTTTGATGTTTGGATCAAACCCATATGATGGGTTGCCTATATATCCTTGTGAAAGGAATCAGAACCCTTGTAGTTCAGTTCCACTTAATGGGGAACATCATACCTTTTGTGGTTTCTTGAAAAGGACCAAACCATGTAGTTTAGCATCATACAGTAAAGGAATTGAGGTGTAAGGTTCCAGTCAATGTTTGGTGTGCAACTTATTCCAAAGTATCCTAGAGAACATGAAATGGGTATGAATTTCTAGGTTAAATTAGGCCATATTGGGAATTTACCCTATAGAGAGGGAATGGAAAATTTTGGATGTTGGGTTTGAACCTTAGAAAGGCTTCCTATGTATCCTTTTTTGATAGGAATTAATTACCACATAGTTCCCTGGTGAGGACCCATGCCTATGGAGGCTCTTAATGTTTTGTATCGTTGGGAAGTATAGTCTATTTAGGCGATTAAGTTGGGGCTCACTAATAAATAGTATTTCCTAGTGAATGGTGGTTATGGATGGGGAATACTCCTAAGAATAATTCCCAATGATTATCTTATATTTGTGATTACTCCTATGGATGAGGATTTATGAATTATTGGATATTATACCTAGTAGGATTCCATAATTTGTTTGGGGATTACCCTTGGAATGATTCTTAAAAGGCTTGATATCATGTGGATATCATGACCATCATCATCCTCTAAGACCATGATACTCTTGATCGATGCAAAAAACAAGATGAAATGAAGGATATGAGAAACCATACAACCCTCTTTTCCCTGGGGTTGGATATATGGACTTGAGGAACCACACCTATGGAATAACTTGGATGGAAGGAAAGAGGAAGATTCAAATAATGATCCCCTACAAAAACATTCATCTTGTGGTGTGGATGTTTTGATCATGGAAATCCTCTATGTCCACACGAGTCAAGATGATTCAAGACTGAATGTGATGGACTTGGGGAAGCAGATGATCTTTAAAAACACACACTTATCATCCAATGCTAGTGGAAGAGATTGATGGTACGAGAGAGAGAGATAGGGGAGGACTCTAGAACTCATCCATTATCTGGCCTAATATCTGAGGGGTTGAGGAGGATTATGGGTGTAAATTATTCAAGAAATTTCTAGGGATTACACTAGGAGGGATTCCAAGAGGTTAGTATCATTGTAGAGGAGTAGGATGTAATTCAATGTCAAAAGGAAATTCAAGCACCGTACTCACCCTCCCCGTTTATAACTAGAGGAACCAGGTCTTATAGATGATAAGGGTAGTACATTGTCCTAACTGTAATTCCCAGCATTATAAATATCCCAACACTTTTCCAAGGGTCACGGTCCTAATGAACTTGTGAATTCAAATCCACACACACCCTGAGAATCCCAATTGTATGGTAGCACATGTACACGAATCCTCCGACTATAGGAATAAACATCCAAATTGGTGACACACTGGTGTGCCATAACCAATTTCAAGTCCAAAGGCTTTGGTGGAGGTTTTTAATTACCCCCCTTAGGTGAGGGTTCTAGAGGGATATGGTCTTTACATTGGTTACATGACAGATGGGTCGAAGGAAGGCATGTGCAGATTTTATCTTAGAGGGAAGATGTGCCTCATGCGAGATTTGTGGGGAACATTAATAGCTTAGTTTAGGAGAGATATGCTTGCACATGCTGAATATGACTTAGGAAATGGATCACCTGGGAAAAAACACTTTTGAGAGGCATTATCCTAGGCACCTTTGGTCTCTTTTAGTGTCCTTGGATGGATCTCACATAAGCCCCTTATTACGGGGAGGGGCCTCAAGCAGGTGGTTCTTCACTTAGGGGAGTAAGGTTCCTCAGGCAGGTGTCTTGTATTTTAGACTCTATAGGTAAATTCATCTCCCTTTTCCCCTTTAATTCGATCTTTTATTTATTTTTTTAGATCTATGTAGATAATTTATGGGGTCCTGGGTGAAGGGGTTGGGCGGAAAGAGCATTTTGGATTCTATCTATTTTTCATTGGTTCAAATGAAGATCCCAAGGGTCCAATTTATAGAAAAATAGGAAACTCTAGTCAAAGGAGGTTTCCCATGTAGGTCACGAGATATGGTTCTTAGCATACATGTATTGTGTAGAGTTTTCCTATCCCCATGGGGCCACACATGGGGATGTAAGGGCCTTCTAACGTGCACGAGTTTCCATGCAATGTTCGGCTAGTTAAAGAGCCTTGATTCTCCTTAGGAGTCTTTATAGAATTAACCTAGTTAATGTTATTTTGTTTTTCTATGAATACCTTTTAAAAAAATTAGATTTAAAAAAATCACCCCACATGATTGGATCTGATCAAAAGAGTAGTATATAGTCCCAAGGTAGAAGAGGGAAATGATTGTGGAGCAAGTTTCGGTGAATCATGAAGGTCTTCGTTACATGTCATCCATGGTGGTTCGGTGTGCAGGTCGGCAGCCCATGCCGGGTGCGTAGGTCCGCTGTGCAGTTCTTATGCACAGGTACCTGACATAGGCCAATTGAATATATTAATATAGTTGGTCACTTTTTTATTTTCCTCTCATTTTGGACTCGTGATTTTCACTCTCACTTCATAGATATTCGGCTTAGATAAGCTATGCTTCCATTTCATAAAATTCAGAAGATGAGTTTCCAAAGGTATAACCCCATGAGAGACAGTGATGTGTTGATTTAGATCTAGTTGAGTATCTTTTTTGAAGGGCCTGGTTTAGGGGCATCTATTCCAGTTCCACCAACATTGATTTGTAGAGTTGAGGCTATTTTCTAGGGATGGGAACAAGGTGACTCGCTGAGATCACTTGTTCTATATTATGTCTCTACCTGTGAGAGAGGCTCTAAATATGATTTGGATGCTCCAGAGGATTTCTATCCTCTGATACTTTTTGTCTGGAGGGATGTTTAGAAGATAATCAGGGATAATCCTCTTAAATAAAATCCACCATGACTCTAATTATTCCTATTAAAGCATGCCATATTGGTATATTATAGATTTAACTATCATGATATCTTTGACGTGGTGATGGATACCATCCCACAAAGGTAAGAGGAGTGAAGGTCATAGAATTACTAGGTGTATATGGATGGAAAATTTGAGGAACACATAAATTACATAGTCCATGATGGGGCTAGCCACTATAAAATGTTGGAGGAGTACCAAGACCACATCGATGAGATGTCTCTTCAAATAATGATCCCCAATGAGGAATTAAATTCCTCAAGGGAAGAGGATGTTCATCTCTACCACTCCTTGGAATGGGATATAACATGAAAAAGAGAAATGGTTGGTGAAAAGTAGGAGAAGCTCAATAAATATATAAAGGCTATTATTGTATAAACGACTGAGCTTTGAAAAAATGTTGAGATTAATCAGGGTACAATATTACTATCCAAATCATATGTTGAGGATAAAATATAAATTTTTAAGAGAGGATCTATCATGTGGTTATTAACCTATATTATGAAATATAAATGAAATTAAATGAAAAGTATTTTTTCTTCTCACTAGTTCTTATATTCCCATCCTTATCATACTTGTAATACAATACCGAAAAATTACTAATTTGAATGAATTTAATTATTTTATATTTAAAATGACCTTGATTAACGATTACACGAATTATATACTAATCCATGGGTCCAAGTGAGTGTAGTTCAAATTTTTCTAAGGTTATATAAACAAACATGCAATCTTCCAATTATTTTTGCTAGCACCACAACTTTTTCTTATGTATGATATAAAGGAGACTTAACGGATCAGATTTGGATTTTTCTTACACCACAATTTTCATGTTTTCAATATAAAAATATTTGTTCATTTTTTATTTTTTATTTATTTATTTTATCCTAAATCACATGGAGTTCAAGTATAGTGGGCTAAGACATGAATGGTTTCCAGAGTTCCCTTTGATGGTTTTTAATCTTGTGAGTACTATGTCTCTTTTTTGGGTAGTTTAAAGTCATTAAAGATGAACATGTGAGGCTACTGTTTTAAGTCAAACATCTTTGAACTAATGATTTGAAATGGTGAACAAAAATATTATTGTGGGATTAAAATGTTTTCATATTCTTTAGATACCCAATGGGGAACTACGGTTTCCGAATCTAAAATATGATTCCTCAGAATAGATGAGGTCTCTACTAAGGATGAAGTTATAATTGGTTGAAAAAATTTATTTTTGGGATGTTTTATTGAAATAAAACTGGGGGTTATTGTTGTATAATATGGAAAATAATTCCTCAGGACCACATAAATTTTTTTGAAGGCCTCTATCTTTCCATTAGTCACTGCATGATAGTGGGATGAATGGTTGGATTTGATACTGTACTCTTGTTGTTGCATTCCCACTTCAGTAGAGAATAAATTGGTGCCTTTACCATCAATATTATATGAGGGACACTGAATCTAGTATCATATTATTGATTTTATGAAGCCATCAATTTTTTTGACCCTGACTTTTTTGAGGGGTATCACCTTAGCCCATTTGAAGAAGAAATCAGTAGTTGTTAACATTTATTGAATTTATTTTCCATAGGTGGATGGTATGTCCCCATAATATCCGTAACCTATATAGAAAATGTCTATGAGTATTTAGTTGTATGTACAAACTATCAGGGTTTTTGGATGAATTTGGCATGAACCTAGCAAGAATGACATTTCATGGTGTATTTTGTGCAATCCTGCATCAATGAATGCCATAAGTATCCATGTATTTGAATTTGATCATAAATAATATATCATAACTAGTGTTCACCACATTATCTCTCATGTAATTAGACCATAATAGCCATGGACACTTTTCATTTGATACAATTAAGAAGGAATCCCTCAAATCCACATTTATAGAGAACTTTCTAGTGATTTGGGTTATCAAAAAGAGTGAAGTTGATTGCCTGCCACTAGATTTTCTCCTTTCTAGATCTATTTAATGGAAGTAATTAATTTTAGAGGTATTACAAGATGAAAATAATCCATCCTGTGGTAGAACCATATGGATTATGGATAGTCCTGGCGTCGTTGATCTCATGCATTTTGACTTGAATAAAAGTTGAGACCATTCAACAATGGTAATGTTGATGATTATTTTGTACCAATTTTAATCTTCTAGATTTTTATCATAATTCACTAATGCATCATCATGGGAATTATATGATCACATGAAATGATTAAATTTTGTTTTTGAGGTATAATCTACCATTAACACTTGTACACAATCAAGCAGGGGGAAAACTCTACTTTTATAATGTTGTAATCCCAGTTGATCATTTTGATTACCAAATATGAATCACCTCTAACCTCCAGTTGGTCCATCAGTATTGGGATTTCCTATTACAAGCCCAAAATAAGGGACTAATATTATGCCTCATTATTTGTATATCCTTCTGGAATCATGATAGAGTAAGGTAAAACTACCTTCCTTGATGAAATGGTAAAAACCCCTATCCCAAATTTTTTGATTTTATTATCTTATATTCTATTCTCCTGTTGGGATCCTAGATGTGCCATCAAAATAAATTTCCCATGTTTGTGGGTCATCTTTAATATAAAATACCTCTTAATCATTTAGTTCCTTATTTAATGACATTGCTTCTGAAGATGGGTGTTCATCCAAGAAATAATCCATGGCCTATCCATTGATAGTTTTCTGAGGATCAAATTGTAAATAATACTACTAAGGGATAACCACCAATGATTCCAAAGGTCCTATCAACATACGGTGTCAGAGATTATATTTGATCAAGTTATCTCAAGATACTATTTGGTACTTTTGGTGTTGTAGGTTGTGCCTCAGTTTCTACACCACAAAGATTAGTTCTAGATAGATCTTCTCGATATATGAATAATTTGTTTTAGAATAGATCAGTTCAACAGAGGTAATAAATATTTTTTTCAATCCCAACATAATTCTTTTGTGAAATGAAGGAACCTAGATATCACTTTAAGGATGTAACATATAGGATGATTGGATTTACTTCAATTGGTGGAATTAAAACCAATGCATTAGAGTGTTATTTCATAAGGGTTTAAAATGTCTTCTGGATGTTTCTAGTCCACTGATATGTGACCCACTTTTTCATTAGTCTGGTTAAGAGTATGACATTTCATGCAAGTTTGTCTATGAAGAAACATGTATAGGGAAAATTTCATTCAATTCCTCTCAACTATTTGAGGTTTAAATGAGGTTACATACTAACTATGACCTTTCATTCTTTGGGAAACCTTTTATTTCATGATGGTGTACACAAAATATGAGAAACCGTCCTAAGGTTACCCTAAAATAACAATTTAAGGGGTTCATCTTCGGGCTATTCTATCACAGCCTGCTGACGATGGACTCTAGGTCAACTATTTTTTGTAACTATGTCAGGATTTTACAACCATCTAATCAGTATAACACTCGTTAAACTTCCCAATAAAGGTTTTAAAGATGTGACGCATGACATGTTGGTATGTGTAATTAATTTTCTTCAATATTAAGGCAATTACCCGATATAAAAATACTCTATGGGTGGATCTAATGGCTATATCTTCTTCATATTATGGAACCATATATATTTGGTTGTACCTTGAATATCAATCCATGAGGGAGAGGTCTTGAAAAGTTTCTATATCATCAATTAGGAGTTGTATTATTAGAATTGGGATTTAATTCTTCAACCATCGCTGGTTGAGATCTATGAAGATGATGAAGACTATTATTTGATAATTTTTCTTCTTCATAGGAATATTGTTGGCTAGAAATTTATGATATTGTACCACTTTTATGAATTCATCCTTGATATGTTTGACCACTTTAGCCTAAATTTTAGAGGCATGAGTTAGGTATGTCCTTCTGGGTTCCTTCTTGTACAATTAATGGTATTCTATAAAACCCATGTGATGGGTAGACACTTAGGGGTCAAGGCCTAAAATTTAAATGTATTTATCATAAATCATGTAATGTTTTTGTTTTAGGAAGGAATTATACACTTAATATTCCTCAGGAGTCATGGATGCACTAATCTATGTGGGTTATGGATCTTCCTATTTACCAAGATTTATCTCCTTGACCTCATCAACAGTGGTAGAGATGCCTTCCTCAAACGCATGAGATGAATACCTAAGGTATTTTTATTATTCCTCTTCCTCATGAATTACCCCATATATCCATCATGAGAAGTAGAAGATGAAACAAATTCCTTGGATGGATGAGAGGAATCACTGTTTAGACATCTGATAGATGGAGAAACCATTTCTGAATCAATTAATTATGTGCGGCCTTTTTGAAGCTCTGAAGGGGAAATGAGGGACTGCGAATGATCCTCTTCATGTACTCCTAATGGAATATAAATGTATTCCTTCTATTATAATGAAATCAGGAATTAATAGAGAATAAGGGATAGGATGAATATATTTTCATCTAGGCTTTTATTATTTCTTGGAGTGATGAAATCTTCTCGAATGCTATCAGGCATAGTTTTCAAAATTGACATTACTGAAGCTTCTGAATGTATGGTTTATTTGGACCCACCTCATTGATTTAATTGATTGGGAGAATGTACTATGTACTATGATTTTTGAAGTTATTGGCTAGAAACATCTCCAAACCAATTGGGGAACTGATATGAGTGACAATACCATCCATGGATTGTTTTCCTTCCTTATGGTTGAATCTTATGTCAATATAATGCGACTCACTGGTTTTGATTGGGAATTTGTCACCATATAATGTAAAAATTTATCCATTGATGAAATATTTTACGCATTGGTGATATGATGAGGTAATGGCCACATATTTATGTAGCCAAGGTCTTCCCAATAAGTCATTGAATGTTGTATCTTTCCGAACAACCATGAATTCTGAATTTGACACAAGATCCCCGAACTGATAACCGAGTTTGATTTCACTGTGAGGGTTTTTATAATTCTTGTCATTAACCTATAATATTAGGTTAGAGGGGAAGATGAGATTCATTAACACCTAGTTGACCAATAATTCATATTGAAATAGGTTTACTCATGATCCATTGTCAAAGAAGGTTCATTGGATATAAACACCATTTATCTAGATAGATATATACAAGGGTTTGATGTGTCCCTATATGATGGATTTCTCTTCCAAACATATGATATATATGAATGTGTGAAATTCTAAAGGATCACTATCTACATGATATAACTTAGTATTCTCAACCTCAACTTCAAAGTCCCAAGTGATGATCAAGGCTTCGATAAGTTCTTTCTGAAATTTTTTTAGTATACTAAGGGATTCCAAAATCGACAACATAGCTAGTACCAAGGATAGTTTCTTCGTAACATTATATTTATGATCCAAATGTATACAATTCCTAGTATGTGTATATTATTTCATAGGAACATTGGGGGGTCAATGTTCTTGATGTAGATGGACCATCCCTCAGAATATGAGCAGAAGGTTCTTCCGCTCATGGTGGATTATGCTGGCAAGGTCTACCTATGCGTTGAGGTTGATCAGGTGATAATGTATCCTCTAGCTGATCTTCTAGGATGATCGTATTAAGAAAACATTACATGTATGTAAAAACCTCATTGTTCCTATTGATCTAACTGGATATCTCCCCCTTGAGTTTGGGCCATGTATCTAGTTTTAGAGAAGGAGTGATTAAAGTAGTGATTCCTAGAATGACCACATCCTCCCCTATATCATTGTTGACACTCCATTCTGTCACAAGGTCTAAATGAATGAAAAGGGAAATACCATGATCCGAAAGTGATTCATCCTTTGAAGAAACATAAAAAATTGACGAAGGCATGAACAAAGATTCATTTGCACTTGGGTCGCGCAAGTTCCACCAAGGTCGCACAAGTATACTTGTGTGCCGCCCAATGGTCACGCAGGTGACTTGCGTGCCCTATCTGAATTTCGCCCAGGGTCTTCACCAGCCTATAAATACCCCCTGGGGGCCCCCCTTTCAGGAGGAAAAATTCTAGAAACTCAAATTTGATCTCTTGGTGCCCTAGTCTCTTCTCAACACTTCCGAATACTTATAAGGTAATTTCTAACCTATAACGGATGATCTAAAGAGGGGGAGTAGGGCCTATGAGTTGAAACTCATCGACACTTGCACACCTATGTGGCCAGCCCTTAAGGGAAATGGCCACACTTTCACGCCACCTTACCCCTTCAACAGAACTTTCACACCACCCTTATGGAAGCCCGTATGGATAATACTAAGGGCTTGAGCCAAGTCTCTCCCAAGTATAACCTTAAGGGTTGACTATCGTGCAAGTACCCATGTGTCACGCAGGTACACCTACGCGACCATGACTTGCACACCCACACAGGACTTGCACTCCCCTCTCTTTTGGGGTGCCCTTCTTGACCATTTCACCTCTTTTATGCTTATCCACCTCTCCTATTCAAGAATTAACCCTCAAAACCCTCTTTACAGCCATTTATGGCATGATTCCTTTGTTGGAATCCTTATCTAAAAGGAATTATGTGGAAAAACTCTAAAAAACTAGTGATTTACACATCTTTATGTCACTAAGGTTAGAGATTTCATTCATTCAACCTCATCCTTTAAAGATGAGAGAATCCTTAACATGGGCCTTCTTTTCAGAAGTAAGCCCCAATCCAAGTTCTCTTAATTTGGGCATCCTCCTTAGGAATATGCCCCGGTCATAATTTCCTTAACTTGGGCTTTTTTTCAAGAGTTAGCCCAAATCCCTTAATTCTAAAATTCTCTTAACCTGGGCCTCCTCTTTAAGAGTAAGCCCCAGTTTTGAAATCCCTTTAACATGGACCTCCTTCTCATGAGTAAGATCCAGTCTTAAATTCTCTTAACCAGTCTTAATTTACTTTTGATTTTGGGCTTCCTTATCAGGAATAAAACTCAATCATATGTCCCTCCTAATTTGGGTATCTTCCTCAGGAGTAATCCCCAAGTTAGAGTATCCAAATCTCTATAAAAGCATATATATCTTTATGGACCCTGTTCCCAGACTTCTTCTTTGAAATAAGTCCCGATCTCCATTTATTTGGGTATTCATACATACATAATCCCCACATCATTTCTTATGATCGCATCTTTTGTGGCACAATTGTCTGGTTTCACAAATACCTCTTGTTTGTCACACCGAGCATGACTCACGTGAGCTTAGAGTGTAAAAGTAATCATGACATCTTTCATTGATCCATCAAATCATGCATAAACATCATATTCTCTTACTTGAACTATGTGGGTTACGATTCCTTTTCTAAATAATGGATATGTAGGTAGCCCATCTGTGGGTACGATCCCAACTCTGAAATAATACATGTCCTTCTAAATGACAATAAACTTCAAGTGCACCACTGAGTGGCTTTAAAACCATTATGGTCATCATAATGACCAAGAGAATTTTATATAATTTATTAAAGGATACCATTGAATAAGAATATCTAAAAAATATAGATGATTCCCTATCTATGAAGAACCTCAAATACATATAAAAGATCCTCTAAATTTCCAACATATCAATCATTGATTGTCATATCTTAAGGAAAGATCATTTTATACATGGTAATTTAATAAGGATTCATGAACATAACTTAAATCTATAAGGAGAGTCCTAGAGTAGACAATAATTCCCCTCAAAAGGTGTGATGAGCCCGACCTCCCATCCTCTCGACCAATGAAAATTCTCAAGCCTTATCAGTTCACAACTAATGAGCACCTACCTTTGGAAAGTAGGTCCAAATGCATATATAATCATTGGATGTTTGATGTTCTACAAACAAACCCATTAGAAACTGCTTGGAATGTTTGAAACTTAAATAAATGAGGTCATCCCCAATTATAGAGGAAACAAAAAATGGTGAACCCGACGTGAATCCTTAACCATGTTAAAATGATATTTTACATATTTTTTTAGTCCCCTATTTAAATTCAATGAGAGGGCCCACAAGACAATCAATAACATATATGCTTATCCAAGATATGTAGTGGCTGGACTTATCTTGATTACATCTGTTATATCAAAAAGGAACTCTTTTTCAAGATCTTCTGCCTTACAGAAATGGATTCTATTAACTTCACACTCGTGCATACTTATGCTGCGAATACTTCGGCTGTGAATGCCTCTGCTGCTACTCCTACTGGATCATTGTCCGCTCTGAGGATGAAATCACCTACTCCGCATCTTCAACGCTGGGTATCAAATGTGCTGGTTAAGGAGTACCATCAAAATGGTACTATTTCGACTCTGGATGCCACTCAACAAGCCCTCCAAGTCAATAATTCACCCTGGTCATCGGGACAGTGACGACCAATGATCAAGAAGCAGGTGGTGCCAACCACCGTCTCCAACTGTTTCGGGTCCTTATCCCTAGAATGCAATCACCAATCCCTCCCATATTCTGTGGAGGTGAATGAGCAGGTCCCTCAAGGCCTTAATTCAAGGAGACGAGAGTCCTTCTCAAAATATCACATCAACAATCACCGCCAGACTCGTGCGGCTGTGCACCCTGAACATGATGAGGGTATCATCTCCAGGCATTCAGCTTAGGTTCCTCGAACCCGATCAGGCAAGACAAACCACCAGAGGCAAAATCCGGTCAACAGTGAGTAGGTTCTATCTCTGAAATCTCTGGAGAAGTCCACCAACCTAACTCGGTGGCAAGCAACAAGCGGGCACACACACCCGTCCCTTTTAATTTCGCTGTCCAGCAGACTCGTTTGGAAGTAGCACGCCAATCCCGCCAGGAAATTCTGGAAGAGTACTATAGACAAGAATATACATATGTTTATAAATCATCTACTAGTCAGTAGGCTCGTCTGACTACATACGATGAAGCCCGCCAACCAAATGTGTTGACAACTGGTAAACAGGCACATACACCGGCTTACACTCATCAATCATGCAAGCAGCCTCATCTGTCAGTATTGAAGGAAGATCATCAACCACTTTCGGCAGAGTGCAATCAGTAGGCACATACACCTGCTAGTATTGATCAAGCCTACCAACAGTCTCATTTGGTAGCATTCGGAGAAGTTAGTCGGAAAGCTCCGGTGACAAACAGGAGGCAGACTAAACTCTCTTCCCCCACACTTGAGTACTGTCAGAATTCACTGACAAGAAAAGGAGGACAAGAGTAGGCACATACACCTACTCCAATCATGGAATGGACGTACATCCCTGTTCCGGCAGCTGAAGTCACCAAGCACATTCTGTCAATGGTGAAAGAGTAGAAGCCAATCCCTGCTCATATTCTGGATGCCTGCCAGGATATTATAATAGCTTTAGGAGAATCTCAGGTAAAGACACATAAATCTATCCCTACCAGTGGATTGAAACATCAACAGTTCACTCCGAAATAGACCCACACCTTTGTTCCAGTCCAAGATGGTTATGGGGCGTACTACCCCATATCATACGGACAACCATGTCAGGAACATACACCTGATTTGAGTGGAGATAATCAGCCTCTCCTGATTATTTCTCCTGAGCAGGCACATACACCTTACTATAATAACCACTTTCGTCAACAAGTGGTTCTTAGAGTGAGTAAGAAGGTGTCGAAGAAGAATACCCGCCCAGTATAGTCAAGAAATCAAGAGCCAATATATAACAAGGCCTTACTTGATATTGGAGTTCTTGATGCCCTCAGACAATTATCTGTTACAACTGAAGATTCTACTATCTCAGTTCCCAATAGTGGGAACATTAATTCCGAAGGTCTTCATCAGACACTTACTCATGAAGGCTTGATTCTTGACAATTCGTTCGATCTCAAAGTTTCATCTTCAAATGAGATCCACAAAAACCCTCTGTGTGGACATAAGACCAAGGAGAAAGATATTTCATCTTTTTCTATAACCCACCATGGTGGTCCTCCCCATGATGATGAATTTAGATGCAAAAGTCCTCTCCGCGGTTATAATGCACATTGCTGGGAAAATGCTCCAATGGAAAATGTAATGACAATAAATCCCTCTTATCTTAAGGCACATGAAAATGTGAAGCCAGTCATGTATGATGCTTTATCATTAGTAGTTGAAATACTTTCTCAATCAGAAGATATCCCGAGGTGTAGGTCATTCTCCGAACCACCCTGGGTCATTCATCTTTTAGTTTGATCAGTGAATTATCTACCGATCTTATTGAATATGATGAAGCAACAAAGAAGCACCAGCTCTGGTCTAATCAGGTATACAAATCTTCATTGAATGATAAATAAGAAGTACTGAATATGGGGAAACAACTGGCGAAAGGTGAAGTACCAGTCATGTTTTGGCCTTCAGTTGACTCTCAGCATGACATTAAAAAAATGGTGATGGAAGATAGAATTCTTGATATTCATCTCAACGTATGGGAAACTCTTTTTCATTTGAAAAAAAATATTATTTTATGATGAATATGAAAATCATGTCAATATAATAGGAGGGTTACAACCCCAAATTGATTTTTCATCTCTCTCAGTTTCTCGATATCCGAAGGTGGAAAAGCAGTAAGGATCCCTTCATCGTTCATGCCTTGGCACACTAAGAATATTGCACCAGTTAATTTCCAATGCCCCATCTGGTATTCATATAAGAGGATGGGGTGTTCACGGAGCACTACATTTCACTGTTCTCTCCAGTCAACAAAGCCCGCCGAAAATGGTCTCATGCAATGTTATTTCCCATGGTCGGCAACAGTCAATTGGATTTGTTTGTAATCAAAGGCTTTCCCAAGAACAGGCCTCAACTAGTTATTCTCAAAATCAAGCATACAAAGAAAAGTTGTTGAATTACTCCTGCATTAAGCAAACTAGAATATTGAACCGGCCTCTCATTTGGATCAAGCACATAATCAAGTGACAGAGGTGTCAGAAATAATCCAATGGTCTTTTGAGCCGGGGGATAAAAGTGGTTGTAGGATGATGCATCCAGCCAATTTCCAGACTAAAGTCCGCAAGATCAAGATAGATTACAAGAAAGGCTTAGATATAACATTTTAAGAACCACCCCAGCTCACCAGGATGGGGAATCTTTTAACTCAACCCTCCGAATCAAAAAATAGGATTCGAGGAGTTGAAGAGGAACAACAGGAACAGCCCTAGTCCACTGGACAAGGGACTATTTCAAATCATCAGTCTCTCCCTCAGAGAAATTCAGTCTTCTCTCGATTAAGGAAGAAGCCACAAGAGGAACGAAGAACCAAATTATCAGAAGATTCCCTCAAAATTACGGTTCATAAAGAAGTTCATGAGGGATCGAATCAACAAAAGGAAATGTCCCATCAGGGAGATGGAAGAAGACATTATCACAGAAATGCTGATAGAAGGGATGCAAAGCATTATGCATCAATTAATGTCACCAATGTCGTTGTCACTGATCCACCAGATGAGGCTCACTCAGAGGGATCAGATGAAGAGATTCCTACTCAAGAAGTTGTATGCACAGACACAAATGAAGAAGGTGTGCGTACACGAAATCAAAGGCTTACCCAGAATCTGGGTAATCCTTTATGTAACCCACTTCCCCCTCTCCAAAAGGGATCCAACAAGGGGAAAGGAAAGAATCAGGTTACGTGCCCTTCCTCTGGAGAATGCCAATCACTCTCACTAGTGAAAATATTTTCACAACAAGAGAATGAAATAAAGGAATTGAGGAGGTTGAATGCAGAACTACTTCAGGGTAGTCTTCCTCCTAAGCGTGCTATAGTTAGTCAGACAGGGGAATTTGTTGTGGCTACTGATATGGATCAAGAATATCCTCCTTTATCAGTACACCCTCACAGATCTAATCCTATGGGTCAGACGCAACTGCAATCAGCAGTTCTACAATTAGTAACAATACCAGCCACCACATCTGTCCAAGCTCCAGTCATTGCACCTATTCAGGTCCAAGATTAGCCCGATGTTTCTCAAAGGTTAATAACTACTATTGAGTCATTAACATCTCGTTTGGAATCTATGGAGGGAAAGCGTGCTCAAATTCAACTAGAAAAGTGATCTTATCCTAAATGGATTGATGCAATTCCTCCCCCATAAAATTTTTCAAGTACCACATTCCAAATCTTTAATGGTTCCGGAGATCCAGAGAAACACTCAACACATTTGTTTCTCGTTGTGATCCTATTATGGGAACCCCTCAGCAACAGGAAGCAGTTAAGCTCAGGTGTTTTTTACAGTCATTACAAGGGCCTGCCTTTGTCTGGTACACAAGATTCCAATCCCGGTCAATTACTAGATGGGAGGATATCCATCAATGATCCCTTCTTCATTTTAGCTCAACGTTGCCAATTTTTTATATTAAAAATTGTAAGCAAAGGGAAAATGAAGTGGTTTTGGATTTCATTGCTCGCTGGAAGGGATTAACGTATTCCCTGAGCTTAGTAGTCCCTCAAGAGGAATTGTTTCCAATCTGTGTGGAAAATTTGCGTGATGAGTTGAGCACATTGTTGATCCCTGTGAAATACACATGAGGGTTTCGAGACCTTACTTCGATCACTCAATAGATTGAAGATTCTCTTATGAAGACTAAGGATAAAACTCATGTAACTCTATCTGCTCTAGGAAGAATAATGGGTTGAGTAGAGACTACTACAGTTATGCTAAAACAAGCACATATACCTGCTTCTACTTCAAAACCTTCATCTTCTCAAAGGGCCCCGCCTCCTGAGCATTAACAATAGAGGCCGTTTCGTCAAGATGATCAAAGAGATAAAAGACGAAAATAATTTGAGGATTTGAAGAGAAATTTTTACTCTTTCCGAAATGAACAAGTTACTTACTAGTTAATTTTGGCTCTGGAAAATAATTTTTTCCAATTTCCAAGGCCCAAAAGGCCAAACAAGGAAGGAGATGAAGATCGTCCCAATTATTTCCCGTTTCATCAAAGGATGTGGAATCCCATCCAGGAGTGTTTTGTATTCAAGGATCTCGGACAAAAAATGGTTGACTCGGGACAAGTCAAATTGAAAGGTTCTTCAGCTCAGGTAGCATGTGTTACTGTTACAAATCCAGAGGAAGAACGTGAGTGGCAGGAAGTCAAAAACAAAAATGAGAAAAAATATGATGATTGGATGGTACAAAAAATGATCAGCTGAACTCATTCCATTTTGCGAACGCAATTGAAGAAACCAATTGCGTCTTCTGCTATGAATGCCATAGAAAACCCCTCTTTATCAGAGGGAAAATCCTCAAAGAAAAGACATAATTCAATGAAAGAGGAACAATCAAAAGAAGATGAAATTGTGTCAAAGCCCATGTTTTCGTTGACTTTGGAAGATTTTATTCCATATACGTCGAAGCCACGGGCACCAATTCATCAAACAACACAGCCTAAATTAGCTAATCAGGAAGAGTTTTCATCTGATGAAGAGTTAATCTTTGGTTTTGTTAATATGATTCACTTAACAGATCCTTATTCCAGTTGCAGTTTTCACATTGATGAGCCTGGGTTCCCTGTATCAAATAGAGGAATCAGAGGAAGTTCCAGAGGCTCAGGGTATAGGGGAAGACATGGATCTTTTAGAAGCCACTATTCAAATTCTACCCCTGCTAGAACTGTGTATGTGGTAGAAACTCATGGTAGATACCTTCAACAAGCTCAACAAGAACAAGAAAATTCTTCCACCAATAGCAGATTCAGTCCTGGCATAATTATTCTAGAAGATCGGTTGGAGGTTCCACCTTCTTTTCCTCAGAATGTAAATAGACCTAATTGGTCTAATATTCTGAAGCCAGGAGTATTACCAACTCCTACCCCAATATCTACTTCCAAAGCATCAACTTCTAAGGTACCTGCGAAACTACATGTTCCCATTGGAAAACATAGACCATTGGATCAAAAGTATGCTGTATTGAAACCCTTGTCTCAAGTACCAGTCATGTTATCAATTCTGGATGCCTTGAATTTATCAAAGGATCTTCGGGAGGCACTCATCGGGGCTTTGTCATGTATTCAAGAGTTTTAAACTGCAATTGTTGCGGCTAAAGCCTACCATGTAGAGAATAATCCTGTAGAATTCCATGTAGTGATTTCTTTCACAGATGAAGATGAAGATGATGTCGTGCATGGACATAGTAGACCTTTGTACTTATCTAGAATGTTCAGTGGTGTACACATCTGAAGAGCATTCATTGATAATGGTTTAGGAGTCAACCTCATCCCCATTCGTACACATCGTTGATTGGGCCTCACGGAATATAATTTATCTCCTTCTACTATGATGTTACAAGGATATGATAAAAATTAACAAGAACCACTGGGTGAGATTACACTCCGAACTCATTTTGGAGATCTTGTATCCAATTTAGATTTCATGGTTGTTGATCAAGACTCATCCTTCAACATCTTTCTTGGAAGACCCTGGCTACATCAACATGCGATTATCCCATCATCATATCATCAATGTCTCAAATATTGTTTAGATGGTCAAATTGGGACATTGTTTGGTGATAAGGCCATGTTTAAGACATGTCAATCTCAATACATTGAGGCAGAATTCTATCACCTGAAGGGAAAGGAGAAATCCACAACATGGGAGATTACCAAAGTTAATGCTCCATTTTGTTTGGAAAAGATTCCGATAAATCAATTTACACATGTGAGTATAGATTATGTGTTTCCTATCAGTCAAATTGATATGATAGACCCAAATCAAAATACTCTTATGGAAACTTCCATAATGTCGATTATGACAATCAAGTCAGACAACATGGGAGAAATTGGTGATTCACCAAGTAATGATGAAAGCTCAAATGGGGATGTCTTCATTACATCTGCTGAAATACAACAAGTCTATACTTCACCAACCAGGCTAGAATAATTTATAACAATGTCAGAGGTGAATGATGATGTCGATTCTCAATCCATCATCTCCTCTTTAATACCCAATAATGACCCTTCATCATCAATCGGGTCAGAAATGGAAGCTTCTTCTTCATGATGTTCAAATTTTAACATCTCTTCTTATCAGGGAAGTTCTACTTCATCATCTACTATGAAAGTCGAAACAAAAGAAATAACACATATTGAAGAAGAAGAGGAAGATCTTGTGGATGCTCCTCCAGCATTTAAAGAGGGTATCTATACCACTGTGGATGAACTCAGAGAAATAAATCTGGGTACAAAAGAAGATCCACGCCCCACTTTAATTAGTGCGGCCATGACTCTTGAAGAGAAAGAGATGTATATTTCATTTTTAAAGAAAAATAAAGATATATATTCTTGGAACTATATAGAGATCTCAGGGCTAGATCCTGTTATTGCCACTCATCGTTTGGGTTTTCTAGAAGAACATCGAGGATTCAAACAAGCCGCAAGAAGAACACACCCAAATTATGCTTCCAAAATTGAAGCTGAAGTGGATAAGCTTATCAAAGCTAACTTCATCAGAAAAGTTCAATATCCCAAATGGTTGGATAATATTATCCCTGTGAAGAATAAGAATGGACATATTAGTGTTTTCATTTATTTTAGAGATCTTAATCGTCATTTTCCTAAGGATGATTTTCCAGTTCTGATTATGGAACTCTTAATTGACGCAACATCTTGATATGAAGCACTTTCCTTCATGGATGGATATTTCGGGTATAATCAAATCCTAATGGCTCCAGAAGATGAAGAATCTATAACCTTTAGAGCCCCTCAGGGTGTGTTCTGCTATTGGGTAATGCCCTTTGGCCTAAATAATGCAGGTGCAACATATCAGCGTGCTATGAATCGTATCTTCAAACCCTTTTTAGGGAAGTTTTTTTAATGTTATGTGGAATATTTTGTTGTTAAATCTAGGAAACGTTCTAATCACTTGGCTGATTTGGATGTAATATTCCAAAAACTTCGGCTACATAATTTGAAGACGAACCCCTTAAAATGTGCTTATGGGGTAACCTTTGGAAAATTTCTCAGCTTTGTTGTGCGCCATCGTGGTATCGAAGTCGATCCTGAGAAGACAAAGTCAATACTTGGTATGTCACCTCCTTGAAATTTAAAATAATTTAGAGGAATTCAAGGACACGTAGCCTATTTTCGGCATTTCATCGCCAATTTGGCAAGAAAAATTTTACACTTCACCAAATTGATGAAGAAGGGAGTCACTTACGAGTGGACTGAAGAATGTCAAGAAGAATTCGATGTTCTTAAGAAGTATCTCTGGAGTCCACCGATATTTATGCCACCTGTTGAAGGAAGACCACTTATTCTCTTTGTGACCGCTTTAGAGTGATCATTGGGTGCCTTTCTTGCGCAGAAAAATGATGCTAGGAATGAAAATAGCCTCTACTATCTCAGTCAGACAATGCTTGAAGAAGAAACCCAATATTCAAATATTGAGATGTGCTGCCTAGAATTAATCTTTGTAGTTCAGAAGTTGAGACACTACCTTCAACATCATGAGGTCCAATTGGTATCTCGCAATAACACTCTCAAATTAATACTTAGTCGTTCAATGCTTACAGGATGTCTGGCAATATGGGTAGTTATTTTTCAGCAATTTAATATTCAATATGTGTCTCAAAAGGAAATAAAGGGCCAAGATATATCTGATTTTCATGCTGAACACCCTTCAGTGGAAGATAAATATCTAGATATTTAACTTCCTGATGAAGAAGTCTTCTTTATTCAAGATAGTCTTCATACATGGGAAATGTACTTTGATGGTGCTTCCAGAAGTCCAACAGGGAGGAAAATGGAAAATCCTAAATTCAACAAAGATGGGTTAGGAATTGTGATCATTTCTCTAGAAAAGGAAGTGTTACCCTCTTCCTTCTCATTGTTGGGAGGCGGTACAAATAATGAAGTGGAATTCCAAGCTCTCATCATAGGCTTGGAGTTGGCACTTCAAGCACAAGTGAATCACTTAAAGGTGAAATGTGATTCAGACCTGGTAATCAAACAAGTCAATGGGGATTATGCAATCAGAAAAGAAGAGTTAATCCCTTTGTATGATTACATCAGATATTTAATGGTGGAATTTCCAATGGAACTGACATTTTCTTATGTCCTGAGATCAAAAAATGCCCAAGCTGATGCACTGGCTAATATAGCTACAGCTCTGGCAGATCCAAATCGGGACGAGGCAACCATCAGTATTTCCCACCGTCGTACAATTTCACATTATGTTAAAACCAGAATAGAGGAAATCAATGAAATTGGTACAATTCCTGAACCATATGTACATACTACAGGATGGATGACACCTATCAGGGAATACCTTCAAAATTGAATACTTCCACCTAATAGAGCCGGGAAAGAAAAAGTCTGGAGATGTGTGGTCAATTTTTCTCTTTATGAAAGCTCTGATCACCTAGGAAAAATTCTCTACAAAAGAGGTTCTGATGGGCTTCTCTTCAGATTCATTAATGGTGAAGAGACAATGGCTATCATGAAAGAAGTACATGCATGAGTCTATGGTGCCCATCAGTCTAGACATATACTGTCTGATCAAATTCGAAGGCTTGGATACTTTTGGCGTTCAATGATATAAGATTGTGTTGATTTCACAATGAATTTTCATTATTTCCAAGTACATTCCATCTTCATTCATCAACCTCCAGAGTTGCTTCATACAGCTAAATACTCGTGTCCATTTTCCACATGGGGAATGGATGTGGTGGGACCTTACCATTTAGCTACAACCAAGCAGTTTAAGTATATTCTTACTGCTACTAACTTATTTTACAAATGGCCAAAGGCAATACCTCTCATTAAAGTTAGTTCAATAATCATTGTTAGCTTCATCAAGTATTACATCATTACCATATTTGGTGTCCCTCATACCATATTGACGGACAATGGCACCAACCTCTGTTCATCTGAGGTGAGGAAGTTGTATCAAGAATACAAAATCAAATCCAACCATTCCTCTTGGTATCATGCAGCAGCCAATGGCCATATAGAAGCATTCAACAAGACTCTGTCAAATATACTACAAAAGATTGTGGATAAAGATAAGAAGGCATGGCCCTATAAACTCTTTCATGCTTTATGGGCTTATCGGACCACCACCCGCACTGCAACGCGGTCAACTCCATATTCTTTGGTTAATGAAATAGAAGCAGTATTTCCCATTGAGGTTCAATTACCCTCGCTCAGAGTATCCATTTGTGATCATTCATCTAAAGATGAACAATCTCAAAAGAGATTGAATGAATTGTAACTGTTAGATGAGAAAAGATTGTGCACCCTGCACAACTTGGAAGTCTATCAGAATCTAATAGCATGAGCATTCAACAAAAAAGTTCATCTTCGTTCATTCATTTAGGGAGAATTGGTATTATTTCTCATAACTCCAATGATACCGGGAAAAGAAACCTCTCATGCTTGAACCAAAATGGGAAGGACCTTACTCCATACATAAGGTCTACTCAAATAGAGTTTATTCTTTAATCTCAATGAATGGAGAACTCATCACTACTCCAACCAATGCCAAATTTATGAATAATTATTTTGTATAAACACAAAATACATAATCCATGGTCCATGACATTAAACTATTTTCATTTTTTTTCCAACATGAAGTTAAACTGTGCCCCTATATTCATCCTACACAACGTTAAACTGTGTTGTCCTTGCTGCAAGACTTTAAACTAAATAGTCCCTTACATCCAGCAAGATGTCAAACTGCACCATCCACGGTCCATGCATATGACCTTCAACTATTTTCAATTATTTTTTCCAACATGATGTTAAACTGTATCGTCCCTTTTCATCCTACATGACGTTAAATTGTGTAAAAGTTCTTAATACATCCTATATGACGGTAAACTGTATTTTTTCCTTACTGCATGACATTAAACTGCACAGTCCCTCTTTTCGTCCAACATGACGTTAAACTATATTGTCCCCATCATCATAGTTACAGGACGCTAAATTGTATAACACCCTTATTGTCCAACATGATGCAAAACTGTGTTCATGTACAACATGACGTTAAACTATGTCCCTATATTTTTCCTACATGATGTTAAAATGTACTTCTCATTCATCCTAAATGACATAAAACTGAACAAATTCCATTAATACATCCTACATGATGTTAAACTATATTTTTTCCCTACTACATGATATTAAATTGTCCAGCACCAATAGTCCTCACTGCAAGACTTTAAACTGCATAGTCCCTTCATATGTTCTACATGACATTAAATTGTGCATCATTAAGGTTGTTCCTACCTCTTGTTTCTCACACCAAGTATGACTCATGTGAGCTTAGAGTAAACTTCAACCATAACACCCTTTCTGGGCCGCTAACCAAGCATAAGTCCCAACACCATTTTTTAGGTCATTGTTCTCAAAAAAAACTTGATCCCCAATTCATTCTTTAATCGAACTATGTGGACTCTGATCCTTGCCTTCTAGGATGGGTACGTAGGGAACCTCCCAAGGTTCATGCCCAAAACCAATCTATTCACATCGGTTCACCTCCATCTCATATGATGTTGATTCGTGAAGCCACCCCCAGAATCAATCTCTTCACATTGGTTCACCTCTGTCCTTGTTATATGACGTTAAATTGTACAACACTTTTGTCCTATACGACAATAAACTACAACATTATTTGAGACCCTCACCTGATAGGGAATCGTTATTTACATTTATCTCCATTCATGTTATATTCCAAAGACTATGTGCATACATGGAAATGCCTAAACCTTTTATCTTAGGTCAAACAATCATTGCACTAAAGTCCCCTTTTCACCCTTCACTTTTACAAAACTAATCAGTACAATGATCATTTTTAGAACTACGTACGTCTTGATTCCCATCCTTATGGGATACGTAGGAACGTTCAATTGTCCCTCGAACCCAGCCCCAATTATTTGGGCCTAACCCCAAATTTTACTTTCAGTCCCCTAGCTGAAAACTCCCCTTATGAAAACACACACTGTGTATTCATTATTATGGTCCGAGCTCTATGACCTTAAACTAATATTTCCTATAATTTCATCCCACATGACTTTAAACTATATTTTAAGAACTACGTATGGCTTGATTCCCATCCTTATGGGATACATACTAAAGTACAACATCTCAATTCAGGACCCGACCACAACATGATTATGGTTAGCATTGGTCTATGTATCTATTTCATGCATTGAACAAATGCCCATTTTTTATGTGTCATACTCCTAACCTTAAATACTTCCAGATCTCTATAACCCTTTTCTTGACTTCTGGTGATAAAATTTCCAATTTCTTGAGAGTTCTTTTTCTTGACTATGCAGCATGTGCCCTTAGGCGGCCTTGCATAAACAGTCCACATAACAGACTTGTCATCCAAAAGATGCTATTATTTGACTATGCAGCCAATTCCCTTAGGTGGCCCTGCATAATTCAACCCCCTAACGGGTTTTCCAAATAATTTTAACTTCATTATTTGGAAGAAAACCTCTTTTGTCTTTAGTTATCTTAACTACAATATGTAGGGATCCGTAAAAAATTACCATCCTTAACATATTTGTCCCATACTTTTTTTCATGATCTAAAAGTATTCAAGTCTATGGTTTATATTTCCCTTACCTAGGTTTGGGTCATACCTTCGTAGGAGTGACATTCATCCAGTTCATAGACGATCTTCTTTGGAAATATCTTCTCCATATTCAAATACCTCTCTCCATACAGCAAACTCTGTGCTTTGGAAAATTTGAATCTCCATAAACTTCCACTGGCTTTTTAGCAGTAGAAAAGTAAATTTTTGAGAGTTCTTTTTCCTGACTATGCAGCACATGCCCTTAGGTTGCATTTTATAAACAGTCTTCATAACAGAATTTTCAGACAATAGATTCTATTATTTGACTATGCATCCAATGCCCTAAGGTGGCCCTGCATAATTCAACCCCCAAATGGGTTTGTTAAATAATGGTAACGTCATTCTTGGGAACTACTTCTTCTTATCCCTTTTATCCCTTTTCATGTCATCCCCCAGATTCAAAATTTCTTAAGTCATAGTTTACATATTTTCCCTCATACTTGAGTGTGGTAATTTGTTTTCAGATAAATTGTGAAGGAATTGAGTCAATTATAGTCCATTCGGTCAAAGTTATTTTGACCATAAACATTATCTTTTTTATGTCTGACATGCATGACTTTAAACTGCCCACAAAAGACAAGGAAACTCTAAACAAAAGTCAAGTTCCTGCTCACTAAACATACATTTTGTATTATTTTAGGTAATATTGAGCAATTAAAAGATTCAAAGTTTGTATGGTTATTTATAATAATCCTAGAAAAAATCAAACTATGCTTACTAGGCCCATTGGATTAGTTAAAAATTTAAAGCAGTAGCAAAATAAAATGCAGTCACAAATGATTGAAGATGAAAGTATTATTCATTGATGCACAAGAGTTCGAAGGACATCCACAGATTGGAGTCTATTATCTTTTTTCAAGAATTAAAAAAGTCTTTCAACAAAACTATTCATTTGATTTACGGTATCTCGAGCTTCTTCAGCAGCCACCTGGAATTCATTCATTCAACTAGATACAATAAGAGATGTAGTGATACTAGCTCTTCTTGGAACAATTGTAAAAGGATGTTCTTGAGTGCGGTTTGAGAAAATTTTCTGCTGATCAAACAGTGGCTTTGTTTCTATCCAAGAGACTTGGAAGATGGATACATGGATTTGAGGAAGAAGCAATGGAAGCAAAGAACCATGGAAAATCAGAAACCTGCACACCTAATCCTATGTGTCTCACCTTTGAGCGCCGCCATTTTGCGCTCAACACTTGTTCTCTGAATCATTATTTGTTTTCTTCTTTATCTCAGAGTCACATCCTCATTTTTCATTCAGATCCAACTCTGAGGGTGGAATTTTTTTGATGCTCCTTTTCATCACAAAGTCTAAAAAACTGAAAAAATGGAATACCTTAGTCCAAGGCGATTCAACCTTTGAAAAACAACAAAAATAGACAAATTCATGAAGAATTATTTCTTCCGACATGGTTCGCGCATGTTTCATCATTGTCCTGCAATTATACTTGCGTGTCACATAGTGGTTGTTAAGGTTGCTTGAGAGCCATCTTTGATTCTCGCTCGGGGTCTTCAGCAGCCTATAAATACCCCTGATGGGCCCCCCATTTGGCGAGGATGGAAAAATTACAAAAGTCATATTTAATATCTAATCGCCCTAGTCTCTTCTTTAAGTCTTCCGGTCACTTCTATGGTAATTTATTACCTAGAATGGGAGATCTAAATAGAGGGAAAAAGTCCCAAGTGTTGAAACTCATCAACACTTGCGCGCTTAAGTGGAGAGCCCTTAAGAGAAATGGACACACTTGTGTGCCGCCTTATTCTTTCAAAAAAACTTGTGCGCCACTCTTTTGGAAGCCTTTAAGGATAAAACTAAGGGCATGAGCCCAGTCTCATCCAAGTATTACCGTAAGGGTTTACTTTTGCTCAAGTACCCATGTGTTGCGCAAGTATACTTGCACGACCAGGACTTGCGCGCCCACACAGGACTTGCACGCCTCTTTTTTTGGTTTCCCCTCCTGCCTATTCACCTCTCTTATTCAAATCCACCTCTCCTATTCCTGATTTAGTCTTCAAGACACTCTTCAAAGCCATTTTATGGCATGTTTCCTTGATTGGATTCCTTATCTGAAAGAAATTCTGTGGAACATCTCTCAAAACATAGCGATTTACATATATTTGTATCACTAAGGTGAGAGATTTGATTCATTCAATATCATACTTTAAGATGGGTGGATCTTTAACCAGGGACTTCTATTCCGGAGTTAGCCCCATCCATTATTCCCAAATATGGTCCTCCTATTCAAGAGTAAGCCCGAGTCATTATTCCCAAATATGGGCCTCCTTCTCAGGAGTAAGTCCCAATCTCCAATCCCCAAATAACGTCATCCTCCTTAAGAGTAAGCCCCAAATCCCCTAACCTAGGAATAGTTTTTAGGAGTAAGCCCCAGTCTTCAAGTTCCCTTAATTTTGGGAATCCTACTCAGAAGTAATCCCCAACCATAATTCCCTCAATATGGGCATCCTCCTCAGGAGTAAGCCTCATGTTCCCAAAATCCCCTTAATCTTGGCTTCCTTTTCAGGAGTAATCCTCAGTTATAATTCCCCTTTAACTGCGCCTCCTTCTCAGGAATAATCCCCAGTTCTCAATTTCCCTTAACCTGGGCCTCCTTCTTAGGAATAATCCCCAGTTCTAAATTTACCTTAACCTGGGCCTCCTTCTCAGGAATAAGCCCCAGTTCTCAATTTCCCTTAACCTGGGCCTCCTTCTCAAGAATAAGCCCCAGTCATAATTTCTCTTAACCAGTCTTAATTTACTTTTGATTTGGGATTCCTTCTTAGTAATAAAACCCAATCATAAGTCCTCTCTAATTTGGGCATCCTTCTCAGGATTAAGTCTTAAGTTAAGTATCCAAATCTCCATAATGCACATATACCTTTATGGACCTTGTTCCTGGGTTTCTTCCCTGAAATAAAACCCAATATTCATCTATTTTGGGCAGTCATCCATACATAATCCCCACATCATATCATATGACTATATCTTTCATGGCACAATTGTCTGGTTTTACCAATACCTCTTGTTTCTCACACCGAGCATGACTCACGTGATCTTAGAGTGTAAAAGTAATTATGACATCTTTCTTTGAGCCATCAATCATGCATAAACATCATACTACCTTACTCGAACTATGTGGGTTCTGATTATTTTTCTAAATAAGGATACGTAGGTAGCCCATTTGTGGGTACGATCCCAACTCTGAAATAATCCATGTCTTTTTGAATGAAAATAAACTTCATGTGCCTTACTGAGTGCCTTTAAAACCAGTATGGTCATCATAATGACCAAGATATTTCAATATAATGTGTCAAAGGATACCATTGACTAAGAATCTCTAAACAAATACAGATGATTCTCTATCTATGAATAACCTTGAATACATATAAAAGATTCTCTAAATCTCCCACATACTAATCATTGATTGTCATATCTAATAGAATGCTCCTTTTCATACTTGGTACTTTAATAAGGATTCACGAACATACCATAAATCTACAAAGAGAGTCCTAGAGTAGAAAATAATTCCCCCCAAAAAGGTGTGATGAGTCCGGCCTCCATCCTCTCAAATAATGAAAATTCTTAAGCCTCATTGGCCCATAACTAATGACCACCTACCTTTGGAAAGTAGGTCCAAATGGATATAGATCATTGGATGTTTCCTGTTCTACGAACAAACCCGTTAGAAATCACTTGGAATGTTTGAACCTTAAATAAACGATGTCATCCACATTTCCCAAGGAATCACAACATCATGTTGTGTTCTCATGTTCTTTTGACATTCAGTGATAATAAATCATTACCCATTGATCACAATAAATTTATATTCACGAACCATGGTATTAGACCAAAATACAAATTTTTAATTTCTCCAGAGACAGTGTCAGCAGGAAAACTCAATACCTAAAATGTAAATGAATATTAAAATTAACTAAATATTGATTTTATTTATTTATTATATAAATATTTCTACCATAAATTTTAACAAATTATAAAAATATTTTCTATGAAAATTCTCTCTTCTTCTAAAAAATAAAGAACTATGCTCTCTATTTGTCATTTATTTATGCTCTATATAGATAAAAATAGGTATAGTTTAATATATATATATACAATTACAAGATTTTAGATAAGATATAAATGTTCAATTTACTAATTTGATGTAGTAATCAAACAAATCACAGTTAAAATACATTGTGTGATGCACCATCTCTAGCACTTCAAGGCTTAATGTAATCAATTTATATGATTTGGGAATTATTACTATTTAAGAAATGATGGAAAACTAGGTTGAATTTTCTTATACTATCCTTATTCATTTCCTAGTGGTCTATTACTTGTTGTAGTTAGATAAAAAAATACATTGAGTATAAATCCTTACATTCTTGTGCCAGGTAACCGTTCTTAATAGAACCTTCAGGATGATTCCTGTTCCAGACATCATATTCCAATGTGTTCATATTTCATTCAGGTTCATACATCCAACGAAAATCTACAGGTCTTCTAAGAAGTATTTTCTTTGTTATATGGATAGCTAGATATAGAATGCATGTGAAAATGATGGAGGAAATATTTTCTCTAACTCAAAAAAAATTAAAGGTGTATCCGACAACAGTTTTTGAAATAAATACATGAAAAACATCATAGGGCAAAGACCTCCAAACAAATGGCACAATAGAATAAATGAAACCCTTACATTATTGGACATAAGATGAAGGATTTCCACTGTAATTTACTAATGTAGAAGGATGTGATAATCATGAGTCTTCAAAGATTTCAACATCAAATCTCTTCTATTGACTAGTTTTGATATATTTCTTGAATAGCCATCAAGAACTTTAATAGTCTCTAGTACTTTTAGAAATTTATTTTTTTATGTAGTTTTCATCACATAAGAATCTAATAGAACTTTTAATTTATTATCACTAATACACACAAGATGAAATTTTGGTTAGATCCCCCAATCCATCAAGTCATGAAAAGATCATAAATTTAATTTTGTAGTTCCTTTTACATTTATAATAATCAAAAGCTATATTTCACTAATATACTTTTCAATGTTCAATATGTCAATGAAATGACGTAACAAATTGGTTGACCAATAAGGAAACTAAAAGAAGATAATACTCTTCTTCCAATTATTATTGGTATCATTGGAAACATTATTCCTCTTTATAGATTTCATTTGACCCTTCCTGAAAGAAAAATTGAAATCTTGGTATTCATTAAAAATAAATGTTCTAGTCGTAAACAGAGGTGGATCGTAAATCTCCATGGTATTTTCAAATCTTCAATGATTATTTATATGTGAATGGTCCACTAGAAAGAATCATTGATTTACCATAAGAATCTACGATGATATTTCAATCTTCTGGATTGAGTATTCTTCATTCAAACCAGACATGATAGTTTTCCCTTCATGATCTATCCAAACATCATTACATATGTAAGAAAATCATTGATCATCCACATAAGTGGGGCACGCATTTGAAATATTTCTTTTGAACATGCATCATATTTGTACACACCCACATCCCAAAGAAGTTTCAACTCTTTTAATAAAGTATTCATGTATACATATATATCATTTTCTGGATCAGAAGGGCCAGATATAAGTATACTCATCAATGTGAAATGTTTTTTCATACACAATCATGAGTAAAGGTTATAAATGTGTTTAAAAACTGACCATGTGTTGTTCAAAGTAAGAATCTACCCAAATGGATTAAAACTATAACATGAAAGACATAGTCTCACATTTCACACGTCTGCTGCAAACTCAAGAAATTGAGAATCACGTATTTGCCATAAAAATCCATCTGAAGGGTGAACCAACTCATCATTATTCTTCTTTCTCTCGATATCATTCAATATAATTTTTATTGATATCTCATCAGACATGAAAAATTTATAAAGTCTATGGATTAATGAAAAAGGGACACATAACTTTTTGTGGCACAACGGATGGTGCTCCCTCAGTTTTTGGATTCCATTGGGATGTTACACATTTTATATAATCATTTATTTCAACAGATTCCTCCAAGAATAAGTGGAAATATTTCGGTCAAGCATAAATTTTTCTTTTAAAAACCTAGTTCTTTAACTAACTTTCATGTCGTATAGTGGTTTGAGAGAATATCTAGATCATCTGGAAGTATGTCTTTCAAGAAGTTATTAATGTATTCGATGGTAGTATTAGAAATTCATTACATGGTTTTCCAACGAAACAATCAGATTAAAAATTCTTGCTTTTCTATTTTACCACATTAACGAAATACTAAATTCATCGGAGCAACATTCAATTTGATCACCCTTTCAACATCATAATTTTTATTGGATGCACCATGGGTTCTCGTATCAAAGTATTATTTGGTGAAAATCCATTCCTTTTCGTGATGATGAATAAAGGGAAAATGGTTATATAGAAAATTTCCCAATCAAGTCATCTAATTTGGATCATCAATATTATGAAATTCAATTTTCTCCTCATTGTTATACCACACTTAGTATTATGTTTGAAATCCATATTTGGTTATATGGTTGAAAACTTCTTCTCTGATCAACCATGGTCTTCCAACATAATTATATCATGGTAAGTGTATGTGACCAAAATCTGAAGCATTTTTTAATGAAAAATATAAAAATATTCTAAAATTGTTTTGAAAATTGCTTGTGATCTGATCAGTTTCATACATACAACTTTTATCCATTATGTAAAAAATTTGTAATAAATCATTTTGTAAAAAAAATATTATACCGATGGATATTGTAAAAAATTACTATTACAGAATGAAGGTTCATACCCATTAGAAAAAAAGATCAAATTGGGGAGTTATTTATATCAGTTGCTTGTTCATGGAGATTATGAATGCCAAGTGTATGTAGTGGATCTAATTTTGATATTTTTTTGGAGAGGGACATCATTCATTTAATATATATTCTTGACCACAAATAATCTTTATAATACTTATTTTCAAAATGGTTAAACTTATTTTTAAATATATTTTATTTTTTTGAGAATTAACTTATAAATCTAGGTAGTTTATAGTTTCATTCTCTCAATACACTCATTGGGATTAATTTACACTATCTAAATTATTTTCTTGTGTGTATTATTATAACTATAAGCTATGGAAATTCATGGTGTGTCATGTTCCAAATGATGAAAATATTTGATGTGATCATCAAGATAGGATAGATGAAAATAATTCATACTGGTGTTGATTTTTCTCGAAGGAGAGTATCATTCATTTCATGTAAAGGATATAATTTTATGATGACATGTGAGTGGGATGTTGATGTGTGTAGAGTGGAACTATATTTTTGAGTTGGATTGAAGATATTATGTCACTAATGGAAATATTTTCTCTTGTGTAACAGCCAGCATTAGCCTCTGCTATTTCTCCAAATGTTTTGCCAATATCATAATATATTTTAAGAAAAATATTCAAGACACCTTGAATAAAGGTAAATTGACTAGTAGATAAAACTAATTCTTATAGTATAACCCATATCAATTTCAATATATAATTTGGTACTAGTTGAGTTGAGGTAAATGAAGTTTCTTCTTAAGGGTATAAAGGTTGATTAATTTATTCAACTACACACATCACCCTATTTGTTTGGGGTTGTCCATGATAAATAATGTTGAACTATGTCACCAAAAAGAATTGATACCTATTTTTGGGGAATGTTAACATGTTTGAATTTTTTTTAGGATCATAGAGGTTTTCTATGAATGAATTATAGAGAGATTATCATCATCATAAATTTAGAATGTGATATTTTGATGACAACATTTACGGGCAGATTCATAATGCTTGAGTATCTTTTCATTATTATTAGGATAAAAAATTCTAAAGTTATATTTATGTATAACCAATGAAATTATGTTAATAAAACATAAATTTAAAATAAACTGATGATAAAATAACCCATGATCATATTTAAGACTTTAATATCAATCAAAATTATTATATTAAGATATATCACAATAAAATCACAACAAAACCATAACCTAAAATGATACATGGATTGTGTACAAAAGGGGATAATAATACACAATGGCTAAAACAGATAATTTTACAGGGAAATCGAATGAACAAAGCTAAAATAAAAGGAGGTAGAAGACATAACTCAGTTACAACATACCAATTTGAAGATGAATAACAAATATTACATGAATCAAAGATAGATCGCCAGTTGGGAAGTAGGGTTTGCATCCTAGAGAGTTATCATTTAGGAAAAAATGTTAGAGCTGGAGGAAAAGAACTCGGGATGTAGGGTTGGTGCTCAGGAAGTAGGGTTCATATGAGGGATATCTCGTTTATGGAAAAGATCAGTTATGGATGGATGAAGTCGACTCAAGTTTTTGGGCGATTTTTTATCCCTATATTTTTTAAAAACATTTAGGATTGAGGGTGTATCCCAATAGTTTGTGAAAACTGTTGGGACACCAATATACTGATCAGGCCTTTCCCAACAGTTTTATAAAACTATTGTGAATATCAATGCCTATCTCAATAGTTTTTTCAAACCATTGGGAAAATCCTCTATATATTGGCCCATACCAACAGTTTTGAGGAACTGTTGGTATAGGTTCCTTATCCCAATGGGTTTTTTGAACCGTTGGGATAGAGGTGTTGGTATAGGTGGGATTTCCACCAGTGAAACCTAGAAAGCCTTGAAAGATGGAAAATACTGTAAAGACTTTAAAAAACCCGAGAACCCCTAAAAGAGACCAAAAACCCAAAAACCCCATAAAAACCATTTTAAGACCCCAAAACACTTGAAACCCTTAAAACCAAAAAAAATCCAAAAATACCTCAAAACCACTAAAACCCCTTAGACAACCTAAACCCCCTAAAACCATAAAAACCCAAGAAAAATCCAAAATCCCCTAAAAGAAGATTAAATTCCCAAATATTCCTAAAAACCCCAAAAAACCTTAAAATAACAAAAATCCTAAAACCCTTAAAACCCAACAAAAAAATGAAACCCAAAAACACCCTAAACCTATAAAAACACAATAAAAAACTAAACCCCCCAAACCTAAATTCCATAAATTCATTAAAAACCCCAAAACCCCTAAAACCCTAAAAACCTCTAAAAATATAAAAACATGAAACCCCCTTAAAACCCTAACAAAATGTTTACCACAATGAACTCATACAAACAGAAAAAAATAAAAAAACATATAAACCCCTAAAAACCTTAACAATCCCGAAAACCCTTCAAAGACCTTTATAACCCGAAAAAATGCCAAAACCAAAAAACCAAAAAACATACCCAAAATCCCTTAAAACACTAAAAGTCCCTAGAAACCTATTAGCCCCCTAAAAGTCACTTAAAACCATTAAATATCCTAAAACCCAAAATTCTAAAAAACCATAACAAAATAAAACCCTAAAATACCCTATAAATCTCTAAAAAAAGACTACAACTGTAAAAAAGGCCTAAATACCACAAAAACCTAAAAACCCTAAAAACCATAAAAACATAAAAACCACTAATAAAACCCGAAAACCCCTTAACACTGAAAAATCTAAAAGCATTAAAAACCCCATAAATATATAAAAAAACCATAAAAACCATAAAAAATCATAAAACCCCCAAATATCACTAAAAACCAAAAAACCTAAAAAAACTGTTAAAAATAAAAAATAAAAAAAAAACCGTAAACCCCTAAGAAGACCCTAAAAACTGTAAAACCCCTAAAACCCTAAACAAACCCAAAAGAACTCCAAAAACCTTAAAAACCGCTATGAACACTAAACCTTAAAAATCCATAAAAATCTTAAGGACCCTACCAAGGTCTAAAAACCCTAACAATTCAAAAAACACTAAAAACCCAAAAAAATCAAAAACCCAAAATACACTAAAATCCATAATATACCCTAAAATCATTTAATCTGATTTTTTTTTTGAAAAAACCCACAAAACCCCATAAAACCCCTTAACACACAAAAAATTTTAAAAACATTAAAATCTCTTAAAACATAAAAATATAGACATCCCCATAAAACACAAAAAAAAACATTATTCCCTATAAACTATACCATGAACCCTGAACTCTGCACCTTAAACCCTATACCATACACCTGAAACCCTACAATATAAATCCTAACTCACTCCCAAATCCCAGAACCCTAAACCTTAAACTTAAAACCAATCACCTTAAGTCAAAACCCAACACCCTATACCCTGTATGCTACAACCTAAATGATAAACCCTAATATCTAAAACCTATACACTACACCCTAAACCCTACATTCTAAAACCTATACCCAACACCTTAAAACCTATCCTCTACACCTAATACCCGATACCCTACACCATAAACCCTTAACCCTACACCTGGAACCCTATAAGTTACATCTTAAACCCTAAACCATAAACACTAAAACCTATACCCCCACACAATAAAACCTAAATGGAACACCATAAACCCTATACAATACACACTAAAACCTAGAACCTACACCATAAACCATATAACGGACACCTTAAACCTTATACCATAAACCCTAAAACTATAACCTACAACCTAAAATCTAATCCTTAATCCCCTTAACCTATACCCTACAAACTAAACCCTACTCGCACACCCAAAACTCAATACCCTCCACCATAAATTGTAAACCACACACCATAAACCCTATACCCAAGACCTTAAACCCTAAACTTTGTACCCTAAATCCTATACCCTACACCCTACACCCTAAAAAACACCCTACCCCCAAACCCTATACCATACACACTAAATCATATTCCTTATACCCTAAAAACAAAACCTTCTTCCATATACGCAAAACTCTAAACCGAAAACCCTACACCCTAAACCATAAAACCTACACCCTAAACTCTATACCATTCACCCAAAACCCCAAACCCTACACCATATACCCTATGACCTATAGCCTAAACCATACACCATACATCCTAAACCATATCCCCTGCACACTATTTTAAAAATCCAACATGTTAAACCTGATACCCTTCACCATAATGCCAAAACCCAACACCAAAAACATTAAACCCTAAAACATAAACCCCAAATACAACACCAAAAACATTATACCCTACATCCTAAACCCTAAACCATGCACACTAATCCCTAAACCATATACCCTTAAAACTAAACCCTACACCCTACACAACAATCCCTAAACCCTACACCCTAAACTTGATTCACTACACACTATACCTAAACCCTAAAACCTATAACCTATAACCTCCACCCAAAACCCAAAACCATAGATCATAAACACTATATCGAACATCCTAACCATAAAGCCTACACATTAAACAATATACCCTACACCTTAAACAAAAAAACTCGACATCATAAACCCCATACCATACACCCTAAACTCTAAACTCCACACCCTGATCTGAATACCCAACAACCTTAACCCTACCCCACTCACCTTATCCCTATATCAAAAATCGTAAACCCTACACCCAAAACCCTATACTCTACACCATAAACCCTAAAACCGACATCTTGAACCCTATAAAATAATCCATAAACCTTATACCCTACACCCTCATCCATATACCCTTCACCCTAAACCTAAAACCCTACACCCTAAACCATATAACTTATAATATAAACCATAAACCATAAACCCCATAACCTATATACTACACCCAATACCATACACCCTAAAACCTATACCCTAAAAACCAAAAATAAACCATTAAAATCCCTAAAACCCTAAATCCCTTAAAAATATTAACAAACCTAACAACCATAATACTAGAAAATACATAAAAATCCCTAATTATACAAAAAATTAAGACGTAAAAAATACCTAAAAACCAAAATGAATCTTATAAAGTGTAAACCCCATAAAAAGATCACCAGAACCCTAAAAATAACCCAAATAACTAAAAATAAAGAAAATATTTAAAACCCTAAAAATGTTGAAAACCCTAAAAACACCTAATAATCAATGAAGGCCAAAATAATCCTATAAAACCCTAAAAACCCTAAAAACAAATGAAACCCTAACAAAACCTAAAAAACATGAAAACCTTAAAAACCATAAAAGAACACTAAAACTCAAAAAGATAACAAATAACCCAAAAAATGAAAAAGGAACACTTAAATGCTTAAATTACTCATAGACTAAAAAATATAAAAAATTCAAAACCTCTAAAAATATAAAAAACATAAAACCCCTAAAATCCTTAAAATTTTTAAAACCCACCAAAACCGTAAAAACACTATAACCCTAAAAAATATTAAAAAAATAAAACTCAAAAAATCCCTAAAAATAATAAAACCTCACCAAAAGAACCTTAAAAGACCTTAAAACATTAAAAAAACCCCAACATACTCTATAATACCAAAAAACCAAAAACCAAAAAACCCCTTAAATATTCCGAAATTCATAAAAACCCTTAAAAGCCATTAAATCCCTAAAATTTACTAAAATACCTTAATACCCTAACAACCCCTAAAACCCCTTAAAACCCACTAAAAATCCTAAAACCCCTTAAATCTCAAAAGCTCCTAAAACCTCTGAAACCTCTAAAAACCCTAAAACCCCGGAAAAAATCTAAAAAATACTAAACACCCTAAATACCTAAAAACCCATAAAACACTGAAAGCCCCTATGAAATCACAAAAACCACATGAAAAAACTAAAAACACTTAAAGTATAAAAACCCAAAAAAAACATTCAAACCCTAAAATTCCAAGAAATCATAAAAACCTTTTAAATTTATATTACACCATAAAACCCTAAAAACACCTAAAAATCCTAAAAGACCCTAAAACTCTAAAAACCCTTAAAATATCCTCAAATCCATAAAAATATTAAAAGGACCAAAAACCCTATAAAACCAATAATGGACCAAGAAACCCCCCTAAATACCGTAAAAGCATAAAAATTCCCAAAATACCTTAAAACATACTATAACACTTAAAACCCATAAAATCCCTCAAAACCAAAAAACCCTAAAACCTCATAAAAACCATAAAAAATCTAGAACCATTAAAAATATAAAAAACTCATAAAACTCTTAAATAATCATAAACTTTTAAATCCTATAAAACCATAAAACACTCAAAACCACATAAAAAACCTAAAATCCCCTAAAATCCCAGAAGAACCATAACAACCTTAGAAAAAACTAAAAAGATAAAAACCCCTAAAAAACCTTAAAACCCTAAAAAAATATTAAAAATCAAAATAACATAAACATTTAAAACCAATGAAGCCCCAAAAGACCCTAAAAAGTATAAAAATCATAAAAATCTAAAAACAATCCAAAAAAAACATAGAAATCCCTAAACCTCTAAAAATTATAAAACCATAAAACCCCCAAAAAACCCTTAAAACCCTAAAACCCATAAAACCCCATAAAACCCTCAAACCCCTAAAACCCCACATAAACTCTAAAAACCATAGTAAAAAACCAAAATCCCTAAAAATCGTTTTAAATAAAAAAAATAAAAACCCCTTAAAATTGAAAAAACCATTAAAAAACCCCCCAAAACCCTTAAAACACTATAAAATACTAAATACCTAAATAATCCTAAAAATTCTAGTTATCCCTAATAATGTTAAAAACTCAAAAAAACCCTAAAACGCTAGAAAATAGAAAAAACCCAGAATACCCTAAAACCCATAAAAACAAAAAAAAATCCAAAAAAACCCCTAAACCCCTAAAACGCATAAAACCCATAAAATTTCCTAAAAACAAAAAAACCCAAAAAGACACTTCAAAACACTAAAACCCCAAAATACTCTAAAACCCCATAAAACTTTAAAACCCCTTAAATAAACTAAATACACTAAAAGACCCTAAAACCCCTCAAAGACCCTAAAACCCCTTAAAACAATTAAAGTAACTTGAAATATCTTTTAAAACTATAAAAATATAAAACCCAAAAAGAAACCTAAAAGACCCTAAAACCAAAAAAAATATCCCTAAAGATCCCTAAAACTGCTAAAACCCTAAATCCAATAAAAGAACCTAAAAACCTCAAGAGAACCAAAAAGCATTTAAAAAATAGTAAAACCAGAAATAATACCAAAAATCCCTAAGAACCCTAAGAACCGTAAAAACCATAATGAACCAAAAAACCTCTAACAAACCAAGAAACACATAAAATAACTCAAACCCTTAAAACAATTAAAGACCCTAACCTCCATAACCCCCCTTTAAAACCCTAAAAACCCAAAGAAAACTAAAGTCCATAAAACCATAAAACCTTCTAAAAGACCTTACAAGACCCTAAGAACACCCTAAAACCATATGAACCCTAAAACCCTAAAAACTCTAAACCCCCTAAAACTCCCAAAACCCATAAACAATTTAAAAAATCTTAAAATCCCTAAAAACTACAGAAACCCTAAAAACCTTTAAAAATCCTATATGTCTCTAAAACCCCTAAAAAACCAAAGACACTGTTAAACTAAAACCCCTAAACCCCTAATAACCCTAAAATACTCAAATCATACCATAACCTCTAAAACCCTAAAAACCCTTAAAACTGTAAAAAACCAAAAACCCACAAAAAACACTAAAAGACATTGAAACCCTTGAAACCATTAAAATACATGAAATGCATAAAACCCCTTAAATGACATAAAAATTAAAAAAATCCCGTAAAACATTAAAAAAATAAAAACATCTATAGAAAAAAACCTTAAACCCCTTAAACCCTAAAAAACTAAAAACCCAAAAATCTATAAAAACCCTAAAACCCAGAAAAACTCAAAAAAACCTGAAAGATCATTAAAATATAAAAACACTATACCCTATATCCTATACCCTAAACCCTAAAACATACACTATAAACCACAAACCTTAAACCCTAAACCCTACACCATGTACTCTAGACCAAAAACCCAATACCCATCACCCTATACCCTATAACATACACCTTAAACATCATACCCTACACCTTTAAACCTAGACCCAGCTTCTCAAACCTGAAACCCTAAACACTAAATACTAATTCATATAATCTAAACCTGAAAAGACCCTAAAACATTAAAAACAAAAAACCTTAAAATCCATAAAACCCCTAAAATCCCTAAAATACCCTAAAACCCCTAAAAACCCTAAAAGACCTTAAAACCATAAAAACCCAAAAGTACATTAAACCAAAAATGAAACCCTAAATGTCACATTACAATGTGGTTCACTCTATAAATTTTAACTGGATTGAATGGATACAATTCCTTAAGCATGCTTCCCCATATGTCATAGTTTATCCACAAGCCACAAGCGAATATTGTTTACCTATGGGGAGGTTATTCCCTCTTCTCAAATTAAGTGAAAAAACTGAAATAACTAAACATAATCTGAGCAGATAAGAACTTAATTGTGGAAGAAATAAATATAAACTCGTCTATAATAAATGAAATGTATTAAAGGCCCGGACAACCATGTGATAGATACAACAGTGACATTCCACATGGAAAATCAAATATATTGAATAATAAAATAAATAAATATAAAAGGAACCATTGATACTATAAGATGAACCATGTACCTGATCTACAAAGACACCATCAAGCTACTATAACCTGCTACTAAGAATCCACACATGTGGATAAACTCAATCATACATTCATTTGCATTATATCTATTAGTCATGCATCTATTCTCAACATAAATGTAGATTGAAGGCCTGCATGAACACCTAGGGACACATATAGGGGTGAGAAATGATCATAGTATTTTACCCCCAATTACGAACCTATAAGATTCTATCATAAGTGTATTCTCAAGAAATTTTCTCATCATATCCATGAAACAACTAGTAAAAATAAATCCATAGTGGATCCTTGCACCCATGATCCCTATCCACTAGATATTCTATAAATAAGTCATTGATAAAGATTTGTTACTACTCAACCACTATGTAATCCAGTCAATCTGTGGGTATGTTATCCTAATTGACCATACATGTTTCATCTAGTGCTAGAATGTCTCTAAGTAAGATATTTCACCATAGGGGGATACAATAACAATCCCTAGGACCACTCGTACTCTTCTCCACTATATGAGGAAGGATTCTCAGTATTTACTGAACTTCAAATACATATATCTAAGAGTAGGATTTTATACCACTCAACCCATTTTTAATCTAGTCCAATGATTAATCCCTTGTTCCTATTCCGCATGCAATCAATATATTAAAACAAAGAAGATTTCTAAGTGGAATGACCCTTTGAAAATCTATAAAGAATACCTTACTTGATTCAAACTACAACTAACAAATATATTGAATTAAAGGCTCAACAAACCATTCCATGACATTTTTTTGAAATTTAGTAAGGTGATTCCACTTGATCTGTAGGATTATCCAAGGAATCTATCAACGAGATATTTATAAATCCTTGAAGATGTCACAAGAATATTTTTATTAGGGGAAACTCACCCACCCAATAACCAATTTAATCTCCTAAATCATATTGAGTTATGGGTACTAGGACATATTCTATATAAAAGGGGTTTCGATGTGTACTCAGCAACATACCTTTGTTTCCCATGTATAAGTAGGAATCCTATTGAAAATTGGAACTTTTGGAAATAGAAATGTTAAAAAAGTAAGGCTTTTATATTGGACATCAATAATTACCTCAAAGAATCCACACCTTTCTATCTCATCATGTTAGAACCATAGATTGAGTTCCTAGATAAACATCTGTAAATAATATTTGAACCCATATAATTGAGTGATCGCATAAATAAAAGTTTTATGATGGATAAATGAAAATCCCAATACTACTTCTATATCCCCTTGGCCTCACATGTTCTATATGGTTTCTAAGGTGACTTCCGCTACTATCTCTACCCAATCCCATTACGCATTTTCATAGGATTGTTAAATAACTTTGGAAACCAATGCCCCCCCCATGGTCCACACACTAGATATGTATCACATATAAGATCCTTGAGTTCCACACATAAGAAGAGGTACCCCTATTGGGATCCTCTAAGTCTGCACTGATGTTGAGGAAACCCTCTCAGATTCCTTGGAAATAGTAAGTAACTATAGTAATCCCATAGGGGATCCAATATGTTAGATCATAAGTGAAGGAATACCTATTGGGGAACTCTAGGTAAAATCTACTTATGAATTGGCCAAGGGTGATGAATCATGGACTACATCAATCCATGTTCTCACTCTAGGTTGGATCAAACACCTAACCTATATGCTTCCTCAAGTAACAACATAGTCTTACTAACCATGGACACATTCAAGATACACTAGATGAGGACATTGGTGATCCGATTCCATGTCTACCAACCATTCCCATGACCCTCATAATGGGTTTTATCCTAAATCTCTCTCTTAAGACCTGTGAATCCATTAACATATGGCATAACCTCTCTACCATATGTCTCTGACACCAAAACACCACTTATGAGTCCTAAAATCATACAATGGGTCTTCCATCATTATATATCTGTTAAAATACTCAAAATGGTCAACTATTTTATCTAATTCTGACTCCAAGGATTAAAATCTCTGAAAACCATAAAATGGGATACAAGGTTATAGAATGCAACATGTACTATGAATATAGGACATGTACACCAGAACCTCCACCTCATCCATATACTTGTATATGACTTAAGGATATTTGGTGTATAGTCAAGTACTAATAAAAGTATAAGGAATATGTATGGTCTGGACATTTATTACTACATGATCAGCACACACCTAGAGTCTAGTAGTGCATGGCTACACAACCAAGTCCCCTTTACATGGGGTGTCTTTCCAAGTATCATTCCACATAGCCATCTACAACCACACACTATGTATTCTAATTATATGGTGTGTATCCCATGAAATATTTCATCACATTTTTTCCACTACAAAGAAAAGTATGACTAGAAATATAAGAACCCACAAAAAACCCTAAAACCCTTAAAAACCATAAAAACCCTAAGATACTAAAACCCCCAAAACCCATATAAAATCAATAAAACCTTATAATAAATAAAATTCACAAAATCCAATAAACACTATAAAAACTTAAAAACCCCCTAAAAAATCTAAAATAACCTAAAATGCCAAAAATAACCTAAAACCCATAAAACCCCATAAAAGACCCCAAAGAAAAGAAAATTCCAAAAATAACAATAAAATACACTAAAACCACTAAAACACCTAAAATACCCTAAAAACCCTAAAACCACCAAAAATACCCTTAAAAATTTACACCACCTAAAAGATTCTAAAACGAATAAAAAATCCTAGAAACCCATAAACCATAAAATACTCCAAAAACCCCTGAAAGGAATCTAAAAAACCAAAAATATTTTTTTGACCTAAAGATGTTTGTTGTACCTAGAACATAATGGTTTGAAGGGTACTGGGAAGTATATCCATTTTATCTTACAAAGGAGGTTCCATAGTGAAGTGGTCCCAATGGGAGATTTCATGGGATTAAGTGTTTATGAATTTGATCCACATCGGGTACAACATCCTCGAATGGTCTCTAATGGGTTAATTCGTAGAGCCAAAAACACCCAATGATCCCCTTATCCAGGATTCATGGAACTTCGTTCAAAAGGAAGTTGCTCGTTGGATGATTTTTCCAATGTCACTTTAGGACAATTTTTTTGAGAGGATGGGAACTCAGGCTCATCGTACCCTTTTTGGGGGAATTATTTCCTATTCTGGGACTATCATATAGATTTAATCTATTTCAATATGTTTGTGATTCCATGGTTCATTACCAAGAATGTGTTCATGAATTACTCCTAATATGAAAGATCTATCCTAAATGTGAATGTGTTAAGAATGTTTTATATGTATATAAGGTTCTCCTTCAATGAAGAAATCTATATATATCTATGGTTCTTTATCAATGATACAATTTTGTGAAAAAATTAGGAATCACTTGGTCTTTCACTGAGGCAATGATGGTTTAATCCATGAGATAAGGCTCTCTGGAATTTATCATCATCATAGGGGAAGATATTTCTTTCAATGTGAAAATGATGGAGCTTATGGGATACATGAATTAGTGGTATTGAACCTCAAGGAGGTTTCCTATGTATCCTAGTTAGTTGGGAATCAAATCCCTCATAGTTCTGGAATATTAGGTCTTACACATTAGAGGTGGCCCATTCAACTTGCTGGTTGGTACTTATGTATTGGAGATTATAATAAAGGAGGCATGATTTAGGGGCTTACATATAGAAGTAAGGTCCATTTGAGCTCCATCCTTAGGAAGGAATCCTACGTATCTTGGTTAGATCGGAAATAAATGTTCTTGTAGTTTAACTCCCATGTGGATTTCTCATGTGATATGATCACCCCTAACCTCTAAGACAACATGAGTCACATTTGGTGTGATAAATAAGAGGAAGTGGTAAATCTAGAAAACTGAACACTTTCTGATTCCCACTAGTGGATGGAATTGGATCCCAAATGGAGAAACAAAGGGGATTTTAAAGTGAAATTTTTCTCCATTGTTTTCATATCTAGGATAGTTATATTTTTAGAACTTATCTAGACGTGTCCCAGGATATGAAAAAGAAGGTGAAGAGACCCACCTACCATAAGAAAGTATAGAGGCTTACCTTAAGATGAGTTACCTTTGGATTACTAGGAAAGGGGAGGAGCATAATTCTTTAGAAAAGGGAATAGAAAGTGTGATTTACCGTATTTATCATTGGACCAAACAGAAGTGAAAAGCCAATGATTACCCTTAATCTCTTGAATTGGGAGATTCGCATGATAATCCCAAAGATTTATCCAGAGTTACCATGGGATTATAAACTTATGAACATTTTATAGATCCACATTATTATGGGGATTACCCATGTGACTCCGCTTATCATGGGTATGTAAACTCGGAAGGGAGCATGGACGTAGTCGATGGTTTGATCATATCGGTTGGGTTACTTTGTAAGAGAATTTTTCCTAGTGTTGTTGGATTGATTTTTGAAGGGGATACAGATGATGTGATAGAAACGATGGGTAATGATTGAAGCGAGAGGGTGGAATTCCCATGAATAACCCATCCTACATACCAATTATTTATTTGGGATGGTTTTCCCCCACATAGCATGTCGGTATGCAGGTGAAGGGGCCTTATGTGTGTTGTGATGGTATGGAAACCATGTTTTGGTTCGTGTAGCATTTTACTACATAGATTCTGGGTCCTCCAGTATAAAATGATGATATGTGGTGCTAGGATATATCCATGTAGTGATTTTCTATGAAATTCATTGTTACACCATCATAGCATATTTCTAATAAGGACACTATATTGAAGAAGGGGAATTGGTTCTATGCTTTGTGTGAAATTCATCATTGAAGGAAGCTGGGTTCATGTTCCTACAATTAGAATTATATTTCTTAATTTAATGCTTTTCATTGGGTTATACATTTGTGGAATCATTGATAGGGTCTTTCTTTTGTGTTTCTTTTCATCTCCATGCCTCCAACGATTGATATCCTCACGAGTCTTCTAAAAAAATCCTCCTCTTCTAGTTCTCCCCTCTTTATACATTTATAACGAGGTAGATAAACTTGATTGGTTGGCGGAATGGTGTCATCTATAGAATCTTAAAGGAGAAACTCAGCCCATTGAAAACTTATTCATTGAGGGTGCATGGTCGTCATCCACAGTAGTGAGGATCACCACCTTGGCCCCGTGAACTATTTCAATCGGTGTGTTGGAAGACACCGACATCGCCTCACCCATGAACCATTTGATTTCATGGGGGATCGTATGTGGGGTGGATTTCTCCACCTCCTTCCCTCAAATGATTTCATTTTTGGGTGATCGGTATCATCACCTCCATTCAGTGAACTTACTAGTTTGTAGGTTCTTCATGAAGTGGACCACTACGCGTAGTTGTGGTCTATGAAGGAGCTCTTCTTCATGACATCTATTATTTATTTTTCCAAATTTAGTGCTTCATAAACAATTATTATTCAATTTTACCATTGATATGATTTCTTACTTTTCCAAATTCATGGGAGTATTTTATTTCCCTTTTAAATGTTTTTTGGATGCAACATATGACCCCCATTTGGATGGGTTCTGATCTGGATGAATAGGATGATATTCCTATGTAGAAAGAAGTCCTAACTTGAACTTGTTTGTGGTATAAAGGGGCAACAATAGTAGGCACACATATAAATAGGGGGCCATGTCATTTTTATTTTTCTGTGTTCCTTGAAGTACTATATACTCCCTATATTCTCTTGGCTTCCTTCATTTTATGATAGAGGTCCCATGTAGACGCCTTCGTCTACGAAATATCCTTTACAACTACAAAATAAAAAAATATTTATATGAATTTTTAGTTTGGGATTCTGCATAATATGGGTTTGCATGTTGTTCACTTGATATATGAACTATCAATTCGCTATCCAATCCTTCACGGGCATGTGCCTCATGAGTTTCCTCAATCTGTCAGCTCACGGACGGTTCCTTCCACGGTCAATAAGTTCATGGATCTTTCATTACGTTGACTAGTTTTAATTTTTTTTTATTTTTCTAGAAGCTAATTTTGTTGCACTCATCCACCATATGATTGTTAGTGGAACTTCCTATTATCTCAATGAATGTGACCAAGAGAAGGGTGTCTATGGTCGAGAACATTCAAGACAACCTATGGTCCTATGATGTTCCTCTAGAGGGTATTGTGAAAGATCTCATTCCACTAGAACTTATGGACTACCCATTATCTAATAAATTTCCAATTTATAAATTATAACTCCAAGAGGACACTTCTTTTTAATTGGTTGAACAAAGTAGGCTTATCGTTTTCATTGAAACATCTCAGGGGTGTGATAGAGAAAATATTTCATCTATGGGAGAGATTACAACTACTTCGAGGCAACATGATATGTTTGTTCTAAATGGCTCCATGTGGACACATAGCAATCCACACCACCATAATACAAATTTGGAATCCTTCATCCAAGATTATCCTTCTATTTTCAACCTTTCACGATAGAATCCCAAAGGATGGTGGATCTGCACGTGGGACCTGATATCTGGAGGTTGCTTGTATGATTAATAGGAATGGGAATTCTGGGTACACTAAATCAGCTTGGAGTCCTTCAAGTGGTTCGAATTTTGGAATCTATAGTAGAAAATATTGGTCTCACATTTCAAAGTATACTCAATAGGTGAAATGATTCCTGAACTACATAATCATTGGTGTTCAAGAAACAACATCTTCCACTTTTCTCATGGTAAATTGCGGAAAAGTTTAAGGGATATGTACAAGATAAGATAATTTTACATCCTTGGTAATATGTATGAATAATTAATAATTGTATCCAATACATAGGATAATGTTGAATAGGTATCTCCACTGGAGTGGGATTTACTGGTTAGGGTAGAGGGATTGATTGGTCACCACTTCATACTTGCTCATTTATTTAATTCACAATTAGATCAGATTTTTCTTACAGGTGAACGAGATGAAGATGAAACTCCACCATAGACAAACACATCCAAATCAATATTCAAGACATATTCCATGTCCATACTATTCTACCCTTGAATCGGGTTGAAATACCACCTGGGGTTATGAGATTCGATCATAAATATCCCCTGAGCTCAGAATAACATGTTTCTTTTCCATGTTTCCAAGTGGATGGTTTTTCCCATCCTAAAATGTATTCACCGGTGTCATAGTTTTTACATTAATTATGGAATATAATTTTATATAGGGACATCCCATCAGCGTAACCATCCCTACCCTTTCCCATATCCATGAATTGTTGTGGAAGATATAGGAGGTAAGGCCTTCACATCATCTTAGTGGGCCATTTCAATTTATGCAAGGTTGGATAGTAGATCATTTCTCTTGTTATAATCATCATCATACGACAATAATTCCACATTCTGACATCCATCCATCTATTCTCAACATTTCCTCCAATCATCCCCAATCCTTGAACATCGACGGTGTGGATTAATTTTTGGGTGATGTTTCTAAATTTATATTCGTACATTACATTGTGATCCATGGAACAGTGATGATTAGCAGGAGGAGATCCCCAAAAAGATTTTCCAATGTCATTGACCTATGGGATAGAGTCCTGACCATTTACATAGATAGGGTGACCATTTGAGAACCCTATTCCCTTTATAGGTTTGCTACGAAATTTGGGTTCATACAATAGATCACATTTCTCCCTATTACCCATGTAATGAAGGAATCTCTTCTAGTAATCCTTCACCAATTATGGATGATGATGATGCTATAAGATTCTAATATAGAATTCCTTATTCCTCCTATGACGGCCTCAACTTAATTTCCATTAGATTATTTTCAGCTATGGGCATATTTCTATCCTGATGGGGTATTGGAATGGCCATTTCGACAAGTTCATAGGTCATTGAATTCTTCTAGTACTATCCTGATTGTGTTTTCTATGCCATCTTCCTCTATTAATATTGTATGAACGTGTTATATACTACTTATTATGTGTTCGTAAGTGACATTGCCTGTGCAACCTATCTCTATGGAGGGTGACTCAGACCCCATATTTCTGGCGGGCATGGTCTGGGGTTCTACTGAAGCCTACCTAAGTGGGACACCACTAGAAATTCTTGATATGGAATCCATCCCCATGCATTTATCTCTATAGATCGAACCATATGTAGAGAGGGAGAGTTATAATTCTTGGGTAACTCAACTAAGGTCATATTTATCTTCCCTGATGGTGATTCCTGATTATATACCCGTTGTGGTGGTGGGGGGGGGGGGAAACAAAACTCTCAATGAAATTAGGAAACATCGATCCATATGAATGAGACCATGGAATCAAATCTTCACTCTTTCAATAGAAACTACCCGGGTAGGATTTACTGATGAGGAAGACACCCTTTGATAATTATTAATTGATTTAGTTTTGGGAAATTTGATTACCAACACATGTACCTTCTCATATAACATATATTCAAAGCTTATAAGAACCTAACTACTTTTTATGGTAGTGTTATTCAATTCAATTCCTCAAATAATAAAACAAAGACCTTTCAAGATATCATAATGATTTTTCACCACCAAGTACCTGAGGAAGAAAATTATTATGAACAAGTGATATCCCAAATTGAAGAGTTTGGGGAGTATTATGCTCATATAATTAAGATGATGGTTAGAATGGCATCAACAAGTGCCAGTTATGAGTCCATTAAACTGAAAGGGTGTGATCTCAGGGTTATTATGAAATCAGTGCATCTAGTAGTCATTGATGATGCTAAACAAATGACCACCTTACAACAATCCTTTGATGGCCCTAGACTAGCGGTTATCAATATGCTATAAAGAGAAGTTCAAGCATCATTATAATCCTTTGAGTTGTCCTATTCCATTTTTTTTAAATTATGGAGAGAATTCAGATTGTGGATGTCCCAATTCCCTTTCAATTGAATAGAAACATTCTATCTCTTCATAATTTCACCTTTTTCTATTCCTACAATGTCAATCAGTTCTAATTGACCTTACATTGAATTGTAATTTCTTCCAGAAGTTGATTTGAATCAAGATCCATGGAATTAAATTAAAATAATAAAATTATTCTCTAATTTTTTTCTTAGTAATGGGACTTGGCGATCATAGTTTAATTATTTTTTTAGTTATCCATAAGACCCCACAAACTTTTTTTCTCTTCCATTATAACCCTAAATTTTTCTTATGTATGATCTGGTGTGGGTTTAGTGGGTGTAACTTGACTTTTTCCTAATCTTTCCTTTTTGGGTTTTCGAATTAACAATATTTTTATCTCTTTTCATTTTTTTCTTTTATCAATATTTATCCTAAATGATGCAGAGAATAGGATTTGAAATCTGGTACTCGACTTTTGTCTGGGGATACATTTTCTAGTATTTTTTTGCAAAATTTCATCTCTTTATCATTATAATTTTAAAGTCTTGTAAACTATAATATAATTAATTATGTTTTTGGTCGAACATTTTTGAAAAAGACAAATTTTTTAGGTCAAATAGCTTTGATCAAGATTTTCAAGGCAATGGCCCATATTTAGGACTCATTGACTCAGGATTTCCCAATATCATTCAGATATAAATGAGGGATTTATCTTGACCATGATTTCTTTCTTTCTTGATATAGGATATTATATGGGGCATCGAATCCATGGGTAATATGTGTGTAGAAAAATCATCTCATGAGGTTGAATTTTCCATTGGATGGAAATCCTTTTCTGTGGGTAACTTATGCAGACCCACTGGGGCATTGTGCACATAGTCAAGCAAGGGTTTCCTTCAAAAAAATTTCTTCCATATACGATAGAAAAAAAGTTTATACAATTTTGAAATCTTATTGTCTTTGAAGTCCATAGTGAGTGGTATGTTGAGGGAACAATGTCTGCAAGTAGTATGAGCATTTTCATCAACATTGGTTGAGAAACATCTCCCACATGAATTTCACTTTTGTAAAGGAGGGATAAAGAATGGGGGTTTTTAACATCATACAACTGGTACAGTTGAGAATTATGATTTAAATTAATTTTAATCAAACCAAAGGGGGGAGGAAATTCATCTTTTTCATGGCAGTTTGACTAGAAATGTTATATCATATTCATGCATGAAATGAGAAAGATGATATAAAATCTAATGTGGGGGTTTTCATAACCAACTGTGAGGTGGGAAAAAACATCATAAGGTAGTATAGAGGATGAAATATCTTCTTATAAAGATGAATTTTTCATTTGGTTGACAGACCATTTCTATGGGAAACTTATGCAGAGTCACAGATACATCATGTGCATAGTAAAACACTGGTTTCCTCAAGAAACTAACCTTCCATTTTCAATTTCCATGGATTTTTATTGGGATTTGGATGTTTCTGAACATAGATTATGGTTTTAGAAGATGATTCACAAACATGAAAGTGGGAATTTTAGGTTGAAATTTATTAGGAATTGGTGGAGGAATTTTTTCCATATAGGTGTGAGGAGGTTCCCTACGTAGGTCTGACCCTTGTTCCGGAAAGGAGGGGAAAATTTGTTTCATGACTGGACTCAAGATATGAGATTTATGCATCACTATATATCCTATAATTATAGTAATTAATCCATACATAGTTCTTTTAAGGTTTAATGTGTATCCATATGAGGATCTGGTTCACAAAAATGAAATGGAAATTTGTGTCTTGCATACAATATCGCCAATAAGGTGGGGTGCATACCAAACTAGCCTTGGAGGATTTATTTCTTGCATGTTAAGAGGTTTAAATATACTCTTTGACATGTGTGTACTAATGAGTGAACATTTGGTATCAATAATTATGTTGTTTTAATGTCATGTGATTATTAAATTAATATAGAAGCCCAATGTAACTCGACAATAACCAGGATGAGGTGTTCTATCATGTCTGAGTTGTGAATAGGAAGGAAAGTTTAAACCATGGATCTAAGGTATCATGGAAAGGGTGATATGATATGGGGATTGGGAGACATTGAGAATGCATAAGAAGGAAAAGACTCTCATAAGAACGAATTTTCCATTGGTTGATAGGCTTTTCTTATGGGGAAATTATGCAAAGCCGTCAGGGTATTAAGTGAATAGTCACCCAAAGGTGTCCATATGACACTAACCACCCATTTTCGATAGCCTAGGAGGTTTGTGAAGATCCATAGTCACTCTAATAATTGATTTAAAAGGATATAAAGAATGTATTTGAACAAATTAGAAAAATTAAGGTTGTTATTACCCATATAATTGGGAACCTCCCTACATAGATCTAACTCATACATAGGGTGGGGTATTTTGATTCCTATTTTTGGTGCTAGACCTATGTTTGAAGATCTGAGTGTCCTAAAATTAAAATCCTTGCATAGGTTTAGTACATACACTGGGGGGAGGAATCTTAGCTGTATTAGTTTTCTTTGAGGGTGGTAGGGTCGAGATCTGCCATCCCTGTGTCATTATATATCCTACATGTAAAGAAATCAAGCAGGATGCAGTTATTTAAATACCATGTAGTTTAACATTATGCAACTAGGACCATGGTTTCCCAATTGTGATGGGGATAACCATGATGTCCCATTTAAGGTTGTGCCTCTAAGGTCAACCATTATGGATTGATCTGGCAAGGTTTTGCGGGAAATCACTTTCTGAGGTCCCTAATCCCACTTTATTTATGCTTGTTTTGAGAATCTAGGGGTAGAAATGGTTAAATTATCCACCTAGGGATGTTGTGATCAAGGAGGGTAACATTATATATTTGAGATACTATATTATAGTTTAGCATCGTATCTCATGGACATTTTATTGTGTAATTTAATGTCATGTGATTAGAACAATTGTCATACAATTTAGCATCATGTGGAAAAGAGGTAGATTCAATGCAGTTTATCTTCATGCGGTGAGGATGTGGATGAACCGACAAGAAAGAAGGGATAGGTGTATATTATTGAAATGGTCTCGCAAATGGGGCATGTGTAGGAGTCCATTTCTTTGAATTATCTCACATGTAGAGAAGGGGAAATTTTTATGCATTATGTGACTTGGTCCAGGCACTAAGATTTGTGGTCACTACGTATCCCATGGGATATGAATCAAGGAGCACATAGTTTTTTATAAAAAGGCCCATGCATAGGTCTAGCCCATACTTAAGGGAGTAATTTCTCTTACTTTGAAGTGGATGAACCTTGAAAAAAGTCTAGGAATCCCTAGATACCTTTTGAGGGTAGGAGTCAAGCTGTACGTAGTTTGGTGAAGTGATATAGTGGGTGACAGATATCTGGGGTGGAAATTTCCTCTCGTGTTGGAACACTATAATGCCCTGAAATTTAACATCATGTAGGGAGGATGTGGGTTGCTTGATAGATATGTATATTGTTGATTCATGTTGTTAAATGTCTTGTGGGAAGGAAGTTAGTGGCACGGTTTAATTTCATGTTATAGGGATAAATTTTCAAAGATATCGTGAATATGTATGGGATAATTATGCCAAGATATTCTAGCATGCCATGGATGTGAGTGAGGAAAGACATTGTAAACCATGATTCAGGGGGCCTTGGATCAAGAGGAATGATATGGGGCTTGGGAGTCAATGGGAATATAGAGGTAGGAAAATCCTCTCTTGAGGATTAATTTTCCATTGCATGACATGCCTTTTTTGTTAGAAACATAGGCAGAGCCACCCGTGTATTGTGCGAATAGTCAAACAAATGTGTATGTAAGACACTGACCCTCTATTTCTGATTGAGTTGAACGATTATGGGGATCCGATATTTCTTGGTACATGCAGTTTTGTGGATGAAAAGTGGATATCTGGGTATGAAAGAAATATACAGGTTGTGATTAGTTGTGACGTATAGAATCCCTTACATAGATCTGACTCCAATATAGGGAGTATGATCTTCTGAAAATTCCATGTTGTAGTAATTATGGTTTGAAATCTTCTACATTGGTTTTCATTTTATATATAATGGATTGGGGGTATGTTTCTTGCATGGTTAGACTCAGACACAATGTTTTGGAATCACTATATATTTTGTTATATTGAGAATTAATCCATACATAGTTCTTTAGGTACCTTGTACTTTAATAGAATTCAGTTTGGACATTGGCTTGTAGTATATTGATACGCCTATGGGGAATTTCCTACCAAAACAACTAATCCCACATAATTTATTCTCATTTTGAGGAACAAGGGGTGGAAGAAGATTACTCTTCCACATAGAGGTAACATAATGAAGGATGGGGACATTTTACCACTGATCCTTTGTCGCAGCTACACCTAGATTTGGAGGATCGGGTATTACTACATTACCTATATCAATAGGAATCACTCTAGGAGTAGTTCAATGAATTTCCCATATGAAATTCTAACTCATACATAAGGAAAAGGAAATTTTTTGTTTGGATGGCTTTTGGACCAATATATAGAATTCGGGTTTCACTATGTATCCTCTAGGGGTATGAATCAAGTCATGCAATGTTCTAAAATTATTTTCCATACACCGGTATGACCTGTGCATGGAGAGGGGGAATTTTTTTTTGAACTGTGGATAGACTATGATATAGAATCTGAGCATCATTATGGGTCCTTTTAGGATAGGAATCAAGACACGCATTGTTCTAAAATTAGCCTACCTACAAAGTCTTGGTCCATAAATAGGGAGAGGGGAAATTTTCAACCATTAATTCAAGGTAATGGCCCTATAACACACCTTTGATCTTTACCAATGCTAATAAATCCCTTACCACCATTTGTATACTCACATGAGATATGCATAGTGTGATAATCAAGGAATACTGGGGACTTCTCTTGTAATATAGAGGCAGTTGAAGGTATAGTAGAGTCTTTTTGTATTACGTGGTGTCTAGAAAAATATAAAGGATCAAGGTGTCTTTATATCTCCCATTTTTATATGGTAACCAACTCAGAAATATTTTGGGAAGAGACCTCCCTGTGTAAATGTGGCCCATGTTTGGAGAGGGAGAATTCTTTTAGGGTGGCTAGGCCAGAGACAGAGTCTGGGTATCACTATATATCTTAGAAAAATGAGAATCAATCCATACATAGTCCTTGAGAAAGAGAGTACATTATGTGGATCAGACTCTCACATAAGAACATGGGCATTATTTCATTCTCCTGCATATATTTGACTCATGTGTGATGAATCATTGGTTGGAACACAATGGTCATATACAGTTTAACATCATGTGGTTAGGATGATTTGGACATAAAGTTTAACAACCTATGACAATAAACATGATCTCTCAATGTGAAGGGGATGGCAAGTTTTGTCATGAATTTTAACGTCTTGTGTCAAGGAAATTTCTATTCGTGTAGTTTAATGTAATGTGGTTTGGACACTATACCTCACAGTTTTACATTATGCTGTCAGAATGTGTTATAATGCAGTTTTTTATCATGTGATCAGGTTGGTTTTATTTTGGACATATGAACTATTTCTTCCAGGACTATGCATTTTTTGGAGATGTGGTGAGCTATCCCTCCATTTAAATTAAGGAATATAATTCATTGGACTAGACCTTGTGTATGAAATATGGTCATTCCCTTTTTGGATACAATTTTGGGGCTTTCTCCCCATGTATCACCAGAGTTCTGAGGACCAGCCCTAATTATCCTTTGTGGAAGAATTAAGGTGATCCTTTTTGTTGAAGGATTGTGCAATCTTATTTTGGTAAAATTACAAATGGTACAAATTGTGAAACATTTTCTCATCTAGTCAATCCAACTCATTGAGAAAATTTTATAATTTCATGCCTATGGATAGTTGATCACATATAGCAACACGGAGTGATGGTAGTTGAACTTCTATGGGTAGAACTTCCTCTTCCCCATATACTAATGATTAATGGGTTACTTGAGTAGTAGTGTGGGTCGTAGTCCGGTAAGCCCACGGAGAATGGAAGAGCTTGTCTGATCATGATTTCTTATCCTTGTCTACCATCTTTTGAAGTATGTTTTATATGGACTTGTTGAAGGCATATATATATATATTGGACATTTCATGGTAGCGGGATGAATGGTTGGCCTTGATAAAATTCTTCTAATATAGTTTTTCTAACTCATCATAGTAGAAATTAGTTCTATTTTCTATAAGTATTGTTTGAGGGACACTTAATCTAGTGATGATATTGGCTTTAAAAAAGTGGACAATTCTTCTCCCCCTAATCACTTTAAGGGGTATATAATATGTCTATTTAGAAAATAAGTCAGTTGTTGTGAGAATATACATGAATTGATTAGCCGTAGTGGGAGTATATGATCCCATGACATATATTCCCCATTTAAAAAATGGCGAGGAGTACTTGGTTGTGTGATGTTACACTAGTTTTTTATGGATGATATTGGAATGAATTTTGTACTAATGTCACTTATTAATGAACATAATGAAACCCTACATCATGGTGAGCCAATAGTATACAATCCTTTTAATTTTATGAGAGATATTGGATGATTCTTGATGTGCCCCATAAGTTCCAGAATGCACTGATTTCATGAAAGTAGTGGTCTCTTCTCTATAAATTCACCTGAGAAGGACCCCATCAAGGATTAGATTATAGAGGTCCTATTGTTTGTTTGTGTAATTTTACATTACAATGTTTATTGACTATCTCTGAATTTTATCCCTTCTAGCCCTCTCTGGTGGAAGCTCTCCATTTTGGAGGTAAATTTCAATGGGAGTCATCCAGCCAGTGGTATGACCATACAGCTTAGGGATGGGAATAATATTGGTAATTTATTCCATGTTGGAATGAACAAATGATAAGACAATATGACGGTGGACATTGATGATGATCGTTTTTTCCTATTTCGGATCGTCTAGGGCTATGTCTGCATTTTCCAATGCATCTGCCTATGCATTTTGTGACCGAGGGAAATGAGTTAATGTCAGGTATGATGGGAATTATTCCATAAGCTCTCAGACATGGTCCATAAAAGGAATTATTTCCTTATTCTTAATAGTATAATCACCATTGATTTTCATGATGACCATTTTTGATTCACCTTCTATCATCAAGTGTTCTTCTTGTACATGATGTGTCGGATCCTATCCTACAATGAGGGCTTGTAGTCTACTTCGTTGTTTGTTCATCCTCCTGGCAGAAGGAAGGAGTATGGATATATTTACCTTTATTAGGATGAGAGTATGTATCCCAACCCTACTTTTTTGAACTTAGGGTCTTCCATCATTTTACGTATTGGGCCTCTAGATGCACTGTCAAAATGAATCTCCCACGTTTGGGATTCCTTTTGAATAGAGAAGAGTTATTCATCTAGAAGTTCAGCATCTAATGGGGTTATTTCTACAGAGGGGTGTTCTTCCAAAAAATCTTATAATTCTTATAATTTGATGGATTTTTAGGCAAAACCCATATGTTTAACTGCTTCAGGATAACCATGCATTGTTAAAAACATCCTGTCAACATTCGACGTCTGAAATATACTTGAGTGGCTCACTACAAGAGACCAAATAGACCTCATCATGATGAAAATCATGTGGTATCTTCTAGACCTAAAATATCATGTCCATATAGGTCTTTTAAATATTAAAATAATGATTCTCAACATCAATCATGGTTTAGAAGAGATAATAGAGAATATTCTGACTATAGATATCATTCTCTTTCACGCGGAAAGAGCCTAGGGATCTATCCAGTGCAGTCACATACAAAATCAATGGTCTTCCTTCAATAGTTAGCATTATCACTGGTAGGATTAAGATATATATATATATTGATATTGTCGAAATCTTCCATAAAATCATGAGTCTATTGATATGTGACCCCTTTTCCATCAACCTTGTGAAAGGAAAAGAATTTTCCTAAGAGGTTGCCAATGAAGATCCAAATATAGGCATAATTTCTATAAAGTCTTCTCCAATTAGTGAGGTTACGAGGAGGTGACATTCAAAGGATGGACCTTGTTTTCTTAGGGTCAACATCGATTCCATGGTGTCGTACAAAGAAACTAATTAATTTCCCTATGGTAACACCAAAATCACATTTTAAGGGGTTCATTTTCAAATTTTTCTATCGTAGATTATGGGATACTGTTTGAAGATTTTCCAATTCATCTGCACATTTTTGTGATTTAACCACCAAATCATTAACATAGATTTCAATGATATTTCCATGTAAGGTATTGATGATGCAATTCATGGTACATGGATATGTGGCGCCATCTATATTCAAACTATAGGCATTTGATTATAGAAAAATACTCCTTGGGGGAACTAAAGATGGCAGATTCTTTATTTTAATGGCCCAATCAGATTTCTTTGTATCTGGATTATCCATCCCTGAAATATATATCTTCATATCTAAAAGTTTCATCGATCAACAATTCTTTGATGGGTATCAGGAATTCATCATTCGAGTAGTGGTGATTGAGATCCCTAAAATTGATGTAGACTCTAAATTTGCTTGTAATTCCTTTTAATGGGGAAAATATTTTTCCATCAAAATGGGATATAGAACCTATTTAATTAATTTTTATTTGATGATATTTTCAACTTCCACCTCTATTTTGGTGGCATGTGTCAGGTGTATCCTTTTGGAGGCATTCTTGTATCCATGATGGCCTTTTTGAAAGGCCAGGTGGTGATTAGACACCTTGGGATTGAGGCCTGGTATTTCTATATAGTTCTAGGAAAAAAAATATTAATTCTACCTTAGTAAGTAGGTCTATAATTCTTTGTATTCATAAGAAATTATTTCACTATTTGGGGTTATTTGTGGGTCTTCTTTGTTACCTAGGATTATTTCCCTATGTTCATCGATGGTGGTAGACACACCCTCCTCAAATTATAAAGGGGATTCCCAAAGTTCTTCTCCTTCTTCATTCTGATTTAAGTCCTCCTCATCTTCTTCTTTTTCTGATGAGGAAAAAATTATTGATATGAGCTCTCTAGAGTTGAGATAAGAGTCACAATTTTGAAATTTGAAGGCTGAGGCGACTTCTTCTATCCCAACTGACAATAATTTTTTTTTTTTGAGAGGGTGGAATGAGGGAATGAAAAGTTTTTTATTTATCTTCTACCTTAATGGGTGAGGCAGGGATTATCTGGAGTCCTGAATATGGGTTCAGGTCAATTCTATTTGATCATTTTCCATTTCTTTGGGTTCCAATGGATGTTTTTTCACTATTAGGCTTGGAGGTCATGAATGAAATAATGATAACAATCAAATACGCATCTAAATTTTACTTGTGTGCTCCACCGGATTGATGGGATGAATGTATTATTTAATGAGATACCTGAAGGGGTTGTGAGGGACCATTTCAAAACCATTTGCAGTGGTGAACTAATCAATCCCATTGGTTGAGGGTTGTTTCTCTTCATTCTCATAGAATCCTACATCGATATAGTGTAACTAGAATGATTTGAATGGGGACTTATCAGCATTCAATGTTTCTCTCAATCCATTAGGGAAATATTTGATGCATCGATGGTATGATGAGGGAATCAATACGTGATGATGAAACCAGGGACCTCCTAGAAAGATATTGGTGTCTATGTTTTTTCGAACCACCTTAAATTATAAGTCAGCAATGAGGTATCCATATCAAGTTTGTAGCATGTTTTTTTCAAGTGGATTCTGCTCACATTAATCATAGCATACTTGATTTATAGTGCAGGGAGTTAGGCTCTCCTCATTGTAGCCTAGCCGACAAAGTGTTTGAAATGTGTTGAGATTAACCCTAGAACCATTTTTATGATGATTTTCCGGATATTGATATCATTTATCCTTCTAGACACATATAATGATTTGATGTGTCTTTTCATGATGACTTCTTCTTCCTTATATATGAAGTAGTTAATCGCATGGAATTTTACTTGATTGGTCTCTGTCTGATAGAATTCAGCAGCGGTTACTTCGGCTTCAAACACCCACAAGCTTAGCAAAGCTTCTATAAGCGCTCCTCTGAGATCTTTTGATAAATTCAGGGCATCCAGGATAGGAAACATTTCTAGTACATAAGCCAATTTTTTTATAATTTCATATTTCTGATCTAAAGGATGGAGAATCCCAACATTTGGATGTTGTTTCCTAAGAATTTTAGGGGCTTGTGCATTGGGTGAATATGGACAGGTCCTAGGATAGGAGGTGGTGGTGCTTCTATACATTCTGGGTTTGGTCAGGCTGAACTACCTACATGCTAGGGAGATTTAACATTAACTCTTCTTTTGATGGGTATTCCATGATTATTGGGCCAGAGTGGCTTCTGGCAGGGGTGGGACAATTTTCTTATTCTTGTTGGGTTCATTGTTGGGCTCATTCGTGAGTTTCTGAAACATTTATGGTTTGAACTACAGTATGGTCAATAATTTTGTTTCCTCCATGGCTAAATATTCACGAGTATCCTTGGATTGTGTGGCCTCTTCCTCTAATTCTTGGATTGGGTGTAGGGAACTCGGGTTCGTATCCATATTCTACATCGAAGAAGAGGTCAATAAAGTGTATGACATTAATGGATCATAAAATCAACTCCTCATATGATGATGAGTCTTCATCATTGACATCCTCTAGTGTTGTTGTTTGGTTGGGTAGTTCATGTGCTTTCAAATGTGATGGAATAATATCTAGGAGTGTCATGGTTAACTTTTTCCTTGACCAGGGTACATCTTCCTTCATATAGTCCAACTGCTTTTTGGAGGTTTGTGGGGCTGATGATGCATGTTGTGTTGCATTTGGAGACATTAGAGGTACAACTATTTTATTCAATAGTTCCTTTAGTATTCCATGACCTTAGTTTAAGGTTTTTTGAGTCATAAAATTATCATACTTACACTCACTTTTTCTAACAACTTTTTCCAACTCCTCTCCATCATCCAGGTCAGTGGTGGAAACATATTCCACTTGTGCAGGCGATGGTCCTAGCTTGACCAGCCTAAAATTTATCATTCTATGTAAGAGGTATTTTAATATGAAACATTCATTGATGTTATTTAGTATAATTTTCTAAAAGGGACAATAATCTGGCCAGTTATTGATACCTTCTCCTTCATCCCTCATTGGTTCAGGTAGATGGGGAAAGTTGCAATTCATGGTGTCAACAAAGTAGCCACATACATGTTCATCCAGTGAAAAATAAATTTTATTCCTTTGTTCCTCAAATTAATTTCACCTAGGTCCCCTCTAATCATCTTGATTATATGTTGGAAGGTTCTTAAATCTAGGGGTCGTACATAATTTGGTGCGGTCTTGGGAACTAGAGTGGGTGACAGGGTGGCTTAAGCGTGATGAAAGCTACTTCAACTCCTTGCCCTCTTTTCCCTATACTCGATAGGATACCCAGGACATGTGGTTAATCCAATTTAACTAATCTTATATCCTTTTATAAATGGAAGATAAATCCTGAAATACACTCGTATATTTTACTAGGATGAGTGTCATTCGTATCTCATCGTGGAGGTTATCGATGCACATAGAAATCATCTCATCCGGGGGAAGCAGTCGGTTCAGAGATTAGGTCAAACCATTCTATTTGGTAATGAAATATAATAATATTTAATTCTCCACATATTTTTAGTTCATAAGGTCACTAACTATTGTATTTGGCAATTTTGAACTGAACTGCACAATGAACTACCATCAAAGATCCCCCCATCCTGTTATTGACTGAGCACTACCATACAAAGGCTGAACAATGAATTCTTTGAACAAAGAATCTGAGTTTTTCATCGTTTTTTTCTCTAGGGTCCCCATCATGGGATCACAATAAGATTAATAATGAAATAGATGTTGTTAAGGGTCACCGGATCCATTGAATATTGGGAGTATGTGGTTCCCATAATTTGGTGGTGGAACGTTACTCACCTGGTCTGGGTAAGGTTTCTATTCCAATTGTATCATATCACACAATAATTCCATGACTTATAACTGAGATACCAAAGACATGATGGTATTAAAGTTCGCATGATGCATTTCCTATTGAACCTGACCATGGGAGGGAACAAAATTGGGAAACATTGGATGGGTTGGAGCTACTGGAACTTGATGAGGATAATCGGTAGGGGGAATCCATTTTGGATTTTTCTGAATTTTTTTCTGGTTGATTTCTCAACATGGGAAGTCATGGTATCCCACTAGTATTGGGTTCAGGTAGATTGAGGGTCTCATCGCTATCTTGGAAGAGCTTCCAAGACTTATTTTATTTGTCATGATAATACCTTGTGGAAGAGCCACACCTTCTAGTAGTGTATATTGAATCTCTTCCTAGGGAACATGTCTGATAGGATGGATTCCTTGGAGTAGCTCAGCATTGACTCACCTCAACTCTTTCATGTCTCCTTCTTATCGGGTGAATAAATATTTTATTTTTAGGGACTCATTATCATTGGGGGAAGATGGGATGTATTCAACCTAGTTTTTTATTCTGGTTATTGGGGATTCACAAAGGTAATAAGGAGTTATTGATCGATGGAGCTCCCAAATTCAGAGCGGCCCTCCGGTTCCAGGTATGCATTCCTCTAGGTTTGGGGTGTATATATCCTAGGTGGATCTATCCTAAACTTGTTCAGGTGAATTTTTATCAATCCCAGTGTCATCCATAAGGTTTAAATCCACAAAAAAACACTGATTCATAATGAATGGTGGGTGTTGTACCTATTTCCAAAGGATGGGAGAGTTTTTTACTTAATTTAATAGATTTGGTCCTTCCATTATGAGATCCTATTTGAGTTTCTTAGTGATGAGTGACTCAAAAAAAACCCCAATATGAAAATTTTTTACACTTCCCTTACAGGGGAAATAGATCACACGATGGGACATAATGGGTGACATCTCTATTTGTTGTCCTTTCAAGGTAGGAAAATAATGACATCTGCTGGGTAGGAAGTTGGGGTAAAAATTCCTCTGGCCCTATGGGCTGGGGTTAATCCCATTCCATTGTTATTGAGACTCATCCTCGATTTTCAGTCTTATTAGGGAATTTTGTCTAAAAAATTCCCCCATCTCTAAAAGCTAGGGGTGATCACATACTACATCCATTGCTACTACTATTGTTTCTTTCAGGTTCTTGCACATTCACGTTCGAGGGTGATTAGGATATGGTGTGGGTTCTTCATATGAATTATTTTTTTCTAAGGACATGAATGTTTTGAGATGATTGAATTCCCTTAGGTGAGAATAATTTTGAATGTTCTCATTCTCCCAGTTCAGGAGTTTTTCAGTTGATAGTTCTCTTTATGGTTTATTCTTTTTAGAATTACTTAAGGCCACTTCTTTTTTAGAATGTTTTTTCCTGAACTAGGTTTCATTTGATTGTCATCTTGGGATAATGACATTATAGGATGTCATTTCCTATAGGTTCTACTGGAAATGATGTGGGGTGAAGTGAAATTCTATATGCTCCCTCCAACCCCCGATATGAAAACAAGATGTTGTTCCACTGATATGGAAATAAAACATGTGGAGGGAGTGGAAACATATCTGTTCAAGATCATTCATCCAACTCTCAAATTTTGGCCATCGTGCTGATGGAATAGATTCAAGGTCAATTTAATGGTGAATCTCTCCTAATATATTGACATTGTCTTCATTACCATCATAGGGTAAATATTGTCCTTCCATATGGTGTAGAGTTTTCTATATATTGAGATGAATGTTATGTATGCATTCCTTGAGAAACTATCTCGGTATATTGAACTTAGAAGTGGTTCTTAACCAAAACATAACTAGAATTTCTTCCCTAGATAATTTTCCTCTCACAAGAAATGTATATGTTTTCTCATTTTCCTGAGTCTCATCTTCTTGTCCTATCCAGCTGGGATGGTTCTTAATAATTCAATCCCTACCATTAGGGATAGAAAATGTATCATCAATATATGAATGGTACAGGGGTGGTTTAGAAGATGAGATTGGCCTTAGTCTATTTTATAACTGATAAGGAATGTCGAATGTCATAGATATAGTATCAATCAGGTTAGAATACATAATTCTAAGAACCACAAAATATGAGGGATTTTTCGTTTATGGCTTGGTTAGGGGACGAACTTCTTGCCGATGTGAATGTTTACAACGGGGAGGACCTCTGTAGCTCATGTCATTATGGAGAGGACTATCATATTATCTTAGTGTCTAACCAAATGGATAATTAATATGGCATATACCCTGGGGAGGACATACATGGAATACCTCATAAAGGGTAGGAACTTCTTACTGCATGATGTCACTACAATGAGGGCCTTCGTAGTGACTACCATCATGGTGAGGACTACCATCATAGATGGATTTATAGCTGCAGGGAGAACATTTTCACTGCATATCCTGGGGAGGACCTCCAGGATGGGCTGCCAATAAGGGAGGACCTTCTCACTACTTGATGTCACTATGGGGAGGGTCTTTGTATTGATTTTCATTATGGAGAGGACTACTAACATAGGTTGACACTCGAATTTATGGAGAATTTATTCAGCGTATACCCTAAAGAGGAATATAAGGGATGATGATTGTGATGGGAGGACATTATTTTTTTTCTTATCTTATAGTCATAGGGGGGGATACCATGAAAGTCATTGGGAGATAGTTTCTCATGATCGATCATTTCATTCCTATGAAGTAAGCCCCCATGGGTGTTCTAGGGAGGACCTTTAGAAACGTTGGTAAAAATATTTTAGGGAGTACCTTCAAAATAGCTACTTTCTATCCCATAATTTTTTAATGGTTTGATAAGGTCTTGAGCCCCTATTGATAGGTTCATTATGTCATTAAGAACTCTAGCTTCTAACCGAGTAGGATCTGGAATGTGCTCTTCATTTTCCCAATGCCTTTGGCATGATTCATTTTTTTGGTTCTCTATTGTGGAAAAATGGAGACGTCTGATATTGTTAATGGCCTTAATGTTTTGGTTCATGTATGTTTGGTTCCCGTGATGCCTGCATGATATGTTTACAGGCATCTTGAGTTTCGATAGGGATATTTGTCTACCCTGGAGTAGCCACCATAGTGGACCAGTGTCCCCAAGTTTGAAAGGGTATTTTTTCTTAATCTGGTTGTCCTTGTGTCACAGAATATGGTGTTCGACCATCCCAAATAGCTGAAGGGAAGAAGGTATACTCCAGAGTGATTATTTTTTAAAGAGTTTCCCTACTTTGGGATATGGGATTGTGGGCCTGAATCATTACTATTATCACGGAGGTGATTATGTCTTGACAGGTCTGGAGGATATGATTATGAATTTATGTTTGTTACTCCATTATTTCTAGGATGTGTTGAGATAGGTCTCTGGATATAACAAGGATAAAATCAAATTCTTATATCTGAGCCGGAATTTGTGCCTATTCAAATCCTTTATGTTCTTCTAGTGAGTACTGGTATTTATTTTAGATTAAGGATGAGTATTGAGTTTGTCCCTAGTTAATAGTTGAGATACGCTAGCTATTTTATCTAGCCACCATCATTTTTGAATGGTGGGATTCACATTTTCGAGCATGAACATGAATCTTCTCCTTTTCTAGTGTATTTTCATCATGGTCTTAATACACATCTGAATAAATTTGACTCTTCTGGTATTTTACAGTCACCATATTTGATTGGTGGGCTTGATATTAGGGAGTAGGAATTTGACTCCACCTGTATTATATCACAGCTATATTTGAATAGTGGTATTTTTATTTCCTGGTTGGAATATGTTCCTCCCTATAGTTTTATATCCTATTTAGATGAAGGGATTCATGTTCATTGGTATAGAATTTCATATGCCTATAATTTCCACCCTATTTATGTGGTGGCCATAGAGACCATTGGAAGTAACTTATGATGGCTCGTAATATATTGTTATATTTTCATCATGGGATTCAGAAGAGGGGGGAAAGAATGTATTTCTATATATAGTTTTCCATGGTATTTTCATAGTGGATCACTTCCTTGGGAACTAGGGTGATGACCTTTTCTTGATTATTTGTTCATCACCCTTGGTGGACATCTTGGGGACCTGTGTTTGCTGAACTTCAGTAGATTCCTTTGGTGTGAAATCCAATTTAGAATTAGGATATTCAGTTTCATGGTGTTTCTGATGATGCCTTATCGCAGGGTCCATCGAGCATAACCTCTTTGCTATACGGATGAAGTCATCGATGAAGACTTCATCTGCCTCCATAAGGTAAGGAATGTAAAGACCCTTAAAATTCAAGGAAATTTTTTTCTTAATTTTCATTGGAATCTTATAAGAACATGGTTTCTGACAGCACCTGATTCCGAGGCCCGGTGTACCCGGAATCAATTTCCGAAGTTTGGCTCAGGTACGTTCAGTGAACGAACGAGCGTGAATTTCTAACTTTTGAACCGGTTCTCGGAATCGAATTCTGAGGGCACCGATGAACTCGCAACGCCGGTAATATCTTAAGGGAACCTTTACCGTAGTTTTGTCTGTGCGGGAGAAGAAGTTCATTAATGGGGTTTAATTAAAAAAAGTAAATAAAATTGTTGGAACAATTTTATTTCTTTTCATGTGGTTATTTTTCTCCCATTGGAAGTTGGTGGTGGGGCCCACATCCACCTAACTTCCCATGTGTGGATAATTGAAAGGGTGGGGCCCACATGAACCCCCCCACCTTTTAAAATTTCCTTAACTCCCTAACCCCTCTTTAACCCTTCACTTTCCTAACTCTCCATTAACTCACTTTCATTAATTTTGACAACTTGTTATAATTAATAAAGTGAGTTACTTAATTTTAAACTCTTGAAATTCAAATGGTTAGGTTGTGTTAATAAAATAAGACTTGGTCTTATTTTATTATTGTTAGATTTTTGCAACCTTGAGAGGATTGGGAAGCGTGGAGTCTTCTTCTTATTCTTCAACCTCAACGAAGAATGTGAAGAACATCTCGGACTCCGATGAAGAACACCGTTCTTCAACGAGGAACATCTCCGCCAAAGAACACGACGTCTTCTTCCAATGATGTTTCCTCTTCGAACGCACCTCAACGACTATGGAATCGACATTTGTTCTCTGCGACGCCCGACCTCTGCGACAATCATTTTCCATGGCTTGATTGTCGTGCACTGTTCCTGAACAGAGGTAGGGGTTTGTTTAGTTATTTTGTTGTGAATATCAACTTGGTGATCTTTGTGGTTTAAAACCAATTTTTATCAAATAACGCGAGGGGGTCGGTCCACACAAACACGGCCGACCCTCCTCCTTATTTTATGATTGATTCCTTGTCGATTGGTTCGGGAAGGCGTGGTGTCGGCGCACCACGCGGATTCATGCGGAAGGAAATGCCTAGCGTCGTCGCGCCGCGCTGTGGAATGAAGTCTAAAACGCGACGCCGTCGCGCCGCGTCGAAGAAAACCAAAGACGCCGTGGACGGAGAGGGGCCACGGTGGAGGGGCGCAGTGCCGTTGCACCGTGCCGGACGACAAGGGCCGCGGCCGGTTCCGGCCCGCGGCGGAGCAGGGTGACCGGCGGCCGGTACTGGGCCACCGGCGAAGGAGCCGGAAGGGGACCGACCATCGCTGGTCCCGTTGAGAAGGAACCGGCCGGCCAGGTCAGGCCGGACGGAAAGGGTGGAGCCGGGGGAATTAAATTCCCCCGGTCGGCTTCAAACAGCCCCCCATTAATGGGGGGGGGGCGGTTACTCACGGGGGGCAGACGCCCCCCCCCCCCCCCCCCTCCCCCCCCTCCCCCCCCCCCCACTTTTCCAAGAGCTCGGCCGAAGGCCGAGCTGGCAGCGCGCTGGGCACGCTATGCCCAGCAGGACCGGCTGCCTGGCCGGTCTGCCAGGCCAGGCCGGGCTGGGCTGAGCCGGGCCGGGCCGACCCAGGGGGTCTCGGGCCGGGTCGGGTCGGGCCCGAAACCCCCATTTTCGGACCATTTGGGTTCAATTGCCCATAACTCGGGCTACGGACCTCCGATCGACACGCCGTCAGCGGCGACACGATCCTTGGGATGAGACGGTCGTTTCGACATATCTCACTCAAGGTTTCGGAATACTTTGTGTTCGGCCGGGTTGGTTCGTACACGAAACCAACCGGGCCTTCAGAGCGGAAACACTCATATCTTGAGCTACGGACGTCCGATTGACGTGTCGTCAACTTTGTTGAGTTCCTCTTAGTGAGACGAATCTTTTGGAATACTCCACCCCAGGTTTGTACGTAGGTGGAGTATGGTCGGGTTGGCTTTTCCTTAAAAACCAACCGGGCCCCTAGGATGAAAAAGCCAATAACTCTCAGACCGGGTGTCCGACTGATGCGCCGTCTGCGACGCTGAGTTCCTATTGACGATACGGAACTTTTGGATACATCAACTCTGGACTAAGTGACAGTTGATGTATCAGCCTCTCGGCTCGTGGAGCGGACCCTCCCAAACGATCTTGCTGTGTGCGGGAACCCTAGAGCTAGTTGCGACTACTACTGTGACGACGACGACTGTGTAGAGATCCTCAGTGGATTCGACGACGACGACTTCCGCACTCAGCGATCCTCTGTGTATCAGTGCTACCAATCCTGTGTGGGTCCGATTCTATGTGGGTCAGCGCTCAGCAGTTCTGTGTGAGCCAGCGCCTACAGATCATGTGTGGTTCTGATACTGTGTGGGTCTTTGCGGGGGTTAGTTTCCTACCGATCCTGTGTGGGTCTTTGCGGGGGTTAGTACCTATCAACCCTTTGTGGGTCCGACGACTTAGATGGATCAGTGATCATCTCTATCATCTTTCGAAGAAGTATACCTGTGTGAGCTAAATCCTGTTTGCTTTCCTGTGTGGATTGTGTTGTGTTATCCTGTGTGGATTACGTTTTTCTTTCCTGTGTGGAATACGTATACTTTCCTATGTGGACTGAGTTGTACTTGGTCTCGGAGGTTGCAGCGTATTGGAATTGATGACTTAGGTATATGTATGGGCATATACCTAAACAGTGTCGGTTGTTACTTCGTGATTGTATCTTTCCTTTGTGGTTTATCCATTGTGGATTTTAGGAGACCTTCAGGGGTCTCAGGGTTCCTTCTGAGTAGCTTATACTCACCCCTGCATGGGCTATGCCCGCACTACATTGTGTTGGTTGCAGATGACGGACAACGTTGATTGTGGTTGAGGCTTTCAGAGCAGAACGGTACCTGGAGGTGGACCACTGGGCAGGACGTACTCGGACCGGACTGCGGGACCCGAGGAGCAGTGAAGCTATCTGTACCCACACTTCAGGTGGGATTTTTAGTGGACAGCTCGTCGTAGCGGCATTTACTTTTCAGTTGATGTTTTCCCTTTTGAGTTGTACTTTACTTTCAGTTTGGGTTTGTATACTGGCCCACTTACTTTTTGCACTTACTGTTGTACCAGATTTTACTTAGTGTTTACTTCTTCTGTTGCTTACTCTGTGGTGTTTGTTTACTTTACAAAGGCAATGCCTTCCCTTTTACCGGGATTTTACACCTTGGTTCTAGTCGCCAGCCCCTGGCCTATGGAAGGTGGGCTTGGGGTAGTCACGGCACGGGCCCCGAGGACGGGTCGTGACAAATTGGTATCAGAGGGGTTTGGTTCTACTGCAGACTCTGATCTTTCGTCTATGTGAAGAAATAGTGTTAAGCGTATTGGGTGTGGTTATCAGTCCAGGGAGTCCAGTGTTGGTGCGGCGGCCGACGTATCCGTACACCAGGACCCTGACTTCTGATTTCCAACTCAATACGCTAAAACATTGATTGCATGTGTGTTTCAAGTTTTCTTTGTAATTACTTTGTGTCAGCTCACCAGGTATACTATTATGACCGTGGCGCACCTGTTTCCTTTTCAGGATGGCCCCATGAAGGTAGCCAGCTAGGGTTCCGAGAGTCGAGCGTGATGACAGCCCACCGAGTGATGAGGCCTCGGTGCAGGGCCCTTTGTCAGGAGTGGCACCGGCAATAGCTCTACCTGCCGAGCCACCGATGCTTCCAGCCCCAGCCGCTGACGATGCACGTCGCCTTAGTGCACTGCATGAGTTCCAGCGCCAGCGACTGCCCAGGTTCCGCGGGGAGATGGACCCCCAGGTAGCCGAGGACTGGATGGAGGTAGTCGTAAGAGTTTTCAGGCTAGGGAGGACACCAGCAGACCTCATGGTGATCCTCGTTGCGAGCCTACTGAATGCAGCAGCGGGTCGATGGTGGAGCTTGATGCTTCAGGTGCATGATGAGTCATCTCTACTCTAGACAGACTTTGAGAGCCTCTTCCACTCAGAGTTCGTCCCGGCCACCCACTGTGTGGTGCGCATTCAGGAGCTTCTTCAGTTGCGGCAGGGCAGCATGACGGTCACCCAGTACTCAGTGAGATTTACCGATCTCTCGCTCTACTCGACCGACATGGTACGGGACCCGTTCTTCCAGGCCCGGACCTTTGAGCAGGGATTGAGACACGAGATCAGGGTATCACTGATCTTCCTAAGCATTCCGACTCAGACAGGAGTACTGGAGCGATCCCTTTTGATCAAGAGCTTTCTTACTGAGTCTACACCAGCGCCGAGACCCACCGCAGGGCGGCATGTAGTAGAGTCTTCTGTAGCAGGCAGTCGATGGATGACTCAGGGGTCTAGGCAGACCAGACCCTCAGGAAGACGACCTGAGGACATTGGCTCAGCAGTGTGGGGCACACATCACAGAGCTACTCTTTCGAGAGTCAGGCAGTGCTACACAAGCGGCGAGTAGGGCCACATGGCTTGTGACTGCCCGACCCACCGTGCTGAGGAGCAGCAGACAGTTGAGGGACCACCGAGGCAGAGGTAGAGGGTCGACCGTGGCGGTCCGCAGGTAGGAGCCGGACGAGGCAGAGTAGCTGGTTGAGCATCAGGTGGTGGGAGACGCTTTGAGACTCTACCACCACCACCACCAGGAGGTCCACCCCGACCACAGGGAGCTGGCAGGCAGAGACAGGCACAACTCCAGGCAGTGGAGGCCTACGACCACGACGCGCCCGAGATGATTCGAGGTAATATCTGGGTCTATTCCACCCATGCTGCAATACTTATAGACACAGTAGTGAGTCACTCTTTCATAGCTGCTGCCCTTGTTCAGAGCTCGGAGAATCCGACAGAGTCGTTGGCTCGATCCTTACGGCTAGATACTCTTACGGGAGCAGACTCGACGATTACGCACTGGTGCCGGCAGTGTGAGCTTAGTCTAGGAGGTGACAGCTTCGGCTGGGATCTTCTTGTAGTGGCGTCGAGGCCTTAAGATGTCATCCTGGGCATTGATTGGTTATCTACGGTCCATGCACAGATTGACTGTTTTAGGGGCAAGGTGCGATGTGTACGCACCGAGGGGAGCAGGTTCACCTTCACCGACGAGAATGGAGCCTTTGCATCATAGGATGGACTCTCGTAGAGGAGAGTAAATCCCATCACCCATCAGTTGGCTAGCCTCATCCAAGGAGCAGTTGACGTGCAGAGTCCTGGTTTTCCTGCAGTGGTGTATCAGTATGTGGACGTTTTCCCTGATGACGTTCCAGGGATACCTCCTCGCAGAGAGGTAGACTTTTATATTGACCTGTACCCTGGGACAGCCCCGATATCGACTCCAGCATATCGGATGACCCCCGCCGAGCTTTGAGAGCTACGGGTATAGTTGGAGGACTTGTAGGGCAAGGGGTTCATCCGACCCAGTGTTTCACCCAGGGATTCCCCGATTTTGTTCGCCAAGAAGGCAGACGAGAGATTGCGAGTTTGTGTCGACTATCGTCGCCTGAACCAGGTGACAGTGAGGAACAAGTATCTGCTACCGAGGATTGATGACCTCTTTGATTATCTCAAGGGAGCACGATGGTTCTCGAAGATAGACCTCAGGTCAGGCTATCATCAGCTCAGAGTTCGAGACGAGGACGTGCAGAAGATGGTCTTCAGATGTCGGTATGGCCACTATGAGTTCTTGGTTATGCCCTTCGGTGTAACCAATGCTCCAGCAGTGTTCATTGCCCTCATGAATAGGATCTTTCAGCCATACCTCGATCGATTTGTCGTGGTCTTCATCGACGACATTTTGATTTACTCAACGACTGAGGAGGAGCACGCCTACCACTTACGGGTTGTACTAGAAACACTCTGAGAGCACCAGCTTTATGGTAAGCTCTCTAAGTGTCAGTTCTGGATATGTGAGGTCCACTTCTTGGGGCACGTCATCTCTGATGTGGGATTTGCAGTGGATCCTGTGAAGATCGAGGCAGTGCTAGCTTGGGATCCACCCAGGAGCGTGACGGAGGTGTGGAGTTTCTTGGGACTAGCTGTATACTACCGGAGATTTGTGCCAGACTTCTCCAGAGTTGCGGCACCACTCTCAGCATTGACGAAGAAGGGGAAACCCTTTGTGTGTTTAGATAGATGTCAGCAGAGCTTCCAAGAGCTGAGACAGAGATGGACCAACGCATCTATCTTGAGGTTGCCTGAGGAGGGAGTAGGGTACGTAGTTTACTGCGATGCATCAGGTACCGGACTTGGTTGTGTCCTGATGCAGGAGCGAGCAGTGATCACCTATGGATCACGTCAGTTGAGGTCGCATGAGCAGAACTACGATACCCATGATCTGGAGTTAGCAGCAGTGGTCTTCGCTCTGAAGACATGGCGACACTATCTGATGGGCGAGCACTTTACAGTCTTTTCTGACCATCAGAGTCTCAGGTACATCTTCTCACAGATGGAAAAAAACCTGAGACAGTGGCGATGGCTTGAGTTCCTCCAGGACTATGACTTTGAGATAGTCTATACTCCTGGGAAGGGGAATGTGGTAGCCGATGCTCTCAGCAGGAGGACGGGCATTCAGCTACTTGAGGAGGCGACAGAGCAGCTATCCGCTTTGCAGATATCCTTTTTGGATAGAGATGGAGCATCCTTCCTTCAGTATCTCACAGTCACTCCTCTACAACTGCAGCAGGTCAGAGAGGCACAGCGAGGGGACACTGACTGTGAGACGCGGCGTGCACAGATATCCTCCGGACATGCACCTGATGGATTCTCCTTTCGAGCAGAGCACGACATCCTTTTCAGAGGAAGTACAATGGTACCAGTCGCTTTATGGGATGAGGTGCTGAGAGAGTTTCACACTTCTCCTTTGGCGGCACATCCTGGAATGGCGAAGATGTACCAAGATCTCAGACGACAGCACTGGTGGCCGGGTATGAAGAAGGTTGTGGCAGAGTTCGTTTCTCGATGCCTCACCTGCCAGCAGGTGACGACTGAGCACCAGGTACCAGCACGCATGGTACAGCCCTTGGAGGTTCTGGAGTGGAAGAGGGACGAAATATCTATAGACTTCGTGACTGGACTTCCATGTACTTCCAGAGGTCACGACACCATCTGGGTGATTGTAGACCGACTCACCATGTCGGCTCAATTCTTACCAATCAGAGAGCAGGGCTCAGTGGAGATCTAGGGAAGACTTTACATTCAGGACATTGTTCGGCTTCACGGTGTGCCATCATCCATTGTCTCCGATTGAGATGCTCGCATTACTTTCCGGCTTTGGAAGGGGTTGCAGGAGGCATTCGGGACGCAGCTACATCTGAGAAAAGCCTTTCACCCTCAGACGGATGGTCAGATGGAGAGGACCATTCAGACTCTAGAGGATATGCTCCGTGCATGCATCCTCGACTTTGGTCATAGCTGTGAGGACCACCTACCTTTGGTGGAGTTTGCATACAACAACAGCAACCACTCCACCATCTGGTCGGCACCGTACGAGGTGTTGTACGACCGACCTTGCAGATCTCTTTTGTGCTGGACAGACCCTGGGGAGTCAGCACTTGTGGGACCGGAGCTAGTCCAGGCCATGACAGATAAGGTCCAAGTCATCCAGGAGCAGATGAGGACAGCTCAGAGCCGGCAGAAGTCATATGCTGACAGGAGGTGGAGGCCACTAGAGTTCGAGGACGACGACCACGTCTTCTTGCGTGTCTCACCTCGACGAGGATTACAGATATTTTTCCGAGGCGGAAAGTTATCTCCACACTTCATCGGACCCTTCCAGGTCCTCAGTAGGATTGGCGAGGTGGCTTATCGCCTGGATCTACCACCTCATTTTCACCGGGTGCACGACGTCTTCCACATATCTCAGCTGAGGAGATACGTGCATGACCCGACACACATCATTGACCATGGAGAGATAGACATTGATGATGGGGCGACATTCGCGGAGGTCCCGGTGGAGATCGAGGATCGGCAGGAGCGAGTCCTATGTGGATGGATGATTCCTCTAGTGCGCATCAGATGGTAGCACGGGAACCTCCAGGAGAGCACTTGCGAGCGATAGTCTCAGATGCATGCTCAGTATCCTCATTTGTTTCCCTAGTTTTGATGTATCTTTACGGGGACGTAAAGCCCTGAGGTGGGAGTAATGTAAAGACCCGTAAAATTCAAGGGAAATTTTTTCTTAATTTTCTTTAGAATTTTACAAGAACGCGGTTTCTGACGGCACCTGATTCCGAGGCTTGGTGTGTCCGGAATCAATTTCCGAAGTTTGGCTCGGGTACGTTTAGTGAACGAACGAGCAGGAATTTCTAACTTTTGGACCGGTGATCAGAATCGAATTCCGAGGGCACCGATGAACTCGCAACGCCGGTAATCGATTAAGGGAACCTTTACCGTAGTTGCGTTTGTGCGGGAGAAGAAGTTCATTAATGGGGTTTAATTAAAAAAAGTAAATAAAATTGTTGGAACAATTTTATTTCTTTTCATGTGGTTATTTTTCTCCTATGAGAAGTTGGTGGTGGGGCCCACATCCACCCAACTTCCCATGTGTTGATAATTGAAAGGGTGGGTCCCACACGAACCCCCCACCTTTTCAAATTTCCTCAACTCTCTAACCCCTTTTAACCCTTCACTTTCCTACCTCCCCATTAACTCACTTTCATTAATTTTTGACAACTTGTTATAATTAATAAAGTGAGTTACTTAATTTAAAACACTTGAAATTCAAATGGTTAGGTTGTGTTAATAAAATAAGACTTGGTCTTATTTTATTATTGTTAGAGTTTTGCAACCTTGAGAGGATTGGGAAGCGTGGAGTCTTCTTCTTTTTCTTCTTCAACCTCGACGAAGAACGGGAAGAACATCTCGGACTCCGACGAAGAACATCGTTCTTCAACGAGGAAAATCTCCGCCAAAGAATGCGACGTCTTCTTCCAACGATGTTTCCTCTTCAAATGAACCTCGACGACTATGGAATCGACGTTCGTTCTCAGCGACGCCCGACCTCCGTGACGCTCGTTTTCCGCGGCTCGATTGATGTGCACCGTTCCTGAACCGAGGTAGGGGTTTGTTTAGTTATTTTGTTGTGAATATCAACTTGGTGATCTTTGTGGTTTAAAACCAATTGTTATCAAATAATGCGAGGGGGTCGGTCCGCACAAACACGACCGACCCTCCTCCTTATTTTGTGATTGATTCCTTGTGGATTGGTTCAGGAAGGCATGGTGCCGTCGCAACAGGCGGATTCATGTGGAAGGAAATGCGCGGCACTGTCGCGCCGTGACGTGGAAAGAAGTCTAAGAACGCGACGCCGTCACGCCGCGTCGAAGAAAACCAAATACGCCACGGCCGGAGAAGGGCCACGGCGGAGGGGCGCGGTGTCGTCGCACCGCGCCAGACGACAGGGGCCGCGGCTGGTTCCGGGCCACGGCGGAGCAGGGTGACCGGCGACCTGTGCCGGACCGCCGGTGACGGAGCCGGAAGGGGACCGGCCATCGCCGGTCCCATTGAGAAGGAACCGGCCGGCCAGGTCAGGCTGGCCGGAAAGGGTGGAGCCGGGGGAATTAAATTCCCTCGGCCGGCTTCAAACGACCCCCCATTAATGGGGGGGGGGGCGCGGTTACTCAAGGGGGGCAGGCGCCCCCCCCCCCCCCCCCTTTTCCAACAGCTCGGCCGAAGGCCGAGCTGGCAGCGCGCTGGGCGCGCTATGCCCAGCCGGAACGTCCGCCTGGCCGGTCTGCCAGGCCGGGCCGAGCCGGGCTGGGTCGCCCCGGTTCGGACCGACCCAGGGGGTGTCGGGCCGGGTCAATCCGGGCCCGAAACCCCCGTTTTCGGACCTTTGGGTTCAATTTCCCATAACTCGGGCTATGGACCTCCAATCGATGCGCCGTCAGCGGCGACACGATCCTTGGGAAGAGAGGGTCGTTTCGACATATCACACTCAAGGTTTTGGAATACTTTGAGTTCAGCAGGGTTGGTTCGTACACAAAACCAACCGGGCCCTCGGAGCGGAAACGCTCATATCTTGAGCTACGGACGTCCGATTGACGTGCCATCAACTTTTTTGAGTTCCTCTTAGTGAGAAGGATCTTTTGGCATACTCCTCCCGAGGTTTGGATGCAGGCGGAGTATGGTCAGTTTGTTTTTGCCTTAAAAACCAACTAGGACCCTAGGACGAAAAAGCCAATAACTCTCAGACCGGGCGTCCGATAGACGCGCCGTCTACGATGCTGAGTTCCTGTTGACGATACGAAAATTTTGGATACATCAAATCTTGACTAAGTGAAAGTTGATGTATCAGCCTCTCGGCTCGTGGAGTGGACCCTCCCGAACGAGCTTGCTGTGTGCGGGAACCCTAGAGCTGGTTGCGACTGCTACTGTGACGACGACGACTGTGCATAGATCCTCAGTGGATTCGACGACGACAACTTCAGCACTTAGCGATCCTATGTGGATCAGTGCTACTGATCCTGTGTGGGTCCGATCCTGTGTGGGTCAACGCTCAGCGGTTCTGTGTGAGCCAGCACCTACAGATCCTGTGTGGGTCCGATCATGTGTGGGTCTTTGTAGTGGTTAGTTTCCTATCGATCCTGTGTGGGTATTTTTGGGGGTTAGTACATATCGATCCTTTGTGGGTCCGACGACTTAGATGGATTAGTGATCATCTCTATCATCTTTCGAAGAAGTGTACCTGTGTGAGCTGAATCATGTTTGCTTTCCTGTGTAGATTGTGTTGTGCTATCCTGTGTGGATTACGTTTTGCTTTCCTGTGTGGAATACGTGTACTTTTTTGTGTGGACTGAGTTGTACTTGGGCTCGGAGGTTGGAGCGTATTGGAATTTATGACTTAGGTATATGTATGGGAATAAACCTAAGTAGTGTCAGTTGTTACTTTGTGATTGTATCTTTCCTTTTTGGTTTATCCTTTGTGGATTTTAGGAGACCTTCGGGGGTCTCGGGGTTCCTACTAAGTAGCTTATACTCACCCCTGCACGGGATATGCCCGCAATACGTTGTGTTGGTTGCAGACGACGGACACCATTGATCGTGGTTGAGGCTTGCAGAGCAGGATGGAACCTGGAGGTGGACCACTGGGCGGGACGTACTCGGAGCAGACGGCGGGACCCGGGGAGCAGTGGAGCTATCTGTACCAACCCTTCAGGTGGTATTTCCAGTGGACAGCTCATCGTATTGGCTTTTACTTTTCAGTTGTTGTTTTCCCTTTCGAGTTGTACTTTACTTTCAGTTTGGGTTTGTATACTGTCCCACTTTCTTTCTGCACTTACTATTGTACCAGCTTTTACTTAGTGTTTACTTCTTTTGTTGCTTACTCTGTAGTGTTTGATTACTTTACAAAGGCAATTTCTTCCCTATTACTGGGATTTTATGCCTTGGCGCTAGTCGCCAGCCCCTGGCCTATGGAAGGCGGGCTTGGGGTAGTCACGGCACGGGCCTCGAGGACAGGTCGTGACAAGGATGGTACTCCTTGTCATGTTTTGGTGGTAGGCTCCTAAAAATATTATATATTCCATGTGAAGCCACTTGATTATTGACCACTGGTCACATATGGGTGAGTGGATAATGGGATTTCATCAGATGGAGGGCCTTCCATTATTTCTCCCACATTGGGAGAGTACTGTTCTGGTGGTACCCTCAGATCATCACATTTTAGACACAACATTAAAGACGCTGTGAGGGACTTGGGGTCTTCTACTACATAGAAGCCATGTTTGATGCATTGGTTGGAATGCATGGCCGGCAAGGTGAGCTTGGAGTTTCTGCAATTCATGGCCGGAAAGGGTCACTCTAACATGGGTTACTTCGGGGACCGCTTCACGTGGTGCAACAACCAAAGTGGAGGACAAAGATCTTTGAGCTAACTAGATAGGTGCTTGTCCAATATTCATGCCATCTCCACCTACCCCAATGCGTAGGTAACACATCTTACCCTTAGTGTTTCTGATCACCCTCCCATGATGTTATCCCTGTCCTCAAGATAAAAGATCAATAACTCCTTCATATTATCTCACCTCTTGACTCGCATGGAAGGATATTATCAGGTGATTACAAGCTCGTGGGGGTCTCCTGAATTTGGCCACCTGTGGATCGTACTGCACAAAAAACTGAGATGCCTAAGGAAAGGCAACTTAGTCTGCTTTAAACAGGTGCCCCCAACTGAAAATGATATGTATGGGCTCTTGAAATAGGTTTAACAGCTTGAAGCTAGCCTTAAAAATGATTGGAATGGACAGGTGTTTGAAGATCTTGCTATGAAGAAAGACATCTTGGTGGAATCTCTCCTGACAAAAGAGCGCCTTGCCTGTGAGAAATCAAGGATCCAATAGATTTGATAGGTGGATAAAAACACTGCCTATTTCCATGATTGCATTAAATAGAAGCATCGCCATCTCAAACCCAACCTGAGACTGGAGGATGGCTTGTACACTGATGACAGGGAAGTGGTTGGTGTGTTGGCCTTCCCCTATTTTAAGGATTTTCTTGCAGGCATTAACCCTGGTATACCTGAGGGATATCCAAGTGGTAGGGCACCTTTCCTCGATGTCATCCCCACTCAAGTCTCCAGTCAAGATAATATGTCCTTTGAAGAAATCCCAAATGATAAGGAGATCCATGAGGCCATGATGAACCTTAACCCAGAGAGTGGTCTGGGGCTGGATGACTTCCCGAGGTCTTTCTACAGGGAGTCTTGGTTTGTTTTTCAGCATGATGTTGTTCTAGCCATCTAAGATTTCTTTTGAGGTGGCATCCTTCCTCATGTGGCCAAGGAAACTACACTAGTTTTTATTCCTAAGATTAAAGACCCATCTTCACTAAACCGTTATAGGCCTATCAGCAAGTGTAACTTCTTGTATAAAATCCTCTCATGTGTCATCAACAAAAGGTTGTCTTGATTTCTTTCCCCAATGGATTTCCTTGGAGCAGCATGGCTTCGTTAAAGGAAGGTCTATCCCAGGGGCTATAGCTTTGGCCCAGGAGTTGATCTCGGGCATTAACATCAAATCCCATGGTTCGAACATGGCCATCAAATTGGACTTGATCAAGGCCTATGATTGAATTGAATGGAGTTTCATCAATAAAGTGTTCACAGGTGTGGGTTTTCTCCCTGGGCCACTGACATTATCTTTAAATGTTTCAGCTCTTTAGGGATAGTTGTCTCCTTTATGGGAAATACTCATGGTTTTTTCAAGGCCACCTGAGGTCTTAGGTAGGGGGACCCTCTGTCCCCAACCATCTTCATTATTTCCCAGGATGTGCCTGGTCATTTACTTAACAGGAGTAGGATCCAAGGGCAGATTCTTCCATATCGGAGTCGTACACTCCCCTCCAGTATGACTCACCTCATATTTGCTGATGACACCTTGGTTTTCTTGAATGGAATCATAAGACCAGTCTGAAGTTTCAATAATGTGATGGAGGAATATTTCCATTGGAGTGGTCAACTCATCAACCACTCCAAGAGTAACTTTTTCATATCTAATAAGTGTGATTCAAGGAATGTGGTCACTTTAGAGAATAGTCTAGACATGAAAAGGGGAAGCATTCCTCTTGATTACCTTGGTTGGCCTATCTCCCCTCATTGACTCCACATCCATGACTTTGATCACATTGTGTAGAAAATCACAGGAAAAATACTCAATTGGAAGAACATATTTCTATCCTTCGGAGGCAGGATCGCTCTTATCAATAGCATGTTGCCATCTATTCCTGTTCATGCGATGGCATCCATCAGAGTTCCTATGGGATTCACTACCTCCATTGATAGGATCCTTGCGATTTTCTATGGGATGCCCTCTCTGAAGGGAAACATCCCTGGTTCTCTTAGAGGAGAATGGGCCAACCAATCCGGGATGGAGGTATCGATGTCAGAAACCTTTTTGACACCATTGAGTGCATGCATACAAAAATTGCTTGGGAGGCTTTAGAGGGTAGGTCCTTGTGGGGAAGGATGATGTGCCCTTGATGCAGTGATTCTCCTACTCCTGGGTATAGTTACAGATCTCCCCTCTAGTCCATGATTGATGCTTTCCTTCCCTCAATCCTTCCCTTTTCACGCTGGGTCATTGGTAAAAGGGATATCAGGTTTTGGCACCATAATTGGGCGGGCTCAAGTATTGGTTTTCTTGGATGCCTGACCCCTCAGATTTATTTTAGGGAGGCATGTAGGTTTCCAAACTTTATCAGGGAGGTGTTGGACCAAGACTAGCAGGAAATCTATGAGATCATTGAGTGGAATATGGGGCATGTCCAGTGCATCTTCACTACTTCAGCTTCAGGAATATTTTCCACCAAAGAGTTTAGGAAAACATTGTACTCTCACGACAGTCCAGACCCATGGCATGAGATCATCTGTTGTAGGAAAATTCCTTCCCAGTATAATTTCTTCTCCTGGAACATCCAGAACTGTGCAGTGCTGACTGATGAAAATATCAAAAATCTTGGCATCCCTACCATGTCCAGATGTATGTTCTTCCATGCTAAGGAGGAGTGTTCATTCAACATTTTCTTTGAATGGGCATGGGAACATGTGGTGTGGAGATTCTTTGGAGGTCTTATTGCTTATAATGGGAAGACACACTCTGAGGATACCTTTATGGATCAATGGTTCCAGAGATTTCCAGAGCAGAGCTCGGAGAGAAAGGCTCGGGCTGCTGTCTTAATTGCCAGGTTTTGGTGCATCTCATAAGCACGGAATAGAGCTAGACACGAAGGAGATCACTTGTTTGGGAGGTCTATCATTATCAGAACCCAAATCCTGCTCATTGACCTCCACAGGTCGAACAAACATATGCAGAAGTCTCCAACGCTTAGTCCTCTTCATCCAAACTTAATGGTTGTTACTGGTTCTATCAGCACTAGTGCAGGTCACTGGGTATGCTGGAGGCCTCCTTCCACGAGTATCAAGCTGAAAACTGAGGGTTCCTCCTAGAAGGGCACCATGTGGGGTGGAGGGGTGGCCAGTGACTATAGGGGCTCTGTCATCCTTTTGTTTACAGCACAGTATGGGTGTGGCCACTCTCTCCAGGATGAGGCTTTGGCTATTCTTTCTGGTCTCAGGCTGTGTTGCCAACATAATATTCTCATCAGTGAAGAAGAGACAGATTGTATGGTCCTCTTCAATGCTCTGCAAGGTACCGGTAATACCCCCTGGTCTATCTCAGATGCTATCAAAAAAATCAAAGGACTCCTGACAAGAAATATCAAAGTGGCTCACACTTAGCGCGAAGGTAACAATGTAGCTGATCATCTAGCCTCCATTGCATCCCACAATTTGGTCTTTTTGGGCCTCGATGGCAGGACCACTCTAAAGGCTGAGGGAGAGGAACTTGTGAGAGGGGACGCCCTTGGCTTACATTATTTCAGTCCCCCATGATCTTGTTTCCATTTTCCCCGTTTTTTTTGAATTTCTTGTTATTTTCATTTCCTTTTATAAATAACTAATATTGAGATGAGATGAGTGGTCCCAACAGTTGATTATAGGGGGTTAAGTGTATGTGTAATATACCCACGTCAGGTACAACATCCTCAGATGGTCTCCAATAGGTATATTTATAGATCTAGAAACACCCAAAACACCCTTATCCATGATTCATGGGCCTTCTTTCCCAAGACATACGCTTGTTGGATGATTTAACCAACGACACATAAGTAATTACATTGGTCAAGTGGATGGGAACATAATCTCAACACACCCATTTTGGGGGAATTATTTCCTATTTTGGGACTCTATTATAGATTTATGCTTTGTTCATATATTCTTGAACCCTTGTTTCATTCCCAATCATGATTCAGAGAGGGTTATCACATCGTTCCGGAGGTGATCCAAAGGATTTTCTTGGTGAATCAAAGCCAAATTCTTGAGGTATGTGATCGTTCTACTTCATTCTTGATCAGTTTCTAATATCTACTTAGATATCCTTCTCCTCTTCACTCGGTTTCTTATATCTACACCCATTATGGGTAGATCTACATGTTTGGATGCCAAATATGATTAGATTTGGTCTTGGTCTTGCTAGGATAAGATGTCTAAGGTAGGTTTTTGATGAAGCAACCCGGTTGTCTTGTGCGTTCTTCATTCGTTGTGATTTTCGTCAAAACCCTAAAGCTAAGAGGCTTCACTCTCGACTCTTCTTGTTTGAATTTATTGGCTTAGTTTCAAATTGGGTTATTTTAATGGAAATGATTTTTCAATGCATATAATTAACATTCTTTAGTGATTATTTATGGTTTTAGTGGAATTATGAAATCTTGGTGAATTTTTGTAAAAGTGATTTGGCTTCTTGAATTTAAAATGATGATTTTAAATTATGGATTTGCTGAAATTGTAAATAGTTTGATGAAAAAGGGGTTTTCAATAAAAAGGGATATTTATTGAAATGGTTTGAGATTGAAAAGATATTGATTGAATTGGTTTTCAACAAAAGGGGAGTTTTATTGAAATGGTTTGGAATTGAAATAGTTTGGCATTGAAATGGTTTTTATGGAAATGGTTTTCAATAAAAAGGGAGTTTTATTGAAATGGTTTGGAATTGAAATGGTTCATCATTGAAATGGTTTTGATGGAAATGGTAATCAATAAAAATTTTCTTTTATTGAAAGGGTGTTTTGGCATGATTGATGGTCATATTTGGTGTGTGTTCATGTTCCATGTACGAGGCTTGGTTGAAATATGACCTTGTGCTCAGTGCCAAACGTTTAATGGAATAATGGTAACTATATGTATGAGGTTTGGTTGAAATATGACCTTGTGCTCGGTGCCAAAGGTGTAATGGAACATGGGAAACTATTACCTTTTGATGACTTGTTATATCGATGAGAAACTGCTCATGAGTATGGAACTATCATAATGAAGCATGCATGGTTGGTGGCACGGGTTGGAAAATGGTTGGATATGCTAAAATGGGATGTTTGTAAAATGTTTCTAAAGATAGTTTTGTTATTTTTATGGAAAAGTAACTCGCTGGAAAATTGGTTTCTTTTGAATTTAAATGCTTTTGGTTGTAAGTGGTTTTGAGAAACTTGTTTATATCCAGTTATAAACTGCTTTTGAGAAAATGTTTTATATAAACAATTTTTATATAAAATTTTCTAACTCTTCAATCCTATAGGAATGATATGGGATGTCATTGGAGAAACCTACTATGTTTTATACTCACCCATGCGTTGGTACTTTGGTGCATTTGAAGATTTCATGTTCTGAGATACAGGTAAAGGTAAAGAATATTATTGTTAGTGGCTCGTGGTGATGCTTGGGAGATGTTATGGAGCTTGGAGCTTGTGGAGAATGGAGTAGTGGTGTCTTTTGAGAGTCTTTATTTGTTCATCCGATGTGTACTTTGATGCTTATTTTGGTCTTCCGCTGTTGTGTACTTGATGTGGTTTGACGTAAATGAATTTTTTAGTTGTCATTCATTTGTTCATGAATCATATAGTGAATGTTTGGTTATTCTTGGTTGGTTTATGGGCTATTTATTAAAGGGTAAATTGTCCCCCAACTTGTATTTGAAACCCTTTGGAATTTATTTCCAGCCTTTGGCATCTTGGGGATATCGCATAAGGCCAAGTAATGACTCCTTGTACTCTCAAGACATTGAGAATTGGTGGGTCATTACAAATGGTATCAGTTTGTTCGGTCCCTGCCTAACAAGTAGCCATCGATGTTCCTAGTCTTGGAGTTGAAATTCCTTCTTGTCTATTCCTTGGGTCTAAATCTTAGATAGGAGTAGGATTGTCAGAACATGAAATTTATAGTTTAAAATTATGTAGCTAACCTGTTTAGGTTGAACTTCATGTTACCAGGGTGTTGGGTACGTAAGTGTTTTGGATACACTTCTAGAATGTTGGAAATCTCATTGTCTTGGGTTTAGCCAATGAGAAGAACATGGAAAGCATTGTAGAGGAATGTCTTCCCACTAGGATTACATATCTCAATGTGAGGAATGACTTATGATTTTCTACAAGGTACGAATTTTTGAAAAGGAAAAAAATGCAAAAATTGTTTTAAGTTTAAGATTTTGAAAACATGATATTTGGTGTATTTTGAAAATGGTTGGATTTTCAAAAAGACACGATGAATGTTCTCAAAAATGGTTGAACATGGAATTATGTTGTTTTTTGAAAACAATGTTGTGATAGTTGATGGGATATAATTTGAAATGCTAATCCATCAGTTGATATAAAGTGAGATTGATGGAGGATGTTGTTGGTTTAGGAAATTTCACCCGGTAGGCGACATTGAAACCAACCTGAAGAAGTTGTGGAGAATGTGGTTGCACCTGAACCACGAGTGAAACAAGAGATGGTTCAGAGTATTTTCCAAGCTTTTCATGCTGCTAATATGGGGAACCTGAGGGATGAACCAAGGCATGTGGATCATACCATCCAGTTCATAAAGTAGAATCCATCAAACTTTTGGGGTGATGCTGAACCCGAAATGGTGGAGGTGTGGATAAGTAGGATGAATAATATCTTCAATTTCATCGACCCACAATCAGAGCTCAAGGTCATGTTAGCGATGTATATGCTTGACGATCTTGCACGTCAATGGTGAGATTTAGTGGTGTAGAAAGAATTGGATGAAGGTCGTACATGGGTGGATTTTTATGAATTGTTCAAAAAAAATTCAATCCTCACACGTTCAAAATCAAGAAAACAACAGACTTTTTCAGCTAGAAAGAGGAGATCTTCTCTATCATAGATTATGCAGTTATGTTCATGAATTTAGTCTATTTTTCACTAGAGGTTGCGGCAAGTGCATTCTTGAAGGCATGCATCTTCGAATTGAAGCTAAGGAAGGATATTTGATTGAAGATTGTGGTGATCCGTATTATAGATTATATAGAGATGGTGACCATAGCGATTGTTGATAAATGTGATATCTCGAGAATGATAGGAGGAGGAATGATGATACCTACAAGAAAAGGTGGAAACTCTACTACTGGGAACAAGAGGAAAAGGGACACCTATTTCCACAGTGCAAGAGGAAATCAGAACCAGAAGGCGGGATTAGTGAACCTTCCTCCACAACCCTATAGAAAAGAAGGTTGTTTTCAATGTGGTTCAAAAGACCACATAAAGCAAGACTATTTGGCATAACCTCGAGCATGTCACAATTGCAATCAAATGGGGCATCAATAGCTCTATTGTAGGAATCCTCCGAGGTCGGGTGTGCGTGACACTTCCCATGCATCACAAGCATCGTATGCTTCAACAAGACTAGGATAGAAGAGTCAGTCTCATCAGCATAATAGAGCTAGCCATAGTGATTCTTGAAATAACATGAATTCTCAAATAGGTCAACCTTAGCAAGGAAACTAGAAGAATAGTATAATGAAGAAGCAATTGTATGGAGATGAGAAAATTAATGTCGATGACCAGGATGGACCATCTAATGTAAGAGGTACGATTATTTTGAATTATACCTTTGTGCAAGTGTTACTTGATACTGGTGCATCACATTCCTCCATTTCTTCTCATACTGTTTACTTTCTATGTTTAAAACTGGAATTGATTCCTTCTATTTTGAAACTGCAAACTCTACTTGGTGAAAGAGAATCTCAAACCTTTGTGTGTAGAGTTTGTGTTATTATGGTTGATGGATCTATGTTTAAATGGGACTTCTCAATGTTGGAGATGGTTGTCTAATATTTAATCTTAGGTATGGATTGGCTGACAACATTCAAGGTTCAAATCAACTATTATAGGACAACAATTAGTTTCACGACTGAGGACAGCATCGACCATCTCTTCAGAGGAGAGCGGATGGAAAAGAAAAGTGAAAATATCTTGTTGGAACCAATGGTGGGAATTACCTCTTACCAATTGGCATTGTTGACTTTGGCATCAATGGAAGACATTGATGAAAATATTTTTCTAGTTGTTGTGTATTAATTTCCTGATGTATTTCCCAAAAACTTTTCAGGGTTACCACCTCTAAGGAAAGTGAAGTTTATGATTGATCTCTTTCCGGGGAGAAGTCATATTCCCCTTCCATCTTATAGGATGGAACCAATAGAATTGCGGGAATTGAAAGTGGAGTTAGAGGAGCTGGAAAGCAAAGGGTTTATTTGACCAAGTACGTCTCCATGGGAAGCACCAGTTTTTTTTGTGAAGAAAGCAGATGGAACCATTTGACTGTGTGTTGATTATCATAAGATTAACCAAGCTACGATAAAGAATAGATATCCACTTCCACGTATTGATGATCCGTTCGATCAATTAAGGGGAGCTTAGTGGTTCCCCAAGATTGACTTGCAACCAGGATATCACCAATTGAGAGTTTGGAAGGAGGATATTCTAAAGATAGGTTTCAGAAGTAGATATGGCCATTATGAATATATAGTCATGCATTTTGTTCTAAAAAATGCACCAGCAGTCTTCATGGCATTGATGAATCATATATTTCAACAATATCTGGATTCTTTTGTTGTGGTCTTTGTGGAAGTCATTTTGGTCTATTCAAATATTGGGGTTGATCATGAGATTCACTTGGAAACAGTGTTACAAATCTTGAGAGATCCTCTCTTTTATTCCAAATTATCAAAGTGTGATTTTTGGATACAGGATGTATGTTTCCCTAGCCATGTCATTAATGAGAAAGGTGTTTCTGCTGATCCTGAAAAGATAGAAGCCATTATATCTTGGCAACCACTGAATAATTTATTCGAGATATGAATTTTTCTTGGTCTAGATGGTTACTACCGACTCTTTCTCCGTGATTTATCGTGACATGCTTCACTAATGACAGATCTGAAAAAGAAAAACTATTCATTCCTATGGATAGAAGAATGTTATAAGTCTTTCTAGGAACTGAATGTTCGGCTTACATAGGCACCTATCTTGATTTTACCAGAATCCGGATAGGGGTATGTGGTGTATTGTGATGCATCGGGATCATGGTTGGGTTTTGTTCTCATGAAAAGAGACCATGTGGTTGCTTATGGTTCATGTAAATTGAGGGTGCATGAGAAGAATTACCCAACACATGATTTGGAGTTAGCTGTAGTTGTCCATGCTTCGAAAATATGGTGACATTATCCCTTTGGTGATAAATTTACTGTGTTTATGGATAACAAAAGCTTGAAGCACATTTTCTCACAAAGAGATTTGTATATTTGGAAAAGGATATAGATGGAGTATCTCTAGATGTTTGACTTTGACTTGATGTACACACCAGGGAAAGGAAAATTGGTGGTGGATGCAGTGAGTAGGAATTAATATGCTCAGTTGGCGAAAGTATCTTCAGATGAATGGTAGTTGATTTCAGTCTTAGCCGATATGCATGTGTAATGTGAAGACCGAGGTGATGGTGCAATTTTCTTTTTAGATATTCTTATTCCTAATCTAGTAAAAATGACCAAAGAAGCACAAACATCTGATGCAGAATGATTGGTTGTAAGTTCAAAACTCAATGGTGGGGAGACCATTGAGGGCTGGAAACTTGATGGGGGTTCAGTTTTGTGTTTTAGAGATCATATGGTTGTACCCATAGTTTTTCAGGAACAACTCCTTCATGTTTACCACCATTCAAGAAGGGTTGTACATCCAGGTACACTGAAGTCGTATAAGGCGTTAAAGGTGCAATTTTGGTGGAGTGGCATGAAAAGTAAGGTGGTCGAGTTTGTCTCGTGGTGCTTGACTTGTTAGCAGGATAAACCAGAGCATCAGAGACCAGCAGGTATGTTACAATATTTTTCCATCCTAGTGCAGAAATGGGATCATGTAGTAATGGAGTTTTTTACAACCCTTCCAAGAATTTTCCGGAAACACGATGCAATTTGGGTGGTAGTGGATCGTCTAACCAAGTCTACCCATTTCATCCCTATTCATGAAACTCATGCGGTTGAGGATCTTTATAAAATATATATCCGAGAAGTGGTACAGATGAATGGTGTACCATTGTCTATAGTCATAGATAGAGATCTGAGGTTCACATCTCGTTTCTAGAAATCATTACAACAAGCCCTTGGAACTCAATTGACTATGAGCACAACATATCATCCTCAGACAGATGGGCAATTCGAGCGGACGATAAAAACATTGGAAGACATGTTTCAGGCTTGTGTAATGTATTTCTGTGGCCCGTGGGAGGAGAATATACCCTTAATGGAGTTCTTATACAATAACTGCTATCAAGACTTGATACGCATGGCTCCGTTTGAAGCATTATATGGGCGTCCTTGTCCTTCTCCACTATGCTGGGTAGAAACGAGTGAAACATCAATAGTCAGGACAATCCTTGTCCAAGAAAGAATAGAGAAGAACTAGTAGATTAGAAAAAGTATGGAGATGGCTTAGAGTCATCATAAATCTTATGCAGATAACCGTCGAAGATCGTTTTTGTTCATTGTGGGTGATCATGTCATCTTGAGGATATCCCCAAGGCTTGGACATCGTCGTTTTAAGAAGCAGGGAAAGTTATCTTGTAGATACATTGGACCTTTTCAAATACTATAATATGTTGGAGAGGTGGAATATCGGTTGTCATTACCACCATGACTTAGTTTGGTTAAAAATGTGTTCTATGTATCTTAGTTGAAAATGTATCAGCCTGATCATGACGATGTGATCAGATGGGATCAGGTTGACCTTGATCTGGATGCTTCATTGATACATATACCGATATGGATTGTGGATAGTCAAGAGAAAGTCTTTCATGGAAAAATCATTGTTCTAGTGTGGGTTTTATGGAAGCATGGTCAGATTCAGGAAGAGAATTGTGAACGTGAAAAGGAAATGAAAGAGCAGTGGCCGAAAGTCATTTAGTTGGGTGAAGGATTTCTACTTTTTGAGGATGGAAAGACCAATGGTGGGGAGAATTTAGTACCCCCGGTTTCCGGTATGTAACCCTTACTTGATGTTTTTCATGGTTTTAAGGTTAACGGTGATGAATGGGAGAGTCGGGAGAACTTTTAATGAAGTTTTGAGGAAAAGGGCATGGCACACGGATAACGCACAGTTTGTCTAAACCGTGTGAAAAAACCGTGTGTAGTTGGTCTTGGAGGCAGTAGCTTCCACTCGGGCGGTGCATGGTTTGTCTAACCATGTGCCCAAACCATGCGTGGATATTCTACTGAGGCAGTGGCTAATGCACGGTTAGTGCACGGTTTGTCTAACCGTGCGATCATACCATGGAACCACTTAAATGAGATCCAATAAAGGTGGATCTCACGCGTTTTTGCCTCAAAGTGTCTCGTTTTTTCTCTTATGCAGCAGTAATTGGGATTTTTCTTCTCTTAATGTCAAAGAGGGTTCTCCTATTGTTCTGGAGGCGATCTTAAGGCTTCTCTTGGTGAAATGAAGTCGAATTCTTGAGTTATGTGATCATTCTTCTTCATTCTTGATTGGTTTCTTAGATCTACATAGATATACTTCCCCTCTTCTTTAAGTTTCTGAGATCTACACACGTTATGTGTAGATCTATGTGTGTGGATGCCAAATATGATGATATTTGGTGTTGTTCCTGCTAGGAGAATATATCTAAGGCGGGTTTTTGAAGAAGCAACCTGCTTGTCTTGTGCGTTCTTTGTTAATTGTGGTTTTTGTCAAAACCCTAAAGGTATGAGGCTTCACTCTCGACTCCTCTAGTTAGAATTGATTGGATTAGTTTTAAATTGGGTTATTTTAATGAAAATTATTGTGAAATTCATAGAATAAATCTTATTTAGTGAGATTTATGGTTTTCATGGAATTGTAAAATCTTGGTAAATTGTTTTGCAAGTGATTTGGCTTCTTGAATTTAAAATGTAGATTTGAATTTATTGGATTTTCTAAAATTGTAAATGGTTTGATGAAAAATGGGTTTTCGATAAAAAGGGTGTTTAATTGGAATGATTTGAGATTGAAATGATCTTGATGGATTTGGTTTTCAATAAAAGGAGAGTTTTATTGAAATGGTTTGGAATTGAAATGGTTTGGCATTGAAATGGTTTTTATGGAAATTGTATTCAATAAAAAGGTGTTTTTATTGAAAGGGTGTTTTGACAGTATTGAGGAGAATATGTGATGTGTGTTCATGTTTCATGTACGAGGCTTGGTTGAAATATGACCTTGTGCTCAGTGCCAAACGTTTAATGGCACAATGGTAACTATATGTATGAGGCTTGGATGAAATGTGACCTTCTGATCAGTTCCATAGGTGTAATGGCACGTGGGAAACAATTACCTTGTGACGACTTGGTAGATCGACAAGAAACCACTCATGAGTATGGAACTGTCATAATGAAGTATGCATGGTTGGTTGCATGGGTTGGGAAAAAGTTGGATGTGACAAAATTGGATGTTTGTAAAATGGTTCTAGATCTTTTTTAGTTACTTTTCTGGTAAGATAACTCGCTGGAAAATTGGTTTCATTTTCATTTAAATGCTTTTGGTTGTAAGTGGTTTTGGGAAACTTTTTTATATATTGTTATAAACTACTTTTGAGAAAATATTTTATATATATAAATGTAGATAACTCTTCTATCCTAGTGGCGTGATAAAGGAAGTCATTGGGGAAACCTACTAGGTTTTATACTCACCCCTTCGTTGGCACTTTGGTGATTTTGCAGATGTCATGTTCTTGGATACAGGTAAAGGTAAAGCGTCTTATTGTTAGTTGCTCGTGGTGATACATGGGAGATGTTGTAGATCTTGGAGCTTGTGGAGCACAAAGTTGTGGTGTCCTTTGAGAGTCTTTATTTTTTCATTTGTTGTGTACTTTAATGCTTTGTTTGGTCTTCCGCTGTTGTGTACTTAATATGGTTTGACATAAATTAATTTGTTTAGTTTTCATTCATTTTTTCATGCATTGTATAGTCAATGTTTGGTTATTCTTGGTTGGTTTATGGGTTATTTCTTAAAGGGTAAATCTTCCCCCAACTTGTATTTGAAACCCTTCAGCATTTATTGTCAGCCTTCGGTGTCTTGGGGATGTCTCTTAAGGCCAAGTAATGACTCGTTGTACTCTCAAGACAATGAGAATTGGCGGGTAATTACATCATACATTTTAAGATCATGGGATAAGGACCTAACAGTATATTTTAATTTCATGTGGTAAGGAAATTTAAGCGAAAACTTCTTAGTCATGGTTTGGTGTGGGACTTATGTTTAAGCATCCCAAGGAACATGGAAAGAATATGGGTTTACATGTAAGATTAGACCCGGTTGGGAATGTGGCCCAAGGAGAATAGGGTTGATTTGAAGTGTTGGGTTTGAACCTCAAAGAGGCTTCCTACGTATCCCATTTGGATGGGAATCGAAGCCAACATTGTTCGATGAGTCTCGTAGTATAGATTATTCTTTTGAGAGAATTGATTATGAGCTAACTTCCTAAAAAGGATGCCTTGTTAATTTAGGGGTTTAATTTTGGGCTTATTCTTATGGAGGATGCCCAGAATAAGGGAATTAGGGTTGGATTCATGACGAGGATATCTAGTAATCCCGAGCCCTGAGAAGGCTTCCAACGTATACCAATTATAGTGGAAATCTGAGTTCTCATAGTTAATTCACCCTGAGTGTTTTCTAAAATGTGGCAATCATCATGATTTTCTAAGCCCATGTGAGTCATGATCGGTGTGGGAAACAAGAGGATGTTAAATATTCAACAAATGCTCCCACACATTTTCTCCTCCACTGGTGGAAGAGGACGTTCCTATTGCAACGATGGTGGAAGATGGTAAGGCGACCAAGGAAGAGGGTTTGGTGATTAGCCTTCCCTCTATTCACTTTACATTAGACAAGGGTCCAATTAAAGTAAAAAAGTGAAGGTGAATGAAGTAGAGAGGTGGAAGAATACAACCTTTTACTTCAAAGGTTTGGGGCTTACTCAAGGATGGATACCCTAGTGAATCTCTATAGATGATGTAGACTTATATTTTCTTGAATGGAAAAGAAAGTGTGAACTGTACCTTCCCTACCATAAACTTGAGGTTTCAGGTTTTAGAGAAAAAAAGGGGAGGAAAAACCCAAACTCTAATCCTCAAAACCTGGAATGTCCCAATAATGTTCCTGGGACAAAGGTCCATGTGACTGTAGACATACAAACCCCCATACACATCCAGAATCCTAACCCCATTGTGAAACAAATGGGACAATCCTCTGACTCTGGACATAAAAACACAAATAGTAGACATGTTAATGTGTCTTTTCCTTTTATTTGATGATTCAAGAGGTTTTTGTGGAGCATTCAACTTATCCCTTGAAAATTATAGAACCAAGGAAGGATATACCCTATCATGAATGTCCTCAAATAGTGTATATAGGATAATGAGTAAGTCCTATGTATAACTCTGCATCGTAGGTACCCTGCGTAGGTGTGTCGCATAGCTATTTCACGTAGGTGTGTCACACAATTGTGTCATACAGTTGTGTCACATTGGATAGATAAATGATTGGAGAAAATGATTTACCTAAGTGAACCAACCCTATAAAAGCTTATAATTGTTAGAAGACATTAAAAACATACTTATCCAATTTAATTATCTCTTCTCTCATATTTTTAGAGAACTACCTGATACAATTTTAGAGATCTAGGTGAAATAGCAACCCAATGGGAGCTTCAAGAAGTCTTCCAACATTTTCAGTTGTCAAATGAGGAGACCAAGGGTGCAATTTTTAGGCAAGGATGGGGGTTGATCAAAGGAAATTTGTCGGTAGAGGCCCATCGTGCAGTCCTCCGATGTAGGTCCGCCGTATAGGGTTCCAGAACGTATACCACCTCGTTGGTCTTCCGAACAGGTTTTCCACGTAGTTCTACCATGTAGGAATTTGAATATTTATCCTACATTTTAATTATTTTATGTTCGTCTTCATATTTTGAAATATATGGGCCTGCATTCAATGTATTTTGGTCTTACTAAGAAGTGTCAAAAATCCCCCCCCCCCCTGAAGATTGGATCTGATGAAAAATATGGTTGATTCCTGAGGTAATATTTTAGGGAAAAGACTATGGAGTAATTACTGAACCAGGAAGGATTTCCACATAAAAATTTCGTGCATGTTTGCCATGAAGATCTTTCATGTAGGAATACCATGTAGGTCTTCTGGTGTCTATAAATAGGTTCGATCCTTTGAGATTTTCTTCACCGACGCTTTCATATTTATCGGCTCTTATTGTGTAGCTTGTTTATCCAGCCTCACCGCATTGTACACTCATATAGGTTCCCGGAAATTTTCTCAAGGTGATGCTCCTTGAGTGATGGAGCTACAAGGAATTACTTTGTCGAAGGAGTTGCGCTAGGACCCCTGTTGAAGGGTCTGTGTGATGGACCTCATCAAAGGACTGATGTGAAGAGTTTACTTTGACAAAATTCAAATTTCTTTAAGTTGAAATTTGAATTTTCTAAAGTCAAAACTCCTTCTTAATAGGTGTAGTTTGGTATTTTTTTTGCACGAAATGGCTCACTTGAAAACCTCTACTGAAAAAAGTTAAGGATCTTCGAAATGAGATGGTGAATATCATCGTACCACACTATCATAACATTGTTGAATGTACCCTCTGTAGAATATAGAATGGTTTCATTCCATATCAACATGAATACCCATGGAGTTACTATCTTCCCTTGTACATGCATGGGATTTTGCAAGATTCCAACATTCTGTCCATTAATAAATACTTCCCAACAAATTGGTTTCTTCAATACTCAAATTATCATTACCTGTATATTACTACGATAGGTATGTCAGTTCATGAGGGAACAATCCATATTGGTTGTATTCTGCATCATAGTGGTAGTACCCCTGATATGAAAGATAATTTTGTAGATCCAAGGACACATTATAATGATTCAATCTTTTGGGATTCTCAAACAGATCAGTCTAATGGTTAGAAGGAATACTGGGATCTTTGTTCTAGAGGAGGTGTTAAACCTTAATAGATGGGGAATTTTGGGTGCATCGTACTTGTGAAGAATTTAGGAAAGAGCCATAAATTTTTTACATTTATGAAGCTATTTTGATGGAAAAACATATGTTTATAAAAAAAATTCATTCATGAATTTTTGGTCTGATGGAGTATGCAAATGAATTCCTTCCATTTTATGCATGGTGATGTTGGCATTAGTTTTTTAGATATTTACCAAATAGCCGGGGTTCTCATTCTCAGGGAAATGTATGAAAAGTTTATTCCACCAGTTACAACATGGGGTAATGTTACTAGAAAACCACCTTTGTCTCATGAAATATTCAAAATAGAAAAACAAATTACCCAATGAATAGAAAGATATTCATTCCAGAGTGTGGATGGAAGCCTTTTTAGAACCAAAAATAGATAAAGGTCTCACCTGTAGACGTCCTAATATTTTTCCTTATACAAATAAACAGGGTAGTTAAGGATGATATTGTTCTACATTGGAGAGAGGTGACTATAAGAACCGGGGATATAAAGTAAAATATCATATTGATGCTAAGATATGCTTAGCCGGCTTCCTTTCCATGTGGCTAAGAATTTAATTTCTTCCATTCCATGATTTCAGAGGCAATTTAACGCCATGGACTTTTGTTATCATAGATAAATTGGTAGGAGAAAAATATATTTGGTTAATAACTCTTGTATTGGAAACAATTTATTATTCCCAACTGCATTTATACAATGGGAATTCTTCATTTAGACTTGCAGGGCCATTCCAAGTGTTATGAGGCTAGATTGAGGCGCACTTTTCATCATAATCAGTGTTTACTTCAGTTAGAGTCCCTAATGGTTGATTCACCCAATTTTTATATAAATTTTCCTATATTAATCCTCAAAACATCATACCTCATGTAGTGTTAAGGTCATTGAATTCATCAGGAGAATTCATCTTTTTAGCTTTTGGTAACCCACCAACTATTACATTTGTTGATGATGGTAAGGAAGATAATTATGAGCTGAGGTCTTACATTATGGAATTCTAGGATAGTGTATTATCAACTAGGATTGATGGTGAAATTATCATTGAGGCTTATGTCCCCTATATGTTTTATCTCTAGTTTATATGTCTTCAACAATGAAACACTTACCCTCCCATGTTTGATATAGATGAGAAAAAACCAATGGTAGGGAGACAATTGTGGATTTTTAAGGCTCTAGAGACATCCAAATTGTCAATTCCTTTACCTTTATCTGATGCATCAATTGGATTAGAATATAGATCTGCCAAAGCATGGTATTTTTCATAACCTCAGGGGTATTTGACAAAAGGAATATATCAAGTGGCAGCCACAATTATTGTTGTGCATAGAAATCATGGTAAGAAGTCTAAATCCAAAAATTATTCCTATGATTTAAAAGTTTCAAATCCTTCAACATCTTCGAAGAAGGTATATTAGGAAAACTAGAGGTAGAGATATAGTTTCTTGGGAACTAAGGAGATCTAGCCGCTGCCATTAGAAAGAGATTCATATCCCATTCATTGAACTTTCTGAAGAGGAAGGGAGGCCTGAAGAGACTAACCAGTCAGAAGGTATTGAATTTTCTCCACATACAACCATATCGGGATCAAATTATGTCTGACCTTCAGCCATTCACTTATGGGAGGGCTTGAATTTTGAAATTAGGGATGTATAGGCTTTCCTCCAACATGGCATTCAGATATCAGATGTGGATGACATTAAATAACCTTATGATTATAATCCAAATAATAACTTGGTTGAAGTATAAGAGTATATTAGGGAGATGGATGCCTTTATATATGAAACAGATGAACCAATCACAACCTCTAAATGAGTATCACATATGATGGAATTAGAAATACTCTAAGGGGTAATTAATAATCTTGAGGAGGAATGGGAACGTTATGTTAATACTGAGAACATACTTTCCTTTCCTTTTTCCTCAATTCTTATTTACTATTCAACATCATTAATCTTGATGAAATTGTATTTTTCATCTTGAATTCGTGGAAGTAACCTCCGAACAGGTTCATGGTTCACCAACATATTCACCTATATGTTCTCCCATTGACACATCAAATGATCCTCTCAAGTCTCTATAACTTTATCCAGGGTAATGGCGATAGATAATCCTCAACTATTACCTTAGGTTTCATTGGACAAGAAAATTATTTCAAAATCTTCTCAAGTTTATGAAAAGAAATGCAAGAGATAAATGAGATTAGTTCGAAGTGTTCATCAAATAAGTAAGGCTTTATACTATCCTCAGGAATTATAACATGCTTGATACACTCTGGTGATCACATTTATCCTCTTGTAGGATTTTCATATCTCTCGTCTCTTAAGGGTTTAAGAGATGATTCTTCAAGAAAAGATAAGGAAACCCCAAGAGAAACAAAGGTTCATGTTGTTGAATCTACTACCTTAATAGAAAAACATCAAATGGTTCAGTTGTACCTGATCCTGATTCTATTAAGGTAGAGTAAATCCATGGTAATATCAAATGAATTTCACTTGAATATTAAATTCTTTTCTAATAGTATTCTTTTCAACATATCACAAATCAGTTTCCCTTTCCAATGGATCATTCAATTAAAAATTATGAAATTCCTTTTACTTGGGAAGGAATGAATGAAGATCCATGGAAATTTGAAGTAGATACTATTGTAGGCCCAAACCTAGAAAGATATGACAATGCTTAAATGGGTAGGATGCTATAACCTTCCAAGTTGCATACACCGAAATTATGGATACGCTAAATCCAAACATTGATATTCTAAGTTCCATCAATGAGTCCATGGATTTTTGTGAGTAATTTAAAGGACATAATTTCTCATTATCACATTTTCTTACATAACAGTTATTCTTTTACTTGATACATTACATCAAAATTCATCTTATTCATCCTTTTTTGAAGAAAATATTTCAATGGCCCTTCAAGAATGAGGCATTCCACTATATCATTCTTCTGCGGAAGTTAGAGAAACACTTAATAAGGAACCCCAATTGATAGATGTTTAGGAGCCTTAAATTTTGAAAACTGGGTAAACATAGGATAATTCCCCTCCTTAAGAAACATCTTCTAAATTTTCTAATGCTAAGAATATTGGGGATGAATCTAGTCAAGCGACTGACTTATTATTGGGTAAATGTTATTGGCTATCTATATCATCCTCTATTTCTACAATTTTTTTAAACTGAAAATGGTCATGATTCATCATTTAGGGTTTTCATCTCCTATATCTAGATCAAAAGGTGAAGATTCTGCATTGGCATAGAAATCAGTAGAATGTGAAGCATCCACTTTTACAAGAGAAGTAGAACAAGACAACTCTTTAAGTGATCTATTTCCAGAGTACATTCTACTCTATAGTAGTGAATCAATTTTAGACTTAGATATAAAATATTCTCTTATCCTAGAATATAAGAATATATGGTGACATTTATGGAGAATAATTGTTGGAAAACCATTGGATTAACTATTGTACCATTTTGGAAAACTCCCAACACTATTCTGCATTTTGGGATTGTGTGCATTTAATTTTCGACCATTCTAAAATGTAATGAATGGTATGATTCTCCGACAGGAGTAGGAACATAAGCTGCGACAAGATCTTGAAGAAGCTAAATGGATTGTTAATAATGAGAGCTTCCAACTACAGTATCCTAGGAAGATTCCAATCATAGAAAGAAGTCGATTTAAATTGGCCAAAAAATTAAAGAAACCATGAAAGAGTTGGTATATCTTCAATAGAAACTAGATGTTGTTCATTAAGAACTTGTGATGTTGAACCAAAAATTGTATTAAACCCAATTGTAGGGGATAACCTCCATTTTAAATTCTAAATAAGCACTTTTCTAAGCCTAGGAGGATGAATTATCTCTATTTTATCAACATCAACTGTTGGTTGATAGGGCTCATGAGGATTTTCAATAAATGATAAGTAATATTGAGAGTTTATTTTAACACGTGATAGAGAGGCTCCATTCTGTGTATGTCCCTCTGATTTTATTTAAATGAAAGGGATTTTTTCATAAATCATATATCTCTTAATACTTTATTTATGTAATTGAAATATTAAAGGTAACGATGAGGAATTTTTAAACATCAAACCTTTATGTCAGATAATCACGATTAAAATGAAAAGAATGGGGGTGCTCAGAATTTTTTATTAAGCTGATGGTCGTATTGATAATAATTTGATTTTTACAAGGGTTATATAAACCCCCCCCCCCAACATTGTATCTTTTTACATTTTATTGCTCAATATTACCTATATCATTGAAAAAGGTACATTTAGTGAGTTGAGACTTGACTTCTGTCCTAGATTACCATTGCGGGTTTCTAATCTAGTGAGTTCAACATCTCTTGATATTGGCAGTTTATAATCATGAAATTTGGACTATAAAGGTCTGGTATTTAAGGTCAAACATCTATGACCATAAATTTTCAAATTATATCCCAATCAAGGCTCAATGGCTAAGAATTTATCTAATATTATTTAAATACATCCGATGAAAATCTTGATTCATGATTTTTATGGTTACCAAATATAAAACATATAAAGACATAAAATACGTCTCTTCTAAGAATTAAGTTACAATTATTTGAAATACTTCTTATGTAGTCATATTTTATACAAGGCCTATGGGGGCACATACTACATAGTCAAGCAAAAGGGATCCTTGGAATTTAACATTTTACTATTGAAAGGAAAGGAAAAATAAGATTTAGGTGACCCAAGACCATATTGGGTGGTTTTTTCAAGGAAACTTATTTTATGAATAAAGGTTAATCTATGTTGACATATGTAATGAATAGTAAAACCACTTCTATAAAAAAATTGTGTATGAGGAATGGTTAAATTTTTTCATAAAGGTGAATTTCTGATGTCATGCTATGTTGTTTTATGTCATGTAGTGAGGACATTGTACTGTGTAGTTTTAAGTCATGCAGTGAGCACATTGTACTCTTCAGTTTTATGTCATGTAGTGAGGACACTGTATTGTTCAATTTTGAGTCATGTAGTGAGGACATTGAGTGGATTTAATTTATGGTCTTTAGCTTTGGCCAAAGGTTTGAGACTCTCCCAATTTCTTGATAATTTGTTTGGAAACAAACTACCTTGTTCAGGTATGGAAGAGAATAATTTTAAACTATGATTTGAGAATTTTTGGATCTGAATAATGATATGGGGAAATGGATAATGGAATTTGAGGAAGTCTTTTATAAGAATGAAATTACCATTATTTGAAGAACCTGTTATAGGGGATGTTTTATGCAAGGAAGATTGGGGCATATGTTGGATTGCCAATTTATGGAATGTTATGACTAACATGCTTGTTATGTAGTAAAATTTTATGCAATGCCACCTAGGGGTACACACTCTAGAGTCGTGAAAAAGATCTCTGAATATTTTTACATTGTATTGCTAAAAGACATATAATTTTTATAGAGATTCAGATTTTCCAAATCACATAGTTTGGTTTATGAAAAAGGTACCTGAATACATAAAAAGTGATTCAAATAATGATTTTCAAATAATTGGAAGAATAGTATTGCTACGAAGGTCTGACCCAAATATAAGAAGTTTTGTGTCTGTAGTTTTATGTCATACGACTATGACCAAAAATGGAAACAATATATGATATGTTGTCCTGTGATCCGAGTTTATTTCATATATTATTGAACCCATTGAGAGGTAAATGTGTAAACCATGGTATTGAAGACTTTTATATTGAAAGAATTGTAATGGAAAAAATATACATTAATAACTACTTTAAAATACAGATTCATGTATATTGTTGTCAAATTTTGAAGGGGAAAAAGGCACCTTAACGAATAAATAAATTACCATTATTTTAAAAAACTGTTTTGGGGGTTATATTTTGTTGGGATAGCTAGGTCATATGTTGTATAGCAAAATAGTGGAATCTTTTGACTGGCAGGCATGTAATGTAGGAATCTTATACAAGGCCACCTAGGGGAACATACTACATTGTTAGGAAAAAGAGTTCTCAGATATCAGAAACTCTATCACCAAATATATTAAGAAAGATTATGAAGATTTGAAAATATTCAAGATTAAGAGTGTGAAATATGATTGGGGTAATTCTAAATTATGTGGATAAATATTTTAATCAATATTGGCCATGAGTTTGGAATCTTTTACATTGATCTGACTCATATGTAAAAAGGGGAAATTCTTGTTTTCTTGGTGGGATCTCTAAGAAGGGAACCATAAATTAAGTCTCCCATATTTATTGTTAATTATATACGGGGGAGAGAGAAAAAAATATCCCATGGATAGGACTAGGAACTAAGTCCTGTCTTTTACTATGTATCTCATATGGTGGACAATCAATCAATATGTAGTTCATTGAAAATTCAATATAGAGGTTTGATTCATACTCAGGGAATAAAGGGTGGGGGGTTATTATGGATGGGCCCAAGATTTGAGATTTAGGTGTCTATATGTATCTCATATGGATGATAACCAAGAAAAATGTAGTTATTGAAACAATCATTTCCCACACTAATTGTGTTTGATGTGGGATATGGGGGATTTTAACGCATTCTAGATGATTGGTTAAACATAAGAAACAAAATGGTATGAAGATCAAACAATGTATCCTAAAAGAGAACTCTTTATAAATCTAGTTCATGTATAGGATGAGAAAAAAGGAAATAAAATTTTTTGTGGTTGCAATTGGGCCCAAGATTAGAAGTCCAGGCGTCTCTTTATACCTCAATGAAAATGAGAATCAAGCCACATGTAGTTCTTTAAATGAGGCCCATATGCAGATCTGATTCAAATATAGGGAGGAATGGAACTCATGTGCCACTACAGATTAGCAATAATGCCAATGATTCTTGAATATGGATGCTATTAATGTCTGATTGATAAGACGTTAACCATACAGTTTAATGTCATGTAATAGGAAAAAATGATGTCATGTAGTTTAATGTCTTCAAAAAAGAACAAAGATGCTACACATTTTATCATAGTGTAGCAATGGACACTTGTGGTTGTTATACAGTTTAATATCTTCCAACTAGGACTTTGTGTTGTGCAGTTTAGAGTCATTCAGGTAGGAAATTGTGTGCAATTACACAAAGTATTTCTTAAATAATCTCACATTTGATGGAGGTGTAATAATCTATTCATCCATTGAAATTATAGAATAAGATCAATTTGAGTAAACCTTATGTGTGGAATATGGTCTTTCCCACATTTTCTCAAGCTTTGAAGGTTTCTTTCTTGGTGTCATTGGAGTCATGAGGACCAATACAAATTCTCCTCGAAGAAATGAATGGAGGAAAACATTCTTTTGAAAATATCACACTATTTTGTTCAGGTAGATTTATAAATGATCGAAAGTATGCAATATTTTTTCATGTAATCATTCAATCTCCTCAAATAATTTATAAGAAATTTTACCTATAGATAACTGATCACAGATTGAAACTCTGAGTGAAGGAAATTGAATTTAAATTGCCAAAAATGCTTCTATGTCTTAAACTAATGAGCATGTAGTTTCCCGTGTGGTAGTATGGGTAGTACTCCAATTATCCCATAATGCATGAAAAAGCTAATCAGTACAATATTTATTCTATTTATCCACCATATTCTAGAGTATATTTGACAGGGTCTTATTGAAATCCCATATCTGAGCATTTTCCACTGCATGATAACAAGATGAATGGTTGGATTTGATATTATGCTCCTAATATAATTTTTTTTATCTCAATAGAATAGAAATTGGTTCCATTGTTCATCAATATAGTATGAGGGACACAAAATATGGTGATGATGTTCATTATTACCAAACTAATAATTATTTTTGCTTCAGATTATTTAAGAGGTATTACCTCATCACAATTGGAGAAGAAATCGGCAGCAGTAAGAATATACTTGAACTATATAGTTGTAGCTAGAGGATAAGGTCCAACTACATTCATTCCTCATGTGGAAAATATCCAAGAGTATTTAGTTGTATGTAAAAACTCTAAGGGTCGATGAATGAAGTTGGAATGAAATTGGAAAGGATGAAATTTCTTGGTTAAAACTGTGAAATCATGTGTCATTGAAGGCTAGAATTATCCAAGCCTTCATATTTGATCAGAAAGCCTTTTCCTAGACTAGAGATCACCATAATCTCCTGAATTTAGTTATTTCATGATAGCTACAGTTTCTTCTCTATCAATACAGCTGATTAGAGTTCCATCTAATTCTTGTCTGTATAAGATCATATGGTGATTTGAGCTATCATAAAGAGTAAAATTTGACACTCTTTGTTGGATATTTTATTTTTCATCTCTATTTGAAAAAAGTACTCAATTTTTAAGGAAATTACATGATGAGAGTAATTCATTCCATGGTATGACCATATGGCTCAGAAATATGGATAATTTCTTTACTTTTCTCAATTCTGGTTTGAACAAAAGGTGAAACCACATGACGATGGGAAATACTGATGATTGTCTCATCCCAATTTGGATCTTCCAGGGTTGTGGCTGAATTAGCCAGTGCATTATCTTGGTCATTTTTGTGATTGTGGGACATAAGACAATGTTGGATCTATGATAAATTCAGCCACTAACCCTCTAATGTAATCACACAAATGGAATAAATCTTCTTTTATAATATCATAATCCCCATTTATTTTGTTGATTATCAATTCCGAATAACCTTTTACTTATAGGTGGTTCACTGGTACCTAGATCTCCAATTCGAGACCTATGATGAGAGCTTTATGTCCTACCTAATTGTTGGTAATGCCTTATGAAAACATGAAGGAACATGGAAACATTGAATTATTTGGGGAGATAAGAACAATTCCTAACCCAATATTATTTAGTTTAGGGTTTTACATTCTATTCCATGTTGGACTTCTGGAGGCACCATAAAAGTAAATTTCCCACATTTTGGTATTATCTTGAATAGAGAATACCTCTTCATCAGGATGTTTAGTATTCAATGATATATCTTATGAAGATGGATGTTCCGTAAGGAAATCCCCCAAATCATGTCCTTTTATTTCCTTCTAGGAAACACACTGTATATAAAACTATTGAAAAATAATAGGCCACCATGACAAATGTCCTAAAATTATAGGTCAACTATTGATAAATTTGAGTGGGTTATTTCAAGACAACAATTAGATCTCGTGGTGTTGTTGGAAGTGGCACAATTTCAAACCTGCAAAGATTAAGTCCAGATATCACTTCTCAATACTTGAATATCGAGTTTCTATGTCAAGCATATTTTGACTAAAATTGTAAAGACAATTTTAATTCCAAAAACCATTCTTTTGGGAAAGGAAGCCACCCAGTGATCACTCTGAATCTACCACATAGAGAATAAATGGCCTTCCTTCAATAGGTGGAACTAACAATGGGGGACTCAAGAGATATTTCTTGAGGGTATCCAATGCCTCTTGGAAGTCTTCAGTCCATTGAGAGGTGAATATCTTCTTCGCAAATCTAGTTAAGGGTAAACACTTGTCTGCCAAATTTTTGATAAAGTGTCAAATATAGGCAATTTTTTCTTGATGTGCTCTTAATTATTTCAAATTTTGAGGAGGTTACATGAAAAGGATTGATTTTTTCTTCTGAGGATCAACTTCTATGCCATGATGGAATACAATGAAGCTGATGAATTTTCTTTAGCTTACACCCAATGAACATTTCAAGGGATTTATCTTCAAATCTTGTTGCCAAAGTTTATAAAATATGGTATCTAGATCATCAAACTGAAAGGAATGTTGACAAGATTTAACTACAAAATCATCCACATAACATTCGATAAATTTTTCTAAGAATAGTTTGAAGATGTGGTGCATGGAACGTTGATATGTTGCACCTACATTCTTTAAGCCAAAGGGAATTACCAAATTGAAAAACACATCTTGAGGGGCTCAAAAGGCTGTATATTCTTCATTATCTAGGGACATTAGAATTTGATTTTACCCAGAAAAACCATCGATGAAGGAAAGAGATTTATATCAAGTTGTTGCATTAATTAAAAGATCTGTGATCGGAATTGGAAAGTCATATTTTGGACAATATCAGTTAATTTCTATGAAATCAATCCAATCCCTGATTTTCCCATTCTTCTTTTTAAATGGGAAAATTTTTTCCAGCCACATGGAATGTTGATCATCTTTGAATCATTTTTACTTAATAAGAATATTGACTTCATCTTTAATTTTAGAGGCATGATTCGGGTGAGTTCTTATTGCTGCCTTCTTGAATCCACGATGTTCTTCTGGAAAACCCAAATGATAAGTGGATACATCAGGATTAACACTTAGAATTTCTATATAGATCCTATAAAATATATTTTAATTCCACTGTAGAAATGAAGTATACATTTATTTCTCTTTAGAAGTCATGGATGCACTAATTAGAGTGGGGGGTTAATCTTCTTTTGTACCTAGATTTATTTCTCTAAGATCATTCACAATGGTAGAGACACTTTCCTCAAATGTTGGAGGATCATACTTTATATCTTCTTATTCTTATTCCTTACATGTCATATCTTCTGTTTCATCTTTCATAATAGGTGATGAAGCAAAACATTAAAAGTTAGGGGAGGAGTTAGTATTTGAACTTCTTGAAAAAGAGGCCACCATTTCTAACCTCAATGATGTTGAAGGGTCTTCCTATAGTAATAAATATGGGATGGTGGGTTAAGAATAAACATCCTTGTATTCCCATAGTATTTTTATAACTTCATTTAGTCATATTGGTTAAGAAAATACTTTTAATTTTTGATCGATGAAATGAAGACATCTCTATTTTAGATCTCATCACTGATTGGTAAATAAATAATTTCACCCATGCTGTCAGGATCAACTACCGCAATTGACATTATTAATTTCGCTAGATGATTTCTTGGATTTGGGCTTATCCTTTCAATTTTATTGATATATAACACATAATATATACTCAAATGTTTGAATGATTTTGTTGGAATCTTTTCCAGGCCATTCAGAGCATGGATTCTGGTTACCATCTTTTCCACAGACCTTGTTCTCTTCATGTGAAAAAATTCTACCTCAATATACATAGATTTACACATTTTGAAAGGAGCCGTGTCAACAAAAGAAGTACCGATATGACAATTGAAATAGTACTTGAGACTTTTGGGGTAAGATGAAGGAATGGTCACATGTTGATGTAGCCAAGGCCTTCTAAGAAAAATGTTAAAGGATGTGTCCTGGCAGACAACCCTAAAATCTGAATTAGACACAAGATATCCAAACTGTGTTATGAGTGTAATCTTTCCCAGAGTTTCTTTCTCATTTTCTTTGTATCCTTGAAACAATAAAGTGGAAGAAGATAAGTCAGATTAAGTGAGGCAAAATTGATGAAGTGTACCAATAGGAATGAGGTTGACTCATAATCCATTATCAATGACTGCTCATTGGATGTCTAAATCATTGAACCTTACAGATAGATATAAGGGACTAATGGGTCCATGTACAACATCACCTTCATCTTCATTCGTAAAAGATATAACATCATGAAATTCTGTAGGAAAATTATCTATACAGTAAACCTCAATAGTAGTAACTTCGGTTTCAATCTCTTAATGAATTGAAAAAGCCTCAATATGTTCTTATCAAGGATATTTTGACATATTCAAGGCATCCAAGATTGAAAACATGGCCGGTACATGGGATAGGTCTTTCAAAAGATCATAGATTTGGTCTAGAGGTCTGTGTTTTCCAGCATGGAGATGCATTTTTATAGGTGCTTTAGAAGTTGATGCTCCTAATATAGATATACCTTGTATCAAAACAGTATCTATAAATACTTCATGTTTTAGAAGATTAGACTAACTAGGTCTATCTACTTGTTGAGAAAATGATGGTGTAACCTCAAGTTGGTCCTCCAAAATAATCATGTAAGGACCGATCCTATCAAGCGTGTGAGAATCTCCTTTTTCTTTTTGAGCCCTCTAGAGGGATCTCCCATGAGTTTCTGCCGCATATACTGTTCGAGCAGGGGTAGAATTAAAATACAGGTTTTTAGCATTCCCACATCTTCCCCTATATCATCGACCATGGATTTTTATTCTAGTTTCTAGGTTAGGTATAGGGAATTCCGACTCATCGTAACCAGAATCATTATTTTAATATAGATTTGTTAAGAGGATAACATTGACAGAACCAAATATCAATTCATCATTTGATAAAAATTCTTCTTGACAGGCCAGTTCTAGTTGTGCCATTTGGTGGGTGGTTCCCATGATTTTAAAAAATGTGGCATGAAATCTACTAGAGTCATGGAAAACATTGTACTTGACATGATCTTTTATACTTTTGACTGCTCTTTGTCCTTCAGATCATGTTTCTTCTTGGAGGATTTACCATTGGAGGACTGATCTTTTTTATGAATGTGGTTTTACTGTGGCTGGAGTGGCAGAGACCACAATTGGTTTCGTAAAATGGAATGTGTTTTCTTTTTTTTATTGATAATACAATCATCATATTTATGCACATTTTTACTTTGGACTTCTTGTTATTCTCCCTCTTCCATTGGATCAGTATCATTAACACATTCTACTTGGGCTGATGAACTTTTCAGTTTCACTTGTCCAGAGTCTATAATTTTTTTGCAGGAGGTCTTTGAGAAAATAACACTTCTTAATGGGATCCCTTAACATTTGATGAAAGGTAAAATAATTTGGAATATCTTCATATCCTGCTTTTTTTGGTTTCTTCAGCCTTGGAAACTAAACCATATTGTTTTCCAAAGCTGAGATGAAGTAATCTAGAACCTGTTCATTCTGAAAAGAATAAACTTTGTTCTTTAACTCCTCAGATTATCTCTGCCTTTGATCTTTTTTTCACATCATGATGTGGTATTTATTGCTTCTAACACTCGGGATGTGGATCCGTTTGATATGATGAAGGCTTTGATGTTGAAGCAGGTACAAGTTCATGCTTGAGTGTGACTATGGTAGCCTTTTATTTCTATTTTCTCCATCCCAAGGTTGATGGAATTACATGGGATTTATCTTTAGATTCAACAATGGAATCATCCACCTGTTGTCCAATTAAAGAAAGATCTCGAAACACATCTTTTTATTTTATGGTGATAAGTGGTGTGTGTAACTCATCACACAAATTTTCCACACAAATGGGTAGTAACTCTTCCTAAGGGAGTACCAGATTTAAGGAATATGTTAATTCGTTCCACCGAGCAATGAAATATAAAACTCTTTCATCTTCCCTTTGTTTGAAATTTTTTAGATCAATTGTTTTTTCTTCAGGAGTGTTAAGATGAATTGATGAATGAATTTCTGACTGAGATCTTCCCATCTAGTAATTGATCAAGACTAAAATATTGTATATTAGACCAAATATGGTCACTATAATGACTGCAGAAATCATCTTAGCAATAATTCTTATTTTCAGGGAGACCCCATCATGGGATCACAACATTAAATGAAACGTGTTATGTATTGTTCTGGATCACATTAACCAATAATGACTGGGAATGTAGTATTCCCAAAATTTGGTAGTGTAGGGATCGATTCTACCCTTTTAGTATTAGCTATATTCTCCGTCTAAACTAGCACACACCGTTCTTCTATTGCTTCCAATCGATTTTTTCATGCCTCAATTGGGTTCATAAGAATTTGGTGAATATCTAGATGTGTTGGGACCTGTACAGGTACAACAACTGGATTTTAAGCTGGTGCAATATCCAAAAAAAACTGTGGTGGGGGTGGTGCCAGTATTTGTCTTCAATAACCCACGTGGACAGGCCTATAAGGATATGTTTGATTCTACCCTAGATGTGTACCCAATGGAGGGAATTAATTATCCACATCTATAGATACAACAAATCCCCTTTGTTGGGGAGATCCTACATGATGTTCAAGTTGAGGTATTCTTTGGGAATGTGTCCAGCAGAAATGCTGCTTCAAAATAACTCAGTATTGAGTCCTTTTAACTCTTTCAACTCCCCTTCTTGGTAGGAAAATATTTCATCAAGTGAAATATATTGACCTTCACCAGAGGAAATTTGAGATGTGATAGTCCATTTACCTTTTCCCTTGTTAGATTTATTTTGGAGGGGTGGGATTTGGTTACATGGGGGCATACCTAGGTTTCGGGTAGGCCTTTGATTTCATGTACATGCACCTCCTTCATCTGCTTCAGAGTGTGCGATGTTATTGATAATAACATCATCTTCTAAATCCCCTGAACTAGATTTAATCTCTGGAGGATCTTCTATATTGTTGTTAATGAAATTTACTGATGCATAATGTTTTTGTGGAATTCTTTTAGTATCTTTGTAAGATAATCTCCTTCTGTATCTTTTATGAGACTCTATTCTCCTATATTCTGAATTCCTGAGAACTATTTGATAGACAGTTACCTGAAAGGAATCTTTGGATCGATTAGTTATCTGTTCAATTTGTGTCTTCTTCCCCAATCGGGAGAAAACTGACTTCTGTTGAGGAGGAGATGGTAGATCTGAAAAGGCCCCCATCCCTACAGGTTTGGGATGTTCCTGTTATTCTTCTTCTTCATACTTTTAAAATTTGATTATTGAATTTTAAGTTTGAATTAAACAATCCCCTAGCCCTGTAGGCTAGGGTGGCTCTTGAACTGCTATAGATATGATTTGTGCAGTTTCTCTTTTGATTTTTTTTATTTTGGTTAGGTCATTGGTTGGGTGCGTTATTCGACAACCACTCAAATCACCTATTTCGGAATACCTCTATTCTATATCAGACATTTTCACCATCTGATAAATGAAATCCTCTAAGAGGGAGGCCTGATTAAGATTATCATATGCTTGATGAAAAATTATCTCAACAGCTTGAATTTTTTAGTCCTAACTCTAATGATATCTAGTTGAGGAATGTTCTTGAGTGTATACTTGATTTTATACAAAATCTGTTTATTGTGTCTAAATTTGAGAAATAACGTTGTATAAGACCACATTTCGAGGACATTGTTGATTCTGGAGTGTTGTGGAATGTAATTATCCATGTCCACCCCATCCTCTAATATGAACACCAGATGCGATATCCAAAATTAACTTTCATATCCTCCTAAGTGCATCAAGGCATTCATGTTGAAGGGTTCTCTACTGCTTTTCATCATATGAATGTCTGGAAACTGAGAGAGATGCCATGTTGATTTGGTATTTCATCCCTTGTATTACCTTTACATGATTCTGAAATTCATCATATAGTAACACATTGGTTTTAAAATAATGAAAAGTTTTCCATAAATTGTGGTGGACATCATGAATGAAATCTTCTGTCATCAATTCTGGAATGTTGTATTGAGAGTTTTCCAAGTACCAGATAATGACCAGTACATCAACTTTAGCTAATTTTTTTCCCGTGTTCAACATATCATTGTCATATTTTACTGAAGTTTTCTCCTCTTGTTCTGAACAAAGTAGATGCTTGTCAATTGATTTATTGAAAAAAAAAGGAATCAGTAAATTTCACCTCTGATGTATTAGAAGACAAATGATCCAAGGGAGATTCATAGAATGATCATTCCCTTATGATGTATTCTGATTGAGAAATTATTTCACCCATTGATGATAAGGCATCTGAAATGACTGGCCTTGTATTGGAAAGTTCCTCGAGATGATATGGATTTCTCATTAGTACATTTTCAAATAAGGAATTATTTTTGATAATGTGAAACACTATTACGGAGAGAAAATTCACAAAAAATTCCATCATGGGGAGGACCAACATGGTATATTACGGAAAGGTATAAATCCTCTTGATTCTTGGTCTTCTGGCCACATGGAGGGTTGTTGTGACTCTCATCCAAAGATAGGCTCTCTGGATTGACTGAATTTTCATGAATTATTCCCCCATGACGAAGTTCCAAATGGGGAACTTCATAATTACTGCTATAACTCCCATAATTTGGTAATGAGAGGGTAGGATCTTGAGATACAACTGATAAATGTTTGAGGGCTTCAAGAACTCTAGCATTAAGAGCATCCAGAATGTATATTGGATTTTGATTTTTCAACTGTGTTTAGAGAGACTTCTTCTTGAATGCTTTCTTACTCTTATTTGGGGCCACTTGTAGGGATAATTGGTTATCATGTGCTAGTGTAAGTGCCTGCCTTGGATTGTTCATCAGAATGGGTCGATTACCCCCCAATTGGAAAGGGTGTATGTTTCTGATCTGGTTTTTCGTGTGATATGGGAGAGTATGCCTCATAACCCTCCTAGGATAGAACAGAGGTTTGTATCTTCTCTGGGATGGAAAGATAATGTGTCATCATAGGTGTAGGGACAAAGTTATGTGTCTTTTATCCTAATGATACTGAGGTTTTTGTAATGAAATTCTGACATTCTTCCAAAATATGAGCAAGAATTTGTGTCTTCCCTTTCCCCATTGCTAAAATGTGGGTAACATCAACAATCGGAATGAGAATATATGTCCATTATGTATTTAGAGTTAGTTTATATGACTGATCTGTTCCTCTCTTTATTATCAATGAGTATTAAGAGTACTAATTTATAGAGTCATAGAGTTGAGTCTTCCCCAGATTTTTTATCAGAGATTTCGGACTGACTTCTCCAAGTGCTGCCAAATGAGACTTTTGGCAGAATTGGTGAGTGTAAGAAGGTGTATGTTCCTGTTTACCAGTTTCCACCACATTTGATTGGTGGGATTCCATGAATGAAGTCATACGATCATGATAAATGGATGATAATTAGTAAACTAGTGTATGTGCATGTTCACATTACTCCATCAGATTTACCTGGCAGGATTGGTGGGTCGTTGCCAGATGAGTTAGTTGGGCAGTCGAATTAGGGAAAACATGTGTATGTGTCTGCTAATTTTTTCACATAAAGTTAGTTTGATAGACTTCTCCATAGGGTTAAATAGTAAAAACATTCTCCCTATTGGCCGGACATTTTCCCTGGTGGTTCGTCTTGCACGCTTGGGTTTGAGGGACCTGGGATGAACAACTGAAGGCAACACCCCCATCATGTTGGGGAATCATTTCCATTTGATTCTGCTGGCAGAAATTGTCAGTGGGAGTCATTGGGAAGGGACCCTGCATCATTTAATTGAGGCCACGAGTGACATTTTGATCCACCTCCCTATAGTATGGTAGGGACTGGTTGTTGCGTTCTAGGGATAAGGACCCGAAATTATTGATGATGGTAGTTGGAACTGTCTGCTACTTAACCATCAGCCGTCGCTGACCAGACCATCTAGTGTTGTTATTAGCCTAGATAGCCTGTCTGGCAGCCTCCAAAGGTTGTGATAGTGTCGTGCTGACGGTATTATCTTACCAATAGATGGGAAACCTAGTTTTGAAGACACTGAGATGGTTATGATGTCCTTCCAGTAGATGAGGATCCATCTTGAGCAGCAGTTGGGGCATTCACAAGTGAAAACATGAAGGAATCCATTTGGAGTTAAGGGAGTTCATGAAAAAAACAAGAAAAAAATAATAAACTCCCATAAAGAAACATATTTTATATATATATAAAGGTTTGATTTATTCCTTTTTTGGCCTTCCTTTATCTATTGATAGGGGCCTGAAAAGTGGGAAACACTATTAACATGGTTAAGGATTCAAGTCGGTTTCACCATTTTTGATTTTTAGTTTCTTGGACCGTGTGTTTTTGTTTGAGAATCACTGCTTCCCGACAGTATCCATTGGATTTATTCATGGATCCAGAAACATCCAACAATTCATTATCCAAAAGGAACCTTCTTTCCAAATTCAAGCATTCGTTATGTTTGAATTTCTGATACTTAATAAAATTTATTGGTCGAGAGGATGAGAGGTCGGACTCATTACACCCTTTTGGGGGGAATAATTGTCTAATCTAGGACTCCCTTTAAATATTTAAATTTTTTTCACAAATCCTTATTAATTTAACAAATATAAAAACTTTTCCCTTGTAATTTGAAATAAATTAGTATCATGTGTGAAATTTATAATCATATGTATGTATTTGAGGTTATTCATTAAGGGAGACATTTGTATGTATTTGATTTTATCCATCAATGGTATCCTCTCATTTAATATTTAGATATTCTTTTAATCATAGTTATGGTTATACTGGTTTTTAATCCATTCAGTGGGGCAGTCTGGATTTTATTTTCATCTATGGAGATGAAGGTTTTTTTATATTGGGATCACACTCATAAAATGGGAAACCTATGTATCTTTGTGAAATGAATCTAAACCCTCATAGTTCAATGCCACTTAATTGGACACATCATTCCATTTATGGTCATGTGATAAGGACGTAATCATAGAGTTTATTGTAATGTGGTAAGGAAATCTTAGTGAAAGGATATTAGTCAAGGTTTGGTGTGAGAATTATTCCCATGGAGCCCACAGAACATGGAAATAATAAGGGTTTCCTAGTAATATTAGACCCTATTGGGAATATGGCCCAATAAGAACAAGGTAGATTTTAATTGTTGGGTTGGAACCTCTAGGAGGCTTCCTACGTATCCTATTTGGATGGGAATAAAAGACCACATAGTTCAATGAGTCTCATAGGAGAGTGTAATCCTTTTAGAGAAATGAGTTTGGGGTTACTTCCTGAAAAGGATGCCTCTATAATTTGGGGATTTAATTTGGCTCTTATTTATAAGGAGAATGCCCAAATTAAGGGAATTGGTGTTGGATGAAGAGGATATCCAGTGATATCGGGCCCTAATAAAGCTTCCTACGTATCCCAATTATGGTGGGAATTAGAGTTCCTATAGTTCAGTAACTATGAGTTTTTGTAAAAATGTTGTAATCATCAGAAATCTGTAAGCCCATGTGAGTCATGATTGGTGTGAGATACAAGAGGATGTATAAGATTAAATAAAGTCATCCACATTTTTCCTCCTATGCTAATGGAAGAGGATGTGCCTATAGTGGTTATGGTGGAAGAGGGAGAGGTGGCTGGGGAAGAGGGTGATGCAATGAGCCTTCCCTCTTTTCAAATAACATTGGACAAGGGTCCAATGTAAGGAAGGAGTGAAGGTGAATGATGTAGAGAGGTCCAAGACTACAACCTCATACTTCAATGATTACGGGCTTACACCTGGATGGATGCCCTAGTGGATCTCGGTAGAGGAGGGAGACTTCTCATTTGTGTTAATGGAAAAGAAATTGTGAACTGTACCTTCCCTACTAGAGACCCAAGGATCCCAGTTTTAGAGATGGAAATGGGAGGACAGAATCCAAACCCTAATCCTCCAAACTGGGAACCTCCCAACACTATTCCAGGGAGAAAGGTTCATGTGTCTGTAGATATACAAACCCCCGGACACTCCATGAATCCTAAAACCATTGTAAAAAAAACATGGGAATCCTATAATTACATCTATACAAACCCAAATTGGATACATGCTAATGTGTCTTTCCCAAGGATTTGATGAGTGAAGAGGTTTTTTTGGAGGCTTCAACAAAATCCATTTTGGATAAGGGAACCAGGTAATGAGATACCCTTTCATTAATGGCCTTAAAGAGGGTATCTTGGATAATAAGTAAGACCTATGTGTAGTTCTACAGTGTAGGTACCCCACATAAGTGTGTTGTGCAGCAGTTTCATGCAGGTGTGTCACGCAGGTGTGCCACGTAGGTGTGTCACGTAGGCCTGAGTAATGGTTGATGAATATTCTTTACATAGGGGAACCAAGACTATGTAAGCTTCTAATTGTGAAATGAAATTCAAAAAATTCTTATCTCATTTAATTATCTCAACTCTCATGTTTTAGAGGGATACCTGAGACAATTTGAGGGATCTAGGCGAAAGAGCTATGCAATGGGAGCATCAAGAAGTCTTTCAACATTTTAAAATGTGAAATTATGAGCCCAAGGGTCCTATTTATAGGAAAGGTGGTGGGTGGTCGAAGGAAATATATTGGCGGAGGCCCACTGTGCGGTTCGTCCGTGTAGGACCGCCGCGTAGTGGTCCAGAACGTATATTTCTATGCATGTCTACCGCGTAGGTCTACCGTGTATTTATTCCATGTAGGTCTTCCTCATAGGTATTCCATGAAGGTATTTGATACATTTTCATGCCTTTTAATTATTTGAAGTTCCTCTTGAGATTTTGAAATATCTGGGGCCGCCAACATAGTCATTTGGTATTACTAAGGACTGTCAACACCATGTGATTCATAATCGGTGTGAGAAACAATATGATGTTGTAGTTCCAGCAAACCACACATGTTCCCATTCATACTGGTGGAAGGTACTAAAGCCAAAAGTGATTGAGATTGGGGCTTTCAATGTGAAAATTTTCTCCCTTTTCTTCTTATCTAGGATAGCTACATTTTTTCAGACATATTTGAATTCCTCATGGCTAAGGAATAGAGCGGGAAGAGTACCACATCCAGTAATAAAGGTTACGAGCTTACCTCGGGATGAGTTCTATTTAACTTGCTGGGAAAGGGGAGGAGTGTCATTCCTCATCAAATGGAAGAAAAAGTGTGATTTACCTTATTTTTCTTTGTCCCTCATCGCAGTTAAAGGAAAATAATTACCCTTAATCTATATAATGGGAAGGTTCACATGAATATCCCAAAGTTATATCCCAAGTTTCCAACGTAATGTAAACTTCGAAACATTTTGGGGATCAACCTTATTATGATGATTACAAACTTGAATCCTCTTACCATGGGTATGAAAACATGGAAGGGAATGATCATGCACCCAATGGTTTTATCATATGGGTTTGGTGGATTTGGAAGTATATTTGACCTAGTTTTGTTGGACTATCCCACAGAGGGGTTATAGATGATGTAGTGGAAACAAAATGAAATGAATGAAGCCAGAGGGTGGAACACCCGAGAATACCCCTTCCCGCATATAATTTCATTATGTGGGATGGGGTTTCCCCCACATAGAGTGTTTCTATATGGGTGAAGGGGTCGTTTGCGTACCGTGATAGTACTCCAACAAAGATTCGTTGAATGTAGAATTTTTCATACGTAGAACTAGGTTTTTCCCGCATATCATGATGCAACACAAGGCTGGGATACATCCTTATTGTGATTTTCTATGCAGTGTAAGATTCCACCATCATATCATGTTTCTATGCGGGACATCAGATTGAATATGGGGCATAGGTTTTACACTTCGTGGGAAATTTATCCATAATGGAATCCAGGTTCCAAATCTTCCAATTATTATTATATTTCCTTCCTTAATACTATGTGGTAGGATATACCAACATGGAATCGTTGAAATAGCGCATATTTTGTTGTTCTCTCCTTTTTCGTGCCTTTTCAATCGATATTTTCCAGACTCATCTCCGAAAGGCCTCTTCCTCTAGAACTCCCCTTGGGATCCTCTTATATAGAGGTGGAGGAATTAAATTGGAAGGCCATCTGATGTCTTCCACATAATCCCAATGAAGAAACTCGAACTATGGATGAATCGACTAGCAGGGGAAATAGATCAATGTATATGGTAGGGAGGATTGAAGCCTCGATCCTGCGAATGATTTATATTCATTTGATAGAAGCCTCTAGCTTCGCCTCACACATGAAATATTTGAGTTTTTGGGTGATCAGATGTGTGGCTGATATCTCCACCTCCTTCTCCGAAATGATTTCATTTGTGGGGGACCACCTCCATTTTCTATATCTCGCAAACTGATTAGTTTGTAGGTGCCTCGTAAGGAAGACCATCATGTGGAGTAGTGGTCCATGAGGAGCACTGCTTTGCGGCTCATCTTCATTCCTTTTCCAAATTTTTAGCTTCTTCAACTATTATTCTTCAATACTCTCTTCGATATGTTTTCTTCCTTTTACAAATTAATGGGTGTATTTTATTTCCATTTGACATGTTTTCAAGACCCAAAAAGCACAAAAAGACATCAAAACCCGAAAAATACAAAAAGGAACATAAAAACCCAAAAAACCCAAAATGACACCAAAACCCCATAAGTCCATAAATACCCAAAAAACCCCAAACCCCCTAAGGGTCCCAATACCCTAAATCCCCAAAAGACCCTAAAACTAAAAACCCTTAGAGGCCTTAAAACCACATAAAACCCCTAAAACCCTAAAATCTTCAAAAAAATTTACACACACTTAAAACCCTAAAAAATAAAAATATTAAAGACCCTAAAACAACTAAAAACCCCGAAACCCCAAATATCCCCTTAAGAACTAAATAACCGATTAAAAAACATGAATCCATAAAGAACTCAAAATAATCCATAAAACCCTAAAATGCTGAAAAGGTACCAAAAACCCAAAACCCTTAAAAGTCCCTTAAACTCACAAAAAAAAAATAAAAACCTATAAAACCCTAAATCACCATAAAAACGGTAAAATACTTAAAACAAAAAATAAACCTAAAACCCCAAAAAACAAAAAGGATGAATAAAAACCTTGAAACCCCTTAATAATCTAAAAACCCAAAAATCCTGAAACCAATAAAAAACAAAAAAAATCATAAAACCAATATATATACACAAACCCCATCAAACTAATAAAATCACTAAAAGCAATTAAACACCCCAAAACCCAAAAACTCCTAAAAACCCTAAAAAACACTATAACCCCCTAAAACACAGAAAAACAACTCAATCCCCTTGAACCAATAAAACCCTCTAAAAACATTAAAACCTTAAAAACCCCTAAAACCCCTATAACTTTAAAAAACCTTATAAACCTTTAAAAACCCTAAAAGACTACAAAAATCTTAAGGCCCCTAAAACCCTAAAACACCCTAAAAATCCATATAAATCCTAAAAACTAAAAACCCATAAAAACAATAAAAACCCCAATACCCTAATAAATATAAAAATCCAAAATAAATAAAAAACCATAAGACACTTAAAACATCCCTAAAAGACCCTAAAAACCTATAGAACCCCTAAAAGACTGTATAAACCCAAACAAAAACGTAAAAAGATGAAAAAGTACTGATAAAAACACAAAAGACACTAATAACCAAAAATTCTATAAAACTATAAAAACAACCTAAAAACTCTAAAATCCTATAAAACACCTAAAATTTGAAAAACTTTAAAAAAAAGGTAAAAACCATTAACCCCATAATCATAAACACTCTAAAACCCCTAAAAGACCATAAAACCCCTTAAAATCCCTAAAACACATAAAAAATACTAAACACCCCTAAAATTTCTACAACCCCAAAAACTCTACGAAAACAATAAAAACACAAAAACTATAAATGTTTAAAAACTCCCTGGAGAACCTAAAACCCTAAAAAACCATAAAATCCCTAAAATCCCAAAAAAATATTAGAACCCCTAAAACCCATAAAAACACTAATACACCTAAAACCCATTAAAACCCTAAAACCCCGTAGACTATAAAAAACACCATAAAAACCACTAACAAAATTAAAAAACTAAAAAACCCTATAAACCTATAAAAAATTATAACCCCTCCAAACCCCTAAAAATCTCTGAAAAACCTTAAAATATCTAAAAACCATGAAAGAACATGAAAACACTATAGAAACACAAAAACCCTAAAATACCGAAAAACAATAATGACCCTAAAACCCACTACCCCCCCCCCCCCCAATGCTAAAACCCCTGAGAAACTCAAAAAACCACTAAAAACCCAAAAAACATTAAAAATCCAAAAAAAACATACATATCCTAGATACACTGAAATGCCTAAAACCCCCGAACCTAATCAAATACAAAAATCCTAAAAATATATAAAACCCATAAATGGCCACTGAACCCAAAAAACCTAAAAACCACTAATTGATCCTCAGAACAAAAAAACCCAAAAATTCACTTAAAACCCCTATAAACCAATAAATAAACCAAAAACCCTTAAACACTAAAAAACCTTAAAAACATAAAAACCGATAAAAAATATGATAAAAACCATAAACACACCATAAAACCAAAAAATCAAAAAAACCCTAAACACCTACAACATTATAAAAAACCATACAAACCCCTAAAAACCCGAAAAACCCCTAGAATCTCTAAAACATCCTAAAAACCAATGAAAACAACTAAAACCCTAAAATAATTATACAACTCCAAAAATGACCACAAATTCCAGAGCCCCTAAAAACATCCCCAAACACTTAAAAAAACATTAAATCATTAAAAATCTAGAAACATAAAAAATCGTACAACCATTTAAAATCATAAATACACTAATGAACCATAAAAACCCTAAAATTCCTAAAAACATTCAAAACTCTGAAAACCACAAAAACCTGAAAAAACACTAAAAATTCTTAAAAATCCTCAAACCCAAAAAAATATAATAACACAAAAAATGATTAAATAATTAAAATCCTAATAACCATAAAAAACCCCTTGAAACAAAAAAACCTTTAAAAATATTAAAACCCTTAAAAAACCTAAAAACCTGATAAATGAATTAGAAAACCCATAAAAATTCATAAAAACCATAAAATACCATGAAAACCATAAAATAACCCAAAATACCCTAAAACACTAAAAATTCTAAAAACACCAAAAAACACTAAATACACTAAATATCCTAAAACCAATAAAAACATTGTTCCCCCTAAAAAAACTAAAACCATTTAAAAACATATAAATACCTATAAAATTTAAAAACCCTAAAAACCAATAAAATTTAATAAAAGCCTAAAAATAACTAAAAACCCTAAAAACTATAAAACACCCCCAAAAACCATAGAAACATGAGAAAACTTTCAAACCCATAAAGCTCTATAAAAATCCAAAAACCCTTAAAAACAGAAAAAATCTTTTAAAATCAAGAAGAGCCTTAAAACCCCATGAAAATACTTGAAACCCTTTAATACATTAAAAACCCTAAAAAACCTTAAAACCCTAAGAACACTAAAAACCCTAAAACCCCAAATAACACTGAAAACCTAAAAACCCTAAAACCCGACAAAAACCCTAAAACTGCTAAAAACCCTAAAACCCATAAAAAATCCTAAAACCCCAAAAAATCCATAAAACCTCATAAAGCACCTTAAAAACCCTAAAAACACTAAATACCCTAAAACAGTAAAACACCATAAATACCCTAAAAATACTAAAAAACCTAATGAACCTTAAAAATCACCTTAAACCAAAAAACCCTGAAAAAATATTAAAACCCCCTAAAACTATCAAAACCCCAAAAAACCCTAAAAACACAAAAACATTAAGACACCATGAAACTCTAAAATCACTAAAAAACCTATAGAAATCTAAAGTATTGTAAAAACTTAACTCCATAAAAACCTAAAAAACTATAAACCCCTAAAAACCTTGAAACCCCTAAACCCAATAAAACCTCGAAAAACCTAAAAAATACCATAAAAACCTTAAAATACACAAAAAAAACCCTCAATAAATGCATAAAAACCCTTAAAATCCCAAAACACCTAAAATACCATTAATCCATGAAACCCATCAATATCCATTAAACCCCCTAAATAACATAAAATACACAAAAACCCTAACATACACTAAAACCCTAAAACTCTAAAAACCCTAACATTATAAAAACCATAGAGGGCCCTAAAAACCCCACGAGACACTAAAGGGCTATAAAACCATAAATGACCACAAAACCTAAAAATATTAAAGGAACATAAACCAAAAAAACCCTAAAGGACCCTAAAACCCATGAAAATGTCCCAAAGGACACAAAAACCCCTAAAATCCCTAAGTCCCTAAAAACCCCCAAACCCTCAAACACCCTAAAACCCCAAAAATTCCATAAACCCCTAAAACCCCCAAAAACCACTAAATGATCCCAACACCATAAAAACCTATAATAAACCCTTAAAACTTATAATAAAACCTAAAAACCTCTAAAACCCCTATACATCGTTAAAATTTAGTAAAATCCGTAAAATTCCCTAAAAAGCCTAAAAGACCCCCCTCCCACCCAAATACGTAAAATATATAAAAGAAACCTAAACCACTAAAGCCCTTAACCTAATAAGAAAAAATAAAACCCTAATAAAACCTAAACCCCTAAAAATCTCTAAAAACTCAAAAAACCCCAAAAAACCAAAAAACACCACAGAACCCCATAAACAAAAAAAAACGAAAACCATAAAAACACTAGAACATCCTAAGGCCCATAATAGACCATAAAACCCCCGAAAAACCCTAAAGGAATCTAAAATCACTAAAAACCAAATAAAATATTAAAATCCCTAAAATACTCTAAGGAAATAAAAAATTAAAAAATCATAAATCCCCAAAAAAGAATAGAAATCCCTAAAACCCTAGGAACCTAAAAACCCGAAAACCATAAGTAAACTAAAAAATTCTAAAATACCATAATTTTTTTAAAAAACATTATGAATCCTAAAAACCATAAAAACCCAAAAAACTCTAAAAACCCATAATTAATTCCAAAAAAACGTAAAACCCTAAATAATATAAAAGCCATAAAAATCCTAAAAACCTTGAAAACTCCCACAAAACACAAAAACCATTAAAACTCAAAAAAAATCCTAAAATCCCAAATAAAAACTAAATCAAGACAACACAAACCCCCAAAAACCCTAATAACACTAAATCCTCTAAAAATCCAAAAAACCCAAAGACAGAAAAAAAATACAAGAAAACCACAAAAAAACAATAAAACCCATTAAAATTTCTAGAGAAACCCCTATGAAAACCACTAAAACCTCCAAGATGGAGGTCTTGGAATCTTGTATCCCTCACGATGGTTTCTTCATTTCCCTCCAAAGTTGATGACAATTACAGCTCAAGCGCCTTTCCCCCACTCTGCAGGGGAGGGTCCTCCATCCGAGGACCGCTCATTCATTCCATTTTCATTCACTAACTCACTACCCTTCTTCCTGCAGAAAGTTCTTGGACTAAAAGTTCCTGAAATTGTTAAAGGTCAACTTTAGCTACCTTTTCTGCTCCAAGAGTTCAATGAAGCCTCACCTCTTCATCGTCTGACTCTGGATGCGAGGTTCCTGAAGAGGAACCCCCTGATGGAATCTTTTGACAGGTATTTTTCTGAGCTTTGGAATCTTCAGGATCATGAAATAATCGGTCTAGTTAACCTCTCTCACATCATGATTCAATTTATAACTGAGGAGGATCTGATTCTCCCCTGGTCCAAGGAACTTCGAAGCTGTAAAGGTGTGAACTTCTCCCTCTTCCAGTGAAGATTTGACTTTCATCTGAAGCGTAACACCATGATTGTTGAGACATGGGTTAGGTTTCCCGAACTTCCTCTCATGTTTCCAAATTTCTCTATAATTTATATGCTAGGTAATATCTTGTGGAGGTTCCTCTGTCAGGATAGCAGGATGTGGGCCATCTGCCATCCAGTTTCCACAAGGGCTTTTATTGATGTTGATGCTTCAAAGGATCTGTTGGATTTTATTTTTATTGTAGTGTGGGAGGAACTCCTTTGGAAGAAACCAGTGATTTTTGAATCTTGGACTGCCTTATGTTTTACCTATTGGAATTTCGAGCATAATGCTCATACTTGCAGTTGTGATACCTCTAGTAGGAGTGGAATATGTCTGGACCATCTTGTGACTGGGGAGAGAAAATAGAATTTGGTGGAAGCACAGGGGGTCAGTGGAGTGACTTATCCTTCATCCAATCAGCTAATGGTTGATCCAGTCATTGATCGTCTCAAGATATATTTAATCATTGGGAGTTATATAGAGGTGGAAATGGTGGATTCGGCTGGATTCAGTTTGAATTTGTCTTAGAATGTTTGTGGATTGGGAGATGCTGACACTGAGGCAGTTTTCACAGTTGTAGGGAGGATCCTAATTTGTATAGATGAGAATTTTGGAAGTGGTGAGCTACTAGGGATTGGGAAAGAGCAGGAGATGGTGGATGAGCATGAAGACTGAACTAAGAATTACCTTTACGAGGGCCCCCAGATTTAGGCCTTGGTTGGAGAGGTTATGTACTATTGTAAGGGCAGTGGGGGAGCCAGTAGTATCTTGTTGCTGGATGCGAATGATGTCGCTCTATCAAATCGGACTCAAGAATTAGCCTCGGGTGAGACGGTTGTTGATGATGATGTGATGGGGGAGCCTGAGCAAGGGTAAGTCACTAGGTAGGAGATGAGAGTTGGGTATGGGTGGGGGATGCTTATGGTTGGGTAGAAGATGTTCTTGGTAGAAGATCAGACTGATGATCATGAAGAGAGTTTCCCTAGTTGGAGCAAATAGCCCTTGGTGTTGTCCACTGGGAGTGGTGACATAGAGAGGGTTGACATGGGGGGTTGTTCCAGGTTCCCTTGGTGATGAGGATGTTGCTATTCGTGTTGATGGTTTTGTTGGAATTCCTCCACTGGAGTCCATTTCTGGCAATGCTTATGAGGAGGACCTGGCTAGGCTCCCTCCATCGGAGTCCAAAACTGATGATGGTGGGTTGGCCCTGGACTTGCAGAAGGCCATGGTTGTTTATGGTGTCTCGTCTTTTGAAGTCTACTGTGTGCTTCTCCATGACATGATAATGTTTTAATGGACTAGGTTTCCGCTTGAGAATGAGGCTAAAAGTCTTGGGGAGAGGTTTGATGAGGATGAGCATAGGATAAATGTTGTTATGGACAGGTTCAAGGTGGAAAGAAAAAATAACCAAATAGGGGATGGAGCATCTTCTGGGATAGGAAGAAAAGATGATAAAAATGGGGCCTCAAGTGCGGACATTGATGGTGTTTTATAGGGGAAGGTAGTTCATGATGATGGATTCATCTCTTCCCCCCCCCCCCACTAAAAAGGAGGCAGCGGAAGGATTACTCCACTCTCCCATGGCCCATGGTGACTTGTGCCACCTCCAAGGCAGCCAAGGTGAAACATAAAGTTAACAAGTGGGAGCCACCTTCGCGTAATGTAGAGTAAAAGAAGGCCAGATAGAAACTCTTGTCTATGCTCAAATATCATAAGGAATATGAGTTCGGTTGGGACACTATAGAGGCTAGAGTAGACACTGACATCTGCTTTGTGGACGTGGATACTGGTCGTGGTGCAATTTTTGGACTTTTCGGTGCAGATCTAGATGAATTTGGTGGTGACATTCACTGACATGTTCTCCTTTGTGTTTATGGACATTTTGTGGGGTTTGGGTTTTGGGTTGTGTTGGGGTTTTGGGTGTGGAATTTTTTCCCCACCCCTCCCTTTGTGTTGGGACGTCTGCTGTGTGTTATTTTTAATAAAATTTTGGGGGTGTCTGGAATATCCGGGCCCTACACCTACCTTTCCATTAAAATATCTTAAAACCCCTAAAACTATAAACACCCTTAAATCCCTAAAAATAATAAATACCTTAAAACCCCCTAAAACCCTAATAACCTAAAGACCCTAAAACACATAAAACAATTAATAACCCAAAGCCCATAAAAGACCATAAAAACCATTAGAAAACCTAAATTACTATAAAAATATAAAAAACACTAAAATATCGTAAAAAACCCTAAAATTACAAAATCCTATAAAATCCCTCAAAGACCGTAAAAACCCAAAATGACCCAAAAGACCCTTAACCCACTAGAAACCTAAAAAACTAAAAAAATAAACAATAAAAGACCCTAAAAACATTTAAATAACCTATAAATCCTAAAACCCTATAAACACTTAAAGGGCCTGAAACCCCCAAAATCCACTAAAAACCATAAAACCCTATACCCCCAAAAAACCAAAAAACTCTGAATACCCATAAAACAATTTTAAAACCTCCAAAACCTCTAAAGCGACAAAATGTTCTAAAACCATAGGAAACCCCTAAAAACCATAAAACCCATAAAAAACACAACCCCTAAACACATTAAAAACTCTAAACACCCCTAAAACTGTAAAAACCCATAAAACATTAAAAAAATCAAAGCCCCTAAAAACCCTAAAACCCTAATATTCAAAAACCCCTAAAAACCCATAAAGGCATAAAATAGACTTTAAACCCCCTATAAACACTAACAAATCCTAATACCCCTTAAAACACCTAAAAGGCCCCAAAAAATAGTAAGAACCCCTATACACCCTAAAAATCATAGAAAGACACTAAAAGACTCTTGTAAACCCTTAAAAACACAATCAACCCCTCAAAACTATAAAAACACTAAAGGCTTTAGGAAACCCCGAAAACTCTCAAAACACATAAATAACCTAAAACCCCAAAAGGATAAAAATATTGAAATCCATAAAACAATCCTAAAACCACTAATACCCCAAATACACACTAAAATATTAGAAATACACAAAAAAACCTAAAACCCATAAAACCCTCTAAAACCACTAAAACCCATAAAATGCCAATAAACCCTAATGCCCCTAAAAACCCTATAATCCTAAAACCCCTAAGATCCCTAAAATATACAAAAACCCCTTAAAACACAAAATTACTAAAACCCCCAAAAATCTATGAAAACCCTAAAATAACTAAAATCCCTAAAACCACAAAATTCACTAAAACCCCTGGAAACATGTAAAACACTATTATACATAAAACAACCCAAAGAAAACACTTGAAACCCAAAAAACCAAAAAAGAACCCTAAAACCGTCAAAGTCACTAAAAAATCATAATTCCAAAAAATAAAAAAAACCCATAAAACCCCCCAAAACCATAAAAACTCTTAAAATCCAAGAACCCCTAAAAACCATAAAAATCCAAAACCCACTAAAACAAAAAAACCATAAAACCCTGGAAACACTTAAAAACCCTAAAAATACAAAATAACCCTAGGAACCCTAAATCCCTAAAAACCTAAAAATACTAAAAAATCCAAAGCCATATACCCTACACCCTAAACACTAAACCCAACTCCCTCAACCCTATACCTTATGCCATAAAACCTAAACCCTACATGAAAAAGCCTAAACCCTATACATAACACCATAAACACTAAACCATACAACCAAAACCCTATACCATGCAACCTAAAACTTTATCTAGACACCCTAAACCCTATACCATTTACCATGAACACTAAACCGCACAACCTATATTATATATCATACACTCAAAACCCAAGACCCTGCACTGTAAACCCTTTACCCTACACCCTAAACACTAAATTCTAAACCCTATATCATGTACCCTACACCCAAAACACTTGACCCTAAACCCTATACTCTATACTCTACACTCTAACCACTATAACCTACACCCTAAATGCTATACGCTAGACACTAAAACCTAATCCCAATGCCCTACACCCTAAACACTATACCCAACACCCTAAACCCTAAAATTTACCCCCAAAACCTATATACTACACCGTAAACTATACACCCTACACCCTAAAACCTAAACCCTAATCCCCACACACTAAAAGCGAAACCCCACCCCCTAAACCCTAAACTATACACCCTAAACCGTATACCCCACACCCAATGTTCTAAACCATACTCCAAAAACTATATATTGTGCACTCCAAATACACCCATAAACCCCTAAAACCCACTAATACTAACAAAACAACTAGAAACCCAAAAAAACCTAAAACTCCAAAATAAACTCAAACCCCTATAAAACCTTAAATATCCTAAACATAGTAAAAACAATAAAACCTTAAAAACTATAAAAATTATGAATAAAAAACTTTGAAACCCAATAAACACCCTAAAACCCCTAAAACCCTAAAAATTCCCTCAAACCCTAAGAACTCTTAAATATCACTAAAATCCCGAAAAAATATTAAAACCTAAGAAAATATAAATAATTCTAAAAACCCATAAAACCATAAAAATCCTAAAAATCATAAAACCCCAAAATCCTCAAAGACCATAAAAACACCAAAACTCTAAAATAACCCTCACACCTAAAAACATGAAAAAAACCTGAAAAACCTTAAAAGCCCCTTTATTAGATTAAAACCCCAAAACACTAAAAATTATAAAATAAAAAAAATAATAAAAGAAATAAAATCCCTTAAAACCCCTTGAAACCCCAAAAATTCTATAATTACCAAAAAAACCTAAAAAACCTAAAAAACCCCTAATATCCCTAAAATCCCCTAAAAATTCTAAAATTGAAAAAAAAACTCTAAAAACAATAATATATATATATAAATCCATAAAACCCAAAAATCCCCAAAACCCATTTAAATTACTAAAAAACCCTATAAACTACTAAAACCCCAAAACCCATAAAAACCATAGAAACTCCAAAAACACTAAATCTCTAAAAATCCCTAAAAGAGCCATAAAACTCTAAAAACATAAAAACCCAAAAACCCAGAACCACTAAATGACCCTAAAACCCTATAATATCACTAAATTATCGAGAAAAACCACAAAATATGCCAAAACCCCAAAATAACCCCTAACCCCTTAAAAACTATAAAAACCCATAAAACGCATAAAATCCCAGAAACACTAAAATACCCAAAAATCCCAAAACCCATTAAAAATATAATAACACAAAAACCTTGAGAAAACCAAAAAATAAAAAAATAATTAAGACCCCAATAATCTTGAAACCCATACAAAACATAAAAACCCTAAAATCCATAAAACCCCCCAAAACCCCTAAAACCCAAAAAACTTTACGAAAACCCCAAATCCCTAAAAGCATAACAAACATAAACACCATAAAATTGTAAAACACCCTTAATATTCATTAAAACCCCAAATCCTCTAAAAACATATTACCCCAAAACACCTAAAAACACTGAAACCCCAAAACCCCAAAAGAACCCTAAAATAGCCTTAACACTACCTAAGTACCCCATAAAAGCATTGAAAAACATAACAAACCCAAAACCCCCCAAAAAAACCTAAAACCAAAAAAAAACAAAAATACACATTAAACAACTAAAAAAGAATTAGTAGAATAAAAAGACTATCAAACCCCTAAAACTTCTAAAACCCCTAATGATCTAAAAACCCTAAAAACCTATAAAAACCAACCCACCCATAAAATCCTAAGAACCCATAAAACACTAAAAAATACAAAAAACCATAAAAATCATAAAAACTATAAAAACCCATAAATCCCATTAAATATATAAAAGACCTTAAAACCCCCAAACCCCCTAAATCCCCTAAAACCATAAAGGACCATAAAAAACTAAAAAATCTTGAAGACCCTAAATAACCATATAAAACCCCTAAAAGAACCTAAAAGATCTTAAATAGCCAAAACCCCATAAGAAACCCTAAAACCATACACACCTAAAAAAATTTAAAACTAAAAATAACTTTGAAACCCACTAAAAACCCTAACTATACTAAAAAATCAAAAATACCCTAAAACCCATAAATTCCCTAAAAACACTAAAAAACCTATTAATCCTAAACTAATTATAAAACCCCTAAAAATTATAAAAACACTAATCCCTATAAAGACTATAAAAATAATAAAGCCCCTAAAAAACCCAAGTCGAAACCCAAAATAAATGAAAACCAAAAAACCCCTGAATACACTAAGACCCCTAAAACACCTAAAACCCTAAAAGTCCTCCAAAACCATAAAAACCCTTGAAACCCTAAAACAACCAAAAATTATAAAACCATTACAATTCAAAAAACTGAAAAAACCATAAAATACCCTAAAAAACCAAAAAACTATAAAACCCCTAAAAACACCTAAAACCCTAAAACACCTAACAATCAGAAAAATATAAAAAAAATTCTTATAACCCATATAAAAAATTAAAACCATAAAAAATAAAAACACTAAAACCCCTATAACCATAAAAACATTAAAAACCATAATAACCCTAACATCCTTAAAATCCAAGAAAACACTAAAATCCCTAAAACCCATAAACCCCTAATTACAATAAAAAATAACCAAACAACCCTAAAATCTCCAAAAACATAAGAACATTAAAACCCAAAAAACCCAAAAAATAATAGATCCCAAAAACCCTAAATACTCTAAAACCCTAAAATCCTAAAAACCCTAAAGCACCATAAAACACCCTAAATGACCCTTAAAACAATTTAAAATAATAAAAGCCCAAAAAAATTTGAAAATAACCTAAATGTTTATAAAAACCGAAGGAAACTAAAAAACACAAAAACCCATAAAAGACCATAAACTCAAAAACATCAAGAATATACTAAAAATGCATAAAAAGAAAATATAAAAATATACCTTAAAGCACTACAAATTCTAAAAGTCCTAAAAAACACATGGAACAAAAAAGGCCATTAAACCCTAAAAGACATTAACAAGTGTTTTACCCCTAATGACCCTATAACGCCTAGAAAAACCAAAATAACCCTAAAAACAATAAAAGACACTAAAATCCATAAATGAACCTAACATCATAAAACCATAAAGAAATGTAAAAAATTCTAAAAACAACTAAAGGATCTTAAAAGGACCATAATAAAACCCTAAAACTAAATAATACCATAAACAACCCTATGTAACGAAAAAACCACATGAAAACCCTAAACCCCATAAAATACACTAAAATACAATAAAAACTTAAAAACAATAAAAGTCCCTAAAACCTAAAATAACACAAGAATACCATAATATGAAATAAAACACCTAAAAAATTTAAATGATTGTGAAAACCATAAAATCGTTAAAAGACCATAAATACTGTAGATAAATAGAAAAAACTGTAAAACCCCCTAAAATACCATAACAATTCTAAAAAATAGTAAAAGTCCCAAAAATACCTAAAATACCATAAAACAAAAATATACCATTAAATTTAATAAATATGAATGAAAAATTTAAAACCATAAATACATTAAATACCCTTAAATCCATAAAATCTGCAGAAAACCCATAAAGGACCTTATAAACCATAAAACCCCCCAAAATCCCAAAAAAAATCATTAAAACCTTTATACCCCCAAAAAACCATAAACCCCCAAACCCTAAAGACCATAAAAACAATAAAAACCACCAAACACACCTAAAAATTTCAAAACACCCGAAAAATTGAAAAAAACCATAAAACCCTAAAAGCCCTAAAATTCACTAAAAACCAAAAAAGCCAAAAAAGCCAAAAAAAACTAAAACCTTATAAACAAAAAAACCCCTTAAAAACCTAAAAACTTTATAACCCCATAGAATACTAAAAAACTCTAAAACTCCCTCAAAAAACTACAAATACTAAAAACTAAAAAACCCCCTAAAAACCCAATAAACAAATAAAAACCTCAAAACCCTAAAAATAATTTACTACCCCTTTAAAACACTAAAACCTTAAAAAACCAAAAACCCCCTAAAAGCCCCTAAAATCACAAAACCCTAAAACACTCAAAAATCCCTAAAAGAACATAAAACCCCTATAATCACCCTAACGACCCTTAAAAGCCCCTAAACCCCCTAAAACCATAAAATCCATAAAATCCTAAAAAAACAAACAAACCTTGAAAACCCCAATAACATCGAAAAAACCCTAACAACCCCTATGAATAATAAAAAAACCAAAAACCAATAAAAACACACAACCTCAAAAAAACACTAAATTATGAAAAAACCCTAAAAACAAACTAATCTTAAAAACATTAAAAACCATAAATAACCAAAAAAACACAAACAAAAACAATAAACAATATAACCCATAAAACCCCTTAAAAATATTAAAAACCCTAACAACCCATAATGTCTATAAAAACAATACAACCCTAAAAAACCAAAAAAACATTAAAAAAATTATAAACTCTAATAAACCGTAAAACCCCAAAAAACTCTATAAAAACCCTAAAATCCCATAAAAATCAAAAAAAATCAAGAATCCATAAAAAAATTTCCAAGACCCAAAAAAATATTGAAAAAAACCAAAAACCCTAAAATAACAAAAAAACCTAAAAATGACTCAAATAAAAAAACCATAAAAATCCTTTAAACTATAAAACCCCTAAAAACTATAAAATCCCAAAAAAGTGAGAACAATAAAAAGATAAACACTAAATCCAACATCCTAAAACTAAAATCCTACACTGTAAACATTATAGCCTACACCCAAAACCCAATACCCAATACCCCAAACCATAAACCCTACACTCGAAACTCTATACCCTACACCCAAAACCAATAACCCAACACCCTAAACCTTAGACCCAATAGCCTAGATCCGAAACCCAACACCCTAAACCCTAAACTCTAAACCATAATCCCAATTCCATAAACCATAAACCATATAACTAAAACCCTAAACCCTAAACTCTAAACCTTATATATTACACCCTATATTATATACCCCACACCCTAAACTATAAACCCTAAATACCTCACCCTAAACCTCAAACCCAACATCATAAACCCTATAGTCCACACCCTAAATCCAATACCCACAAACGCACACCTTAAACCCTAAAATATATTCCCTATAAGTTATCCCAAATACACTAAATCCTAAATGACACACCTTAAACATTATATCCAACACCCTAAACCCTATACCATACACCCAAAACCATATTCCATATACCCTAAACCCTATACCCGAAACACTAAACCCTAAACCATATGCCTGAAACCCAATACCTTATACCAGAAATAATTTTCCCTAATCCCTAATCATAATACCCTATGCCATAAACCCTAAATTGTACACCATTGACCCTAAATCCTGCTACATAAACCCAACACAATATTATTTAAACCCTACACCCCAAACCCTATACCATATACCCTATACCCTGAAACAAACACTCTAAACCCCAAACCCTACACCCTAAACCCTAAACTGCATGCCCCAAACACTATACATGACACCCTAAATTATAAACCCTACACCCTAAGCCCTATACCATACACCTGAAACCAGTAACCCTACACCATAAACCCTTTATACCATACACCATAAACCCTAGACAGTACACCCTATAAGATATTCCCAACATCATAAAACCTAAACCGCACACTATAAACCCTATACCCTATACCGTAAACCCCAAACCCTATACCCTAAAGTCTTCTTCCATCACATTATTAGCAATGGGTGTGCCCTTGAAGCTGAATTTTGGGCTATGATAAAAGTGATTAAATATGTTGTTCGATTTGGATGGAGACTTATTTGGCTTGAATTGGACTCAATGCTTGCAGTGGAGGCCCTCAAAAACAAGTCCATGATATTCCCCGATAATATTATTAACCAATGGATGGAATGCTTCACTCTTTGTAAATGTATGAACCCCAATGTCACACATGATTATCAAGAGTTAAACTCCATTATGGACTCTCTCTCCGAGCAGGAAATTGTGTATAGGTGTTCAATGGAGTCTTTTGTTGCCCCGTCATTCTACTCATTGTTTGTGGAGTCTGATTTGAAGGCTAAGTTGCACACCTGATTTTGTAATCCCTCCTTGTAACTATTTGTTTTTTTATTCTTTTTTTAATAAATTTTGGGGGACATGGTTCATCTGGTCTTCATACTTCATTTCACTAAACCCTTTATGAAACCCCTAAAAATAATGTCCTCTAAAAGCTAAAATACCACTAAAACTCTCAAGAATCCCAGATCCAAAAAACATGAAAAAAACTAAACAACATACAAAAATAAAAAATAAAAATACTAAAGTCCAAAAACCCCAAAAACCATAAAAATATTAAAAATAATCTAATCCCATAAAAGCCCCTAATAACCACCTTAAAAGACTAAAAACCCTGAAGAACCCTAAAACCCAAAGAACATTAAAACCCAAAAAAACCTAGAAAATAATATACACCGAAATAAGAATAAAACCCCATAAATTAGTAAACCCCTACAAGACCAAATAACCCTCAAAATACCCCTAAAAACCCTAAATCCTAAAAATATGAAAAAATGATAAAATACCTTAAAACCTAAAAAACTCAACCCCATCCCCCAAGAAGAGACATGGAGGAAAGGAATGTTGTCCCTAGGTATACTTTTTTTGACGTTCGGGGATTTGAAAAGATGTAGGATGAGGGATTATCCCCCCAGATTGTTGCGGGAGAGCCTGTTTTGGTCAAGAGAAACTTTGCATGAGTGAAGGGTGACTTGGTCCTGGGGGAGAAGCCTCTTCTGAAATGGGAGATGTCATTCCTGATGGAACTGGAGATGTTGCCTTACAACTTGATGCTGATAGAGGCATGGGCTTGCCCTCAAATCCATCCAATATTGGAATGAAGGGGGTGCCTTTATCAAGACCTTCAGGGGATACTTGGTGTGCCCATGAGCTAACTTTATTTTTGAATCGGTCCATTGACATGAGCAATCTGATCTCCACGGGTACTGAGGAAAGGGGACGAGGGAGGCTGGTGTTGTAGGAGGTGGATGCTGATGATATCCTTAAGGATGAAGACCTGACTTCCCCTATTGTCGGTTCTTGGGAATTGGATGTATAATGTCCCCTTTATACTGCATCCCATTAGGAGCATGTGTTGCTGGACCTTTCTGTTCCTGGGCTTGATCTGCCTGATGACCCTTTTCCCTTGTAATCCCTTGGCAGCCCTTGCCCTGATAAATGGAGCACTGAGCACCCTAACAAGGGCACGACTCTTGTTCTGTTTGAGAAGCTACCTCCCTTTGTTGAATTATCTGACCCGATTATGCTAGATTGTTCGAAGAAACCACTTTAGCAGCATATCTACGATATCTTCCACAAGCCAGATCTGCAGCTGGTTATCTTCCTTGGAGATGAGAATGATGAGCACATAAGGCGTGGAGAAATCATTGTGGACCATGATGATCTCATGTATGCCAGCTTGAATAGATTAAAGAAGGTGCAGGATATGGCGGGTCTTTCTGATTCATCTGGTGGTAAGCCGAAGAGAAGGTCACAGTATGAGCCTGAATGTAACAAGTAGGAAGTCATGGTTGCACCTACTACCTCATCTCAAAGGAAGCGAAAGATTCAGAGTGATCCTCCGGTGAAACGGAGGGCTAGGAGGGGCTATTCCTCCCTTCCCAGGCCTATGGCTACCAGGGCTTCTTCCAAGTCTAGTAGAGGTAAAGGCCACACACATGGTAGGGGAGATCAAGCCGCCAATGTGAAACCAGATGTGGAACTCAAGAAATAGTGTGCAGCCTTTCTCAAGCAGTATGAATCCTCTGAATGGGATTCGGTGGACTCAGATGCTTCCTTGGGTTATGGCGTTGATGGCGATCCCTATGGAGATGATGATTTTGTTCCATAGTTGTATTGAATTTTGGGCTCTTGGAATTTTTTTGTGTGGGTTGTCAAGGCTTTGGGGTTGGATTGTTTGACCCTGCCCCTCCCTTGTATGCTGCTCTTTTTCTCATCTTTATATATCTGGGGGGGCCAGGGATAGCCTGGCCTCACACCTTCCTTTTCCTAAACTCTAAAAACATCATATAATCCCTAAAACCCAAAAAAACACTAAAACCCTAAAACTAATAAAAACCCATAATAATCTAAAAAACCTAAAACCCTTTAAACCTCTAAAAAAAATTAAACCCCATAAAAACCCAAAAAGAAAATAAAACCTAAAACCCTAAATAAACCTAATAATCCTTGAAAACACTTTAAATTTTAGAAGAAAATTTAGAAATCGTTAATAATCCCTAAAAAACTAAAACGTCCTAAAACGCTAAAAACCTTGAAAACCCAAATAAATCAAAAAAACTTCAAAAAAATAAAAACTCCTAAAATATCAAAAAACACTAAAACACCTAAACCCCATAAAAACCTAAAAGCATGAAAAAACCCTAAATACTAAAACCCTTATAAATCCTAAAAATATTAAAAGCATAAAAATCCAAAAAATCCAAAAAAATGCAAAAATACTAATACTATTAATGCCCCTAAAACCAAAAAAACTATAGAAACCCAATAGAATCCTAAAAACCCATAAATTCCTAAAATAATGTAAATAACTAAAAACCCCAAAAATGCCATAAATACCCCTATAAAAACCTAAGATCCTCTAAAAATACATAAACACCCTAAACACCCTAAAATCCCATAAAATCCCCAAAAACCCTAAACACCCTAAAAACAGAAACCAAAACCTCATAACCCTTAAACACCATAAGAAATCCATTAACACACCTAAAAACCTAAAAAACCTAAAAACCCTAAAAAAACCTTAAAACCCCTAAAACCATCAAAATCCTAGGAAACCCTCTAAAAATACATAAAAACCCCAAAACCCCTAAGAACCCAAAAAACCAAAAAACCCTAAAATCCTATAAAAATATTGAACTATAAAAGATAAAAAAATAACTATAAACCCTAAAACCATAAAACCCTAAATAAACCCTAAAAACACTAAAACGGTTAAAACTGCTTAAAGACCCTGAACACCCCCCAAAAACACAAAACCCAAAAACCAAAAACCCAATAACATACACCCTAATCCTTAATCCCTATTAATTTAACCTTATACTCTACACCCTACACCCTAAAACTTACACCATAAACCCTATATCATACACCAAAAACCCAAACCCCTTTACACGAAGCCCTATACCCTTGACCTTATTCTCTAAACCATACTCCCTAAATCCTAGAGAATTCACCGTAATCCTTAAACCAGAAACCTTATAACCTACACCCTAAAAACTACACCATGCACATGAAACCCAAAACCCTACACCCTAATCCTTACACCCCACACCTAAATCCCTATACCCCACACCCTAAACCCCAAACCATACACCAAAAACCATATATCATACACATGAAACCATATACCCTAAAACATAGGCCCTATAACCTATACACTAGCCCCTATACCCTAATCCCAAAAATCTAAATCCCACACCCTAAACCCTATACCCTACAACCTAAACATTAAACCCTACAACCTAAATCTTATAACTTATACCTTTAACCCTATAACATACACCATAAACCGTATACACTACACCCTAAACCTTAAACCCTACACATAAAACCATAAACCCAACACCCCTCACCCTAAAACCTAAAACCTAAACCCTACACCCTAAACTGTAAAACCCGCACCCTAATCCCTAAACCCTACACCCTAGACACTAAAAATCTACACCATAATCCCTAAACTCGAAACCCTAGACCCAATACCATATAACCTAAACCCTAATCCGTACAACCAAAACCTTATACCTTACACCCAAAACTATGAACCCATCACCCTAAACCATATACCCTGCACCCAAAACATTATACCCTACTCCATGAATCCAATATCCTATACCCGACACCCTAATCCCCAAACCACGCACCCTAAACCAAATAAACTACACCCTAAACACAATTCCATACAACCTAAACTCAATACCTTGCACTCTAATCCATTAACCTTACAACCTACACACTATACCCTCCACCCTAATCCCCAAACCAAATACACTATATGCTACACCGTAAACCATAAATCCAACACCCTAAACATTATACCCTACACCCTAAATCCTAAACCATACACCATATACCCTACACACTAAACCATAAACCGTAACCCCTAAACCCTATAAACTATAATCTAAACCATATACCCTAAACCCAAAATCACATACCCTACACCCGAAACCCTATTCATGACACCCTAGACCATAAACACTAAAAACCCAAAACAGCAAAAAAAATCCAAAAAAAACCCAAAAAAAATTTAAAAATCCTAAAACCCATTAAACCCCCTAAAAACCCTAATAATATCATAAAAGGATTAAATACCCTAAAACCCCTAAAACCCTTAAAAACACAAAAAAACCCCTAAAGACTCAAAAAACCGTAAATTCATAAAATGCCCTAAATATACTAAAACACCAAAACTCTAAAAACTCTAAAACCCATAATCACCGTAAAAACCATGAAAAACATCATAACCAAAAAAACATAATAAAACCTTCAAAACACTTAAAACCCCCTAAAACCCCTAAAAACACTAAAAACATTAATAACCATAATGAAACCCTAAAAACCTTGAAAACCTATTAAATTCCCTAAAACACTAAAATAACATAAAAAATTAAAAGCCCAATAAATATAACAAAAACACCTAATTCCAAAATAACTCTAACAACAATAAAAACCATTAAAACCTTTATAAACACTAAAAATCCTAAAAACAATAAAAAAATTAAATTATCAAAATCCACTAAAAACCCTAAATTGATTTGGAACCCTTAAAAACCTATAACCCATTGTAAATTTGAAAAGATGCCTAAAACCCATAAAATACACTAGAAATGCTAAAATTCATGAAAATCATGAAAACCATAAGAAAAAACCCCAAAAAGGACTAATAACCCTGAAAACCACTAAAATCCCTAAAACCCAAAAAAATATAAACCCCTAGAAATGCTAAAAACCCTAAAAACTGTAGTCCTTTAAAACCTTAAAAAATTTTAAAAACAATAAATAACCTATAAAAATACCCTAAAACTATACAAACCATTAAATCCTTACAGTTCCCTAAAAACCCTGAAAACATAAAAGGCCATAAAAACATATAAAACCCGAAAATACATTAAACACTTTGAAAACCTTCAAACCACTAAAATCCCTAGAAATAAAAAACCTTAATAAACCCTAAAAACCCCAAAACCCCTAAAAACCTTAAAAAACATAAAATACAATAAATACCATAGAAACCAAAAAACCACCAAAAACCCTAAAAAACATAAATGCCAAAAATACATAAAAACCTAAGATTCTATAAAAACCCTAAACACTAAATAAACACTTAAAACCATAACAAACCCCAAACCCTAAAAACCCAAAACCCCTAGAGAGTCATATAAAACGATAAAAAATTAATAACTCCTCAAACCAATCAAAACCCTAAAACCCCCTAAAATTTTCATAAAACCCTAAAATCAATCAGAACCATAAAAACTCTAGAAAACCCTAAAAACACATAAAGCACATAAAAACAGAAACATCATTTAAAGTCCTAAAAACAAAAAGAACACTAAAAACCCTATACTCCTAAAACCCCAAAACCCCCTATAACCATTAATGCCCCTAAAAATCAGAAAAACCATAAAAAAACACTAGAGCCCCTAAAAACAAGTAAAAACCCATGAAAATTATTAAAATAATAAGAATCCAAAAAACCCATAAAAACATTAAAGATCCAAAAAAACTAAAAAACCCTAAAAATGTTAAAATCCATAAAATCCCCATAAACCCCTAAAAACAATAAAAACCCAAAAATGATAAAAAAACTCTAAAACAAATAAAAAACTCGAAAAACCCCCAAAACCCCGTAAAAACACAAAAAAAAAATTGTGGACCAAAAAATCATAAAACCCTAAATGCGACTAAAAGACCCTAAAACCCTAAATGACCCAAAACCCAAAAAAAACCCCTAAAAGACCCTAAAACCCAAAAAACCCCATAAAGAAACAAAAAACCCTAAAACCATAAAAGATACTAAAACCACTTAAAATCTAAAAACATAAAATACCTGAAAACTCTAAAAGACACTAAGAACTGCTAAAACCCCTTATGGTCCCAAAACCCCTTAATAACCCAAAATATTCCTAAAACCCTAAAAAAAGACTCTAAAAGACCCAAAATTCATAAATGACCATAAAACACCCAATAAACCTAAAGATCACTAAATATTGTAAAATCATAGAAGACCGAAATACCCTAGAAGACCCTAAAACCACAAAATACAATAAAAACACAAACACCCCTATAAGTAGCACAAAACCCATAAAATTTTTAAAATCTCTAAAACCAAATAATACCCTAGAAGAACCCAAAACACACTAAAAAATGTAGAAGGACCAAAAACAAATGAAACCCCCCCTGAATTACCCAAAAAATCGAATAAATCATAAAATATCTAAAAACATTAAAAGAACCATAAAATCCCATAAAAACATTAAACCTTGTAAAAATCAAAAAAAAACCTAAAAAGTAGAAGAAACTAAAAAAAGAATTTAAAATAGTATAAGCACAAATAAACCATAAAATAAAAAAAACACAAAAAACTCCAAATTCCACAAAAAAATCCTAACCCCCGCTAAAAACACTAAAAACCATTAAAACACTAAAATGACTAAAAACACTAAAAAACCTAAAAAACATAGATAATTTTAAAAATTCACACATCCCCTAGAAAATATGAAAAAATCCAAAAAAAACCATAATACTCAAAAATCCCAAAATCCCAAAAACCCAAAAAAGACTAAAAAACCCTAAAAACTCTAAAATCCACTAAAAAGAAGATACACTTCTTAAAACCACTAAAATCACTAAACACACTAAAAAATAGTAAAACCCCATAAAAACCATAAACCCCCTAACACCCATAAGAAAACATAAATATCCAAAAAAATTATAAAAATCAATAAAAACCCCGTAAAATTATAAAAAATTAAACATAGAAACCCTAAAAACAAAAACACCACTAAAACCCCTAAAAAGACTAAAATTCCCTAGAAAACCATAAAAACCCTTTTAACTAAAAAAATAATTAAACTAGAAAAAAATATCTAAATATCCCAATATCCACTAAAAACCCATAAAACCTTGAAAACCCTAAAAATCGTAAAACCAAAAAATCACCAAAGAACCTAAAACCCCTAAAATTTAATCGCTACAGCGAAAGCCCTAAACCCAAAAGCTAAAAACATATAACTTTCACCATAAACCCAAAACCCTACACCCCAAACCCAATACAATAAACCCTAAAAGCTAAACCCTACAATAAAAACCTGAAGACTTACACTCTAAACTACAAACCCATCAAAATAAACCTTATACCCTACACCTGTAACCTTATAACCTACACCATAAACCCTATACACTACACCGTAAACCCAACACCTTACACCTAAAACCCTATACCCAACACCTTAATACCAAAAACCTAAACCCTACGCCGTGTACTCTAAACACGACACCCTATTTCCAAAACCCTACACACTACACCCTAAACCCTAAATGCTACACCCTAAACTCTAAACCCAATACCATATATCCTAACCCCTAAACCAGACACCATAAATCTTATAGCCTACACCCAAAACCATGAACCCTTCAACCTAAACCCTATACCCTGCTTAGTAAACACTAACCCCTATATCATAAATCCTATACCGTACACCCTAAGCCTTATACCCTACACCCTAAACCCTAAAACCTACACCATTAACCATATAACCTACAACCTTAACACTATATCATTCAGCCTAATCTTAGTACCCTACAATCTAAACCCTTTACTCGACACCCTAAACCATAGACCCTCCACTCTATGACCCAATCCAAACACAAAAAACCCTATACCGTACGCCATAAAACATTATACCCTACACCCTAAGCATTATACCCTACACTATAAACCCTAAACCCTACACACTAAAGCCTAAACCCAACACCCTAAACTCTAAACCCTACACACTAAACCAAAAACCATACACCCTATACCCTATAAACTACACTCTAAACCCTCTAGCTAACCCCATAAATCTCTTACCCTATACCCTAAACCCTATACATGAAACCCTAAACCATAAACCCCCAAAACCAAAAAACAAACGTAAAAATCCAAAAAACCCCTAAATACATGAAAAAATCTAAATATACTAAAATGATCATAAAACCCAAAAAATTCCAAAAACAAACAAAAAACCCCAAAAACACAAAAATCCCACAAATACTCTAAAAATCATAAATAAATAAAACCCCCTGATGCAACTAAAAACCTCTAAAACTCTAAAACCCATAAAACACCATAAAATCAAGAAAACTACTGAAACTGTAAAAACTGTAACAACAACAAAAAATATTATGAAAACCCTAAAAACCCAAAAAAAGAAAATACATTAAATACCCTAAAGAAATCCCAAAACCCCACTAAAAACATTAAAACCCTAAATACACTAATATAACCTAAAACACTAAAAACCCATTAAAACACTAAAATACAATAAATCCCTAAAAACACTAAAATCCTTTAAAACCCATAAGAACGCTAAAAAACCATAAAATAAAAAAAATTAAAAACTGTCAAAATCCCCAAAAACCCAAAAAATCTATTAAAATATTTAAACACCTTAAAAACATAAAGCCATTAAAAATCCAAAAATATCCCTAAAACCCAATAAAACCCCTAAAAACACCAATAATCATAAATATCTAGAAAACACTATAAAAACTAAAAAACAAAAAAAACCCTAAAACCATAAAACAAATAAAAATTCTAAAAAACATAAAAAACCTAAAACCCCAAAAATCTCCAAAAAATCATAAAAACCCTCAAAAACATAAAAGTCCATAAAAATCAATTGAAAATCTAAAATACCATAAAACCCCTTAAATGATTTTAAAACCTTGAAACCTCTAAAACCCCAAAAAACCAAAAAACCCCTAAAACTGTAACAAACGCTAAAAACCCTAACACGCCTAAAACCCCTAAAAAGCCTTAAATAAAATAAAAACCAAGAAAACCACAAAACCCTAATACAATATTAATAGCACTCAAATCCCTTAAAACCCTAAGAAACATTAAAAAACCTAAAACCCTAAATAAAAAAATCATAAAAACCATAAAACCCTAAAACCTATTAAAATCCATTGAAAATAGTAAAAAATTAAAAATTTCTCAAATCGTTAAAAATACTTAAAACCACAAAAAATTCGCTAAACCCCAAAAAACCTATAAAAAATATTAAAACCCTTAAAATCCTAAAAACTCTAGAAAAATATGAACACCTAAAATCCATAAAGAATCCTAAAACATTAAAAACCCAAAAAATATTAGAAACACAAAAAACACTAGAGAGACACTAAAAAACTAAAACCAATTATGAAATAAAGAACATCCAAAAAACAATGAAAAATATAAAAACATTAAAACATAAAAACTAATAAAAATCCTAAAAATTATTAAAAATCCAAAAATCACTTTAAAACCCTAAAAATAATTAATGAACCAAAAAACCAAAAATCCATAAAAACAAAAACACAAAAATGCTAAAAATCCAAAAAAAAACTCGTAAACCCCATAAAACTGTAAAAAACCCTAAATACACTACAAATCATAAATGACCGAAAATTCTTAAAACCCTAAGACCCACTAAAAGACCCTGAAACCCTAAATGACCCTAAAACCCGATAAACCCCTAAAAGTCCCTAAAACCCAAAATACACTAAAAAACCCTAAAGCACTAAAAGACACTTGAACCCACTTAAAACGCTAAAAACACAAAATACCCTAAAACCTTCAAACACACTAAAAACCCCTAAAACCACTATAGGTCCCTAAAACCCCAAAATTCTAATGGACCCTAAAAACCCAAAAAAATCCTACAGGTTCCTAAAAACATTAAAATAATAGAAGACTCTAAATCCCCTAAACGACCCTAAAAATCCAAAAAAACCAATAACAGATAGAAAAACCACAACAAACACTAAAAGACACAAGAACCCTGAAATTTTAAAAAACCCTAAAACCCCTTAAAACCCTTGAGGACACTAAAACACTATAAAACCTATAAAAACCCTAAACCCTTGAAACCCCCCTAAAAGACCCAAAAATACTAAAAAATAATGAAATGAACAACAAAATTAAAAAGATAGTAAAAATTCTAAAAGTTTTAAAAGACTATAAATTCCATAAAAACATGAAAAATATTTAAAATCATAAAAAACCATAAGCCCCTAAAAAAATAATCTTTAAAAACTCAAAAAAAATATATCCCCCCCCAAACCCCGAAAATCCTAAAAATACTTTATTAACTCTATAAAAACCCCTAAAACAATAAATAAAGTTAATAAATACCAAATACCCAAGATAATCTGAAAAAATAAAAAACCCCAGAAAACCCCCCAAATCCCAAAATCTCCAAGAACCCTAAAACACTAAATAACTATAAATCCTTAAAACCCCGAAAAAATCATTAAAAGACTAAAAAACCGAAAAAATATAAAAAATTAAAAACAGTAAATCCCCATAAATAACCCTAAAACAACTAAAAATCATAAAAAAACCCAAGCACCCAAAAAATAAAAAAAATCCTTCAAACCCCCTTAAATTATAAGAAACCAATTATAACCATACAAACCCCAAAAAATAACTCTATCCTCCCTAAAAAAAATAAAATACCTAAAAAACTCAAATTCCCTATCAATACATATAAACCAATAAAACCCTAAAAACTAGAGAAGACTCAAAAAACAGCTAAAAATAATAAAAAACCCTAAAACCCTAAAACCACTAAAAACGTTTAATACCCTACGAAAACTAAAACAAAAAAACTCGAAAGACACTAAAAAAAACTAAAAAGTTTCCCCTACATCTGAAACCCTGAACCCAACACCTTGAACATTAATCCCTTCACCCTAAACCCTATACTTTATAGCCTAAACTCTATACCCTACACCGTAAACCGTAAACCAGACACCTGAAAATTGAAAAACTACACCCTAAACTGTAAAACCTACATCCTACACACTATAACCTTAACTCTATACCCCATACCCTACTCCATTAACCCTATACCCTACGCCATAAACCCTAAAACATGAACCCTATACCCAATACACTAATCCCTAACCCTAAACATGTAACCTAAACCATATACCCTACATAATAAAATGAAAACCGTACCCACTAGAACTATATTCTACACTATAAAACCTAAACCCTACAACCTAAACCCTAAACCCTAAACCCAATATCCTAAAGCCTAAACCCTATATCCTACACCCTAAACATTGATTAACATATTCCAATGATCATTTCGATATTTTATCAACTCAAAAGTAGGATGTCATAGATTTAAAGAATTAATATATAGATAAAAATTATTCGGGATTATCAAATTATATTGAAGCATAATTGATATTATCAAAATAGGTGAGGTCAACAACCTCACCCTTTTTTATAATCACAAATTATGATATTATAATCCAAAATAATCAGTAATGTATCAGTATAAAATACAATGATTTTTATTTCTCAGTGTGAGTAATGACATTTTAAAATGTGAGATTTTAAATGTATCAGAGGATATAGTATTAAATGCAATTTTATCAGAGGTAAAAAATGTAATAGAATTATAAAACTAATGTACAAGAGGTAAATGTATTATGCTCATAAATTTTAATCTCATATTTCTCATATTTCTCATATGTATCCCCCTTATATAAATTAAGATATATTATACTCATTTCTCTTATATATTATCCTTATATTTCTCCCCCTTTGTGATTAGAAAAAATAAGTAAACAGAGATGAGAAAAGTAACCTAATGTAAGAGGGAATTAAAGAATTTATATATTACTTGAGGAAAAAATACATAGAAATACAGAATTGAACTAAAACGAATACAAGTGATTCATATCAATGGTCCTAGCCACTAATCAATCCACCTCTAGGATGTCCACTTTGGATTTGGATTTGGGTTCGGAGGTAGACTCAGGCTGGGTAACTTTAGTAGAAGGCTTGGGAATTCTTGAAAGCACTACTAGAGGTTGAGAAAAAGAGATTGTTCCTAGCCTGTAGTGGGTAATCCTCATAGTAATCAATGGTGTCAAGCTTCTGATATCTTGATCTGGTGTCCTTTGAGGAATGGAGGTAGACTGAGCAGAGGAAGGAAGAGTGGGAGGTTCAATGACAGGAGTACTGTCTATATGAAAAAATGGAAGCAAAAGATTCCTAAAGTCTATAATGATTCCTCCTCCTCTTTCCTTAGCAGAAATGAAGTCATCTTTGTTCTCCATAAACCTGTCTAGAGCAAGAGTCAAATCCCTGAGCTTGCTCACTTATTCTCTGAAGGCTTCAGAGACTGGATGTAGTTTCATGTTCTCTAACATATGGTTGGAATGATTGTTGAGATGATGTTTGTTATAAACTTTCTGAAAGTAGAGATCAATCTTATCTTTGATTTCTTTTTGGGCAGCAGTAGCATCCCGCATATGCTCTTGAACAATTTTTCTAATATCTCTTGAGGTAGGCAATACCTGAGAATCAGCTGAGCTACTAGTACTAGCCTGACCAAGCTCCTCTTTTAGCACAGTTCTAAACTAATCAATATCTATTGATGCACTGGGTGAACCGAGAGGTCTGACAGTGAATGCAACAGTTTCCTTGAAAGATTGGGTCAAACTACTTATCAACATCTTGACAACCAAATCCTATGAAGAAACATGTTCTTTGATATTCTTTTTAAAGGCTTCAAACACATCCACAAACTGCCTTACTATACTCTTGATATTATGTCAGTAGCAACATGGGGTTGGGAACTATCCAAGGTATATAATCAATAAACAGATTACTTCAAAGAACTAACAGCCTCTGTCGAAGGTTCAATCTGTGTAAGACACACTTTGACTTCATTCACCATCTCTTCCACAGTGGTTGACACAATACATCCAAAAGATATTTCAAATGATTTTTACAGTTTTTCCAGTTCTTCATAAAAAATAGCACATTAAGTCTGAAATAGATGCAGTCCAAGTCTCCTTCAACTCAACCTTCAAAGATTCATGATCAGCCTTAGTAACTAGATTTTCAGGCACACCTACAGGTTCTCTTTCTGACGCAATACTAGCCACTGATTTATTCACAACAGATTGAATGGATGATATTAAAGAGGTTTCCATTCTTCTTATCTCTTCCACAAACGAGGTCTTAAGATTAGACTTCAACTGGTCTAGATCAGTTTTTTCTTACAACATCCTTAGGTAAAAACTCAAAAAGGATATTATAGTTAACTTGTGGTCTATTGATGGGTGTCTCATCTTCAGAATCTTGATAGTCCAAACCACAAACTACAATACTAGGGTCTTCTTCCCAGTCGTCAATCTCAATAGATACAAAAACATTACCATGTCTTGTTGGATGCTCCCCTTCAATTTGAGAATTCTTCTATATATGTATATCCATAGCATTCTCAGCATCTCGATCTTCCTCATAAGAATTCTCCATAACCATTTCCATTTCTCCAACAGGAGGCTCATCAGGAATGGGTGCAGGTTCTGCCATCTCATCCAGAACAGCCTCTATATCCACATCAGTACATCTAATGAATGGACTCAAACCCAAGGTGTTATCATCTGAGATATCTGAAACATGTTCTCCACTTTCATGGACTTCTTCCTCATTCTCTGGAGCAGACTAGTCTTCTTCATCAATAGGGGCTTTCTCATTACATAATTCCAGCATAGTTTCCTTTCAAGATAATACAATTTCAGCAATTGGGATTGGAGGCAAGTCTGGATCCATTCCATCAGCTACAGAAGTATCCTCTTCATTAGTGTCGTCACTATACTGAGGTTCCTCTTCATCCAGTCCTAGATCTGGATCCCCCACATCCTTAGTCCTAAAAGGATGATTCATAGGATTAAACTTATCTTAAACCCTCTCATCATCAATTACCCACTTCCTTTTCCATGGGTTCCACCCAATCTTCATATATTTATAAACTATTCTTGTGATTCAAAAATTGTTCCTTACCACCACTGTCTCATCATTAGACTCAGCTACTCCCTTCACTTTTATCATAACATAAATTAACATGGAAAAGAATAAAGCATTGGAATTTGATTTGGTCCTGGTCATATCATCAATCTGAATAATTAACAGTCTACAAAGATTCACCATAACACCATGTCTTAAAATATGAAACAAATATATATTTTGATACCTACGATTTGGAAAGTCCCCTCTTCTTGGACTTAGCACATGCTGGATGAACTTGAAAAGCGATCTATTTTCTCCATCTATCTATGCAGCCACTACATTCCTTTGGTTTCCACTACCAGTGAGCTCTTCCAAGGCAATCTCATAATCAAAAATGTCACTGGTAGGATGAATTGACTTCGAGCAATACCCAAAAAGCCTTCATATGGATCTTTCAGGCACTCATCCCACTCAATAAAAGAAAAAGATATTTCCTTTCCATTCACAACTGAAACCATTGTATTCTCCTCTTAAAATTTCTCAAGCTGAAAAAATGCATAGAACTACTTTAACATCTTGGGATAATAAGGGCCATTGTTATTTGAGAAGCACTCTACCAATTTCTTCTCTTTCATCACTTTGAGAACTAAAGACTTACTGGTTATCAACCATTCCGCGCATAGATCTTTCTCAACTACTATTTCCCTTTGAATGAGATGTGGATTTATAAGTTTCTTCACTTCACTTCCACCACTAGACTCTCCTTTTAGTCTCTTGGCATTCGTCTCATCATCCTTTTCACTGACTGTTGGTCTCTTCACTCTTGCCATTCTTCAAATCGCGAGGCTCAGGGTTTGATAGAAATGAAGGTTTGGGAGCTAAGGCATGAAGGTAGATGGTTTGAGGTGGATTGAGATGAGGTCATGACTTATGTTTTATTATTTTGGAATACCAAAATAAATATATAAAACAAAATAAGTAAAATAAAAATGATACAGATTCCGGCGGTTAAAGATACAAAATTTTAAACACAGCGCAACCTAGAAGTAATACAAACCGTTGAGGATTCCTAACAGTAATGTATTTTTATCATTGAGGTCCACCAATAGTAAGGTATAGTGGTGAGGTTCATACTAGTGAGGTATAGCGGTGAGGTTTTGTCTAATGGTGAGGATTTGGCTAACGGTGAGGTTTGGCTAATGGCGAGGTTTGGCTAACGGTGAAGATTTGGCTAACAGTGAGGTTTGGCTAATGGTGAGGTTTGGCTAACGGTGAGGATTTGGCTAACAGTGAGGATTTGGATAACGGTGAGGATTTGGATAATGTTGAGGATTTGGATAACGGTGAGGATTTGGCTAACAGTGAGGATTTGGCTAACGGTGAGGTTTGGATTCTACAAATTTTATCATTCCTAACTCATGTCTAATGAAGATTAACCTATCTGAACTTAAAGGCTTGGTGAATATGTCAGCTAATTGATGTTCAGTACGTATAAATTCTAGTGTAATATCACCCTTTTGGTAATTATCTTTCAAAAAGTGGTGCCTTACATCAATGTGCTTAGTCCTATATTGAAACACTGGATTCTTAGTGATGTTGATCGCACTAGTGTTATCACAGTTTATAGATACATGTCTAAACTGATATCCGTAGTCCAATAATGTATGTTTCATCCACATAATTTGTGCACAGTAACTACCAGTAGAAATATATTTTTCTACAGCAGTAGACAATGCAACATAGTTCTTCTTTTTACTACACCAAGATATCCAGGACTTACCTAGAATATGACATGTTTCAGAAGTTCTCTTTCTATCAAACTTGCAACCTGCAAAGTCAACATCTAAATAACTTATTAAATCGAATGATTCTCCTTTTGTATAAAATAATCCCATGTTAGTAGTATGTTTAAGATATTTGAAAATTCTTTTAACAGCAAGAAAGCATGACTTTTTTGGAATAGCTTGAAATCTTGCACACATACACACACTAAACATAATATCTAGTCGACTAGAAGTAAGATAAAGAAGACTCCCTATCATTCCACTATAGTTGGTTTGATCCATTGGTTTTCTAGTTTCATCAGCATCCAACTTACAATTAGTACTCATAGGTGTATCACTTTCCTTAATACAATCGAAACCAAAAAATTTTAAATGATCCTTTGTATATTTATTTTATTTAAAATAATAATATTTTCATTTAAAAAAAATGAAATCCAAGAAAATTTTTGAGTTCTCCCATTAAACTCATTTCAAATTCATTTTGCGTACTCTTTGAAAAATAAATACAAAAGGCATTTTTAGAAGTTCTAAAAATAATATCATAAACATAGATTTGTACTATCAAAACATATTTGGAAATTCATTTAATAAAGATATTTGGATCCACAATCCAATTAGAAAAACCTTTTGAAATAGGAAAACTACTAAGTCTATCATACCATGCTTGTGGGGATTGTTTTAAATCATATAAAGATTTAGAAATCATAAAAACTCAATTTGTAAAATGAGGATTAGTAAATCTAGGTGGTTGTTCAACAAAAACATCTTAAATTATAAAACCATTAAAAAAAGAACTTTTAACATCCATTTGATAAAACATAAAATTCAGATTAGCAGCATAAGAAAGTAGAATCCCAATAGCTTCTAATATAGCTACATGTGAAAAGGTTTCCTCATAGTCTATTCCTTCCTCTTGACTGTATCCTTGTGCAACTAGTCTTGCATTATTTCTAATGATATTTATTGATTCATAAAAATTATTTCTAAAACCCCATTTAGTGCCTATGGTCAAAGTGTCCTTAGGTCTGTCAACTAATTCCTAGACTTAGTTTCTTTCAAATTGATTTAATTATTCTTTCATATCCATTACCCAAAATTCATCATTGATTACATCATTGATATTATTAGGTTCTAACTGTGAAAGAAAGGCTTGATTTTCAACCCGGTTTCTTAGAGAAGCTCCAGTATGTGCCCTTCTATCAAGATTACCTACAACAGCATCTAAAGGATGATTCATTAGAATAATAGTTAATCTATTAAAGGTAGGAATAGAAATGTTAGGTTCTTCTCTATGATCGGGTTCACTAGAAACATATTCTGGAATATTTCTAGAACTGGTTGTCTTTACAAGAGGTTCACTGACTTTATCATTAAGGTCTAGAATAGATTGATCTTCTTCAAGATTTTAAAGAGAATACTTAGGTTCATGCAGATCAGTTACATCAAAATTGATGTGAACAGATTCTTCCACACCTTCTGTTATTTTGTTAAAGACTCTATAAGATTTAATGGTTATATAGTTACCTATAACAATTCTCTCAACACTTATAGAAGATAACATGTCAATATTATCCTTAGTGTTGAGAATAAAGACTTTAAAACCAAAAACTCTGAAGTAACTAACATTAGGCTTCCTATTATTCCACAGTTCATAAGGGGTCTTCTTAAAAACAAGTCTAATCAAGACTCTGTTTGTAATATAACAAGTTGTATTCACAACATCCACCCAAAAAATAATCTGGTAAATCATATTCATTGAGCATAGTTCTTGCAATTTCCTGAAGGGTTCTATTTCTTCTCTCTACTACACCATTTTGTTGATGTGTCCTAGGGGAAAAAAAGTTGTAGCTGTAGCCATTGTGTGAGCAGTAATATTCAAACTCATGATTTTCCAACTCAGGACCATGTTCACTTCTCAAGTTCTTAATTTTAAGTCCACTTAGGTTTTCTGCAGACATAGAATATTTCATAAAATAAGAACAAGCTTCAATTTTGTGAGCAAGAAAATATACCCAAGTATATCTAGAAAAGTCATCTAATAAGACATAGACACGGTGCTTCCCATTTAAACTAGAAAATCTGGAAGGTCCAAACAAGTCCATGTGAACCAACTTGAGAGGTTGAGAAGTTGAAACTTCATTCTTTGATTTGAATGATACTTTATGTTTCTTTCCCTTTTGACAGGGAGTAAAAATTTTATCAGCTGGGAATTTTAGTTGACGTAGGTCTCTAACTAAATTTTTCTTAGTCAGTTTCTTAAGTGAATGAACATTCCAATGTCTTAATCTTTTGTGTCATAGCCATGATTCTCTATGAAAAGCATTTAAACAAGTAATACTCTACTTAGCTAAAGAATTCAAATCTACAGCCTATACATTTTCATTTCTTAAGGGAGAAAATACTAAAACATTTTTAGAATTAAAAAAATTTCAAGCATCATTTTCACATTTAACATTGAAACCATAATCACACAACTGAGAAATGCTTAAGAGGTTGTATTTTAATCCATCAACAAATAAAACTTTATAAATCAAAACTGAATCAGTTTTACAAATCTAGCCTAAGCCGCTGATTTTTCCATCTGAATTATCACCAATGGTGACATTCCCTCCATCAACCATGATTAATATTTTGAGGCATGAAATGTATCCATTCATATGCCTTGTACATCCACTGTCTAAGTACCACATCTTCTTATAGGAACTCGTCAGGCAAGTCTCCTACAAAACAGGTTTTAACATGAAATGATTTTGGTACCCAGATCTTCTTGGGTCTAGACAGGTTGACAAGCAAAACTTTTGGTACCCAGATTTGTCTAATGGGTCTCATAAAATCGATAGATTCAAAATATTTTTAAAGAAAAACATGGTTTGATCTATAACTATGTGAATAGATGGTTTAGGCATAGGAATTTCCAAGAATGAAACTAGCATCATATTGTCCAGATTTAGGAATGAATTTTTTCATAACAAGTTGTCTTTGTCCTGGATGATAGCCTAAACCAGTGGTATACATTGGCACAACTTGTTTTCCCAGCATTTGAGTTACAGTATTCTTTCCATTTGTGAACCTCTCTAAATCTATTCTAAGTTACTCATTGGACAATTTATGTTGAGTATTCTCCTTTAAAATTTGGTCATTCTTTTCCTTTTCTATTTCTAATGCAGATTCGATAGTGCTACTTAAAGGATACTGTTTATTTAATGACTTGTACTTATCATTCAGCTCATTACAGGTTTCCTCTACCATGTTACAGTATTCAAATAACTATTCACTAGACATGTTTTCATAATCAGAATCATCTCCCGAATAATAAGAAGATAAATCAAGAGTATCCAATGTTAACTTAGATGTGTTTGTCATGAAAAACATATTAGCTTTTTGAGATTTTTCATCCGGAGTGGAGTCAGAATCACTTGAACTATCCTCTGAAGCACTCCAGGTTGCTTTCATTTCCTTCTTATATTTTTTTCCTTATACTCATATTTTTTCTTGTATTTTAACTTTGTACAGTCATCTTTTACATGTCCTTTCCTCTTGCATTCGTAACTGACTATGTCATCACTTTTATCAGTCCTTTTCCAATATTTCTTCCAATGACCATTATTATCATACTCTCCCTTGTAATTGGATTTTCTAAAAACCTTCTTCTTTCTATAAAACTTCTTAAATTGTCTGGCTATTTGAGCCATTTCAGCATCAATGTCTGATGTGCTTTCATCACAGCTTGAGCTATCACTTTCACTTTAAATTTTTCCTTTCTCCTTAATTATTGAGGTGGAAGTCTTGAAAGCTACAGACTTCTAACATGGTTCGTCATCTTCTTCCTTGTTTACCTTAAGTTATTATTCATACATAATTAACATACCAATCAGCTCTTTAACATGCAGTGAACTTATATCACACGATTCCCTTATTGAAACGGATGTGCCTCTCACTCTTTCTGGATGACATCTGAGTAACCTCATGATTTGCTCTTTTTCTAGAACAACCTTTCCCAGTGAGATCATAGTGTTAACAATCTCATTGAACTTGAGATACATGTCAGAAATAGGTTCATCGGGTTTCATTTTAATGTTTTCATATTTAATAGTATAAGTGTTTAATCTCATTTTGTTCCCATTGGTTGTTCGCTAATGAGAAACACCCAAAGTATCCCAAATTTCATAAGCAGTTTTACAAGAAGATATTTGATTAAATTCTTTATCTCTTAAAGAACAATACAAGGAATTCATTTCTTTACAATTATTATTTTAAGCTGTTTTAGTAGATTCATCCCAAGTAGTTCTTTCTGTTTCTGAGATCTTATAATGAGTCTCTATAGCAGTCTAATTGTCAAATCCCATACTTTCTAAATGAATTTTCATTTTCATTTTCCATTGGGCATAATTAACACCATTAAATAAATGTGGAATATTGGTTGCAACACATTCTAATATATTATCTATAATTATATTTTAGCAAATATATTTAATGAGATAAAATTTAGAACTTACAAAAATTTAAGATCTTTATGATACAACAAAAATCACAGTTGAAAAATAGAGTGTTTGGAAATCCTTTATTAATAACAGTCCTCTGATACCAAATGTTGGTCGGAGTGGATACTCAAGAGGGGGTGAATTGAGTTTCAATTAAAATTTTATTTTAAAAAGATTTATATCAAAAAATCCCCCAATTTAAATAACATGCTAAACTGTAGAGATTTTTTAATACAGCAAAGGTTCAGTTAGGTTCTCAAGAGATTTATTAGTTCTCAGTTAATCTAATCTGAATATTTGATTAGCTTTTGAAACTAACCTAATGCATTACAATAAAAAGAAACACTTTCTAGTTTAACTATCAGAGTTAATTTAAAACAAATTTGAATTTAAAGTACTTAACAGAGGAATATTCAATATAGTTTAAACATAAATAATATGCACAACAGGTTTAACCAATAGGTTTAGTCTCAAGCAGAGACTTAGCCCTCTCAAAAAGTTTATATAAACTTTGATCCGCACCATGGATTGGGGAAAACAACAATACAAAGACTGTCTAAGTACAAAGACCTCTACCATAGTTCTACGTGGGAAAACAGAAAGAATAGCACACATGATATCCAGGTCCCACTTGACCTCTACCACAATTCAAAGTGGGAACAAAAGGAATTCAGAAGGTTTGAGTGAAGATTTTGGATATCCTCCAATTATGCTCAGGAGTCAGTGTGTGTCTAAAATGAATAGAATCACACAGAGTACTCAAAAATTGAATAATAAAATCACAACAGATCTAAAAATATATGAGATGGGTTTATAAGGATTTGTGTGATGGAAATGCAGCTCTGGACTCTTTTTGGATTGAGAAGATGTTGTTTGAGTCATTCTCTATTTTTTTCTGAGAAACAATGTGTCATAGTTTTGTTCCTTGACTTCCATGACTTAAAGTTTTTCTCGAGGATGCAGTAGTCTTTGCAGCACAACAATGTCCCTCAGCTTCTAGAAAAAATTCTTCTCTTCTTTAAGCTTTGGTGCATATGATTTTTTTGTATCAGATTCCTATCTTTGTGTATCACCACACCCAGCAGCTTTTTCAATTCATTTCCACACACTTTCTCCACACCATTTTTTTGCACGACTTTTGTCTTTCCTTTTGCATCTTAAGTGGTCCGACAAAATGCATGATTTCATATGTAGGTACGAGGTATGATTCCCTGACATTAAAAATACAATATTTAATTAATAGATGTTGTATTAAAAGCACCAAATATGACCATTATTAATAAACAAATATAAGTAAGGTTTAGATAAATGGTGATTAGTTTCCATCAGTAGCTCTCTCCTCCAATGAGCTTGTAATGGTGGAATTGAGTCGGTATGTCTTGTGTAGGTAGCTTCTACTCTTAATAACAGTAGATTTATGTATCATTAGCTCTTTTCATCAGTAGCTCCTTTTATCAGTATCTCTTTTGTACTGGTGGCATTCTTGTATCGGTTGACTTTGTAGCAGTAGCCATCAGTCTGTATCAGCTGACTTGTATCGGTAGCTGTCTGTTGGTATCTTTCTGTATCGGTGGACTTTGTCTGTCTGTATCGGTAGACCTTCTTAACAGTAACTGTTTGTTTGTATTGGTAACTATTGATCATACCTGTGGACTTATTCATACCAGTGGACTTACTCTATCGGTAGGTCTGTACCAGTGACCTTGTGTCATAGGAAGCTTGGTCTATCAGTGACCTTTACTTATCGGTAGACTATTTACCGGTAGGTCTATATCAGTGACTCAAAACTTAATACTTATCTGTACTATGAAAATCATATTCAGATTGAGTTAGAATTATTTCAAATCATGTACAAACATACATAGACATTGATTTACATATTCCAATGACCATTTTGATATTTTGTGAACTCAAGAGTAGGATGTCATAGATTGAAAGAATTAATATATAGATAAACATTATTTGGGATTATCAAAGCATATTGGAACATAACAGAGATTATCAAAACAGGTGAGGTCAAAACTAATAAAATACCTAAAAATTATAAAAACCCCTTAAAAACTCAAAAAAAATTATCTATAAACCCTAAACTACTGTAAAACCCTTCAAATCCTAAAAACCCATTAAACCCTAAAAATCATTTAAACCCTAAAACCCCTTTAAACACTAAAACCCCCAAAAAAAACCTAAAACCCCATAAGAAAGACAAAAAAACCTAAAAAATCCTAAAAACCCCCCAAAAAAACAAAATAAAAATAAAAAACCCTTGAAACCTCTAAAAACCCATAAAAACTATAAAAACCAATAAAAATTATAAATCCTGTAAAAAAACTAAAATACAGTCAAGACCCAAAATCACTAAACAACCATTCTAAACCCCTAAAAATCACTAAAAACCCATAATAACACAAAAACCATAAAAACCCATAAAACCCCTATAAACCCTAAATACCCAAAAACCCCTAAGAACATTGAAAACCCCTGAAAAACACTTAATATCCCTAAAACCCCTAAAAACCCCTAAAACCCAAATACTTATAAAAAAGTTAAAAACCTAAAAAGTAAAAAAAAAATCCCTAAAAACACCTAAATCCCTAAAAACCTTGAAGAACCTAAGAAAAAACTAAAATACACTAAAACCATAAATAACCTAAAACCCTAGAAAACCCTAAATCCCTAAAACCCCTAAAAATCCTAGAACCCTAAAAACATTAAAAATCCAAAAACCCAAAAAAAACCCAAAACCCTAAAACCCCTAAAAATCATTAAAACCCCTAAAACCTCTAAAAACCCATAAATCCCCCAAAGAGACCCAAAAACCCTAAATTTGTAAAAATACTTAAACCCCCGAAAGACCATAAAATTCATAAAAGACCCAAAATAACCTATAAAAACCCGTAATGAACATAAAAAACTAAAACAACAAAAACCTTAAATTCCTAAAAAATATTGAAATCCCATAAAATACTAAGAACCCTAAAACCCCTAAAAACTATTCACCACCCAATAAACCCCTAAAACCCATAATGCCAACCTAAAACCCTAAAATCCCTAAAAACGAAAACCAATAAAAACTATACAAATCATAAAAACCCATATACACCCTAAAAAAATAAAACCCCTAAAATTTTAAAATCCCTTAGACCATAGAAACCCCTATAAACAATAATACGCATAAAAACCATAAAAATCCAAAAAAATATTTAAACCCCTAAAAGTTCGTAAAATCTATAAAAAACACCAATACCCCCTAAAAACCCTAAAACCCCATAAACCCCCTAAACAAAACTAAAACCCCTAAACCCCAAAAAAACATTTAATCCCCTAAATGCCAAAAAAATATCTAAAAACCTGAGGAACCCCTTAATACCATAAAAACACTAAAAACCCTAAACCCCAAAAATTCCTAAAACCTTTAAAACCCCTAAAAACCTAAAGACATAAAAAGCACTAAAAAACATAAAAATAATAAAAAATCCTATAAAACCCCTAAATCCCTAAAAACTATAAAAACACTAATAAACCTAAAAACCCTAAAAACATAAAAAATAGAAAACCCCATTTGAATCCCCTAAAACACTAAAAACATAAACCCCTATAGTCTTATAAACTAAAAAAACTCAAAAACCATACAAACCATAAAAAACAACAAAAATCCTAAGTAACCTTAACAATATCTAAATCATTAAAAAAATATAAAACCCATAAAAAACATAAAACGCCAAAAACAATAAAAACCCTAAAACATTTAATACCAAAAAAATACTTAAAATCGCTAAAACACCCTAAAAACTCTAAATTCCGTTAAAACAAAAAACACTAAAATTCCATAAAACACCCAAAAGGTCCTAAAAAGCCTAAGAGACAATAAAATCACTAAAATCCTTACAAGACTATAAAATTCAATCAAACCCCTTAAATACTATAACGCCCCCCCCCCCAACTAAAATAGCTCCAAAGAAACCCAAAAACCCTTAAATTGACCTGAAAAGCACTTGAAGGTCCTAAAATATTTAGAATCCTTAAAGGACCCTAACAAAGATAAAACCCTAAAGTGCCCTAATACTCCAAAAAAACTAAATGAACCAAAAAACCCTAAAATCATATAGGACCCCAAAACCTTAAAAATACTAAACGAAACTAAAACCCCCTAAAAATCAAAAACCCTTAAATTCCTTAAAACCCCTAGAAACACAAAAAATCCCAAAAACCACATAATAACCCATAAAAGACCATAAAACAACATTAAAATCCTAAATTACCTAATAACAAAAAAACCATAAAAGTACATAAAAACACTATAAACACTAAAAACCCTTAAAATGAAACAAAAAACTAAAAGCAACAAAGGACCCTAAAAACCATTAAACCCACTTAAATACACTAAAAACTCTAAAAAAAAAAAAAAAAAATACCTAACAATCCCTAAACCCATCGAAACATAAAAACCCTAAAAATCATAATAGAACCATAAAAATACCTAAACCCCTAAAATCATTTAAAACCCTAAAGAAAACACAAAAAAACCCTACAATCCCACTAAAAACCCAAACACCCCTAGAAACACCTAAATTCCTATAAAACCGAAAAAAACCTGAAAACCCCTATTAGAATCTATTAAAACACTAAAATACGTAAAAAACCAAAAAACTCTAAAGCCCTAAAATACCCATTAAACCACTAAAATCCTATATTAGTCTAGACAACACAATAAACCCCTAAATCCGAAAAACCCCTTAAAAACCTAAAAGATCCAAACAAATGTAAACCCCTAAAACCCCCCGAGATGCCCCTTTAAAACTGTAGAACCCTCAATAACTAAAAAAAACCCTAAAATCAATTAAAAACCCAAAAAATGACATAAAAATCCCTAAAACCCCTTGAAACCCTAAACACATAAAACCCCTAAAAACCCCTATATAACCATAAAAAAACATAAAAACCCATATAACCCAAAAAAATCCCTAAAAATACATAAAAGCATAAAAACATAAAACCCTTAATATCCATAGAAAACCCTAAAACACATAAAAACATTAAAATATTAAAAACAAAAAAAATGATTAATACCCTAAAACCCTACTACCCATAAAACCCATAAAGATCCCTAGAAACCTTAAATCATCAAAAACCCAAAAATACCCTAAACTCCTAAAAATATAAAAGAACATAAATCACCCTATAAAACCCTAAAACTTCCAAAAAACTGTTATACACCTTAAAACAATTAAAAACCATAAAACCCCATAAAATACCCTAAAAACATAAGAAAACATTAAATTTTTTTAAAACCCCGTGAAAACTGTTAAAAAAACCAAACCCACAAAAACTAAATAACAAAAACACAAAAACCCTAAAATAATGAAAAAAAACCCCAAAACCCGATAAAACACTAAAAACCCTTCAAAGCCAGAAAAACCAAAAACCCTAAACATAATAAAATACCCTAAAAACTCTTATAAATCCAAAAAAACCATAAAAACTATTACAAAACCTAAAAACACACTATAATTCTTAAAAACGCTAAAAAAACACTAAATCCATTAAAAGTCCATAAAAACCCTAAAACCCCTCTAAAACCTAAAACCCTAAAAACCTTAAAAGCACAAAAAACACTAAAAGACATTAAAACTATAAAAAACACAAAATAAAACCCTCAAAACCCAAAAAACTGTTAAAACCCTATACCCTACACACTAACCCCCAAAATTTATATCAGATAACCTATCCCTTATACACTAAACCCTAAACTATACAGCCTAAAAAATAATCTACACCCTAAACATTAGACCCAAGACTCTAAACCATTTACCCCACACCCTAAACCTTATACCCTACACCCTAAACCCTACACAATAAATCCAAAACCCTACAACATAAAAACTATACACCACCTCCTAAACCATAAACCGAACTCCCAAAACACTAAATCCTACAACCTAAACCCTATACCCTTGACCCTACACCATACACCCTAAACCCTGTACCCAACACCCTAAACCATGTACCCTAAACACTAAACCATATACCCTACACACTAAACCCTAAACGCTAAACCATAATCCCTACACCCAAAACTCCAATTCCTACACCCTAAAGCCTATACCATACACATTAAACCCTATACACTATAACCTAAACAATTAACCCTAAAACCTACACACTAAATTTTATACATCCCACCATAAATCCTAAACACTACACCCAAAACCCAATACCATGCACCCTAAAACCTAAACCCAGCACCCTAAACCCCAAATTAAAAACCCTAAAATCTATACATTACACCCTAAATAATAAAAACTACACCCAAAACACAATACTCTTCACCATACACATTATACCCTAAACCCTACACCCTAAACACTATACCATATACCCAAAACCTTAAACCCTACACCCTATCCCTAACACCAAACCCTACAACCTAAAACATCTTTCCTACACCTTAAACCCTATGACCTAAACGCAAAACCCTATACCCTATATCCATAACCCCAACCTTATACCGTAAACCATATACCCTACAAGCCAACACCCAAAACAGTAAAACCTAAAACACCAAAAAAAAACCTAAAAACCTTTAAAAACCATTAAAATCTGAAAACCCTATAAATAAAAAGAAAAAATTGAAAATCCCAAAAAATTCAAGAAAAATATTAATCCCTAAAAACCCGTAGAACATTAAAAAACTTAAATCCATAAAAAATTCAAAAAACCAAAAACACTATTAAAATACTAAAAAAAATAAAAAACCCAAAAACCACTTATAAACCCTTAGAAAATCCTAAAACCCCAATGAAAAACCTAAAAATACACTAAAACCAAAAAAATCCAAATAACTCACAGAAATCGTAAATAAAATTAAAACCCATAAAACCCTAAAAAACTAAAAACACTAAAAACCCATTAAAATTCTAAAAATATTAAAGGGAACTAAATAATTTAAACCCCTAAAAATTGTAATCCACTAAAACCTTAAAACTCCAAAAAAAACCTCAAAAACACTTAAAATACTAAAAACTAAAAAAATCCTAAACACCCTTAAAATCCATAACAACACTAAAAACCATAAAACCCCTTAAAACCCTAATAAAATCCTAAAAAACTAAAACCTGATAAAACCCTAACAATAACTAAAACCCCTTAAACCCATTAAAACAACAAAAAAACTGAAACCCATAAAACCACATAAAAACCCTTAAAAGCATAAAATTCTTAAAAAGACCAAAATACCACTAAAACCACTGAAACCCATAAAACCCAGAAAGACCTTTGAAACCATAGAAAACTCTAAAACCTTTAATTCCCTAAAATATAAAATTCCCTAAAACCCTATAAACAATAAATGACAAAAAATAACCCAATCAAACCCAAAAGACTCTAAAACATAAACCCCTAACATAAATAAAACCCTAAAACCCTAGGAAACCATAAAACCAATAAAAACTTTCAAAATCCTTAAAAATAGAAATGTCCCTACAAAACCATAAAACCCAAATGACCCTTAAAACCCTAAAACTGTAATAAAACTAAAAAACCATAAAAACCCCAAAACCAAATAAAACCACCAAAACCCCTAAAAACCATCAAAACCATATTAACCCTAAAAATCATAAAATTCCTCAATAACACTAAAAAAATAAATACTGGAAAAGAAAAAAACCCTAAAAACACTAAAAACGTTTAAAACTATAAAAACCCCAAAAAACCTAAAACCCAAAAAACATAAAACCTTATAAATCCATAAAAAACATAAAACCTAACTAAAAGATCCTAAAACCCCTAAATCCCCTAAAACACCCTAAAAGACCCAAAAACCCTTAAAAACTCTAAAAGACCATGAAAACCCCAAAATATCCAAAAAGACATTAAAAACCCAAAAACATAAAAGGCACTAAAAAGCACTTAAGATCCAAAAAGACCATAAAATACTGTAAAAACACTTAAAGTTTCTAAATCCCCATAGAAACCTTAAAGGAACAAAAAAACATAATAAAATGATAAAAGACCTAGAAAACCCTATTGTACACTAAAAAATCATAACCACTCATAAGGGACCCTGAAAACCCTAAAAACCCTTAAGGACCCTAAAAATGATAAAGGACAGTACAAAAGCCTAAAGTAACCCTAGAGGACCCTAGAAACCATAAAAACCCCAAGAGGACCCTAAAACCCACTAAAACCATGAAATATGATAAAAACCCTAAAATCCTTCTCATAATGAAAAACTATTAAAAATACAAAAAATACTGTAAAACTGCATAAAAACTTTAAAATCCCCTAAAAATCTTAAAATCCCTAATATATCCTAAGAACACTTAAATTCATAATGAACCCGAAACATTAAAACCCATAAAACCCTGAAAACCCCTTAAAAGACCTTAAAAACCAGAAAAACACTAAAGGAAACTTAAAAAAATAAAAAACCCTAAAAATACTAAATGACCCTAACAACCCAGAAAACCCCTAAAATCCAAAAAACAAAAAAAACCCTAAAAACTCTTAAAACCCCTAAAAACCCTAAATTCATAAAATCTACCAATGAACAATAAAAACCACCCAAACCCCTAAACACCCCAAACCATCGAAACTATGAAAAACCCCTTAGAACCCCCTAAAACCCATAAAACACTAAAATCCATAAAAACTATCAAACAACCTAAAACACCTAAATTATCTAAAAACCATAAAACAATTAAACCCCCCAAAAACCCCAAAAACCATAAAAACTATAAAACCCCTAAAAACACATAAAAATTGTAAAATGATCAATGAAACCCAACAAACTCTGAAACCCCTAAAAACAATAAATCCTTAAAATTATTAAAAACTCTAAAACCTGATGAATCATGAAGTCATTTAAAAACCTATAAAAAATAAAAAACCCTTAAAAAGACCCTAAAACCCTCAAAACCCTAAAAAGTTAAAAATAAAAAGCATTGAAACACAAAAAACACATGAAAAAAAATTCCAAAAAAAACCTAAAACCCCAAAATACTAAAAAATATGAAACCCCTACAAAAACCTAAAAAAATGTCCCAAAAAACACAATTATCATTAAAACACCTAAACCACCAAAAACTCTTAACTACCATAAAAACCATTAAAATTATAAAAAACATGAAAAAAACCAATCCATAAAGCACTAAAAATAAACTAAAACCCTAAAAACCTTAAAAAACCAGAATACACTAAAAACCCCTAAAATCATTAAATCACATTTCAACCCCTAAAATAAAAAAATCGAAGAAAAAACCAACCACCTAAAAGACCCAAAAAACCATAACGCCCTCCCCCCCAACCATAAAACCTCTAAAAACACTAGTAACCCTTAAACCCCCTAAAACCCTAAATACGCTGAAAACCCCAACCTCCCCCCCCACAAAACACACACTTAAATCCAATAAAACATTAAATTCCCAAAAAACCCACTAAAAAACTAAAAACTCTAAAAAACTTTAAAAACCCTAAAACCCTAAAAACCATACAGGTCCCTACAAACCTAAAAAACACCTAATAATCACTTGAAAATACTAAAAACATTAAAACCCAAAAAAAACATTAAAATCCTAAAAAAACTCTAAAAATCATAAAAGAAACGAAAAAACTAAAAACCCTAAATCCATGAAAACCATAATAAAACCCTAGAAAACCCTAAAAACCCATAAAATCAGATAAAATTCTTAAAATACCCTAATTAAACTTAAAACCCCAAAAACCCTTAAAACAAATAAATACCCTAAAACCCCATAAAACCGGTAAAAGACCCTGAAACCATAAACACCCAAAAAACATGCCTAAACAAACATAAATACTAAAAAAAACTCTAAAAGACCCTAAATAACCATATAAAAACCCTAAAAGACCATAAATATCATAAAACAATAAAAGCATTTTAAAAACAAAAATAACAATAAACCCCTTAAAATCCCTAAAAACCATAAAACCCCTAAAAACATAAAACCCCTAAAAGACCCTAAAAACCCTAAAATCCCAAAAAATCATAAGATCCCTAGGGACCGTAAAAAACGTAAAACACAAAAAGATCCAAAATAATATTATAAAACCCCAAAAAACTTATATCATCATAAACACCTTAAAACCACTACAAACCTAAAACTCTAAAAACCGTAAAAACCCTCAAAACAATAACAACCCCTAAAAACCGTAATAACCCATAAAACCATAAAAAACTATAAAACCCCCTAAAAACACCCAAGTCCAAAAAGAATTCCAAAAATTCCAAAAACAACTTAAAACCCCAATAAACATTAAAAACACACAAAAAATACCTAAAACACTAAAACACTAAAACCCTAAAAAACCCAAGAAACCATGAATAACCCTAAAACTCTGAAACACCTTAAACCCCCATAAAACCATAAAAACTTCAAAAAAATCTTATAACCATAAAAACAACTAAAAATCCTAAAAACCATAAATGCCAAAAACACTAAAAAACATAAAATATTAAAAACCCTAAGAACTATAATCACCCTAAAACCCTTAAACTTCCAAAAAAAATTAAAAACTCTAAAAAATTGAGAAATATAAACACCCTAAAAAGAAAAACACCTAAAACACCTAAAAACTAAATAATAAATAAAAAACCTAATACCCATTAAAAATCTAATAATCTAAAAGGACCATAGAAACCCTAAAACCCTAGAAACCCTATACTCTCTAAAACCCATAAAACCCTACAACCCTTAAATCCCTAAAAACCTAAAACCACTAAAAATAAGAAAAACCCTAAAACCCCTGAAAGACCCTAAAAAAAATAAATATCCATAAAATCCCCGAAAAGCACACTAATAGTACTTAAAAACACTAAAACCATAAAATACATTGAATCCCCTAAATGGAAATAAAATAAAAAAAACCCCTGCAAGACTCTAAAAACACCATAAAGTCACTAAATACCATGGAAATCCTAAAATAACCTAAAACCCCATAAAATCTATAAAGGATCCTAAAAATAATAATGGAGCCTAACCACCCCTAAAACCATAAAGGACCTGAAAAAATCTAAAATACCCCAAAGCACCCTAAACCCCTAAAGGAACCCAAAAACCATAATACCCCTAAAACCAAAAAAACAAAAAAAAAACCCACAAAATCCTAAACTCATCCTAAAAGACCTTAAAATACCCTACAAGTCCCGTAAGAGCTAATAAGACCTAAAAACCCATAAACCATCAAAATAAAATAATAGTCCTTGGGAAATCATAAATGGCCTAAAACCCTAAGAAACAATAAAAGACACTAAAAACATTAAAATTAAGAAAACTTAAAACTATAAATAACCCTAAAACTCCAAAAAATACATACCCCCCCAAATACCCTCGAACCCCTAAAAACCCTAAAAACCTTAAATAACCTAAAAGCCTAATAACATTAAAACCCCTAAAAATTCTAAATCAATAAGAAATCCCTAAAACCATGAAACACCTATTGGAACTCATTTTTTCAAGAGGGGTGAAATTATTATGAAGAGAACTCCAATCTTTTCAATGTTCTAAAGAGTCCCAAGGAGAATCAAAGGACATGACTAAGATGAACTGCACACAGACACACTTTTGCATTAGAAGACCCACACAACCCACAACGTGAAAAAATGTGGCATTACACCCCTTTTCCATACACTGATGACAAGAACCTATGCTTTTGACCTATCTTTGTAACCTCCTTCGACCGGGGTACCCAAGTTTACTATAAATAGGACCCTTGTACGCTTCATTTTAATAACTACTAAATCGGAAGAATCCCCTGAGCTCTGGATGTGCATCCCCCTCTACTAAGTCTCAAAAAATTATCTAGGTAAATATTTGAAACCATATAAAAGATATAATTATATGGTATATGGGAGATCAATGTCCCTTTAGGGTGTGAAATACAAGAAACCATCACAATGACACTTCCCCCTCCCTTGAACTGAAGAACCACCGGTGCGTGGCCCCTCTCTCTAATTAGGGACCAACACGAGACCCATCCAAGGATAGAAGTGGATTACAAGGGTGCCTATTCTAATTCCTCACCATAGTTTTGTTGCCCATGTGATCCATTTCCCTTGTCATTTTCAGCTATCATAAGCATATCACCTCTATATGAAGCTCTTCCAATTCATCCCATGACCTGCGTGAGGCACCTTTACAATCAAAGATGTAATCTACATGAGACATCCTTCATTGCCTCTTCCAAGCCACAAAAGAAATTTATCCTATCTATTGGGATTCCTCACCCAATGAGGACTAATTAGAAACCTCCAATAATGCCTCTAAAAATTCAAAACCATGGGAAAAGGTAGACAAGCACGTCTTCCATTTGGATTTATATTCAAATGTTTAGGGGATTCTTGTACTTTTCCTTCCACATAATTAGAATCCTAATGGTATGTGTGGATTTATATTCACATGGTCACAATGAACATGAACCTGGGAACCATGTTGGTAAGTTCTCAATCTATGGAATTAGGGTTTGGACCATGTCCTACCATTGTCATATCTAAGACCACGAGCCTCCACTTCTAGTAAGGGAGGGTGATAATCACACTATAATTTGTTTTTGATTTAGAATGAAATCCTAAACACCTACTATGATACCAACCTCTATGAATCCCTCCTAGAGTAAGTCCCTAGAATTTATAGAAATGGATTTCATGCCAGCTCTTCCTCACCCCATTGGCTATTGGGTTAAAGAAGGTTTGGGCACCAAAGTCTTATCCTCTCTCTCCCATACCCTCGGCCTCTTCCACTAGTGGAGGAGTAGAAGTGGATATTATTTCATATCTTTGTCTTCCCCTTGTCCATCACATTCAATCATGACTCATCCTGACTCATGAGGACTTAGAGGATAGCCATGATCACATCATCCACATAATATGATGTATGTTTGGTTAGGGGATAATCCATGGAATATTTTTCTCACCTTCCATAAGAGTGACTCCATTGGTAGGTGTCTTCAAGGCCTTGTATCCAACCTCTGGGAAAAGTTGATTTTTTGGTTTCCCAAATCTTCCATATCATCTTGTTTTTCACATTGATCATGACTCATGTTGTCTTATTGGTTGATGGTGGTCATGATATACACATGATATCATGCCTTTTGAGAATTATTCCATTTGTAATCCTCATTCAAGTTAGGGCCTATTACTTGGTATAATCTCTAATCTTTCACTAACTTGGGTATCCTACTCAAGAGTAAGCCTCAATCCCAGCTAATCCATGAGAACCCTTCTCAGGATTCAGCCCCAATCATAACCCCCATTCACTAGAAAATATTATTCATGAGTAACCCCCAACATAATCATCTCAAAGGGATATACTCCCCTGGGAGAGAAACTCCTAAGGGCATCCAAATGTGTGAACCCTCACCATCGAACCATGAGGTATTTGATTCTCATCCAAATGGGGTATGTAAGAGGCCTCCCTTAGGTTAAAATCCAACATCCCAAATTAATCATACTCTCTATATTAGCCACATTTCCATTTGGGAATAATTATACATGGAAATTCATACCACTTTCGGGTTATCTAGTGTGCTCCAGCATAAGTCCCACACCAAACATTGACTTGTCACCTTTCTCCTAGACATCCTTACCATATAATGCTAAAATGCATGGTTTGGTCCTTAACACATGACCTTAAAAGGTATTGTTTTCCTTATTAATTGGAGATGAACTACATGGGTTTTGATTCCATTCACAGGGATACATAGGAATCCCATCATATGGGTTCCATCCCAACATTAAAACAACTCCCATATCCCTGAATGATAATACACTACAGAGCAACCCACTTTGTGGCTCAAAAACATGCATTATCGAAATAATGATCAAAGAATATTTGATTAGTAAATTATAGGATACCGTTGATGGAGAAACTTTGAACCGTAGAGATATATACATTGTTGAAAAATCTTAGAAAAAAATATATGATTCAAAGTTACGTATATTTTAATAATTGATTGTTAATTCAAGGGTGGCCTACATCATATATGGGAATTAATAAAGGATTCACGGACCCATATTAAATCTCTAAAAACTTTCAAGAGTAGGAAATAATCCCCCCACAAAGTATTTGATCATCCTAACCTCCCATCCTATCAACCATTGTGAGTTCTTACACATAGTTTTCCAAATTTCTCAATGAGTACCAACCTTTGTAAAGCAGGTCACAATAGATAAACAACCATTGGGTGTTTTCTCTTCCACAAAAAAAATCATTGAAATCCATTTAGGAAAAGTGGATCTGATGTGAAAGATTGCACACGACCCAAACCCCCAAAATCAACCATCTTTCCAACCATGAATCTATGATGGGAAAAAATAAAAAATGGTGAAACTGAAATGAAATCCTTAACCAATAGGATAGTATCACCCAACTTTTGGGCCCCTTTAACTCTATAATTAATGAGGTCCATACAATACAATCAATCATTCATGTTCTCATTAAAATAACAAGATTATTTGATGGGATTTTCTTATTTTTGTTGGCCTTATATCTGGGAAATCTCTCATAGAACACCCTTAAATCCAATCGTACCCTTCCAATTCCCGCAAATGCATGCCCTAACTACTATTCACACCAGGTCTTCCTACAAGAGAATGATATCAGCACCAAACCAGATTCTTCAACGTTGGGTCTCTAATGAATTGGCCCAGGAGTATCATCCACACGATACAATCATGGCCTTATAGGCTGCCTGATCACCCCTCCAGCTCACCAAGATCTACAATGTGTTCGGTTAGAGATAATCAGTGGTACAAAAATAGAGATCACCAACCAACTTCTTCAATTGTTTTGGTATTTTATCCCTAGAACATGACAAATAGTATCTACTATATCCTAGGAAGGTAGATCAAGAGACCACATACAGCCTCATCCAGAAGACATGAGGGTCCTTCTAAAGGGCTCCTGTCAACAATCATTATGGCTAATGTCATGTGGTAGTGAGCCCTTGACGTGATGAGGGTTCCAAACTCAACAAAGTGACCCATGTCATCAAGTCCTGGGAATTAAATATGGACTAATGAGAGAAGATACTGGTAAATCAAGAGTATTTTTGACCCCTCTCCACTATGGATAATCCCACCAATAAATGTTGGTGGAAAAATACTAGCGGGAACATGCATCATTCCACATTAATTCAGCCTTCTAGTAGATTCCTCTATAAGAATCATGGGAATCCCATCAATAAAATCGAGAAGAACGTCTTGAGTAGAAAATTAAACATTTCTAAACCCGCCAATCCTACAAGTAGACTCGTCTAGAAGCACTCAAAGAATCCCTCAATCCATGTTTGGATGCAAACCATGAGTAGGCACACACACATACATTCATACATCAAGCCTTTAAGAAATTTCATCTAGAAAAATTTTGAGAATTAATCATAATTTACCATTAAAAATATAGGGAAGACCCAACTATTTTTTCCCACACATGAGTATTGTTAGTATATATAGATTGGAATGGTAGGACAAGATAAAGCTCATACACCTATTATCGATAAAAAATGTTCATATATCCTCATTTAAGTCGCTAAAGTGGCCATATATATCTTAAAAATTGTGCAATGGAAGAAACAAATCTCATCCCACATATTACAGACCTATCAGAGCATCATTATAGTGAAATAGTAGTGCTAGAGGGATGAATACACAATTCCATCTCAAAAATGGGATGGATCATTAGCAAGCTACCCAAAAACAGACACACACATCTAATACCATCAAAGTGGGTAATGGGAAATAATCCTCCCTAATATATGGAAAACTATATTGGGAACACATGCATGTTCCATTCAGAGGTAATTAACTTATCTCAATGGTTAATCCAAGGTAGGAACAAAGCCTTACTAAGGAAAATAGATTCCCTTAGTAAGTATCACCAGTAGATCGCAAGAAGGTATTGAAAAAGAAGCATCATCAATGATAACTGGAAAACAAAGAGTCGATCTACGATCCCTCTCAACTCAATTTTGTAATTCTTGAAGCCTTAATATGCATCTATGTGGAAGCTCATGATTTTATTCTGTCATTATCAAATTATGGGTGTAGTAGCAATTCTAAAGGTCCCATCCATGTGTCCACAAGTTCAAGGATAAAAAGGGTTTTCCACTTACTATAATTCACTATGGTGTTCCTCCCCATTATGACACATAATATAAAATTTCTCGCTACATTAGTATTTCACTTTGTCAAGAGAATCCTTTAATTAGAAATGTATTAATGATAATTTTCTCCAATCACAAGGATATTTTGAAAACAATTACATTGATGTCAGAGACCTTGTCAGTAATATGTTAAATCCTTTCTCAACTAAGAAAAAAACCCAAGGTTGTGTTTATTATCTTAACCACACCTAGGCAAATCACCTTCCAATGTAACAATGAAAGTCCCTACCAACCTTTTTTCTTACGATAATGATGTAAAAATGAGAATGATCTAGTTAGATTAGGTATAATATTCTATAACAAAATATGAATACGATGTGATAAACATGAGGAAAAATCTAGATAAACATTTCATACTATTCATTTTCTATCCATTAACCTCCCCTCAATTTTGCATTCCAAAGGCTTTTTTGGAAGACTGTGTGCCAGATATTTGCCTCAAAAATTGTAATACTCTTCGTCACTTGAGAGATAAGGAATTACACTATGATTAGTATCAAAATCATGTCATGGTAATATAAGAGATTAAATGCCAAATTAAATTTGAGGATCTCTTAGTTGTCTGACATCCATAGATATAGCAATAATCCCTTCAACACGCATGCCTCAACACGTTAAAAATATTTTGATATTTGATCATTGACACCCCATCAAGTGTTCATATTTGAGGATGGTCTAGACATGGAATGTGAAATTTAAACATGATCCCTAAACACTTGAGCCATTTGAAAGTTGTATCATGAAACGTTAAAGATTTATTCCTACATCAACAAACAGATTTCATCCATGATCAATGATGTTCTAAAAAAACAGGTCCCGATATAATCATTCCAACATCAGTCAGGAGAGAGCATGATATTGAGATATGTTAATACAAGGCATCTAAAAATATCTTGTGTTCTTTCTATTTGGGTGAAATAAGCCTTCAGATATTACAAAAGATGAAAATTGGGAAATAATCTTTTGAAATGGATGTTCCATGTGCATATAAAATGATGTTCCCATCCCATGGTTGTAAAAAACTCTATATAATCAGATGTGAAGTAATGGAAGTAGATTCAATGATAGTTTAGGAGAAAACCAAGCCTTTTGACATAGTGTATTTTTATCCCAACACTAGAGGTTTGAAAACCAAGAACGAATAGTTTCAAAAGTGGAACATTAATAGCCCCATCCCTCAAGGATATAGGATTTATTATCTCCATAACCTCCTCCTCATAAGAAATAATTCTTCTCCTGATTAGGGGATGGACTATAGAAGGTATCCCCCATTTCATTCCATCTCGTGATTTGGTATCATAACTAAGAATTTGCATAACTGAACTATCTAGATATTCCCTTCAGGTCACAATCTGTCAACCACTCTAGGAGACCTAGATAAGGAGAGTATGAGGCCTCATGGGGTTTATAGAAAGAGGTAGTCTCGCAAAGAAACTAATAAAATGTATGTGTTGCAATATACATTAGTGAATGTCATCAATACCGCCCTCGGTGACCCTGTAGAACATGAGGCTAATTTAGAGGAGGAGTTGGAGGAGTAATTAACAACTCATAATGTGGTATACACTAAAAAATAAAGGAGTTGTTCATACCTAGAACCCGAGCCTTGCACCAAATCTAGGTATACATTTCAAAAATGCATCATTACCTCCTCAAAAGGCATCCAATAATGAAAAGTATAAGGGTTATATTGTCACTCACCTCCCTCTATGAGAGGTTTAACATCTTTTACTTTATGAAACATTTTCTAAACAAGATGGAGAAATAAAATAATTCATGAGACACAATGAAAAACTAATCTGGGGAATACATCCTTTTATATATACTCTTCAAGAAGATCCTCAACTCGTACCCCCTACCATAGTACCTAAACAAAGAGAATTATTTTCAGCAACCAAAGTGCATATGGAATTCCCGAACAACATATAATATCGACCACAAATTTAAGTTTATTGTACAGTAGTAGATCATGGATTTCATCCATTGGGTTCCTAGATAGAATAGTTCCTGACACATCCGTACAGTCCTTCCCTAGTGGGATGTCGACAGAAGATACAATTAGAATTTCCACCTTTTTCCCTACCCATTGTTGCAACTAGAAAATCTTTGGCCCAAATAGATGTTCCACGATGGATTATGAATTCTCTTATTTCACTCATGGATCAATTTGAAGCCATGGAGAAATATAGAGCATCGATAAAACAAAAAAAGAATACATACCCTAAATGGGTAGATCTGACTCATCCCTTACCATAATATGGGAATCCATCATTTCCCATTGTTAATGGCTTGAGAGAATCAGAACAACACTTGATGCATTTTTTCTCTCATTTTGATTCCATGATTGGGACCCCTAAACAATAGGAGGCAATGAATATCGGGTGATTAATGAAATCGTTGCAAGGGGAATCCTTTGTATGGTACATGATTTTGTAGGATCAGTCAATTATGAGGTGAGAATACCTCCTTTAGATGTTTCTATTATATTTTAGATCAATATTTTAGAAGAAAATTGTATTCAATTTCCCAAACTAAAAAAATGGGAAAAGTAAAGTTTCTTAGATTTTATTTATTGGTGGAAAAGATTGATGTACTCTTTAAACCAACCACTTAATTAAGAATAATTGTTTCCCATATGTATACATAATATTAGTAATGAGTTGTTCTCGCCATTAATTACTATGAAATATAGGGGGGGTTTAAGTCCTCAATGAAATTTATCAAAATGTTTATGAATTTATTATAGAGACTAAGGAAAGGCCTTGAGTAATTCCATCAAATCAGGGAACGAGAAAAAAAAATAAACAGATGCAATAGTTTCACTTTTGTAGGACCATGTACCAGCTCCTACCCCAAATTATTCACCATATCGTACATATGCACCACTCGAGCATTAGAAAAAATTCACACCTCATCCTAATGATCAAAAAAAATGGAGGATAAAACAGTTTTGGAACATGAAAAAAGTCTATTCTTTGTGAAATGACCATGTCCCCAGCCACATCATATTGGCATTGGAAAATATTGTGATAAATTTACCAAATCCAAGAAATAAAAAAAGTGGGTGAAAAAGATATAATGAATCATTTTCCTTTCAATATTTTATTAGGGAGAAACATCTTGTACTGTTTTTTTTTCAAATACTTCTTAAAAAAATGTTGTACCCTAGGGAAGTGAAGTTGAAAAGTTTTCATGACCAAGGAGTGTAAGTCTCTACCACCAAGTTAGAGGAATAGAATGAATGGAAGAATGATAACCACATGGGTACACATAAGTTTGAAGACTATATGGATAGAAATATGATTAACGAAACTCATTCTACCCTATGAACATCATTGTAGTTGCTGACTGTTCCTCCATCGGCTTCTGCTAAAACATAAACAACTTCATTGAAAACTCATTCATCTAAAAGGAAGTCCCCCAAAAAGTGACATATACTAAAGGGTAAAAGAAAATATAGGAAGATGAGCATATTTCATGGAAAATGTCATCCTTAACATAGTGGAATTTATTTAGACAATTTTATAAGAACGAGTACCACCCCGAAAAATGGCACAACATGGTTCTACCCAAAGGAAAAAATCTTCATCACATGATGAGTTGGTCATCGATTCCATTTACACTATTCACTTAATAAACCACTTTATATGTGATCAGTGTGATTTTTAACTTGAGTTCCTTGCACATTATTTGGGAACTAGGGGATTAGGTTTTGTCTTTCGATGATTGTTTCCTCTAGAATTGGGGATGACCTCATTGATTTAAGGTTCAAACATTCCAAGCAGTTTCTAACGGGTTTGTTCGTAGAACCAGAAACATCCAATTATTCTATATCCATTTGGACCTACTTTCCAAAGGTAGGTGATCATTAGTTGTGAACGGATAAGGCTTAAGAATTTCCATTGGTCGAGGGGATGGGAGGTCGGACTCATCACACCTTTTTTATGGGAATTATTGTCTACTCTGGGACTCTCTTTATAGATTTGAGTTATGTTCGTGAATCCATATTAAATTACCAAGTATAAAATGATATTTCCTTTAGAGATGACAATAAATGATTGATATGTAGGAAATTCAGAGGATCTTTTATATGTATTCGAGGATCTTCATCGATAGAGAATCGTCTGTATTTGTTAGAGATTCATAGTCAATGGTATCCTTTAATACATTATATAAAAGTATCTTGGTCATTATGATGACCATACTGGTTTTAAAGACACTCATTGGGGGCACTTGAAGTTTATTGTTATTCAAAAGGTCATGGATTATTTCAGAGTTAGGATCGTACCCGCAGATGGGCTACCTACGTATCCTTTATTATGGAAAGGAATCAGAACCCACGTAGTTCGAGTAAGAGAATATGATGTTTATGCATGATTTGATGGCTCAAAGAAAAATGTCATGATTACTTTTACACTCTAAGCTCACGTGAGTCATGCTCAGTGTGATAAACAATAGGTATTGGTGAAACCAGACAATTGTGCCACAAATGATGCAATCATAAGAAATGATGTGGGGCTTATGTATGTATGACTGCCCAAATAAATAGAGATCTAGACTTATTTCTAATAAGAAGTCCATGAAAAGGGTCTGTAAAGGTATATGTGATTTTATGGAGATTTGGATACTCTAACTTGGGGCTTACTCCTAAGGAAGATACCCAAATTAGGAGGGACTTATGATTGGGTTTTATTCCTGAGAAGGAAGCCCAAAATCAAATGTAAATTAGGACTAGTTAAGATAAATTAAGACTGGAGCTTACTCCTAAGAAGGAGGTCCAGGTTAAAGGGATTTGAAAACTGGGGCTTACTCCAAAGTAGGAGGCCCAGGTTAAGGGTATTTTAGAATTAAGGGATTTGGGGCTTACTCCTGAAAAGGAAGCCCAGTTTAATGAAATTATGACTAGAGCTTATTCCTAAGGAGGATGCCCAAATTAAGAGAACATGGACTGGGGATTACTCTTGAAAAGAATGCCCAGGTTAAAGATTCTATCATCTTTAATAGATAAGGATTAATGAATGAAATCTCTAACCTTAGTGACATAAAGATGTGGAAATCACTAGGTTTTGAGAGATGTTCCACAGAATTCCTTTCAGATAAGGAAGAAAACAAAGGAATCATGACATAAATGGTTTTAAAGAGGTGTTTGACTGATTAATCTTGAATAGGAGATTTGGATAAGAATAAAAGAGGTGAAATGAGTAGGAAGGGGACCCAAAAATAGAGGGGCGTGCAAGTCTTATGTGGGCACACAAGTCCTAGTCGCGTAGGTGTACCTGCGCGACACAATGGAACTTGCGCGACAGTCAACCCTTAAGGTAATAATTGGGCAAGACTTGGCTCAAGCCCTTAGTATTATCCATAGGGGCTTCAAAAAGGGTGGCGTGCATGTTCTGTTGAAGGGGTAAGGCAGCGCGCAAGTGTGGCCATTTCTCTTAGGGCTGACCACTTAGGCGCACAAGTGTTGATGAGTTTCAACACTTAGGCATTACTCCCCCTCTTTAGATATTTCGTTCTAGGTAAGAAAATACCTTAGAAGTGTTCGGAAGCTTTGAGAAGAGACTAGGGCACTGGGAGCTCAAATCTGAGTTTCTGGAATTTTTCCTCCTGAAATGGGGGGCCCACAGGGTGTATTTATAGGATGGTGAAGACCCTGGGCGAAATTCAGATATGGCGCGCAAGTCACCTACGTGACCACTGGGCGGCACGCAAGTATGCTTGTGTGACCTTGGTTGAACATGCGCGACCCAAGTGGAAATGAATCTTGGTTCATGCCTTTGTCAATTTTTGATGTTTCTTCAAAGGATGAATCACTTTGGGTTCAAGGTATTTCCCTTTTCATTCATTTAGACTCTGTGACGGAAAGGAGCGTCAAAAAAAGTCCCCCCTCATAGTTGTATCTAAAAGAAATGAGGATGTGACTCTGAGGAAAATTAGAAAACCATGGAACATGCGGCATGCAAGTGTTGAGCGCGCAGATGGCATCACACAGGTGTGAGACGTGCAGGCTTTGGCGTGCAAGGTTGCGGCCTAGACTATATATACGCGGTCATTCCTCACGCAATGCACCAAATCTGAACAGTTTTGAGCTCTCTCCACGCAAGTTTCCCTTTCCATGAAAGTCACTCTGTTTTCCACTATTTATTTGATGTCGCGCTGCCGTAGAGGTATTTGGACTTGTGTGGTCATACCTGCGCACCAACACTTTCCCGACACACTTATACTTGCATGCCAATATTAGGACTTGTGCGCCTTAATGACTTAGCCATTTTTCCACTTTTTCATCACAAATTTTATGAAAAAGAAACTTACTTAAGTGTTAATTATTCAACCTTTGTGCATATTAAATGGATCCCAGGACAATCGGAATGGCTGATGAACAAGCTATCAAGAGAGTTGATGATATGATGAGCATCATTGGCCATGATTATTATACTGTCTGCGACAACACTCTTCGAGATTTTGCAAAGTATCTAAAGAAGTATCATCGAGACTTCCCATAGAGCATTTATCTACCTCTGTACGGTTATGGTCATCTGCGAGAAGTTACCATTCCAGAGGAAAAGAACTATCTACCTGATATGCAGCTGCACTGCTACTCATCTATTTCAGTTATACTGTGCATTAAGAGAAACAACAATGGTGTGAACTTTCAAGTTTTTTCTCCATGCCATTTCCTTGCAGATATAAAAATGGAAAACCGATGGGCTGAAATTTTTTCCACTACTGGTTGGTGAAGAGAAGACAAACATGGCATTAGAACAATATCTGAAAATATTACTCACTCCAAATGGGTCTTTACATCCAATGCTTCATTCTCAAATCCATGTATACATCTTCCAAGTCTCTTGGACGGAAACAGAGTCACTATTTGATCAGCAGATAATTTTCTCAAACCGCACTCAAGAACATTCTTTTACAATTGTTCCAAGAAGAGCTGGTATCACTGCATCTCTTATTGTATCCAGTTGAATGAATTAATTCCAGGTGGCTGCTTATAAAGCTCGGGATTCCACAAATTAAATGATGATTTATGTTGAAAGTCTTTTGTAATTCCTAAAAAAGAGAAGAGACTCCAGTCTGTGGATGTCCATCTAACTCTTGTGCATCAATGAAAAACACTTTCATCTTCAATCATTTCTGCACGCATTTTCCTGCTACCTGCTTTTAATTTTTACCTTAGCCAATGGTCCTAGTAAGCATTGTTTGATTTTTTCTAGGATTATTATAAATAACCATACAAACATTGAATCTTTAAATTGATCAATATTACCTAAATCATACGAAATGTATGCTTAGTGAGATAGAACTTGACTTTTGTTCAGAGTTCCCTTGTATTTTGTGGGCAGTTTAAATTCATGCACACCGGACATAAAATGGATAATGTTTATGGTCGAAATAGCATTAACCAAATGGATTAAAATTGACTCAATTCCTTGATAATTTATCTGAAAACATATTACCACACTCAAGTATGAGGGAAAAAATGTAAATGGTGACTTAAAGAAATTTTGAATATGAGAAATGATATGAAAAAACGGCTAAAAATCATTAGAAGAAGTAGTTCCCAAGAATGAAGTTACCACTATCTAACTAACCCGTTAGGGGGTTGAATTATGCAGAGCCACTTAAGGTCATTAGCTGCATAGTAAAATAATTGCATCTTTTGGATGACATGTCTGTTATGTAGACTACTTATGCAAGGCTGCCTAAGGGAACGTGCTGTATAGTCAGGCAAAAGAACTCTCAGAAATTTACTTTTCTACTTCTAAAAAAACAATAGATGTTTATGGAGATTCAAATTTTCCAAAGCATAGAGTTTGCTGAATGGAAAGAGGTACTTGAATATGGAGAAGATATTTCAAAACAAGATTGTCTAAGTACAGGATGAATGTCACTCCTACGAAGGTTTGACCCAAACGTAGGGAAGGGAAATATAAACCATAGAATTGAATACTTTCAGATCATGAAAAAGAGTATGGGATAAATATGTTAAGGATGGCTATTTTTTCGGATCCCTATATATTGTCATTAAGAAAAATAAGGACAAAAGAGGTTTTCTTCCTAATAATGAAGTTAATATTATTTAACAAACCCGTTAGGGGGTTGAATTATGTAGGGCCACCTATGTGCATTGGATATATAGTCAAATAATTGCAAATTTTGGCTAACAGGTCCATTTTCAAGACTATATATGCAAGGTCGCCTAAGGGCACGTGCTGCATAATCAGGAAAAAGAACTCTCAAAAAATTGGACATTTTGTGACTAGAAGTCAAGAAAAGGGATATGAAGATCTGAAAATATTTAAGGTTAGGATTAGGACACATAAAAATGGGTATTGTACAATGTTTGTAGAGATACAAAAATCAATGATAACCACAATCATGTTTTGGCTGGGTCCTGAATTGAAATGTCGAACGTTCCTACGTATCCCATAAGTATGGGAATCAAGCCACACATAGTTATTGAAATATAGTTTAATGTCGTGTGGGATGAAAGTGTGGGAAATCTTAGTTTAGGTTCATAGAGCTCGGACCATAATAATGAATACACAGTGTGTGTTTTGATGGAGACTTTTCATCAAGGGGACAGAAAGTGGAATTTGGGGTTAGGCCCAAAAGACTTGAGGCTGGATTTGAGGGACACTCGAATGTTCCTACATATCCTATAAGGATGGGAATCAAGCCCATGTAGTTCTAGAAATACCCTTTTTACAGATTTAGTTCATAAAAGTGAATGGTGAAAGGGGACTTTAGGGCTATGATGGTTTGACCCAAGATAGAAGGTTTGGGAATTGCCATGTATGCATGTAGTCTTTAGAATATAACATGATTGGAGATCAATGTAAATAATTATTCCATCTTAGGTGAGGGTATCAAATAATGTTGTAGTTTATTTTCATACAGGATAAAAGTTTTGTATAGTTTAACCTCATGTAGCAAGGTCAAAGGTGAACCAATGTAAAGATACTGATTCTAGGGGTGGCTTTACGAATCAACATTGTTTGAGATGGAAGTGAACCGATGTGAAGAGATTGGTTGTGGGATTGAACCTTGGGAGGTTGCCTATGTACCCAGCCTAGAAGGCAAGGATCAAAGTCCACGTAGTTTAATTAAAGAATAAATTAGTGATCAAGTTGTTCTTAGGGACAACGACCTAAAAATGGTGTTGGTACTTATGCATGGTTTGTAGCCCATAGAGGGTGTTATGGTTGAAGTTTACTCTTAGCTCACGTGAGTCATACAAAGTGTGAGAAACAAGAGGTAGAAACAACCTTAACGATGCACAATTTAATGTCATGTAGGACATATGAAGGGACTATGCAGTTTAAAGTCTTGCAGTGAGGACTTTTGGTGCTGCACAGTTTAATGTCATGTAGCAGGGACAAAATACAGTTTAACGTCATGTAGGATGTATTATAGGGACACAGTTTAACATCATGTTGGACGTGAACATAGTTTTGTGTCATGTTGGACAATAAGGGTGTTGTACAGTTTAGCATCCTGTAGCTAAGACGATGGGGACAATATAGTTTAACGTCATGTTGGAAAAAAGGGGGACTGTGCAGTTTAATGTCATGTAGTAAGGAAAAAGAAGACACAGTTTAACATCATGTTGGACGTATTATGGATTTTTTCCATAGTTTAATGTCATGTTAAACGAAAGGGATGCAAATACTTTAAGGTCATATGCATGGACTGCAACTGATGATGCAATTTAATGTCTTGTTGGACGTAAGGTACTTTTGTAATGTTTAGCGTCATGTAGCTAGGACGTCACAGTTTAACGTCATGTTGGAAAATAAGGGTGCTAATAGTTTAAGGTCGTATGCATGGACCATGGATGATTCAGTTTAATGTCATACTAGACAATGGTGTGAATAGTTTAAGGTCGTACACATGGACTGTGGATGATGCAGTTTAACGTCTTGTTGGACAATGGTGCGAATTGTTTATGGTCGTATGCATGGACCATGGATGATGCAGTTTAACGTCTTGCTGGACAATGGGGAGAATAGTTTAAGGTCGTATGCATGGATTGTGGATGATGTATTTTGTGTTTATACAAAATACTTCTTTAGAAATATCGCATTGGTTGGATTAGTGATGAGTTCTCTATCTATTGAGATTAAGGAATAATCTCCATTGGAGTAGAACTTATGTATTGAATAAGGTCCTTCCAAATTTGGCTCAATCTTGGGTGGTTTCATTCCTGGTATCATTGAAGTTTTGATAACTAATACCAATTCTCCCTGAACAAATGAACAAAGACAAACTTTTTTGTTGAAACCTCGTGCTATTCGATTCTGATTGACTTCCATGTGATGCAGGGTGCACAATATTTTCTCATATAATCATTCTAATTCATCCAATCGCTTTTGATAGTGTTCATCTGTAGATGACTGATCATAAATGGCTACTCTGAGTGAGGGTAATTGAATCTCAATGGGCAAGACTATTTTGTTCCATATACCATTGAATATGGAGTTGACTGCGTTGCAGTGCGGGTGGTAGTCCGATAATCCCATAAAACATGAAAGATTTTATCAGGCCATGATTTCTTATCTTTATCCACCATATTTTGCAGAATATTTGAAAGAGTATTGTTGAAGGCTTCTATCTGACCATTGGTTGTTGCATGATACTCATATAAATGATTGGATTTGATGTTTTATTCTGGATACAACTTCCTCACCTCGGTTGAATAGATGTTAGTGCCATTGTCCGTCAATATGGTATGAGGGACACCAAATCTGGTAATGACGTTAGACTTGATGAAGCTAACAATGCTTTTAGAACTAACTTATTTGAGAGGTATTGCCTCTGCCCATTTGGAAAAGAAGTTAGTAGCAGTAAGAATATACTTAAACTTCTTGGTTGTAGCCGAAGGGTAAGGTCCCACCACATCCATTCCCCAAGTGGAAAATGTCCACGAGTATTTAGCTTTATGAAGCAAATCTAGGGGATGATGAATGAAGTTGGAATGTACTTGGAAAGAATGACAATTCTTTGTGAAATCAACACAATCTTATATCATTGAACTCCAAAAGTATCCAAGCCTTCGAATTTGATCAGACGGTCTATGTCTAGACTGATGGGCACCATAGACTCCTGCATGCACTTCTTTCATGATAGCCATTGTCTCTTCACCATTAATGAATCTGAAGAGAACTCCATCAGAACCTCTTTTGAAGAGAATTTTTCCTAGGTGATCAGAGCTTTCATAAAGTGTAAAATTGACCACACATCTCTAGACTTGTTCTTTCCCGGCTCTATTAGGTGGAAGTATTCCATTTTGAAGGTATTCCCTGATAGGTGTCATCCATCCTGTAGTATGACTATATGGTTCAGGAATGGGACTAATTTCATTGATTTCCTCTATTCTGGTTTGAAAATAATGTGAAATTTTACGATGTTGGGAAATAATTATGGTTGCCTCGTCCCGATTTGGATCTACCAGAGCTGTGGCAATATTAGACAGCGCATCAGGTTGGGCATTTTGTGATCTCGGGACATATGAAAATTTCAGTTCTGTAAGAAGTTCTGCCATTAAATCTCTAACGTAATCGTACAAAGTGAATAACTCTTCTTTTCTGATTGCATAATCCCCATTGACTTTTTTGATTACTAGGTATGAATCACATTTCACCTTTAAGTGATTCACTTGTGCTTGAAGCGCTAACTCCAATCCTGCGATGAGAGCTTGGAATTCCACTTAATTATTTGTACCGCCTCCCAACAATGAGAAGGAATATGGTAACACTGCCTTTTCTGGAGAAATGAGCACAATTCCTAACCCAACTTTGTTGAATTTAGGATTTTCCATTTTCCTCCCTGTTGGACTTCTGGAAGCACCATCAAAGTACATTTCCCATGTTTGAAGACTATCTTGAATAAAGAATACTTCTTCATCAGGAAGTTAAATATCTTGAAATTTATCTTCCACTTAAGGGTGTTCAGTAAGAAAATCAGCTATATCTTGGCCCTTTATTTCCTTTTGAGACACATATTGAATATTAAATTGCTGCAAAATAACTACCCATCTTTCCAGACATCCTGTAAACATTTAACGACTAAAGATTAATTTGAGAGGGTTATTGTGAGATACCAATTGGACCTCATGATGTTGCAGGTAGTGTCCCAACATCTAAACTACAAAGATTAATTCTAGGCAGCACTTCTCAATATTTGAATATCAAGTTTCTTCTTCAAGTATTGTCTGACTGAGATAGTAGAGGTTGTTTTCATTCTCAGCATCATTTTCCTGGGCAAGAAAGGAACCCAATGATCACTCTAAAGCGGTCACATAGAGAATAAGTGGTCTTCCTTCAACAGGTGGCATTAATACCGGTGGACTCCAGAGATACTTCTTAAGAACATCGAATTCTTCTTGACATTCTTCTGTCCACTGGTAAGTGACTCCCTTCTTCATCAATTTGGTGAAGTGTAAACATTTTCCTCGCAAATTGGCGATGAAATGCCGAAAATAGGCTACGTGTCCTTGAATTCCTCTCAATTATTTGAAATTTCGAGGAGGTGACATACCAAAGATTTAATTTTTCTTATCAGGATTGACTTCGATACCACGATGGCGCACAACAAAGCTGAGAAATTTTCCTGAGGATACCCCAAAAGCACATTTTAAGGGGTTCATCTTCAAATTATGTTGCCGAAGTTTGCGGAATATGACTTCCAAATCATCCAAGTGATTAGAATGTTCCCTGGATTTAACAACCAAATCGTCCACATAAGTTTCAAAAAACTTCCCTAAAAAGGGTTTGAAGATACGATGCATCGCACGCTGATATGTTTCACCTACATTCTTTAGGCCAAAGGGCATTACCCGATAGCAGAACACACCCTGAGGGGCTCTAAAGGCTATAGATTCTTCATCTTCTGGAGCCATTAGGATTTGATTATACCCAAAATATCCATCCATGAATGAAAGTGCTTCATAGCCAGCTGTTGCAACAATTAAGAGTTCTGTAATCGGAACTGAAAAATCATCCTTAGGAAAATGACGATTAAGATCTCTGAAATCAATGAAAACACTAATTTGTCCATTATTATTCTTCACAGGGACAATATTAGCCAACAATTTGGGATATTTAACTTTTCTGACAAAGCTAGCTTTGATAAGCTTATCCACTTCAGCTTTAATTTTGGAAGCATAAATGGGTGTGTTCTTCTTGCGGCTTGTTTGAATCTGCGATGTTCTTTTGGAAAACCCAAACGATGAGTGGTAACATCAGGATCAAGCCCTGGAATCTCTATATAGTTCCAAGAATATATATCTCGATTTTTCTTTAAAAATGAAATATACATCTCTTACTCTTCAAGAGTCATCACCACACAAATTAAAGTGGGGCGTGGATCTTCTCTTATACCCAGATTTATTTCTCTGAGTTCATCCACAGTGGTAGAGATACCCTCTTTAAATGCTGGTGGAGCATCCCTGAGATCTTCCTCTTCTTCTTCAACATGTGTTATTTCTTTTGTTTCTACTTGCATAGTAGATGATGAAGTAGAACTTCCCTGATCAGAAGAGATATTAAAATTTTAACATCTTGAAGAAGAAGCTTCCATTTCTGACCTGATTGATGATGAAGGGTCTTTCATGGGTATTAAAGAGGAGATGATGGATTGAGAATCGTCATCATCATTCACCTCTGACATTGTTATAAATTATTCTGGCCTAGTTGGCGAAGTATAGACTTGCTGGATTTCAGCAGATGAAATGAAGACATCCCCATTTGAGCTTTCATCATTACATGGTGAATCACCAACTTCTCCCATGTTGTCTGACTTGATTGTCATAATTGACATTATGGAAGTTTCCATAAGAGTGTTTTGATTTGGGTATATCATATTAATTTGACTGATAGGCAACACATAATCTATACTCACATGTGTAAATTGATTTACTGAAATAGTTTCCAAACCAAATGGAGCATTAACTTTGGTAATCTCCCCTGTTGTGGATTTCTCCTTTCCCTTTAGGTGATAGAATTCTGCTTCAATGTATTGAGATTCACATGTCTTAAAGAGGGCCTTATCACCATACAATGTCCCAATTTGACCATCAAAACAATATTTGAGACATTGATGATATGATGATGGGATAGTCGCATGTTGATGTAGCCAGGGTCTTCCAAGATAGATGTTGAAGGATGAGTCTTGATCAACAACCATGAAATCTAAATTGGATACAAGATCTCCAAACTGAGTTCGGAGTGTAATATCACCCAGCGGTTCTTGTTAATTTTTATCATATCCTTGTAACATCATAGTAGAAGGAGATAAATTATATTCCGTGAGGCCCAATCGACGAAGTGTACGAATGGGGATGAGGTTGACTCCTGAACCATTATCAATGAATGCTCTTCGGATTTCTACACCACTGAACATTCTAGATATGTACAATGGTCTAATATGACCATGTATGACATCATATTTATCTTCATCTGTGAAAGAAATCCCTACATGTAATTCTATAGGATTATTCTCTACATGGTAGGCTTCAGCCACAACAATTTCAGTTTAAAACTCCTGAGGACATGACAAAGCCTCGATGAGTGCCTCCTGAAGATCCTTTGATAAATTCAAGGAATCAAGAATTGATAACTTGACTGGTACGTGAGCCAAGGGTTTCAATACATCATACTTTTGATCCAATGGTCTGTGTTTTCCAACGGGAACATGTAGTTTCACAGGTACCTTAGAAGTTGATGCTTTAAAAGTAGATGCTTCTTGTATCGGGGTAGGAGTTGGTAATACTCTTGGCTTCAGAAGATTAAACCGATTAGGTCTATTTACTTTCTGAGGGAAAGAAGGTGGAACCTCCAACCGATATTCCAGAATAATTATGCCAGGACTAAATCTGTTATTGGTGGAAGAATTTTCTTGTTCTTGTTGAGCTCGTTGAAGGGCTCTGCCACGAGTTTCTGCTGCATACACAGTTCTAGCAGGGGTACAATTGGAATAGTGGCCTCTAAAAGAGTTGTGCCTTCCCCTATACCCTGAGCCTCTAGAACTTCCTCTGATTCCTCTATTTGATACAGGGAACCCAGGCTCATCAAAGTGAAAACTACAACTGGAATAAGGATCTGTTAAGTGAATCATATTAACAAAACTGAAGATTAACTCTTCATCTGATGAAAACTCTGCCTGATTAGCCAATTTAGGTTGTGTCGTTTGGTGAATTGGTGCCCGTGGCTTCGAAGTAGATGGCATAAAATCTGCCAGAGTCAAAGACAACTTGGGCTTTGACATGATTTCATCTTCTTCTGATTGTTCCTCTTTCTTTGAATTATGTCGTTTCTTTGAGGATTTTCCCTCTGATGAAGAGGGTTTTGCTAGGGCATTCATAGCAGAAGACGCAATTGGTTTCTTCAATTGTGTTCACAAAATGGCATGAGTTCAGTTGATCATTTTTTGGACCATCCAATCATCATTTTTTTCTCATTTTAATTTTTTACTTCCTTCCACTCACGTTCTTCCTCTGGATTTGTAACAGTAACACATGCTACCTGATCTGAAGAACCTTTCAATTTGACTTGTCCCGAGTCAACCATTTTTTGTTAGAGGTCCTTGAAGACAAAACACTCCTGGATGGGATGCCCCAACATCTGATTAAAGGGGAAATAATTGGGATGATCTTCATCTCCTTCCTTGTTCGGCCTTTTGGGCCTTGGCAATTGGACAAAATTATTTTCTAGAGCCAAAATGAAGTAGCCAGAAACTTGTTCATTTCGGAAAGAGTAAACTTTTCTCTTCAAATCCTCAAATTGTTTTCATCTTTGATCTCTTTGATCATCTTAACGAAACGACCTCTGTTGTTAATGCTCAAGAGGCGGAGCCCTTCGAGAAGATGAAGGTTTTGAAGTAGAAGAAGGTACAGGTGCTTGTATAAGAATAACTGTAGTAGTCTCTACTCTACCCATTATTCTTCCTAGAGCAGATGGAGTTACACGAGTTTTATCCTTAGTCATCATAAGATAATCTTCAATCTTTTGAGAGATTGAAGTAAGGTCTCGAAACCCTCCTTTGTATTTCACAGGGATCAACAGTGTGAGCAACTCATCACACAAATTTTCCACACAGATTGGCAAAAATTCCTCTTGAGGGACTACTAAGCTCAGGGAATACATTAATTCCTTCCAGTGAGCAATGAAATCCAAAACCCTTTCATTTTCCCTTTGTTTACAATTTTTAAGATAAAAAACTGGAAACATTGAGCTAAATTGAAGAAGGAATCTTTTACGGAGCTCCTCTCATCTGGTAATTGGCCGGGATTTCAATCTTGTGTACCAAACAAAGGCAGTCCCTTGTAATGAATTTAAAAAACACCTAAGCTTAACTGCTTCCTGTTGCTGAGGGGTTCCCATCATAGGATCACAACAAGAAACAAATGTGTTGAGTGTTTCTATGGATCTCCCGAACCATTAAAGATTAGAAATGTGGTACTTGAAAAATTTGATGGGGGAGGAATTGCATCTACCCATTCAGGATAAGATCTCTTTTCTAGTTGAATTTGAGCAAGCTTTCCCTCCATAGCTTCCAACCGAGCTATTAATGACTCGATAGTAGTTATTATCTTTTGATAAACCTTTAGATGAGATTGGACCTAAATAGGTGCAATGAATGGAGCTTGGACAGATGTGGTGGCTGGTACTGTAACAGATGGTAGAACCGCTGATTGTAGTTGCGTATGACCCATAGGATTAGATATGTGAGGGTGTACTGATAAAGGAGGATATTCTTGATCCATATCAGTAGCCATAACAAATTCCCTTGTCTGACTGACTGTAGCACGCTTAGGAGGAAGACTACCCTGAAGTAGTTCTGCATTCAACCTCCTCAATTCCTTTATTTCTTCCTCCTGTTGTGAAAATCTTTTCTCTTGTGAGAGCGATTAGCCTTCTCCAGAGGAAGGGCATGTAACCTGATTCTTTCCTTTCCCCTTTTTGGATACCTTTCGGAGAGGGGGAAGTGTGTTACTTAAAGGATTACCCAGATTCTGGGTAAGGCTTTGATTTTGTGTACGCACACCTTCTTCATTTGTGTCTGTGCATACAACTTCTTGAGTAGGAATCTCTTCATCTGATCCCTCTGAGTCAGCCTCATCTGGTGGGTCAGAAACAACGACATTGGTGACATTAATTGATGCATAATGAATTGAATCCCTTCTATCAACATTTCTGTGATAATGTATTCTTCCATCTCCCTGATGAGACATTGCCTTTTGTTGATTTGATCCCTCATGAACTTCTTGATGAACCGTAATATGGAGGGAATCTCCTGATAATTTGTTTCTTCATTCCTCTTGTGGATTTTTCCCTAATCGAGAGAAGACTGACTTTCTCTGAGGGAGAGACTAATGATTTGAAAAAGTCCCTTGTCTAGTGAACCGGGGTTGTTCCTTCTTTTCCTCTTCAACTCCTTGAATCCTATTTGTTGATTCCGAGGGTTGAGTTAAATGAGTCCCCATCCTGGCGAGATGGGGTGGTTTTTGACATGCTATATCTAAGCCTTTCTTTTAATCTCTTTTGATCTTGCGGACTTTAGTCTGGAGATTGGTTGGATGCATCAACCTGCATCCACTTTTATCACCCGTCTCAAAAGACCATTGGATGATTTCTGACACTTCTATCACTTGATGATGTTCTTGATCCAAATGAGAGGCATGTTCAATATTCTAGTTTGCTTAATGCAGGAGTAATTTAACAAATTTTGTCTGTATTCTTGATTTTTAGAAGAACTAGTTGAGGCATGTTCTTGGGTAAGCCTTTGATTACAAAAAAAAGCCAATTGACTGTGGACGACCATGGGCAATAACATTGCATGAGACCATTTTTGGCGGGCTTTGTTGACTGGAGAGCACAGTGAAATGTAGTTCTCTGTGAACACCCCATCCTCTTATATGAATACCAGATGGGGCATTGGCAATTAACTGTTGCAATCTTCTTAGTGCGCCAAGGCTTGAACGATGAAGGGCTCCCTACTGCTTTTCAACCTTCGGATATCGAGAAACTGATAGAGATTCCAAATCAATTTGGGGTTGTAACCCTTCTATTATCATGAAATGATTTTCATATTAATCATAAAATAATATTTTCTTTTTCAACTGACAAAGAGTTTTCCATATGTTGAGACGAATATCATGAATTCTATCTTCCATCACCATTTTTGGAATGTCATGCTGAGAGTCAACTCACTACGGGAAAAATGAGCAATTGCGACGGGTTATTTGTGATGGGATTTATTCCCGTCGCAAATAGTCATGTTAAAAACTTATTTGCGACGGGGGTATTTCCCCGTCGCAAATAGTTTTCCCGTGATGCGCGCCAAATCGCGGGAAACTTATTTGCGACGGGGGAATATTCCCGTCGCAAATAACCGGCGGCGGTAAAAGGTAGTTGCGACGTGAATATTCCCCCGTCGCAAATACTATGTCGGCAGGGGTTATTTGCGACGGGACCCGTCGCAAATAACTATTTACCGGTTGACCGTAATAAATGTTGGCTAAGGTATTTGCGACGGGTACCGTCGCAAATAATACTATTTGTGACCGAAATCCCGTCGCAAATGGGCCCATCGCAACTAATCTAACCTATAAATACCCCCATCCGTTTTTTTCATTTCATTCTCATTCCTTCTCTTCTCCTTCTCTCAAAATTATATTTCTAGAGTTGAGTTTTTCTCCAGTTTAATTTTTTTCTCCGGAGCTGATATTAAAGTTTTGAAGAACGATCATAACAGATCAATTTTCAAGGTATTTATCTTCATTTTAATTTTTTATTTATTTTGAATTTTTTATTAGTTTCAATTATTATTAATTAGTTGTAATTTAATTATGTTTACATTGTTTTATTACTTAATAAATTTAAATTATTAGTATTGTTTATAGTTAATGGTAATTAGGAATAATTAGTAATAATTTTTAATAATTAAGAATAAATATTAATAATTAATAATAAATACCAATAATTAGGAATAAAAACATTATTACATTATTAGTTTATTTTATTATTAATATTAAAATAATATAATTTTATATATATATACAATTCTTTTTTGATCTGTGTGTTTGCTGTCTTCACATGTATTATTTGTATGTGGAGATAGAAAACGCACAGATCAAAGAAGAATTGTATATAAATTAGAAAATTATATTATTTTAATATTAATAATAAAATATATTAATAATGTTATTATTTGTAATTATTGGTAATTATTTCTAATTATTGATAATTATTCATTTAATTACTAATAATTAGGAACAATTATCAATAATTATCAATAATTAAGAATAATTAGTAATAATTAGTAATAATTACCAATAATTAGTATTAATTACCTATAATTAGTATTAATTACCTATAATTAGTATTAATTACCAATAATTAGTAATAATTAGGAATAATTAACAATAATTAGTAATAATTAACAATAATTAACAATAATTCGTAATAATTACCTATAATTAGTATTAATTACCAATAATTAGTAATAATTAGGAATAATTACCAATAATTAGTAATAATTAGGAATAATTAACAATAATTAGTAATAATTAGTAATAATTAGGAATAATTAGTATTAATTAGGAATAATTAGTAATAATTACCAATAATTAGTATTAATTACCAATAATTAGTATTAATTACCAATAATTAGTATTAATTACCAATAATTAGTATTAATTACCAATAATTAGTATTAATTACCAATAATTAGTATTAATTACCAATAATTAGTATTAATTACCAATAATTACCAATAATTATCACTATTTAGTAATAATTAACAATAATTGCCAATTATTTCCAATAATTAGTAATAATTACCAATAATTAGGAATAATTACCAATAATTATCAATAATTACTAATAATTATCAATAATTAATAATAATTAGCAATAATTAGTAATAATTAGCAATAATTAGTAATAATTAGCAATAATTAGTAATAATTAGAAATAATTAGTAATAATTAGAAATAATTAGTAATAATTGGAAATAATTAGTAATAATTAGAAATAATTACAAATAATTAGTAATAATTAACAATAATTAGTAATAATTAACAATAATTAGTAATAATTAGGAATAATTAGGAATAATTAGAATTAATTTGGAATAATTAGGATTAATTAGGACTAATTAGTATTAATTAGGAATAATTAGTAATAATTACCAATAATTACCAATAATTAGTATTAATTACCAATAATTAGTATTAATTACCAATAATTAGTATTAATTACCAATAATTAGTATTAATTACCAATAATTAGTATTAATTACCAATAATTAGTATTAATTACCAATAATTAGTATTAATTACCAATGTTTAGTAATAATTACCAATGTTTAGTAATAATTAACAATAATTGCCAATAATTGACAATAATTAGTAATAATTACCAATAATTATCAATAATTACTAATAATTATCAATAATTACTAATAATTATCAATAATTACTAATAATTATCAATAATTACTAATAATTATCAATAATTACTAATAATTAGCAATAATTAGTAATAATTAGAAATAATTAGGAATAATTAGAAATAATTAGTAATAATTAGAAATAATTAGTAATAATTAGCAATAATTAGTAATAATTAGCAATAATTAGTAATAATTAGCAATAATTAGTAATAATTAGCAATAATTAGTAATAATTAACAATAATTAGTAATAATTAGTAATAATTACCAATAATTAGTAATAATTACCAATAATTAGTATTAATTAGTATTAATTACCAATAATTAGTATTAATTACCAATAATTAGTATTAATTACCAATAATTAGTATTAATTATCAATAATTAGTATTAATTACCAATAATTAGTATTAATTACCAATATTTAGTATTAATTACCAATATTTAGTAATAATTATCAATATTTAGTAATAATTACCTATATTTAGTAATAATTACCAATATTTAGTAATAATTACCAATATTTAGTAATAATTACCAATAATTGCCAATAATTAACAATAATTAGTAATAATTACCAATAATTATCAATAATTATTAATAATTATCAATAATTAATAATAATTAGCAATAATTAGTAATAATTAGCAATAATTACTAATAATTAGCAATAATTAGTAATAATTAGAAATAATTAGTAATAATTAGAAATAATTAGTAATAATTAGTAATAATTAGTAATAATTAGTAATAATTAGTAATAATTAGTAATAATTAACAATAATTAGTAATAATTAGGAATAATTAGGAATAATTAGGAATAATTAGTATTAATTAGGAATAATTAGTTATAATTACCAATAATTAGTAATAATGATTATTAATTACCAATAATTAGTATTAATTACCAATAATTAGTATTAATTACCAATAATTAGTATTAATTATCAATAATCACCAATAATTACCAATAATCACCAATAATTACCAATAATCACCAATAATTACCAATAATCACCAATAATTACCAATAATCACCAATAATTACCAATAATCACCAATAATTACCAATAATGACCAATATTTTCCAATATTTTCCAATAATTACCAATAATTACCAATATTTTATAATAATTACCAATATTTACCAATAATTACCAATATTTACCAATAATTAGGAATAACTACCAAAAAATTAAGAATAACTACCAATAATTTGGAATAATTACCAATAATTTGGAATAATTACCAATAATTTGGAATAATTACCAATAATTTGGAATAATTACCAATAATTTGAAATACATACCAATAATTTGGAATAATTAACTTATTACATTATTTGAATATTTTATTATTAATATTAAAATAATATAATTTTCTATATTATATACAATTCTCTTTTCTTCTGTGTTTTTTTTGTCTCCACATGTAATATTCGCATTCTTTTTCAAAATTATCAACCTACTCGGCAATGGAGAGGTGAAAGTGAATGCGAATATTACATGTGGAGACAGAATGTTAAACACACAGATGAAAGGAGAATTGTATATAATATAAAAAATTATGTTATTTTAATATTAATAATAAAATATACTAATAATGTAATAATGTTACTATTATATAATTAATATTTATGAAAAAATTATATTAGTGTTATTAAAATAATAAAAAATCAATATAATATTAAAATTATCAATATTTGTAACAAGTTTTGCTTTATTCTCAAAATATTCAATCATTGCTTGTGTTTTTTCTAACAAATTATTCAAAACCAGTAATGATTTTATATTTTATAGAAAAATATGGAACAACGAGGTCGTCAACAGTCATTATTAGATGACCGCATATGGATAAATCAACGTAGAAATCCAAATGGTTCTGGTTTAAATCCAGTATATATAGAGGGTGTGGAGAGTTTTTTATCATTTGCGGCATCAAATCCAGAATTTGTTTCAGAAGGAAAGATAAAATTCCCTTGTAGAAAATGTGTATTGAGAACGTTTGACACGTTTGACAAAGTGGGGGAACATCTCTTGCGTTTTGGTTTTTAAGCAGATTATGTTTTTTGGTATCAACACGGTGAACGCAGTTCCAGAGCAGGTGATACCAACTTGATTCCGGATCCATCCCAGTTTCAAGATTTAGTACATGATGTTGCAGGTTCATCTGTTCAACATACAGAAACTCCGGCTGATATAGCTTCAAATCCTGAGTTGGGACCGTCTGAATTTTATGAGTTGTTGAAATCTGCTGAGGATGCATTATATCCTGGCTGCAAGATGAGCAAATTAGAAGCAGTTGCAAAATTTATGGCTATCAAATCAGATAACGGAATGTCAAACACCTGTTTTGACCAGATATTTTCTTTGCTGAAAACACTGTTACCCGAAGGAAAAGTTTTACCTGCAAATTACTATGAAAGTAAGAGGTTGGTTCGAAATTTGGGACTTACTTGTCAGAAGATTCATGCATGTTCAAATGACTGCATTTTACATTCAGGGGAAAATGAGTCGTTGGATAGTTGTCCCACATGTGGGCAACTGAGATATAAAGAAGGAAAACACGGGAAGTCTGGTTTGATTCCTGTAAAACTGTTGAGATATTTTCCGCTTACATCCAGACTTCAGCGTTTATTCATGTCTAAGAATACAGCGACAATGATGTCATGGCATAAAGAGAATAGTTCAACCGATAAAAGCTTGAATCATCCAGTCGATGGTGATTCATTGAAATATTTTGATAGAGTGCATCCATCATTTGCTTTAGAAGCTAGAAATGTTCGACTGGGCCTTTCCACTGATGGTTTCTGCCCGTTTGGATCTTATGGTAGTCAATATTCATGTTGGCCTGTTTTTTTAACTCCGTATAATTTACCTCCATGGATGTTGATGAAGGAGCCATATATCTTTTTGACTTTACTAATTCCAGGACATCCGAAGAAAAATATTGATGTTTATTTGAAGCCATTGATTGATGAATTAAATTTATTGTGGAGTACTGGTGTCAGTACATATGATGTTGCAACGAAACAGAATTTCATACTGAGATCAGCATTGATGTGGACAATAAGTGACTTCCCGGCTTATGGGATGTTATCTGACTGGAGTACACATGGTCATAAATCATGTCCTTACTGTATGGGAGAGAACAAATCATTTATGCTCATTCATGGAAAGAAACCGTGTTATTTTGACTGTCATCGCAGATTTCTTCCAGCTGATCATCCTTTTCGCAGAAACAGATCTCATTTCAGAAAAGGAACAGCTGAAAGGGATGGACCTCCAAAAATGCTATCAGGTTCGGAGTTAAAATCGGTTGTATTTTCATTACCTCCCATCACTTTTGGTCCCACAATAAACCAACAGAAAATTTCTGGTTTTGGGAAAAAACACAATTGGATTAAACGTAGCATATTTTGGGATTTGCCATATTGGTCTGATTTGTTGGTCCGACACATGTTAGATGTCATGCATATTGAGAAGAACTGTTTTGATAATTTGTTTCATACAGTTTTGGATACGCCAGGAAAGAGCAAAGACAATGTAAATGCACGTTTAGATATTTCCCAAATTTACAGGCGCCCAGAATTGGAACTATTTGAGAATGTCAGAACAGAAAGGTTACTGAAACCAAAAGCAGCTTATACACTGTCTAAAGAAAACCGTTTATTATTTTGTCAATGGATTGCAGATTTGAGACTTCCATATGGCTGTGCTTCCAATTTGGGTAGATGTGTAAAGAATGGTCATATTACTGGATTAAAAAGTCATGATTGTCATGTTATAATGGAGAGACTTCTACCCATTGGATTAAGAGGTCTGTTGAATTCTGTGATTTGGGATTCCATAACAGACATGTCTCATTTTTTTCGGGAAATTTGTGCGGCTACGGCAGATTATGATGCTCTAGGCAAACTTGAAAAAGATGTTGTTGTAATTATATGTAAACTGGAAAAAATATTTCCGCCGTCTTTCTTCGACTCAATGGAACATTTGATGTTACATTTGCCATATGAAGCCAAATGTGGAGGTCCGGTACAGTTTCGATGGATGTACCCATTTGAAAGATGCATGCAAAAATTGAAAAGAAAAGTACGCAACAAAGCATCTGTTGAAGGATCTATTGCAGAAGCTTATTTGCAAGAGGAAATATCTTTTTTCTGCTCCCATTATTTTGAATCTGAGTATCCTTCAAAACACAACCGAATGGGACAGAATGAGAGGAATATTGATGAAATCGACAATCAATTATCTGTTTTCAACCCGTCAGAGCTTGGTTTTGGTGGAGTTTCTGAACGCTGGCTTTCAGATGATGAACATCATAGAGCTCATACGTATGTTCTGCTCAACTGTGAAGAGATGACATCAGTTGTAGTGTAAGTGTTTATATCACTTATTCTATCATTTATGTTATAGTAAATAACTTTGGTTTTTATAGGTTGTATGATAATCATATCAAGAAACAAATTCCACAAATTACAGCAGCTGCTCTCGAAGAACGTCGACTGAAAAATTTCTCTCAGTGGTTTCAAAAACTGGTAACGTAAATTCTTTATCATTTAACAACTCATTCAATGTATAGTTTACTATATTGATAATTATTTCACAAATCTTCAGGTGTCTCGACATGCTGATAAAATTGACAAACGGCTGTGTGTATTGAGTAACCCACCTTCCAAACTTGTTAAAACTTATAATGCATATGTGGTGAATGGATTTCTATTCCACACACATGCATATGGGGAATCGAAAAAAACAATGAACAGTGGAGTTAGCTTGAGAGGATCTCATCATCGAGAAAATGAAGTTGACTTTTATGGCATACTTGATGAAATCATTGAACTCTGTTATCTTGGACAACATTACATAACCATGTTCAACTGTCGGTGGTTGGATACAGAGAGAGGCGTGCGTGTTCATCCGACTCATGGAATCATCGATATTAAATGTAAAAGTGTTCTCGCAGTAAATGAACCATTCTTATTGGCTCAACAGGCATATCAAGTTTATTATGCAAAGTACTGTGCAACATCAAGAGACTTGACTGATTGGTGGAGTGTAATAAAAATCAAAATTCGAGACAATCAGTTTAGTCAAAGTGAATGTGCTTTCACTGATGTGCAAAGAATTGAAGTTTTTCAAGAGAGTACTCAAAATCAATCTTTTTTACAAAGAGACATGAGTATCGATGACGACACCCCACATTTAAGAGTCGGTGATGACGATGATGTTAATGATGTCACACATGAATTTGAAATGGTAAGAGATGAAGCAACTGCAACTCGAATGGATATCGATGATGTTGAGGAGGAATATGAAGATGACATTGACATATATGAAGATGATGATGAAGATAAACACTTATAGAATTCCATGGTATTTATATACAATCATAATATGTATATATGTATATATAATAGTAATTATCAATTATTTTCTAACATTAACATTTTCTGTTTCAGATGGACGAGGCCACATTTCGTGCATTGGCGGATGCTGACCTGCCTTTCGATGCGGATGAGTTGCTGGCAGATGACCCTCAGCCTGCAGGCGCTCCAGGGAGTACGCGGAGGGGGCGCGGTCTTGCACGATTGATGATTCCCGACCCCGTCCCCGAGCGACGTCCACGTCTTGGGTTTGATCCGCGCACCCGGAGGTGTGATAACCTGTGTAATAACCTGTGCATTTGACTAAGATTTCATTAATCCATTCACATAATAAATGTTTATTATTTTTTCAGTTTTTCGCATATAGCAGTCGGACATGGCAGCGCTATTTTGCGCAACTATTTCTCTCAGCCGTGGACCACATGGGAGCAGATTCCCATTGATGTGCAGCAGGCCATGTTCGGCCATTGGTTGGTACGTACGTAAATAAATAATTTTTATTTTGAAAATTATCTCATTTCTAACTTGATATTTTGATTTATTTGTAGGGTTTATGGTATCCGATCGAGGATACCATGCGTGACGCCATCCACGAGGCATGGGAGGTGGCCATGCGTGATCACCTTCGTCAGTTTTTGCACAATTTAAGAAAAGCTGCGATGAAGAAAACAGGAGTGTCAGAGTTTGATGAGTCATGTAGAGCACACCGACCAGAGTATATTTCATCCCATGTATGGGATGGATTATGTGCGCACTGGTTGAGTGGTGCCTTTCAGAGGAGATCATCGGTGGGGAGGCAGAATCGAGGGAGGCAGGAGGTGACTCATCGAGCTGGGAGTCGTTCTTTCAGTACTCATAGACAGCATCTGGTACGTACATTATTTATAAATATTTTATATAACTATAAATATTAACAGTTTATTTTTTATTCTTATAGGCTGTCGAGCACCCCGATATTACAGAGTACGACGTATATCGGAGGATGTACAGTGATCCTGCTACTGGGGAGCTCAGAGGTGATCGTCAGCATCACATTGTGGTCAGTATTATTTGTTTTCAAGTTTAAAAATTAACTGCATATAATTTATTCACAATTTTAATTTTAAATTGCAACTATAGGAGTCATATGAGGCCGCAGCGGCACAAGCCCGGCCTGAGAGTCAGGCCGAGTCATCAGATCAGACCACTGCCCGTCAGTTTGATGAGGCGGCATGGATGCAGGCACCCAGTATGCCTTCGAGAAGGGCCGGGTAGTTGGTATCGGCTCTCGACTGACTCCCGGAGATTATTATGGCAGTGCTGCGATGTCGGCGTCCAGCTCGAGAGGAGCTCGTGCATCTTCTTCTACACAGTATGAGGATCAGTTGCGATCTCAGACTGCACAGATAGAGAGTCTCCGACAGGAGCAGGAGCAGATGCGTCAGCAGCATGAGGAGGAGCGTCGACGCCAGCAGCAGCTGTACGAGGAGCAGACGAGTCGGTGGCAGCAGCAGCATCAGGAGCAGATGGAGTACATGCGCCGACTCACTCATGCTTTAGGGATGGAGTTTCCTCCACCACCATCTGCAGATCCCCCACCTCCCCCCCTCCCCCCCTCCTACAGATTAGAGTTTGTATTTCTGTTATAAAATTTGTGAAATCAAAATATTTTTTTTTCTATTCGTAGTTTCTGTCTCATTATAAAATATTAATAATATTATATTTTTAAATAAAAATATTAAAATGAATAATAATATTATTTATATTTTATAATATTAAATTTTATATATATATTAAAATTTTATTTATATATTAAAATTTTATATATATATTAAAATTTTATAATATTATAATTTAATTATTTTTTTTGTAATACTTGAATTATTTTAATATTTGAATGTAAAATAATTCTATTATTTTTATATTAATTAAAATAACTTATTAATATTTTTTTTATTTATGAATTATAATTGTAATATTATTATATTAATTAAATTATTTATTAATATTCTATTATTTTTATATTTGAATTATAATTCTACTATTATTATAGTAATTAAAATAATTTATTATTTTCATTTGTAAATTATAATTCTATTATTATATTAATTAAAATAATTTATTAATAATTTATTTTTTTTATTTTTTTTATAGTATTTGCGACGGGATACTATGCCCGTCGTAAATACTAGTATTATTAATATTTTTTATTTTTTTAAAAAAGAGTTTTTGCGACGGAACCGTCGCAAAAGCTATTTGCGACGGGTCCCGTCGCAAAAGGTATTTGCGACGGTTCCGTCGCAAAAACTGTTTTAAAAGTTTTTTACAAAAAAACGGAATACTATTTGCGACGGGGAGAATGCCCGTCGCAAAAACAGTCTTTAGCGACGGGCCCGTCGCAAATAAGTGTAGTTGCGACGGCGTTTTCAGCAACGGGCTATTTGCGACGGGATCCCGTCGCAAATAGCCCGTCGCAAATACCTGTTTTTCTAGTAGTGACTGAAGGCCAAAACATTACTAGCACTTCACCTTTCACCAGTTGTTTCCCATATTCAGTACTTCTTATTTATCATTCAATGAAGATTTGTATACCTGATTAGACCAGAGCTGGTGCTTCTTTGTTGCTTCATCAGATTCAACAAGATCGGTAGAGAATTCACCGATCAAACTAAAAGATGAACGACCCAGGGTGGTTTGGAGAATGACCTACACCCTGGGATATCTTCTGATTGAGAAAGTATTTCACCTACTAATGATAAAGCATCATACATGACTAGTTTCACATTTTCATGTGCCTTAAGATAAGAGGGATTTATTGTCACTACATTTTCCATTGGAGCATTTTCCCGGCAATGTGCATTATAACCGTGGAGAGGACTTTCTCATGTAAATTCATCATCATGGAGAGGACCACCATGGTGAGTTATATCAAAAGATGAAATATTTTTCTCCTTGGTCATCACTCCACACAGAGGGTTCTTGTGGCTCTCATTTGAAGATGAAACTTCGAGATCGACCAAATTGTCAAGAAGCAAGCCTTCATGAGGATGTGTCTGATAAAGACCTTCAGAATTAATGTTCCCACTATTGGGAACTGAGATAGTAGAATATTTAGTTGCAACAGATAATTTTCTGAGGGCATTAAGAACTCCAGTATTGAATAAGGCCTTGTTACAGATTGGCTCTTGATTTCTTGACTATGATGGGCGGGTATTCTTCTTAGACGCCTTCTTACTCACTCTAAGAACCACTTGTTGACGAAAGTGATTATTATGGGAAGGTGTATGCGCCTGCTCAGGAGAAATAATAAGGATAGACTGATTATCTCCACTCAAATCAGGTGTATGTGCCTGACTTGGTTGTTCATATGATATGGGGTAGTATGCCCCACAACCCTCTTGGACTGGAACAGAGGTGTGGGTCTATTCTAAAGTGACCTATTGATGTTTCACTCCATTGTTAGGGATAGATTTTTGTTTCTTTCCCTGAGATTCTCCTAATGCTTTTATAATATCCTGGCAGGCATCCAGAATATGAGCAGGGATTTTCTTCTGCTCTTTCACCATTGACAGAATGTGCTTGGTGACTTCAGCTGCCGAAACGGGGATATACATCCATTCCATGATTGGAGTAGGTGTATGTTCCTACTCCTGTCCTCCTTTTCCTATCAGTGAATTCTGACAGTACTCAAGTGTGGGGGAAGAGAGTTTAGTCTGCCTCCTGTTTGTCGCCGGAGCTTTCCGACTGACTTCTCTGAATGCTACCAAACGAGACTGTTGGTAGGATTGATCAATACTAGAAGGTGTATGTGCCTGATGATTGAACTCCTCTGAATTTGGTTGACGATCTTCCTTTAATACTGACAGATGAGGCTACTGGTAGGATTGATGAGTGTAAGCCGGTGTATGTGCCTGTTTACCAGTTGTCAACACATTGGGTTGGCGGGCTTCATCATGTGTTGTCATGCGAGCCTACTGACTAGTTGTTGATTTATAAACAGATGTATATTCTTGTCTATAGTACTCTGCCAGAATTTCCTGGCGGGATTGGCGTGCTACATCCAAACGAGTCATCTAGACAGCAGAATTAAAATGGACGGGTGTGTGTGCCCGCTTGTTGCTTGCCACCGAGTTAGGTTGGTGGACTTCTTCGGAGATGCCAGAGATAAGAACCTGCTCACTGTTGACCGGATTTCGCCTCTGGTGGTTTCTCTTACTTTCTCGGGATCGAGGAACCCGAGCTGAACTCCTGGAGACGATACCCTCATCATGTTCAGGGTGCACTATCGCACGAGTCTAGCGGCAATTGTTGATGGGATCCCTTGAGAAGGACTCATGTCTCCTTGAATTAAGGCCCTGAGGTACCTTCTCATTCACCTCAACAGAATATGGGAGGGATTGGTGATTTCATTCCGGGGATAACGACCTGAAATAGTTGGAGACGGTGGTTGGCCCCACCTTCTTCTTCATCGCTAGTCGTCGTTGTCCCGACGACCAGGGTGAATTATTGGCTTGGAGGGCTTGTCGAGTGGCCTCCAGAGTCGAAAAAGTACCATTTTGATGGTACTCCTTAACCAGCGCATTTGATACCCAGCGTTGAAGATGCTGAGTAGGTGATGTCGTCCATAGAGCGGACAACGATCTAGTAGGAGTAGCAGCAGAGGCATTTACAGTAGAAGTATTCGCAACAGAAGTATGCACGGGTGTGAAGTTAAGAGAATCCATTTCTGTAACGTAGAAGATCTTAAAAAAGAGTGCCTATTTGATATAACAAATGTAATCAAGATAAGTCTATCCACTACATATCTTGGATAAGCACATATGTTATTGATTGACTTGTTGGACCTCTCATTGAGTTTAAATAGGGGACTAAAAAAATATGTAAAATATCATTTTAATGTGGTTAAGGATTCACATCGGGTTCACAATTTTTTGTTTCCTCTATAATTGGGGATGACCTCGTTTATTTAAGGTTCAAACATTCCAAGCGGTTTCTAATGGGTTTGATCGTAGAACAACAAACATCCAATGATTCTATATCCATTTGGACCTACTTTCCAAAGGTAGGTGCTCATTAGTTGTGAACTAATAAGGCTTGAGAATTTTCATTGGTCGAGAGGATGGGAGGTCGGACTCATCACACCTTTTGAGGGTAATTATTGTCTACTCTGGGACTCTCCTTATAGATTTAAGTTATGTTTGTGAATCTTTATTAAATTACCATGTATAAAATGAGCTTTCCTTAAGATCTGACAATCAATGATTGATATGTAGGAAATTTAGAGGATCTTTTATATGTATTTGAGGTTCTTCATCGATAGAGAATCATCTATATTTGTTAGAGATTCTTAGTCAATGGTATCCTTTAATACATTATATAAAAGTCTGTTGGTCATTACGATGACCATACTAGTTTTAAAGCCACTTAGTGGTGCACTTGATGTTTATTGTCATTTAGAAGTACATGTATTATTTCAGAGTTGGGATCGTACCCACAGATGGGCTACCTACATATCCATTATTTAGAAAAAAAATAACCCTTGTAGTTCTAGTAAGAGAATATGATGTTTATGCATGATTTGATGGATCAAAGAAATATGTCATGATTACTTTTACACTCTAAGCTCACGTGAGTCATGCTCGGTGTGAGAAACAAGAGGTATTGGTGAAACCAGACAATTGTACCACAAAAGATGTGATCATAAGAAATGATGTGGTGATTATGTATGTATGACTACCCAAATAAATAGAGATCGGGACTTATTTCAAAGAAGAAGTCTGGGAACAGGGTCCATAAAGATATATGTGCTTTTATGGAGATTTGGATACTCTAACATGGGGATTAATCCTGAGGAAGATACCCAAATTAGGAGGGACTTATGATTGGGTTTTATTCGTGATAAGGAAGCCCAAAATCAAAAGTAAATTAACACTGGTTAAGAGAATTTACGACTGGATATTACTCTTGAGAAGGAGGTCCAAGTTAAAGGGATTTGAAAACTGGGGCTTACTCCTAAGGAGGAGGCCCAGGTTAAGGGAATTTTAGAATTAAGGGATTTGGGCTTACTCCTGAAAAAAATCCCAAGTTAAGGAAATTATGACCGGGGCTTATTCCTAAGGAGTATGCCCAAATTAAGAGAACTTGGACCGGGGCTTACTTCTGAAAAGAAGGCCCATGTTAAGGATTCTCTCATCTTTAAAGGATGAGTTTGAATGAATGAAATATCTAACCTTAGTGACATAAAGATGTGTAAATCACTAGCTTTTTAGAGATGTTCAGCAGAATTCCTTTCAGATAAGGAAACCAACAAAGGAATCATGCCATAAATGGATTTAAAGAGGGTTTTTAGGGTTGAATCTTGAATATGAGAGGTGGATAAGCATAAAAGAGGTGAAATGGGCAAGAAGGGCACCCCAAAAGAGAGGGGCGTGCAAGTCCTGCGTGGGCATACAAGTTATGGTCGCGCAGGTGTACCTACGTGACACATGGGTTCTTGCGCGACGGTTAACCCATAAGGTTATACTTGGGAGATACTTGGCTCAAGCCCTTATTATTATCCATACAGGCTTCCAGAAGGGTGGCATGTAAGTTCTATTGAAGGGGTAAGGCGGTGTGAAAGTGTGGCCATTTCCCTTGAGGGCTGTCCACTTAGGTGTGCACGTGTTGATGATTTTCAACACTTAGGCCTTACTCCTCCTCTTTAGATCATCTGTTATAGGTAAGAAATTACCTTATAAGTGTTTGGAAGCGTTGAGAAGAGACTAGGGCGCCGAGAGCTCAAATTTTAGTTTCTATAATTTTTTCTCCTGAAAGGGGGTCCCCCATGGGGTATTTATAGGCTGGTGAAGACCCTGGGAGAAATTCAGATAGGGAATGCAAGTCACCTGCGTGACCACTGGGTGGCACGCAAGTATACTTGCGCAACCTTGGTAGAACTTGCGTGACCCAAGTTCAAATGAATCTTTGTTCATGCCTTCGTCAATTTTTGATGTTTCTTCAAAGGATGAATCACTTTGTGATCAAGGTATTTCCCTTTTCATTCATTTAGACTTTGTGACGGAATGGAGCATCAATAATGATATAGGGGAGGATGTGGTCATTCTAGGAATCACTACTTTAATCACTCCTTCTCTAGAACTAGATACATGGCCCAAACTCAAGGGGGGAGATATCCAGTTAGATCAATAGGAACAATGAGGTTTTTCCATACATGTAATGTCTTTCTTAATACCATCATCCTGGAATATCAGCTAGAGGATACATTATCTCTTGATCAACCTCAGCGCATAGGTAGACCTTGCCAGTATAATCCACCATGAGTAGAAGAACCTTCTGCTCATATTCTGAGGGATGGTCCATCTACATCAAGAACATTGACCCCCCCCCCCAATGTTTGTATGAAATAATATACACATACTAGGAAGTGTATACATTTGGATCAAAAGTATAATTTTATGAAGAAACTATCTTTGGTACTATCTATGTTGTCGATTTTGGAATTCCTTAGTATACTAAATTTTTTTCAGAAAGTACTTATTGAAGCCTTGTTCATCACTTGGGACTTTTAAGTTGAGGTTGAGAATACTATATCATGTAGATAATTATCCTGTAGAATTTCACACATTCATATATATCATATGTTAGGAAGAGAAATCCATCATATAGGGACACATCAAACCCTTGTATATATCTATCTAGATAAATGGTGTTGATATCCAATGAACCTTCGTTGACAATGGATCATGAGTAAACCTATTCCAATATGAATGATTGGTCAACTAGGTGTTAATGAATCTCATATTCCCCTCTAACCTAATATTATAGGTTAATGACAAGAATTATAAAAACCCTCACAGTGAAATCAAACTCGGTTCTCAGTTTGGGGATCTTGTGTGAAATTCAGAATTCATGGTTGTTCGGAAAGAGACGGCCTTTAATGACTTATTGGGAAGACCTTGGCTACATCAATTTGTGGCCATTACCTCAACATATCACCAATTCATAAAATATTTCATCAATGGATAAATTTTTACATTATATGGTGACAAATTTCCAATCAAAACCAGTGATTCGCATTATATTGACATAGGATTCAACCATAAGGAAGGAAAACAATCCATGGATGGTATTGTCACTCATATCAGTTCCCCAATTGGTTTGGAGATGATTCTAGCCAATACCTTCAAAAATCATGGTACATAGTACATTCTCCCAATCAATTAAATCAATGAGATGGGTCCAAATGAAACCACACATTCAGAAGATTCAGTAATGTCAATTGTAAAAACTGTGCCTGATAGCATTCGAGAAGATTTCATCACTCCAAGAAATAATAAAATCCTAGATGAAAATATATTCATCCTATCTCCTATGCTCTATTAATGCCTAATTTCATTATAAGGGAAGGAATAAATTTCTATTCCAATAGGAGTACATGAAGAGGATCATTCTCAGTCCCTCGTTTCCCCTTCAGAGCTTCAAAAAGGCCTCACATAATTAATTGATTCAGAAATTGTTTCTCTATATATTAGATGTCTAAACAGTGATTCCTCTCCTCCATCCAAGGAATTTTTTTCTTCTTCTACATCTCATGATGGATAGAAGGGGTAATTCATGAGGAATAGGAATAATAAAAATACCTTAGGGATGCACCTCATGCGTTTGAGGAAGGCATCTCTACCACTGTTGATGAGGTCAAGGAGATAAATCTTGGTAAATAAAGAAGATCCATAACCCACATAGATTAGTGCATCCATGAATCCTGAGGAATATTAAGTGTATAATTCCTTCCTAAAACAAAAACGTTACATGATTTATGATAATTACATTTAAATTTTAGGCCTTGACCCCTAAGTGTCTACCCATCACATGGGTTTTCTATAATACCATTATTCATACAAGAAGGAACCCAGAAGGACATACCCAACTCATGCCTCTAAAAATTAGGCTAAAGTGGTCAAACATATCAAGGATGACTTCATAAAAGTGGTACAATATCCAGAATTTCTAGCCAACAATATTCCTATGATGAAGAAAAATTTTCAAATAATAGTCTTCATCGTCTTCATAGATCTCAACCAGCGATGTTTGAAGAATTAAATCCCAATTCAAATCATATAACTCCTAATTGATGATATAGAAACTTTTCAAGACCTCTCCCTCATGGATGGATATTCAAGGTACAACCAGATATATATGGTTCCATAATATGAAGAAGTTATAGCCATTAGATCCACCCATAGAGTATTTTTATATCGGGTAATTCCCTTAATCTTGAAGAAAATTAATTCCACATACCAACATGTCATGCATCACATCTTTAAAACCTTTATTGGGAAGTTTTATGAGTGTTATACTGATTAGATGGTGGTTAAATCCTGACACTGTTACAAAAAATATTTGACCTAGAGTCCATCTTCAGCAAGCTATGACAGAAAAGCCTGAAGATGAACCCCTTAAATTGTTCTTTTAGGGTAACATTAGGACGATTTCTCATATTTTGTGTAAACCATCGTGAAATAAAAGGATTCCAAAAGAATGAAAGGTCATAGTTAGTATGTAACCTCATTTAAACCTCAAATAGTTGAGAGGAATTGAATGAAATTTTCCCTATACATGGTGCTTCATAGACAAACTTGCATGAAATGTCATACTCTTCACCAGACTAATGATAAAGTGGGTCACATATCAATGGACTAGAAACTTCCCAAAGACATTTGAAACCCTTATGAAATAACACTCTAATGCATTGGTATTAATTCAACCTATTGAAGTAAATCCAATCATCCTATATGTTACATCCTTAGAGTGATCTCTAGGTGCATTCATTTCACAAAAGAATGATGTTGGGATTGAAAAAAATATTTATTACCTCTGTTGAACTGATATTTTCTAACACTCATTATCTATATATCGAGAAGATCTATCTGGAACTAATCTTTGTGGTGTAAAAACTGAGGCACAACCTACAACACCAAAAGTACCAAATGGTCTCTTGAGATAACTTGCTCAAATATAATCTCTAATACCCTATGTTGATAGGACCTTTGGAATCATTGGTGGTTATCCCTTAGTAGTATTATTTAAAATTTTATCCTCAGAAAGCTATCAAAGGATAGGCCATTGAATATTTCTTGGAAGAACACCCATCTTCAGAAGCAATGTCATTAAATAAGGAACTAAATGATTAAGAGGTATTTTATATTAAAGGTGGCCCACAAACATGGGAAATTTATTTTGATGTCACATCTAGGATCCCAACAGGAGAAGAGAATAGAAGATAATAAAATCAAAAAATTTGGGATAGGGATTTTTTCCATTTTGTCAATGAAGGTAGTTTTACCTTACTCTATCATTCTGCCAGAAGGATATACCAATAATGAGGTAGAATATTAGTCCCTTATTTTGGGCTTGGAATAGGAAATCCAAATACTGATGGACCAACTGGAGGTTAGAGGTGATTCATATTTGGTAATCAAAATGATCAACTAGGATTACAACATTATAAATGTAGAGTTTTCCCCCTGCTTGATTGTGTATAAGGGTTAATGGTAGATTTTACCTCAAAAACAACATTTAATCATGTCATGTGATCATATAATTCCCATGATGATTCATTAGTGAATTATGATACAAATCTAGAAGATTCAAATTGGAATAAAATAATCATCAACATTACCATTGCTGAATGGTCTCAACTTTTATTCAAGTCAAAATGCATGGGATCAACGACACGAACACTATCCCTAATCCATATGGTTCTACCACAGGATGGATGATTTTCATCTTTTAATACATCTAAAATTAATTACTTCCATTAAATAGATCTAGGAAGGAGATAATCTAGTGGCAGGCAATCAACTTCACTCATTTTGATAACCCAAATCACTAGAAAGTTCTCTATAAATGTGGATTTGAGGGATTCCTTCTCAATTGTATCAAACGAAAAGTGACCATGGCTATTATGGTATAATTACATGAAAGATAATGTGTTGAACACTACTTATGATATATCATTTATGATCAAATTCAAATACATGGATACTTGGCATTCATTGATGCAGGATTGCACAAAATACACCAACAAATGTCATTCTTCCTAGGTTCATGCCAAATTCATCCATAAACCATGATAGTTTGTACATACAACTAAATACTCATAGAAATTTTCTATATAGGTAATGGATATTAGGGGGACATACCATCCACCTATGGCAAAGAAATTAAATAAATGTTAACAACTACTGATTTCTTCTTCAAATGGGCTTAGGTGATACCCCTCAAAAAAGTCAGGGTCAAAAAAATTGTTGGCTTCATAAAATCAATAATATGATACTAGATTTGGTGTCCCTCATATAATATTTATGGGAAATGCACCAATTTATTCTCTACTGAAGTGGGAATGCAAAAACAAGAGTACAGTATCAAATCCAACAATTCATCCCACTATCATGTAGTGACTAATGGAAAGATAGAGGCCTTCAAAAATATTTATATGGTCCTAAGAAATTATTTTCCTTATTATACAACAATAACCCCCAGTTTTATTTCAATAAAACATCCCAAAAATAAATTTTTTCAATCAATTCTAACTTCATCCTTAGTAGAGACCTCATATATTCTGAGGAATCATCTTTTAGATTCGGAAACCATAGTTCCCCATTGGGTATCAAAAGAATATCAAAACATTTTAATCCCACAATAATATTTTGGTTCACCATTTCAAATAATTAGTTCAAAGATGTTAGACTTAAAACACCAGCCTCACATGTTCATCTTTAATGACTTTAAACTACCCAAAAAAGAGACATAGTACTCACAAGATTAAAAACCATCAAACGGAACTCTCGAATCCCTTCATGTCTTAGCCCACTAAACTGAAACTCCATGTGATTTAGGATAAAATAAATAAAAAAAAAGAAAAAATGAACAAAAAATTTTATGATGAAAACATGAAAATCGTGGTTTATGAAAAATCCAAACCTGATCCGCTAAGTCTCCATTATATCAGACATAAGAAAAAATTGTGGTGCTAGAAAAAAAATGAGAAGATTGCATGTTTGTTTATATAACCTTAGAAAAATTTGAACTACACTCACTTAGACCCATGGATTAGTATATAATTAGAGCACTCGTTAATCGAGGTCATTTTAATTATAAAATAAATAAATTCAATCAAATGAGTAATTTTTCAGTATTGTATTACAAGTATGATAAGGATGGGAATATAGGAACTAGTGAGAAGAAAAAATACTTTTCATTTAATTTAATTTATATTTCATAATATAGGTTAACAACCACATGATAGATCCTCTCTTAAAAATTTATATTTTATCCTCAATATATGATTTGGAAAGTAATATTGTACCCTAATTAATCTCCACATTTTTTCAAAGCTCTGACCTTTATTCAATAATAGACTTCATATCTTTATTGAGCTTCTCCTACTTTGAACCAACAATTTCTCTTTTTCATGTTATATCCCATTCCAAGGAGTGGTAGAGATGAACATCCTCTTCCCTTGAGGAATTTAATTCCTTATTGGGGATCATTATTTGAAGAGACTTCTCATAGATGTGGTCTTGGTACTCCTCCAACTTTTTATAGTGGCTAGCCCCATCATGGACTATGTAATTTATGTGTTCCTCAAATTTTCCATCCATATGCACCTAGTAATTCTATGACCTTCACTCCTCTTACCTTTGTGGGATGGTTTCCATCACCACGTCATGGATATCATGATATTTAAATCTATAATATCCCAATATGGCATGATTTAATAGGAATCATTAGAGTCATGATGGATTTTCATTAAGAAGATTATCCATGATTATCTTCTAGATATCCCTCCAGACCAAAATTCTCAGAGGATAGAAATCCTCTGGAGCATCCAAATCATATTTAGAGCCACTCTCACAGGTAGAGACATAATATAGAATAAGTGAGCTCAGCGAGTCACCTTGTTCCCATCCCTATAAAATATCCTCAACTCCACAAATCAATGTTGGTGGAACTGGAATAGATTCCCCTAAACCAGGCCCTTCACAAAAGATCCTCAACTAGATCTAAATCAACACATCACTGTCTCTCATGGGGTTGTACCTTTGGAAAATCATCTTCTGACTTTTATGAAATGGAAGAATAACTTATCTAAGTCTAATAGCTATGCAGTGAGAGTGAAAATCACAATCCCCAAATGAGAGGAAAATAAAAAAGTGACCAACTATATTAATATATTTAATTGTCCTATGTCAGGTACCTGTGCATAGGAACTGCACAGCGGACATACGCACCCGGCATGGGCTTCCGACCTACACACCGAACCACCATTGACGACATGTACCGAAGACCTTCACGATTCACCGAAACTTGCTCCACAATAATTTCCCTCTCCTACCGTGGGACTATATACTACTCTTTCGATCAGATCCAATCGTGTGGGGTGATTTTTTTAAATCTCTTTTTTAAGAGGTATTCATAGAAAAACAAAATAACATTAACTAGGTTAATGCTATAAAGAGTCCTAAGGAGAATCTAGGGTCTTTAACTAGCCAAACATTGCATGGAAACTCGTGCACGTTAGAAGTCCCTTACATCCCCATGTGTGGCCCCATGGGGATAGGAAAACTCTACACAATACATGTATTCTAAGAACCATATCTCGTGACCTACATGGGAAAACTCCTTTGACTAGAGTTTCCTGTTTTTCTATAAATTGGACCCTTGGTATCTTCATTTGAACCAATGAAAAATAGAAAGAATCCACAATGCTCTTTCCGCACAACCCCTTCACCCAGGACCCCATAAATTATCTACATAGTTCTACAAAAATAAATAAAATATTGAATTAAAGGGGAAAATGGAGATCAATTTACCTATAGAGTCTAAAATACAAGACACCTGCCTGAGGAACCTTCCTCCCCTAAGTGATGAACCACCTGCTTGAGGCCCCTCCCCGTAATAAGGGACCTATGTCAGATCCATCTAAGGATACTAAAAGAGACCAAAGGTACCTAGGATAATGCCTCTCAAAAGTTTTTTTCCCAGGTGATCCATTTCATGAGGCATATTCAGCTCGTGCATGCATATCTCTCCAAAACTAACCTATTAATGTTCCCCACAAATCTAGCACAAGGAACATCTTCCCTCTAAGACAAAATCTGCACGATCCTTCCTTCGACCCATCTGTCAATTAACCAATGTAAAGACCATATCCCTCTAGACCCCTCACCCAAGGGGGGATAATTAAAAACTTCCACCAAAGCCTTTGGAATTTAAATTGGTTATGGAACACTAGTGTGTCACCAATTTGGATGTTTATTCCTATAGTCAGAGGATTCGTGTACATGTGCTACCATACAATTGGGATTCTCAGGGTGTGTGCGGATTTGAATTCCCAAGTTCATTAGGACCCTGACCCTGGGAAAAGTGTTGGGATATTTCTAATCATGGTAATTATGGTTAGGACAATGTACTACCCTTATCATCTATAAGACCTGGTTCCTCTAGTTATAAACAGGGAGGGTGAGGACGGTGCTTGAATTTCCTTTTGACATTGAATTACATCCTACTCCCCTACAATGATAATAACCTCTTGGAATCCCTCCTAGTGTAATCCCAAGACATTTCTTGAATAATTTACACCCATAATCTTCCTCAACCCCTTGGATACTAGGTCAGATAAGGGATGAGTTCTAGAGTCATCCCCTGTCTCTCTCTCGTACCATCAAACTCTTCCACTAACATTGGATGAGAAGTGTGTGTTTTTCAAGATCATCTGCTTCTCCATGTCCATCACATTCAGGCTTGAATCATCTTGACTCGTGTGGACATAGAGGATATCCACGATAAAAACATCCACACCACAAGATGAATGTTTTTTTAGGGGATGATTATTTGAATCTTCCTCTTTCCTTCCATCCAAGTTATTCCATATGTGTGGTTCCTCAAGTCCATATATGCAAACTCAGGGAAAAGCGAGTTGTATGGTTTCCCATATCCTTCATTTCATCTTGTTTTTCGCATCGATCAAGAGTATCATGGTCTTAGAGGATGATGATGGTCATGATATCCGCATGATATCAAGCCTTTTAGGAATCATTCCAAGGGTAATCCCCAAAACAATTATGGAATCCTACTAGGTATAATCTCCAATAATTCATAAATCCTAATCCTTAGGAGTAATCACAAATATAAAATAATCATTGGGAATTCTTCTTAGGAGTATTCCCCATCCATAACCACCATTCACTAGGAAATCCTATTTATTAGTGAGCCCCAACTTAATCGCCTAAATAGACTATACTTCCCTACGATACAAAACTTTTAGGGCCCCCATAGGCATGGGTCCTCACCAGGGAACTATGTGGTAATTAATTCCTATCAAAAAAGGATACATAGGAAGCCTCCATAAGGTTCAAACCCAACATCCCAAATTTTCCATTCCCTCTCTATAGGGTAAATTCCCAATAGGGCCTAATTTAACCTAGAAATTCATACCCCTTTCATGTTCTCTAAGATACTTTGGCATATTTTTCACACCAAACATTGACTGGAACCTTACACCTCAATGTCTTTACTGTATGATGCTAAAATACATGGTTTGGTCCTTTTAAGAAAACCAAAAAGGGTATGTTGTTCCCCATTAAGTGGAACTGAACTACAGGGGTTCTGATTCCTTTCACGAGGATATATAGGAAACCCATCATATGGGTTTGATCCAAACGTCAAAATGACTCTCATCTCCCTGGATAAAAATACACTCAAGAGCAACCCATTGTGTGGTTCAAAAACTAACACCATCGTAATAATGACCAATGTATCTCAAATTTGTACATAAAAGGATACCATTAATGGAGGACCACTGATACATATAGATGTCTCTATTTATGAATATCCTCGGATACATACAAATGATTCTATGTTCCATATATTCTAATAATTTACTGATAATTAAATGGTGACCCACACCATATATGGGAATTAATGAAGGATTAATGAACATATCTAAAATATATAAGAGATTCCCATACATGGAAATAATTTCCCCCAAAAGGGTGTGATGAGACAGACCTCTCATCCACTCAACCAATGTGATTTTTAAGCATCGTTGGCCAAATCTCCCTACATGTTCTTGCCTTTGGAAACTAGGTCCCCATAGATAAAGAACCATTGAGTGTTTCTAGTTCCACAAAAAAACCCAATGGAAACAATTAGGGAACAGTGAACCTAGCATGAATGATTTCACAAGACTCAAACCCACACCATCAATTATCAGACAAACCATAAATCTCTGAGCGGATTAATGAAACCCCAAAAAATCCTAACCCCACCCAATATTAAAACTCCTAAAACCTCAAAAAATCCTAGAACCCCTAAAACCACAAAAACCACAAAAAAAACTCTACAAACCCTAAAACCCCTAAAATAAAAAAACTCTAAAACACCACCAAAAAACCCGATACCCCCCAAACCCTATACCCCCAAAAATATAAAAAAATTCTATAAAAAATGCCAAAAATACCTAAAACTAAAAATTCAAAACCCCATAAAAGACATTAAAATACTTAAACCCAAAAAATACCATAAAAACAACAAAGTACATTAAAATTACCTAAAACACCTCAAATCAACATAAAACCCATAAAACCCTAAAAACTCTATAAAGCCTAAAAATATGAAAACACATAAATATACCTTTAGAAATTATTAGAAATCATTAAACCCCTAACAAATCCTAAAAACCAATGAAATATGTAGCAACCTAAAAACCTAAAAACACTAAAAACCCCAAATAAATCGCAAAAACCCGTGAGAATCATAAAATCACTAGAAAACATAAATAAAATAGTAACCCCAACCAAAAAATCTCTAAAACCATAAAACAACATAAAAACCTAAAAATATAAAAAAACTAAAAACCCTGAAGACCCTAAAACCCTAAAAAACACAAAAAAAACCCTATAACCATTAAAAACCCTTAGAACCCAAAAAACACTAAAACCTAAAAAATCCCCCTTAAAACCCAAATACCCTTGAAACATTGTAAAAAACATTAAAACACCAACAATAACCTTTTAAAAATCAAAATAACTGAAAATCACCAAACTCCTAGAAACTCTTAAACCCCCTAAAACCCATTAAAACATTATAAACCATAAAAAGAAGAATAAAAACCCACTACACCCTAAAAAACCCTAAACCATATACCACACCATAAACCCTACACCCTATACCTGATACCCTACACCCTAAAACAAATACCCATTAGCCTAAACCATAAACCCTACACACTAAACCCTATATCCTACACCCTAAACCGTAAACCCTAAATCCAAATCCATGTAGCCTACACCCTAAACCCAATACTATACACCCTAAACCCTACACCCTAACCTTATACACATCACCAAAGAACCTATGTCCTACACCCTAAACCCTACACCCTACACCCTACACCCTATACTATGCACTCCAAACCCTATACCCTACACCAAATACCCCATACCCTAAACCCTATACCCTGAACCATATATTATACACACTATATCCTACACCATAAAGCCAATACCCTAAAACCTAAACTGTAAACCTCAAACCCAATACCCTACACCCAACACATTAAAATCAATACCCTACACAAAAACCCTATATCCTACACACTAAACCCTTCACCCTACACCCTAAACAATATACTCTACACCCGACACACTAAACCCAACACCTATACCCTATACCCAACACCCTATACCCTATAACCTACACCCTAACCCCTAAAACATACACCATAAAATATATACCCTACACATTACACAATAAACCCTATACCATAAACTACAAACCCTACACCCAAAACCCTAATCCCAACACACTGATCATTATACCCTTCCCACTAATCCTTAAACCATGCACCCAAAATTCTATACCATACTCACAAACCCCTAAACCCTACACCTTAAACCCTATTCCCCCACCTTAAACCCTAAACTATACACCCTAAACCATACACCCTAAACCCCATACCCTATAACGTAAACCCTAAAACCTACACCTTAAACTCTATACCCTTCACGTTAAACCATATACCCCAATCCCTATACCCTAAACCCTACACATGTAACCCAATACCCTACACCCTAAACCATAACCCTACAACTTAAACCCAATACCCTACAACCTAAACTATAAAACCTTCATCCTAAACACTATACCGTACTGCATAAACCCTATACACTACACCCAAATCCATGTACCCTACACCCTACACCCAAAACCCTTCATCCTAAACCCTATACCCAATACCCTAAACCCTATGCCCTACACCCTAAACAATATACCCTAAAACCTATACCTTATACCATAAACCCTCAACACTAAAAACCCTAAAGAACAATAAAACGTCTAAAAATCCAAAAAGGAACTAAAAACAAAAAACCCAAAAACCCAACCCCCCCCCCCCCCCCAAAAAACCCCAAAATTCGAAAAACTCTTAAAACACAAAAACCCTTAAAACCCCAAAGATCACTAAAAAACCAAAAACCCATAAAAAAACAATAGAAACATAAATCACTAAAAACTCCTAAAAACTATAGAAATATCTAAAATCCTAAAAAATCCTAAAAAACCGAAAACCCTAAAAATTCATAAAATCCCTAAAAACACTAAGAATACCCTCAAAACACCTAAAAGAATTAAAACCCCTGACACCCCAAAACCCACTAAAAACCATACAAACCGTATGGAACCCTAAAAACCCAAAAAAACTATTATGATCCTCAAACCAATAAAATCAACTTAAAACTGTAATAATCCGTAAAAACCTTGAAACCCCTAATAACCCTAAATAGCTTTAAAAACGTTAAAACCCTATAAAAATCCAAAAAAACCCCTCAAAACCAATACATACCATAAAAACCCTAAAATGACTAAAACCCCCCAAAAGTCCTTAAATACTAGAGGGTTCTAAAGTACTTAAAAGTCCCCAAACCCCATCTAAAAACTATAAAACCCCATAAAGGCCTAAAACCCTAAAAATCTACTAAAAACAATAAAACCCACTAAAACCCCTTAAAATACTAAACCCCCCTAAAATACCCTAAAAACCTAAAAACCCTATAAAAACCCTAAAACCGTTAAAAACACAATATGAACCTAAAAATATAAAGAATCCTAAATGATACTATAAACCCAAAAAACCCCCTAAAAGTTCATAAAATAACCTAAAGACCTAAAAAGACTCTTAAACTATAAAGGGGGCTATATATGACTAAATAACAAAAAATCTTAAAAGAACGTAAAAACCTAAAATACATGAAGGACTATAAAATCCCAAAAAAAACATGAAAGACCCTAAAAACCCCTCAAAACCCTAAAAACCATAAAAACGTAATGGACCCCAAAAAACTCCAAAACCCCTCAAGGACCCAAAATACCATAAACCCCATAAAGGACCCTAAAAATGATAAAAAAGCCTAAAAGACATTAAAACTCCTAAAAATAGTCTAAAACACAAAAGAAAATCGTAAAAACCCTAAAGCCCCTAAAACCATAAAAGACACCAAAAATATTAAATGTTCCTAAGACCCACTAAATACCCTAAACCCATAAAATAATCCTAAATGAAAGTAGAAAAAAATTAAAATATTAAAATTTTCTAAAGACCATAAAAAATATAAACCCTAAAACCACGTAAAAACTCAAAAAGACCCAAAATAGATCTAAAAACCCTAAAACCCCTAAAACCACTAAAAATTCCTTAAATCTTATAAAACCCATGAAAACAAAAAAATAAAAACCCTAAAATACCTAAAACCTAAAAAGCATTCAATGTCTAGAAAAACCCTAAAACCCTCTAAATGTACTAAAAACCCATAAAAACCCATAAAAACCTTAAAAAATACCCAAAAGTCCCAAAAATCCCCAAAAAACTCTGAAATAACTAAAAACCCTAAAGGAACCTACAAACCCCTAAAGGACCCTCAAAATCCTATTAGATCCTAAGGATCCCTAAACAAACTATAAACCGAAATACACCCTTAAATTCCCAAAAAACAAAGAATAACCATAAAAACCCTAAAAGACTCGAAAACCCCCCAAAACCATAATAAACTATAAAATCCCTAAAAACCATAAATTATCCTAGAAATCCTAAAATTCCAAAAAAAAACCAAAAATATCCAAAGACCATTAAAAACAAGAAAACAACCTAAAACCCTATAAAAACCATATAACCCTAAAACACACTAAAAACCCAAAACAACCCCAAAAAACCTTCAAAACTGTAAATCCATAAAGACCAATTGAAACCACGAGAAACATAAAAAACTAAAAACTCAAAAAAAACTTAAAATAAAAAAAATCCAAAAACCCTAAACCCCAATATAAAACCCTAAACTCCGTACATGATCCCTAAAAATAATAGAACCCATAAAACCAATAAAATTTTTTATAAAACCTTAAAACACTAAAACCCCTAATGTACATTAAAATCCCATTGAATTCCGAAAACAAACCCCCCCTCAATGACACTAAAAACCACTAAACCGCCTAAAACCTCTAAAAACACATAAAAACCCTAAAATCGTAAAATATATAAAAAACACAAAAAACAATAAAAACCATACAACTCTAAAAACTCACGTAAAATTCCTTAAAACCCTAAAAACCCACTAAATAACATTGAAACACCAAGGACCCTTAAAATCATAAAATACCCTTAAAAACCCTAAATAACACAAAAAAACCTTAAAACCATAAAATCCCCCAAAAATAATAAGAAATACCCAAAAACTGCAAAAATGAAGAACACTAAAAACCACAAAAAATACCCTAAAAACCCTTAAAAACCTTAAACACCAAAAAACATAAAAATCCTAAAAAACCAAATACCTCATTAAACCAAAAATATCCTCAAAACATCGAAAAACCTAAAAACCATATAATATCCCTAAAACCCTTAAAAATACCTAAAAACATAAAAACCATGAAAAACACCCAAAACCCTAAAAATACATAAAAAACCATATAGAAATTTAAAAACCCAAAGGATAAAAAAATAAATCCTAAAACCCTTAAAACCTTGCAAAACCCTAAATACCCCAAGAACACCCAAAAGCCCTAAAACCCCTAAAAATGCTAAAAACCCGTAAAAATCCAAAAAACCATAAAAATATCTAAAAACATTAGAAACCATAAAAACAATAAAGTCCCTAAAAACCCTGAATCCCAAAAAACCTTCAAACCCTAAAATTGTAAGAAAAACCCCCAAACAATCAAAAAATACCCCATATACCCAAATACCCCAAAAAACCCATAAAACACTAAATGATCCAAAAAAACAAAAATAACCCCAAAAATAATGAAAACACATATAAAAAACCTAAAACACCCTAAAATCCCTTCAACTCCCTAAAAACCTAAAAAACCTAAAATTCCTAAAAAATAAAAGACTCAAAAAAAACCATAAAACCAAAAGAAAACCCTAAAATCCTAAAATATTCCAAGAACCCTAAAATCCTAAATTAATCCAAAAACCCTAAAAACACTAAAAACTGTTCAAATCATAAAAAAATCCTAAAAACCCATAAAATAACTGTAAAACCATTAAAACCACATTAAAAACCATGAACACAAATAAAATCCCCTAAAACCATAAAACCCCTAAAATCCCAAATGCCCTAAAATTCTTCCAATAGCCGTAGAATCCCCATAAAAACTTAAAAATACCAAAAAATACATAAATCACTAAAAACCCTAAAATACATTAAACCTTAAAAACCTAAAAACACTAAAACCCTAAAATCCCAAAACCCCAAAAAAACACTAAAAATCCTAAAAAACATAAAAAAAACAAAAGTACCCAAAAACAATTAAAAAAGAATCCTAAACCCCTTTATAACCCATAAATCCATCAACCCTTAAAAATAATAAAAATTATTGAAACACTAAAAATGAAAACAAACCTTAAAACCCCTAAAACCCAATAAAATACCTGAAACCCTAAAAACCTACAAAAACTTGAAAAAACACTAAAACCCCTAAAAATTTAAAATCTATAAGCACCATAACAACTCTTAAAATTCATAAAACCCTAAGGAACCCTAAAACCACATAAAATACCCTATAACCTTCAACGAACCTAAAAGACCACAAAAACACAAAAACACCCTAAAGACCCCAACACACACTAAAAATCTTTAAAACTCACAAAAATCCCTAAAATAATCCAAAATAACTTCAAAACCCATAAACCCTAAAAAACTACTAAAAAAATACATAAAAAACTAAAAACCCTATAAACCATAAAAACACTTAAAATACCTAAAAACCAAAAAACATTAAAAACCCTAAAAACATAAAAACCCATCAAAATGCCCTAAAACCCCTAAAAATTCCAAAATTTCATAAAACCCCTAAAACTTCCTATATATCCATTTAAACCAATAAAACCCCAAAACCCTAAAAACCATGGAAAACCTAAAACCCTAAAAGATGAGAAAATATCCTTGAAATCTAAAAAACCATAAAACCCCAAAAATACACTAAAACCCCAAAGGACATAAAACTCCCAAAAAACCCAAAAAACATTAAAGATCATAAATCCCTAAAAGACCGAAAAACCCTAAAAAAAGACAATTAAAAACCTTAAAAACCATAATACCCTAAAAATTCAAAAACCCCTAAAAACATTAAAACCCCAAAAAAACCTTACGAACCCCTAAAACCCCCAAGAAATCAATAAAATTATTTAAAACCCTTATGAAAACATAAAAAACTACAAACACCCCAAAACCCTAAAAACCTTAAGAGCTATTAAAAATATATAATATGTCCTAAAAACCCTAAAATACCCAAAAACCCTAAAAACTCTTAAAAAGACATAAAATATTAAAATTCTCAAAAACCCTAAAAACCATGAAAATCCCTAAAAACACAAAAACCCCTAAAAGAATCATAGGGAATCCAAAATCATAAAAGATACCTAAAATCCCTAAAAGGTATCTAGAACCCATAAAATAGTCGACCCCCCCCCCCTAAAATGAAAAAACCAAAAAACCCAAAAAAATCCAAAAAAACAACCCTATAACCCAATAAGAACCATAAAAACCCCTAAATCAAAAAACCATAAAATTCTTAAAACATAAAAAATCATCTAAAATACACTAAACAACCATAAACCCATTTTAAAACCCTATAACCCATAAAATACTAAAAAACCTAAAAACCCTAACTGACCCTAAAACCCCTAAAAATTCATAAATTAACTCAAAGCCATTAGACGACCTAAAAATCCTAAAACCCCCCAAAAAATATAAAAACCCTATTAAAGCACTAAAAATCCTTTAAAACCCTAAAGATTTTAAAACACCATGAAACCCATACCCCCCCCACCATAAAAACCTCCAAAACCAATATAACATCTCTAAACCCCATAAAATCAAAAAAAAATCCTAAAAAATTAAAACTATAAAAACCCCCAAAACGCCCTAAACCCTCTCAAACCGATGAAATCTCCCTAAAACACTGAAAACCCAAAAATTTCCTAAAAACACTAAAACTCCTAAAACCCATGAAAACATAAAAATACATAATAACCCTAACCCCCTGAAACCCCATGAAAACTGTAAAAACTAAAAAACCATAAAAACTCTAAAACACCAAAAAAAACTATAAACCATAAACCCCAAAAAACTTTAAACATAAAAGACCCTAAAACCTTTAAAACCCGTATAAAACCCCAAAAGTCACTAAAAATAATTAAACATCATAAAACCCCTAAAAATCCTAAAACCCCTAAAACCAAAAAAACACCTAAAAAAAATAAAATGCCTTAAATCCCTTAGAAACCATAAAGACCCCTAAAACCCCATAAAAACAATAAAACTCCAAAAACCTATAAACCCCATAAAAGACCATAAAACAACCTAAAAACTCAAAAAATCAACAAAAATGATCCTAAACCTCTTTATAAATTTATTAAACCCGAAAACACAAAAAACCCTAAAAACCATAATAACCGAATAATCTAAAATGGCCAAAAAATCATAAAAACCCCAACCCCCCATCCCTTGAAAACCCAAACCCAAAAACCCATTAAAACCTTAAAACACTAAAACCGATAAATATACTAGAAGACCCCTAAAGAATAAAAAATCCCTTAAAAAAATACTATACCCCCTAAAGGACCCTAAAAATAATATGAACCCCTAAAACCAAAAAAACCCCTAAACCCTTGAAAACCATTTGACATCCCCTAGAACCCCTTAAAACCCATAAATGACCCTAAAACCAATGAACCACCAAATTTAACCAAATAGACCCCATAAAAACCATAAAGAACCAATAATATCCTAGAAACACAAAAAAATGTAAAAGAACCTAAAAACCCTAAACACGCCTAAAACAACAGAAAACCTTAAAATCCCTAAAGGCACTAAAAAATTTAAAACATCCTAAAATACCCTAAAACACCATAAATAAGCCAAAAAGACTCTAAAAAACAAAATGAACCCAAAAATAGTAAAAAATCCTAACTGAATATGATAATCCCTAAAAACCCTAAAGTAACTTAAAACCACTAAAAACTCCTTAAGGACCTGAAAACAACTAAAAATCGTAAAGGATCCTAAAACCCCCTAAAACACCTAAAGGGCCCTAAAATCCTTTAAAGCCCATAAAAAATCAATAAACCCAACAAAAACCTTAAAAACCGACCAAAACCCTTAAAACCAACTAAAAACCATAAAACCCAAAAAAAACATTAAAGCATCCTAAATACCATAAAAACCTTAAAAGTCCCAAAAAAACTCCAAAACCCTAAAACACCCTATAAACCCTAAAATACCTTGAAAGACTGAAAAAATCCCAAAACCCTAAAAACATAGAAATCTTTAAAAGACACAAAATATCCTAAAATTTTGTAAAAATCACTAAAACCCATAAAACTATAAAAGTACATAAAACCCTTAAGATTCCCAAAAACATTAAAAAAACTAACAACCTATAGAAGTCATAAAATCCATAAAACACTAAATAACCCTAAAAACCCTGAATCCCTCAAAAAACCATGAAGAACAACATAAAACTAAACATCCTTTAAATATATAAAAACACTAAAAATACTTAAAACCCAAAAACTCCTCTGAGACCCTAAAATTCCTAAAACCATAAAAAAAACTAAAACCACTAAAATAGCCTAAAAACACTAAAACCCTAAAAAATAAATCCTATCAAATATAATACCCTTAAACCCCTAAAATAAATTTAAGAAACAATAAAAACCCCAAAACCATAATAACAATAAAACCCCTAAAAAATACTAAAAAACTAAAAACACCAAAACACCCTGAATAGCCTAAAAATACTAAAAATAATTAAACACACCAAAAAATCTATAAATTCCATAAAAGTAATAAAAAATAATAAAAAACACCTAAAATCATAAAAAATAAAAAAACATCATAAGAACCCATTAAACCCTAAAAAAACTTATAACTCATAAAAACACTAAAAGCTCATAAAAACCTTTAAAACCCCAAGAAAACTCAAAACCCTAAAAACCCCAAAAAGTCTAAAATTCACTAAAACCAGAAAACCCCCCAAAACCCCTAAACCCGTATAATTATAAAAACCTAAAACCCTAAAAACACTAAAACCCATTTAACCACTAAAACCCCTAAAACCAAAAAATCGAAAAAATACAAAAAAAACCATAAAAACACCAAAACACCCCTCAAATACACTAAAACCCCATAAAACCAAGAGAAAACCCCAAAACCTAAAAATTGCAAATTGACCTAAAATGTAAAAGAACCCTAAAACCCCTAAATAAACTCTACAGACTCTAAAATACCTTAAAAACCCTATAAAACCACTTAGAGATCATAAAAACCTTTTAAAACCCTAAAAACTATAAAAACTATAGAAATCCTAAAAGTACCATAAAACTGAAAAAAAACCCTAAAAACCCTAAAACTCCTAAATTCCATAAAAATCACAAAAACCCTAAACTCTCTATACTCACTAAAAAACCCTAAATTCCTAAATCCCCAAAAAAATTCCATCAAAAGATTGTAAAACCATAAAAAATATATCAACCCAATAATACCAATAATACACTAAAAAACCATAAATGCAGAGACCCAAGCTTGATGTACAAGGAAATTACATTACTTTTACAGAATACATAATACATGAAAATAACAAAATCTGAAATACAGTATTAGTTTAGTGTCTTTGGAAACTCGGAATATAATCTTCTAATCATGGTGAAAGATACTCAACATCTCAAATAAAGATCTTCCCCTTTTTGTTTTCCTACCTAAAACCATTATTTATATCCTGGGGAAAATAAAACATAAAAATGGTGATCTAAAATGACCAGTAAGTGTAAAATGGAGAATATAAAACAAACCATAAAAATTTGAACATAACAATAGGGACATAAAGTTTAAACATCAAAATATTGAGTGATGACATAAATATGGGTAGTTCATAAGGAATATATCATAATAGAACATTAACCATGATATAATAGGTTGGGTATAATTCATGTAATTGTGTAAAGACATTAATAACATTATATTATTTATATAGTATCCAAGGCATTGTTTCCAAGACCATCATAGTGGACGAAGTCCATTACTGAATCAGGTTTACTTGTTGTTCCAGCCCTGTATTACTGAACCAGATTTACTTGCCATTCCATCCATGTCTATCCCATGTGATATAAATCATTACCCAATACATTTTAGGGGGATATAGTTCCCACCAATCTCCTAATTAAACCATTGTTATTTGTTCTACAAATACAAAAATCATACAACATATCATAACCATGTAATAAAATGGGATTATTAAACATCATGCCATCATAACATAATCCATATAAGATAAAAAGACTTCATAAAATTAATTCCATAATAATATAATAAAATAAAAGTAATAATAGGGATATAAGCATAACCCTATATCATCTTAGATGGAAAATAATTTTGATAAAACACTAGAACTTAGTTTTGGAGGAAAATATCCTTTATTCTTCAAAAAAAATTCCTTTTCAAAATATGTCTTTAAATTTTAAAAGAAAACAAGTTAATTGAAAATAAACTTGAACAAATGTCAAGGAAGATTAATTTAAATAATTCTATATAAAATCATAAAAATCAGTTCATGCCGTACAAGTTAAAAAAAAATTCTACCAATACATTTATTGGAAAAGTCAAAAAGTACTTCATATGGTAAACAAAAGAAAGATTACTTCCATACCATGTACTAAAAGTAAACAAATGGGTAAAAATGACTTTAAAAATACATAGAAGAATGGTAAACATTTTATGAAAATATTTTTATAAAACATTGACATGGATGATGAATATATCCCTAGAAAATACTTATGTATAAACAATCTCGGATAAAAATGAGATTGAAAAATTATCTGTTACCTTAGGTATGATTTATTCTATATGTGTCCAAAACTTATATATAGGGGGATTAAAAATATCATTAACTTGTTATATAACCATAATGATATTTATTATATCATATATGATTCACTTATGACAATATATTACCCGTTCATTTTTCAATTCCATGTAAAATTAACGTTTTGGGTAATAATCGTTTCATTTATCATATGTGTTTTGATTTGTTTTTACTCATATGATTAAAAAAATCAGGATTTACATACTTACAGATTGTAAAACATGATTTATTTATATATTATATATTCAGTATATAAGTATATATAATAGATAAATAAATGAAATGGAAACCAAAATTCATGGAGATGGTAGGTTGTACGTACGCATGAATGATGTTTTCGTTTTCTTATTGAATTGGATGGAAGTAAGTGTAGGGTTTTGAAAATTCCGCAAGGGGGAAATCCGATTACGCCAACACTTGGAAAAGGACCGAACCGGTCCACGTACCGACTCCCAGGAACAGTACACAGATGGTTCGGAAAACCGCCCTCCCGTAGACGCTGTCGTTCACGAAATGGAGGTGGAGCACCTATGCAGTCGTGAACCTTGTCCCTCGTGAAACGAAGGTGGAAGCCATATGTGGCTGCGAACCCCGTCGTTCATGAAATGGAGGAGGAAGTCCCTACACGACTGTGAAGCAGGACAGATGTCAGACCGGTCCATCGCCGTGAGCTACCCACTCCTAGGATAGCTATCGTTCGTGGGATAGAAGCGGAGAGGTTGACAACCGCGGAGCAATTCCACGGATCTCGGTTCCAAAAATCGGTTCCAAAAATCCCCAGTTGATTGGGTCACCCGCGGGTGGGGATTCATTCATGGGATTCTATAGAAAGTTCCACGGGCCCATCAATACATCCTCCTTCATGACACGATAAATAGTCACCAAGTAGAACCAAAGAAGAGAGGAGAAAAGGACAGGTGAAAACCCGTGGGGAGACGTTGGAGAAATCGCTCCCAATGGTCCGCGACCATCCGTGGACCCCATATCGTTCGCGGATGCACTCTTCCATGGGGAGGAGAAACAAAACCGCAGACCAATGTCGTTCATTAAATGGAGGTGGTAATCCTCTACGGCCCGCTCCTCCATGGCCATACCTTAACGGCAAATTCCTCCGCGGACCAGCTTTGTTCGTGAAATGGAGGCGGGAATCCTCCTCGGCCGGCTCTTTCATGGCCAGATCCTTCGCAGACATCCTTCATCGCTGCCTACTCCCTCAAAGCCAGCTCCTCCGCGGACACCTTTCGCGGACTACCAACCCGCAAACCACATGCGGCCTAGTCCTTCGCGGCCAGCTCCTCATGGCTAGATCCTCTGCTGACAGCTCCTTCGCGGAAAGCTCCTTCGCGGACGCCCTCCACGGCCAGTCCATCATGGCCAGCTCTTACATGGCCCGCCCCATGCAAAAACCCCCATGCACTCACTGGTTCATACCGCGTGGGTGGCGTCCCCGCACCCCCGCTCAAGGTCAGTGCTGGGCTGCGCTCCCGGCCCTCCGAGCCGGTCCCTTCGCTACTGTCACTGACCCCTAGGAAAAATGGAGAGTCGCACTGTGTACTTTTCGGGTTGGGTCAACAGTATTTTACATTGCACCCTTGCGCCGCCCCAACATCCATCCTATACATGTCATGAGTCGAGCTACTCCTCATGAATTCCCTATAACCCCATTACCTATCTCCCATGGTAGGTTCATCAAGAAAGGGCCTCCCTTGTGTAAGTCCCACACCAACCATTGGTAGGTATCTCTTACCTAGTCGTCCTGACCACATGACATTAAACTGTATGGCTGTCGTCCTGTCCATATAACGTTAAACTATACAAAAACAGTCCTCTCTACATGACTATAAACTATAGCACACCCTTTTTTCCAAACATAGGATACCTTTTACTCCAAATAAGAGATGAATTATGCTCTAAGCATAAGATGCCTAATGCCATGATCACAGTGGCATAATTTCAAGAGTGTTGGAATCCATTCAAACATTCCATCACTCCACCCCACAGTTTGCATGCCCTTCATTCGGATCTCCATACTCTTTCAATTTTAAGGGGACCCCCTGATGGTTTGGCCTCATGCCGAATCGGCTCACCTACGGTCCTAGGCCAATGCCTCAGAAGACTTTGGACAACACTTCAAGATAAGTTCTGTGTTTCAAACATGGTCAGCAGTCGACCCTCATTTGTTTGTCCCCATTTCAGGCTAACGTGCTGTGAAAGCTATGTTTTGAACATGGTCAATAGTTATCCTCCATCTCCATGGCACCCTCATTGTGTTCCGAATGTCAGGAATGTAATTCACACTTTTCATCTCCTTTTTTTGACTGATTCCAACTCCCTTGGCGTTATCCTGCTTGTGCACTTGCGCATAGGCATTGGCCCCCATTATATTCCTCAACCCACCAATGGGCTGGGATTCCCTCATGACCATACATGAGGAAGACACCATGGGCATCAAACTAAGAGTAATCCCTGACCTTATGGGCCGCTCCATGCATAATCCCTTCTCCATTCCTCACGGACGCACCTTTCGCGACGTGATCATCTGGTCGTTGCTGACTCTTGTTTCTCACACTGAGCATGACTCACATGGGCTTAGAGTAAGCATCGACCATGACATCCTCTTATGGGACTCCTTAGAGTGTATTCCCCAATCCATCACTACTGGGCCTCCTGAGAGTGTAAGCCCCACTAAGTGAACTACGTGGACTTTGATCCATGTCAAGGAAAGGTACGTAGGAAGCCTCCATGAGGTTAAAGCCCACCACTCAGTCGTTTCTTCACACCGAGTTCCACCCTCGGCCAGCATGACGTTAAACTGTATACGCGAACTATGTGGACTTTGATCCCTATCTCCTATACAGGGTATGTAAGAAGCCTCCAAGAGGTCCAAGCCCAACAATCGGTCGATCCGACTATTCTTCACGTTGGTCCACCGCGCCACTTCCAGTACCGCCTCAAGCGAGTTCCGACCCTTCGGGTTCATTAATCCAACGAGATATGGTAAACCTTGGGCATAAATGATTCCGAACCCCTACGTCATGTTGACCATTTCCCACCAGGGTTAAATCTATGGATACTATGTTTGGGTATAAACCAAATATTCGTGAACATATGAATACGTCTTAAATCTATAAGAGAGTACCAAAACAAAAAATAATTCCCCCCCCCAAAAAAAGGGTGCGATGAGCCCTAATTCCCATCCTCTTGACCAATGTGAGTTCTTAAGTGTCGCTGGTCAGACCATCCAGCGAACGCCTGCCTTTGGAAAGTAGGTTCATCCATCATCGAATATGGAGCCGTTGGGCATTTCGCGACCGAAACCACAAAACAAAAAATTAAATGATATATATATACACACACATAAAAACAGTATAATTATTATGTAATATATATATTTATTATTTATTTTATATAATTTATAATTATTCTTTAATGGTTACCACGGATAATGAATCTCATCGCGTCGTGGAGATGGTAATCCATATGTACACACAAGTGATGATATCGTTCCCATAATTGTTGAATGGTATTAAAATAGATGGTTTATAATATCTCAGAATTTGTATAATGTTATAATAATCATATATAATTATTATTTCTACCATTATACCCATCCATGTAATGTGATGGTGAAAAACATATTACACCACGTTGTGGCGACAATAAGCATTACGTACACACGCGTAGTGATTTCATTTTTCATAGGTTGGATAGAATATGAAATAGGGTTATTTAATATTTATAATAACATATAATTATATTATTTATACAGATGTTATTAATTTATAATTCAAAAAATAATGTATAGGAAGTATAAGAAGAAAGAAAATTGAAAGTATCGATAGAAGAGATTACATCTTCCTCAACGTGCCTCCTTGGAATTTCGACATAGGGCACTAGAGTTGTTCTTTTGAGAGGACCAGCACATCCAGAATGTTACTAGGGAAGTTGATAAGAGTAATGGTCAGGGTTTGGCCGATCTTGAAGGATCAAAATTGAGAGAAGAGGAGAAGGAGGAGGTTCCCTTTTATAAGATATGATTGAGGCACTTGAGGAAACTCTCAAAAATATTAATTTATAATAAAATAAAACCTTACCCAAAATCCTCCAAAGAGTCCCTAATTTGAATATGATATGATATAGGTTTGTAATATCATGATCCAATAAATATTGGACAACATATTTTGTCAATTTAAACCAAAAATTTATAATAAACTCTTAGTTATTCTATTAAAGTTTAATTTTTGTAATAACATTCTAAATATTTAATGGTAATGAATATTTTCTTATGTGGTGTTAATTTACCATAAATGGAAAATTTATTCTACTTTAGACCTTATAATTATAAATTTTTAATTTTTAAATATTTTTATGATTTTTAAATAATTTAATAAAATGTTATGTTTTTAAAATATCAATAGGGTCAATGTTGACACTATTTATTTATAAGACTTTAAATAAAATTCACACAGATTATAAATTAAAAACAAAATATTAAATACACTTATAAAATGTCATATACAACTAGAATATTCATTAAAAACATTAATTAATTCATATTATATTTCTTTTATCATTTTTAAAATCATTTATTTGATATTTCTGTTAATAAAATAATTTCTACATCAATATTGTGTCATTATTAATGGTAATTATTAAACTCTAAAAATTATAAATAAATTTGTATGATGTGTGTAATTTGTTTATATTTCCATAGACTATATATGCTCTATTTTAGCTCTTATTTACCGATATATTAAAATTAAAACACTTATATAAAAAGTGATTGTGACACTTTTTCCATTTCATTAGTTTTTATTTCATTCATGTCATTTTCATAGGTAAGTGGCAATAAAGTGATTCCATTTCTAACAATTGATGATAAGGGTCCAATTTAATCACCCAATAGTATTTTTACATTTGTTAAGTTAATTTTATAATATTATTTTTTACCCATAATTACCTGATTCACATTTAACCATGGTAATAAAAATAATTACCAAAGTTACTATTCATAATTCCAAAAAATTAACGTATCCAATTAACATAATTTGTACCTAGTGATTAAAAATATGGAATCCATTTTTTAAAATTCAAAATGTAAAAGTTGGGGTAATTAATTTAAAAGTAATCACATTGTTGATAAAATGGGTTTTAAAAAGTTAAAACATTGGAAAAGATTGAATTTTTTTACCTATGACGTCAATGTAAAATTAATGTTAATGAAATAAATAATATTAAATGGTAAAAGTATATTATAGTTATACTTTAAAACCATTAAATATTGTAATTTAACCATATAAATTATCTTGATGAAAAAAGTTGTTTTTAAGTAAAATTTAGCGTATTTCTACTACTCATCAAAATATGAATGTTATCAGAAAAATATAAAAAAATTCTCCAAAATAAATTTTTATATCCTGATTCAAAATAAGATGTTTATTATATCAAATTGAACTTATAAATTTTTGAAAAAATTTATTTAAAATGGGTGGTCCATCAAAAGGCGGTAAAATTTCATTTTTTAAAAAATACTTCTTTTATCTAAAAATTTGATTTTTTTTTCTCATACCGTGTTCTATACAATGTGTATGAAGAATGATAATGTTATAAAATTAAAAATGTGGTTAATTATATTCATAAAATCTAGTTCATAATAATATTATAATAATATATTGTTTTTTTGTGAAACTCGGTATCGCGTACAATGCAAGCTATCAAGGAAGGTTGCTCTTGCATGTAACGCATGCCAAGTCAGTATTGCATGGAATGAAAGATTCTTTGGTATTGCATATATCATAATCAAAAACATAGATCATTGAACACAATCTATACTCAGTGTTGTGTTAAATTACTTTTTATCAAAAGAACTTGAAATTTTGTGAAACACAAGACAAGAATAATGTTGCATGTACTGCAAGATAATACAATGTTTCTTATAATGAAATCGAATATTGGTGTAGTGTAAAAGAAAATAAATCAAATAAATTAAAAATAAATTATCTCATAAAATCTTAGGGTGTTAAATTGTACCCCCCTTAAAATGAATTTTTCCAAAGAAATTCATTAGGGTTATAAATGGTTTTCTACTTGAAAGTTTCTTTCCTGGGAACCCACATCGTAAAAACGGATAGTAAGACATCAATTAAAAAAGGAAAGTTTGAAATGTAACAGTTAACCAAAGTAACTGATCACTAGGTTTCCATGTAAGAGAACATAGGTGGGAATGGAAAATGTGGATATAGAAGGGAAATCTAACCATCATGTTTTGATGGATAGTAATAGTGAATATGGATTGGAGAACGTTAACTACTAGAAATCCATAAATCTACGATGATTTAACGCACCATCTGATTCATCAGATAAGAGGGTACTAGGATAAAATTTTTGTTTTTCAAGATCATTTCCATAAAGTTGAATAATGTTTTCACAAGGAGAAAATCATACTTGATTTTAGTATAATTTCAACATTGTCCGGGCCTTGAACAATTTCCACTTCATCTCTTATTTGAAGAAATGAAGTTGAATTTGTCATTCTTGAAGTGTTAGTTGGTAATGAGATATAATGATTAGTCATTCCATTTGTCTCTGTCACAAAAAGGTTAGCACAAGTAATTTAAAATACATAAGTCCATATATGGTGACATTTATCATATATGGTTCCAAGAATTGACTTAAACTTCATCTATCATACCGATTAATAAAATAAAACTAATTTTTACTAAACAGGGACTTCTTGTAGGCTAGTGGTAAGCGATAAAGGCCTTTCGCACAGCAGTTGTGGGATCGATTCCCACAGCCTTATCTAACGTGACGGGTTGTCACCCATCCTGTGGGTTGTACTTTTTCAAAAACTATACTATTATCATATTACAAAAATAATATATATATACATATATAATAAAATTATTTCCTTAAAAAATATTATCTTATGTTCAAATTAATCCATTCCGACCTTTAGGCTTATCCAAAATACATTGGTCCAATCTCACAGTACACAGAAAACAATTTCCAGAAAGGTCATACAACAAGCATGTGAATACCATCTTTTATCCCCCATTTATCACAAGATATATCTTTTTGGTCACATTCCAAACATTTTAAGAAAACAATCATGAATTATCTTGAAATATGATAATAACATAAATCACCATAGTACCATAGTGACAACATGAATTCTATCAAAATTAACTCTTTCCATGCACCAAATATACCATAAATTATATATACTAAAACCATGATATCAATTTGTCATTTTATCAGTTATGAGCTCCTTAATAATATCAAACATATTATCTCCTTATACCATTATTTTTTTCTTATCATGTGTGTTCCAAAAATATCTTAATATCCATTCATGGTTATCGGTACCATTCAACATATACTTTCATGTACTTAAGAAAAAACAATCGTGTAACAATCCTTATATGTTTCTTTATTCCATTTTACCATTAAATTACTTATACAACATCACTATTGATAAACATGAAATCATTCCACTACCTTCCTAAACCAATGATCAAGCTTCCTCATTTTATTGCTCAACACCAATTTCATCTCCTATATCATTTGTAGTCTCTTCATCGTGATCAACATAAATACTACCCAAACGACCATGCTGATTATCTTCATGAGATTTTCCCTTAGGGAATAGATTTTCATAAGGCCCATACATTCCACAATTAAAGCATTTAACTATTGTTGATGTCTTTATAATACCATTATCCTTGTCCATTGTGTTAATGGAACCATTTCCTTCTCAATTAATTGATTTGTTTCCTTTTTTCCACACCCAAAGCATCTTCCAGTTCCTTTGAAACATTATCCTTTATGTCTCTTCCCACACTATTTACATGAGAAAAATTAAACTTTCTTTCCTCTATGATCACCATAAAACTCTATCATTTCTTTATTAGATGATTTAGGAAACTCACCAAAGTTGAGATTATAGGTCATATTATAAGATTTATGATTAGGAATAATAATTATGTTTCTTCTTCCAACTCCCATCTCACATGGTTTCTCATGGATAACCTCATTCTATTATCCATTATATTCTCCATTAACATGAGTCCTCCTTTTTCTGGCCATTATTTAAAACCCAAAAATAATATTGTGAGAGGAAAAAATCGTACTTGGAAAATAATATAATCAAGGGGGTAAATTATATCTATTACATCTTAGGATTAATCATATGTTATTCATGATCATTTCCATAATTACTAGACTACAACCTATAGTTATAATTAACCTCTATTTTATCCCTAGATATACCTTAGAAATAACTCTAGGGATCTCACTAAAGTTTCCACATCCATGTTTCCAAAGGATGACTAAACCTTCACTCTGATACCAAAAAGTAGATACCCAAGTTTGACATACATGCAAAATACATTACTTTTTCAGAATACTTAATACATGACACAAACAAAATCCCAAAGATCATATTATTTTAGTATCTTCAGAAACATGGAACATAATCTTCTAATCAGGGTGAAATATTATCAACATCACTCATAATGGTCTTCTGCATGTTGTTTTCCTACCTAAAACCTTTCATTATATCCTGTGGAAAAGAAAACATAAAAATTTTGAGATCAAATTTTTATTAAAGAAAAACATGGAGGACATAAAACAAACCATAAACATTTGAATGAAAAAAAATGAACATAAAGTCTAAACATTCAAAATCTTGAGAAATGACATAAATCATGGTAGTACGTAAGGAATAGATCATAAAATAACAATAAAAATGATAGAATATCCTTGGTATAAAACATGGAATTATAGAAATCCATTAATCACATAATAGTATTTCCATAGTAGCCAAGGCATTACTACCAAGACAACCATATTGGACGAAGTCCATTACAGAACAGGGTTTACTTGTCGTTCCAAACCTGTATTACTAAACCAGATTGACTTTCCGTTCCATCCATGTCTATATCATGAGATATAAATCTCTACCCAATGCATTGGAGGGAGATATAGGTCTTACCCATCTAATAATTAAACCATTATTTTGTGTGTCACAAAAACATAAATCATACATCATAACATAACCCATGTAATAAAATGGGATTCTTAATCATTATGCCATCATAACATAATCCATATAAGATAAAAGGGAATCATAAAAATAATTCCATCATAACATAATAAAATAAAATTGATAATATGGATAGAAGTATAACCCTATATCATCTTATATGGAAAATAATTTGTTAAAAACTTGTACTTAGTTCTTGAGAAAATTTTCTTTTCTTCTTCAAAAACATTTTCTTTTCTCAATATGTCGTGCAATTTTAAAAGAAAAGATGTTAATTGAAAATAAATTTGAAAAAATTTAAATTAAGATTCATGGAAATATTTCTCTATGAATGCGTAAAAATCCATTCATGCTGTATAATTTAAAAAACATTATTCTCATAGTTTTACTGAAAATGCCAAAAAGTACCTCGTATGGTAAACAAAAGAAAGATTCCTTCCATAACATGTAGTAAAAGGAAAAAAGGTTAAAAATGACTTTAAACATACATATAATAATGGTAAAAATTATATGGAAACATTTTTATAAAACATGGACATAGATGATAAATATATCCCCAGAAAATACATAGGTATAAACAATCTCGGATAAAAATGAGATTGAAAAATTATCCCTTACCTTAGGTCTGATTTCTTTTGTATGTGCCCAAAAATCCGGTATAGTGGGTTTAAAAATGTTATTAACCTGTAACATAACTATAATAATATTTATGATATCATATATAATTCACTTATGACATTATATTACCCATTCATCAGTCAATTCCATGTTAAAGCAACATTTTGGGTAATAATCATTTCATTTATCGTACAGGTTTAGAATTGTTATTCCTTATACGATTAATTAAATCATGATTTAATTAATTCTAGACTGTAAATCGTCATATATATATATATATATTATATAAATTATATAAATATATATAATTGATAAATAAATGAAATGGAAAACACCATTCATGGAGACGGTAGGTCGTACGTACACATGAATGTTGTTTTCATTTTATTATTGAATTGGATCGAAGTAAGTAAATGGATTATATATATATACATACATAAATCCATTATAATTTTTATTTCATATATTTCAGGATTTTTTATTATATATACTTTATAATAATTTTTGAATGGTTAACAGGGAGAATGAATCTTATCACGTTGTGGAGACCGTAAGTCGTACGTACGCACAAGCGATGATATCATTCCCATAATTGTTGAATGGTATTGAAGTGGATGGTTTATAATATCACAAAATTATTATCATGTTATAATAATCATATATAGTTATTATTTACACCATTATACACATTCAAATAAGGTGATAGTGAAAAAAATATTACACCACAACAAGGAAATGGTAATCCATATGTACGCACGCGCGATGATTGCGTTTCTCATAGGATGGATAAATGGATAAATTGGTTTTATTCATATTTATAATAACATATACTTATATTATTGATAATGATGTTATTAATTTATAATATAAAAACTAATGAAGAGGAATTAGAAGAAAGAAACTTGAAAGAATCGGTAGAAGAGGTTGTCTCTTCCTCAACGTGCCTCCATTGAATTTCAACTTAGGGCACTATAGTTGGTCTATTAAGAAGAATAAAACATCTAGAATGTTACTAGAGATTTTGAGAAGATTAATCATCGGGTTTTGGAAGATATTGAAGTCTCATTATGGAGGGAATATGAGAGGGAGGAGGTGCCCTTTTATAAGAGAAGAGAGGGGCAATTTAGGAAACTCTCAAAAATATTAATTTATAATAAAATCAAACCCTTCCCAAAAACCTAAAAAGTGTCTCTAATTATAATATTTTATGATATAGGGTTGTAATATCATCAACAAATAAATTTTGGATAACTTAGTTTGTCAATTTAAACCTCATCTGGTAAATTGACCCTTAGTTATTCTATTAATGTTTAATTTTTGTAATAACATTATAAATATTAAATGGAAATGAGTATTTACTTATCTGGTGTTAATTGACCATAAATAGATACTTTAAAATATTTTAGACCTTATAATTACCATGTTGTAATTTTTAAATATTTTTATGATTTCAAAATAATTTAATAAAATGTTATGTTTATAAAATATCAATAGTGACAATTTTGATACTATTCATTTATTAGACTTTAAATAAAATTCACACTGAAGATAAATAATATCCAAAATATTAAATACACTACTAACATGTCATAGTCACCTATAAAATTCATGTATAACATTAATTTGTTCATATGGTATTTCGTTTAACATTTTTAACACCATTTAATGGATATTTCTTTTAATAAAATAATTTCTACATCACTATTGTGTCAGCATTGATGGAAATTATTTAATCTATAAAAATTATAAAAAAATTATGATGTGGGTAATTATTTTATATTTCCAAATACCATCTATAGTCGAGTTTATCTCCTAGTGATTCATATATTAAAATAAATACATTTATTTAAAAAGTGATTGTGACACTTTGTCCATTTCATTAGTTTTTATTACATTCATTTTATTTTCATAGGTAAGTGGAAATAAAGTGATTAAATTTCAAAAAATAGTTGTTAAAGGTAGAATTTATTCATCTAATAAGATTTTTACAGCTGTTAAGGTAATTTTATAATATTATTTTTAACCCTTAATTACCTGATTCACCTTTAACCATGGTAATAAAAATAATTACCAAGGTTACTATTCATAATGCCCAAAAATAAAAGTATCCTATTAAAAAAATTTGAACCTAATGATTCCAGATATGGAATCAATTTTTCAAAATTTAAAACATAGAAGTTTCCATAATTTATTTAAAATTAATCCCATTGTTGAGAAAAATGGTTTTAAAAAGTTAATACATTGAAAAATATTAAAATTGTTTTTACCTATGCCTTCAATGTAAAATTATTTCTAATTAAATAAATTATATTAAATGGTAAAAATATATTCTATTTATACTTTAAAACCATTAAATATTATAATTTAACCATATAAATTATCTCGATGAAAAAAGTTGTATTTAAGTAAAATTTAGCGTATTTTTACTATTCATCAAAGTATGAAAGTTATCAGAAAAATATCAAAAATTTATCCAACGTAAATTTTTATGTCATGATTCAAATGAATAAGTTTATTTTTTTCAAATTTAACTTATAAATGTGTCAAAAATTGTATTTAAATTGGGTGCACTATCAAAAGGCTGTAAAGCTACATTTTTAAAAAAATACTTCTTTTATTGGAAAAATTGATTTTGTTCTCATATCATGTTCTAGAAAACATGTAAGGAAAAAGGTAATGTTATAAAATTAAAAATTTTATTAATAAAATTCATAATTGATAGTTCATAATAATATTATAATAATATATTTTTGTTTAGTGAAACATGGTATCGTGTGCAGCGTAAGCTATCGAGGAAGGCTGATCTTGCATGTAACGCAACCCAAGTTAGTGTTGTGTGTAGTTAATGATTCATTTTTTATTGTGCATATCATAATAAAAACATAGTTCCTTCTACAAAATCTATAATCATTATTGTGTGAAATTAATTCTTATCAAAAGAACATGAAATTGTGTGCATCACAAGACAAGAATAGTGTTACATATACTATAAGCTAATACGGTGTTGTGTATAGCACAAGCTAATCATGGTTTAAAAAAAACACAAGAAATCATAAAAATTAAAAAGAGGCTATCTCATAAAATCTTAGGGTGTTACAATAAATCCTCTACAATCACTAAAAACAATAAAATATTAAGAAAAACCTAAACCCCGTAAACACTCTTAAAAACCCTAAAAACCAGTTAAAACAACCTAAAACCCTAAAATTTCTAAAAACCATGAACAATAACAAAAAACTCTGAAACCTAAAAACCCTAAATACTAAAAAACCCTAAAAACCATATGCAAATATTATAACACACTAAGAAACCCAAATAATACTCAAAAAATAATAAAATCTTAAAAATTCTAAAACTCCTAAAAACCAATAAAAACCATAAAAATTTATAAAAACATAAAACCCAAAAAAAAAATCCCTAACAACCCTAAACCCCTAAACCCCTAAAAGAACCCTAAAAAAGATTAAAATAACTGTAACAAACCCTATAAACACTAAAACCATAAAAATTATAAAAATACTAAAAACTATAAAAACCCTTAAACACTAAAAAACCTAAAAGAAATTAACCTCTAAAAACACAAAAAACACTAAAACTCTTAAAAACCATAGAAACCATAAAAACCAAAAAAAAAGTAATAAAACTCTAATAACCATAAAAACAGATGAAAGACCTCAAAAAGTCCTTAAAAACTATAAAAACTATAAAATAACCAGAAACTGAAAAAACCCCTAAAATCCCAAAATACCGTTAAAAGCCTAAAAAATCCTCAAACCACTAAAAACCCTAAGAACCATAAAAAGTCTAAAAAATAATAAAACCCTTAAAACATTAAACCCCTAACAACACCATAAAACCCCTATAACCCATAAAAACCCCTAAACCCAAAAATACCCTAAATCCCCCATAAACCCCCAAAAAAATTTGAAATGATAAAAATACGAACAAACTCTAAAATACCTAAAAAATCTTTCAACCCCCCCAAAAACTATTAAACCACCAAAAATATATAAAAATCCTAAAATCCTTGAAAACCCCTAAAAACACCTCAAACCCCTAAAAATTCCTAAAAAACATGAAAATAAGATAAATCTAAAAATACATAAAACCCCTAAAAATCCCTAAGTATCACATAAAATTACTGAAATCTATAAAATAACTAATAAAACTAACAAATCCCTAAAACCCGAAAAAAACATAAAAACCCCTAAAACCAAAAACAAATCACTATAACCACTAAAACCCCTAAAAATATTTGAAATCCCTAAAACCCCTAATATGAATGAGAACCATTAAACCCCACTAAAACTCATTAAACCCTTAAAATATTAAAAACCCCTGAATGAATCTAAAAACCCTTAACCCAAAAAAATCCCACAAAGACCCTAAAAACTCTATAAAACCCTAAAATACCTTGAGAACCTTAAACACCCAAAACCCCCTAAAAAACCTAAATAACCTAAAGAAAATAAAACCCTTAAAAATTCTAAAACAATCCTAAAATCTTAAAAACCCCTCAAACACCTTGAAAACCGTAAACCATAAAAATATAGAAATTTATAAAAACCCTAAGCAACCCTAAAAGAACCCTAAATACCCTAAACCCCAAAAATCCATGAAAACCCCAAAATAACTCAAAATACCCTAAAACAACTAAAACCCAAAAAACCCTAAATGATTAAAAAACGTAAAAACTTAAAAACTTCTAAAGTCCATAAAAACAATAAAAACTCTAAAAATTCATAGGACTAAAATAAAAACCAGTAATATCCAAGGAACACATAAATAGTAAAAAACCCTTAAACCCCCTAAATAGCCTAAAACACTAAAAACTCATAAAACTCCAAAACCCTTAAAAATCATTATAAAAACAAAGAAAACATTTAAATCCCTAAAATATATAAAAAAATACAAAAACCCATAAAATCCTAGTAACACTAAAAACCTTAAAACCCATATAAAAACATAAAAACCATAAAATTCTAGAAAACTGTAAATAACCCCTTCAAAACCCTAAAACACATTAAAACCCTAAAAAACATGACAAAATCATTCAAAATAAAAAAAACCGAAAAACAATCCTAAAAAACAATAAAACCCATAAAATCACAAAAACTACTAAAAAATCTAAAAATCCTAACCCCCCCCCCCAAATAAAGTGAGAAAAAACTCAATAATAAGCATAAAACTTCTAAAAACCCTTAAAACCCCATAAGACCCTTAAATCCATAAAACCCCCTAAATAGATCTAAAACTATAAGAAGAAAAAATTCTAAAAACCATAATAGCACCTAAAAATATTAGAACCATAAATTTACCTAAAGTCTATAAAACCCCAAAAAACCCGAAAGACCAGAAAGACCTTAAAAACCCAAAAAACCAAAAACACCCCTTAAAAACTCTCAAACCCCTAAAATCTCTATTAACCATAAAAAATCCTAAAACCCCATGGACACCCCATAAAATACCCGAAAAACTCGGAAAACAAACAATCCCCATTAAAATAAGAAAAATCATAAATTCCATAGATTCCTTAAAACCATTATAAACCATAATAACAATAAAAACTCTAAAACACTAAAAAACCCTAAAACCCATTAAAAATAGAGAAATCCCTAAACCCTCATTGAGACAAAAAAACCAATAAAAAATCCTAAAAAATTTAATGACACTAAAACAACTAAAAACTCATAGGACCCCTAAAACACTAAAAAACATAAAATCCATATAGACCCTTAAAAACCCTAAAACACCCTAAAAACTCTAAAACACCTTAACCCCCCCCCCCAAGACCCTAAAAACCCTAAACCCCAATAAAAGATCATAAATCATATAAACCCACTAAAAGTCCCTAAAAACCATAAAAAATCATAAAAACCCATAAAAAACCTAAAAGATATTAAAACCATAACAACCCACAAAAGGCTATCAAATAACAAAAAAACACTAAAAAATTCACACCCCCTAAAACACAATAAATGAACCTAAAATCCATAAAATCTGAAAGGCCCTAAAACCTGAAATCCCCTAAAGGACCCTGAAAATCATAAAGAGCCCTAAAATCAGTATAATACAATAAATGAGCCTTAGAAACCCTGAAAACCCTAACATACCCAAAATAGCCTCAATTCCCCAAAAAGGACCCTAAACCCCCTAAAAACCTAAAGGACCCTAAAATCCCTTAAAACCCATAAAACCCCATAATGGACATAGAAAATTATAAAAATCCAAAAATTACCACAAAAACCTTAAAACCCCTAATAGGATCAAAAAACACCTAAAAATCTAAGAACCCAAAAAACCAAAAAAACGCTAAAAACCCTAAAAACTGAAAACATAATAAAAAACCAAAAAAATTTAAAAAATAAAAACCAATAAATTACACTATAAGCTATAATAACACTAAAAAGATAACAAATAAAAAAACATAAAAACCTCCGAACCCTAAAAAATTCATAAAACCCTAAAAATATTAAACCCCCAAAAATCCAAGAAACCCCTATAAAACCAAAACCCAACAAAAACCCTAAAATATAGAAACATTAAAAAACCAAAAAACCCTAAAGGACCCTAAAAACTCTAAAACCACTCAATACCCTTAAATGCCTAAAAATGACCTAAAATCACTCAAAGACCCTAAAACCCATTAAGCCCCTAAAAGACCCTTGAAAATTTAATAACCTCTAAAAGATATCTAAAACCCTCAAAACCACAAAATACCCTAAAAACCTAAAAGATCCTGAAACCATAAATTTTGGGGGGCTAGGGATAGCCTGGTCTGGTGCCTACTTTTCCCTAAAACAATCTAAAAACATTAAAAACCCTATTTTATGCTAAAAGATACCAAAACCCCACAAAAACACTAAAAGATCCTAAAATAATCTAAATTCCCCCTAAAATACTTTAATATCCCAAAACGTCCCTAGTCACCAAAAAACTGTAAATTCCTTTAGAACCCTAAAAAATATTTAAAGAGCAATAAAATCCCAAAAGCACTCTAAAAATACCTGAAGACCTTAACAACCATAAAAGTATAAAAACCATAAAAGAAAAAAATTGAAAAAATCCTAAAAACCATAAAACCCCTAAAAGACCCTAAAAACACCTAAAACCCCAAAAATCCCTAACAAATCTGAAAATCCGTAAAACCCCTAAAATCCCAAAATATACTAAAAACCTTGAAAAACACAAAAAACCCCTAAAAACAATAAAAACAAAAAAAAACCATAAAAGACCATGAATGACCATAATTACCCTAAAAACATCCTAAAACCCTAAAAAACGTCTAAAAACCCTAAAATCCTTATAAAAAACTGAAAAAAAAATAAAACCCCAAAAAAACATATAAAACATAAAAAACCCAAAACCCTAAAAAAACATTTATACCCCTATAAAAAACAAAAAAAACCCAAAAAACCCAAAAACCCTAAAAACCCTAACAACAATAAAAACCAAAAAACACTAAAAATTCTAAAATTCCCTTAAAAGTCAGAAAACATTGAATATCGTAAAAACTCCAAAGAATACCTAAACCCTAAAAACCTTAAAAACCCAAATAACCCTAAATCCCTGAAAACCCCTTAAAACCTTAAAAACAAATAAAACCCTAGAATGTTTAAAAACCCATAAAAACACATAAAAAACTTAAAACATCTACAAACCCATAAAACCTTTAAATCCATAAAATCATTCAAAAACCCACAAACCCTAAAAACATTAAAACCCCTGAAACACCATTAAACCCACAAGAAACCTAAAAATTAAAACTATTAAAATAAAAAAATTGATAAACCCAAAAAACTATAAACACCATAAACACCAAAAAAATACCAAAATATCTAAATACCCAAAACCCATTAAACCCCTAATGTCCCTAAAAGTTTCACCTTACGCCATACCCACTAAACCCTACGCCCTAAACCCTAAAACCCAAACCCCAAACCATATACCTTATTCCCTAAACCCTACACCAAAAACCATATGCCCTGAACTGTAAAAAAAACCTACACCCTAATCCCAAAACCCAACATCATAAAACCTAAACCATACACCCTATACCTTATAACATACACCCTAAATCATAAAACCCACACTATAAAACTTATAACCTACTCCAGAAACCATAAACCCAACACCCAAAACTCTATAACCAACACCCTAAACTGTAATCCCAACACCCTAAATCCAAACCTCTAAACCTAAAATACTAAACCCTACATGCTAAACCATAAGTACTAAAATGCTGAAAAAATGTAAAAAAAATTAATCAAATTAAAACCATAAAATCCATTGACACCCCATTGAAACCCTAAAATACCCTAACAACTCCTTAAAACACTAAAAGTCCCTAAAACCTTAAAAACCGTAAAAGACCCTAAAAACATTAATGAATCTCCAAAATACCCTAAAACTCCATAAAACTATTCAAACCCAAATACTCTTTTTGAGAAAAAACCATTAGAAGGAACAAATTGCACCACCCTCTCCAAATGACTCCTTGACAGCACTGACGATGATCCTTTCTCCCCCCCTCCGGGGGAGGGATTTTTGCTTGATGGTGATCAGGATTTGGTCTTCATCTCTCCCCTTGTGCTTAATATTCTTCCCCCTTTTCCTTGAATTGATATTTTCTTTAAGGTTCCAGATTTATATGAAGGCTAACCTCAATTATCTTTATTAGACTCGGAGTTTCATGTGGCCTCTATGCTTCATAACTTGACCTTGGTTGCCCGTTTTGTGAAGCATCGACCCTCGGTGGAGTCTTTTTGTTGATTTTTATTTGGATGTTGGAATCTTCAAGATCAGGTGATGGTAGGGTTACTAGATGGCCGCCTCATTATTATTCGGTTTTCAATGAAGGAAGATTTGGTCCCTGCTTGGTCCACAACCCCTCAAAGCTTCAATGGCGTCAGATTCATTCTCTTCAGGTTGAGCTTTGATCTACACAATAATCGAGAGCTGTCACTGATTTCTTTATGGGATAGTGTATAGGAACTGCCTCTTCTATTTCAGAATCCACATATTATCTATATTATTGGTATTCTTGTTGGCTGGTATTTGTGTTCGGACAACTAGACTCAAGTGATCTTCCACACAGTTTCCCCATGAGTCTATGTTGAACTAGATTTTTCAAAGCATCTAATTGACTTTGTGTGGATTACTATTGGTAAAGAGTTTAGTTACACATAGCCAGTGGTGGTTGAGTCATATTTTTTATTATGTTCTATATGTATGAGGATGGGACATTCAATCACTGCTGGAAGATGAGGGTGTAGTAGCATAGGAGCTTTGGAGGGGGGTCATGGGGTGGTTGGGTCAGCTTATCAGCCAGTGATGGTGGATGATCAAGGTAATTTTGTGACAGGGAATCATTTGAAAAAGTAAATGTCATGAAAATCTGTGGGGATAAAGGTATCTCAGGTGTATGAGATATTAAAGATGGATCTGGGGAGTGTGTGTGATAAGGGAGTAATGGATAAAGAGGAAGGTGCGAGGATCCTTAGGACAGACTTAGTTTTCAATGACTTTGATGAGGTTTGGGGTGTGCAGACTAAAGATGGGGAAATACAGAAAACGGATGGACTACCATCAATTTTGTTGAGCAATGAACAATTAAAGGAGAAGGGGTAGGATAGAAGATTGTAGGAACATGTTTTGTGTGGTCAGGCTGGAAGAATGAAGGTTCAGGCTTCATGTGGTTTTTCATTGTACAACGGGTTTGGTTCATTGGAGTTATAGGGGGAGGATATTGTACAGGGGATGATGATAGAGTCACCCTCAAGTGTTCTTGAGCAAGATGTTCCTTAGAATGGTAGTTATAAATAATGGTCTGGTGAGGGGATGGTGTAGTTTTTTGGGAATCTGGTGGATGTTGTTTTCAAGGGTGGGGTGGTTGAAGACCAAGAGGATGTGAAACATAACAGTGGGCATGTAGGAAGTAGGGGGAATTGGCTTTGGGTGGTCCTCCATCATGTAACAATTTTTATTTTCTTGGTTCTGTAGTGTCGTACGGTGAGGATTATGCAAAAGAAGATGTGGAAGAGTAGGGGGTGGTGGTGGAATAGAGGGAGGTAGCTGATAACAGGGCTGTGATGGATGAATTCGGGAATACAGAGTATAGTTCTGGTGGGAGGGGTGATGTTAATGATGGATTTGTTTGTGAAAAACCTAGGATAAATGATTTCTCTGGGATTGAGAGTGCTGTTTACGAAGGGGAATCTAGATATTTAAAGAGGACTTGGTCTTGGGGGCTATGGTGTTGGATGGATTAGGAGGCTTGAGTGACTGAGGGGTTTTGTGTTTTTCTGCTATGCCTGGAGCCTTCGTTGATGAAAATGGTCCCAAGGTGAAAATGGAGCCTTTTTTAGTGATGATATCCATATACATGAAGTACTGGAGCTACCCTTGGTTGAGGCCCATGGAGATAGTGTGGGGGATGTGGAAGGTTGGATGATCAATGAGGCTTCACTGGTCCCTGTATGTGATATGAAGGACAGGGCCCAGGCTAGGCATGGTGGAGGTAGTGTGGAACATAATTCCAATGAATTTGAGCTAATGTTGGACACCATTGGGGGCTCGAATGGTGCTGGTGAGCTGGAGAAAAGGGTGTTGCAGGTGCTTGTGCACAATAGCAATGGGATTGTGGAGAATGAGCCTTCTTACCAAGGGAAACTAAGAAATATTCATGGGGAGGAGGGGAAATTGACTCTTACTCTACCTGATGTTGAGGTGTATAACATAGTTGGTGATGTGGTTTGTCCGTATTTGATGGAGGATAAGGGTCTGCAGTTGTTGCTGGCTTGTGTGGTGCCCTCTCCTTGTTTGGATCTCAAGGAACCTACCTTGGTGGTTCCTAGTATGCCGCAATGTGGGGTCCTTGATGATTGTTCCCTAAACAAGGAAGCTTTATTCATCCATAATCAAGACCTTTTATATGAGTAAGGTTGAAGGTTGAATCACAATATGGATATGATCATTATGGAGAGTGCCTTTCTAGAGGATGCCATTCCTCTTGGGAATGAAAACAGATCTTCAAGGGTCTTTTTAGATCCGTGAAAGAGGAAGCCAAAGGACTATTTTAATTTTCAAAAAAATGTTCCCATGAGTTCCTAATGCAAATCTAAGATATATTTCTCTGGTAGTGGAGGTTAATTTATCAAGGAACAATAGAATGTGGAGCAGCCAAATCTTAGAGTGTATTACGCTACCTTCCTCAAACAATATGTATCATCTGAATGGGAGTCAGTGAAGCGAGATTCTTCCTCTGGTTCTGGTTTTGATGGGGATTCTTATGGGGATGGAGATGTTAATTTGTATTTCATGTTTCTTTTTCTTCTTATTTTTAGGTATTTTGGATTTTTGGTTGTCTTGGGGGGGTCTAGGGTTTTTCGGTGTGGGTCATTTTTCCCCGCCTCTCCCTTCTCTGCTTTGTTTCCATTTCATTAAATAAAATTTGCGGGGCTAGGAATAGCTTGGCCATGAACCATCATTGCCCAAAACTCCTTTAAAACCCAAAAATCCATAAAAATACATACCACCCTAAAATCCCCAAATCCTTAAAACCCATAAATAACCCCCCCCCCAAATAAAAATACCCCATAAACCTTAAAAAAAGTCCATAAAACCCATAAAATCCCTCATACACACTAAAAAAATAAAAAATATCCTAAACTCTAATAAATCCCTATAAAAGATATAAAACACCATAATAATACTAAAACCCTAAGAACCATAAAAATCATAAAGATCCAAGAAAACCCAAAAAAATTATAAAACCACCTAAAACAAAAAAAAATCATAAGAACCATAAAAAGAACCTAAAATCCTAAAAGGCCTCTAATTACCTAAAAATTACCTAAAAACTATAAAAACCCTTAGAAACCCTTAAATCCCTAAAAAAACAAAAGAACACAAATATAACTTCAAAGTTTAATAAACAAAAAAACCCTATAACAGCTAAAACAAATTATACCCCAAAACACTAAAAATGGTAAAAGACCAATGGAACCCATAAAATACCTAAAATTCCAAAATCCACTAAAATCTCTTAAAAAGACCATGAGAAAAAAAAACAATAACTAAAAGGCCCTCAAAACTAAAACACACCCTTAAAACCCTAAATACCCAAAAAAACATAAAACACTATAACCCAAAAAAACCCAAAAATCTCAAATAACCCCTAAAATCCATAAAACCCCGAAACCTTAAAAAACCCTAAAATCCCCCAATATCCCAAAAAAACCCTAAAACCCCTAAGAAAACCTAAAAATCATAAATAGCCCCTAAAATTCCAAAAAAAAGGCTCTAAAACCCCTGAACAACATTAAAAACACCACAAATCCCTTATTTTTTTTAAAACCATAAAAAGAACCCTAAAATACCCTAAAACCCTAAAACCCCTCAAAAACCACTAAAAACCCCAAAAACCCCTAAAACAATAAAAAACCAAAAAATCCATAAAAAACAAAAAAAACTATAAATACAATAAAAACCCATAAAAAGTATAAAAACATTACAAACCCAAAAAATCTAAGAAACCCCGATGAAAACCCAATAACGCCTAAAAACCCTAAAACCCCTAAAAACCACTAAAAAACCTATAAACCCAAAAAAACCTATTAAACCTCAAAAACACCTAAAACACTAATAACCCTTAAAACAATAACAACCATAAAAACACTAAAAAACCCATAACATCCAATAAAACACTAAAAACACTAAAACCCTCAAAAACCCAAAAATACATTAAAAATCCGAAAAATCCAAAAAACCATAAACCATATTTAAAACCATAAAATCCCTTAAAAAATAAAAACCCCATTAAAATCCCTAGAAACCCCTAAAAACCCTAATCACATAAAACCCCCTCAAACTGCTTTGAAATCATAAAGAATTCCTAAAAACATTAAAACCCTAAAACCACTAGGAAAACCATAAAACCAAAAAAAACCAAAAAGAGTCTAAAAATCCTTAAAAATTCAAAAACTAAAAAATATTAAATAACCAAAATAGATAAAAACCCCTAAAAACCCTTAAAAACCCCCAAAAATCGTAAAAATGGTACAACCTCTAAAAAACCCAAACACCCCTAAAAACATAAAAACCCCTAAAATCCTAAAAATCCTAAAATAATAAATAACCCCTAAACGATACAAAAACATTATAAAACCTCCGAAAACCCAAAGAATTTCTTTAATATTCCTTAAATACCTAAAAACACTAAAAGATCTTACATAAGCATATAAAAACCATAAAAGACCATAAAACATCAAAACACCCTAAAACCATAAAATCCTTAAAAACTCTAAAATACCTAAAAAACCATAAAAACCCACAAAGCCCATAAAAACCATAAAAATTCTAAAACACCCTAAAACCCTTGAAACTATAATAGCCAAAAAATAGTTTTGAAACCCTCTACAACCACCAAAAACCCTAAAAACACTAACCCCCCCCCAAAGTTTCCAAAAAAACAACAGAAACCCAAAAACCCCAAAAACCCCAAAAACACCTAAAATTCCACGAAATACCCTAAAGATCCACAAAAAATCACAAAACCCCTTAAAACTCTACAAAACAAAAAAAGAACCTAAATAAACGAAACTAACTTAAAAAAACCTAAAAAAATGTAAAAATATGAAAACCATAAAACCCTTGAAAAACCATAAAAACACAAATAAATAAAAAAACCCCCTAAGACCCTATAAACCCTAAAACCCAAAAAACACCAAGAAAGCCTAAAAACACTACAAAAACCCTAAAACCCCAATAAAACCCCTTAAATCATAGTAACCCAAAAAACACCAAAAACCATAACAACAATAAAAACGTTAAAATACCCTTGAAACCCTAAAACCCAAATAAATTAAAACCCATAAAAAACACTTAAAACCCCCAAAAAACTCTAAAAACAATAATATTCTAAAACCCATAAAACCCTGAAACACATAAAATACATGAAAACCAAAAACCCCTAAAAGACCCTAAAAACCTTAAAAGACCGTAAAAATCACCCAAAAATGACCCAAAATTCCGTAAAACCCTGGAAAGACACTAAATATATAAAAACCCATAAATGACCTTAAAATACAATAAAAACCATAAATGGATCCAAAAAATCTAAAAAATCCTAAATGAGCCTATGAACCCCAAAAGGTATTTAAACCCCCCCCCATCCAAACCCCTGAATGACCCTAAAAACTCCTAAAAGACCCAAAAAACCCTAAAAACACAAGAACGCAAAATAACCAAAAAAACCCTAAAGGACCCTAAAAACCCTAAAAACCCTAAATGCCCCTAAAAACTAAAAAACCTAAAGGAAAAAAAACCTAAAACTCAAAAAAATTCCTAAACCTCACTAAAAACTCCTAAAATACCCAAAAACACTCAAAAACACCGCAAAAAATATATGAACCCTTAAAGGAAAAATAAACCATAAAAATCATTAAAGTCTCTAAAATTCTAAAAACCTTTAGAAACCCTAAAACCCTCATAAAACCTCAAAAAACCCCTAAAACACCAATTATAAATTTAAAAAGAACCCTAAATCCCAAAAAATCTTAAAAACCCATGATGGCATAAAAATCATAAAACCCTTAAAAACACCCAAATCTGTAAAAGTATTAAGAACCCTTAAAATACAACAAACATACCAAAACCCTTAAAACCTCCAAAAAATATAAAAACACTAAAAAAGCATAAATCCACTAAAAACACCTAAACATCCTAAAAAACCTTAAAATAATTAAAGTATTGAAAATCCAAAAAGAAACCCAAAAAGCCTAAACTTTATAACAACCCAAACCCTAAAGCCCCCTAAATATCATAAAAAATCCAAGACCCTATAAAACCATAAAAACACTAAAACCGTAAAATCCCATAAAATGCTCAAAACCCTAAAAACCTAATAAAATATAAAACCCATGAAAACCCAAAAAATACTACGAACCCTAAAAAAACTATAAAACTCTATAAAACCAAAATCACTAAAACCATAAAAATCCTAAAATACCCAAAATGACCTTGAAAATAAAAAAACACCAAATACCACAAAAAACCTAAGAACACTAAGAAACCCTAAATAACCGAAAACACCATAAAAATACAAAAAACTTGTAAAGACATCACAACCTGTAAAACATCACCCCCACCCCCAACACTTAAAATACCTAAATCCCATTAAAACCCTAAAAACACTAAAATCCATAAAAACAATAAAAGCTCTAAAAAAGATTAAAACCCTAAAACCCTTAAAAACTGAAAACCCTAAAATTCCAAAACATTTAAAACCCTAAAACCCCCAAATCCCCTATAGACCCTAAAAATCCTAAAACCCTAAAAACACTTTAAACCCCCTTAAAACATAAAAAACCATAAACCCACTAAAACCCTAAAAATTCTACAAACCTCTAAAAAATAAAAATAATAAAATACCAAAAAAACCCCTAAAACTCTGAAAAAAATTTAAAACCCTCAAAACCATAAAAAAACACTGAAAAACAACCATACCCTAAAAACATTTAAAACCCTAAAACCCCCAAAAACCCAAAAAAAAACACCAAAAAAGCAAAGAACCATAAAAAACCCAAACCCCTTTAATACGTAAGAAAACCAAGACAACCAGAAAACCCTTAAAACCCCTTAAAAACATTGAAACCCTAAAAACCTGAAACCCAGAAAAACCACTAAAATTCCCGAGAAACCTAAAAACCCAAGTAGACCCTAAAAATTTAAGAAGGAAAAATACCATAACTAACCCTATAAAAATACTAAAGGAACTTAAAAATGCATAAGCCCTGGAAAACCCCTAAAGCCCTTAAAAGCTATAAAACCCTTAAATCATCTAAAAACATACAAACCCTAAAAAATCATAAAACACCTAAGTATTCATATAACCCCCAAAAACTAAATCCACAATAAAAGGACCTAATAAGCCTTAAAACCATATATACTCTCAAATCAAAACAAAAAAAACCGTAAAACCCCTAAAACCCTTTGAACCCCTAAAAATTCGAAAAAACCATAAAACCCTAAAAACACTAAAAGCCCTAAACCCTATACGCTAAAATATAAACCCTAATCCATATACCCTAAACCCTATACAAAAAACATACACCCTATATAATGCACCCAAAACCCAAAACCATATAACCTATACCTTAAACCCTAAACCCTACAATCAAAATCCTATACCATACACCATAAACCCTAAACCCTAATCCCAGACCCTAAACCCTTTACCATACACCCTTAACCCAACACCATACACCCTACACTCTATACACTAAACCCTATATAGTAAATCCTAAACCCAACATCCCATACCATATACCCTACACCGAAAACCCTAAACCCCACACCCTTAACCAAGTACCCTACCCTTAATGATATACCCTACACCCTACATCCTATAACCTGCACCCAAAACCCAATTCCATGCACACGAAACCCTATACCTTACACCCTAAAACCTACACCCCAAATCCTAAACCCTACACCCTAAACCCTATAGCCAGCACCCTAAACCCTAAACCCAACACCCTAAAGCTTATACCCAACACTCTAAACCCTACACCCTACCCCCAAACTATATAACCTACACCCTAATCCATATACCACATAAAATCAATACCACAAAACAAAGAAAGGGAAGTGTTGATAATGGGATGGGCATTTATCTTCACTTTCTAAAAGCGCTGATAAATATCCCCTTTATCAGCGCTAAAACAATCGCTCATAAAGTTATACCTTTTATCAGCTCTTTTCTTAGCACTGATAAATGTTTTTATTATTAATTTATATAAAATTGTTATATTTATATTCAGAAATAATTTTTTTGTATACATTAAATAAAAAACAAAATATTATAATTAATATATATATATTTTTATAATTCAAAAATATATATATAATGTTTTAATATAAAAATGTATTTCTAAGATTATAATTATATATATATAACTAAATAATAATAAGATTGTAATAAATTATACTAAATAATAAATATAATTATTAAAGTTTTTATATTTGTCATAGATTTATTAGATTTATTAAATTTATTTTACTAATTAATTATATTTATTATATTTATTATATTTGTTATATTGAATATATTTATTTTATTTATTTTAGTTATAAATATATAATAACTTTTAATATATATATAATTAAATTTATTGAATATATTTGTGTTTTCCAATGAATTTGTTTAACGAATATATTGATCATGCGTATATGTTATGTATCATACGTGAAGTCATATATACATTACATCTCATTTCCCATTGAGGTGGTATATTGATTAAATCATAATTTTACCCATATGAACTATATATGTTATATCTTATAAAATTAAACTAATTATATTTAAATAATAAATTTATTTTATTATATTGTTAATGAAATATATAAATACTTTTCAAATACATTTGTAATTATAATTTTATTAATATATATATATTAAAAATTATATACCAATATTTATAAATATGTCCTATTTATATTTATAATCATTAATTAATATTTATTTACTTATCCAAAATATCATTTTAAATAAATATATATGAATATAAGTAAATTATTAAAATTATGGTTTTATCAGGCCTTTTTTAACACTAATAAAGGCCTATATTTATTAGTTCTAAAAAAGAATTGATTAAATAATTCTTTATCAGTGATATAATTTTAGTGTTGATAAATAGGTATTTTATCAGTGCTTTTTTAACACTGATAAATATAGGCCTATATCAGTGCTATAAATTTTAGCACTGATAAATGGGTATTTTATTAGAGATTTTTTAGCATTGATAAAGGCACATTTTATCAGTGCTAAAAAAGCGCTAATAAAGCTATGTTTTGTCATTTATTTTTTATTTTAGTGCAGATAAAGGTTCTAGAGGTTTTTATAAAAGAAACATAACATGATTCTTTTCCCTCACACCCTTTCAAGCAATCACATAATCTGAACCCTTGGTCGTCGACCCCCTCCTCCGCTGCGACCCCTCGTCCTTCTCCTCATCTGTTGCTGCTTCCGTGTCCTCCTCCTCCTCCTCCACCACAAATACCTTATCCTCCTCCACCACCATGACCCCTCCTCTACTATGACCCTTCTCCTCCTCCTCCTCCTCCTCCGCCGCCTCCTCCTCCTCCTCCTCTGGTCGCTGATTCATCCTCTTTCATTATTGCCTTCTCCTCCACCTCCTCCTCCTCTTCATTGTGTAGTCCCCTTTTCCATGTGACCTACCCTGGTGCCTTCTCCTCATCCCATGACCATCTCGGCATCCTCCTATACAGCACACAAATTCCCCCCGGTGAGTCTCTTATGTAATGAATTTTTTACTTTTCTTCACTAGAAAGAAAATTGATGTATAGAGCTTGTCATTGCATCACCATTAAAGAATTGGATACTTGTTTGCATGATGTTTTTTTCATTTGGTGATGATTAGGGACTGATAGGATATTTTGAGATAGATATAGATAACATGGTCTTGGAAGGATTCTATTTGTATCATGATGTTTCTTATGTGATAGCATAATGGATAGTTTAATTGGGTCAGTGTTTGATTGTGGAATAACATTAGGGGTTAGATTAGACCATGATATATTAAGATGATCACGGGATTCCCCGATGAGCAAGCAATCATTCTCTAGTACTTAATGGAATATTGGAGGTGGAAGTCAAGAATTATTTAGTTTGGTTATCATGGGTTTTAATAGTAATATGACATAAGATGTTTGGTTTAGACTATGATGTGTATTATTGGTAGGTTTCTAGATTCCTTCAAATTATTTAATTTTGATTATAAAGTGAGATAACAAGTTAGTGGCTGCCAACCCTTCTGAGGTAGTTGAGGTGGAGGATGTTTGACTTATCCCATAATGTGATGTTATTTGTAATGATTTAAAAAAGTCATTTATTATTTAATTTTGTTTGTGATGGGATATTTTTATATCTATCTAAGGCTTTACAAGAAACATATTTGTCTTTAGGTTGTACTTGGAATGTGGAGGTGTATTTTTGGAGTTCAAAAATTTGTGAATAAAGGAGAAGATCAAGATTGTACTGTAATTCTCATGTGTGGTTGGGTAAGTTTCATTGTAAGTGGCACTTAGTGTGTCATTAAAAACTTAAAAATGGATTTTGGTAAAAAAGAATATTGTAGCTGGGAGGCACCATGGATCAAAATTGACATTCATGAGTTAATTATTATGGTAGGGAGTGTCTTAGATCGGGTGATTATCTAAACATTGACATGATCTTTTCTCAAGATTGGAAAGCTTAATTAAGTACCATATCATCATCTCGGTATTGTTTATGATCTTTGGATCAGGATCTGGTGGCATTGTGTATTCTGTTTGGTGATATAATTTGAAAGCATGATGGAAGTTCAGGAATAGAATGCATTTGTTTGACACAAAATAGATAACCAATAATGGTGATTTAATAGTATTACCTATAAGACATATCATGTATGATAAGCAGAATGATGGCGAGTTTTTAATGCCTCATTCATATTGGCATTTGAATTTTTAGGAGGGGATGGAATTTTTTTCAATTAGTCAACAAACCATTTTAAAAAATGAGTTTTGGATATATAACATGGATATTGGGACATCTTAATGGAGTTTTCTTATCTAGTTTGAGGATATAGATGTGTCTTGGGTTATTAAAAAAGTCATAGAATCTTAAGGATTTGAAATTCTTGTTTTTGGGGTAACAGCCTAAGGATCATTTTTTCACATGATTAGTGATAACCCGTTTAAAAAGTCAATTTTTACAAAAATCCCCATCAGAACCTTTTATGTTTTAATTGATTTTTACCCTTTTCTCATCCAGAACCCCTCCGCCCTATTCCACCCTACCCCTCCTCTCCTCTAGGGTGGTTCCCCCTCTCCCAGTATATTTTTTGTCTTCAATTACTTATATTGGAGAGCCTAGGATAATTTTACCTCCTTTATTACATCTATTTTTGTTTTATTTCATTGAAATATAGTGTTCCACTTGGTTAAGCTAATATACCACACATTTTTTTTACATTTTTTTGGTTTCAAATATTCACCGATTTTAGGCTAAATCAGAGAATGATATTTGGTGTGTGAGTGAATATATGTTATGGTGTAGTGATGACCAATGCATCATATTCTCTTTCTCCTAGATTATATGATCTCATTGTTGACTGTGAATGCAGATTATAGATGTGTTTTTATCGGGAACCATTGTGTTGTGGCCATCTCTTTTGTATCATTGTTCTTTCTCATTTGGGAGCCATTTTGGCGGCGTCATGTGGGTTGTTTTGTGATTCAAGTCTTGTTATTCCTTATATTTAGGCCCTTTTTGATTAAGTCCATCAACATCTCCACATCATTCATCCCACCCACCCCCCCTAGGCTTATCATTTACACATTTCACATCACTTGTATCTATATGATAAATGAAACCAAAAATATTAAGATTCAATGAGGACTTTAAGATATTTTCTATATATTTTTTCATAGTTTATGAATTCATCACATTTTTTTTAATCTCTTATTAGTTTCTGATGTCTAATTCACACACTAGGTTCCACAAACATTACAACCATACAAATGAGTAAATCCTTAGTAGTGAATACTCTAATGTACAATCTATAAAATATTTGTTAGATATGATAATATCAGGACCCACCCCCATATGAAACTCCAGTGGAGTTGGGAATATATTAGTGTATGACCCCCCCCAGTCCTATGTTTAAATTGACATGGTTTAGTTACAATTGGAAATGTAATGATACAGCCCAAGTTGGTATCATAACCTACAACTGACCTGACGTTCCACTAACCTAAGAGGTGTTCATAGTCCCTACGAGATATCAATGATCCCTCGGAAAAAAGATACAATTAATGTGGAATATTTTACCCCTAAATTAGAGTAAATAAAAAATTATCTTTCTCCTAAAAACCAAACATGTCCCATTCATAAGTTGAACATCATAGAAAATAGTAGATACAAAAAAAAAATAAACTGGAAGCATACATCATAGATGGAAAATAAAATTCCACTATTGAAAAATAATTTTTTTAACTAGACATGTACCATTCCTATATCTCATTGGACTTATTTTGGATAGGTATAACATATGATTTCTGATTTTATGTTTTATTTTTAGTTGGAAAACTTTCTATCGTGTGCCTCTCGTCATTTGCGAACGCACCTCTGCCACACACTGAACAACACCTTCGCAGTGAGTTTTCAACTCTAAATCATTGGTTTCATCTTGTTCACATGTTATTACTATTTTATATTTATGGTTATGTTGTGAAATGTACGGGCTAAACGCCCTGCTGAAAATCATGGTTGTTGGTGGTCCTTGTTTGCTCACTAAATGAATTACATGTTGGTTGGTTACTCTTGAACATATGAATATAAAAAATTGGTAATTTTCATATACATGGATAATTACTGAATTCCCCATGATGACAAAACTTTTTTGATAACACCTAAATTAACAAACTGAATTGAATAAGGGATGCTATGAAAAATATGAAATTGTGTTTCTTTGGTTTGTATGATGTTGCAATTGTGAGCACGATTGGGTGTTTGTATGGTGTTGCGATTGTGGGAATGATTGGTATGACTTTTTTTCATGTTTTTGTTCCAACATCATTGAATATAAATCCAAACCTTACTCATTTCAATGGCACTGCCACTTTGTTACTAGTGCAATTCCTCTTAATCTAAGAAAAACACTTCACTAGAGGACTGTATGGGACACTTTATGGACACCCAAGTCAAATAACCATAACAAAAAACATGTATTGAATCTGTACACCTACAAGAACTCTGTTGGAAATCATACAATATATTATTTTATATCCATAGTTATTGACTCGTGACATTATGTTTCTAGAGAAACACTAAAAACAAGGTTTACAAAGAATGGATGAATGCCAATCGGTTGAACATCTCCTATTAGTTATTACCATTGATTATAGTTGGATGATGACCCAAGTTGAACATATTCTATGTAATTATTTTGTTGAATATTAATATTACTGAATCAAATAGGATGATTATGGAAAAAGAATGGATGAATTCCAATCAGTTGACAAAAGAGTATGAAAATGGCATGAAAGAGTTTATCAAGTTTCCCAAATATCATTCACATGACCCTTATAAAATTCTTTGTCTGTGTTTATGCTATTATTATTTAAGAAAAATTAGTCCAGGGGATTTGGAAGAACATTTGATCTTGAAGTTATACATTTTGGAATAAACACATGAAAAAACGAATATAGGTAGTGGTTGGGATTACACTGCAGTTTATGGATCATATAATATGATTACAGTCATGAACAATTAATACTGCCATATGGAGGATGTGATTACATATTTAAATGATCATGATGATAGTATTGAAGAAATTACAATGACATTTGAAGATAAAAATCATGGTTTCCAAGAATTATTTTAGAAGTTAAAGAGTTATGCAAATACGCCATTATGTGCTGGTTGCACTAAATATACAGTATCGTCAGATATACTAAAGATGTATAATTTCACTACTGGAATAGTAGGATATACCAACACTTTCATTCCAATGGTTTGAGAAAACTGTTGGTATAGTTCATTTTTCTAATGGGTTAAGGAAACCATTGGGAAATGTCCCATTAGAACACTTTTTCCAAATGGTTTCCTTAAACCGTTGAGAAATCTCTTATTAGAACACTGTTTCCCAACAGTTTCAATGAAACCATTTTGAAATGTTAAAAAATAACATCCTTTACTAATGGTTATACAAAAACATTGGTAAATAATTCCTTTCCCAACGGTTTTTGAAAACCGTTGGGAAATTTTTCCTCCAAATACACAAAACCCCCCAATTCCCTGTCAGTGTGCAACTGCAGCCATAGATCACAGTCTCTTCTGAAGGTATCTCATTACCCACTTTCCAAAACTCCTTCCATCCTCTTCAATCAACAATTTTTTTATTATACACTGCAAATCGGTAAGTTCTGTCTTTGTTTTGTTGTTATGATTCTATGATTTTTTATTTTTGGTTTTGATTTGGATTTATGAATCTATGAATTTTTGTTTTATGTTTTGATTTGGATGAATTTATTTTTTAATTTGGGGTGGGGGAGGGTGTGCAGATGGGGTGGGGGAGGATGTCATGGAAGGGCTATTTAAGTTGGGTTGGGGAAGGGATGTCTATGTAGGGTGTGGGAGGGGGATGGGTTGTCCAAATGGGGTGGGGGTAGGGCTTTTTGTTTGTTTTATGTTTATTGTTTTAATTTGGGATGGGGGAGGGTGTGCAGGTGGGGTTGGGGAGGGGCTGTCTAGGTAGGGTAGGGGGGATTGGTTATCCAAGTGGGGTGATGGTTGGGTTGTCCAGGTGGGGTGGGGGTCGGGTTTTCCATGTGGGGTATGGGGGTAGGGGTGTCAAGGTGGGGTGGGGTGGGGGGATGGGTTTTCCAAGTGGGGTGGGGGTAGGGTTGTCCAAGTGGGGTGGGGGGATGGGTTGTCCAAGTGGGGTGGTGGTAGGGCTGTCCAAGTGGGGTGGGGAGGGTGTGCAGGTGGATGAAGCTCATAACTATAAACTCTCTATAAATTCTGGAAGTATGAAAATGTATAGGGACATTCGTGATCATTTTTTGGTGGGATAACATAAAAAGTGTTTGATGTTTTTAGTCCTTTTTTATTTAGAGTTTCTTTTGATGTTGATGTTTCCTATTGATACTTATGATGGGAATTTATTTTAGTTTCTAAATTAGCAGAGACTCCCCCACCATGCACAGTGTATGAAACCTCTACCCTTATTTAATCATTCTGTTTACACAGCCTATGCAACCTCCACCCTCATTTAATCAGTGAACTCAAGTCATTATTTCAAGCCTGGATTCTCACTAGAATGTAAGAAATTGAATGATGTATACCCATCCTCACATGATTTCTTACCTTATATAGTGTCCAACATATGGAATACGAGCTTTTGAATTTATCAGTTTACTAGGATCAAATATTACATTTCCCCCAAGATGACTATACTAATATAACATTACGGCCAATTAAATATGGTTCTCATTGTACATTGTATATTAGGTGTCCTTCTTGGCCAATACTCACTTTTATGAGGGTGGGGTGCTTTTCACTAGACATGATGTCATGTGTAGACATCCATAAAAATGTTAGACAAGTCACAAGTTTAATTTAGTAATGTTGTTATCATTGACATACTTTATTATTAATCTCAAATTTAAAAATAAATGTTTTTATCAATACATTATGAAATTAAACCTGTTTACAAGCCATGAACAACCTATTAGTGTAGAAGCCTAAAATTTATTCACCCATGGGGTGCGCTTGACTTGGGGAAGTAATTGGGTAATGAACGGTATGGCCATAGAGGTGCCAATATTGAGTTATTGAACATGAGTGAATGACTTGGGATGACTATAACACATAATGGGACCTCAGGAATGTGCCTCTTATAGACCTAATGAAAATGAATATAAATAAATTTTAATTTAATTTGTGAGTACTTGTTCTTTACATTCTTTTAATAGTTCACTACATCGACTAAAAACTTCTTCCTTTATCATTTACTTAAATGTATTTTCTATTAAAGTTCAATCATATTGAATTTTTTATGACAAAATTACTTAGAATCATTCATGTATGTTCTCAATAGCTCAATTTTCAGATTTGATTGTGAACCTGAAGTTGTGGTTGAAAATATAAATAATCATTCACCCATGTTGTCAATTCTTTTGGTTTAACTCGAGTTGGGTTGTTGAGGTTGGTACTATTCAAGTTGATTTAGTATTGATAACAAATATGTTTTAGCTGACTTGACCATTATGGGAATTTTCAATGTTTATTGTTTGTATTTTTATTTGAATTGCATTTTCAAATTTGGAATTGAACTGTATTCAAACCTAGTCAAACAATATTTCTAACTTGGTGAACATTACAACTTGTATGATTTATTAAATCCATTCAATCTCTTCTGAAACAATTGATAGCTAAATTACCAATGAATCCCCCTATTCCCACATATATTTAGTTTTAGGGTTATACATTAGTTTCCTTTTTATAATTAATTACATATTTGTTTTCAAAAGCAGGAAATGCAGCCAATTGAAGAGAGACAAAGGAAAAAAATGATGGAGAACAATCGTCGAATGGCAGAGATGGGAGTTCCACAATTAGTGCCTACAGTGAGTACTTTATTTCAAATATATATATTTAAAGAATATATAATGTCATGTGATTAATTTTGTTGTAAGCATTTTTGTAGGATCCACCTATACGTCGACAGTTATTCGACGAGGAGCCTAGTATTGGTCTTAGTACTCAGGCTGGTGGTATGAGGGGGGTTCATACCAGAGGAAGACGAGCAGCTACGCATACCCGACTAGACCCTGGCCCTCCCACTGACATGTCATCCTTCCCACATTATGATCTCGGTGTGTCGTTAGGGACACACAGGATATTTAGGCCTCCCATTTTTCACCACCTTTTGCATCTTCTAACCCATATTTTCCATATCCCATGATGATTCCCACTCCCCAGCCAGAATCCGGTCACACAGTTATACCATCTTCTTTTACTTCTACTTCTATCTCTCTGATCTTTTATATTCCATCATCTTCAACTCCTGTTCCACCACAGGGTGTTCCATCAGTTTCTGTGGATCCAGCGGCACTCAACGATCAGACTAGCGCAGGTATATTTATAGAACCCTAAAAAAAATTATACCAATATTTATTTTCATTATAACATGTTTTGATAAAATATATTTTTTTCTTTCATGACAGATACATATACTGATAGGAGGCGGGGGCAGTGGCGTACAGGCATGCATACGGTGTGGAACCGCCTCACATAGGTAATAGTGGATTACAATGAAGACAACCAAATTGTTAAGAAAACAGGGCAGCAATGTCAAAGCTTTTTGGCGATGCTTTCCAAATACACCAACATCATTCCCACTAGCACGCTATTGTGGAGACAGTTTCCACATGAGGTCAAGGATAGAGCTTGGGAGGAGATATGGGTAAAAAAATCTATTTTATTTAATGCTATATATTATTTTTGTATTTATATTAATTAATATTTTGGTGTCAACTTCGATTTAATTTTCCCGATGGTGAGGGTGCACGACCGACACATCTAAAGGATTTGGGTGAGCTTTTGAGAGCCTATAAGCATGATTTGTATATTGGATGGAGTGCTAGAGTTGGCACTGAGTTAGAGGTGGTACCAGTCGTGGATGATTGTCTGATAGAGAAGTATTGGCAGATGATTACTCATTAGAAGACTACTCAGTTTAATGTATTAATTACATTTGAGGTATTTGAATAATAACATTCATGTTTTGAATTAATATTATCCTTTTAATTATCAAATTTTATTAAGGAATCATCTAGAAAAAATAAAAAAAAACATTGATGAAAAAAATACCTCCACACACTAGGACGTACTACGATGTCAGATCATGAGAGGAAGCTGGTATGACAATTGTTTATAAGTTTTCATTACGACTTAAAATTTCATTTTATTCCTCAATTATTTAATAGTTTTCTAAATTTTTCATATAACATTAGTTTTCAATGTCATTGTAGAGGCAAAAACTGAATATTGAAGGACATGTGCCTCGAGCAAAACTGTTTTTCTCAAGTAGACGGAAAAAGGATGGAAGTGCTGTCAATAAACCGACTCAGCACCAGATTGTAAGCTTTAATCTATTGATTTTATATTTTAATATCTATTTTTTAACTTAATAACATATTTATATTTGTAACAGGCGGCTTTAGAGGCCCTCGATTCCCAAGAACCAGACAATTTTTGGCCAACTGATCACTTGCATCAGGTGTTGGGAGAGGAGCATTCAGGAAAAGTACGCTGCCGAACTAGGATAGCCTCGACGAAGTATTGGTCCTCCTCAAGTACGAGTTGTATTGCCACCAAGCTACAGAAAGTTAGGGAACATGCAGAATAGGATAAAAAAAGGGCCATAGAGTTGGTAAAACAGTCTTCTAGGTAAAATAGTGCATTTATGAAATTTTTTGAAGTTCTACATCCAATACTTCCACCAGAGGCCAGCCCAGCTTTTGATGAATATATGTCGTCAATAAGTTCTATATATGGTGCACCAGGTGGTAGTTCTAGTGTTGATCAAGACTATGTCCAGCCTAATGATGATGATGGCGAGGAGTTTGATGTGGAAGAGGAGGGAGAGGAGGAGGGTGAGGCAGAGGAGGAGGGTAAGGCGGAGGGCAGGGGAGAGGATGAGGGTGTTGAGAAGGGCGGGGATGATGATGAGGACAATGATGACCATGAGGATGAGGGTGATAATGATGGTGATGATAGTGATGATGAGGGTGATGATGATGTTATTTAGGATTATTCCATTTTTGTATGTCTTGAATTATATGAATGTCTTGGTAAGCTTATTGTCTCATTCTCATCAAATGCATGTGATGATATGCATTAAATTGAATACAAAGCCTTGTTGTAAATTCTCCATGTTATGTGAATTATGCCTTGTTTGATTTGGTTTACATGTCAATTGTTATGATAATACATGGGTTACATGTTAAGGACTCATGGACGGACTCATCATGCTTAGGGAATTTAGACATGAAATTACAGGATGAATGCTTTGGTTTCTAGGTGAGGGCTACCAGGATGGTTTTTATTACTCATGAGTGATATTGGTTCCCTGAAGATAAACCGAGGACATGTCTATTTTGTAAGATGGTAATACCATGCCTCAGGTGATACCCAGTCCCCTATGTGAGATACTTGTAATGCAAGGCCCCCTAAATCTGAGGGGTTGTGTGGCCGACACCACTCAAAGTGACGTGTACGAGTCAACCCCGTCTAAATCTGTGGCACGGTGTGGCTGAGATTTTAAGTGAAAAGAACAACTGGTATACATAAAACTGACCAAAAGAATTCGGATTCTATTGATACATTATCACAACGATCCATGGGTCATATGTGACGTGTGCAATTCAACCCTGGATCAATCTGAGTCACGATGTGGTCGGGATCACTCTAAGTGTCTTTCTTTTGTTTAAAATGGACCACATTTTAAGTACATATAGAAATCTGACAAAACACATTTTGTTTCCATTGAAACTGTAGGAAAACAATCCATGGGTCATATGTGACATGTATGAGTCAATCCTGCCTCAATCCGAGGCGCGGTGTGGCCGGAACCATTCATAGTGTCTCTCTTTTGTTTAAAATGGACATCATTTTATGTGAAAACAACAACTGACATTCGAAAAACTGACCAAACGCATTCATAATGTGTTTTTGCATTAGGAAAACAATCCATGGGTCATATGTGACGTGTACGAGTCTACCCTGCCTCAATATAAGGAACGGTGTGTCCGGGATCACTCTAAGTGTCTCTCTTTTGTTTAAAATGGACAACATTTTAAGTACAGACGGAAAACTGACCAAACGGATTCTGATTGTGTTGATATGTTAGAACAATGATCCATGGGTCATATGTGACTTGTAAAAGTCAACCCCACCTCAATATGAGGCATTGTGTGGCCAGAACCACTCAAAGTGTCTCTCTTTGGTTTCAAAAGGACATCATTTTAAGTGAAAACATCAACTGGCATACGGAAAACTGACCAAACACATTCGGATTGTGTTGATAATTTAGGAAAATTATCCATGGGTCATTTGAGACGTGTAAGAGTCAACCCTGTCTAAATTTGAGGCACAGTGTGGCCAGTACCACTCTAATTGTGTCTCTTTTGTTTAAAATGGACATGATTACAAGTGAAAAGAACAACTAGCATATGAAAAACCAACCAAACTCATTCAGAATCTGTTGAAACATTAGAACAACGATCCATGGGTCATATGTGACATGTACGAGTCAACCACACCTCAATCCGAGTCGCAGTGTGGCCGGCACCACCCAAAATGTCTCACTTATAATTAAAATGGACAACATTTTAAGTACATACAGAAAACAGACCAAATAGATTCTGATTGTGTGATAATTTAGCACAACGATCCATCGGTCATTTCTACTATGTACGAGTCAACCCCACCTCAATCCGAGGTGCGGTGTGGCCGGAACCACTCAAAGTGTCTCCCTTTTATTTAAAAAGCACTTCATTTTAAGTGAAAAAACAACTAACATACAGAAAACTGACCAAACGGATTCTAATTGTGTTGATACTTTAGTAAAACGATCCATGGGTCATTTGTGACATTTACAAGTCAACCTCGACTCAATCCGAGGCGCAGTGTGGCGGGAACCACTAAAAGTGTATCTCTTTTATTTAAAAAGAACTTCATTTTAAGTGAAAAGAACAACTTGCATACAGAAAACAGACCAAACACATTTTTATTCTATTGATACTTTATCAAAACGATCCATAGGTCATATGTGACATGTATGAGCCAACCCGAGGTCAATTCGAGTCGCGATGTGGACGAGATCGCATGAAGTGTCTCTCTTTTGTTTAAAACGGACAACGTTTTAAGTACATACGAAAACCAACCAAACACATTCGGTTTCCGTTGAAAAATTATGAGAATGATCCATCTCTCATATGTGACGTGTAAGAGTCAACCTTTCCTCAATCTAAGGTGTGGTGTGGCCGACACCACTCAAAGTGTCTCTCTTTTGTTTAAAATGGACTTCATTTTAAGTGAAAGCAACAACTAGCATATGGAAAACCGACCAAACGGATTTTGATTGTTTTGATACTTTAGAAAAATGATCAATGGGTAATATGTGACGTTTACGGGTCAACCCCACCTCAATTCGAGGTGCGGTGTGACCAGAACCATTCATAGTGTCTCTATTTTGTTTAAAATGGACATCATTTTAAGTGAAAACAACAACTGGAATACGAAAAACTGACCAAACGCATTAAAAATGTGTTGATGCTTTAGAAAAAATATCCATTGGTCATATGTGACGTGTACGGGTCAACCCTACCTCAATCCGAGGCATAGTGTGGTTCTGGATCACTCTAAGTGTCTCTCTTTTTCTTAAAATGGACAACATTTTAAGTACATATGGAAAACTGAGAAAATGGATTATGATTAGGTTGATACTTTAGAAAAACGATCCATGGGTCATATGTGATGTGTACGAATCAACCACGCCTCAATCTGAGGCACGGTGTGGTCGGTACCACTAAAAGTGTCTCTCTTTTGTTTTAAAAGGACATCGTTTTAAGTGAAAACATCAACTGGCATACGTAAAACTGACCAAATGCATTCTTATTGTGTTGATACTTTATGAAAATGGTCCATGGGTAATTTGAGATGTGTACGAGTTAACCCTATCTAAATCTGAGGTGTAGTGTGGCCAGTACCACTCTAACTGTGTCTCTTTTGTTTAAAATGGACAGGATTATAAGTGAAAAGAACAACTGGCATAGGAAAAACTGACCAAATGCATTTGGAATCTATTCAAACTATAGGAAACTGATCCATGGGTCATATGTGACATGTACGAGTCAACGGTGCCTCAATACGAGTCGCGTTGTGGCCAGCACCACACAAAGTGTCACTCTTATGTTTAAAATGGACAACATTTTAAGTACATACAGAAAACCGAAAAAATGGATTATGATTGTGTTGATACATTAGCAAAATGATCCATGGGTCATTTGTGATGTGTACGAGTCAACCCCGCCTCAATCCGAGGAACAGTGTAGATGGTACCACTCAAATTTTTTCTCTTTTATTTAAAAAGCACTTCATTTTAAGTGAAAACGACAACTGACATATAGAAAAATGACCAAATGGATTTTGATTGTGTTGATACTTTAGGACAATGATCCATGGGTCATTTGTGACATGTATGAGACAACTCCACCTCAATCCGAAACGCAGTGTGGCCCACACCACTCCAGGGGTATGTATTTTGTTTTAAATGGACATCATTTCTAGTAAAAAATCTGGTATACGAAAAACCGATCAAATTATGAATTGAATTCTAGATTCCACATATAATTGTCATCTAAATTTAAAATTGAACTCTAAATGAATTATGTATGTTTTTAATTACGTTATGAATTATGATTTAATTCTATATGTGTATAGTTCCAGGATGCATTATATGTTATATGTATATGAATTTGTTCTGTATATGTATGTGTTAGTTGGTTATTACAGGTATAGTAATTGTATTATAGTTCTAGGATGCATTATATATTGAATGGAAACCATGCATTGTGCCTGCTGTGCAAATTATAGGCTGCTATTCAATTTTCATAGCATAGGCTATGACAACGGTTTCAAACCGTTGAAATAAAATTCCCAGTATTTTTTTACCAACGGTTCTCTATGAACCGTTGGTAAAAAAACATTCCCAACTGTTTAGAAATCGTTGGGAAAGAAGTCATATAGTTGATTTTCCCAATGGTTCAAGCCAAACCGTTGCGAAAAAACTATCCCAACGGTGGTTCCAACCCATTTGGATAGGTTAATTTTTCTAACCTATCCCTACGGTACTATGTAAACCATTGAGAAAAGCTTTCTCGACGGCTTACTTACCAATTGTTTTCAGAACCGTTGGTATAAGATATACCAATGGTTCGGAATACTTTACAAATGGTTCAGAACCATTGGAAAATTTTCCATTTCCAGTAGTGTTTGAAAGAAGAAATGGGTTGAGTGATGCCAGTATTACGGAACTACATTCTCTCTAGAATGGCATGCTCTCATAAGATAATGAGCTCATGATATGAACATATGATGCCAAACAAATGTTACCCTTGATAGGTATGATCTCTGAAAGAATACATGATTTCCCGAATGACTATATACTGTTTTGAAAGGACCGAAAAACCCTTAAAGAATGACCAAAGTGTGGTGATACATGATACAAGATAGATGAATCCAGACCTATGAATGTTGTATGTTACATTCCAATAATTCCAAGGTTTAGGCGTCTGTATGGAAGTGAGGAAACAACATGAAAATTTACATGGCATATAGATACAAGAATTAATGATGGGAAACTATGTCACCTAGAAGACTATGCTTAGTGGAAGAGAATTAATCATGAGTATCCTAAATTTGGAAACATGTTGAGAAGTCTTCATCTTGCGTAATTTGTAGATAGAGTGAATCCTTTAGGTTTTCAAAGTAGCAGTCACAATACAAGGTTGATTATATTGGTAAATTATAACTTAACACCATGGTTATGCATGAAACAAAAGAACATCATGTTATCTATACTTATATCAGGACCAAAATAATTGGGTAATGATATTGATGTTTTTTTGGCTCTATTTATCTAAGATTGGAAATTATTGTGGGAATCAAGTGTTACTTTGTATGATGCTTACAAAAATGAAGATTTCACTTTGAGAAACCTGTTTTATGGAACATTAAATAACTTTCCTATTTATGGAAATTTTTCAGGATATGGCGTTAATGGAACTCAATGGTGTCCCATTTTCAAACAAGGTACACCATCAATTTGGTTAAAGCATTTATCGAAAACTATGTTTCTAGGAAATCACATATTTCTACCCTGATGGCATAAGTACTGATATTGGATGGAATTATTTGATGGATATTCAGAAGAACGTAAAACACTATGTCCACTAACAGGTGATCAATTGTTTGATAATGTCAAACATATGGACACTACTTTTGGTAAACCATTTTCGAAAAACCATACAAAAACCGATTGGAAACAGAGATCAGTTTATTTTGAACTACCGTACTATAATTCTCTATATGTGAGGCATTTTCATAATGTTATGCATGTTGAAAAAAATGTATGTGATAGTGTCATCGTCACATTACTAAATGCACCCGAAAAAAAAAGGAAGTAATTAAGGCTAGGTATGAATTGGTTGAGATGGGAATACAAGAAGAGTTGGCACTAGTGAAGAGTGAAAAATGAACATTTCTTCTTCCTACTTCTTACACTCTTTCTAGGCAGGAGAGATATTAGTTTTGTAACTTCTATAATGACATAATGGTTTCAGAGGGGTATTCATCAAATATCAAGAACATCATTTCAATGAGTTATTTAATTTTAAAGAGTCTAAAATCACATGAGTTCCATGATTTAATTCATGATCTAATTCCAATAGGTTTATGTTGAATTTTTTCCTATAATGCCTGCCATACATTAATGAAGCTCTGTTTTTTCTTCAAAGCTATATGTAACAAATTTATAGAACTGGATAAATTTCTAACTATGGAAAGATAAATTTCTATCATATTATGTGAATTGGAAATGTTCTTTCCACTGTCATTCCTTGATATGATAGTTAATTTGATGGTTCATTTGGTGAAAAATATTTAACTATGTGTTCCTGTACATTATAGATGGATGTAACCCATCGAATAGTATATGAATATTTTGGAAGGGTATGTAAAAAATCAAAGTCGTCTAGAGGGTTTTATTTCAGAGTGATATATTATTAAGGATGCCATTGAATTCGGCACCGAATACCTTTCTGGTGTGGAAACCATTGGTCTACTGAAATATCATCACACTGGTAAACATGAGGGTGAAGTAATTTCTGGAGGAGAGCTTGTCACAATCAATATTACAGATCGAGAGCAGTATCGACTTTACTTTTTTCATAATAGTTTCTATGTTGACCCATATGTTCAAACCCACAAAGAAATTCTTAGGCAATTGAATCCATATACGTTGAAAATGGATATCAGATACCCATAATGAACAGTTTATAGGAAGGTATTGGGACCATATTTTTATGAAGTTAGATGAAAATCTAGACTTAGTTTTAGAACAACTTCGATGGTTTGCCGGTGGACCACATGTGTATGTATTATCTTACAATGCATATTTAATTATTGGTTATACATTCTATACTAATGAACATGATGAAGAAAGTACCATGTTGAATGTTGGATTTAAAAATGTGGCTAAAGCGATGCATGTTTCCAGTGCTAAGGAATGGAATTAAATTTATGTGAATATGTCATACTTTGGAATCATCAAACAAATATGGGAGTGGGACTATACAAAATTCTAAGTGATTATTTTTTAAAGAATGTTGGTTGATAACAAAAGTGTTGTTAAAATAGATGAATTAGGATTCATGAATGTTGACTTCAATAATGAAAGAGGGAATGATGAACCATTTATTATGGAATCACAGGAAGTACAATTATTTTATGTTCCAAATCCCGCAAACTGAAATTGGTCAATTGTTCTTTTATCGTCCAAAACAATTGAAGGGTGGGATGAATGTTAAACAGAGAATGACCCTTTCACAGGGACTTCTCAATCATTTCATAGTGGTCCCAATGTAGATGGAATTTTTTATGTCATATGAGACCAAAATGAAGAGATTTAAATATTCAATAGAGGGGTAAAATATCTTCATCCTTTAAAAAAAGTGAGTTCAATAATTAGGTTATTTTTTATTATAATATACATTGTGTTATGTTATGTTTTTATTTGTTCACTGCTAATTTTGTATAATCTAAAATAAATGTTAAAACACATCTACATATAATGACTTCATCACCTACTGATGCGCCCAATCCTGAGGCACAACAAGTCTTCCAACCTACTACAGCTGGTCCTAGTGTAGAGAAACAACATATTTCTCAATTTTTTGTTGTTTGTCCCAGTGCTGGGGTACTACAGGTTTCTCAACCTATTTTTGATAGTCCCAGTGTCAATGATAGCACTCTGAATGAACATGATGATGATAATGAAATAGAGGAAATGGTAGCCAATGAAACTCGGACGAGGAAAAAAATCAATAGAATCATAGTTTGACAGTGTTAGCCAAAATACTTATGGAAAAATCAAAAGAAATCAAATTAGTGGTGAGATAGAATAATTGAGGCTAGTATGTTAACCCCAACAAAACCATGTTTAGTAGCTTCATTGGAATCATCATTCGAAAATGCATGTCGATTGATGTATAGTCTTGGAACAATGTTGTCAACAGGCTGAAGACACTAATGTGGGAAGATATTATGGTAACATTATGATATCATTTATTTAAAAAATTAAAATAAAATAAAATACCAAAACATTGAACTACTATTCATCATCCCTTTTAGAGTACATTTATAGTAGATTCCTCACACGAGTAATATGTATTAAGAGTTGCATGATGGATTCATAGAGGATTATGTAAAATTTTAATTAAATATCATCTTAAAGACGATGAAAGGAAAATCACGTCGTACCCACCTTCTCTTTATGAACACTTGATATCCCAAGGATAATGGGATGCGTTTAGCAGCCATCGTGTACAGTAGAGTTTTCTGGTACATTGGGTCTTGTAATATGTTGTTCGACGTTTCTTGCATTCATCATTTTGATTGATATTTTTTTATTTATGAAACAAAAACAGATTGATGAAAATAAGGAACGGGAAACAAAACCAGCGTACCCCTACTATAAAGCAAGGATGGGGTATGCTTCACTTAAGAAAAATGTAGTACTTATTTAAAATCTACCATAATACTTTCATGTGAAATAAAATGACCCCATAACCATGTTCATATTTTTATATGCAGATTGATGAATCGAAATCGAATGACACTTCCATACCACTCCATGTTTTATGAAAGGAGGCTTGTTTAAATAATGAATGGATACTAATCAATGAAAACACACAAAAAGTGTGGGAAACATGGGTAAGTATTACATAATATAATTTTGAGTTGATTTAAATCGCTATTACATAAAAATGACTAATTATTTTTCTATATTTTATATCTAAAATAGTCGCAGGAATCAACTACAGCCACACAAGATGAAGACATACTTTCAGTGGCCTTGAAGCAGCTAGAACAGTATGGCCGCGTCAGAGGTGCGGGTTTTGGAGTGACACCCCAAACATATTTTCAGAGAGAAAAACAAGTAGAGGATCAAATTGAGGAAATGAAAAAAATGATAGAAACAATAGCTATTTTTCAAGAATAATTATAATACCAGAGATAGATGATATCAAGTTTGATGGGAGAGGCAAATGGAAGAAACAACTCAACAAAAACCGGGGTGTGAAGATCCCACCCCACCCCCAAAACATATGAGTCAATCCATTCCCCTCAAAAACATGAATTTCCTGAGGTAATCAATGTTCTAATAGTTTCCACTATAAAATTTGAATCATATAGACCCCGATATCTTTCATGTATTGATAGTCTATGGGGTGAAAACAACTGTCATTTATATTTATCAACTCCCACCTATTTCTTTGTAGTGTGAGATATGGTGTTCATAGGTAATTGATAATTCAACCAATGGATCATCCATATAAACAAAATCAGAGATAGTTTGGTAATTTTGAAAAGGTAGATGAAACAACTCAATGAATATCGGGGAATGATATTGTTAAATAAATTGATGGTTTGAATTAGGTTCTTGGAAATGTTAATCAAATTCTAGAATGTGAAAGAATGTTAATTCAAATTACAATATAAATTCAAAAAATAAAGTATATTATTTTTTATATCATATTGGTCAATGAATTTATTACATAAGTTCTTTCACTTAATCATATCTATAAAAAATATTGTGAAATTTTACTTGCTATGATTTAAAATGTTAAAGTACAAAAACGATGATTTGCAGTCATGTCGTGATTTGATTGATTTGGGTATAAGATTAAGAACTCGTCATAATTTAATTGTATAGAATAAGTGGAAAGTCCTTTTGGCCTATATTTTGAAGAAAAATGCAGAAAAAAAAATCTTCAGGTCTAGGAAGTTTTGATGGTTCCAAATTTATATTCAAGTCACATTTTGAAAGAAGAATATGGCGGTGCTACTTCATTTCTAGACATTTTCATTCAATGTTTCCATGAAGATATAATTTGAGATCAATTATTGCATCTTCAAAGGATATTAAAATTCAAATATATGGTACACTATCTTCTAGTTAGGCCTTCTCATATTTTACATGCCAATTAAACTGGAGGACTTCCCCATTGCCTGTAGCTGAACTCATATGATTGAGTGGGTACAGTCTCACCCCTCACATGAAAAGTGTGTATTTAATGTTTTCTTTTTGATTATTTTTATTCCATTTGGAAGTTAAGTGGCTTAATGAGTGATGAAACTAACCTTCCTAATAGTTTTGTTTAATTATTATTTTCAAATTAAAGCCTAAATTTCTAGCGGTATCGTGGTTTTGAATATGTGAGAATATTCTTGTAGTCACATATTTATGCATAATGGAATTTTATTCAATAATTTGGAATTATATATTTAGTAATAGATTTCATTAATGTAATTTAACAGAATTATTAATTTTCAATAGTGGTTTTTTTAGCCAATTACATTGAAATGAAATATAGATATAGTCATTGATTGCACATAAAGAACTCATTTGATGATTCAAGACAAATATTCATAGAAACATTGAAGATGTCTTCTTTCACTACCCTTGATTTTGACATGGTTTATTTTTATTTTTCCCCCCAATTTATAATCTCTAGATTTTTAGTTGGTGCAAATACATTGGACCTCGCGTTATAACTTTTTTTCTACCTTTTATTTTAATAAACGTTTGGTGTATGAGTTGGGTAACCAATTTATTCTCAAATAATATTGGTAGTATACTAAAAAATATTCATTTTTTCATTATGTGATTTCTTCTTATCATCCATAATTTTAAAGACTTCATATTTTTAGAGAAAATTTATAAATTATAAAAAGAAGACATTGTTCACTATCTCTTAATATGAAGGAATAATTTCACAATAAATAATTTACTGGTTTATTAAAGTTGAAGGTAATTGATCTCATTATTTTTAAATCAATCAAAAGAATATATCTATTTAAAATTTTATCTTGGTACCTTCCACAATATATATTTACCAATTAATGGAGTATTAGATAAAATAAAAGCATTGTCATTTGGTCAAGATGGTGTTGTACATGATTGTAAGGAAATGGTTTTCAATGGATTTAAATTAATTATAAATAGTTTCGTAACATAAATGGAAAAAAATCATGATAGTTTCACAAAAAGTATAAAAATATATTTTAATGTGAGTTCATCAGACAAGAAAACATGATAAAAATATATATCATATTTTGGGTTTATAAAAAAAAGCATTTTATTATACTGTTACTCAAATTTTCATGTTGTAATGATTAAATTCAAGGGGTTTAATTCAATGAAAAAACATGTAATTAATATATATATCCATGGGTTTATAGAAATAGAGATGAATCATCATCTTTATACTAATGATTCTCATATTATTGCATCACTATCTTGATAGGTGCTTTATGTAATAGTCCAGTGAAAATAATAATTTGGTGTTATTATTGATGTCATTCTGTGATATATTTTTGAATAAGTCAGGGAAGATAATGATGTTTTAGATGAACCTATTTGAATTTATTATTATGCTTCATTTTATGAAGCATATAATTAAATTTTTAGAATATATTATAAAACAATAATTGTAAAAGATCACACTTAACATTGAAAGATTTAGAATTATTTACCTTTTATTTTTGCTATATTTTCTATGTTTTTTTAAACATTTATACATGATATCAAATTGATTTTTTAATTACATTGTGTAAATGTCAAATGAGTTGACATTGTAGTAACTAAATATAAAAATTTAATGAAATTATTATTTTTAAGTTGATACATCCTTACATTAAATAGAATTGTGTGTATTTTCATTTGTTTTTTACATAAAAATATTATATTATTTAACATTTATATTAATATTATATTTATTTGAGTACTATTTAAAATTTATATGGTAATATATATAATTTTGAATAATTTATAATGATAAGAATGGATAGAAATGAAAAATATAAATTAGATATGTTTCATATGATAACCACGAGAAGTAAATTTTATGTTTGGATATTATGATCTTTCATATTATTTATCTTTTTATCAATCATTTTATTTTATCATCTATTTCTGTTTTTGCTACATCATTGAGGAGATGACTAGATTATGTAGTGGAGCCTCAATATGTGGTGGGTGTACCTATACGATCGAATCTATGGTTTATCCTATGAATATATTGCTCCATTCATTGGGAGGTCATCTTGTTTATCTACACTTTATGTCACTTAATTCACCAGGAGTTCATCCTATGATTACTCCATCTCATTATTTTCAATACCCTCCATTTTCATATTCCTTTATACCCACACCCACATTGCATGGTAGTTCTCAATCTCTCATCCCTCCTTATTACTCATTCTCACCATCCACAATATAGTGCACTGTTCCTCCATTTATCCCACCACAATATCCTTATCCATATCCACCTTCATCTAAATATAGATATTTATAATTTTTTTACCTCTATCTAAATATTTATCTTCATAAAAATTACTTATTACTTATACTATAGATATCCCATCTGCCAAATATGATACTTCCCATCCTCCAAAAATATCTCTCTAGGGGTCTGTAAATCCCCAATATATAGGTATGTGGTTAAAAATTAATTAATTGGATTCATGATAAATTATTAAACATTATTTTTTTTAGTAACTATTTTTCTTAATTAACTGGATTTTCTAATAGATGATGAGGTCATATAATGATTCATGATGTCTGGAATCGACACACATAGATCATGGTTCAATACAATGAGAATGACATTATCATTTGAAAAAATGGTAAGGAATGTAATAGTTTTATGGTTCCACATTCTAAACACAATAATATCATTCAGGTTCGACACATAAGTTAGAAAGAAGTTGGAGACCAAATAAAGTAAAATTCTTGGCCATTTATTTGGGTAAGTAAGGTTAATCAACTTCTATATATATTATTTTATATTATTTTTTTAATAAATATGTTTCCAATGAATCTACTATATAATTTTACTAATGGAGAAAATGGAAGTGACACAAGGTTAATATAGTTGGGAAAAAAGTATGAGCATACAAGTATGACTTGTGTACCGATTGGAAAGGAAGAGTTGATGTCCATCTTGAATAAACACCAATCGTTATCTATTGATAAGTATCACATTATAGATAGATGACCATGTATTATAAGAGTATAGAGTTTAAGGTATTAGTTAAATTTATATATATATAATCATTTATTTATATTAAAATTATCTTCAAAGTATAAATAACATAATTTATTGTTGTTAATGAAATAATATAATTTTTTATTTATATGATTAATCTGATATAAAAAAAGTAAAAGTGTAATGAAATGCAGTTACACTCTTGGACACAATTCTCCCCCATATAATGAGAAATAACATGTAATTTAACATTTAAAATATTCGACTTAATTTTCTTGAAAAATTGATTTATTACCTTTAATGTTTTTTGGGGTGTGAAATTGTTTTTTTATTATTTTATGTCTATACCTATGCATATACCACTATAAACTAAATATATTAAAAAAAACAGTTGAAATTATAATTTTTCACATCCATTTCACATATACACAAATTTTTAATTATTCTTTAAAAATAAAATTTTAATTAATAATATAACCAAATATGATTGACCTCTTTCATATTGTCTTTTTAAATAACATAATTTGTTTCATGATTATGTTCATAGATTAAATATTATTTTATATCATCCATATTATACATTTCTCAATAAATATTGAATTTTTTTAACCACCAGCACATATTAAAAAACTAAAACTTTTTACATCAATTAAGGCCCTTAACAATAATAAAAATTGATTCCTAAGGGTAGAGGGGTTTTCTATTCATTCATCTTAATCACAAAAAAAATCCTTCTTTTAATTAATCTTATTTAATTTAGTTAAAATAACATCAATAAAATAACTTTTATATATCACCATTACATCTTCCAACCATGGAAAAACTTTTGTGAGTTTTAACTCTTCCCAATGCAGGTATTTAAATGCAATTTATGACATGATATTCTTACTCACACAAATATCTCAAAAAGATTAACCAAATTTATAATATTTAATTTTTATAGGAATATAAAAATCCCATTAGTAGTTAAAAAATATGGTAAGGCTTCTTGTAATGAACATTGATGGTTTTGAGAATTCATTCTTTATTTTAATATGTGTGAAACATCTCTTTATTTAAAAAATTTTTATACAATGCAAAATTTTCTTAAGGATGTGGTTAATAAGGATATTGAAATTTTATTGTAAGTCGATATCCTATATCCAATTTTAGAATCTATATTGGTTAACCCTATTTTAAAAATATGAAAATAATCAGATTTAACAGCTATAGATAATGGATAAAAAAAATTAAATAAGTAATGATTCAAAATAGTTGGAGAGTCTATATTGATTATATAAAATTTAACCAAGTAACTATGAAGGATCATTTTTCAATTTCATTCATTTGATTAAAATTATAGAAAAGAGCTAGAAAATCTCAATATTAATTTATTTATAGATCCTATAGAAACTTAAAAATATCTATTTCACCTAATTACTAAGAGAAAAACATTTAATTTTACTTAAGAAACCTTTTCTAATAAATTAATTTTGTTTTTACTTGAATTATCTTGGTACATTCCAAAGATTCATATTGGGTATTTTTTTATTTGTTTAACTACATTGTAAAATTTTTTCGAGAATATTTCATTTTTTATCTTTATTTTGTTTAAGCCAATGTTTCATGATGTTTAAAATAGGTGGAGTTGGAAGAAAGAATAATGTATTCAGTTAAGTTTGGTTTAATATGAAAACATGGACTCTAATTATGTTAGATTTTGTATTCAAAACAAAAATGATTGAAATGTTCTGATTTATTGATAGACAAGTTCAACAAAGTACTATTATGGTTTAGGATATACAATAAGTTCCAAATAGGAGATTGGTTAAGATTGTATTTTGTATATGAAATCAATGCATTATGATACATATTAGACCAAAACATACATTTGATTCTTCTAAAAAAATCCATCAGATAAATATCACACCACAAAATAATTTAGAATGTGTAATGAAAAGACTGATTTAGTTTCTCAATATGGGTAAGTTATTTGGACATGAGTGACAAGGAACAATAGAGGATAAAAATGAAATACAACATAAGGAAAACTAGAATGGCACAATTGATTTGAAATATAATTTATTTTTTTATAATATTATTTTACTTATTTTTTAACTTCTTATATAAAACCATAATAAAGGGAGTATTTTTTAAAATTTTAAATTTTCTATATATATTTTTTATTTCTTTTTTAAAAAATAATGCATATTGGTGTGGATGAATTATGTCATAGGTTTAATTATTTTGAGAGATAACTAAAAAACTAATAAGTTTTGAGGGATGATAGAATAATATTCATAAATAATCAACATCTATTTATTATACTATGAATTATGATGATAATAGTTTGATGTTTGTGGATCTTCTTAAAAGGTGGAAATGTCCTTCCATGTTCATACAAAAAAATCCTGAATATGTTCTTAGATTTTTATGCCAAAAACATAACATTTTAGAGTTTAATATTTTCTATGTAGATATTCATTGAAATTTATAGGTTTCAGTAAGAAAAAGTGATCAAAGTTGATCATATATATTGATTGTATTTGTGTTTATTTCACAAAAGTGATGGGTCTATTGATAGTGTCAGGTGAGTTAACTATAATAATTAAATGATCATACATATATTGTTGTTTTTATTTAGTATATTTTCCTAGTGAATCTTGAACCAATGGGAATTATCAGGTCATTCCAAGGTTTTAGTTATTCATGTTTGAATGGTAAAACGTGTAAATTATCATATATTAAATGTTAATTTTGTTTACATTCATAAATAACTAAGTTAAAATTATTGGAATGTTAATATAATTGACTAGAAAAGGCTGAAAATGGTTTTTAAAATAATTAAAGATAAAAATAATTCATTGATCTACACCGCTCCCCCTGAATCTTTCTTGATTTCTTCAACCTGAGCCTCCTAAATTGGTATTAAATCAATATAGGACAACTTTAGAAGTTGTTTTTATACTATTTTGGCATTATGATTGAGACTTAAAACAATATGAAGTTGTGAATTGAATTTTGATAATGAATCATATCAATTTTGTAAATAACAGAAGCTTTCGTACATTTTATGAGAAAAACATTAATACATGAAAGGATGTAATGTTGAAATAGTTATTTCCATTGATTATGGGTGTGTTAAATATTATAGGTAATGGGTTCTCTCTCATTGTAGATGATATAGTGTTTAATGCAAGTCATTATATTGAAATTGAGAATCATTGTTATATAAATGACCTTAACATTACCTCCCATTTAATGAATGAATTTATAAAATATATTTGGATTAAGACCATATATGGTGTTTAGGATATGATATATAATATTAATGAATGGAATATTATATAGATTGAATCGAAACATTAAATTTGGATTTCCAATTAAAAGATATTGATTTTCAGGAATACGAAAATGTAGATGAATTCTTCAGTATAGAAAATAGAATTATGAGATTCATACGGGTGTTTGGATAAAGTATATAAGAATAAATGGTGGTCATGAATGTACTTCATATTTTAGTATAAAGGGTTGATATAAATTATTCATCACTTAAAGTTAATTATTAGAATTCATTTATACTAGATTATTTTATTAGTCTGATATAAAATTTTCATTCACTTCTGATGTTCCCTACACTATAATTGGGGCCCAAAGGAATCATAGACCCTTTACCATCCCAAAAAAATTCTCAATTAATCATTTTAATTAAATTTATCTCTGTCTTAATTATTCCTTTGGGATTGTTTTCATTTTTTTTTTGAATTTTTAAGGTTTGATGATTTCCCATTTGGATTGGTTCAATTGTAGTCATGATTAGTGAGTTTTATTATAGTTTTTTTTAATTTTTCATGGCTATGATTTATTCAATCTTGGTTAATTCTATTTGGTTGTAATAATTTAATGTTATATTCTATTTAATCAATGATGTTTATTTTTTGTAGGTTAGGATAGTTCAGTTACAACTAGGCCAATTTTTTTGGTCAGATTTTTATTCATTTTTTTATTCATTTATGACAGATAAATTTCAGTAATATTATAATTAGTTTTTTTAAAATTTGGTTCATTTTCATTTGTTTTGATTTTTTTCGTTTATATTTGGTTATTTTTTGTTCTATTTGGTTTGTTTTTGTTCATTTTTATTTACATTTACCTATATTATTTCAGTTATGTTTAATTTATTTTCATTTTGTTTCATTCAATTTAGTTAAAGATGTTTGAATTCAATTTGGTCAGATTTAGGGTAGTAAGGTGAAATTTAGTTTAGGTTTGTTTTAGAGTAGTCAGCTTAGTATATCTCAAATAAATGATATTCAGTTAATTTAAATTTAATTTGGGAATATATGGTTTAGAAGGGTGAGGTTTAGGTTTGATTGATATCATGTAGTCTGCTCATTTTGATTTAACTTGTTTTAGTTCTACTCAAATCAATTCTCTATAATTTAATTTTTTTTCATTTATTCAGTTTTGTTTGTTCTTTTGGATTATTTTTTTCTTATAATTCATATTTGTTTTTTTATATTCATTTTATATTAAAATAAATTTTATTCAGATCAATCTAATTCAGTTCATCTTGGTTTAGTGTTTTTAAATTCACTTCTAATGTTTCTTTATTTATTTTTTCCACAAAATGAAATTAAGATTGAGTGTCATATTCCTTTCTCTTCCTTGTTTTTTACAAGAAGGAAAAAAGAGATTGTACTATGTTAAATAAGGACACCCATGAGACTACTAAAATTATATTTTAATTTCTATTATTTTGAGTAAATTAACTCTTAATATTATTTTATCATTTTAATTTACTTTATATATCACTCAATAGATTTTTTTGGTGTTATTGGTAGAAAAATAACCATATAATATTGGCCCAAGTGATCCTCTATATCAGGTGTCAATTTATGAACATCATGTCCAAGTGAGTTTTCAATATAGATAGATTATTATACCATCAAGATACTAGTATTGTGAAAGTTTTTCTTCAGGTTATAGATATGGTATGGTGACCAAGGAACAAATAAATATTATAATCAAACAAGAAAATAAAAAATCATAAGAAGATACTTAGTATCAAAATATGATGAATTAATAGATGAAGAAAGATATATTTTCTATTTCATATCCACTTCCACAAGAGGTTGTTTTAGTGGTTGATTCATGTTTGATAAATATGAGTTTTGTTTATGAGGATTCCTTTACTCCGAATGATCCTGGTTTCAGTTCCATTGATAATGTCGATGTCGATGTCAATGTCTATACTAATTCCAATGTCAATTTTCATGCCCAAGATGATTATGGGGGTGTTTGAGAAGGAGGTAATGGATGTGTTTATGTAGGAGGTGTGGATATGGATTGTGATGGTTTAATTGATATTGATATTGATTCACATTTTTTATGTAAATTATGTTCCTAGTTTATTTATAATTTTAATTTTGTTATATTTTTTTATTTTAGTGATGGTAATTTTTATTTTTATTTTTATGTTTAATTGTATTCCAGTGTATGTTTTGTGAGTTGGTGTTTGTTTTTTTCTAAAGGAGTGATAGAGAAGATTTATTTTTTAATTTCTAGTATACAAGACTACAGCCATGGTTTGTATCCCTAGAATAGAGAAAGAGACAGGGTTTCAACTATGGTAATATACATATATCCATAGTTTCAATCTGTGGATATTACTTCTTACACAATATCTTATTACCACGTTTTATAACCATGGATAAAATTTTATTTCCCTAGTGGGAACAGTGTCTATTGATCTATCTCTATTGTTACATGAAATGGAAAATTCCTATCATGGTATAATTAATAGTCAAAGTTTTTAATCATGGCTACAATTGTATTTCGATATTGGAAACTATTATTATACATTTGTCACTATAGTTTAAACCATTGTAGTAGCCTTGAACCTATTTCATTGATAATATTATCTGTGATCAACTAGACCATTTCTATTATCTATATTGATTGTTTAGGTGTCTATATTCATAGCTATAAACCATTCATATAGATTTATTTTCTATTAACAACAATTAAAACACCTAAAATTCCATAAAACGCTTTAAATCCCCCAAAAGACCTAAAAATCTAAACAACCAAAAAAACATAACAGACCATAAAACCCCTAAAATTCCATAGAACCCCTATAAAACCCCTTAAATATCCAAAAACCCTAAAAGACCCGAAAACCCTAAAAAATTATAAAATACTTTAATAAACCAAAAAAACCATAAAAACACAAAAACCCCTAAAAATCAGAAAAAAAATATAAGAAAACTTATAAACGAATGAAAAAAATCAAACACCTCTAAAAACTCAAAAAACACCTAAAACCCACCAAACACCATAATAAACCTAGAACCCCTAAAAACCCCTAAAATATCCCAAAAATCATAAAATATAATACAAAACTCTAAAACCCTAAAACCCACAGGAAAACCTAAATCCTAAACAAACCCTACCACACACAAAAACTCCAAAAAAACCTAAAACCCAATGACACCCTAAGAAAACCTTTATTGACACTCATAATCAAAGAGTACACACTTTTTTATAGAATGACATATGTCATGGGTGATTGGATATCATGATGCATACTGATTTATGCTAATAATGTTTGGGATGGTTTAGTTGTTTGATATAGTTGGATGAGTATTATTGTTATTATTAATTTGTGTTATAAAATAATAATAATGGTAATTAAAAATGAAATATGGAATAGAATATTTCATTTTATTTCAGTAGGTTCAGATCAAGTGATCCACTTCAGCATTGTTGCCTAAGATTTTCGGCCTGCCTCGTGCGAGTACAGTGGATGCCGCATTCTAGAAGGTCCTCAAGGTAATAAAAAAAGTGCACTCTATAACTACCCTAAGCTTCCATATAGATTAAAAAAAGATCACAAATGGATTTATGGTGAAGCGCACTTACATAAAGTGATCGGTTCAGAAATCCATTCTATGTGGATGAGCTACTTGTGCTGGAACTCCTCACACTCGAACAACCATATAAAGTGATTCCATATGAAGACCACACACCTCATATGGAATCAAATGGATGTAAGGAACCTTAAAGGATGAATAATATCATTGTGAAGATATCCTATCATGTAAATGTTGCATGCATGTGAAGTCCATCAAGATATATAGAGGAAATGAAAATACTATTTGTGGAGAAGGGGAGGGCCACACCCACATGGCTGAGCGCATGGATGAACATCGGGATAATACTTGAAAAATGAAGAACCTGATGTTGGAAATGAAAGTAGATCATCTTATGATAATTCTTCCTAATGTCTGCATCATGGGAAAATACAACACATGAATTAAATCAACTGTACAAATGTGTAGTGTCAAAAATATCTAGTGGGTGAATAAATTCACAAGCATGCATTTGAAACCGTAAAGGTTGCTTATGTGATATTGTAAGGGCACAACGATGGTGTGTAGAAAGGAAAAAAACACATAAATGGATGAAAAAACATGAATTATATGTTTTGGTCAGATGACCTACATTAATGTGAGAAGGGGCCAGTTTCAGTATTTATCTCTTAATAATAGAGGAGGATAAAAAAACACGAAAACACACACATAAAAACATGGGATTATATCCCGTTATAAAGAGAATAAAGAACTAATTTATCCTTTGGTTGGTGGGTATCTCAACTACCTAAGAATTTTCCTCCTGTTGTTGGCTGTTCTTCCAACACGTTTCCCACCAACAAACACATCTTCCATTGTCGCCTAGGTTGGTTTCTGCCAAAGTAGAAATTGTTGCAGGAAACACATCTTCCTCTGCTAAAGAATCTACCTCATAATGGGAGTATCTCCCACAAATATCCCCCTCATGAGAAATTTGGGGTAGAAACCAGACCTGTGGACTCCTTGTAGGAACTGAAAACATCATCTTCAAATTGAACACACTTCGTCACACTAGATGACATTGCACTTCCATAGTCTTCAATCTATATTGGGATGACTACAGTCCCCATAAAATGATACAACCCTTGATACTCTTTCCCAATAATATTTATTGCATCCCCAATTGAGACTTTGGACACTCCACCTACTATGGTAATCTTGAACCCTTTAGCATTGTGTCTAATTAATGATACCTAGTTCTGTCTCATTCTCGAAATGAATTTCACGTCATCCAGTTTAGGAACTCCTCCATCGGGTGACTTAAATTTCACCATCCTGACTCCTCAAACCTCACAGGTTGACCCATTACCAAGTCTAACCAAGTCTCACACCTGCTAAAAGGTATGAAACACACCTTTCATCGAAAATATGCGTGTTGATCTCCCTGAATCTAGAACGCATCTGTCTTCCTTTGGATTTAGAGCTTGCTCGTTCTTCCATATTAGAAATCAACATTCCCACTTCATGTGAACTTATATTTTATAGTAATAAAAATGAAATTATCCACATTCATCTCTCCCATCTATGTGTGAGCTTCCTAGTGCAACACATATTTCACCATCTGCCGATAATTCTATGATGTTCGCATCATTCTCTTCAACTTTCTATTTCCCAGCAATATACCATTTTCACTCTCCACAATCACTTTTATAGGGACCCTTTTTATCACACAAGAAACACATGATTTCATTAGGATATCATCCTTTCAATTGTTTACAACATTCTTTACATCCTGACTTCTGATATCGGCTTCTTCGACGTTGATCATCCTGCATGACCAAGATTAGCTCGTCTAAATGCGTTGCAGGTCTTTGGAATATCTCTGAATATTGAATTGATTACATCACCTCATATTGCTCCAATATTTACATCCCCACAATCAATGTAGTCACCAGTCCATCAAATTAACATGGTACAGATGACAAAAATAAGAGTTTATTTCTTCCTCTCAAACCTTCACACCGAGCCCTAATAATTGCGTCATTATTTTTTTGAATTCATTTGTGTGATCCAACAAATTTGTTCCCTCATCCATGTGAAATTGGTACAATTTATTTTTCCAAAATAATTTTTTGGTGAGAGACCCCGCCATATATCACTGCTCAACTTCTTACAAATCTCCTTTGATGAGGTATTTTCAAACACCAAGTACTTTACGTCATTCTCCAGGCACAGTAGAATTGGGATGATGACCCACATCTCGATCTCTTCCCAATCATTGTCACTGGTTGTCTCGGGTTTTTCTCCAATAAATGGTCTGATCAGGACCTACTTCACATGAATATCTTTCACTGTTCTTTGGAAAAAGACTACAATTATTCTTACCATCAAACTTCTCGATATCAAACTTTGGTATTTCTCTTTCTCCATCCATCATCGTTGTCGCAAAACTTTATCACCACCATCGATGTCGCACCCCTATGACAAAACATTATGGATTAATAATTTTTAAAAAGTAACCTTACGGATGCATCCAAAATGGTCTAAATAGTTGGAATCAACTCCTAGATCTCCGAAAACAGAGTCCAATTGGTTGAGTATCACCAAAACAAATTCAACGGTGCAGATTTCCTACTAACATGGCACTAACGTGGCACACCGAAGCAGCTGCCAAAATATCTCTGGAATTCTCATCAGCGGCATGAAGAGTACCATCTTTTTCAGCATGAGATTACTGTTCACCCAAGGTTTTTGACGAAACATTGACCGAGCATATCTCTTTTATTACAGCTCCATTTTCAATGCCACTTGCGCCATTGGAATAGTCTCATCATCCTGTTCACGGATCTGGATTAGGAAAAATTTTCCAACCACTTTAAATTTTTCAATCACTGGAAAATCCATCTATCAGTTCTCCATTCCGACTTTGGTAACTCTGGCTCCCTCTAACACCACTTGAAAGGGTGCAGTGGTGGTGTGTGGCAAGGAAAAACACCCTAGAAAACATGAACATGAAAGAATTATGAGGTTCGGTCAGATGACCTACATCTATGGGAGAAGGGGTGATGGTTTCACTATTTCTCTCTGGATAATAGAAAAGGATAACAAAACTGTATTATACACACTTACATAACAATGGACTACATCCCATTATAAAGAGAAGGAAAACCAACTTTCTCCTTCGGTTGGTGGGTAGCTCATATAACCAAGAATTATCCTCCAGTCGTTGCCTGTTCATCCAACATGCTTCCCACCAATGAAGACTTCTTCCATATCCACATAGGATGGTTTCCTACAAAGGATAAATTACTACTGACAACACCTATTCCTCTATTGAAAACTCCACCCCATATTGGGAGTAGCTCCCACAGATAACATAAAACCCCTATGAAGTTATGTAATCACGCATAAAGAAAGCCATGTGTTATGGTGATTTGAATATTTATCTTGACATGACATAATTGTCAAATATAAATCTTTGAATGCTACAGTGATGAAGGGAATTTCATGTTTCTAAGATGTGCTATCTTTCTCAGATGTACAGATACAGTACAATCCATTGTCTACAAATACAGGAAGATTGCAAATGGGAGGACCCTGCCACTCTAGGATTGATATCTCTCGCTTCCTTGAAAAGCAGAGCACCAAAAACCCCATCTACGTCATGAGAAAATCATTCTCGCATTTACATAAAGAATCGATCCACTGCATACCCTATCTTGCAAAGTTTTTGTGGCACCACATGACCCATCATGATAAATCCAAGGCACCTCATAACCTATCTTACGAAAGTATATGGCATCACATACCCTAACATTCAGAAAGTTGATGCACCGTGAATAGGTACTCTATCAGGTGATCACAGTACTAAGAATATATCACGGTCCTGCCTCTTCATAAGATGATATTAAATAACCATATACCCAACTATGTGATGAATTGTGGATAATGACTCAGAATCCAGTTATGATCGAGTCCAAAATAATTTAATTGATGTTCTACAAAATGCAAGCTTGATATAATATTTGAGATTCAATTCACCAAGCCAATCAATTGAAATTCCACACTACACACATTCAATAGTCATGTGCACATTTGTATCTTCAATCTGTGAATGATATCATCATGTCAAGAGGATAAATATTCCATTAACATGCTTCGTGAGATTGATTTATGTGACAACCCTGTGGTGACTTACAACACATTCCATGCAAAATTTGGAAAACCACTACCACAAATGAAGGAAATGGAAGTGCTCGGGTTTTTTCAGCGCTAATCATTAAGTGCTGATAAAAGTGGGACTTTTATCAGTACTAGAAAAAAGCACTGATAAATCTACAATTTATGAGTGCTAACAAAAAACACTGATAAAAAGTATCCTTTAGTAGTGCTAATAATAGTGTTGATAAATGTTTTTAATAGATAATATTATTAATTTATATGAAAATATTTTTATTATATTCAAAAATAATGTTTATATGTATACATTAAAAAAATTAATGTTTATTATGTTTATTATATTTATGTTTTATTTATTTTTATAATTTTTATAATTTTTATTATTTTTATTTATATCATTATTATGTATTTATTATACTATATTTTTATAATATTATATATAAATAATTTTTAATATATATATATAAACATATTAAATATATATATTTAAATAAATTTATGTTTCTAAATGAATGAGTCAATTGATGCGTACGTTCATATTCTCATGAATATATGTTCATTTTTTACCCTAATGTTGGCCATATATACTATAGTACTATATATACTTGGTGTATTCATTAATTTCCTATATATATAAAGCTTTATCTTCTCATAAATACATAAAATCATGATAAATATATTTAAATTAACAATAAATTTATTTATTATATTTAAAAATATTAATATTTAGATATATATAATTATATACTTTTAAAATAAATTATATATAGTTATAATTATATATAACCAATTAAATATAAATATGTTTAAAGAAATATAAAATTACAAAATATTTTTTTAATGATAAATATATAATTATGAATACCTTTTGATTATATTTATTTATAAATATATGTCTTCAATGAATATATACATAGACACCGACTCATATATATATTTATTTAAATAATTATTAAATAAAAATAAAAAAAATATCAATTTATATTTATATATTTTTAGTCATAATTTGTGCACAAACACAAACATATATATATTTAATTATAATTAAAATTATTAAATTATAATAAATATATTAATTATATATATTTATAAAATTATTAATGTAATAAATATATGGGTTATAATTTTATAATTATGAATAAATGGTATGTTTTATCAGCGCTAATTTAGAAGCACTTATAAAACATGCATTTATCAATGCTTTTTTAGCACTGATAAATATTGACCATTATCTGCACTAAAAAACTTATAAAGGCATGTTTTATCAGCACTTTCAATTGTAGAGATGATAAAACATACGTTTATCAGCACTTTTTTAAAACATTTAGAGGAATATTTTATCTGTGCTTTCAATATTAGTGCAGATAAAACAAACATTTATCAGCTCTTTTTATCTAGCACTAATAAATGTGTTTCCGAGTTTTATAAATAAACCCTAAATTTCTCTTCCTTACGCACACCCCTCAGGATCTCGTAGAAGCTGATCCCTGCCTCAACCATCATGGCTGCCACTGCCGCCTCTGCCTCCTCTCCTCCCTCCTCTCCTTCTTTCTCTATTGCCTCCTCCTCCTCCTCCCTGACTGCCGATTCCTCCGCCACTGTGAACCAAGCTTCACCATGCGACTCTCCTCCACTGCGCCTATCCTCCACTAGTGGTTCTCCTCCGATGTGCCTCCCATTTACCAAAACTCTGATAAGGTAGAGGATTTATCAAATACACTATATGTTTCCTTGATGATGAGTTTTTTCTTCTGATTTTTTGTGAAATGGGTAGTAGGAATCATGATGAATCCATGAATATATTGGTCCCTTAAATGTGGAGTTGGAAGAATGAGGGGATGATGTTTTGGATTCATGATAGTAGTGCCAAATAATTAATAGGGGAGATTTTCAGGATTTAATTGAGAATTGGTGTAGGTATTGAATTTATTGGAAATGTGTTATTATTGGATTTATTAGATATATGTTAATATTGGATCAATTGGTAACATGTTGGTGATGTATTTATTGGGAAAAAATTTAATAAAACTATGTTTTATAATCATGGACAGTGAATAATTTTTTTTCAACATATTTTGATTATTGGTGTTGGATTTATTATCAACACGTGATTGGTTATTCGATGTTGTTCTACAAGTAGATGTCTAGAATGATATATGGTTGTTATTAATGATATTATTAAATAAGTATTTAATATTTTTTGGATGTTATTATATAAGAGGGGATTCAGATGTTCAAAAGAAAAATTCTGAAATTTTGATAATGTAGTTTTGTTTGATGGATTTCATTTGACGAATTTCAGAAGTTTCAGAAAATACCATTGAATGAGTATAAGTGTTACACCATGAGTATTGTTCCTAGAAAAATTAAAAATTCATAATTATCCCTATATATATAAAATTATGCATGCCACATTTTAAATGAAATGGGAAAGTATGGATAACATTATAGTGATACTTGAAGGTCACATGTACCAATGTGTAAGGTACTTCCAAAAGAGAATATGATGTCATATAGAAGGCTGGTAAAGTTTTGGATTGTTTTGGGAAGAAATTATATAAATTCTCCATTTAGTATATAAGTAAAATCCTAACACCCTAATTCACTCTAATAAATCTCCATCGTTATATGGTTGGTTTCACGATGAATAATTCACATCGTGTAGAGGTACCCCTTGAGAATAAATATCCAAGATGTTTTGAAGGTGACTAGTTGATCACTCTATGGGAGATGGAATATCAATATTCATGAACTTTTTAATGGTAATATAGATAATTCCATTTATATATAAGAGTTATTCATGTAATGGTAATAATTTCCACACTATGAGGGAAATGTGTAAGATTTATTCATGTCAAGGGGAGTTTATAAATTTCATTAAGTGGATTAGGAAGACCTTGGTGGTTCATCCAACTTTGTGATTTCCATGCCATATAGGACATCTTGGTATGAATGATTATGTATAATTGGAGTCCATATGCACACACTATGATGAAGAAAGTCATGTAGTCATGTTCTAGTAAAAGGATAATTATTTGATATTCTACATAACATGTTTTTTCTGTGTGAGATATGAAATTTTGAGGTTAAAAATTACAATCTATAATTAATAGTATCACACCATGTAGTAGATTAAGATTGAGCCTCTGGTTTCAGAAGATAATGAGATTTATATAGTTATTAAAATGGTCATTCCCAAAAGTATTAAACTGAATATACGTAACAACCTAACATTGGTCGACATGAAAAGTCACCCAAGATGGCTATGTACAAGGCCTAAATCCCATTCCAGATCACCATTGGTTGGCAATAACCAAATGGATATCAACATACATTAATATGGGAATGATTTCACCCTAAATTATCATATCTAAAATCACTTAAAATAAGGGATGAGAATAAATAATAACATACCAAGAAAGTTTGTTTGCATTACAATCTCCTCCTATAAGGACTTATCATCCCTGAAAAGTGTCTCTAGAGGTTTTTCTCGACCACATTGGGGAACTGAACCTACGAATTAGAGTCAAGATTCATATATTCTTCTTGTATATGCCCATGATTCAAAAAACTCAAATGTTAGGCACCTACATACTTCTCAATAACATTTCAATACAATCAATAATTCATAGTATATTTTTCTCAAACGATGTCTATATAATACCAATTTTTCTTACTTTCCCAAGTGTAAATGTCTAAATAATACTTCATTTTGATTTGTCACCTGATTGATCCCATGAACAAAGAGAAAAACCATACTATCTCCCATTACAAAGATCCCCTAACAACCCAAGCCCCGGTCTATAGGTTGATATCATTAATTTTTTCTTGATCTCCTCTAATCGATACCCTTACACGAGTATTTATCATCTACTAGTGCAACTTATCCACTTATGGTCACACACAAAACCAACCACCTCTACCTATGAGTTACGTTCACCTACACACCACTCCCAATGTGTGGTAAGAAATTTCATCACTTCTAAAACATAAGAATGAACATATCTCATTGTCAGCTGAATATTGACCCTCACAATCATTTCCAACAACTCCCATACATTCTCACAACACTGAACCCAATGGAATAACTCAAGGAACTACGCACTTACCCAGACATGACTCTTACAGTTTGACTCTCCATATCCCCACATGGTCTTGTTTGTGATCGACAGTTTTTTAGGGTTTTCATGAATCAAAACTAATCATTAATAAAATTAAAACTATCATGATGAGCTAACACCCACAATGAATTTCTGAACATGGATTTCATCCCCACACTACTCATCCCTTGATAGGTCATAGATCGTTCCCCAAAAGAACTAATTGTCTCACACACCTAGAACACCTTGAATTAGGGGTATCTTATTTACCACATTATAGAATCCTTTCCCCAAGAATACATTATATTTTTTTTCAAGTTTCAACCTCCCTTTGAAGTTATTATTCTTCAATATTATTTTAATAAATCCTATGATATAGGAATATATGTAAAAAAAATTAATTTTCCCCTTATATATTTTTCATGGGAGTCTCTGGTATTTCATTAATATACATTATAATCATTTCTTCTTTTTCATTATTGTATTATATTACTTATTCGTAGTTATTTTTCTTTATAGAAACCTATTCAAGAAATTAATTCTTCCTTTCCTAATGTTTAGGTTGAGTTTCTATAGGTCTAGGTGGTTGAATAATTTTTCCATTTGTTATTGTTTTTAAACTCATATATTCTTAAGGATTTAAGTTTGTCTATGTTGGTAGTTTCCCTAGTTTTTTTGGATAGAATATCCACTAAACCACTGAATTTGGTTGTTTTCATATCAATTTTATTTTTCTTTCCCTTTAACCATGGATTGTAGTTATTTCTATTCAGAGTTTGGTACAGTGGTTAAAGGTTTTTCCTTGGGATTAGTTTTTTTGAAATAAGGGGATACTGGTAAGTGGTAGGGTTATATGTGTTTTTACTTTATTTTAGAAAAGGAGGTGGGTTTTGGGGTTTATGTTCCTATAATGAGGGATAGGATGGGTATTGGTTCTTATAGGGGTGTCAAGATTGGTTAAGTTGACTTCCAAATCTAGAATGGGCTTGTAGGTTATCTCTCCATGGTTTATTTTGTGAGAATTTTCCGGGTTATAGTGATATAAAAAACTCTCCATGGACTATAATTCATTACATTAGTTAATTAAATGTTTAGATAATTAGAATTAACAAATACCTTAGTTGTTTCTTATTATAATGTTATTTCCTTCCAAGGAATCTATATTACCCGACTAGTTATCTCTTCATGTATTTATTTTATTAAAGGCATGTTCATAAGTTCAAACATCATAAATTCCCTCTATACTCGTACATATTGTAGCTAATTGTTGGGAAATTTTCATAATATTTTCAGTTATCTGTTGTATTTTTATAGTGCCATGTCGATCAATGATTTTATTGATGAAGAATCCAAATTATTTCTATAATGATCATGTAGGGCGTAGTAGAATAACACAAGAAAAAAATATTTCATATATTGATGTGGAAAATTCAGGCATAACTTCTTGAATGTATACCACTATTCCTAGAGAGAATCTTCATATGCTTATCTTATAGTGTATATCTCTTTCTTTTTTACAACTCTTCTGGAAAGTGGAAAAATTATTTCTTTGAAAAATATTTTCCAAATCATTCCATTCATGGATCCCTCCAGGAAAGTATGTTATACAACCACTATTTGGAAGCCCCTAATATCAACAAGTAACCCCCATCAAGAAATGTTTAATCCCCCCCCCCCTTATAATGATGTATCCCTTTATTTAGAGTCATAAAAATTTCCTCTGTTAAGATTCCATGGAATCCAATTAAAATCTTTAATAATGGTCAAAAATTATAGATTTTGTTTTGAAGATTTTAAGAGTTTTTTTAAACCCTTCAAATCACAGTTTTAAAACCACTATCCATCATGGAATGGGATCAAGTGAAATCAACTCCCCAATGTTTTTAATTATTATGTGCATGCGGTGTACATGTCTTATCCCATGGTATTCTTGATGAGAAGTTGGTAAATTATGCACTATCAAGAGGAATATGTGTATTTTCTTATTTGGAATATTCCTCAATGATTGTTTGGATTAACAGACATGTATAGATCTATTTATAATTTTCAAATACTATTTGGTATGTGGATCTAATTCTGGGTCTTTGTGTAAACATAACACAACCTTTTTATAACATTCAGATGGACCACATATTTTATTTATACATTAAAGTTATCATGCATACATTTTTTCTTTATTCATTTACATAATGTTCATAACATGGTGTCTTGAAATCCCTCATTCCCAGGCTCTAAACATGTTTTCCAGCTATCTTATTTGAATCTAAGAAGGCTTCACTAGACTAATAATACACATTCACTGAGAAGTTTCATTGACTAATGTGTGTGGTCCCACCTTCGATGATGAAATCAATTAATGGTAGATGAATGAGGTCCATCCAATTTGATATTATCAAACATAGGGAAAATATTTTGTCATTTTCATTTGAAACAAGAAATTGATCATTTTGAGTAGTCTATGATAAACTTAGAATTGACACATTCACATGGACTCTCCATTTAATGATAATGTCTTGGACCCCATATTTGAAATATAAAGACCAGGTCAAGCTTCCAGACTTCCAAAACATATTCAACATTGTTTTACAGATTAAATTATTATATATGCATTCATCCAAGAAAATTCATTGATAATTAGTGCTTCATAGGCTCCAATCTAGTTCAACACCCCCTATCCATATTGAAAATCAAATTATCATAACAGAATCTTAGTAAATATGGATTTTAAATAAAACTCCATATATGGATGCCAAATATATACCAGAACATAAGTTAGATAGTGTGGTCTCATAGATTCAATTGAAATAGATCCATGATGAGTGAGGAATGGTCAATCATCTATGGTTTCACCACACCATAGACTCTTGGACACTAAATAGTAGTAAAAGCCTGGTAAAACATATTCCTGGAGGTGGAATGATTGTATCATTCCCATTGTCATAGGAGAATTCCCATAAAAGAATGGGATATCATGGATGAATGGAACAATCAAAGGCTCAATGATGAAAGCTCATAATTGAGGTTTCATAGATTCAATATCATAGTTGAACATCTCAATATCACAGCAGTCCATGTTTAGAGGTTGGAGACTTCCCATAGAAACAAGCTTCATTATCATTGGTGGTGTTGTTACTGCCAAAGTGTTACTTTTGAAGGCCCAAATTGAATTACCCACTCCCAAAACTAGGATACTTCATATATTGGATCAATACATAGGTTAGTGTGATAGTGTTAATCACTAATCATAAATTTAAAATGTTAATATGGTTCTGAGTAGCCAATGGGTGGTTGGAACATCAGAAAAGGAGTTAATCCACCAGTGATGGGTTGGCCAGTCTATAAGGATGATGTGAGGAACACTGAAAACTAGTGATCAGAGCAAGATAGAGGTGTCATGAGACATATAAGGCATGAATCCATTAATGATTTACATTTTCTAGATATAGGTAAATGACAATGATATCTGGTTATTTTCTATGGGTTAATTTTTAAAATGATTAAAGTGTTCGGAAAAGTTTCTTAAAAATTTATATGTGTTCAACATACCCTTTTTTGTATTAAATTCCATTAAAATAGTTTAAAAATGAATTGTTATTTTGATAGAGGATGTTTGGAACTAATTGGTTTATTTTAAAAAGGTTTTGTTAGTTTAAAGTGGAATTTGTGTCAATGGTTGGTTTTTAATGGGATTTCAACTGTGATTTTATAAATATTTTTCAAAGGATATTTAATGTCTATTACTTTTTTAGCATTTGTTAATTTTTATATCAATGTTTATTGTATTTATTTTGTTAAATATTTATATCACTAAATCAAATAGGATGGATATGAATATAGAATGGATGGATGACAATTATCTATAAAACGTTTATGAAGATGGAGTGAAAGATATCATCATGTTTGAAAAAGATCATGCATTTGATCCTTCTAGAATCCTTTGTAAATGCTTACCCTATTGTTATTCAAGACAAGTTAGTCCAAATGAGTTTCAAGAAAACTTCATCTGTCACGAAATAGATCAAAGTTATAAATGTTGGAATAAACACGGGGAAAATGTGAATGTAGCCAGTGACTGGGATGACATTGCGTTTTATGGATCATTGGATATGATTACAAGTGTGGAAAATAAATAAGACCATATCAAGGATGAGATTACAGATGTGCATGATGATAAAGATCTTATTAAGGAAATTACAAGGACAGTTAAAGATGAACTTCATGGTTTCCCAAAATTGATTGTGCAGTTAAAGAGTTGTGAGAAGACATCATTGTATGATGGTTGCAATTAATATACAGCATTGTCAGTCATACTAAATATGTATAATTTGAAATATGGAAATTGATGGGGTGATGTAAGTTTCACAAAATTGATTTCTCTCTTGAATGACAAGATCGCAAAAAATAATGAGGTTCCAAGACGAACATACGATGCCAAAAAAATGCTATTCTTGGTGGGTATGATCTCTGAAAGTATACACACCTTCTCGAATGACTGTATACTATTTTTAAAGGAACACAAAATCACTTAGGGAATGCCCCATGTGTGGTTATTCTTGATACAGAAAATATGAATCTAGTCCTATGAAATATTCATGGTACTTTCCGATCATTTCAAGGTTAAGGTTTTTATATAGAAGTGAGGATACTGTAGGGAAATTGATGTGGCACACAGATAGAAGAAATAAATATGAGAACTTGTGGAATATACTAGACTCTCCTCAGTGGAAGGGAATTGATCATGAGTATCCTAAATTTGGAAATGATCTGAGAAACCTTCGTCTGGGGTTATCTATAGATGGAGTGAATCCTTTTGGTTTTCAAAGAATCACTCACAGTACATGGCCAGTTATGTTGGTAAATTATAACTTTTTATTGTGGTTATACATGAAACAGACACACATAATGTTTTCTATTATTATATCAGGACCAAAACAACTGGGTAATGATATTTATTTTTATTTGATTCCATTGATTGAGGAATTTCAATTATTGTGAGATTCATGTGTTACGGTGTATTATGATTAAATAATTGATGATTTCATGTTGAGATCAATGTTGTATTGGACAATAAATGACTTTATTGCTTATAGAAATTTGATAGGATATAGCATTAAAGGAACTCTTAGGTTTCCCATCTACGAACAAGGTACACAATCAATTTGGTTAAAACATTCATCAAAAACTGTGTTTCTAGAAGATCGGTGATTTCTACCTCGACAACATAAGTACCAATATTGGATAACATCATTAGATGTAAGTTCAGAAGAATGTACACCACTGTCTCCATAAATAGGTGATCAAATATTTGAGAAAGTTAAATATGTGAACATTGCTTTTGGTAAGCCATTTTTGAAAAACTTTATGAAAAACGGTTGGAAAAAAACCATTTTTTATTGATTACCATACTAGAATAATCTGTATGTCGTAAATTTTCTTGATGTTATGCATGTTAAATAAAATGTATGTGATCGTGTCATTGGAACATTTCTAAATTCACCTTTCAAAACAAAGGATGAAATTAATTATAGTTTGGACATGGTTGACCGGGGAATATGAGAAGAGTTGGAACCAGTAAAGGGTGAAAAATGAACATTTCTTCTTCCTGCTGCTTACACTCTTTCCAGGTAAAATAGATATTGGGTTTTCAACTTCTTGAATGATGTAAAATTTCTAAAGGGTTTTAGTCAAATATCAAGAACATTGTTTCAATTCATGATTTAATAATAAAAGGTCTAAAATCACATTGTTGTCATTTTTTGATGCAAGATCTAATTACTGTAGCTGTATGTGGCATTTTTTCCAAGAATTTCTATCAGACATTAAAGAAGAGTCATTTTTTCTTCAAATTTATATGTAGAAAAGTTATTGACCTGGTGAAATTGCTGACTATGGAAAGATAAATTGTTTTCATATTATGTGAATTGGAAATGTTTTTCCTTCCAACATTATTTTATATGATGGTTCATTTGATTGTTCTCTTGGTGATAGAGATTCAGCTATATGGTCCTATGCATTATAGATGGATTTACCCCATTGGATGGGATTTGATGATTTTGAATGAGTATGTCAAAAATCTAAGTAATCCATAGGGTTTTATTTCAGAGAGATATATTGTTGAAAATAGATTGAATTCTATACCAAATACCTATTCAGTTTGCGAAGAATTTTTCTAATGATATCTTTTCACACTAGGAGACTTCAGGGTGAAGGAATTTCGGGAAAGGTGGTCATCACAATCAATATTACAGATTAGGAGTAGGCCCACCTTTATGTTTTTAAAAATAGTTTTGATGTTGAACCATTTACTGAAACCCAAAAAGAAATTCTTAGGTATTCGAATCCATCAAGGGTTGAAAATGGATATCAAATAAACATAATCCACAATTTATAGGATGGTTTCAAGACCATATTTTTAAGGAGTCAAATGAAAATCCATAATAAATTTTAGAACGACTTTGATGGCTAGCCAAAGGACCAAGTGTGTATGTATTATCATAAAAATATTATGTAATTAATGGTTATACACTCTATACTAATGAACATGATGAAGACAGTACCAGACAGAATAGTGGAGTTACGCTTTTGGCAGAAGCGGTGCATGTTTCTAGTGCTAAGGAAAGAAATCCAATTTAAGTGAATATGTCATATTTTGGAACCATCAAAAAAATATGGTAGTTGGATTATATGTCATTCCGAGTGCCAATTTTTCAATGCAAGTGGGTTAATAACAGAAGTTCCATTAAAATAGATGAGTTGGGATTTTTTAAAGTTTAGTTCAATAATGAAGGGTACAAATACAAACAGTTTATGATGGCATCACACGAAGTACAAGTATTTTATGTTATAAATCTTGAAAACCAAAACTAGTAAATTGTTTTTTTATCGACCAAAACCACTAAAGAGTAGATAACAATTCAACCGAGGATGGCCCATTCATTGGGATGTCACAATCATTTCCCAATGGTCCCAGTGTAGATGGAATTTTGTTTTCTATATGAGACCATAATTAAGGGATTTGGATAGTAAATAGAGGGTTCAAATCCATTCAACCTTTAAAAAATTAAAGAGAGTTCAATAAAGAGGTATTATTTTTTTAATATACATCATGCTACTTTATGTTAATATCTATTCACTACATATTTTATGTTATCTAAATTAAATGTTAAAACACTTTTGTAGATGATGACTTCTTCATGTGATGATGATTTTAATCCCTGGGCACAATAGGTTTCTCAACCTAATGCTGCTCGTAGTGCAGACAAACAACAGGTTTCTCAACCTATTTCCTTACGTTAATATCTATTCATTTCTGATTTTATGTTGTATAAATTAAATGTTAAACCACATTTGCAGATAATGACTTCTTCATTTTATGATTCTCCCAATCCCCAAGCACAAAATGTTTCTCCACTTGTTGATACTTGCATTGTAGACGAACAATAGGTTTCTCAACCTATTGATGCTCCCAGTGCAGAGCTAAAACCACAATTTTCACATGTCGATTCTATCCCTCTGGAGCTAGAGGAACATTTTGATGATGGTTGATCTAAGGAAATAAAAGGTGATGAAACACCAGTGATGCATAAAAAAGGAGCACCGTATTTTGATGGTATTAGAAAAAATAATTAAGGCTAAAGAGGAAGGCATCAAATACGATATTTGATGGAATAAGTGGGGCCAATATGTTAACCCCAACAAGGCTATGTTCAGTAGTTGCATTGGAATCGTCACTCGAAAACATGTGGGAATTGATGTAACATCATGGAACCATGTTGTGGCTGAGATTAAGACACTGGTGTGGGGAGATATTATGGAAACATTATGATATCATTTTTTTAATTTACTAAAAAATAAATAATGAAACATTGACTTACACTTAATTATGTCTTGTAGAGTTCATTTATAGTAGATTAACCATCCAATGACTATGTATTAAGGGTTTCTGGATGGATTCACAGGGATTTTCACACACTTTTAACAAAATTTCATTTTAAAGATGCTGAAGGGAAAATAAAACCACACCCACCTATTATTTATGCACACCTAACAACCCAAGCATTGTGGGATGTGTTTATTGACCATCGTACAAAGTAGTATTTTCTAGTAAATTATATCTAGTAATACTTTTTTTGAGGGAATGCGTATTCATCATTTTTATTGACAGTGTTTTATTTATGAAACGGAAACTGAGTGCTGAAAATAATCAACAAACATCAAAACAAGCGTACCACTACTTTAAGGTAAGGATGGGGTACACATCACTTGAAAAAAATGGTACATATTTTAAATCTACCATAATACTTTTATGTGACATAAAACAACACAATAACTATGTTCATTTTTTATATGCAGCTTGAAGATTCAAAATCCATATCCACTTCCATCCCATGCCATGTACTACAGAAGGAGGCATGTGTAGCTAAATATTGCAAACTAATAGATGAAAACACACAGAAAGGGTGGGAAGCATGTGTAATTTTAACATAATAAAAATTTTATTTAAATTACTATTACATAAAAAAGATTATTTATTTTCCTATATTCTCTATCTACCATAGTAACATTAATCAATAACACCCTTACCAGATGCTGAAATACTTTCAGTGGCCTTGAATCAGCCAAAATATTATGGTCACGTTAGAGGTGCGGGTTTTGGGGTGACACAACAAAAATATTTATAGAAAAAAACAAGCAGAGGATATAACTAAGGAAATGTAAAATATGAGAGAATGATTATCTATGTTTGAAGAATAATTACAATACCAAGGAGATATGATAACAATTTTTATGGGGGAGTCAAAGATAATAAACAACTCAAGAACAACTCATGCGTGAAGATCCCTCCCCACCCCCAACTATTTTGAGGTGAGACATTCCCCTCAAAAACAATTCTTAACTGAGGTGGTCAATTTTATAATTTTTTTTTTGAGAAATGTGAATTAGATAGACACTAGGAACTGATACCTTTCATATATTGATATTCTATACGGCAAAGATTACTGTGATTTATATCTACTAACACCCAAAAATTTCCTTGTAGTGAGGTCTATAGTGAACAATATCCAGAACGACATGATACACAACAGACCACTTCCAATAGATCATGTTCGAGTGTCAATTACTATAGCCTTATAGCTGAGCACTGAGTTACCTATTTCAATTGATGATGCAGATATTCATATGGTCAAAAAATATCTTGTACATTCAACGCATGGCTGTCACATATTGTAAAAATGCATTTCGACAATGAGGTATTCATTTAAAATTTAATTTTAAAGATAAAGCAAAAACAGTTAATGAAAAAAGGTCTAAATCGATGCATGTTATAAAAAATGGAAGGGAATGGGTGAAATAAAAGACCGGTTCAAAACTATATCAAGGATAACCCATCCGATCAAAATGATCTAACCAAATCACCTTACCCCCCCCCCCCACCCCCCGGTTCTATATCCATATTTATTATCATTGAAGGATCATGTGGATATGAAGTTGAAAGATGGTGGTAATCACATAATTTATTTTGAATAAAATATGTATGTATGGGAAGATCCATACTTTATTAGTGTTGAGAGTGAAACTAATATCCTCAACCATGATTGGTTAGGTGGCTTAGTTATAAATGTGGGCATGAGGTATGTTTTTAGGATTTGATTTTCCAAAAGATGATATAAAACGATAATTCTGACTAAATACATTTCATATTTTTCATAGGTGTATATATGAAAAACAATTGAAGTGATTTTCCTATGAACAAAAATTTGGACTTGTTAGTCCTCACATCACCTCTACCGAACAAGAAGGCATAACTTCCAAGAAAGAGGGTGAAAATAGTGACATGACTTCTCAAATCGTTTAATATAAAAATTGTGGATGGAAGACTCTTCTTAATACTAATGATGAACGGTTAAAACTCTAAAATTTAATCATATCAAATATATTTTAATTTCTTTCATTAATTATTATTTTTTGTGTTCTTAGACAGTAATGGATGCTCATTGCGGTCAATTTCGGTACTCCAAAGATTTAATTTCTGGATTCAATCCATTGATATACAACAAAAAGACAACACATGATGGCTTTTTTCAATTTATAATACACTACATCCAACATTTTAGAACAAAACATCTAGTTATATAATTTATATTATCTTTTAATGAGGATTCCATTATGATAGGATGGTGTGTGAATACCATCTACATCATGGAATGAGGCCAGGGGAAAAGAACAAGACACATGAAAAGTTCTACAAATGGATAAGTTTCACTGTATATATAATAATATTTCACTATCCAAACACATATAAAAAAATTAATTATTTTTATAAATGTTTCTGCAGTGCCTGAAATAAACAAACGATAAAGACTGTGGTTTTTATGTTTGTAAATTTATGAAAGATATAATATTCTATAAACAAACCAGCATCCCTGAAGAGATATTTTCTAACATAATTTCTATTTAATTTAAAATTATTATTAATCATTTGTGTATTTAAATTTTTTAGTACTACCATTACTACTAAAAATATTCATATTCACAAGATGATATAGATATTCTGAGAAATGAATGGGTATTATACCTGATGGAAGAATGTAAAAATATAGAATAAAGATGGTAAAATTCTCATATAATTCTGACATTAATAATATTGTATAGCTTATCATTCTCTTTGTTTGATGGTAATGTTGTTATTTGTACGGGCTAAACGCCCTGCTAAAAATCATGGTCGTTGGTGGTGCTTATTTGTGCACTAAATGAATTACATGTTGATTGTTTTTTTAAAACAAATTATTGGTCCTAATTTACAGGGTATGTGTGTTGTTGATAGACCAAAAAAGATAAAAAGTATCCAGAAGGGGTTTCCCCATCCCTTGAGTTTGTTGTGATGTATTCAGATATAACGGTAACATAATCTTACTGCACTCTTCTTGTTTTCAACAACAAGAAGTGTTATTCTCTAAAAAACATTGATTCAATCTGCAACATTGGTAGTTCCCCTCTTTAGTCGACCCAGTGAAGAACCAACTATCATATTTTTATCCATTGGTCATAATTATATGACAATTGGTTCTTCACTAGAAGAATAAAGCTATGATGCAGAAAGAAGATGTTATTCTGTTTCAATCATTCATGGATCCATATTTTTTCCATAATCCTTCTAAACTAGGTAGATAGAGCATATTTAGTAGGTCATGGATCTTTTTAAGGTTTCAGAGGTAAGGGTGCATTGATTTTCATGCAGAAAAATGAACTTAAAATTTGTTCTGATACTTTAGGACAACAATCCATGATTCCTTTGTGATGTGTAGGGATCAACAAAACCTCAATCAAATGAAGAATTTCATCAGTATGAATCCAAGTGTGTCTTTATTTAAAATTTACATTAATTCAATTAAAAAACACAACTGAAATACTAAAAACTGATGAAATGCATTCTGATTATTTTGATACTTTAGGACAACAATCCCTCAATCATTTGTGATATGTAAAAATCAATCGCATCTCAATCGGATGAACGGTGTCACCATTTTGACCCCAAATGTGTCCTGTTATTTAAAATTGACATTAATTCATGTAAAAAACACAACTAACATACTGAAAACTGAGAAAATGCATTTGTATTAGTTGGATATTTTAGGAAAATGATCAATGAGTTAGCTGTGACATGTAAGAATCATCTCCACCTCATTCCAAAGAACGGTATGACTGTTATGTCTAAAATTATCAGCTATCAATTTAAAATTGACATTTTAAGTCAAAACGTGTCACTCTCTGAAAACCATGAAAATGCACTCAGATTGTCATCAAAATTAAGGAAAACGATTCATAAGTCCTTTGTGACATGTATGAAGAAGTCTTATCTCAAGCTGACACACAATGCAACTGGTATGACTCAAATTTCATGTCTTTGGTCTCAAATGATATTTTAGTAATAAAACAAAATTGATATGTTGAAAACCATGAAAATTCATTCTGATTGTTTTGATACTTTAGGAAATGATCCCTCTATAATTGTTTGACATGTAGAAATCAACCACACCTCAATATGACAAACAGTGTGACCGGTATAACTTTAAATGTGTCTTGTTATTTAAAATTGACATTAATTCAAGTAAAAAAAACACAACTGACATACTGAAAACTAATCAAATACATTCGGATTATTTTGATATTTTAGTATAACAATCCACGAGTTAGTTTTGACATGTAGGAATAAACCCCACCTCAATATGATGAATGGTGTGACCGGTATGACTAAAAGTGTCCACTATCAGTTTAAAATTGACATTTTAACTCAAAACATGTCACTAAATGAAAACCAAGCAAACACACTCCCATTACCTTCCAAATTAATGAACACAATTCGTATGTCTTTTGTGATGTGTATGAAAGAGTCTCATGTCAAGCCAACACACGATGCGACCAGTATGACTCAAATTTCATGTTTTTAGTTTGAAACGATGTTTTAGTAAAAAACACAACTAACATATTGAAAACTGAGGAAATGTATTCCGATTGTATTCATAATTTTTTAAAATGATCCTTGGTCATTTTTTGACATGTATGAATCAACCGCACCTCAATCTGATTCACTGTGTCACCGGTGTGACTCCAAATGTGTCTTGTTATTTAAAATTGACATTAATTCAAGTAAAAAAACACAACCGAGTTACTAAAAACCACGAAAAAATATTCATATTATTTTCATATTTTAGGAAAATGATCCATGAGTTAGTTGTGATCTGTTGGAATCAACCCCACCTCAATCCGATGAACAGTGTGACCGGTATGACTAAAAGTGTATGCTATCATTTTAAAATTGACATTTTAACTCAAAACGTGTCACTCACTAAAAACCAAGAAAAACCACACTGATTGTCTTTTAAATTAAGGACAACAATTTGTAAGTCCTTTTTTACATTTATGAAGCAGTCTCATGTTAAACTGACACCTGATGCGACCTGTATGACTCAAATTTCATGTTTTCAGATTGAAATTACATTTTAGTAAAAAAACGTGACTGACATAGTAGAAACCAAGGAAATGCATTTTGGTTATTTTTATACTTTAGTAAAATGATCTATTAGTCATTTGTGACATGTAGGAATCAACTGAACCTCAATCCGATGAATGGTGTCATCGGTATGGCTCCAAATGTTTCTTGTTATTTAACAATGACCTTAATATATGTAAAAACACAATTGACATACTAAAAACCAAAAAAACACATTTGTATAGTTTTTATATTTTAGTAAAATGATCCAAGTGTCAGTTTTAATGTGTAATAATTAAACCCACCTTGATCCGAAAAACGGTATGACTGGTATTACTAAAAGTGTCCGCTATCAGTTTAAAATTTCATTTTTAACTCAAAATGTGTCACTCACCGAAAACCAAGAAAATGCACTTTTATTGTATTCCAAGTTATGTAAAAAAATTTGTATGTCCTTTGTGACATGTATGAAGTAATATCATGTAAAACTAATGCACGATGCGACCGGTATGACTCACATGTTTTCGGATTGAAATTACATTTAGTGAAAAAACACAACTAAAATACTGAAAACCAAGGAAATTCATTCTTATTGTTTTGATACTTTAGGAAAACGATCTCTTAGTCATTTATGATGCATAAGAATCAACCCCACCTCAATCTGATGCCTAGTGTGGCCAGTATAACTCCAAATGTGTCTTGTTATTTGAAATTGACATTAATTCAAGTAAAAAAATGAAAAACTAAAAACTAGGCAAACTCATTTGGATTGTTTTGATATTTTATTACAACAATCCATGAGTTAGTTGTGATGTTTAGGAAACTATGTGACCTGTATGACTAAAAGTATCTGTTATCTATTTAAAATTGACTTTTTAACTCAAAACTTGCCACTCTCTAAAAACCTAGCAAATGAACTCTGATTTCCTTCGAAATTAAGGACAATAATTTATAAGTCCTTTGTGATGTGTATGAATTCGTATCAAATCAAACTGATGCACTATGCGACCGGTATGACTCAAATTTCATGTTTTCAATTTGAAATGACATTTTAGTAAAAAACACAACTAACATACTAAAAAAATGAGGAAATTAATTCCTATTATTTTGATAATTTTTTACAATGATCCCTCAATCATTTGGGATTTGTAGAAATCAACAAAAACTCACTCTGATGCACGGTGTCACCGGTATGACTCCAAATGTGTCTTGTTATTTAAAATTGACAGTAATTCAAGTAAAAAACACAAATGATATACAGAAAACATCCAAAACACATTTTTATTGTTTTGATATTTTAGTAAAATAATCCATCAGTCGGTTGTGACATGTAGAATACAATTCCACCATAATCTAATGAACAGTGTGACTGGTATGAAAAAAGTGTCCACAATTAGTTTAAAATTGGCATTTTAACTCAAAATGTGTCACTCACTGAAAACCAATAAAATTCACTCCGATTGTCTTCCAAATTAAATAAAAAAATTCATAAGTCCTTTTTGATATGTATAAAGCAGTATCACGTCAAACCGACACACGATGCAACTGGTATGACTAAAATTGCATGTTTTCAATTTGAAATGCCATTTTAGTAAAAAAAACACATCTGACATACTGAAAAATGAGGTAATTAATTCCAATTGTTTTTATACTTTAGGAAAATGATTCATTATTCATTTTTGATGTGTAGGAATAAACCCCACCTCAATATGACACACAGTTTGACTGGTATGACTCCAAATGTGTCATTTTTATTAAAAATTGACATTTTTTTAATGTATTCTTCGTATTAAGGTTTAATTTATTTCCTTATAGTATTACTAATGTAATATTTTTTTTTCTTATATAAGAATAACCTTTTTATCAATTTGGGATGTTTTGTTCAATGACTATTACCATTGGAGGACATTTTATAGTAGGGACCACAGACGTCAAAAGTGAAAATGTTAATGTTTTTAACTGTTTGTTGGATAATTGTAAATGTAATTTTATAAAACATTGTTCAAAAAGTATTTTAAAGTATTTTGTTGGTATATATCATGATTGAATATTTTTTATTCACAATTTCAATTAAATATATATAGCATTGTTTTTTAAACCATTGTGTGCACTTCTTTTTTTCATCATTTGCATCATTTATGTGGTTCTTTTGTATATACTATGGGTGGTAATTTTTTAGAAGGGATTTTCAAGTTTGTGTAGGTTATTTTTTCTGGTTTGGTTCTATTTTATTTTGTTGGTTGGCTGGGTGTGGTGTTATATAAACAGAACTCCCAGACAGGGAATCCTATATCAGCGCTTTAAATAGTGCTGATAAAGGAACACTTTATCAGTGCGGATAAATTGAGAATTTATCAATGCTATTTGAAGCGCTGATAAATGGATAATTATCAGCACTACTTGAAGCACAAGTAAATGGGGACTTTATTATTTCTTTGAATAGCACAGATAAAAGTGACCCCGCTAATACAGGCTCTATTATCTGCATTTTTTTAGCACTGATAAAACCATATTTTGTTTTTGTGTACGAATTTGACATGCAATCACTCTTTGTCAAATTATGGAATCATACAACCATGGACATGCGACACATCAAATTCAAGTAGATAAATAGTCCCTAAAAACTTCTGGATGACATTGAATGATCCAGCATTGATCATATGACAAGCCATAACAAAACAAGATGATTGTCCAAGACAAGGTGTGTGCATCATCACAAGGTCCCATATTGATTATGCGACACACTAACGAATAATTATAGGGTGAGGGCTGCAAAAAAATTTGTAAAAATGGAACAACATACCCAAAGAAAGATACCCCCAGTGTTCGTGAAGCTCACACACCATATTATCATTGGAAAGAATAAAATCCATTGGTGGCCTCCAAGAAAACTAACAAGACCTCTAATCCGTCATCACATAAAATGAATGAGATAAATGGGAGAGTTGAGAGGTGTTCAAAGTCATTAAAAGACATTCGAGGAATCCCCAAAAGACTTGTGACACACTGTGAGTCTCTGGAATCATGTTTTCCATTTCTCAAAAAGATGCTTCATCTTGTCATCCTCGCCACACGGAAATCCTCACGCATGTTCGGGAAACTCTGCAGCGCTCAAGGGATAGACATATGGTTTTGTCCACAAAATGATTGTGCACCCTTATATGACACATATTGGTCATGAGATACACCATCAAAAAATATAGTAAATACCATGAATATTACATGTGAAAATTCACACGACTCTCGGCCTTTGTCACATAAAACAAAGGGTATTAAAATAGATGATTCTAGATATGTTCACAGTTTCTAAAGGATATGTGACCTGCACTACAAGACACCATGAATCCCTAAACTCATGTCCACCTCATCTCGTTAAGTCCCTTTGGCTTGTCATCCTTACCATAAAAAGCACCCTAGGAAATTTTTTTCCTCTATAATGACAAATGAATATATTTTTCCATGGAATACTTGCACACCCCTATATGTCCCGTGTTGGTAATGCGATGAATCACTGAAAAATAGAAGAAATATCCTCAACAACACTCATACAATCTCTCAATACTCCAAAACATTATCTCATAAAACAAAAGGGATGAAAAGGGAGGAGGTGATAGATTTTTGCGGCCTCTAAAAGGCATGTGACATGTGCACCCGAGGCATAGTCCCGTGAGACCCTAAGTCAAGTCGTCCAAGGTCTCGTGAGTGTCTTTCAACAAAAATTTGGATCATGAAAAGGCCCTCAAACATGTCACAATAATGACATTTAAGTCATTTTACATAACCTTTTGATCAGAAGAGTCTTTATTAATTGTAAATAATCTGATAATGGAAGCATTGATGGAAGAGAATTGTGATTTCTAAAAATCAGTCGATGCACTTGGAGCAGTCCATGTCAAACTCACGAAGACACATTGTTCTAGACCCCTTTGCTGAGTCTGTCCTAGACAAACGCCAGATATGCCAAACAAAATGGTCAGTATCAGTGGTGGATATTCTTATAAATTCCCCATTACAACATGAAGAAATGGTAGGAATATGACTACTACTACACACTCTGAACGCCCAAACACTGCAGGATTGGACTCTCAACTTCTACAGACTTCTGTGAGGAACTGATCATGATACTGGCCATCTTTCCATCAGGAAATATACCAAAAGGTAGTTGGAGTAGTCATGTAATAGGTATGAATAATTTCTCATTATAATCCATAGATCACGTGAAGGACCTCTAGTTGGTTATATGAAGAATATCTCATAATCCCACAAGATCACGTGAGACTAAATACAAACTAACACCGAATAAAACCAAAGAATACATGATGCAAGGGGTAGATCCAATGATAAATGTGGAAGAATCAAGATAAATACATGATTACTGGCTCTTATAGGATTCATTTTTTTCATCCAAAGACACACAGCAACACTAGGAAACATCACCATGATCTCATGACACCCCTCCAAAATACTATCCAGGGCATGAAAATGATCCATACATTCTAGAACAATTCAAGTGCTTCTCCTGCAGGCATCACTTTGATCTTTCGAACCCCATGGTTATAGCACCCAAGACTCATGAAATCCTTCAGACACATTTCCTTAATCATATAACGGTTCCCACCCATTTCATCCGAGTCTCGCAAAAAGCATTTGGACATGATAATGATTCTCTTGTGACACCCTCTGGGAAATTTATCTAAGACTCATGATGGAATCCAAACATTTCAACTTGGTCTCATGATGTCTCTCAATGGTGTCAACCAAGACATGCGACAACCCTGAGACTATTCCACACTAACTTTCATGACACCCCCCATATGTGTCCACCCAGGTCATGTGATGGCTCTCAGGACATGCCAACTGGGTCATGCAATGCCCTCCAAACAAAAAAGCCATACCAATAGGGCATCCCATGACTATATAACATTATATGTCCTTGGCTTGTAAGCCCTGACCAATAGGGTGTCCTTTGTGGGTATGCCCCAACATAAAGGGAACTATGATGACTCTGATTCCTACCATATCCAGGATACATCGGCTACCACTCTATGAGGTTCGAGCTCCATGTTAATCATCCATGGAAATCCCAGTATCCATGGCCCTTATTCAAAGCAATGGCATTGATTTCTTATTAAACCATGTTTCTCACAATGATCATGGCTCAAGTGGGATTAGGGAATTTAATATATCTTTATATATGAAATATAAACCTTCACAATGGTACAAGGAATCCTTAGTGTGTAAGCCCTAACATAAATTGAACTATGATGAATCTGATTCCTGATTTACTAAGGATACGTAGGCAACCTCTCCCTAAGGTTTGATATCCATATTTATTATCCAGGGTATCCTCAGTGTGCAATCCCCTAATATAAACTGAACTATGCTGACTTGGATTCCTACCATACTCAAGATAAAAAGAATGCCTTCTCAAGGCATGATATCTATACTGAATATCCCAAGGACTATTCTAATTCCCAACCTCCATATATACACACCATGAGGCTAATCATCTTATATCCCCTTGTTTCTCACATTGATTATAGCACACATGGGTTTAGGGGAAAAAAAAAACACCTCATTGAGAATCATGAATATCCATTAACCAGGGAAATGGTATGGAAACATTTTTTACAAGGGTATATACCTTGGGGTTAGTCCAAATGATGAAAAATGAACTGCATGGGTTTTTATTCCTATAATAAATAGGATAAATAGGATTCCACATAATGGATCAATACCCTCTACAGAATATTAACTGGTTCCTTACATGAGAGCTTATTTTGAAGAACATGGTCATATGGATTCAACATATAAGAATCCAACCATTACTAAAAAATGATAAAGAACCTCAGATATATACATATGGGTTCAATAAATAGATCCCCATATTTTTCATATAAAATATAGTTAACATATATTCATTTTGTTAGGGTAACCAATCCCATATAAGGATTAGGTGGAGATTCACCAAAATATGTTAAATATATAAGAGATTCCAAAAGTAGGTACAAACTCCACCAAAAAGAGTGAAATGATACAGAACTCCCATCCTTCTGACCAATTCTAGTCCTCAAGAGTTATTCGGGATGAAAACTCTAATGGCTGCTAACCTTTTGAAAGTAGGTATGAACCCAGCTATGGATTAGGGATCCGTTGAGAGTTTCTAGGAATGAAAAAAATGGAAAACTCGATATACATAATTGAATGAGTCCATAGAATACACCACAATCAAAACATAAAATGGAATCTCATTCCATGTTCCATGTAAAAACATGAAAAAAAAACTAAACAGTGAACCTGATGTAAAACTCTCTAATAGAAAATGATTGGGATGTAATCCATCAATCCAGGGTTCTTGACCCCTATATAAAAACATGATTGACTGGGTCAACCTGAATCTATTAGGACACTTTTTTTTGAAAATCATTTTTACAAAAAATGTAGTAATACCAACATAAAATGAGTTTCTTTTAAGTCCATCCTCAAGCTGATAATTCTATGTGAGAAGAATGATCAGAAAGGGAATACAAGACAATTGTGTTAACCATGCATATATGATTGAGAATTTTAATTCCTATGATTTAGCATTGATTGGTGATCTTGTTACTTATTTTCTACATTATTCTGGAATCCCAACCAGAGGAACTGTCTCCATCATCTAGCACTCGTTCTGGTACCACATATGCTACGGTGACCCACTCAGGTCATAAATCGATCTCTCCTACCAGACAGGTCCAATAGTAGGTAGAAAATACAATGTTCTGGGAGTACAATTGATACGGTACAATCCCAACTATGGAATCTTCATGTGAGATTCTTCAATAACGATAGCTGTAAAGTCTGCATTTCCTAGAGAAGGCTACCGTTATGAAAGTATCCCCCATCTCTACAACCAACTTATTTGGGAGCCTATCACTAGAGTGCAATAACTGCCACCTTCCAAATATGACGAAGGTTGAATTGGAATCCCAATATTTCTTCCTTTTTCTCTAGGTGCCACCGAGTTGGGAAATTTCTGACTGTTGTAGCCAACATCATACCGCTGGTACCCATTAGTTTCTTTTTAGAGGTACTATCTAATGCATAGCTACATCTTATTCCCATGAATGGGCTCTAAGGAAGGATCATTGGTGGAGGGGTGCTGGGAATTCAAAATAGGGCTCATATTCCCACTACTACTGACAATTATTGGTGGTATACTCTAGTAGGAACCAGTAGCCGGATCATATCACTACCAACCCAGAACATGTATGCAGGTGTATTCCCACAGCCATCTAGGAGAATAATAATATCCCCACCCCTACTGACAACACCTTCCGTCATAATTTGGAAGGGACTAGCAAGAAGACTTATACCCCTACTCACTTAGAATATGTCTGTGGGAATATTCCCATAAAGGCATGGGTGATGATCATACTTATACCCATGTACCTAAAACCCATCAGTATACTTTGATGGTACAAGCATAAAATAATTGGTCACATATCCCCGCTTCAATCTAAGATTTTGGTCAACAGATAATGGAGATAAAAAACATGTAGGATTATATCCCTAAACTCACGTTGTTAAAATTCCAATATATTTTTGCAATAGTTGAGGAGCTCTGCCGATATATTTTGGCACTGTTAAAGATAAAGGCACAGGTGAATAATTCTATCCCTATAGTCAAGAAAACACTACACTCTGATCATCCCGATCATGTGGATATACGAGAGAAAGTGCATATTCATTCCCCCACCCAGGAGGATTTTCAACATATTCTTAATGAAGGGAGAGGCATTAGACTAGGCTCATACTCTCTTTTCAATCGAGGAACAATAGGTGAGATCCACACATGCCTTGGGATAGGGTAAAATGCCTATCAAAAAAGTCTAGAAGCATAACACAAAGTCCCAGGATCAGGAAAATCTTCACATTCTAGAAGGGGATAACCGAGTGAGAATGGAATAAGTCTCGGTACATGCTCATATATTTGTTAGTGAATCTTCCTGGCATACTAAAACAGTTCATGGAAGCAAGGCGCACATTCCTACTTCCACCAATGAACGATTGTGCCAATATCATTCTATGGAATTACATGAGGAGGCTCATATTGCTTCTCTCATTCCGGTGGTCCATCCTCATGTTCTGGTTGGGAATGCATATTTGGACTCATCTCATGATCCCATTCCAATAGGGGATAACTAGATGAGAGTTGCAGATTCCTCGGGGTAGGCTCATAATCTTTCATAGAAATACTAGTGGAATATCTTAAAGGATCAAGATCGGTCTCATAATCCCATATTGAATGAGGCTCACCAAGAGAGAGTGGAACATGCCTCATGAAAGGCTCATATCCCTATCAATAATGAGATATTTTATCATCATATTCCAATATATAGCTTCTCAAAATTGGGCCCATACTCCCATGGAACAAGACGGATATAAAAAAGTTCTGGTAACTGTTATACAAAAGGCTCATATCCCTACAGAATCAAAAATGGATGGTTGGAATATTCCAACCTCGACGCAGTGCATATACCATACTACTAATCTTCTCAATTCCAGTGTCCTTATGATTTTTTGAGACACATTATCAACCCCATAAGGGTCTGTCATCTCATCTATCAAAGTGGAAGTAGAATGCATTCATCACGATGACACTCCTTCTTATGATAGTGTAGAGATGGATCACAGGTACTCTACTCCTGGAATCCACCATGGTCAACCTCCCCATAGTGATATCTCCCATGGTTAAGTAAATCCACCAATTTTTCGAACACCTTCATATAGAGAGGTGAACCAAATCTTGACACCTTCATACAAAGTGGTTCTCAAGACAATATGGTCAATCGTATATGGTTCCCCATCAACTTATAGCAATACTCTACTCCCGTCAGCAGTTGACCATCAGAGACATGTTCTTCCATCTGACTAAATAGAGGCATGAAAGTCTAATGAATAGGAGGTTAACATTAACATATGGAGAGAGTTATCCAGATAAAAACTACCCATTATGTTATATCCCCTCACTACTTCCAGTTATTATATCAAAGATGAGCTAGAAAACGATTTCATTCTTTATATATGCCAGAATATGTGATCTACTCATCAATGACTGATGGACCAATATATCCCTTATCTAGGATACAAGTTTAACCTTCATAAAATAAGGATACAATGTTTTAATCTCGACCTAGATTCTATATCCATGGCCCAGGATACAAAACTGTAAAAGAAAAACGTAAATCTTTAACACGCTTGTCATCATTGCATCATGATTATTTGGTAGCTGATTTCTAAATCCACATTAGGTATCCACATTTTAGGATGGGGAAAATATATAGAATTACACTTTTTACCTCGACTAGAATTCCATAACCACTCAGATATGATATCCTTCCATGTTATAGCCTCCAAAAAAATCAGGAGACCAGGTAATGCTTGGTCTTGTTGGTCACTAAAATAGAATTCCCCCACTCTAATGGTGCCCAAAAACCACAGATGTGATGGGAGGATAGCTAAGAGGACATAAAACTATGCCCCTCAAGACAATAGAAGGGAATTTTGAACATGGAGATCGATGTTGATATTACCCGAAAAAATTCTCGTAAGGAATTATCCTCATCATGGGCTGTCATAGAACCCAAATCCCATGCGATCATAGATACACCACATCAGGGAGGACTCAATAACAGATTTCATTGTAGCCGTATAAGATCAGACATAGTCCCTTGGTCTAGGATAATATCTAGCACTACCTCCACCCATCGAGTCTTCAATTACTTATAGGATTTTGGACATACCTTCAGTAGTTGTAGGTGAACCCCAACCTGTTAGTATGGGGGAATTTATATCTTAATTTCCATCACTAGGATTAATGTCCCTTGAAAGGACCCTAGGAACATATGTTGTAATTCCAAATCATCCCCATCCTATGGGGTTGTGGGAATTTATATCTTCATGTCCATCTTGGGAATCATCAATGCATCGGTCAGAGTCGTTGGATCCTTGAAAACAGGACCAATTAATGCTAATGGCATCCCCAAATTACCCCCACCTCATAGATCTCGGTGAAATTTTATCATTATCAACACCATAAATGGAATTGTTATTATCTAGGATAGGAGGATGAAATTGATGGTGAGTATCCCACTAGTTCCTCCCACCGCAAGAAAAACATTTTTTTGGTTGGGGCTCACTCGACAATCACGACCAGAATGTCCCTTAAGGTCACTTTTCATAAAATGAGAGGAGAGGAGCGTATGAAAAAGGTAATCAGACCCCACCAAGGTCACAATCCAAAAATTCCCAACAAGGCCAAGGTTTTTAATAATGACCCAAATAGAAGCCATACAGGATCCGATTGTTGCATGGAAAGAAATGGCATGACCTCCACTACCTGATATGCCTTTGTTAATGTCATCACTGTTAACATGGAATACATTGATCAAGATGTTTATGTAGAGGTTCATAACATGGAAAACATACCACATGAGGAGGGTGATTTTGATGCACCAAATGAGGTTTCGTGCACCCAGATCCAAAGAAGGATTCAAAATTTTGCACCACGAAATAATGAGTTGCCACCCCCTTGACTAAATATTGGAAAAGATAAAATAAATAAGAAACCACATATTAGTTTTCATCTTTTGATGAATATTTTCCTTGATATGAGAGTGAAATACGAGATCTACAATAACTCAATGAGGAGATACTCAAGGGAAAAATTCCCACTAGCTATCATCTCCAGCCAGAGATGAATATTCTTCCCCCCATGGCCGATCTTCCAGAAATAAAAGTATCTGAATATCTAGTCATCATTGTATCTAGTCAGATAATCCACATAAATGGGGAAACTAAAGATGATCGAGACTTCCCTCCATTGCGGTGATATCCTCTCCCTTGATAGGGAAATCATTCAATAATTGGAAAAATTAAGGATCATTGAAAGATGGATGTGGGACCACCTCATTGGCCCCCACCCTATCCCCATGGTTGGGAGGTATCTCATACTGTAGTTCCCCCGGAGTCACTTACCACTATTGAATCCCTAAATAATCTGATAAAATCCATGGAGGGGCGACGTGCACCTGTGCAGCCTGAGAGGAATCCTTATCCTGAATGGGTGGATGGCACCCCACCTCCACCCAACTTTTTAAACCCTACCTTTTCTACCATTTATGGTTTAGGTGATCCTTAACAACATCTCAAACACTTTTGTTTTGATGTTAGTTGATGATGGGCTATCAAGACCAACAAAAGGAAATAAATATGAGGTGTTTTGTAGTGACCCAAATAGGGCCAGCCTTTGTTTGGTATAGTAGTCTACCAGCAGGATATGTTGCAGGATGGGAATACCATCATCATTAGTTACTTTATCAGTTTAGTTTGATACTAAAGAAAATTATGATCATCGACCTAAAAAACTGCAAGAAACATGAGAATGAGAGGTTGTTGTATTTCATAGCAATATGGTAGGGTTTGACCTATTTTCTCAGCATCCCCCTTTCACAGGAACCAATGCTAGAACTCTATACTAATAATCTCTGGGATGAGTTGTAGATTCCACTAATTCACATGATGTATCGAGGAGTATTTTGTGAGTTCTCTAAAAAAGTACAACATCATTAATATGCCATTCATCGGACTCGATTCAAGTCCCTAATCATGACCACAACATTATGGGAAAATCCAGGTTGATCAGAAGTTGTAGATTTTTCTCTAAAAACCACATTAATGCGCATCCAAGAACCCATGCAAGCTAAAAACCACCCAAAACCTCCTATCGAGTGGTGGAAACCACATAATCCCCCATGACCAAAAGTACATAGTAATCCTAGTCACCCTAAATTTGAGGAATTTATGAAAAAAGTATACTTATTCTAAAATGAACAAGTAGTGAGATATTTCTTGGAAACCATGGATAATAACCTATGCATGATTTAGTAGCCTAGGAGGATAGATGAATTCAACCTCATTGACCATCCTAATTACTTCCATTTACATAGAAGGCTGGGTCATGGTATCAAGAATTACTTCATCTTCATGGATGTCCTTCAAACGATGGTTGACTCTATATAGATGATTCTAAACAATTCTCTAGAGAATATGACTTTCATAACCATCATCTGATTAGAATAAGAGGAATGTTGATAGAATGTTATGTCCATGTGATCGAAAAAAGTTTTATAAATGGATGACTCAGAAAATAGTTGATCGAGCTCATGGCACTCTAAAAATAAAAGTTTCAAAAACTCAAAATAGCTCCACCACCAAAGAACAAGATTTCATAAGTGCCTTCTAAGGGTGGTTGTGACCATCAGAAGTAGGAAGTGTCGTATTCTACTCCAAATTAGGCCCCAACTCTTGCGGAATTCTTTCATGCAATGTCTGTATCACATTAAAAAAAACACCAAATGGAATCCACATCAAATTAAGAATTTTGAAAAATCCATTTTTTGATGATGAGTGTGCTACGGAATATGGTTTTCCGGCATATAATAGGGAAATGGGAGGCTGCATGCACCGAATCCAAGGATATAGGGGATTGCATAGGAATGGATAGATTTAATATCCGTGTTATTTCTTCACAAAAGACATATATATAGCCAAGACTCATAGGCAAGCACTCCAGTAGGCTCATAAGAGGCAATTAGGTTCCTCGAATCCCTCTTGCAGTTTCCCGCACCCAATTGTATTGAATGATCGCTTAGTGAGGGTTCAATGTGATCAACCCAAGAAATGGGTAAGGTCGATGCGACCTACGCCACCGGTAGAAGATACCCCTCATGCTCCATATAACCTCTATGTCCTGATACCTTAGCTTCTTTAGCTCCTGAACTATATGATCCATCCCCTAAGATTCATGCCTAAGACCATCCCACATTAGGAAGCACTAACCTCAGGGGAAAAATTATGATGTTCTGAAATAGCTACCTGTAGTCCCATCCATGATCTCAATCCTCAATTCACTTCATCTTTCAAAATAACTCAGGGAACCACTTGTTTAAGCCCTTAGAATCCCACAAGAATTTGGGACATAAGTCATTGCATTCAATGTGTATTGAGTGGAGATTATGCCCTATCATTTTGTAATCTCATTTACTAATCAAGATCAAGAGAAGGCCATCTAATGGAACATCAATCCCATATACATTTTTTGAAAACTCAATAATTTCAATATCTAAAGGGTGTTGATTAATAATAAATATGAGATCAATCTCATTCCATCTCGAACACTTAGATGTTTGGGATATGTATAAGGGTACTTATCCTATATGAAGCTATCCACCTAGGGGTATGACAAGCATGAGAAAAGGACCCTCTAGAAAATCAAGATCAAGTCCCAATTCAAGGTACTCACATCTAATATCGATTTTATTGTTATCCCAGAAGACATTTCATACAATGTCCTACTTTGATGGACCTGGATCTATAGTAACTTGGGAGTGCCATTGATATTTAATCAATGTCTAGAGTACCCCATCAATGGATGGGTCGACATACTACATGCTAAAAACACCCCATTCAAGACTTGTGGAGCCACATATGTTGAAAAAGATTTCTAAAATAAGGGAGTTAAGAAACCAAAAACAGATGATGATATACAAGTTGCAGCTCTCAATGGATTATAGACACCCCTACAAATCCCTATAGCATGCTTAATTATGATTATATTCTCCCCATAAACAATGTTGAAATAGAGGATCAAATTATAGAGGTCAAATCCTCTCCTATACATAGTGAAAATCATCTTCGATATCTTTGTACAGCAGCTCCGATGGAAAGGAATGATGATCTTTCTTCTCATGGCCTCCCACACCCTGATAGTGATGGAGAGGCCCCCAGGTTTCTATCCTCGCCCAAAGATTTCTCCATAGACTCAGAAATTAATGAAGATGACGAAGATCTCAATAATTCCCCTCCAGCATTTGAGGAAGGTGTTTCCACCACCAGGATTGAGCTTAGGTAGATAAATCATGGAACAGAAGAGGACCTGCAGCCTATTTTGATTAGTGCTTCCATGATCCTTTAAGAGAAATAGATGTACATTTCATTTTTAAAGCATCACCAATATTTTTTCCTCTCTAACTATACATAAATTCTCATACTAGATCTAGTTGCGGCTACATGCCATCTCAGACTACCCAATGATCATAGAAGCTTCATATAGATATCCATAAGAATTCACCCCCTCTCATGCCCCCAATGTAGAGTAAGAAGTTGAAAATTTGATCAAAACCAAATTTTTCTAAGATGTGAAATATCCTAGATGGGTTACCAACATCATCCCCATCAAGAAGAAGAACGATCATATTAGGTACTTCATTGACTTCAATGACATTAATCAGTATTACCTAAAAGAAGATTTCCCATTTCTGATTACAAAATTATTGATCGATTAAACTTATGGCTTCCAAGACCTTTCCTTCAAGGAAGGTTACTTGAGGTAAAATCATATCAAAATTTCCCTCAAGGATGAAAAAGTCACTAACTTCATGGAACCCTATGGATATTTTTCTACCAGTTCCCTTTGGATTAAAGAATGTCTACCCCACATATCATCACTCCATGCATCTCATCTTTAAACCATACCTAGAGAGGTTAGATTAGTGTTATGTCAATGACATGGTCATCAAATCCTGACAGCGATGCAATCACTTCATGGATATCTGAGTAATCTTTGACAAGCTAAGACAACACTATCTATGATTGAATCCACTTAAGTGTGTATTGAGGGTAACGTCCAACATGTTCCAAGGATTTGTGGAATTCCAACATGGTATTGAGGTTGATCCGGAGAAGACTAGTGATATTTTGGAAATGTCACCCCATATAAATCTCAAAAAAAATGAGGGGAATCCAAGGGAACCTCACATAAATTTGGAAATTCATGGCCAATATAGTCAGCAAATCCCTCTCCTTCACTGGGATAATGAAAAAGGGAGTCACTTACCAATGGGAAAATGAATAATAAATCCTTTGAAATTCCCATGAAATACTTGTTTCACCCACTGATTTTAATGATTCTGGTGGAAGGGAGGCCACTCATCTTATATGTGGCCGCTATGGAATTCTCATTAGGTTCCCTCCTCACAAAAATAATAATGAGATGAGTAAGAATAGTCCCTAAATCATCATAAAAACCACTCTAGGTACTAAGACATGATATTCTATTGTTGAAAAGAAATTTTGAGCACTCTTCTTCACTATATAAAAGTTGATGCATTACTTACAGCACCACAAAGTCCACCTAGTCTCTTGCGTAGATCCACTAAAGTATATCCTTGGCTGACCTATATTGTTTGGGAACTTGGATTGATGGGTGTTCATTATGAATCAATATGACATTGAGTTCATATCTTATAATTCAGTGAATGGGAAATCGTTGGGAGAATTCTTCATAGCACATACTCCCCGAGAAAATACACTGGAGGACCCCAAGGTTCTTGATGAAGAGGTCTTTTATTCCCATCAAACTCCCTAGATATGGGAATTGTATTTTTATGGAACCTATCAGAGTCCCTTTGGCCCATGAATGGAAAACCTGAATCTCAATCAGGTCAGTCTGGGGATTGTATTTGTCTCTCTAGAAAAAGAAGTTTTCCCCTACTATTTCTCATTGTCAAAAAGCTGCAAAAATAATAAGGATGAGTACCAAGTACTCATCACTATATTGTAACTCTCCCTATAGATGAACATCACCTACCTAAATATCAATGGGGACTCATAAATAGTGATAAATAAAATAAATGGGGAATATTACAATATGAAGGAAGAACTAGCCCCTATCATTGGATATGTCAGTGGATTGATGATATAATTTCCATTTGATACCACCTAGAAATATGTTCCCCAATCACATAGTGATCGTGCCAACACACTCTCTAACTTAGTCATCATCATTTCCAACCCTGATCAGAAGGAAGTAACCATCCATATCAAACATCAAAGAATGATATCATCGATCATCTTATGTGATATGGAATATATCAATCTGGTCAATACATCCCTAGACCGTGATGAAAGGTCACCACCCATGGATGGATAAATCCTATAATCATCTATCTTCATTATGGGACTCTCCCAACAGATCAGGACAAAAGGGAACATATCTATCACTGGATAGTAAACTTCACCATATAGAATGACCCAAATGATAAAACAATTCTCTACAATCATGGCTTTGATAGAATTATCCTTAGGTATACAATAGATGGCGAAGTTCTTTACATTATGGAAGAAGTACACATAGGATCTTGCAGTGTTCATCAATCTGGAACTAGGAACTCTCTCTCTAAATCAAGAGGTTGGGATATTACTCGAAAACCATGATACATGATTGCATAGAATTCACCATGAAATTTCATGTGTGCCAGATTCATGAAAACTCCATCCATCATCCCCTAGAATTGTGGAACATGGCTATATATTCCTATCCATTTGTTGTTTGGGGGAGGATGTTGTGGGGCCATATCCACTAGCCAAAACTAAGTAGTTCAATTACATCCTTACTACTACTGACTACATTTATAAATGGGACAAGGTTATACCCCTCAAGGAATCTAGGATGAAGAATATCATCAACTTCATGAAATCCCATATCATCATGATGTTTAGAGTCCCTCTCAAAACATTGACGGACAATGACACCAAATTTTATTCCACAGAGATAAAGAAGCATTACCATGAGTAAAATGTTGAGCCTAATCACTCGTCCCGCTACTATATAGTGGAAAAAGGATAGATAGATTCCTTTAATAAGACTATATCAAATATAATTAAGAATATGGTGAAAAAAGATAAGAAGTCTTTTCCAGAAAAACTCCAATATGCTTTATGAGACTACTATGCCACCACATGTACTGCCACATGACAATGCTATACACACCTGTGTACGGGACTAAGGTAGTTCTATCTATAGAGTTCCAACTACCATCACTTTAAATATCCATTTATAGACAGATCTTAGATGATGACCAATCTCAAAAGTAGTTGGATGAGTTGGAAAGGTTAGATGGGAAAGCGTTTCCCACATTGCACAACCTAGAGGTCCACCAGAAAAAAATAGGATAATATTTCAATAGAAATTTTATTCTCTGATCATTTATCTAAGGAGAACTGGTGTTGCCTCTCCGAACCCCACTGATACTGGGAAAGAAGCCCCCTGAAATTAGAGACCATGTGGGAAGGACCTTACGTCATATATAAGGTCAATCATAATGGAGCCTATTTTTTATCCACCATGGATAGAGATCTTGTCACACCACCCACCAATTTATGACTTCTAAAGAAATATTTTGCATAGATTGAAGAAATAGGGCATTCACATTAGTGTAAATCCCATTGACCATCCTCACTTCATGACATTAAACTATAGGGAATGTCTCATCCTCACCACATAAAGTTAAACTACATATAATGTATCATCCTAGATGCATGGAATTAAACTGCATGGAATGTCTCATCCTTGTTGCATGACATTAAACTACATGGAATGTCTCATGCGTACCATAAGACGTTAATCTGAATAGACTATCAAGAACTATGTATTACTTGTTTCCGATCAACATAGGATATGTATTGATGCCAAAACCTCTACTCCTAGGACTATCCATAATATTATTTACCTCCCACAATACGTGATCCAATTTCCTTACCACATGGCATAAAACTAAACGGATTTATAGCATCGTCCTTCCATTCATGTCAAGTCACCCATGTCCTCGTTGCATGACAATAAATTTTATGTTCTTTATAGATACACATACAGATTGATTTCCACTTCCAATGGGATATATAGGGATGACTTGATTTAATGTCTTGGTCCATCCACTGCATGGTACAAAATGACTCTATTATACCCCTTTTCTATCCCTACACTATAGGAATATTTGTGACATTCCTTGTTTCTCACACTAATCATAGATCACATGAGATTAGGAATATCAGAAATGACCTATCCTCACTAGAAAAGAATAATGGTACATAATAGGTCCATTACCATCCTATATAAAAGACCATAAAAGGCGTACCATGGGTCCTTATAGCATGATGTTAAACTGCACATCTCTTCAGTGTGGTTTGATTCTCATCCCTATGAGATATGTAGTGATTCCCATACCTTCACTCTTGGGCCCAAACACGATATCCCCATCAATTCATGATGGTTCGTCTTCTTCCATACTGGGTGACAATATACTTTATAGAATTTCCAACACTGCGTAGGATTGACTCTCATCCTCATGAGATACATAGTGACGCCTAGACATTTCATCATTGGGCCCATCCACACACAAGTTCATAGTGTGATCGAGACCTATTTGGTCCTCATTCATGTTGGGTTTCTTTAGGGAACCACACTACGCATCTCCAATTAAGGAGATTCTTCTCACAATCTGCACCACATGACCTTTAACAGTCCACATATAACCCTACAACACACCATTAAGCTGTGTTACATCATCATCACCAGAAGTCTTTAAACTGTATGACTTTCCAGAACTACATATTGTTTGACTCTCATTATCATGAGATATGTAGTGATTTCCAGTCCCCATCCTTTATACCAACCACAATATTCTCATTTACTCATTCCAGTTCACCCACTTCCTTACCAAATGACATTAAACTATATAGAAATACATCCTTACTATATGATGTAAAAAAACACAGAAATAATTCCTTATCAAATGACGTTAAATTGAATGGAAGTGCTTACTTCCTGAATGATGTTAAATTGCATAGAAATACATCCTTGCTATATGATATTAAACAACACATAAATATGTCCATATTTCATGATGTTAAACAGCATGTAAATTCATCCTCACCACATAATGTTAAAATGTATGGAATTATGTCCTTACTGTATGATGTTAAATTGCACGAAAATATATCCTCACCACAAGATGTAAAAATTAATGGAGACTAACATCCCCCCTACATGAAAATAATTTTTTTAGACCATCTCCCACTTTTCATTCCTTATTAGAGGACCACAAGAGACTTACCTCGGTCAACCAATGTATGGGATGTTTCCACCATTCTTTAAGAGAAATTCAAACCCATATACCACACTTCATGTCATGAGCATCCCAGGTAAATGAAAACCTTAAATGTACCTTGGAAATGATATCCATTTTCATGGAACCTTTTATTGAATATATATATATATATATATATATATATATATTCCCATGGATTCTACATATGCGCCTTTGTCCATAAACCAAAGGCCTCACTCTGGAAAAGGACATTCCAATTCCCTTGAGCCCTAACATCATTGTGGTAGAACTCAACTCCTCATTATGTCTGAAACACTCCCTATATGACTATCCCGCATCAATAAATATAATATAAGAAACACAAGCCATGATTTACAAAACCTCCAACCCTCTCTTATAAATATTTGGGGTGATCTTAACCCTGAGTATTCTAATTCAGCTCTTGTGTAACATCTTCTACACGATGTCCATGCAATTCATGAACCTAAAATTTATGATACTTGTTAAAATATGTAAGACCTTAAACTCTATACCATAATGGTTTAAAACGTATGACCTTAAATTGATACTAAAAGAGACAGAAAACTTGTTAGGCTGAAAACCCGTAATGGGAACCCTGAGAAAAACTCAAGTCTCCACCCACACAAATTCTCATTATTAGAGTTTAGGAAAAAATAGGGTGTAAACATAAGAGGCATAAATCTCATAGGGTTTGTAACCATAGTAAAAGATAAGTTATGCTCACTAGACCCACTGGTCGAGAAAAAAGTTAGGGTAATGTTTGTCACTTCTCCTCACTTCGATAATAAGTTCAGTAGCTGGTGACACATCTTTTAGGGTACTCGAACCCTCCATGGATTTTACATCTTTTTAAAACCACACATCATGAGTTAGGGTATATTGAATCACCATAACATTTTTTATCCCTTTTAAATGATATCTAACTTCAAGGGACCTTTTCTTGACTATGCACACATTCACATGGCTCCTGCATATGCTCCTACGACATTCAACCAAAGCCATCATAATAAAAAAAATGAAATTCAGATTCTCGCAAGCATTGACATCATCACAGAAGCACTCAATATCTCCAAATTTCTGAACTACTCATTGTATGACTGTCGTGTATCATTCTCTAGACTCAAGAACTCTAGATAGTGATTTACCTGTCCTCACACCATACTATTCAATAGGATTTTATATCCTGAAAGTTACGTCACTGTGTTTCATTCCCTTCCTCAAGGAAGGATTGTGACAATTAATTTCCTAACCTTTTATGGACCATGTATCATGATTCAAAAGCACAGTGTGTAGAGATCAAGTTTCACTTTAAGAGCTAGCGTCCCTAGGGTGGTAGAACCCTTTCTGGATAGCCTTTGTCCTATAACCAACAACCCCATTTGGATGATTGAGTCTTTACAAATATTTCATAGCCCTTGAAAAGAAGTGGAGATTTTTGTCACGACCCATCCCATTGGGCCTGTACCCTGACTACCCCAAACCATCCTTCCATAGGCCAGGGGCTTGATACTAGCACTTGAAAGACATATCCTAAAAAGGGAAGGCATTTACTTTAAACTTGTACACACACACACACGCCCAACCGCATCCCAACACACTGAATGGGGAAACAATTCTAACACTAAAACAAAGATGAGTGAAATTAAAGTTAATGTAAGTGGTCTAGAATACAATCCCAACAAGGAACTAAAAACAGAAAATTACAAATGGAAACTCTAATGGTCATCCTTAGAAAACCCCACCTGATCTTGAGAGTTGTGAAGATACTTGAAGATGAAGTAGTATGTACTTCCTGACCAGTCTTATTGGGCCCCACCTGGTCTTAGGACACCATTTCCACCATTTTAGCATTTATCAGTCCAATCTCCCTAAGCACCTCTGTCAAAACATTGATTTTCAGCCCAAGACACAACACGTACAGGCGAATCCCGTGTAGGGGTGAGTATAACAATACTCAATAGAGACCTCGAGATCCCCAAAGTTATCTCAGTAATACATAGAGGAAAAAACCAAAAATAAAATACCACAGAGGTAATACCACAAAGCAAGACCTCAACCACATAAAACAAAGAAAAACACGCAGCTCACACCAGGCTTATTCTAGGGTAGTGATAGTAGCATCATTAGTCATATCATCGAAATCCTCAACTGCTAGAGAACTCCCCCTATATTGAGTAAAGTGGGCCTTCAGGGTCACACAGATCCTCTTACCACTAACTTAGGAATACTATGGTACTCATCCCTGATTAGTACCATGGTAATGATGGGTCACACAAAGCAGCTCCCAAATGTGGCTTTCAGGTCACATAGAGTCACTTCCCACCCTGACTGAACTAAGGTACTCCTCCTGTCGAGTACCGTGGGTCTACTGGGTCACATAGATCTAATCCTCACCTTGGTCATGATGGGTCACATAGAGGAACTTCCAACCAGGCCATCGTAGAGCAGTTTTTAGGTCTCAGCCAACAGCAGGGTTCTATACGTAGCGCGCTTGGGATAACCTCTTCTCAAGAAATGTATCGCATATAGTCATCCATTAAAATCACCAAAAATAATTCCAAATATCCTCCTCATCAAGAGGGTCCCAACGCCAAAAATAGTTCATAAATCGGACATGCATTTTGCAAGATACAGGTATTTTAGTAACTAGGGTGCCGGTTGTGATGGGCCCCGATCTAACCCGGTCAGACTGACCTGAACAACCCGGACCGAGGGTCCCACATACCCTATTTCATTTTGAAGAAAATTACCTAAACTGGTTTGGTTTAGGTCAGTCTGGTATAACCTGGCCAGTGGGCCATGCCTAATGGGTCTTTCTGGGCCCAACCATGTTTAGTCGGGGGTCCAGCCCAAATGGTCGCCCAATGACTCGGTTTAGTCTGGCCCGGCCCAAACGGCACAGTTCTGGCCCGCTGGGTGTTGTTTGGGCCCACCGGCGCGGGTCTGTCTAGCTAGTCTATGGGACCGGCCCAACGGTGTCGGTCCGGTCCACTGGGTGCGGAACCAACCAAGACTGTTGGGGGATCAGCCGACCCACCGAGGACCAGCCGTTGGAGCGGCCAGTAGTACACTGCTCGGTCGGGATGCGGTCACCAGTCACGCCCAGTCCCCCTCTGCCCCACGGGATGCTGCGGGGCCTCCACCACCAGCTGTGGTCAATGGATTGCGGCTTCATCCAACCAGCTGGGTGGCCTGGACATGGGCCACCCCTCCACGCGGCGCCCACCTAGTGCTGCATTGCCCTACCACCATGACCCATTGGCAACGCCTTCTTGCTACCACATTGAACCGATGGGCACACTGGAAGGATTTTCAGTGTACCACCGGATGCACTTTGGTGGTCCATTATTCACATCGTTTGTGTCGACGGTCCTCTCGGGTTTCCTTATTCATTGTAGAGGCCTTAAATCGCCCTTAACTTCAATTTGACAATGAGGTCACCCAGAACGCACAAGCAGAGGTGCTCGGGTCGGGTTCGTGTCGGCTCGAACCCTCCGCGTTAGAGGATTATAATCAAGGGGGAGGCTCAAGGATTGTTGTTTGATCGAACAAGAATATTATATAATCCCAGATAAAGAAATCCCTAATAGTGTTACCCCCCCACATAAACTCAGGAAGCACGGGTTAACCTGCTCATGGGTTGATCCACGTTCTTCGTTTTTAGAAAAGAATGGGGAAGAACATCAGAATCATATAAAACCCCTAATTATTTTTCATTTGGTGCCAAAGCACTCTCCCTCGAGAGTTTCGGGCTTCGACATCGCAATTTTGGCTCTGTTCTTTGAGGGTGTGTCATAGACAATGAAGTCTCACTGGCGTTCATTATTCTTCATTGGGAAGGAATTCCTCTAGAGGTTCTTTAGAGAATCCTCATAGTTTTAATCCTCAAACTCCAACACGTTGGAATATTTATAAGAAAATAATCATTGTAGAAATGTTTCCCCCATTAATGATGCTCAATAAATGATCCACATTAAATGTGTCATTTAGATAACATCATCATGGTTTCAAATGATCCACTATTGACCCTCCATTAATGCACCTCATCATAGCCCCGTCGCTGCACCACTACATTGTCGTCCGCCACTCAATGGTGAGAAATGAAAATAAATATTTCTTTTAAAATATTTCATTATTTTTCTCAAAAATTATGAAAAATAACTTTTTCACTCATCCTTTGTAACACCTCATGATTTCATAGTACGTTATTTCTTTAAAGTAATTCAATAACTTGCGCTACATACAACACCAGGTTCGAGCGCACCCCGACTAACCAAACTAGCCATTAAAAAAGTTGTTATCATTAGTATTGATTGAATTTTTAATTTAATATACTCTATATAAATTTTTAATCCATATTATGCGTTTCTTAGAAAAAATATAAGAACAAATTCATTTTTTCAGATAAAAGAAGTATTTTAAAAAAAATGCAATTTTATCACCTTTTAATGGAGAACCATTTTTAAAAACAATATTTGACACTTTTATATATTCAATTTAATGAAATTAAATTCTTCTTTAGAATTGGGACATAAAAATTTAGTTTGGATTAATTTATGGTACTTTTCTTATTATTTTCATATTTTGATGGATAATAAAAAATACTAAATTTATAATTGAAAATAACTTTTTTAATGGAAATAATTTATAGTGTTAAATTATGAATTTAAATGGTTTGTAAGTATAATTAGATTATATTTTTATCATTTAATACAATTTAGGTCATTATAAGTAATTTCAAATTTAAATTTGGCACAAACATATGTGAATCTTTTGATAGTTTTTACTTTTTAAAAACCCGCTTATTATTTCTGACAACGGGAATTAATTTTCAATTAATTAATGAAAATTGTATGATTTTAATTTTAAAAAATAGAATTAATTTTTTAATTAAAAATATAAAAATTATCTTAGGTTTAATTTTTGGAATTTTTCTGAAAACATTCAATTTTTGATGAATAGTGAAAAAAACTACGTTATTGTTTAAAACTGACTTTTTTATTTAAATTGTTATTTATTTTATTTAAATTTATTTTAATTAAAAATAGATATATAATACATATAAATGTTTAATTTAATTCATTGGAGTCATTTTATAAAAAAATAGATGTATAAAATTTTATTGAACTTTTAATCATCTTTTACCCACCTTCTAGGCACATATACAAATTTGTATAAAATTTAATTTTATTGCTTCTTTGTAAGGAATTTCAATAATCGAAGAGACATGGTTGAAATCAATAAGTAAAATGTGGTTAAATAAGATAAAAATATTTTTTGTTGAATAGTAACTTTTGACTTTTATTTACCATAGTTAAAAGTAAATAGGGTAATTAAAGGTAAAAATGGTATTATAATTAACCAAACACATGTACTAATTCTATTGGATAAGTTTATTTCAACCAAAACCAGCCTTATAAATACAATATCATCCTTTTGGTCCATTTAGATTTTATTAGGATATTTATTATTATTTTATTTAAAGAACAGTTAAAAGTGTTAAATTCAATGTTTAATAACTAAACCATTTTTAATATAGGGTTATACATAAGATAAATTTGACTATAAATATTAATTAGAAAGATAAAAAATATTTCTTACATAATTGTATTTTATTTATAATTTTATAGACTATATAATTAAATTTATTTATGAAACAATGATGATGTAGTAATTACTTTATTAATGAAAGATTAAAATAATTGATATTATAAATTGAACAATAAATATAAATTAATGATTTTGATGCTTTCCACTAATTTTATAGGTTAATATGAAATGTTAGGGTTGATTAAATAAATTTTTTTGATGTGATAAAGTTTTTATGACTTTAACAAAAACAAAATACCAAATAGTATCAAAATTGATCTAAATGAGTTTTTAAAACAAATAGTATATTATTAATTGTTATAATTTTTCTAAAAAACTAGGGTTCAGCCAAAAGTATTATATAAAGTTATATGTATCAATAATGAACCACATGGGGTTCTCTTGACTTTTTATATTATGTTTATTAACAATTTATTATAATAATACAAGACGACATGGTACAAGTTAAACTATTTAACTAAGTGTTAAATCTAAAAGAGAGGATTAATATGGTGACCTAATCTTTCCTAAAACCTATTGTTTGATAGGATTTAGACACATACCCACCTTATAATTGAAATAAATAAATTTGGATTCATTAGAAATAGAAAATGTTTTTATAATAAAATAATATTTCAAACTTTTCCTAAAGTGACCCTCACCTCTCTTATAAAAGTGTACTTCCACTTCTCTCAAAATCAAACCTCCAAAACCATTTGTCTCGGCCAAACCCCTCTCAAATCTCCTCCAAAATTCCCACACTTCATCCTAGAGGCCTTACCTTGAGCAGAAAGCCAACCTAAAGAGCCCTTTTGTTCATATCAAAAAGAAATACCCAAAGAAGAGGTAATTATTTTATCACCTATTTCAAAGATCTTTTGTGCTTCCACTTTCTCTTTCTTTGTTATTTCCAAACCAAAATAATAAATCCAGTACATTAGATATACTTTTATGTTATTATAAATATGGTACAACCATACTCATTATTCTATCCTTCCTATGAATGATAATTTCACCATGTGTGTGTACGTACGGCTTACCGTCTCCACGTCATGGTGTAATTTGTTATTCAACACTATATTATTTGGATGGATATAATGAAGAGTAATATGTATATAAATAATTAAAATAACATGCTAATTTCTTTTTATAATTAATATACCATCCAATTCCACACCTTTTAATCATTATGGAATTTATATCTTCGCTCGTGTGTACGTACGGATTACCGTCTCCATGAAGCGATAAGATTCATTTCCAGGTTCACCATTAAAATATGATTATAAAAATATATATTAATAATAATAATGTAATATATGAAATAATAATTCTACTTGAGATATGTGTGTGTGTGTGTTTTTTTTTGTGTGTGTGTGTGTGTGTCTGTACTTACATATATCTTATTCACTTACTTTTGTTCTGTAAGATATGAAAACGGAAACAACGTTTATGCATACGTATGGCCTATCATCTCCATAAATGGTGTTTTCTATTTAAAATATCTATCTATTATACAAATTGATATAATAAATATTATATATATATATATATATCATTTTTTATATTTTGGAAGTATTTAAATCATGATCTAAATGATAAGATTAAGAATAACAAGTTAAAACATGTACGATAAAGAAAGCGATTCTTACCCGAAATGATAATTTAGCATGGAAATCATTATTAAATGGGTAGTATAAAGTCATAAATTAATCATGTACGATATAATAAATATTAATATGTTTCTGGTATAATTTAATAACATACTATGGTCATTATACAGGATGATAAATGTACCCTTAACCAAAGGAAAGTGCAAGGTAAGGGTTAATTCCTCAATCTCATTATTATCCAAGATTGTTTATGTGTAATTCTTTTCTAGGAAATATTTATTATCCATGTCCATGTTTCATAAATGAAATTTCCAAATGATTATTTTAATGTACTCTTTAATTAAAACATCATTTTAAATGTTTTAAATATTTATTCTTCTAAATCTTTATCATTAATGTCCATGTTTTCAAAATTGATTTAAGGATTTTTTATGTGGACATGATTTTTTTAAAATTTTAATTACCTTAAAAAGTTTCAATGTGGTATGGGGCACTTTGATTCAAAAATATATTTTAAATAAATTCCTTTATAAATGTGTGACTTTTAAATGGTTTCAAAAAAAGGGATATTTTTCTCAAAATGTTATTCTGATCATTTTCATCTATGTCAACAATATTTACTGGATATTATTCTTGATTAAGGATGATTTATTATAATACAATATTCCATATTGTATCAAATGATTTATGATATGTTTGACTATGGATGTGATATTTTTATACCCTTCATGTATTAGGGTTAAAGTATTGACATTTCGTATGCTAGTTTAAATAAAAATGCTTATGTTATGTTTCAACATTTTCATATGAGGAATATAGTGGAAATAGTAAGTGATGGGTGGGGCCCGCTATAGACCCTCTATGCATTGGTAGGTCTCATGAGACAATCCAGTGTCTTGGTAAAAGGCCTTGACAAAATTTTATTTGTAGTCTTCGCATGAGTATATTTCTATGTGGTAATGATGTTTGGTGTTAGGCATTCCCTCATTATTAAATTGATTATTACATGTGATTATTTGAAATGTAGAATATTGATGTTAACGATTATAGGTTAATGTTTGATTTATTTTCTCCATATTATGTTCATGTTTATGTTTAAATGGTTTTTGTTTTTATTACACATCTTGCTTTAAAAGTTTATAGCTTCTGCTAAATTATTTACCCTTACTGAGCATCTTAGCTCACCCCTTTCTTATGTTTTGTTTTCCCAGGATTTCAAGAAGTGTATTATTTTTTATATGAAGGGTTAATATAGGGGAATAATGGAGTTCTCAAAAGATTATTTATGTTGTGTTTTATGTTTGAATGTGTATTGTAACATTCATGTATGTAATCTATTTTCCAAAACTACTAAACTAGTCGGTCCTTCAGGACTTGATTCCTTCTAATCATGCCAATGTATTTAAAAAATGCACCGGCTTCGGGCTTCTGGGGTCAGGGAATTACAGTTGGTATCAGATAATGTTTATTATAAACCTTGGAAACTAGATTTAGAAAAACTTTGATTAATGAACATTACTCTAATATAGACATTGAGGATTAGTATATAAGAACTTATTATAATTTTGGTAATGTAGATATTTTGTGTACTTTCCAAGTAATAAATCCATGTCTGTATACGAACAAGTATAGATTACTCTAGCACAGATGTAACTAGGCTTCAAAAATCTGACAAAAAATTTCAGGCTTAACCCGGGGTATCCTAGTACACGACAATGGGTCTTGATGCACTCCTAGTTACGACACTCCCAATGGATGTTCTTAGGATAATTCACAATTTCATTACAAGACATTATGAAGGATTTAAGAGTAAATAATTCCTAAAAGAAAACATATTTTTATAATTATAGATTATATACATAATATTTTCTATTTTCGTTAGTTATTTTACAAGTTTGGAATTATGCATTATGATTCATAAACTAACCTAGTGTATTCCATTGTTTCGAAATGGTTCCCAGTAGAGGGAATGATAACTCCAGCAATCCGCATGATCCAAAGAATAAGAAGGATCATATCTTTCATGGTATTAAGCCAACATTTAAAAGGGAAATAGTCTCCCACGTATTCTCGTCATATGAAGAAATTATTTCATTTTTTAATAAGATAAGTAACCAATTATCTGAGTCCAATTTCATTGAAGGGATGAAAGAGAAGAAAATGATGGTAGAGAGAAATATGGATAAAGGTAAGAAGGGAAGGATGGATTTCCCCATATGTGATAACTATGGAAATAATCACCTTGGTAAATGCTTGAAGGTAATGGGGTTTTTTTATATGTGTGGAGAAAAAAGAAACCAATTACGTGACTGAAAGGGTAAGAAAATGGTTTCAAATGTACAATGCTTCATCTGTAATGAGTTGAGACACTACGCGAATCAATGTCCAGATCATCATAGTATTCCCAAAATTATGTTATTGGATAATAATAAAGTTATGATACTACCATAGATGAAGAGGAATTACTAGTGTTCTTATGTTATTATTAAAGAATTGTTTCATTCGAGTGTTTTATCAACGATGTACTAGTTATATGAATTATGGAAATAAATAAGTATTGTACTGCAGTACTATTTCATTGAGGATTTGAGATTATATGGTTCTAAGAAAAGTGACTCAATAGAAAGTTAACCTTTTAGGAAAATACATGTTTTAAGGAAAGATAAACCTTAATATGATTCTGATACTGAGTATGTGATTTTGGAATAAGATATGATTGGTTTGGATAAATTATATTCTTTATTCTTGACTACTTTGAAACAAATTAATTGTTTTTTTATTACATTATTGTTGGTGTTTTCAATATTTTTTGATATAAGGAGTATATAAAGTATTATATAAGGAATAAGGGAGCATGAATTTAATAAATAAGGTTTTATGGTAATTCAGGGTGTTTCCGTGTTTTAAAATAATACACGATGAAGGTATTCACACGTTATTACGTGGCAAAAAGGATCTTCATTGTGTTTAACTTCCTTATAAATTTTAGACTGTGAGTTTGGATAGGAGTATTTTGGTTAAGTCTAATGGATGGACTGGATTATTTTTGACATTGAATACTATTGTTAAGGTTAAAGTGTATCTTAAGATTATTTTTTGGATTGTTATAAAAGGATAACCCAGAGGTTTGGTGACAACCCGTCGCATTCGGCAAGGCTGTGAGACTTGAACCCACAACTGAAGGACGACAAGGCAGCATCACCTTCCACTGGCCTACATGATTTCCTGGTTTGTATAATGAAGTTTTTTTAATTAGTCTGACAAATTATTTATAAATTAATTATTTTTTGAACCCTATACGATTAAAATAAATAGAATGTTTTTGAATTCTATTATCTTTTGGAGTTAAAGATGTGTTTGTGGTAGGAATTAGTTGAAGGATGAAACTCTAACTATCTACTATATTTTTTTAATCTTATTCTATGAATAAATTAACTCTTAAACTTTAGGGAATGGATCTTAAAAAAAATAATGTGTTGTCCTAATACCTTATTTTTTGTTGAACAGATGATATTTTAAATCATCATAGATTGATGGGTTTGAGGACCTCAATCTTACACTTTTTTGTGATTGATGACCTCAATCACTCCCTATAAATAATTACATTTTCCCTCTAATTATGAGTCTCTAATTTCCACCAATGTTCTCCTAATTGAGATCATAATTTGGTGGTGACTTTTTCATTTCTCTTTCCCTCTTATTAAGACAAAATTTTATTAACACAATTTCTGATGTGTGTTTTCCACAAAGGTATTTTTTCTATTTTTAACCGTTAATTTTGGAAGAACAATTTCAAATTGTGAAGATTCAATTTATTGAAGGATATGATAATGTAACACCCAAATATTTCATAGTACATTATCTCTTCAATGTAATTCAATAACTTGCGTTACATGCAACACCGAGTTCGAGCGCACTATGACTTACCAAACTAGCCGTTCAAAAAGTACTTATGGATAGTATTAACTAATTTTTGAATTTTATATACACCATATAATTTTAGAATCCAATATTATGTGTTTCTTAGACATTATATAAGAACAAATTCATTTTTTCAAATAAAATAAGTATTTTTCAAAAAATGAAATTGTACCACCTTTTAATGGCGAACCCTTTTTAAAACCAATATTTAACACTTTTATATATTAAATTCAGTGAAATTAAATTCTTCTTTCGAATTGGGTCATAAAAATTTAGTTTGGGTAAATTTCTGGTACTTTTCTAATAAATTTCATATTTTGATGAATAGTAAAAAATACAAAATTTTAATTGAAAATAGCTTTTTTAATTGAAATAAATTATAGTTTTAAATTATTAATTTGAATGGTTTAGAAGTATAATTATATTATATTTTTATTATTTAAAAAATAATTCATTATAAGTAATTTCACATTTAAATTTGGCATAAACAGATGTTAATCTTTTGATAGTTTTTACTTTTTAAAAACCCGCTTTTTGGTTTTGAAAACGAGAATTGATTTTAAATTAAATAATGATACTTAAATATTTTTAATTAGATAAAATAGAATTTATTTTTGAATTAAGAATATCAAAATTATATTCAGGGGAATTTTGGGTATTTATCTGAAAACATTCAATTTTTGATGAATAGTGAAAAACAAAGCGTTATTGTTTAAAACTAAATTTTTATTTAAATAATTATTTATTTTTAATAAATTTATTTTAAGTCAAAATATATATATAATACCTATATTAGTTAAATTTAATTCATTGGGTTCATATTATAAAAAATTATATGTATAAAAATTTATTGAACTTTTTAACATCTTTTACCCACCTTCCAGGCACATTTGCAAATTTCTATAAAATTTAATTATTCTGCTTATTTAAATTGAATTTAAATAATCCAAGAGACATATTTGACATTATTAAGTAAATTTTGGTTCAATAATATAAATGTAATTTTTGATGAATAGTAACTTTTGACATTTATTTACCATGGTTAAAAGTAAATAGGGTAATTTAAAGTAAAAATGATATTATAATTAACCTAACACATGTCCTAATTCTATTGGATAAGTTTATTTCCACCAAAAAACATAGGACTCAAATATGATCTTTTTGGTCCACTTGGATTAGATTATGATATTTATTATTATTTTATTTAAAGATGAGTTAAAAGTGTTAAATTCAATGTTTAATAACTAAACCAATATTAATATAGGGTTATGAATGAAATAAATTCAAATCTAAATATTCATTAGAAATACAGAAATATTTCCTACATAATGGTATTTTATTTATAAATTTTAGTTCATAAATAATTATATTTATTTATGAAAAAATGATGATGCAGTACTTACTTTATCAATGAATGATTAAAATAATTGACATTATAAATATAAAAATAAATGTACATTGAGACTATTGATTACATACACTAATTTTCCTGGTTAATATGACATGTTAGGGTCGATAAAAAAATTTGAAGTGATAAAGTTTTTATTACTTTAAAAAAACAAAATACCAATTATTGTCAAAATTGACATAAATGAGTTTTTAAAACAAGTACTATATTATTAATTGATATAATATTTATAAAACTATAATTATTTTCCAAAGGAATTAGATAAGTTTAGATATAACAATTATGAAACACTTGGGGTTCTCTTGACTTTTTATAGTAAGTTTATTAATTATTTTTTATAATAATACAAGAGGAAATGATAATAGTTAAACTATTAAACTATGAGTTAAATCTAAAAGACAGAGTTAATATGGTGACCTAAATTTGTCTAAAACCAATTTTTTGAGAGTATTTAGACCCATCCCACCTTATATTTTAAATAAATCAATTTGGAACCATTATAATCGGAAAATGATTTTATAAAAAAATAATATTTCATACTTTTCCTAATGTGACCCTAACCTCTCTTATAAAATGGTACTTCCACTTCTCCCCAAATCACACCTACAAATCCATTTGGATCAGCCAAAGCCTAACAAAATATCCTCCCAACTTCCCTAAATTCATCCTAGAGGCCTTACCTTTAGCATAAATCCAACCTAATGAGCCCTTCTGTTCAAATCAAAAGGAAACACCCAAAGAAGAGGTAATAATTTTATCACCTCTTTCAAAGTTCTTTTCTTCTATCACTTTCTCTTTCATTGTTATTTCCATACCAAAATAATAACTCCAGTAGCTTCTACATACTGTGATGTAATTATAAATATGATACAACCATACTCATTAATCTATCCATCCTATGAATGATAATGTCACCATGCGTGTGTACGTACGACATACCATCTCCATGTCGTGGTGTTATTTGTTGTTCAACACTATTTTATTTGGATGGATATAAAGATGAATAATATGTATATAAATAATGAAAATAACATTATAATTTCTCTTTCACATTAATATACCATACAATTCACACCTTTTAATCATTTGGAAAATGATGTCATCGCTCGTGTATACGTACGACTTACCATCTCGACGACGCGATGTGATTCGTTTCTAGGTTCACCATTCAACGATGATTATAAAAATATATATTATTAATAAGTATGTAATATATGAAATAATAATGATAATGGAGATTTATATATATGTATATATTTATGTATATATATGTTTATATGTATTTTTGTACTTTCATATAGCTTATTCACTTACTTCTGTTCAATAGGATATGAAAAAAGAAATAGCGTTTATGCGTACATACGACCTACCATCTCTATAAATGGTGTTTTACATTTCATATATGTATAAATTATACATATTTATATTCTAAATATATATTATATATAAATAATTTTTTATATTATATAAGTATTTAAATCATGATCTAAATGATATGATCAAAAACAACAAATTGAGACACGTACGATAAAGAAAGTGATTATTACCCGAAATGTTAATTTAACATGGAAATCATTGTTAAATGGGAAGTATAAAGTAATAAATGAATCATGAATGATATAATAAATATGAATATGGTTCTGGTTCTGGTATAATTTAATAACATACTATGTTCTTTATATAGGAGGATAAACATACCCTCTACCAAAGTAAAGTGCAAGGTAAGGGTTAATTTCTCTATCTCATCATTATCTGAGATTGTTATGTGTAAGTATTTTCTAGGAAATATTAATTATACATGTCCATGTTTCATAAAAGAAATTCCAAAATTATTATTTTAAGGAACTCTTTTACTAAATAATCATTTTAATTGTTTAATATATTTATTCTTCTAAATCTATCTCATTAATGTCCATGTTTATAACATGGTTTAATAATTTTTTTATATGGACATGATTGTTTTAAAATGTTAGTTACTCTAAAAAGTTTCAATGTGGTATGGGACACTTTGATTCAAAAATATATTTCAAATGACATCCCTTATAAATGTGTTACTTTTAGATGATTTCACAAAAAGAGATATTACTCTAAAAAAGTTTTACTGCTCATTTTCAACTAGGATAGCATTATTTACAGGATATTATTCTTAATTAAGATTGATTTATTATAATACAATATTCCATATTGTATCGAGTGATTTATTATATGTTTGAATATCGATGTGCTATTTTTATACCCTTTACAGTTTATGGTTGAAGTATTGACATTTCGTATGCTAATTTTAATACGAATGTTTATGTTATGTTTCAATATTGTCATATGAGGAATGCAGTGGACTTAGTAAGTGACGGGTGGGTCCCACTATATCCCCTTGATGCATCGGTAGGTCTCAAGAGAGAAACTAATATCTTGGAATAAGAAATTGACAAAATTTAATTTGTGGTCTTGCCACGAGGCCCTGACTATATGGTAATAATGTCCGGCATTAGGCATTACCTCGTTATGAAATTAATTTTTACATGTGATTATTTGACTAGTAGAATATCCATGTTCATGTTTATATGGTAATGTTTGATTTATTTTCTCTATATTATGCCCTAGTTTATGTGTAAAAGGATATTTATTTTATTATACATCTTTCCATAAAGGTTTATAGCTTCTACAAAATAATTTACTCTTACTGAGCATCTGAGGTCACCCCTTTCATATTTTTTGTTTTCCCGGGATTCTAAGATGTGTATTATGTTTGATATGTAGGTTTATGCTTGGGGAATAATGGAATTCTCAATAGATTATTTATTTTGTGTTTTATGTTTGAATGTTTAAAGTAACGTTCATGTATGTAATATATTTTCCAATACTACTAAAGTGCTCAGTCCTTCAGGATATGATTCTTTGTAATCATGCGAATGTATTAAAATAATGCACCAGCTCCAAGCATATAGGTTCGGGGTGTTAAAGCCTTTGTCGGCCAAAGCTATGTCAGTTCTAGGTGAATCTCGCTGCAATGAATTCAACAGTGTCCAAAGAGTTTCGATCTGAGCACTGATTAAAAATATAAAAAAACCCGCTCGCGCGTTTACTGAACGTACCCTAATAAAAGTTCGAAAAAAATTATCTTTCACCCCCAACTTGCACTGATTGAGGTTAGGTTCTTACTAAGGGGAACCCGACCTCATGAGCTCAATGTTACTCTCAGATTTTCAATCTGAATTACAGTTTAGGAGTTTTAAGTATTTGAGAATATAATAATTTTTATGTAATTATTTTATTTACAGCCAAAAAACTAACTTCCACTATTGGCCCGCACCAGCCAATGTTAGGATCCACCAAAATAAAGAATACCCTCATGAGATCAGTGGTGGTCTTTGATTTTTAATATATGTCGCCATTCATGAGTTATATTCATTTTAAAAATAAAATAATTTTATTTAATAATTTTATTTAATAATTTTACTTACGGTTATGCCATTTTAAGGTTTTCTCACCGGAGGCCTACGCCGACTAAACTTAAATGATGACTAGGGTAAACCGACCATCCCGAATGCAACGGTGTCCTCGTATTTCTGATTTGGAAACCTGTTTAAGAGTTATTCCACTTTTTTAGGAAAACCACCCACTCATGATATTTAAAGCGTAAAAATTTTTGATGGGTTATTCCGGGCACTCCGGGTCTCGGAATCACACGTCGTCTCAGCTCCTGGTCTCAAAATAATTTCATATTAAAAAAATTACATCAAATTTCAAATACATTTAATTTTCTTTACCTTAGGGATTTACATCCCCAAATGACAAAAAAAACTAATCAAACAGATGGGGGTACTCAGCACGAATTTGATCCTCCTACTCTCATGTGCTCTCCTACAGATTCTTGTGCTTCCACCGAACTCACACCAGGGGAATCAACCACCCATGTAAGACACTCTCTTTTCGATCCTTTATCTCCACCAGTAACTCTGCAAAGTCGCCCCATCTTCAATGTTCAGATCACCCCAGTCGATGACGTGTAATAGATCATCAATGTATCACCTCAGCTGTGACATGTTGAAAACATTATGCACCTGATGCAACTGTAGGGGAAGATCTCGGTGGTACGCCACCTCACCAACTCTGCTCATGATTTGAAAAGGTCTGATGAATCCTAGATACAGCATTCCACCCCGGAAAAATGTCTGCAATCCTCCTTGGGGTGAGAATCGAAGGAAAACATGGTCTCCCTCCTTGAACTCCAAGGGTCATAGTCTCTTGTTAGCATAAGACTTTTGTCTACTTTGTGAAATCCTCATCTGCTCATGGATGATCTGAACCTTGTCAGTGGTAGCCCATACCAAATTTGGACCCATTAGTTCCAACTCCTCTATGTCTATCTAGCATATGGATGATATGCAAGGCCACCTTATATGGCCTCAAATGATGTCATGTCGATGGTGGAGTGACAACTGTTGTTGTATGTGAACTCCACCAAGGAAGGAGGTTCTCCCAATAGTATCCGAAGTCAAGTACATAAGAATAAATTATATCCTTCAAGGATTGTAGTGTGCACTCTATCTGACTATCCATCTGGGGATGAAAATTTGTGCTCAAGCACAGATGAGTCCTAAATGCCTATTGTAATCTCTTCCATAGCTGGGATGTAAATATGTCATCACATTCTGAGACGACTATCTGTAAAACTACGTGAAGCCACATGATCTCCTAGATGTAGAGGCATCCCAATCCCTCTAATGGCCCATGCTCTTAGATGGGTAGGAAGTAAGCTGATGTGGTGAGTCGGCCAACGATCACATAGATAGAATCATTATCTCTGGATGGTAACCCCATCAAAAATTCCATCGAGATACCATAAAATTTCAACTTAGGTACCTCAATTTGTTGGGCCAGGCCTGGTGAAACATGATGCTCGACCTTCACTTGTGTATAAGTAAGGAATTGTGAAATGAACTCAGCAACCAATTTCATCATCCATGGCCACCAGTACTAACATCGGAGGTTCTGGTACATATTTTCGACTCCAGGATGTACCCCAAAAGGGGATGTAAGGAAATTCTTCAACACCTACTCCCGTAATGTCACTCACACTATGGTGCATCCTATGAAAAGGATGATGTGATCCCCACCTATCAAAAATCCATAAGGATCCTAATATGAGGATACCTGAGCATGTAGGGCCTCCCATTCAACATCCACTAGTTGTGCCTCCCTAAATCACTGATGGAGTGGGGGAGAGATAGTCATAGACTAGAGGTAAGTTGCTCCATCATTATCTACAAAGGATATCTGCATCATGGCTGGCTACTATGTCACCTCACTCAACAGCTACGAAACAGACCTCCTACTGAGCACATCATCCACCACATTCCCCTTCCTAGAAGTATAGACTATCACAAATTCATTTCCCTGTAGGGATCTAGCTATCTTCACTATCTCAATTACTGAGAAGCCTACGAGCACCTTTCCATCCACGTGAAAGGATACCCTTTTAACTTATTGATGTTTCTATAGACCCTTTGGTAGTGGGTAATCATTATCTGCAACCACTTGGTTAATGTACCAGTAATCCAAAAATAACCTTGAACATTAGGTCTTGCTAAGACCTTCCTTTGGAAGTCCCCCAACTATACTCTCAGCTCCTGAAGCTCCACAGGATCCATCCGATATGCAGGTGTAGATATTGATACCGTCCCTAGGTAGAGGTCGTTGAAAATGTCTACCTCTTTTTAATGAGTTCATCCTGAAGTATCCTCAAGAAAAACATCCTAAAACACATCCACCACTACAAGAAATCTTGGAATCCTCTCATCCACTACACTGAGGGTGAGACTAGCCAACTCGTGAGTGATCGGTTGCACCCTCCTCTGAGAAAGTTCCCCCTACATTGTAAGGGGTTCCATATCACTGGTGAAAGGAAACATGGTCCCAGCTCTGCAGACACACCACCTTGTATACCTAAAATAGTCAATCTGCTCATGGACTTTGGATAAACAGTCCATAACCAAGATGAAATCATCGGCCCTCAACACCGCTACTAGAAGATCCTAGATGAAGCTCTCACCTCTTAGAGTAAGCTCACATTTCCATCATCAGTGTGTAATCATATAATCCCCTCCAGTAGGAATCTTTATCCATAATGATCGAGCCAATGGATCCACCAGAATCTCAATGATTCGAATGAGATTCGTGGAAATGAAGGAGTGACTAGGACCTGTGCCTATAAGAAATAAAGCTATGGTGTAGAAGACTTAGATCGTACCTCAGATAATATCTGGAGTACCATGGTCATAAGTCTATTCTTCCGAGAGAAAATCTCACTCGTGTCCTCATACTCCCTGAGGTTAGGGTAGACCACCTAGGGGTGGTGGCGGTAACTCCTCAAACCATCGCCCACTGCTTGCCACTCGGCACGCTCCCCTTCCACATCAGCCACCCTACAGACCTCCTTTCACAAACCTCTACCACTGCCTCAGCGGACCCTTGATTGTTTACTGGTCATTAGTATGATGGGTTAGGTAGTCATGTGCCATGTGTTCCTGCCTGCCGCATGAGAAGCACTACCCATCTCCCTGTTGATTCCCCCTAGACAGGGAGCCCCGCACTACCAACCATGATTCCTAGGGTCAGCCTTTGAAAGACCTAAACCTCTTGGTACCACATGTCTAATTTCTTCTACCTACTGAAGACTCTACCACATGGGGTCTGTTGGTGGCTCTATCTGTCGATGCCTACTCCTTCAAGAAGCTCTCTATAATAAGGGCTCGCTTCAACACCCCAACCTGGGTAGGGATACTGAGAGACAACACTGATTTCTTAATCTACTTCCTGAGTCCTTTCTCAAAGGATTGAGAACTTGATAATGGGTCTCGCACCATGTTTATGGAATATAGAGATATCTTGTTTAACCTTGTCGAGTACTCAGCTACCGTCATGCTGCCCTACTAAATGTGAGGCATCTTTTAAAGGCATAATGAGTGCAAGGTCACAGGGAAAAACTCCTCCCATAAAAGTTTCTTGATGTCTTCCCAGGTAAGGGTCACCTCTTCAGGCATCTAGGTGGTAAGATCCACTATCTCCCTACCAATACCTAGAGATAGATCGCTACCAAGATCTTCATCTGGTCAAGCAGTTTCCTCACTAAGAAGAAGACTCGTGTCACAACCTCTATCCAGTCCTCAGCGACCTGAGGAACTATCTCTCCCCTGAACCTGGGAGGTCCTTATCTTTGAAACTCGTGCAAGGCACTGAGTTTAAGAACTTCCTCTTTCGAAACCACTGGTAGTAGATGTTGACCATCGGGTGGTAGTAGCACCAGTGCACCACCCAGTGGGGCCATCTCAAGCACTGGTCCTTAAACGGACACCTCGTCGCTAGGAGGGTTGTTCTTAGGTATTGGGATCCTGGCCAGTCATCCTCAGGGAAAAATTATAATATAGATCAAGATGTACCATGACTATAAGTTTATACCTAGTGAGCCAAATTTTATTCAAAAAAAATATAAGGCTACACTTATGCAACAAGTGTTTTCAGGTAGTGATCTGAAAAATAGAAATCATCCTCCTGGTGTATGGATACATCGGCCGCCACACCAACACTGGACTTTCCAAATCTGGAAGTCAAACTCACAACACATAACACTGTTTCCCCAAAACAAAACATAGACTCCCAATATTTGTGGAAGGATAGAATCTATCCTCTAATAAAACTTTTTCATGACTTGTCCCTCATGGCTCGTGTTGTTACTACCCCAAGACCGCCCTCCACAGGCCATGGTCTGGTGACAAGCACCAGAAAGGCATATCTCAAAAACGGAAGGCATTGCCTTTAAATCTATACAAACACATTCCCAAGCACATCCCAACATAGTAAATGGGGAAACAATTATACTACTAAAACAAAGCTGAGTGAAATTACAAGTGAACGTAAGTGGGCCAGAATAAAAACCCAACAAGAAACTAAAAACAGCCAAGTAAAAAAGAAAACTCTGATGGTTATCCGTGGAAATCCCAACATGATCATGAGAGTACTGAAGCTACTAGAAGCCAAATTAGTATGTCCAACCCGCCTAGTATTACTACGCCTCACTTGGTCTTAGGCCACCAAATCCCCCATCTTAGCGTTTGTCATTCCCGTCCCCCTAAAAAATTCTATGGAAACGTCAATCGTCTGCACCAAACACAACACGTGTAGGTGAAGCCCATGTAAGGGTTAGTATAACAATACTCAGTAGGGACCCCAAGACCCCCGAAGGTCTCTCAATAATCTACGAAGGAAAACCCCAAAAATAAAATAACATAGAGGTGATACCACCGTGAAAGACCTCAACCACAAACCACAAAGAAAAAGATGTTGCTCACACCATGTATATTCTTGGGTAGTGATAGTAGCATCATAAGTCATAACATTGAAGTCCTAAGATGATAGAGAAATCCTCCTCTATTGAGTAAAATGGGCATGTCAGGTCACACAGAGATGCTTCCCACTAACCTTGGACTCATGTGGTACTCATCCTTGATGAGTACCGTGGGTATGATGAGTCACACGGAGCTCCTCCCCACCACGGGACCGTCAGGTCACATAGAGTTGCTTCCCAAATTGGTCGAACTGAAGTACTCCTCCTATCAATTATTGTAGGTCTTCTGAGTCACATAGAGCTACTCCCAACCGTGGTCATGCTGGGTCACACAGATATGCTTCCCACTAGGCCGTCGTTGAGCATTCTTTAGGTCTCACCCAACTGCAGGGTTATGTATGTAGCGCGCTTGGAATAACCACTCCTCAAGCCATTAACCACAACTCTTTATCCATTAAAGTCAAAAAAAAAAAGAATTCCATAATATCTGCCTCATCAAGAGGGTCCCAATTCCATAAACCTCTCATCAATCGGACAGACAATTTGCAGTGTACGGGTGTTTTAGTAACCAAGGGGTCGGTTGTGACAAGGTCCTGTCCGACCTGGTTGGACCGACCTGACCAACCCATCCCAGAGGGTCACACATACCCTGGTTCATTTAGATGGACTTTTCCAGACCTTGTTCGGGTCAGGGTAGGTCTTTTTCGGCCTGGAAATTGGGCCAGGCCCAACGGGTCTTGCTGGGCTTGGCCTTGTTTAGCTGGGGGGTCCAGCCCGCTGGGTCGCCCAACGACCCGATTTAGTCTGTCTTGGCCCGAATGGTGCAGGATCGGCCTACTGGCACAAGTTTGGATTCAGGACACCCCTCCATGCAGCACCCGCCTGGCATGGCATCACCCTACCATCACGACTGACCGCCTCCACCGTCCACAGCAGGAAGAAGTTTAGTGGACAATTAGATGCTCTCAGGTGGTCTATTCTTCACGTCGTCTACACCGATAGTCCTCTCGGGTCCCCTTCTCCACTAAGAAGGACTTAAATCACCCTTCCCCTCATGTTGAGAATGGTACCACCAAGAACTCACAAGATAAGGTGCTTGGGAATTGTTCATGTCAGATTGGTCCCTCGACATTAGAGGTTTTTAATTAAGGGGGAGGATTGGGGACTGGTGTTTGATCAAATAAAAATAATCTTAATCCTAGATAAAAAAATCGTCAATAGTGTTACCCTCCCACATAAATGCACAAATTGTGGGTCAACCTATTTGTGGGATGATCTTTATTCATTGTTTCTATAGAATAATGGGGATGAACATCAGAATCATTTAAAACCCCTACCTTTTTGTTCATTTGGTGCTGAAACGCTCGCCCTCGATATTTCAAGGCATAAATGTCATCTCTTTTGGCTATGTTCTCTGAGGGTGTGTCGAAGATGATGAAGTCTTGTCAGAGTTTTAAGGCACTATCATGACATGTCAAATTGATTATGATTTTAAGGATGATTTGTAGTATAGGGCAGACCCTAGGTCATCTCTCAAGGAGCGTTTGTGGGTTTAGAGTCTACGTTTTAAATAAGAAGTACTAAAAGAGGTGTGGTTTTAAAACAGTTTAACAAAAATGAATTGATCTAAAGAGTTGAATAGTTGATAAATAAAAGTGGTGTTTTATAATTATGAGATAATGAGATAATTTCAAATTCACTACACATATTGGTGATTTCATCATTCTGAAGAATACTCATGGTTTAATATAATCCTTTGGTTGAGGGTTATCAAGATCTCAACTTCCCTACTTCCTTTTAAACGGTGATCAAATAACCCCTCCATTGACACAAAAAAAAGTGTATTCAAGGTTTGGGTATAATTCATAGGGAATAAAGGCTACCAAATAATACTGAAATCTTATTTATGTGTGAGATAAATTGGACTCTTGTCTTATCCAATCAAAAAAACACAAGATTCCCACTTGAAATCTCAATCCATTCGGTGTTGAAAATAAAAAGTGTTTCACTTAATATTAACAATAGAAATGCACTCAGAGGAGAATCATGTCATGATGAGAAATAAGTGAAATATTTAGCACAAAAATTACACAAAACCAGAAGAAGAACAAGTGTTGTAACTCCCTCCCAAGTGTGTGTAGCTCTCTCGAAATGACCATCCACCATTTAGCTCAACATCGGGAGGAGGAGGAAGATCGGGTAGAACATCGCCTTCATCCTTGATCCCCTAATGAGGATAGGGGACTCCAGAACTACTTAGATGATGCTAGGAATCCTTTGTGTCTCCAAAATTATAGATATTTTCCTTCTGAACGAACTTACAAATGGGGATCCCAAGGTGCATATTATAGGAAAATGGGAAGGTGGTTTTGAGCACACAGATTTCATAAAACCATTTGTCACATAGGTTTCAACCTCTAGACAGCCTTATCTCACTTTTTAGAGAATAAAAAAGTTGTATCCCCACCTCTTGGATGACTTTATATAATGTTTGGCACAATTTGGACAACTAGAGCCTGCGATATGGACAAATCACGGCACACCACTTTTGACTTCGTGCAGATTCAGTGTGTTGGACAGATCCGGTCAGTTGGGCATTGTAGTTACTGAATGAGGATTTGATTCCTTCATATGAAATGTACACCATTAAATTTTGGACCATCCCAAAAAAATATATCCCATTTTGATTCACGATTTAGTTGAAATATGTGGTTGAGTCCAACATTGTTCATGGATCCTGTGCATTTTGGCCCATTTTTCTTGGACATCATCATCGGCCCTCCAAATCGCCTCCTCCTACAGTGGAATCGTCAAAACAAGTAACATTTTCCATTTTAATAGTGGTAAAAACAAAATAAATTATTCAAACATGGAATAAAATTTGTTATTATTTTTAAAATTTTCAATATAAAACAAGTTTAGCAAAGTGGTGTAACTATGAAAATGAAATCATGAATCACAGTGCGATCACACCCCCACACCTAAACACTTGCACTCCTGGGGAAAGTTACATTTTCAGAAATTATGCATTTATATATTTCCAAATTCATAAATTTTTAACATTCAATGAAAATTTAATTCCTTATGGAAATGTAATCAAACAAAAAAACACCCCAAGGAGTAATTCTCCATGATCATTGAAAAAGATGTCTCAAAAATTGTATCCAAATGAAATTACAAGAGATGCATTATTACAATCAAATAAAATAATTTAAATGTTAATAATGTCACTAATTCACCATGGGTATGTGTAACAACAATTTCAATCTATTCTTTACACTTTCTATCGAGTAAATATAATTTATTTTAATAATTTTCTACTCTCAATATCCTTTCCACCGAACATTCCCCACATCCTTTTAAATCAAATTTCAAATCTCATTCACTTATGAATTTCCAGAATTAAAAACATAAGCTCCCAACTTATATATTTTCATATGTTGTACATTTCATCACTCCTGTCATTTATTACTTTTTTTCAAAAGTTTCACTTGGAACAAATCTCACACTTTCTCCAAAACGTTGTTTGATCCCCTCACCACACTAATTTTATTAGATGTAATAAGATCAAAAGTCAAGGATGGGTGGTTTTTGACCTGCCTAGTATACAACCCATTTTTTATGGTGTAAAATAGTCGTATAACAGGTACACATGCATAGGTCAATTTGGTACAGTAATGAAATAGATCAGATAAGGAACGAACTAATGGAAAGATGATTTTGGAAAGTAGAGAAAAATAAACCTAACTTATATTTACCTTCCATTAAGTAAGAAATTTTCACACATCATGGTTGGGTGAAAAAATTGCATGGAGATATTAAGTGACACAATTTTCCTTTATAATATTCACAATAGGGCACCATTCATATCAAAGGTATCAAAATTATAAAACCATTTATATAATCAATAAAGAATTAAATTTCAAAAGTAATTCACACCATAGTATTGAATTCTTAACGAAATTCACATTTCATTAGATTTTTTTGAATGTTAAAACAAAATTTAATACAGATATTCCACATGAATTTTCAATAACTTCCACGATTAAACGGGAATCATGTTCCATGATAAAGTGGGGATAATAAAGTAATATTCCTGGAGTGAAGGGGAAAAGTAACAAAAAATTTAAACAAGCTAAAAAGTGAAAAATAAGAAAGATGATGAAAATTCCTAACTAACCCAAGAATATACCCATATCCCATACCTAAAGTGTGAAGTGTCTTCACTTTATGAACAGACAATGTGGAAAGGAAGGATAAAACCTGGTGAGTTTCATTCATAGATTACTTCTTAATCATCGATTTCCACCATCGGGGACTCCGGAATGGATTCATGGAAGTGCTTCAGCCGATGCCCTTTCACTGTAAATGTTTTCTTCATTTCTTCAATTTGAACTTGGACAACACCAAATGGAGAGACATTAGTAATAGTGTATGGTACAAACCTACCAGAACGAAGATTACCTAGATGAATCTTTAGTCATGCATTGTAGAGGAGGACCATCTGCCCAATGTGGAACTGACAATGAAGGATGAGATGGTCGTGGGAAGCCTTGGTTCTCTCCTTATAAATCTTTGAGTTATCATATTCATCTCTTCTCATTTCCTCCAACTCTTAAATCTGCAACTTCCTTTGAGATCATTCTCCAGAAATATTATAATTTCATTATTTGATGGCCCAGTAGGCTCAGTGCTCGATCTCAATAGGGATGTGACAAATTTTTCATAACACAGGCCAATAGGGTGACATTCCAATGGGAGTTTTGAAAGCTGTACGGTAGGCCCATAATGAATCATAAAGTTTAAGAATCCAAACATTTCTATTGTGTTGAACCATTTTATCAAGAATCTGTTTTACATATCTATTTGACACCTCAGCTTGGCCATTGGTTTGTGGGTGATATGCAGTAGACACTCGATGCCCGACCCCATACCAACACAAAAGTGATTTCATTGTTCGGTTGCAAAAATGAGAACCAAATTCACTAATGATGAATCTAGGTAATCCAAACCTACAAAATATCTAAGTTCTCAAAAATTCCACAATTTTTTTGGAATCATTTGTCCTTGTAGCTCATGCCTCTAACCATTTTGACACATAATCAACTGCTAGAAGAATGTACAATTTTCCAATAGAATTGGTAAATTGACCAATAAATTCAATTCCCCAAATATCAAAAATTTCATGAAAGAGCAATGGTTGTTGTGGAATTTTATTTATTTTAGATACATTCCCCATTATTTGAAAATGAGGACAATATTTGAAAAAATCATGGGCATCCCGAAAAATTGTTGGCCAAAGGAGACAAGAATCATGGACCTTGTGAGCAGTCCATTGGGGACCAAAGTGGCCCCCACAAGAAATAGTGTGTCAGAATCTAAGGACATACTGAAACTCACTATCGAGAACACAACGCCTAAGGACTTGATCACTATAGGTGCGTCAAAGGTAGGGGTTATCCCAAATGTACCAATGAGACTCATGTATTAGATTACTGGCTTGGTTTCTATTGAAATTAGTAGGAATGCAAGATGTTGCCAAATAATTTTCAATTTTAGCAAACCAAGGAATAACATCTTGAACTCAGTACAATTTCTCATTGGGAAACATATCATTTATAGGAATACATAAGGATGAGTCAATGTCTGAGGACGGGTGGATCCTAGTGATTTGGTCATCCACTACATTTTCTGATCCTTTTTTATCTCTAATTTATAAATTAAATTCTGGAAGGAGGAGAATCCAGCGAATGAGACATGGTTTTACTTCTAGTTTCTTGAGGAGATACCGGAGGGCTACATGGTCTATGAAGACAATGACTTTGGAACCTAAAAGATATGACCTGAAATTTTAAATTGAAAACACAATGGAAATGAATTATTTTTCAATTGTGGTGTGGTTAGCTTGGGTAGGGTCCAATGTATGTAAGGCATAGGCAATGACATGTGGATCTCGATCGACCCTTTGTGACAAGACTACCCCAACTGGATAATTAGAGGCATCACAAATGAGATCAAACATTAAATCCCACCGAGGTGGTTGGATTACCAGGAATGACCTGAGACACCATTTTAACTTATTAAAATCTTCCTCACATTCATTATCAAAAACGCTTTCCTTTTCTCTTTGGAGTAACCTGGAGAGGGGGAGTGAAATCTTACTAAAGTAACAATTGAAATGCTGATAAAATCTCTCATGACCTAGGAAAGGCTGCACATCCCGTACATTTTTGGGGAATGCTAGGAAAGAAATGAAATCCACATTTGATTTATCTACTTGGATACCATCCCCAGAAACTTCATGTCCCAAAACTATACCTTATTGCATCATGAAATGTCATTTCTCATAATTTAATATAGGATTATTTTCAATACAGTGACATAGGACTGAACCAATACTACATAAAAATTCACCAAAATAGGATCTATAAATAGTGAAATCATCGATGAATACTTCCATGCAATTCTCCAGGTAATTGGAAAAAAATACTAAACATGCATCGCTGGAAAGTACTCGGAGCATTACGCAGACCAAATGGAATTCTCCTATATGAAAATGTGACAAAGGGGAAAGTGAAGGTCGTCTTTTCATGATCTGCATATGCAATATATATATGAAATTATCTAGAGTACCCATCAAATAAATAGTGGTGGGACTTACCCACTAGCCTCTCTAGAATTTGGTCAATGAATGAAAAAGGGGAATGGTCCTTCCTAATGTGTTGGTTTAGTCGGTGATAGTCTATACAGACGCCCCAACTATTCTGCACATGAGTTGGAGCCAATTCATTGTTTTCATTTTTAATTATTGTAAGGCCAGTTGTTTTAAGAAACACTTGAATGGGACTGACCCATTGGCTGTCAGAGATGGGGTAAATTATTCCAGCATCCAATAATTTTGTTAATTATTTTTTCACAACTTCTAAGTGCTTTGGGTTTAGTCGACATTAGGCCTACCTCACTGGTTTAGCCTCATCATTTAACAAAATATAATGTGTTCCAATTTATGGTCTAATACTAGGAATGTCTGCAAGTGTCAATCCCAATGCTTGTTTATACTCCCTCAAAAGTTCATGCTGTCACAATTCATTCTCAGGAGGGAGTGAACTAGTAATTATGACGAGGAACTTGATTCTATTATTAGGATATGAATATTTTAAGTATTTAAGAAGTTGTTTTAGTTCCAATTAAGGTGGATTTTGTATTTATGGGAGTGTGTGTGAAAGTGAGAGGTCATTGATCTCATCTAACTGCTCAATGTTATTATCCTCAGATGAGGAATGAGCTTTTACAATCTTAGCAGTATCATTGATGGTCATTGGATCCTCGAAGTTCAATAAATCATCAATTAATAAACATGCATGACACTTTTCTAGACCACTACACCAATATATGCATGATTAATTACCAAGAAATTAAATCAAGGATGAAAAATCCGAAAGGGGATCAGGGGAATGCAAAAAAAAAGTATTTTCAAAAGAAGGGAGTACATCAATTGAATTTACTGAGAGAGAGGAATGTTCTTCTGAGGGGTGCTTCATGGCATCAAATATGTTTAAATGGACTATGTCGCCACCAAATTCCATAGATAATGTACCATTATAGACATTAATTATGGTTTTAGTAGTTTTCAAGAAAGTTCTCCCCAAAATAATTAGGATGTGTCCATTTATCCTATTATCTTCCATTTTAAGCAAATAAAAATCAGTATGAAAAATTAAAATTTTAACCCTCACATAAAAATCATCTAACACACTAGAGGGGTGTACAGTAATCCAGTTAGCTATTTGAACAAAAATTACAGTGGGCATCAGTTCCCCGACATACAATGTAGAGTAAACGAAGTGTGGCATCACATTTATAGAAGCACCTAAATCAAGCATAGCATTATAAAAGGAATACTCCCCCATGGTGCAGGGAATTAGTAATGTTCCATGATCATTGAACTTGGTGTAAATTGATTTCTCTATTAATTATAAAAAATTCCTCCCCATGATCATATTATCATCACCTTGAAGTTGCCTTCGGTGTGTACACATCTCCTTTAGAAACTTGGCATATCGTGGAATTTTCTTCACAACATCAATCAAGGGGATGTTAACCTACACTTTTTCAAATGTTTCAATATTTCCTTGTCAAGTTAAGTTTCCTTTTGATTTCTAGGTTGGATGGAAGAGGAATGGTTGGGATAACTCTTTCCTTTGGATGGACTTCTCTCAGGACAAAAAATTTCTTCTCTTGGATCCTTTTTAGTAGTGGTTGGGATGGTGGTTTCCTCAGGAGGGGATGACTCTATTTGGGGGTTCATTTGGCTTTGAAGATGAGTTCCACTCCTAAGGTTTATGGATCTAACATTTCCTTTATCCCTAGGGTTAACTATTTGTTGATAGGGTAGTTTTCCTGACCCACGACTTTGAATTTTTTCCCTTGAGTTAGCTAGTTGTCTTAATTGGGTTTTGAGGTCTTGTATGGCTGCTTGGGTGCTTTGATGGAATTGGAGATTGTTGGTAGCCATTGGTTTCATCATATCTTCTAGGATATGCTCAGGTTTTGGAGGGGTTGTTGGAATGTCCTTTGGGGTGGTTGAGGATTTATGGGTGGTGGTGGTGGATGACCACTCTGACCTTTTTGGTTCCATGGTTTATGTGGCTGGTATGAATAGCCCCTTGCCTATAGCTTGGTTTTATTTCCACCCAATGTTGGATGGATAGTATTGTTATTTCCTAAAGGGTTCGTTATAGGCGCGTCTTGGGAAGATTGCCTCACAACTCTCTTCATTTTCTCTTCAATTGGGGGCATTGGTCAAAATAATGCGTATCAAAAGAGCAGATTCCACAATGTATGGGAGGAGGAGATTGAGATTTTCTTTGGGAGAGAGTAAGTTGTCGTATAAGGGTATTTACCTCCTCAAAATTCATGTCCAATTTCTTCTCTAATTCAGTAATTTTAACCTCATGGACACCTCGAATGGGTACTCTAGACCTTGTACCAAATTATTGAGTGTTTTTTTCCAGGTTCTCAATCAATGTTCTTACAGCAATTGGGGTCTTATCCACTAGTTCACCACCTGCAGCAGCATCAATCATGTTACAATCAATTGGAATTAAACCTTCATAAAATTACAGAATTAAATTTTGATCACTTTTTTTTGTGGTGTAGACATCTTGAACATAAACTTTTCAATAATTCCCAAAAATCATGTATTGTTTTCCTCCTATGATTGAGTTATACCATAGATTCCCTTCCTTATAGTTGTAGTTCTGGTGGCTGGGAAATATTTCTCAAGAAAATGATGTTTCATGTCTGCCCAGCCTCTTATTGTTGAATTAATATAGTACAACCAATCTTTCGTAGTGTCTTCTCAAGAAAATGGTAATTCTATAAGATTTACTTGTTCCTCATCCGCATTAGCAGGTTTTAATGTTGAACAAATAGAATGAAATTCTTTTAAGTGCTTGTGTGGATCCTCTCCAGGAAATCCATGGAATCATGGTAATAGATGAATTAAAAAAGATTTTAGTTCAAAATTGGGTGCCTCGACTTGTAATTGAATATAAGTGGGCTGGAAATCAACATCTGGTGAGGTTAATTCTTTTAGTGTTCTATTTTTTTCAGACATGTTATTCTCATTAATTTCAGTTTTAATGTGGGTTCTCGAATAAGAAGAAGAAGAAGAAGGATCAAGATGAGTGTTGATGTTTTGTGCGTCCTCCTTAAGGTTCCTCTTGTGTATCTCGGGGTAGAACGCGTCATACATAGAACCTACACAAAAAATAAATTAGAACAGTACAAAATTTAAGTTTGAAGATAAAACAAAAAAATATTCACAAAATTTACCAAAACAATTATAAAAACACGCACTAAAATCAAAGTTCTCCCCAGCAACAGTGCCATAATTTGAACATGTTGTCATGACACATAAAATTGATTATGATTTTAAGGATGATTTTTAGTCTAGGGGAGAACCTAATTCATCTCTCAAGGAGAATTCATGGGTTTAGAGTGTGTGTTTTTAATAAGAAGTACTAAAAGAGTGGTGATTTTAAAACACTTTAAAGAAAATGACTTGATTTAAAGAGTTTAATATTTGATGAATAAAAGTAGTGTTTTAGAATTATGAGATAAGAATATCATTTCAAGTTCACTACACATCTTTTTGAGTTCATCATTCTGAAAAATAGTCACGGTTTACTGGAATCTTTTGGTTGAGGGTTGTCAAGATCTCAACATTCCTCTTACCTTTTAAACGATGATCAAAGATCCCCTCCCTTGACACAACAATTGTGTTTTCTAGTTTTTGGAATAAAGCATAGAGAAGAAAGGCTACCAAATCATACTGAAAACTTTTGTATGTGTGAGAAAAATAGGACTTTTGTCTTGTCCAATAGTAACAACACAAGATTCCCACTTGAAATCTCAACCCAATCAGTGTTGAAAATAAAAAGTGTTTCACTTAATTTTAAAAATAGAAATGAAATTAGAGGAGAATAATGTCAAGATAAGAAATAAGTGAAATATTTAGCACAAAAATTCAACAAAATCAGCAGATGAAAATGTGATGGAATTCCCTCCCATGTGTGTGTAGCTCCCTCAAAATGACCGTTCACTGTTTAGCTCGACATCGGGAGGAGGAAGCTCGGGTTGAACTTTTCCTTCATTATTGATCCACCTATGAGGATAAGGGCCTTCAGAACTCATTATATTATGATAAGACTCCATTGGGTCTCCGAAATTCCAGTGCATTGCCTCCTCTCCGAACATAAAAATGGGGATCCCAAGGTGCCATTTTATCATAAAATGGAAAGGTGGTTTTGGGCACACATATTTCTTAAAACAACTTGTAACATGAGTTTCAACCTCCATAATGCCTTTTCTCACTTTGGAGAAAATAAAAATGTTATAGCCCCACCTATTGGATGTCTCCACTGAATGTTTGGCACAATTTGAATCGCTAGATCCTGCAATATGGAAAGATCACAGCACACCACTTTTCAGTTCGTGCAGATTTGGTGTGGGGGACAGATCAGGTTGGTTGGGAATCTTAGAAGTCGAATGAGGCATCGGTTTCTTAATATGAAATTTATCATATTAAATGTTGAACCAGACCACAAAATATCAGCACATTTGGAGGAACATTTTAGTTTAAATGTGTGGTTTAATCCACTGGTGTGCATGGATCTTGTGCAGTTTGGCCCATTTTTCATGGACATCATCATTGGCCATCCAAATCACCTCCTCCTAAAATGGAATCATAAAAACCAGTAACATTTCCCTTTTGAATAGTGAAAAAAATAAATGATTCAAACATGGAATGAAATTTTTTATTATTTTTATAATTTTCAATATAAAACAAGTTTAGCACACTTGTGTAAGGGTGAAAATGAAACAGTGAATCACGGTGTGCTCGGCGTTCATCATTCTTCGTTGGGGAGGAAGTCCATATGAGGTTCATCAAGGAATCCCTGCAGTTTTAATCCTTAAACTCCAACACGTTAGATTATTTATAAGAAAATAATCACCATAGTGACGTTTCCCCTATTAATGATGCTCATTAAATGAGGCACATTTAATGAGCTGCATTAAATGAGCCATTTAGATAACAATGTCGCAGTTTATAATGAGCTATTATTAACCCTCCATTAATGTGACTCATCGTCGTCTCATCTCCACCTCATCGCTACGGAACAGCGTTGCCATCCACCACTCAACGGTGAGAAAAGAAATAAAATATTTCTTTTAAAATAATTTATTATTTTTCTCAAAATGTCAGAAAATTAACTTTTCTTCTCATCCATTGCTGGCTGAAGTTATGTCATTTCTAGGAGAATCTTGGTGCTACGAGTTCAACGATGTCCTTAGATTTTTTAACTGAGCACCAGTTCAAAATACATAAAAACCCGCTCGCATGTTTACTAAACGTACATTAAAAAAAGTTCAAAAAAATTAACTTTCACCCTTGACCCGCACAAGTCGAGGTTAGGCTCCGCCTAAGGGAATCCTGCCCTCATGAGCTCAATGGTACTCTCATATTTCCAATTTGAGTTACCATTTAGAAGTTATAAGGATTTGAAAATAAAATAATTATTACTTAATTATTTTATTAATCGCAAAAAACTAACATCCATTATTGGCCTACACCGACCAATGTTAGGATCTGCCTAAGGAAAGAATACCCTCACGAGCTCAGTGGTGGTCTTGGATTTCTAATCTGAGTCACCATTCGTGAGTTATAAGAATTTGAAAAATAAAATAAATAATTAAAATAATTTATTTATGGTTATGCCATTTTTGGGTTTTCTCATTGGAGGTCTGCGCCGAATAAACATAAATCGCGCCTAGGGTAAAACCGTCATCCTGAACGCAACAGTTCCCTAATATTTCTGATTTGGGTACTAGTTTAAGTGTTATTCCACTTTTTTAGAAAAACCACTCACACACGCTGTTAACGCTTACCATTTTTCGATGGGTCCTTCTGGGCACTCCAGGACTCAGAATCGCATGTCGTCTCATCGCATGGTCTCGGAATAATTCCATATAAAAAAATTACATAGAATTTCTGAGATATTACAATCTTCATTAACTTGACCTGATATTGATGCATTGGGTCCTAGACTTTCCAACTAAAGGCATATTCTCCTTAAAAAAATGAGCTTCAACCCCTGTGAGCGTTTGTAATGTCACGGCGGAACCTTTTATTTCAGAATTTCATGGGACATACTTGACATTTCTACACCACCTCATACTCATGGACTCAAACATTTCGGTTATGATTTACATCATCCATACTCTAACTATCCAGGCGGGCTTAGTATCCCTAGTATTCCAACTCCGTCAACATTACCGCCATAAATATTCCATAACTGTTGGAAAAGATACTCGGATTCAAGGACCCATCGCTTGACTATGCATACATGTTCATGGCTTTTGCATATGCGTATATGGTAGTCAACCAAACATGTCACTCTGTAAAAATGGAATTACGATCATCATGAGCCTCAGAAAAACTGTGGAGGGATTCAGCACCTCAGAGTGTTTTGGGTCAATCCTGGAACATCTGCACCAAATCCTATGAGTGAATGGTCCGAGCTGAAAGACCCTAAATTAAAGAGAAAAATGGTCCGAGCTCAAAGACCCTAAACTAATGTGAAATTTGGTTCGATCTAAAAGACCTTAAACTAAATAAATATATGGTCTAAGCTAAAATAACTTAAACTAAAGGAATAGATGGTCTGATCTAAAAGACCTTAAACTAAAGTGACAGATGGTCCAAGATAAAAGACCTTAAACTAATGTGACAGTTGCTATGAGCTAAAAGAACATAAACTAAAGCAATATTTGGTTTGAGCTAAAAGATCTTAAACTAAAGTGACAGATGGTCCGATCTAAAAGACCCAAAACTAAAACCACAAACGGTCTGAGCTAAAAGACCCTAAACTAATGTGACAGATGGTCCAAGATGAAAGACTGTAAACTAAACTGACAGATGGTCCGAACTAAATGACCCTAAACTAAATCACATGGAAATTTCTGTCAGGCCCATTACATGGCCTTATCATGCCCGAGTTTCATTCCACAGATATGAAAAACACTCATTCTTTAGAACATATCTCCTACCCAGATCATCTCTCTGCACATCAGGTGTTATCAAGATATCTGGAACATATTACGAATACATAACCTCACATTAGTAAGCATTCCTGAAAATCCTACAAAGAGAATCTTTCAGAATTTTAACATTCATTTTTAGGCATTCATGTTCACTCGATATGAAGAAAGGGATGAATATTGTTGGCAATTCACATAATATTAAAGCAACAGGATATCATGCACATCATGAATGAGAGAAAACCAGACGAAAACATATAAAGTTCAGTAGATCTGTTCACTGATAGCACAATGAAGTAGGAATCCATCACTATTAAAATATGTGACAGAGTGCTCTAAATTTACCTTAGAACCAGATTCCTCTTGTGTCAAATGAATATAAGTCTAGGGGGTGCATTTGTTGATGTTCATAATTGCACAGTGCACACATCTTATTAAAAGGACACATGTCGTGAGTGATTGGATGATCATGATGCATAATGATATATGCTAATGATGTTTGAGATGGTTTCATTTTTTACAATAGTTGGACGACTATTATTAATATTATTAATATTATTAATATTATTATTATTATTATTTGGTGTTATCAAATAACTAGTACCTGCATGTGCTATTTCATGGTGTATTTGATTACCGGTCTTTATTCTAATAAGAGATTAATATTTATAAAATTAAAGAAGAAAAATATGTTGAATAAATTATAATTAGAAAGTAATGTTGTTTGATAATGGAATAGGAGGGCATAGAATATGAATATATCCTTCAAATAGTTGACAAAGAGATTAGAGACAAATATGAAATAGAGGATGCTATTGAATAAAATTAATACATGAAGATAGATATTCAACAACCACTTCATAATATATAACAGCATGAAATTGAATAAAAAATAGATGAAGAATATTTGAATCTGGTTGTTACATCACTAAATGTCAAGAGACTTGGTATTTGATTGAATACCCAGTCCTCTTCCATCTTTTCGAATATAGCATGTTGAACATAATGAAAAAAATAATTAACTGATCAAGTGGGATTCGAAAAATTAATAATCTTATTGTGCATGGAATAGTTGAATAAAAAAGTTACATTATCCATGATGATTATATACCATGAATCGAATTTCATTATCGACATCTCTACCACATTCTTGACAACAAAAATAAAAAACCTAGAGGAATCACATGTAGAGAAGTCCACAGTTCAAGTATAGATTAATTGTAATATGTAATTACAATAACTTAGTCTTCATATAGTGTAGAATTTTAAATGTTTAGATGTGCAGAAATTTTTAAGCATGTAGAAGTTGTACTATCATCAAATCACCAAAATTTCTTGTAATAACTCATGAGCTTCAAAATCTCAAACCAGAACATTTATTCATATACACGAAAAAATTAATTTTTTAATTTATAGTAATGATATAAAATAAAAGTTTGATGTTATATAGTCAGTTAATTAAAAAGTTTTTTAGCAATAACTTGTGAGCTTTAATGTTATGAATTCAAATAACATTCCACTAATAAGAATAAATAATAACTTCCATTTATGTTTGTTTCACCCATTCCCAACTCATCCCAAAAAAATTAATTTTTTGAATATCAGAGCAAGGAAACTCATACAATTAAATAGACCTAAACTGTTAAATTCAATAGGATATTTTCAGTTTTTCCGAGATGTAAATAAAAAGGAGCTAAATAATAGTAAAAACTAAATTTCTCCAAATGGCAGAGAGTTTATATATCTCTAGGTGATAGAGCTCAAAATCTATATATTATTTTTCAAAATGAAAATCAAGTAACATATAGAAGATAAAATAGGGATGGATGTACCATTTCAAGAATGAAAATCATTGAGATACATATCATAAATCCAAACACAATCCATGTGGAAGTTGTAACCTTCTTCTTTTATTTTTCAAAAATTGAAACCCAGGTTAATGAAAACATTAATACATTTAAAGATGATTTTTTTTACAATTCCAAACCAATAAAGGAAGAAATTTGTGTTCAGAATCATAGGATGTTGTTCTAGACTATGCCCTTAAATGGAGCAAAAAGAACACACATCCCTAAAAAAGTTAGCCAATGAATGACCAATGCATTGATAGGCAGAACAAAATGGAGGAATATTTTCATACTCAACCTATAAATCAATCTCATCCTCATCAGTTTAGAGTTCAATTTTAAAAAATTAATATAGAGCTAAGATCCACCTCCTCTGATATCCTTAAAAACTAACCAAACTGAACCACCACTGTAGCTCGATCCATTTTAATGGGAATACCCACTGCATAAGAAACATCATACAGAATACAGGGGTGCCATGATATCAAATTGAGTCTGGTGATTTGAAACCATACTTGAACTTGAGTGTTCCTAAGGGAGGAGGGGTTAAAATGAAAATTTCATTCCTGGATACAAAGCATGCCTTGTTTCAGAGAAACAGAACCATGACCCCATGCTGGGTGCATTAGGACCTCATAAGGAAATAGAATGTGAAAGAAACATCTGCTAAATGGTATGCACTTACAGTCTAAGAATCCCCAGACTACTGATATTCGATGATCCAGGTGCTTGATTCTCCATGGCTTGCTTTCGGAAGGTCAAACCATCCTCGCGGTAATCAAATATTTTCAAATCTTGAATCTATCCATGATGGCTTCCTGATTAGCCCCTAGGTGAGCATTATTGTCCTTTCATACAATATATTTTGTAGGATCATCCTTCAGCAAAGAAAAATGATTTCAGTTGGCATCCTCAGCAATTGAAGTCAGGCCACAAGGGGGCCTAACATCATTCTGAACCATACCCGAAGGATCGTTGCTTTTAACCGAGTGCATGTAATTTCCCCCAGCCAGAAGGTTGAATCCAATGTCATGGGGAAGGGCCAAGATCGCGATGAAACCAAAAATATGTAGTTGAATCGCATGCATCGAAGAAGAGAATGGAAGAACAATTAGTAGTATCATTAATAGTAGTTGTGTTTGAAATATCTAATCTTGTTATCATGAAAAAAAAACACACATGAAACATTGTTAAATTATGAAAAATGAAACTATAGGAAATGAAGAGAAAACCAGATACTTATCATTACATGTGTACCTAGTTCACCAAAAGACTGCAATACAAGTTTGATGATCATTGAAGAATAACACACCTGTGGATGACTCGGCCAAAATTTCCTTCAGGTTTTTTAACACCAAAAACTGTATAGCCATATATGGAATAACCATGAGTCAAGCATTGACATTTCCTTTCCATAAACCCTAGAAAAGAAGTTTTTTCATCATAGAATCATCCAGAAATTTACAGTTCATGTTATGTGAAATCATTCAAAATCTAGCCTCAAGAAAAATTGATCAACACAATAAAAAAACTATAGGCTGCTACTCTTACAATTTAGATTTTATTCCAGTGGATATCATTTAAAGCTTGGAACATCACTATATAAATTGAGTAGTTGTATCAAGAATTGATAAAGTCAATAAGTCTATAGGGAAGAATACATCCATGTATATACTTTTCAATCACATCTTAGGACCTGTATATCTTTACATCCATGTATATAATTTTCAATTCCATTGTTGTTGTAAGATAATGCATCATAATCTAAACTGGAGATTCTACCCCTACATTGAAAACAATAATCTACCAAACATTAAACCACATCATGTTATGAACATTTGAGAAAGGGGAAGGAGAAACTACTGCTAAAAAATGAAAGTACCAATCATGAAATGAAAAATGCATCACCTTTTACTCAGACAGTGGGTTCTATAAACTTATAACCTAATTAATGTCTATGAACAATTTGACACCATCAATATTTATGATGGATTAAATTACTATAAATACAAATTTAAAATTTAAAAATGATCGAATTGCACACTTTTATACATTTTTTCCTCACAACCCTTCAGTAAGGAACATTTGATCCCCTAGCCAATGCTTGTAAAAGATTGAAGAGAAAATACTGATTTTAATGACCATATTTTCTACACTTATTAAGAACGTGAATGTTTCATTTTAATATGAATAATTTAGCATGTCTTCATTAGTAAATGATAAATCATCTGTTCATATGCTAGTAATATTGTTTGTGATAGAAACCTTTGTAGTGATTTGAATGTAATACCTTATTGTGGTACCAAGTCCGTATCTCTCCTACATGTCATTATATATTCCTCCAAATATTGAGTCTCTTAAGGTCATCATTAATGCAAATCCAGCATAATTATTATAACATATAGATATATTCATGAATATACTGATTTTACCACAACAGAGCATAGAGTACGTTCCATGGGAGTTCTCTCAGTGTTGTTGCATTCATTCCAACCACCATCTATGGAAATTCCATCATCCGCATAGAATCAAAACAGAATCTGGTGAGCAAAAAATATAAAAACTTGTTACACAGTATTAAAACAGTCAATGCAGAATATAAAAACAATCAAAATCGAATCTGATCAAAACTCATTAGGTCAAATCTGAATTATAAAATCAATGTAGGGGTATATGCCTGTACCAAACAACAATATAACAAAAATAGAATCAGATCAGCAGAAAATATAGAAACCTGTTACAAAGAGTATAAAAAGAGAACAGTTTCAGTGTACTTCTTTTTTCTGATGAATCAAAACTGTAGGAAAATAAGTTCGGAAAATGGATATTGGAGAATCACATACAGTTGACTAAAATATGTATGTTTTTTTAAAAACTGGATTTAAATGTAATTGAACCAAAAATGCATAATATGCAGGAGATGTACTAATCCAAGAAATTCATTAAATCTTTTTAACTATTTAATGTTACTATACATTAAATAAATTAAAAAATGTATGAATATTTATATAGATACATTAATCCATATTCCTACAGTAGTGACACACATCTATATAAACTGCTAAACCTAAGATGTGACTTCCACTCCACGTTATGTCAACTAATTAACATAACAATAGAAACAAAACATATTAACAATAAACAAACTACCAGTGAATACAATATTCTAAAAGTGAATAGAATGACATATATAGTGGAATCAATTTTTAGTGAATGTAACATATTAATAGTGAACACAACTATAGAAATGCATGGAATCGGTGATACAGAATCACTGACATCATAAGGAATATTAAAATAGAATCAACTAACTGGAAACAGGTCTACAATGAAATATGCCTTACTGCACTCATTTCATCCACCAACTATGGAAATTCCTTCATCCGTGTAGAATCAAAACAGAATCCAGTCATCAGAATATATAGAAACATGTTATAGAGTATGAAAGCAATTAATGTAGAATATAAAAACAATCAAAATAGAATCCAATCAAAACACATTAGGTCAAAAGTGAATTATAGATTCAATGAAGCGGTATACGCCTGTACCAACAGACAACAATATAATTAAAATAGAATTAGATTAGCAGAATATATTAAAACATGTTTCCGAAAGGGGTGGCAAAAGGCCAGTTTCTTTTGGGTTTGGAGGTACAATTAGAGGTTTTGGGTGGCGTGGTAACATGGGAAGGTGACACAGTAGCATAAAAGATTCAAAAATTAGTAAATATATACATGTAAATAAGGATGTTATAACAGAATGACAGTATTGTATGGTAGTATCACAAAGTTGCAAAATATAAAACCAGTTGAGCAAGAGAATCACGAAATATGATGACAGACTAAGCCAAAATTATGGAATGATTATATTTCTTCCACAACCAGAGTTGTGGATCACTGAGATTACCATTTATGATGAAGAAGGTGTTGTTGACAAAGCCAGAATTTGGAGACCATAATTTGAGTGTTAATGCAGATTTCAAAACTGAAACCTCGAAAGAATATGAAATCATATGAAAATATCGATGATAGAAAAATGGGTTGACGATCCAAGCCATTAGCTGATGCAGAATTATTACCCTTAGATTGAGAGAAACCGACACAGAAGATTTTCAATGAACCCATAATCGATGCCAACATCAGCTTATTTGAAGATAGAAATCCAATGTGATTCCAACAAAAGCTTCTTTGAAGATTGAAACCCAATGCAATTTGTTGGCGCTGCTATAGAATCGGAGGAGGTAGAGGGGATAGGGATGGATGAGTCGTAGTCCGAGGAGCCATATGTGGTAGCTGCAGAAGAGGTGGAGGTGGAGTAGGTGATGGTGAAGGCGGAGAAGCTAGAGGCGTCGAGGGTAACTTAGGAGCTGCTGGGAGCAGACAGCGGTAGCGTGAACCCTAGATATAGAGAAAGGAACATGAAAGCGAGGATAGATGTAGGAGAAGAAGCTGTCGGATATGAACGAACAGTAAGAGGTTGGGAGAGGAATTGAGTTTTAGTGGTAACCCAAGGATAGGGAGATGACAATCGTGAATGGGAGATGGCATATGCAGAGGAAATGATACAAGGAGGGTAGGGTATATTTCATAGTAGTGGGAAATTAGAGTGGAACCCCGGAGTTGGCGTTTTGCGGGAACCCTAGGATGCAAAAAATCCAATCGTGACCTGAAGAGGAAGAAGAAAAATGTCAGAGGGTAGAGTTGAATCCGACGGAAGGAGGACGTCGAATACGGGATGGGGTTTCACAGAGAAGAAAAGGGAGCGCGCAGATAGGTCACTTCCCCAGAGAACGAAAGTGGGAGCGGGATAGGGTTTCGCGGAGAATAATTTGGAGTGCGCGGAGGGGCGACGTGGTCTCTTGGTTGGAGGACATGTAATTGAAAAATGATGTGGAGGTCTGGTAGCGGAAAAACCTAAGATTAGTATATATATATATATATATAGGAATTTTAATTAATAAAATGAAATAAGGAATGGAATATTTCATTTTCTTCAAGTTGGTGCATGTCACGTGATCCTATTCATCCTTGTGGGCTTGGATTTTCGGCTAGCCTGCGTACACTGGGTTGGGGTTGTTCATCAACCCTCCAATAATCTACCTCAAGTTATTTCAACAGTACATGGGTTGGCTGAAAAATTGGAAGAGTGTGCTGCCGACCAGAGAAAAATCGCCTGCCAAGAAGACTTCCCCTGAATGCTTCCCTTCCCACAAAACTCTTGAGCCTCGAACACCCATATAAGGTGCTGCCATATGAAGACCACAAAACTCATATGCTGTCAAATGGAGGGAAGAAGCCACATATATCACATGGAGGGAAACATAATGATGTTCCCAGATCATCGCATTAGGAAACCCCCACGACAACTCCTACTTTCATGCAGGGACATCCCTATGATGCGCTTTCATAGGAAGATCGAACCCCAGGATATACAGTGCATGGAGAAGTGGAGCGCCACACCCACATGGCCGAGCGAATGGATGAACATCGGGACAGTACTAGAAAAATGAAGAACCTGCTTTTGGCAATGAAAATATAGCATGCAATGATTATGCTACCAGATGTTTGCATCTAGCGCAAATAAAAAGCATGAATGAACTCAACTACACATAACCTCTCTAGCGGAAGGATATGGCATCACAAACCCTAGCATATGGAAAGCTGATGCACCGTGTATATGTAATCCATCAGGCGATCATGTCTTCCATCTCTCACGAAGCTCCTTTGGCTTGTCAGCCTTTCCACACAGAAGCCCTCATGAATGTTTGGGAAACTCCACGGTGCTCAATGGATAGATGGATGGGTTTTCCACAGAATGATTTCACACTCTCATATGACCCATATTGGTCACATGAGACACCATCGAAAAATCAAGTAAAAAGGCATTGATATTATAGGTGCGAACTCGTAGGACTCCTAATCGTTGTCACATAACACATAGGAAATTAAAGACGAAGAGGTGAGAATTGTTTATAGTCACTGAAGGACATGTGACACACCCAACAAGACATCGTGATTCCCTGGCGTCATGTCTTCCTTGTCTCGTGAATTCCCTTTTGCTTGTTATCCTCACCATACAAAGCACCCCAGGAAACTTCACGACGATCTATGGATGAATGAATAGATTTTTCCATGGAATTATCATGCACCCCCATATGATCCATTTTGGTTACGTGATGCATCATCAAAAAATAGAAGAAATATCCTCAACAACACTCATACAGTATCACAAAACTCCCAACATTTGTCACATTAAACAAAGGGGATCAAAAGGGAAGAGTAGAGAGGTGTTCGCAGTCGCTGGAAGGCATGCGGCGTGTCCAACACACCCGCGTCATAGTCCCATGAGAACCCAATAGAATCCACCCAATGCCTCACGAGTGTCATTCAACAGGAATGTGGATCTTGCGAAGGCCCTCGAACAAGTTAACACAACGACATGGAAGTCTTTCTACACAACTGCATGATCAAAAAAGTCTTTAGTAATCGATAATAATTCGATAAGGGATGCTTTAATGGAAGAGACTTTCGATCACTGAAAATTAGGTGACACACTCGAAGAAGTCCACGATAGAGACTCACAAAGCCATGTGGTGCTAGACCCCTTCGCAGACCCCAACCTTGACTCACGCCAAATACGCTTCACAAAAATGAGAGTATCAGGGTTGGTGATGCTTATAGATTCCACATTCCAACATGATGAAGGGGTTGGACTATGACTTCTACTACACATGATGGATGCCCAAACTCTATAGGATTAAACTCTCAACTTTTGTGGAATTCTATGAGCAACAAATCAAGTGATCGGTCAACGTTCTGTCATGTAATATACTGAAAGGCAGCTAGAGTATTCATGTGTTAGGTATAGAGCAATTCAAATGATCATCCATAGATCACGTGAAGGAACTCTAGTGGGTTATGCGAAGAACATCATGTAAACCCACCAGATCACGTGAGACTCAAGACATACTGACAATGAATAAAACCAAGGCATTCATGATGCAATGGCTAGGGCCAAGGTTCAAAGTGGAAGACTCAAGAGGAACACATGATAGTTGGCCCCTATGTGCTTTGTGTGTGTCATCCAAAGACACACAAAAGCACCATGACTCGTCACCCAGATCTCACAACACTCCTCCAACGTACCATCTGGGACATGTGAAATGCTCTAGACTTGCGAGAGCAATTCATAGAGTTCTCCCATGGACATCACATTGATCTTGTGAACCTGCTGGGTCTATCACACGAGACTCGCAGGGGGCCATAAAAAACATCTCCTGGCTCATATAACGGTGCCCTCCTATAACATTCGAGTCTCAAAAAAGGATATGTACGTGATACTAAAGCTCTTGTGATGTCGTATGGGCAAGTCAGCTGACACTCACAATGTCCTCTAGACATGTTGTCCAGGTTTCATGATCTTTCTCATAGGTGTCATCCATGACATGCGACACGCCTTGAACTATGCCACACTAACTGTCATGACACCACCATATGTGTCAAGCCAGGTTATGTGATGGATCCTAGGTCATACCAACTTGTTCATGCGATACCCTCCAAAAAAGATGGCCATACCGATAGGGAATTCAAGGACATGATAAAATTTTCTGTCATCAGTGTGTAATCCCCAAATAATAGGGAAACCTTAGTGTATAAGCCCTGACATAAAGGGAACTACGACGACTCTAATTCCTACCATATCCGAGATACGAAAGATACCTCTCTCTGTGGTTTGAGATCCATATTAATCATCCAAGGAATTCCCAGTATCTATGACCTGTACACAAAGCAATGACATTGATTACTTGTTATACTTTTTTCCCACAACGAGCATGGATCATGTGGGCTTAAGGAATCGTTGTGATCATGACATCTGCCCTATAAACCTTCACAATGGTACATGGAATCCTTAGTGTGCAAGACCCAACATAAAGGGAACTAAGATGGATCTGATTCCTATTATACTCAGGATACATAGGCAACCTCTCCCAAATGTTTTGATGTATATATTGATCATCCAGGGTAGCCTCAGTGTGTAAGCCCCCGATAAAAACCAAACTACAATGAATATGATTACTTCCATACTCAGAATATGTAGGTCACCTTCTCAATCCCTGAGCTCTATACCAAACACCCTAAGGAATATTCTAATACCCAACCTCCATATCTACATGCCATGAGGCTGATCAACTATTATCCACTTGTTTCCCACACCGATCATTGCTCACGTGGTCTTAGGAGAACACAACAAACACCTTATTGAGCATCATGAATATACATTAGCCTGGAAAACAATATGGATACCCTTTATAAAAGGGTATATACCTTGGGTCCAATCCCAAGGATGAGAACAAACTACGTGAGTTTTGATTCATACAATAACCAGGATACATAAGATGCCACATAATGGATCAATCCCCTCCTTGAAATATTAATCGCTTCCTTAAATGGGAGCATATTCGAAAGCACTTTCTTATATGAATTCAGTATGTAAGCAGCCACCAGTTACCGAAAAATGATGGAGAACCTCAAATACATACATATGGATTCACTAAATATATCGCTATATTTTTCATATAAAAGAGAATTAACCTATAGACATTTTGTTAGGGTAACTGGTCTCGTATGGGGATTAAGAATAGATTCACAAGAATATTTTAATTCTATAAGAGAGTCCAAGAGTAGGTAACAACTCCCTCCAAAAGGATCCGATGAGCTCGACCTCCCATCCTCTCGAACAATGTGAGTCCCCAATAGTCGTTGGGTAGTAAAACCTAGATGACCTCCAACCATTGGAAAGTAGGTACCCAGCTATGGATAAGGGAACCATTGGGAGTTTCTAGTGAAGACAGATCCAATGGAAAACCCTATGGGCATGATTTAATGGGGCCATGAAATACCCCTCCATCAAACCATCATTGGGAATCCCATCCCACGTTCCACATCGAAACCCGAAGAAACAACCCTAAAAACCATAAAAATCCTAAAACACAATAAAACCCTACAAAAACCTAAAAATCCAAAAATACCCAAAAAAGCCCTTAAAAACCTTCAAAACCATATAGTCCCAAAAAAACCCCATAAAACTATAATTATTACCTAAATCCCTAAAACCCTAAAACCCTAAAACCCCTAAAAACTCTGAAAACATTAAATTATTAAAAATGAATTAATATCCCTAATACCCCTAAAAATGATAGAAACCCTTATAACCCCTAAAACCCCAAAAACCATTTAAAACCCTAAAAAACCCATCAAAACCCTTAAAATACCAAAACAATATCATGAAAACCCCTAAAAATCACTATAAAACCCTAAAAGCCATAATATACCTGTAATCCTAAAGAACCCCTTAAAAAAACTCCCTAAAAACCCTAAATATCACTAAATACTCTAAAAAGACTAAAAAATCTAAAGAATCCTGAAAAATCCAAAAACACCTAAAACCCATTTAAGAACCCTATAAATCCTAGAATTCCTAGAATTCCTAAAATAACCTTAAAAGTCCTAAAAACCCTAAACCCATCAAAACCATTAAAATCAAAAAAAACTCTAATAAAACCTAAAAACCATAAAAACCATAAATCCCTAGAAACACCAAAAGACCCTAAAAACTCATAAAATCCATAAAAGACCCTAAAAACCTTATAAAACCCCTAAAAGACCCTAAAATAATTAAAAAATATAAAAACCCAAAAAGCCAAAAAACCATATTAACTAAAAAAATTATAAAAACCCTACAAAAATAAAAAACCAAATGACTTAAAACACAATAAAACTCATAAAACCTTAAAACCCATAAAACCCCTAAAAACCCTGAATACCATAAACTCCTAAAACCCACTAAAACCCCCAAAGGCCATGAAAACCATAAAACCCCTAAAATCCCCTAAAAATCATAAAAAACTAAAAACCAAGAAAATCAAAAATCCCAAAAACTCAAAAAAGAATCCAAATCCCCTTAAAACCCTAAAACCCTAAAAACCTTAAGAAACCATAAAACCCTAAAAACCCCTTAAAACCCCTAAATATTAAAAATCCTTAAAGAGGCATAAAAATACCTAAAAACCCCAAAAGTCCTAAATACCTCGAAAACCCATGAAACCACAACATTCCTAAAAACACTAGAAACCACATAAAACCAAGAAAACCCCTAAAAACCCAAATAAACCCCATAAAAACTCTAAAAACAAAAAAAAACTTAAAACCCATTAAAACTCATAAAAACCCTAAAAACCCTTAAAAATTCCTTAAAAACATTAAAACCCCCTAAAACTCTAAAACCCCCAAAAATCCCAAAAACCCAAAAAACCCCAAAAAACCTTAAAATCTCCAAAAAAATAATACTAATAAATACAAAAACCCGAAAACCATGAAACCCAAAAAACCCAAAAACCAACAAAAAACATGAAAACCCATAAATAAGAATAAACCCCTAAAAACAATAAAACCCCTAAAAACCTTGAAAAACCATAAAAACCCTAAAACCCATAAAATTTCATAAAATTTCCTAAACCCATAAAAATTAATAAAATCCCAAGAAAGCCCAAAAATCCATAAAATCCCATAAAAACAAAAAAACCCCGTAAAAATTAAAAAAAATCCCTAAATCCCTGAAAACTCTAAAACCCTAAAAACCCTTAAAACCCATAAAAACCAATAAAAAATCTAAAGAAATTAAAAAATTCCTAGAAACCCCTAAAACCACAAAAAACAATTTTTTTAGAAAAACTAGAAACCCTAAAAAAACTAAAACCCAAAAATACCACAATGCCCTAAAAAATAAAACCCTAAAAACCATAAAAATCACAAAAAAAAACATAAAACCCCTTAAAACCATAAAAACCCTAAAACACTAATGGAACCTAAAACCCTAAAGGGACTTAAAAATCCCTAAAACCCCTAAAGCTCTAAAAACCTGTAAAACACTAAAAAACCCCAAAAAACCGTAAAACACTCAAAAACTCTAAAAATAGTAAAAAACACAAAAAAATGAAAATCCTGTAAACCTAAAAATTCTTAAAACACACTAAAACCATAAATAACCCTTAATAGACACTAAAACCATAAAAGACCTCAGTGACCCTAAAACCCCCCAAAAAGCTCTAAACAACCCTAAAACTCTCTAAAAGACACTAATAATCATACAAACATAAAATATATTTAGAAACCTAAACCCATAAAAGGACATTAAATACCCTCGAATCCCTAAATGACTCTAAAACACCTATAAAAACCTTGAGGGCCTAAGAAACCTTAAAAATCAGAAATACCCTAAAACACCTGAAACCCTAATGGACCCTAAAAACCCCAAACAACCCTAAAAAACATAAACAACCATAAAACCCATAAAAACCCTATATGACCCTAAAAACCTATAAGGGACCATAAAACCAATGTAACCATAAAGAACCCTAAAAACTCTAAAAACACTAAAAACCTAAAAACCCTAAAAACCCATTAAATATCATAAAACCCTAGAAACATTTACACCCCGAAAAAACCCTAAATCCCTACACCCCTTAAAACCCCCTATAATTCCCTAAAAACACTAAAAAAACCCTAAACCACCATAAAATCCAATAAAAGACCCTCAAAACCAATAAACCCTAAAAAATATAAAAGGCTCTAAAAACATCAAAATCACCTAAAAAACCCTAAATAACCATGGAAAATCACTAAAACACCTAAAACCAATAGGACCATAAAATTACCAAAACCCAAAAACCGTTGAACCCATAAACACATTAGAATACCCTAAAATTCCATAAAAACCTAAAACTCCAAAAAAACCCAAGAAAACTATAAAAAATAAAAAAATCTCAAAAAACCCTTAAAAACCATTTAAAACACATTAAATCCCCAAAACCGCCCGAAACACCAAAAATTCTAAAGGACCCTAAAAACACTAAAAACCCCAAATAACCCTTGAAACCATAAAGAGGCATAAAAACCCTTGAAACCTCTAAAGGATCCAAAAATACCATTAAAACAAAAAATATCCTAAAAGCCATCATTTAACCTAAAAAAACTAAAAACCTTAAATGTATCTAAAACCCCAAAAACCTATAAAATTCATTAAAATCCTAAAAAACACTATAATAACAAAAAACCCAAAAAAACTTGAAATACAAAAAACTCATAAAAACATTAAAAGACACTAAAACCATAAAAACCATAAAAACCATAAAAACCTAAAACCCCATAAATACCCTAAAACTATCCAAACCAGAAAAACCATATAAACAGAAAAACCCTACAAAACACTAAAAACTTATAAAACCATAAAAAATATAAAAACCTCCAAATCCCTAAAGCCCTAAAACTTATAAAAACTCCAAAATACCCTTGAAAACCCCCAAAACCGACTACAAAACCTAAAAACCCATAAAACCCCATAAAACCCTTGAAACCTCCCAAAAAAGCCAAATACCATAAAAATATATAAAATAAGAAAAATCACCTTAAACCCCCCAGAACCCATAATAACCAAAAAACCCATAAAACAATAAAACCCATGAAAATAACAAAAAAAATTAATAACCCAAAAACCTTTAAAAGTCCTAAAAAATATTAAAACCATAAAACCTTAAAAAACCCATTAAAAATCCTGAAAACCCTAAAAACCATAAAATATTTAAAACCCCCAAAGTACACTAAATACCCTAAAAACCCTAAATGGATATAAAACCCATAAAATCCCCAAAGTGCCCAAAATACCTAAAAATCCTAAGGGACCATAAAAATCCTAAAAACCCCTAAAACACCAACAAAACTATAAAACACCCTAAAAAATAGCCTTAAAATCCCAAAATACCCCAAAAAATATAAAACCACAAAACCTCTAAAAACCGTAAAGCCCTAAAACCCCCTCATGACCCATAAAAACTTGAAAAACCCCTAAACCCCCCCCCCCCAAACTATAAAAATCCCTAAAAACTAATACCCAGGAAAACCATACACACATAAAAATGCTAAAAACCCTTAAAACATCTAAAACCCCCCAAAACCCATAAATCCTGAAGATATACCTAAGGACCTAAAAAAATCCATAAAACCCAAAACAACACTAAAACCTCCTAAATCATTAAATAGATCTAAAAATATAAAGAATATAAAAATTACTAAAATCTTGAAGAAACTTTAAAAAATAATAAAAATAATAAAAAACACTAGAAACCCAAAAAATCCAAAAATCCTAAAAAACCCGAATAGCCCTTAGTAAAATTTAAAACAGTAAAACCCTATAAAACCGAAAATAACCCTAAAAATGATAAAAACCCCTAAATCCATAAAAACCCTTCAAACCCTAAAACCCACTAAAAATACAAAAATCCCCTAAAAACACTAAAACCCTTTAAAATATTAAAAACAATAAAACCACAAATAACCCTAAAACACATAGAAATGTTTAAAACCAAAAAAACCCTAAAAATCAATAAAAATTGTTAATCCTCTAAAACCCAAAAAATAACCTAAACCTACTAAAACCTCTAATAACCCTAAAACCCCCTAAAATCCAATAAAAACATTAAAACCATAAAACCCTAAAAACCCTAAAACCCCCTAGTACATTGACAACCCTAAAACCCTAAAAGACCCTAAAACCCTTTAGACCACTAAAAGACTATAAAACCCATATAAAAACACTAAAACCCCATAAAAACATAAAAAACAAAAAATACCTAAAACTCTAAAAACCATAAAAACCATCAAACTACTAAAAACCTAAAAAACCCAAAAAATTTAGAACCCTAAAACCCTAAAAACCTAAACCACCATAAAAAACCTAAAAACCCCAAGAACCCAAAAAATATAAAAACACTAATAATACCTAAAACCCCTTAAAACCCCTAAAAACATGAAATACCCTAAAATTATAAAATTCCTAAAAACCCCTAAAAACCCTAAATATTCATTAAAACCCATAAACACCTCAAAACACTATGAAACCCTTAAAAACCCTAAAAACCCCTAATGAAAACTTAATAAATACTAAAACCCTTAAAATCCCACTAAAAGCATTTAAATACCCTAAAACCATAACCCCCCCCCCCCCAAAAGAAAAATCCCTAAAAAACATAAAGGCCTAAAAACCTCTAAAACCCAAAAAAAACATGGAAACTAAATATTGGTAAAAATACCTAAAAACCATAAAACCCTAATAAAGCATAAAACCCTAAAAACCATAAAAACCCAAAAAAAAACACCCAAAAACCTAAAACCCATAAAATACCTAAAAACACACTAAAATTATTAAAATCCCCTAAAACCCTAAAATAACTCTAGAAATACCTAAACCTCTGAAAACCATAAAAACCCCAAAAAACCCTATAGCCGTAAATTGGTCGTAAAAGCCTTAAAACCTTAAAACCCCTAAAATAAATAAAAATCATAAAACACTAAAAATCTTAAATACCGTTAAAAAACATAAAACACTAAGAGACTCTAAAAGAATCTGAAAACCCTTAAAACTTAAAAACCCTAAAACCCCATATTAACCCTTCATGACTATGAAAACCACTAAAAAACCTAAATTACCTAATAATCCATAAAACCCTAAAAACCTAAAAGTCACTAAATAATAAAAACCCTAAAATACCATAAATTACCTATAAACCATAAAATAATATAACTATATTTAAAAAACACCAAAAGATTATAAAACCCATAAAAATCCAAAAACCCCAAACAAGTCTTAAAATACCAAAACAACTATAAAACCCTAGAAAATGATTCAATACACTAAAACCAATAAAATACTATAATATAGTTAATACCATGAAACCCCTAGTACACATAAAGACAATAAAACCCCTAAAAACCTCTAAAAGAATAAAAACCCTAAAACACATATTACTCTAAAAAACCCTAAAACCTATTAAACACCCAAAAATGATAAAAACCAATTGAAACCATTAAAATGAAAAACAATAAAAACCCTAAACACCCTACAAACTACAAAATACCTTAAATATATAAATAAATTTAAAAGACCCTAAAAACTCCACAAAACACTAAAACTGAATAAAATCGCTAAAACCTAAAATACATAAAAACCCTAAAAACCTTAAACACTGAAAAGACTAAAAATCCATAAACCACCCTAAAGAACTTTAGACACCCGAAAAATCAAAAAACCCTAAAAAGACCTTGAAACCCTAAAAACTATAAACCCCCTCCCCCAAAACCATAAAACCCACCGAAAACCTAACCCCCATAAAAGCCTTAAAAACTCTAAAAACACTAAAACTGCCTTAAAAACCTTTAAAACATCCAAAAACACCTAAAACCCCCTAAAAATACTAAAATAACTAAAAAAATATTAAAACATCTAAAAACATAGAAACCCCAAAATTACCATAATACCCAAAAAAATCCTTACAAACAATAAAAACACCAAAAAAACTACAACATTAAAAAAATTACTAAAAATAGTAAAAATCCTAAAAACCAAAAAATCATAAAAGGCCCTAATAACTCTAAGAACACTAAAACTAGTAAAACGACATAAAAATAATAAAACCCTAGAAATCCTAAAACCCTTAAAAAACCCATTAAACCCATAAAAATATTAGAAGAAGCCTCGTATTGGAGGACATTCTCCGCTCCTGGTGCCACTAGGGTTCTCCATTAGATCATCTCCCTTCTCCCACTAGCATAGACTGACCTCGATGTTAGCTACTTAGTTTTTTCATGGAGTCGATGGAGGATGGTTACATGCAGTTGAGATTCGTTTCTGACCTGGTGGCGGCTCCATCATGCCTTGAGACTTTGGGCATGGATTCGGCTTTAGATCATTCAATGTTGCATATGGTTTGCATAGAGGCGGATTCAATGCTCCTATCTTAGGGATCCTTGATCGGATTTGGCGTGCATAGACTCAGTGCAGTTTGTATTTGGGATGCAAGATCAATGTCATCCTTTCCAGATCCTAGATCTCTTTGAGGTTTCGTTTTCTTGATGTCGTGTTTGGGGCTCTTGAGGATGGATTTGGAATTCCCTTGTCCTCCGGATCTTCTCCTGGATACCGTGCACTCATCGTCGACTTTGGGTTGCTTGTTGCTAGCTGCATTGGTCTCCATGGTCCTCTGGCTGAGTATCCAGTCGCGGCTGTGGTGTTATCGGTGTCAACCCCATTGTGCTCAATGATGGGTTTTCCATATGGATCTGGAATCCTAGCCCGCCTTCGTATTGGCTAGATGTTAGTTCTTGTGTGCTACGGTCAACTTGGGGTCAGCTCCAATGGCTCAAAGGGGGGAGGTCCTGCTTTTTGTTTCTTCTCTAGGTCGATTCCAAGTTTGGTGTTGGCATTTCTGGGGTATTGGTTATTTTTTTGTGAATTTGGGTGGTTCTTTGGTGGTGGTGAAGGCATCGTTGGCTGTTGTTTGATTCTTAGGATAATGAATGATGTAGTTGGTGATTTTATGGGGTTGGTGATTTGGTATTTTGGGATGTTGGTTTCCAGTCACTAATTGCTGGAAGGTGATGATGATACTTGTTGATGAATGTTGTGTTGGTGATTGGATTTGGGGCTTCTGGAGGTTGGATTTTGTGGCTTTGTGGTGCTGAAGCTGGTTCTATGTTAGGTTTGTTGTATCTTTTTATTTCATTATTTGCTATTTTTGGGATTGATTTTTGTTATGAGTCATTTGGCTCTACCCCTCCCTTGTCTGCTATGTCTCTTTTTATAATATAATTTTGAGGGGTTGGTAATATCGTGGCCCTACACCTCCCTTTCCCTACAAATCTCAAAAAACTATAAAGACCCTAAAACCCCTAAACCATATACCCTACACCCTAAACCCTAAACCATTCTTCCTAAACCATGAAACCTATATCCTAATCCCTAACCCCTACACTTGAAACTATAAACCCTACATCCTAAATCCAAAACTATGCCCCCTAAACCCAATAACCTACAATATAAACCATAAACACTACATCTTGAACCCTTTACCCTACTCCCTAAACCATAAACCCTACACCCTGAACCCTAAACCCTACACCCTAAAATCTAAACCTTACTCCATAAACCATAAAAGACCATAAAAGACCATAGAAACACTAAAATAGTCTACAAAACCTTAAAAAACCAAACAATTACTTTAAATCCACCACCCCCTAAAACCCAAAAGGAAAATAAAAACCATAGAAAATCCCAAAAGACCATAAAGACACTAAAGGACCCCTAATATACCTTAAAATCTATAAAAAACATAAAAGACCCTAAATCCCCATAAAACCCTATAAATCCCCTAAATACCATTAAACTACAATAAAACCCCTTAAACCCTAAAAACACTAAAAACCCTTAAACACCCTAAAATTCATAAAAAAATCTAACCCCCCAATCTTTAGAAAACATGAAATCCCATAAAAACCATGAATACACTAAAACCCCTAAATACGATAAAACCCTAAACAATCCTAAAATCCCTAAATAAACTCTAAATGTAACACCCCAAGCTTCTATGGTACCCTTCTCTTTGAATAATGCAATAGCGTGTCTTGTACGCAACATCGAGTTCTAACACACCACAACCAATCAAACTAGCCGTTATGAATAGTAATACCCACTTTTTGAAATTTATAAATTTTATTTTTCAAAATGGACTTCATTTTTGGATTCGGAATACCGAAATTATCCTAGGGTGAATTTTTTGTATTTTCTGAAAAACTTCATTTTTTGATGAATAGTGAAACCACTAAGTGGTAGTTAAAAAACTGAATTTTTCATAAAACTTAATTTTACCACTTCTGTGGGTGGAATTTTAAAAATCTGAGACACATGGTTAATATCAAGGAGTAAAATGTGGTTCAATGAGATGAAAATAATTTTTGGAGAATAGTAACTTTTACTTTTGTTTACCACGGTTAAAAGTAAATAGGGTAATTAAGGGTAAAAATGATATTAATATTACCCTAAAACATGTCCTAATTCTATTGGACAAGTGTATTTCTACCAAAAAAACCTTAGGAATAAAATATTATCATTTAGGACCACTTGGATTAGATTAGGACATTTATTATTATTTAATTCAAAGAAGAGTTAAAAGAGTTAAAATTAATTTTTATTTACTAAAATATTTTTAATATAGGGTTACACATAAGATAAATTAGATTATAAATATTCATTAAAAATATAAAACGATTTACTACATTATTATATTTTATTTATAATTTTTAGATATTAAATAATTTAATCTAGTTATGACACAATGACGATGCAGTAATTACCATAATAGTTAAAAATTAAAATAATTGATATAATAAATACCCAAATAAATATGATTTGAGACTTTTTATAAATTACACTAATTTTATAGGTTACTATTATATGTTAGGAATTATTTAATTAACTTTTTAGAAGTAATCATTATGTTATGATTTTCAAAAAAATAAATTTTCCAAATAGTGTCAAAATTGACATAAAAGAGTTTTTAAAAAAATTATTATATTATTTTTTCATATTCAATTCCTAAAAATCTATGTTTCGGCCACAAGACTTATATCATGATAGATGTATCATTAATGTACCACTTGGGGGTCTATTGGAGGTATATAGTATGTTTATTAACTATATAATATAAAAATACAAAGTTACATGGTAAGTGTCAAACTAATTAACTAAGAGTTAAAACTAAAATATAAGGTTAATATAATTACTCAAACCTGTCTAAATTATATTGTTTGAGTGTTTTTAGATCCATCCCCACCTTAACCTTTAAATAATCCACTTTGGAGCCATTATAAACTAAATATGAATTTATTATAAAATAATATTTCTAGCTTTTCCAAAGATGCCCCTCACCCCTCTCATAAAAGGGAACTCCCCCTTCTCATTAATTCACACCTTCAAAGCCTTTTGGTTCGGCCAAACTCTACCCAAATACTCTATAAACTTCCCTCAAATCATCCTAGAGGCCTTAATTTAGTCGTAAAGCCAACTTAAGGATCCCTTTTGATCAAATCAAAAGGAAGAACCCGAAGAAGAGGTAATGATTTCACCACCCCTTTTCAAGTTCCTTTCTTCTTCCACTTCTTCTATATTTGTTATTACCATTCTAAAATAATAAACTACAGTATATTATATATACTTTTATGTTATTATAAACATGGTACAACCATATTTCAGCATTCTATCCATCCTTTCAATGACATGTCACCATACGTGCGTATGTAAGACTTACCGTCTCCACGTCGTGGTGTAATTGTTATTCAAAACATTATTATTTGGATGGTTATAATAATAATGTGTAATTAATGTAAATTATAAAAATAACATGATAATTATTATGTATATATATGATATAACATCCAATTAAATATTATTTTAATATCAAAAGAATGATATTGTCACTCGTGCGTACGTACGGACTGCCGTCTCCACGAACACGATGAGATTCATTCTCCATCGTATCCATTCAAGTATAATTCACATTTTAAGATTAATAATAATTTTTAAGGACTTAATATCATTCTCGATATGAATAAGATACAACCTATCCATAAAAAACATGGCTGACATAACAAAACATATAAAAGAAAATGAGTAAGTTAACACCCCAAACGATGATAATTCTAAAATATTTTTAACAAAGCAATGTTAAAAGATCATATATGATATCATATTAATATATATGATTCTCGTATAATTTAATAAAAATTATTTCACCATTATACAAGAGGTTAACCTACCCCAACCAAGGAAAAGTACAAGGTAAGGGGTTTTCATCTCACTCCTTATTCCTGTGAGATTCATGCCATATTCCCACTATTACCTTTTGTGTGGTGTATGTACTGCCCATAATTGCATTCTTTATGTAATACACTTTAATTTATGTGTATTTACATATTCATTATATGATAACTCTTTCATGGGGTGTATGTTTCGTAAGTTACCAATTGGTAAGGGTTTATTTCGCAATCTCTTCATTATCTGAGGTTGTTTATACGTAATAATATTCTGGGACTTCTTTATCACCCACATCCATGTTTCTTAAAAATGTATTTCAAAACATTTTTACTATTTACTAGACTATGGGTTAAAGTCATCTATAACCTTGTAGAATTTTATAAGTTGTTTATAAAGGAATCATTCTGTCGTTTTCCAAACAAGGTCCTTTTTAACCTTTTCGACAGAATTAAGGTAAGAATGTTTTTTTAACTTATACAGTGGGTGCGACTATTTTCCGCCATTATAAAATCCTCGAAGATTCCCTTACAAGCTTATAAGAATATTTTCAAATAAAATGTTTTATTTTATAAATATACGACTCTTAAATGATTTCAAAATAAAAATAGATATTTCTCTAAAAAGAGTTTTGATTTCATCTATTCCAACATCATTTAATGGATTTTACGCTTATTTGAAGTTGATTTATTATGATAAAAAACTTCTATATTGTATTGAAGGTTTTGTGATATGTTTGACTGTGGATGTGTTATTTTTATACCATTAATTGTTTGTGGATGAAGTATTTACATTTCGTATGCTAGTTTTAATACGAATGTTTATGTTATGTTTAAACCTTTTCATATGGGAATGCATTGGACTTAATATGTGACGGGTGGAGCCCGCTATAGCTCCTTGATGCATCGGTAGGTCTCATGAGACAAACAAGGGTCTTGGCACAAGTCCTTGAAAAAATCTTATTTGTAGTCTTGGCACGAGGCCTTGGCTATGTGGTTATGATAGTCTGGAGTTATGCATTCCATCATTATGAAAGTGGTTATTGATATTGCATGTGATTATTAGATTAGTATAATATCCATGTGAATAAGTAAATGGAATTATTTTATTTTATTTCTACCATATTATTTTGAAGTTCAAGTTTAAAAGGCTTTTGTTTTAGTTATACATTGCCTTAAATGTTTATTCCTTTTTATGAATGTTTCCGCTATATTTTTATCCTTAATGGGAATTTGAGCTCACCCCTTTCTATGTTTTATTTTTTCCAGGATGTGAAGATGTATTTTATGAATGACCTGTAGGGATAGTATGAAGGGATAAGAGTGTGTATTGTGGATACTATATTTTTGTAGTTTTCATTTTATGATGTAATGTAAACTTTATGAATGTATCTAGTTATTCCGAGGCTAATAAACTAATCGGTCTTTCGAGATTTGATCTTTATTGTGATCATGATAATGTTATGTAATAATGCACCGACTCTGGGTAACCGGGGTCGGGTCGTTACAGTTGGTATCAGAGGAAGTTTAGTACAAACAATGGAAGCTAGATTTAGATAAAATCTGATTAGAGCACATAGACCTAAGATGAACTTTGAGAATTAGTATAGAATAACTTCCTAGAATTTTGGTATTGTACAGATTTTGTGAGTTTTCTGAGCAATACATCCCTGTCTTGATACGAGCAGGTAGAGGCGGCTCTAGCACAGATGTACCTAGGGGTAAAACCCAAAACACCGCTTTGAACTGGACTCGAACGGGAACTGGTGCACGACAACGGGCCTTGCTGCACTCTTGGTTACGACACCCCCAGGGGATATGCTTAGGATAACTCTTATTTTATTTAAAAATCATTATTAAGGGGTTATGAGTATATACTTCCTCAAAAAAAACATTTTTATGATTATGGATTATATCCATAAATAGTTCAATTTATGGTAAGTGTTTTATAAGTATGGAATTATGTATTTTGATTCATAAACTGATCTAGTTTATTCCATTGTTTAGAAATGGTTCCTAGTGGAAGAAATGGAAACCGTATCAATGCACTCACTCCATGTAGGGATTTCTCTCCTTCTCAAGATAATTATAGTGGAGATGGTGATACAACTGGTGCTGATCAACTTATCACTATACTGGGACAACTCACTCAGGTTATGAATAATAACCTTACCCGTGTGGAGCACCCTAATCTACAGCGTGGAGGATCAATGTTAGATCGCTTCATGAGGAAACAACCACCAACGTTCAATGGGAGTAAAAATCCCTTAGTAGCTGAGAAATGGATAAATTTCATAGAGAAAATATTTCACGCTTTGGGGAGTAGTAAAAGGGAAAAAGTTATCATGGCAGTTTACTGCCTCACTGGAGATGCTGATCAATGGTGGTCATTGATTCAAAACATGAAGGAAGATGATGAAGTATCAAATATGTAATTGAGGGAGTTAAATGATCTATTTTCAGAAAAATACTTTCCTCATGACCATCGAGCAGATATGGAAAGACAATTTCTGAGTCTGGGACAAAAGGAGGATGAGAATGTCGCAATGTATGAGGATAACTTTACAAGGATAGCAAGGTATGATGAAGATTATATACGTAACCCAAGAAGTAAGATTGATCGTTTCATTGATGGGTTAAAACCATTTCTCCATCGAGCATTAGTCTCACAATCCTTCTCATCATACGAAGACATTGTCTCATGTGCTATCAAGATAGAGAAAGAATTCTCTAAGTCATATGACTTTAAAGAAAATCAAGAGAAGAAGAGATCTCTTGATCAATATGGGAATGGAAATAAAGGGAAGAAGGGAAAAGTTGAATATCCATCCTACAGTAAATGTGGGAAGAAACACCCTGGTACTTGCTTAAAAGGAATAGGAGTCTGTTACAAGTATGGTGAAAAAGGCCACCAAGCTCATGATTTCAAGGGAAAGATGGAAGCTATCGATGTCCAATTCTACAATTTCAGGGAGATGGTACATTATGCAAATGAATGTCCTAAGAATCAGGGTAACTTACCTCAGAAAAGGCAAAGGGATCAAGGCCAAGCTTATGTTATCACTAATGTTGAGGTAGAAGCTCCAAAAGACATGGTGGTTTGTAATTTAATGGTTTCCTAAAGTTTAGCAAATTAATTATTTGATTCTGGATCATCACATTGTTTCATATCTTCCTAGTTTGCTAAGAAAATTAGATATTTCCAATTTTATTTAACAAGGGAGTTGTCAGTTAAAACTCCTAAGGGAAGTTTCATTGCAACAAAGTTGTGTGAATCAGTCCCCATTAGAGCACAATAAATGTTCTTTATCCACTGATCTCATCGTCATACCTATGATTGATTTTGATATAATCCTCAGTATGTATTGACTTTCGGACCATGATGCCAAGATTTATTGTAAGAAGAAGGAGGTTACGATTTTTGATGATGGTGATAAGGAACACCTTATCTTTATAGCAGAATCGTCACCATCTAATTCATATCTAGATACAGCCCCAGTAGCTCAACTAAATTCAATTATTAGGGAGGAAGAGGATGAAATTACAGTGGGTGAGGAAAGGAATGTTCAAATAGAGGATGTACCTATTGTGAAAGAATATGTAGATGTGTTTCTGAAATAATTACCTGGATATCCTCCAGAATCAGAAGTTGAGTTTTCCATTGATTAAATTCCTAGATCAAGGCCTATATCGAAGACCCCTTATAGAATAGCCACTGTAGAATTAGTTGAACTAAGGAAACAACTAGAGGAATTGAGTAATAAGGGATTTATTCGCCCTTGTTTTTCTCCATGGGGAGCCCTTGTTCTTTTTGTTAAAAAGAAATATGGATCTATGAGGTTATGTATCGACTACAGGGAGATCAATGCTATAACAATAAAGAACAAGTATCCCCTACCTCGTATTGATGATTTATTTGACCAACTTCATGGAGCTCAATACTTTTCAAAGATTTACCTTCGGTCTAGATACCATCAGTTGTGTGTGAAGAAGGAAGACATTCTGAATACAGCATTTCGAACCAGGTATGGGCATTACGAGTTTACAGTAATGCCTTTTGGATTGACTAATGCACCCTCTGTATTCATGGATCTGATGAATAGAGTTTTCAAGTAATATCTTGATGAATTTGTGGTGGTATTTATCGATTATATCGTGGTATAATCCAAATTCTACGAAGATCATGAAAATCACTTGCACATTATCCTAAAGACTCTGAGAAGACATGAATTATATGGGAAGTTTAGCAAGTGTAAATTCTTGCTTCAAGAGATTTCTTTTCTTGGCCATATTGTCTCTAAGGATGGAATTTCTGTTGATCCTTCTAAGACCAAGGCAATCCAAGAATGGCCTGCACCGATGAGTATAACTGAGGTATGCAGTTTTATTGGATTGGTAGGTTATTATCGAAATTTCTTCCATAATTTTGCCCGATTTGCTAACCCATTAACGAAGCTCACACATAAAGGGGTTAAATTTTTTTTTGGAAAAAAGAGTGTGAAGAATGTTTCGAAGAACTGAAGAGAAGATTAGTCAATGCTCCTATATTGACTCTACCATCGGGGAATGATGGGTTCATTATTTATAGTGATGCATCGAAGAAATGACTTGGTTGTGTCCTTATGCAGAATGATAGGGTTATTTCCTATGCATCACGATAGTTGAAAATTCATGAACAAAACTATCCTACTCATGATCTTGAGTTAGCAGTTTTGATCTTTGCTTTGATGATATGGAGGCACTACGTCTATGGTGAAAAATGTGAGATTTATACTGATCACAAGAGTTTGAAGTATATTTTATCACAAAAAGAACTCAACATGAGGCAAAGGAGATGGCTTGAATTACTCAAAGACTATGATTGTACGATACATTACCACCCGGGGAAAGAAAACAAGGTGGAAGATGCTTTGAGTAGAAAAGATCATTGAGTTTTGAACAATATGAGAATTGAAAGGGATCCAATTTTCATGGACCTAGTGAAGATGGACATGGGAATAAACAGGGAAGGTGAAACATCAATGGTTTTTCAAATGGTTGCCAAACCATCTTTACTAGAAAGGATTAAGAGTTCTCAGACCGATGACGAAGAATTTCAAAAGAAGATTAAAGCTGTGAATGATGGGAGATTGAGAGACTTTGTGTATGAAGAAGGACTTTTGAAATTCGGGAAGAGACTTTGTGTTCCCAATATACCTGATCTAAAAAGGAAATTTCTGGATGATGCTCATAGTTCCAATTTCTCTATACACCCTGGGAGCACCAAAATGTATAGAGATTTGAAGGAACATTTTTGGTGGGACAACATGAAGAGGGAGATTGCTGATTTTGTGTCAATATGTTTGGTTTTTTCAACAAATGAAAGCTGGAAGGCAACATACTGGTGGAGTATTGCAACCTCTTCACATACCTGAGTGGAAATGGGATAATGTCATGATGGACTGTGTCATAAGACTACCAAAGACTCCTAGAAGGAATGATGCAATATGGGTTTTTGTTGATCGTCTTACCAAATCAGCACATTTTCTTGCTATAAGAGAAGATCTACCACTCGAACATCTAGCAAGACTATATATTGATGAAGTTGTGAGACTTCATGGAGTACCCCTATCGATTGTTTCTGATCGTGATCTCCATTTTACTTCAAGATTCTGGAAAAGTCTTCAGAAAGCCTTGGATACTGAACTTCATTTGAGCACTTCCTACCACCCCCAAATAGATGGAGAATCGGAACGAACTATTCAAACCTTAGAAGAAATGTTGAGATCCTGGTCACTTGACTTTCATGGTATGTGGGATCAATATTTACCTCTGGTAGAATTTTCCTATAACAATAGCTTCCATTCGAGTATTCAGATGGCACCATATGAAGCGTTATACGGAAAGAGATGTCGCACACCAACCTGTTGGGATGGCGTTGGAGAAAGAAAACTTGTAGGCCCAAAACAGGTGGAGGAAACGATGGAAAAGGTGAAGGTAATCCAAAACCATATCAAAGCATCTCAAAGTAGGCAGAAGATCTATGCCAATAATCTAAGGAAGGATTTGGAATTTCAAGTCAGTGATTATGTTTTCCTAAAGGTATATCCATGGAAGGGAGTCATGCGTTTTGGTAAGAAAGGTAAATTGAGTCCCAGGTACATCGGAACTTTCGAAATTCTATAACGAATTGGGGCCGTAGCTTACCGTTTGGCAATGCCACCAAATCTCTCCAAAGTTCAGGATGTGTTCCACGTATCACTATTGAGGAAATACATGCCTGACCCAATGAATGTACTCACCTATGAGGAATTAGAACTGAAACCCAATATATCTTATTGAAAAGATCCCGTCAAGATTCTTGATATGAGAGAACAAGTACTGAGAAACCGGACGACTCCTCTAGTAAAAGTCTTGTGGAGAAACCATAAAATGGAAGAGGAAACGTGGGAACCCGGGGAACCCGGGGAACTTATGATGAAGAACCACCTGAGTATCTTCATGCGGTAGTATTCTAGAAATTTCGAGGATGAAATTATTTTAAGGAGGGGAGAATGTAACACCCCAAGCTTCTACGATATGTTTCTCTTTGAATAATGCAATAGCGTGTGTTGTACGCAAAATCAAGTTCTAACACACCACAACCAATCAAACTAGCCGTTATGAATAGTAATACCCACTTTTTGAAATTTATAAATTTTATTTTTTAAAATGGACTTCATTTTTTGATTCGGGATACCGAAATTAGACTAGGGTGAATTTTTGGCATTTTTTTGAAAAACTTCATTTTTTGATGAATAGTGAAACCACTAAGTGGTAGTTAAAAAACTGAATTTTTCATAAAACATAATTTTACCGCTTCGGTGAGTGGAATTTCAAAAATCCAAGATACTCGGTTAATATTAAGGAGTAAAATATGATTCAATGAGATGAAAATAATTTTTGGTGAATAGTAACTTTTTACTTTTATTTACCACGGTTAAAAGTAAATAGGGTAATTAATGGTAAAAATGATATTAATATTACCCTAACACAGATCATAATTATATTGGACAAGTGTATCTCGACCAAAAACAACCTTAGGAATAAAATATTATCATTTAGGTCCACTTGGATTAGATTAGGATATTTATTATTATTTAATTCAAAGAAGAGTTTAAAGAGTTAAAATCAAAGATTATTTACTAAAACATTTTTAATATAGGGTTACACATAAGATAAATTAGATTATAAATATTAATTAGAAAGATAATAATATTTCCTACATAAGGATATTTCATTTATAATTTTTAGACATTATATATTTTAATATATTTATGTCACAATGATGATGTAGTAATTACCATAATAGTGATAAATTAAAATAATGGATATTATAAATACCCAAATAAATATAATTTTAGACTTTTTATGAATTAAACTAATTTTAAAGGTTAATATGACATGTTATAAAAGAGTTAATTAACTTTTTTCTAAGTAATAATTCTGTTATGATTTTCAAAAAAATAAATTTTCTAAATAGTGTCAAAATTGACATAAAAGAGTTTTTAAAACAAATATTATATTATGTTTTGATATTAAATTCTTAAAAATATAAGGTTCATCCAAGAGACTTATATCATGATAGTTGTATCACTAATGGACCACTTGGGGGTCTCTTGGAGGTATATAGTATGTTTATTAACTATATAATATAAAAATACAAAGTGACATGGTAAGTGTCAAACTAATTAACTAAGAGTTAAAACTAATAGATAAGGTTAATATAATGACCCAAAACTGTCTAAATTCTATTGGTTGAGTGTTTTTAGACCCATCCCCACCTTAACCTTTAAATAATCCACTTTGGATCCATTAGAAATCGAATATGAATTTATTATAAAATAATATTTCTAGCTTTTCCAAAGGTGCCCCTCACCCCTCTTATAAAAGGGAACTCCCCCTTATCATTAATTCACACCATCAAAGCCTTTTGGTTCGTCCAAACCCTGCCAAGATACTCTCTCAACTTTCTTCAATTCGTCATAGAGGCCTTCATTTAGTCAGAAAGCCAACCTATGGATCCCTTTTGATCAAATCAAAAGGAAGAACCCGAAGAAGAGGTAATGATTTCACCACCCCTTTTCAAGTTCCTTTCTTCTTCCACTTCTTCTATCTTTGTTATTACCATTGTAAAATAATAAACTATAGTATATTATATATACATTTATGTTATTATAAACATGGTATAACCATATTTCAGTCTTCTATCCATCCATTTAATGACATCTCACCATACGTGCGTACGTACGGCTTACCATCTCCACGTCGTGGTGTAATTGTTATTCAAAACATTATTATTTGGATGGTTATAATAATGATATGTAATTCATGTAAATAATAAATATAACATGATAATAATTCTGTATATATGATATACCATCCAATTAAATATTATTCTAATATCAAAAGAATGATATTGTGGCTCATGCGTACGTACAGACTACTGTCTCACGAACGCGATGAGATTCATTCTCCATCGTATCCATTCAAGTCTAATTCTCATTTGAAGATTAATAATAATTTTTAAGGACTTAATATCATTCTGGATATGAATAAGATACAACCTATCCATAACAAACATGACTTAAATAACAAAACATATAAAAGAAAATGAGTAAGTTAACACCCGAAATGATGATAATTCTAAAATATTATTAACAAGGAAATGTTAAAAGATCATATATGATATCTTATTAATATATATGATTCTTGTATAATTTAATAAAAATTATTTCACCATTATAAAGGGGGTTAACCTACCCCAACCAAGGAAAATTACAAGGTAAGTGGTTTTCATCACACTCTTTATTCCTGTGAGATTCATGCCATATTGCCACTATTACCTTTTGTGTGGTGTATGTACTGCCCATAATTGTATTCTTTATGTAATACACTTTAATTTAGGTGTATTTAAATCTTAATTGTATTATAACTCTTTCATGGGATGTATGTTTCATAAGTTACCAATTGGTAAGGGTTTATTTTTCAATCTCTTCATTATCCAAGGTTGTTTATACGTAATAATCTATTGGGAGTTCTTTATCATCCACATCCATGTTTCTTAAAAATGTATTTTAAAACACTTTTACTACTTAATAGAATATGGGTTAAAGTCATTTGTACAATTTTTTACTTTTATAAGTGGTTTATAAAGGAATATCTCCGTCATTTTCCAAATAAGGTCATTTTTTAACCTTTTCGACAGAATTAAGATAAGAATGTTTTTTTAACTTATACAGCGGGTGCAACTATTTTTCACCATTATAAAATCGTCGAAGCTTCCCATACAAGCTTATAAGAATATTTTCCAAGAAAATGTCTTATTTTATAAATGTATGACTCTTAAATGATTTCAAAATAGAAATAGATATTTCCCTAAAGAGAGTTTTGATTTCATCTATGTCAACATCCTTTGATGAATTTTACGCTTATTTGAAGTTGATTTATTATGATACAAAACTTTTATATTGTATTGAAGGTTTTGTGATATGTTTGACTATGTATGTGTTATTTTTATACCATTAATGGTTTATGGATGAAGTATTTACATTTCGTATGCTAGTTTTAATAGGAATGATTATGTTATGTTTAAACCTTTTCATTTGGGAATGCATTGGACTTAATATGTGATGGGTGGAGCCCGCTATAGCTCCTCGATGCATCGTTAGGTCTCATGAGACAAACTAGTGTCTTGGTACAAGGCCTTGACAAAATCTTATTTGTAGTCTTGGCACGAGGCCTTGGATATATGGTTATGATAGTCTGGCATTATACATTCCATCATTATGGAAGTGGTTATCGATATTGCATGTTATTATTTGATTAGTAGAATATCCATGTGAATAAGTAAATGGAATTATTTAATTTTATTTCTACCATATTATGTTTAAGTTCATGTTTAAAAGGCTATTGTTTTAGTTATAGATTTCCTTAAATATTTATTCCTATTTATGAAAGTTTCCGCTATATTGTTATCTTTACTGGGAATTTGAGCTCACCCCTTTATTTGTTTTATTTTTCCCAGGATGTGAAGAAGTATTTTATGAATGACCTGCAGGGATAGTATGAGGGGATAAGAGTGTGGACTATGGAGACTATATGGTTGTAGTTTTCATTTTATGATGTAATGTAAACTTTATGAATGTATCTAGTTATTCCAAGGATACTAAACTAATCGGTATTTTGAGATTTGATATTTCTTTTGATCATTCCAATGTTATGTAATAATGCACCGACTCTGGGTAACTTTGGTTGGGGCGTTACACTAAAACCCGTAAAAAATCAAAAATCCCAAAAAACCCAAAAATGAGCCTAAAATCCAAAAAACCCCTTAAAACGTAAGAAGACCCTAAAAACCCAAAACCCCTAACAATGCACTAAGAACCCATTAAAACTCAAAAAGACCCTAAAACACCATAAAAACCCAAAAACCTCCAAAAACATTGAAAAAACCAAAACCTCCTAAAAGACAATAAAACCCCAAAAGACACAAAAACGCCCTAAAATAACAAAAAACCCAAAACCCCCCTAAAACCCAAAACCCCCCTAAAACCCCTAAAACCCGCAAAAGATCAAAACAGATGATAAAAATTTCTAAAAGACCATAAATTCCCTAAATGACCATAAAATAACCTAAAACCTAAACAACTACAAAAGCCTAAAACCTCTAAAACCCCGAAAAACCAAAAAATCATGTAAAAAAATTAAATCCCAAAAAATCCCAAAATCCACTAAAACCCCCTAAAACCCCAAAAAAACACTTAAAAACCATAAAAACCAAAAAACCATAAATGTCCTAACACACATAAAAGCCCCTAAAACCCCCATAAAACCCCTAAAACCCCCTAGTAAACCATAGAAAACCCTTACAACTCTAAAAATCCCTAAAAACCATAAAAATTATAAAAACCCTAAAACACTCTTAATAACCCTATAAGGACCCTAAAAGAACCAAAAAACAATAAAAAATCTAAAATACCGTAAACCCACTAACCCCCCTAAAAGGACCCTTGAAACTCTAAAACCCTAAAAGTCCCTAAAAACCATAAAACATAAAAGACCCTAAAAGTTTCCAAAGGCCTGTAAGAAACCCTAAAAGACCATAAAATCCAAGATATTACATAAAACCAATAAAAACCATAGTACCCCCTTTAAAGAAAAAACCCCTAAAAGTCCAAAGAAAACCCCTAAAAACCTAAAGAGATGGCGGTTGAGTCTCCCAGATCCTCTCGCGCTTACCTGGTATGGCGCCTCCTCTTGAGTTTTCTCTTCCATGGTGTGGTGGTGCCTTCTATATGGTTTTGGATTTTTAGGAGTCGACTTTCTTAGTGGTGTAACTCCCTCCTCTCACTGTACATTTCCTTTGGATATGTGGTGCCCTTGTAGATTGCTTTTCTCTGGAGTCAGCCCCAGGTGAAGAAGTAAAACACGGAGGAATGGGTCAGATCCAGCCTTTCCGACATGCAGATTTGCTATTTCATGGAGAAGTTTTCCGTGTTTGTTCTATGGAATCACAGATCTACGGTTGAGTTGCTCAGATCTGGTTTGCTCATGGTGTGGAGTTTGCTCTTATGGCGGTGTGGCTTAGCTTTGGTGGTTCTGGATGCCATGCGGAGATCCGTGGATATGTGGTGGAGAGGCATTCAATGGCAGCGTGGGTTATGGATATTTCTTCCAAGATATGGTTTTTGTAGATGGTGTGGTGCGATGATCTAGCAGGAAACGTCGCAGCTTCTTGCATTGCTCGGCTTCAGGTGGTTTAGGAGATGTCGAGGTGAGGCGAGGGATTATAGTAGTGATCTGGGGATGGATGAATCTTGGGGGTGTCCCCAGCTTTGTGATGGATTTGGGGAAAATGGTTTCCAAGTTGTGATGCGGGATTTTAGATCTGCTCAGGAGGCATAGATAAGATCGGCTTTACACCGATTTGTGCAGGTAATGCAGGTTCGTTTCTTAAGTTTCTCACTTTCAGATCTATGTCATGCTAATGCTAAAGGACTCATTAAGGTTTGTTGCATTTTGGATGCTATGTTGGATGGTGTTTTTCTGTGTGGTGGCTGTTTTGTTCATGATTTGTTGTGGATTCTGGGTTTTGGTTCTGCTGAGTGGCGCTGAATGCTGCTTTGGGTGCTGCGGTTAGGTTCTAGGCATGGGTGCTAGTTTCCCCCCATGTTGTTGATGAAGTGCTGGTTAAGATGTTATATGTTATGGATTCTATATTGTAATATGGTCCTCTGTGGTGTAGCGGGTTTATTTATGAATCGGTGTGGATGGTGGAATTTGTTTCTGTTGAGTGGTGCAGTAGATGTGTTCCCAGACATGTAACTAGGTGTGAATTTCTGGAAACTAACTGGAAGTTGCTGCTTCGCGGTGAGGTCGTAAAGGTGAGATTATGACTTTGATTATGGTGGTTTTGTGATGTCGGCAGTTGATATGCTTGGGAAGCAGGTGATGGTTGACGATAATGGTGTTGAGTGATGATGGTTTCTATCTGACTGGGAGATGCTGTTGGAGATGATTTTTTTTCCTTTTCTGTTTTTGTTTTGAGTGACTTTTAGGTTTTTTTGGGAATCTTGGGTTTTTTGGGGTTGTCCAGGGTTTTTGGGTGTGGGTTGATTGACCCCACCCCGCCCTTGTCTGCTGTGTCTTTTCTGCTACGTCATTTTATCTAATAAATTTGGGGGGTCGAAAATAGCCTGACCTCCGTATCTTCCTTTCCCTAATACCCGTTTAAAAAACCATTGACCCTACAACCCATAAAACCCCTAAAGACCCTAAAATATTTAAGAATCCTCTAAAAGGCACTAGAAACTATAAATGACCCAAAAATACACTAAAATCCCCAAAAGACCCTAAGAGACACTAAAAACTCTAAAAGAATCTAAAAACCAAAAATTCTTAAGGGGTCCTAATATCCCGAAAAACACCATAAAAACCCTAAAAATCATAAATTGGCCAAAACCCCCCAAAAATCCTAAAAAACTAAAAACCACTAAAATACCCTAAAAATCAAAAAAAAAAATTAAACCCTTGAAAACTAAAACCCCCCCTAAAAACACTAAAAACCACCAAAGACCCAAAAAACATAAAAAATAGAAAAAATATAAAAACCTTTAAAATGCTAAAAACCATAAAAACCTCTAAAACCCTTAAAACCCATAAACATCCTAGACCTTAAAAACCATAAGAAACCCTTTAAACACCTAAAACCCCTAAAAACACCAAATATTATATGAACCCTATAACACCCTAAAAACCCTTACAACCCAAAAAAAACATAATACCCTAAGAGACCCTAAAAACCAAAACACCTAAAACCCTAAAAACTGTAAAAGACCCTAAAAATCCTAAACCCCTAAAATCAATAATAGCCTTAGAACAGCAAAAAATACCGAAAAACCCTAAACCCCCTAAAAACACTAAAACACTAAAAACATTAAACACTATAAAATAATAAAAAACATTAAACTCTTAAAAACCATAAAACCTACAAAAAACCATCTAAAATCCCAAATAACCAAAAACCACTAAAACCCTAAACCCCCTTCAAACACGAAAAAACCCCCAAACTCCCAAAAACCATAAAAAACTCTAAAAACCTAAAAAACCCCAAAACCAAAACCCTTAACAAACCCTTAAAAACCCCTAAATCCCTAAAACCATAACACACCCTAAAACCACTAAAAACCCATAAACCCCTAAGAACCATAAAACCCCCAATTACCATATAACCCCTAAAACCCAAAAAACATAAAAAAATCCTACACCCTACACCCTAAACCCTACAACTGAAAACATATTCCATACACCCTAAACCCTAAACCCTACACATGGAAACCTCTACCCAACACTTTAACACAAAACCCTTCACCGTAAACACCGTACCCAACACCATAAACCCCAAACCCAACACCCAACACCCTATACCCTATGTCATAAACAATAAACCCTAAAATCTAAGCCCTAAATATTGCACCTTAAAATCTAAACCCTATGTCCAAAACCCTAAACACAATGCACTAAACCTTGAAAGACCCTAAAAACCCCTAAAAATAAAAAAAAACTAAAATCCCTAAAGAAATCAATAAAAACCATAAAATCCCAAAAAGTCCCCTAGAAACCCAAAAAACCCTAAATCCCTTCAAAAACATAAAGGACACTACAGACCATTAAGATCCCATAAAAGATGCTAAAACCCTAAAAAATAAAATACCCTCAAACCCCTTTAAACCCTCAAAACCCTAAAACCCCATAATACCCAAAATCCTAAAAAATCCTAAAACCATAAAAACCCAAAAAATATATATATAAACCCTAAAACCATTAAAAACCATTAAACCCTAAAACCCTAAAAGGCCTAAAAAACCCCTAAAATACATAAAAAATCCTAAAATACTCTAAAACCATAAAACCCAAAAAAGAACATAGAAACCAATAAAATCCTAAAAGACCCTAAAGGCCCTATAAAAAACTAAAACACCCTAAAACCCATAAAAGGTATAAAAACCAAAATAATCACAAAAAACACTAAAAAACCATAAACCCCCCGAAAAAATAAAAAGCATAAAATCCTAAAAGGCCCTAATAAACCCTAAAAGACCAAAACACATCCTAAAAACCCTAAAACCCCCTAAAAATAAAAATAAACAAAACCATAAAAACACTAAAAACTATAAAAATTACAAATACCCTTAAAACACTTAAAACCCCCCAAACCCATAAAAACCATAAATAACCCTAAATGTCACTAAAAACTAAAAGACCATAAAAACCCTAAAAGACCCTAAAATAGTAAAATTATCTCAATACCACAAAAACCCTTTATAAAACCATAACCCCCACCCAAAAAACAACTAAAACACCTAAAACACTAAAAACCTAAAAACACTAAAAATCATAAAACCCCATAAAACCCATAAACCCCCTTAAAACTCCTTAAAAACACAAAAAACCCAAATAAACCCATAATAATCCCCTAAAAACATAGAAAGACACTAAAACCCTAAAAGGCCCTATAGACCCATAAAACCATAAAAATCCCTAAAAATTCCAAATAATCTTAAAAACTATTATAAACTTAAAACCCTTTAAAAGACCCTAAAAGATATTTAAATCCCAAAAATACCCTAAAACCTCTAAATGACCCTAAAACCCCTAAAACACCATAAAACTGCATAAAACCCACAAATAACAAGAAAAACCTAAAAGACCCTAAAAATCCAAAAAACGCTTACAATACTAAAAAGAATTTAGATCCTTAAAAACATATAAAAACCCTATAAAACCCTAAAAGAAACCGAACCCACAGTAAACCACTAAAACACACTAAAACCCCATAAAATATAATAAAAACCCTTAATAGGCCATAAAATAACCTAAAAAACATGAAGGTTCAAAAACCCATAAAAACCTTAAAGATCACAAAAAATTCCAAAAGATCTTTAAAACCCTAAAAATCTTAAAGGTCTCTAAAATCCCTAAATTATCCTAAAACCCAAAAAACCTTAAAATACCCTAAAAACTATAAAAAAAATATAAAAACCCTAAAACCCCTAAAATCCCAAAAAAAAATTGAAAAACCCTAAAATTTTAAAACCCCCTTAATATACAAAAAACCAAAAAACCGAAAAAAAATAAAAATATGTAAAAATTCTAGAAACCCTAAATATCAAAAAACACTTAAAACCCCTAGACACCAAAAAAACATTAAAACCCCCTGGAAAACTGTAAACCTCCATCCCTAAAACCATAGAGACTCTAAAAATCCTAAAACCGAAAAAAAACACATAAAACCCAAATAAAACCCAAAAAACCAAACAAAAACATTAAAAACACTCAAAACACTAAAAAACCAAATATGTAAAAACCTTAAAACCCTAATATACCAAAAGACCCTAAAAACAACAAAAACTTTTAAAATCCCAAGAAATTATAAAAACCCATAGAACCCTTAAATCCACTAATAACCCCAAAATCATTACCATATACTCTAAAACCTAATTCCTATACCCTAAAACATATATCTAAAACTCTAAATCGTAAACCCTACAATCAAAACCCTACACCTTACACCCTAAAACCTAAACCCTAAACCCTACACACTAAACCCTATACTCTTATCCCTAAACCCTAAACCCAACACCCTAAACCTCATACCCTACTCCCTAAACCGTACACCCCACACCATGTACCCTAGACCCTACACCTTAATCGCTAAACCATAAACCATAACACTAAACCCTAAAAGTCACCAAAAATCCATAGAAACCCTAAAAAAAGCATGAAACCACAAAAGACCCAAAAAACATTAAAACCATAAAACACTAAAATTACATAAAAAATACCTAAAACCGTTGAATTACTTAAATATCTCTAAAACCCCATAAAACCTCTAAAGGATAATAAATACCCTAAACACTAAAATGGATTTTAAAACCCTTAAAACTCTAAAACCCCCAGAAATAAAAAAAACACTAAAATTCTCAAAAATCGTAAAAATTCCTAAAATTTAAATAATGCCAAAAAACCCTAAAAAACATAATCCCATAAAATTCCTAAAATTCCTAAATAAACCCAAATAACCCCTAAAATTTTAAAACACCTAAAAACAAAAAATTCCAAAAAACCGTAAAAACAACCTAAAATCTAAAGAAACCCTTCTTGAAACCCTAGAAGGACTCTAAAAACATAAAAACCCTAAATTACCCTAATAACCAAAAAAATCCTAAATATTCCATAAAACCCTATGAAATAAAAAAACCCCCTTAAAACCCTAGAAACTAAAAAACAAATAAAAATCTAAAAAATCCATCAAAACCCAAAAAAACAATGAAACCACTAAAAATACCCTAAAGAAAATTAAAAACCCCTAAAACCCCTATAAAAAACTGAAACCAACTAAAAATGCTAAAAACCCTAAAAACCAGAAAAACCATAATAAACCAAAAAACACTAAATCCATAAAAACACTAAAACCCATAAAAAGAACATAAAACACCAAGTAGACCCTAAAACACCATTCGAATACCATAAAACACCTAAAATCCTAAAAAAATAATTGTCCTTAAAAACTAAAACCCCCTTTAGAATCATAAATACAATTTATGAATATAAAAACACAAAAAATCTTATAAACTCTAAAAAATGAAAAAAACCTTAAACCCCCTAAAGAAATACTAAAACTCTTAAAAAATAAAAACCCCTTTAAACCCACAAAAATCATAAAAAATTCCTTAAAAACCCATAAAAACCATAAAAGACCCTAAAACCCCTAAAAGTCACTAAGACCTTAAAAGACCGTAAATACCCTAAAACCATAAAAAACTAAAAAAACACTAAATAAATCTAATATACCTCCTAAAATCCTAAAAACTCCCAAACCCCTAAAACTATAAAAACGTAAAAAAGTGAAACCCCTCTAAAAATCCTATAAACCCAAAAAAGCTTATAAAACCCTATAAAATAATAAAAACGCCTAAAACCCATAAAACCCCCTAAAAAAAATAAAATCCATAAAACCCCTAAAAATATCTAATAAACCAAAAATACCATGAAACCCCTAAAAAGACCCCAAGAATACATAAAATCTCTAAAATACCCCAGAAACCTATTAATCGTAAAAGACCCTAAAACCCTTAAATACCATAAAAACACCTAAAACCCCTAAAAGACCATAAAAGCACAAAAAATGTAAAACAACCTGAAACCCTCTAAAACCCTCTAAAAAGTTAAAAAAACGCTAATAATTCTAAATTTCCCAATACCTATAAAAACACTACAAGATCAAAAAAAGCCTACAAAACCCAAAAAATCCATAAAAACCTAAAAAAAACCCTAAACCCCTAAAATCCATTAAAATCCAAAAAAACCCAGAAAATAATCCTATAATTCCCTAGGAAACCCTAAACACAATAAAAACACTTTAAACCTTTTAAAAAACTAAAACCCAAAAGACACTAAAACATCATAAAATCAATTCATAACTAAAACCCCCTAAAAACACTAAAAAATCCCTACAACCATAAGAACCCTTAAAAACCATATAAAAATATAAAACCATAAATCACTAATCCCCAAAAACCAAAAACCAATAAAAAATCTAAAAAAATGGAACCCCTAAACCCTATAAAACCCTTAAATCCCCAAAAAATCTGTAAACAATCCATAAACCCCCCCCCCAAACCACCTAAAACCCTAAAGGAAACTAAAAACCTCTAATGTATTTAAAAGAACCCAAACCAATAAAAGTATAAAAAAGACCATGAGACCTTTATAAACCCTAAGAAACTCTAAAACCCCTAAAAACCTTAAAATAATCATAAATCCCTAAAACCCCTAAAGAAGAACGGTACGAAGAATGAGTTGGTAGACTAACTAGTGATCTTATTTATTAAATGAAAAATAGGATACAGTGAGAAAACGAGGTGTAAAGCGCTTACAACACCAAAAATATTGAATAAAACAAAAAATAAGGGAATGAAACATATATTCTTACATTGAACGACTACTAAAAAAACTTCTTTGAAATTATCATTTATTATTCAGGAAAAAACCATGGTTGTGCCTTCATTTTTAGAGAATTTATCCCCAAATGCACAAATTAGAAAATATGCCCTTCTTCAGTGAAGAATCATCATCATGCCTTAATCATATGACATGAATATCATGTCATCATCCTTTTAATTTTGCATTAGTACAATTCAGTAAATCCATAATAGAAAGCTAAATCTTTAATTTTTAGCTACCTGGTTCCCAACGACGTCTACATCTACTACAAAAAATCCCAAAACAGAAAAAAATCATAACCCCCCAAACCCCCAAACCCTTAAAAAACATAAAACCCCTAAAACTCCTAAAAATCTAAAAACCTCAAAAAAACCCAAAACCTCAAAAAATCTAAAAAATCCTAAAAAACATAAAACCCCTAAAATCACTTAAAAACACCCTAACCCCCACCCAAAAAAATCATTTAAAACCCCCGAAAACCCATAGAGAGCCTTGAAAATAATAAATTACCTAGAACCCTAACACACCTAAAAATCCTAAAAGACCCTAAAAACCACTAGAAATACCAAAAGAACCTAAAAGATCCTAAATCCCCTAAAAGTTCATAAAAAGGTTGTAAAACATTTAAAAACCTAAAGGAACCAAAACCCATAAAAGCTTAGAAGTCCCTAAAAAATCTAAAACATCTAAAAAATCCAAAACACCCTAAACCCCTATAAGATTAGAAAATCATAAACACTCTAAATCAACTAAAAATATACAAAACACTAAAAAATCATAAAAATCCAAAAAAAACCTCAAAATTGTAAAATAGTAAATAAATTTAAAAACCCTAAAAACGAAAAAAAAATTAAAACACTTAAACCCCCGAATATTCCCAAAACATGCTACCCCCAGAAAACTATACAAACCCCTAAAAACCCTAAAAACCTAAAACCCCCTAAAAACCCATACAAAACACCACAACCCTACACAACCCTAAAAATACTAAAACCTCTCAAAAATCCTAAAAACACTAAGAGAAACTAAGAAACCCTAAAAACCATAAAACTTCTAAAGAACCCCAAAAAAATCAATCAAATATATAAAATAATCCTACAACCACTAAAAATCCATAAAAACCCCCTAAAACCATTAAATGCACAAAAAATACCTAAAACCCATAAAACTCTAAAAACTCTAAAAACAAATAGAAACCATAAAACCCAATAAAACACTAAGAAACCTAAATCACTAAAAAACAAAAATGGTAAAAAAAAACTCCAAAACCCCCCTAAAAGACCCTATAAACCATACAAACACCTAAAAAATCATAAAACCCCGAAATGACCCAAAAACCCTAAAAATCATAAAAGACATGAAAAAACCCTTAAACACCCTAAAAGGGTAAAAAGTTTTAAAACCCTTAAATCCGTAAAAACACTTTTAAGCCCCCAAACCCCTAAATACCCTAAAACCCTAAAACCTAAAAAGTCCTAATAATATGTTAAATCTCCCTTAAAAACCCTTACACCATACAAACCATTAAACCATAAAACCCACCAAACCCAAAAAAACTGACAAATCCTTAAAAGTATCTAAACCCCCTAAACCCCCTAAAAACCATAAAGAACCCGAAACCCCTAAAAACATTAAAATACTCTCAAAATCCTATAAAACTCTATAAGAATCATTAAAAACATTAAAAAACATAAAAACAACCTTAAAGCCCCAAAACACCTTAAAACCCTAAACAACCCTAAAAGCACCTAAAACTGAAAAACCCTAGAACCCCCTAATAATGCCTTGAAATACCCAAAACCCCTAAAAAATCACGAAAACCCTGAAAACCCCTAAAAACCCTAAGTGCATTGAAAACCCAAAAAATTATTAAAACCCTAAAACCGCTAAAACCCATCAAAATGCTAAACCCCCCCCCCCCCCAAAAAAACCTAAAACCACAAAATCCTAAAAAACACAAAACCCCTAAAAACCGAAAAACCCATAAAACCCTAAAAATACCAAAAAAACCCCCTAAAACCTAAAAAACCCCAAAAACCCCAAAAACACTAAAAACCATAAAAAATAATATAAATTATAAAACCTATAGAAATCCTTAAATCCATTAAAATAAAATAAAACACTAAAATAATTAAAAAATATATAACTATAAAGACCCTAAAACCCTCTAAAAACACTAAAAGACCCTAAAAACACTAAAAACCTTATATCAATATAAAACCCCTAAAAACACTGAAAATACTAAAAACCAAAATCCACTAAAATACCCTTAAATCCCTTAAAAACACTAAAACCCTAAAAACACTGAACACCCATAAAAAATCATAAAACACATTAAACATTTAAAAACACTAAAAAACTAAAAAAACACAATCCTCCTAAAAATAATAAAAACCACTAAAAACCCAAAAACTGTTAAAAAATATAAAACATTAAAAGCCCATAAAAACCAAAAAAACCCCTTAAAATACCTAAAAGTATAAAAACACACTAAAACCACTAAAACATTAAAAAAACTAAAAACCGTTAAAACTCCAACCCCCCCCCCCCTCCCCACCGTAAAACTCCAAAAACCCAAAACACCCAAAACCTCCCAAACCCCCCCCCCCCCCAAATAAACCCAAAAAACTGTTCAAATAACCTAAAATTCTAAAATTACATGAAACCCCTGAACTTTCTACCCCCCTCCCACCCTAAAACCACTAAAATAACATGAAACTCTAAAACCCCTATGAAAACATTAAAACCCTGAAACCCCTAAAAACCCCTAACTCCTCCAAAAGAACCAAAAAACCCAAAAAACCATAAGACAACATAAAAAAACCAAAGAAACCCTAAAAGATCCCAATAAACTATAAAACCTATAAAAGGACAAAAAACACAAAAAAATCAAAAATACATACAGAAAATAATAGCCCAAAAATTCCCTGAAACCATAAAATACCAAAAAGAAAATAAAAAATAAAAAATCCTCTACAATACCATAAAAAACAAAAATCCTCAAAAAATACACTCAAACCATAAAGGACCCTAAAAAACTAAAAAACTAAAAGAACCCAAAAAATAAATTAAAACCCTAAATATCCATAAACACATAAAATCATTAAAGGATGATAAAACCCCTAAATTACCTTAAAACTCCATAAAGGTCCCTAAAAAACCAAAAAAAACCCTAAAAGAATCTATTAACATAAAAAACCCTTAAACGACCCTAAAAACCCTAAAAAAATGAAAAGACCATAAAACCCCATAAAATATCTCAATTCCCTACAAAACGTGAAGAAAACATTAAAAACACTAAATCCCCTAAAAACTCAAAAGACCCTAAAACCCAATAATTCTCTAAAAACCCCTAAAACCCCTTAAACACCATCAAGACCCCAAAACCATGAAAATCCCATAAAAAATAAAAACCCTAAAATAACCAAAAAAATCCTAAATAAATTTAAAAGACCCTGAAACCATAAAGCCCATAAAAATCCTAAAAAACACCTAAAAATTCTAAAAGACAATTTAAAACCCTAAAAATAGAGAAAACTCTAAAAACACAGAAAACACTAAACACGATAAAACCCCAAAACCCATAAAAATCTAAAAACCCCCCAAACCCTAAAACACCAAAAAAACATTAAACCCTACAAACCATAAAAAAACTCTAAAATCCTTAAAAATACTAAATTATCCTAAAACCCCTAAATGACCCCCAAACTTCAAAAATCCCTAAATCCCCATAAAAGACTGTAAAACCCCTAAAAACACTAAAATTTCATTAACATCAATAAAATTCTTAAAGCAATTAAAATAATATTAAAATCCCATAAAATCCTATAACCCTCTAAACTCTAAAAAAACTTCAAAACACTAAAAATCCCAAAAATATTAAAAAATCAAAAGTCCCCTAAAAAATACCCCAAACCCCAAAAAAAGTTTAATAACCCAAAAACCAATAACCCCCTAAAACAATAAAAACTCTAAAACATCTGAAAGTCCATAAAACCCATAAACCCACTAAAACCCATAAAAGCCCTAAAAACTTAAATCCACCAAAAACCCTAAAAACATTAAAACCCTTAAACCCTAAAGACCATAAACCCCATAAAATACTGTATAAAACTATAAACCCTAAAAATTAAATAATAACCCTAAACATCCATTGAAACACTAAAAAACCCTAAAACACATAAAAAAATATAAAAAATACCGAGAAACCCTAAGAACAATAAAAACTATTAAAACACCTTAAAACCCCTAAATCAAACCTAAACACCCTAAAATTTCTTAAATCCATAAAAGAACCGAAAAAACTTAAAACCACCAAAAGACACCAAAAATTCTAAACACCCCTAAAATAAAAAAAAACCCTCAAAGACCCTAAAAAACTATTAAGCCACCAAAAAAACTGAAAACCCTTAACCACCTTAAAAAATGTAAAAAACTAAACTCCAGAAAACCCCTAAAAACCCAAAAACCATTTAAAACCCTAAAACCATAAAAAACACTGAAAACATAAAATTCCCTAAAACCCCATAAAAACCCTAAAACCCTAAAACCTCAAAAAATCCTAAAAACCACTTAAAACCCTCAAACACCTAAAATCTATAAAAAAATATAAACACCCTAAAAAATATTGAAAACTGAAAAAATCATAATATTCTATAAATCCTTAAAAACAACAACAAAATCATAAAAACCCTTAGAAACCATAAGAAACCCTAAAAACCCAATAAACTAATAAAACCCCTAAAAACATAAAATATATTAAACCCCTAAAAACAAAAAAAACCATACAATACCAAAAAACCCAAAACCCCAAAAAAACCCAAAACCCTAAAACTCTTTAAAAATTTTAAGAAACCCTAAAAATACTAAAACCCCCCAAAACCGTAGAAAAATATAAAAACCCTATGAAACCCTAATAATCCATAAAAAAACTAAAACCCTAATAGAACACTAAAGACCTAAAAGAAACATTAAAACCATAACACCCAAAAATCATAAGAAAAATTAAAAACTCTAAAAACCCAGAAAACATTTAAAACAGCTAAAACCGCACAAAATCACTAAAAACCACCAAAACAAAGTAAAACCATAAAATATCTAATACCCCAAACCCCCCTAAAACACCTAAAATATCCATAAAACCAAAAAACACATAAAATTTCCAAATAAAACCTAAACCCCATTAAAACCCCAAAAAATACTAAACTCCAAAAAAACTTAAAAATCCATCAACAACCCAAAAAATCCAAAACCCCCAAAATAACTGTTAATTGTAAAAGACCGTCAATAAATTATAACACAGACCCCCCCCCCCCCCCCCCCCCGCTATACCCCCCAAAAACCCAAAACCCTTAAAACATTTTAGAAACTCTAAAAACACTAAAAACACTAAAAACACTAAAATCACTAAAAATCCTTAAAAACCCATAATGCCACTAAAAAACCTAAAACCTAAAAAATCCCTAAAAACCAAAAAATCCAAAAAATCCCTAAAACCCTAATCCCCCCTAAAAACACTAAAAATACTAAGACTACCCTAAAACATTTTAGGGCCCTAAAGAAACTATAAAACACCAAAAAACACTAAAAACCTTTAAAAACCCCAAAACCCTTGAAAGCCTAAAAACTCTAAGAACCATAAAAATCCATAAAAACCCTAAAACCCCTAAAACCCCATTACACCCCATAAAAATCATAAAAACCATAAAACCTATAAAATACCATAAAACCCTTTAATGAAGCCAAAACCATTATATAACCCCTGATAATATCTAAACCCCATAAAAACCCTAGATCCTAGAAAACCCCAAAAAATAAAAAAACAATAAAAATCCAAAAACTCCTTAAAAACTATAAAAAACCTAAAGCAACACTAAAAAACATAAACCACATAAAACCATAATCCCCTAAAAATCCATGAAAACTCCTAAAATCGTGAAAACCCCTAAAAATACACTAAAACACTAAAAACACATAAAAACAAAAAACCACCCTAAAAAACATAAAAACCATAAACGCCCTAAAAACACTAAAAAACCATGAAACCATAAATACCATAAAATCATAAAACACATTAATACCCTAAACCAACTTAAATCCCAAAAAACCCCAAAACCCCTAAAGTCACTAAACCCCTTTTAAGACCCTAAAAACACTAAACACCTCAAAACCCATAAAATAATAAAAAACACCAAAATATCCAAAAAAACCAAAAACTCTAAAACCCTTTAAAGTCCTAAAATCAGTTAAAACCCCTCAAAATGAAATAAACCATAAAGTCCCTAGAAACCCTAAACAACCCTAAAAATCCATAAACCCTTAAAAATCCTAAAAACCCTAAAACCATTAAAAAACATCAACTATAATATTAACCTGATAAAAATCAAAAAAATCCCTAAAAACACCTGAAACACTAAAACATCCAAAAAATATTGGAAAAACCCTTAAAACTAAAAAAACCCAATAACCCAAAAAAACCCGTAAAATCCTAAATCCCTTAAAAACCCAAAAACCCTAAAAATCCCTAAAATCCACTTAATACACCAAAAAATCCGCAAATTCCCTAAAATTCCTAAAAACCCTAAAAAACTAAAACCCCTAAAAACCATAAAAAACATAAAACCACATAAATATAAAAACCCCAAATATTTTTAAAAAAATTTAAAAACACTAAAAAACCCTAAATCCAATCAAAACACTAATACTTGAAAAACAATTTGAAAAATATAATGTCATTTAAAACCCTAGAATCTTTAAAACCCCTATGACCACTAATACCCATAAAAACCTAAAAACCCTTAAAATCCAACACCACTAAAATTCTAAAAACTATAAAAAACCCAAAACACACTAATTCTAAAAAAAAGATAAAATCCTTAAAACCCCATAAAACTCTATAAACCCTAGAAACACTAAAAACTAAAAAAACACATAAAACCCAATAAACCCATAAAAATCTCTAAAACACCCTAAAACCCATAACAACTCTTAAAAACCATAAAATACCAAAAAAACCCTATGAGGCCCTAAAATCCATTAAAAATACGTACAAATCCTTAAAACCCATTAAAACACCATAAAATCCTAAAAACTGAGAAAACTCCTGAAACCATAAAACCCCTAAAGGACACCCAAACCCCTTAAAATACCATTAAATACCCTAAAACTGAGAATATTCTCCAAAACCATATAAACCCTAAAGGACAATACAATCCCTAAAACCACCCTAAAAACTATAAAGACCCTTAAAAACAATTAAGGACCCTAAAACCCATATCGAAACCTAAAACCCCCTGAAATACTAAATTTCCCTAAAAGACCCCAAAACACTAAAGGACCCTAAACACTCTAAAAATACCTAATGGGAGAAAAAAAACCCAAATCCCTAAAAACCCCTAACATAATTTAAAAATACTAAAACATATTAAAAACCCCTAAGACCTCCTAAAATCCCATAAAGTCCATAAAAAACACCAAAAATCCCAAAAAATCCCTAAAAACCATAAAACCCTAATCCCATAAATAACTTTAAAAGTCCCTAAAAACCCAAAATGCCTATAAACCATAAAACAACCATAAAAACCCCCAAACCCTAAAAAACCCAAAAAAATTATAAACTATAACCCCCCCTAAAAACCTAAAACCCACCAAAAAACCCTACTTCCCCATAAATACCATAAAAAATCCAATAAAACCTAAATGTCCCTTAAACCGCTAAAGGACCCTAAATACCCTAAAAACATAAAGGACCCCAAAAACTCTATGCGACCCTAAAACCCCTAACAATCATTAAAATCTCTTAAAATACCACAAAAACCCAAAAAACCATAAAATACACTAAAACACCTAATACCCCCACCAACACTAAAAGACTCTAAAAACCCTTAAAAACATTAAAGATCCCTAAAAACATAAAAACCCCTAAAACCACCTAGATAACAACTGAGTCTCTGGGTTCCTCTCATGCTAGGGATTTCCTACACTGCTGCTCCCTCCCCTCTCGATGCGTCTCCTCTGGCTCGGCGGTTCCCTCATTGTGGATTAGGCTTCTTGGGAATCAACTTTGGATAAAAGTTTCATCCTTGGAGTAGTGGGTTAGATCTAGATTTTCCTTCATGTGGCGTTTTAGATCCACCATTGGATTTGTCCATGGCTCTTCGGCTACGGGTTGTGTGACTTATTTCACGATAGCATGATTATTTTCTGGACAACGTGCATATTTTCTTTGGAAATGGATCAGATATGGTCATGGAGATTCTTGGTGGGCTCATATTTGACTTTTCTCTCCAGTGAGGGGTTAGATATGGTCCCAGCGTGGCAGCAGTTGCACTCTTCAGCAATCACGTTGGGTTGGTCGATTTTGACATGAGTTGCGTAGATATAGTCTTGAAGGGGATGGTGCTATTGCTGGTGCTTGTGTTTGGAGTGGAGCTGGATGCTGATGGTTTAGATATAGGAATTGGATGTCATGTGTTTGAATTTGGTGTGATAGGGTGTGGATGGGTAGGTTGTGGAGCTGTGTTGCTAGTTACGAATTGGATCTTCGAGCGAGTGTTGGTTGTTCTATGTTGTTTTTTGTGTTTTTGTTTGTTGCCGGATGGGAGTTTCTAGGTGTGCATTGTTGGATGTTGAGTTTTGATTGTATGGGAGGTTCAGGATAATAGAAAATTAGATATGGATTGATAGTCTCTACTTTTATAATAGGTGATAGAGGTATTATTGTTGTTCTACTCGATCACTGGTTGGTGGTGTGGTTGGAATGGTTGTGAGTCCCTACTGGAACACATTGCGGGAATTGATGCAGGGTGTTGGGCACTGTCTGGTGATGTTGTGTGATTAAAGGGTTGCTGGAGGAGCTGTTTGGAGTTGGGTTCTGACAAAGGTGTGTTGGGTGCTACTGAATGGTGTTGGGAGTGGGTGCGGATGGTCTTATGTTTCTATATGTGATGTTGGGTGCAAAATGCTTGGAGGTGATTAGTGAGGAGGTGTTGGATGCTGGGAAATGAGCTGCTGGATGCTGGTTTATACTTGGATGAGAGGTGATGAAGGTGATGTTTATAGTCTTGGTGCTATTGGTGACCCCATGATGTAGCTCTTTTTGTGCATGGGTTGTCTGAATCTGCCCCTCTTTTTGTTTGCATTGTGTCTTTTTCTAATAAATTTTGATGGGCCAGGAATAGCCTGGTCATATGCCTTCTTTGCCCTAAAACCCCCAAATACCATAAAAGACCCTAAAACCCTAAAACCCATAAAAAAAATTAAATACTATAACCATAGAATTTATAAACCCCCTAAAACCCCTAAAAAATTCTAAAACCCATAAAAAACCTTAAAACCCAAATAAATCCCCAAAACCATAAGAAACCCCGAGAACCACTAAAAACCTAAAAAACCTTAAATCCCTAAAAACACTAAAACCAATAAAAACCTTTAAACCCCTTAAAGCCCTAAAAACCATTAAAACCACCATAAAACCCTAAAAATAAAAAACCCCCTAAAATCTCCTCAAATCCCTAAAAACCCAAAAAAGCACCTAAAACCCCTAAAAACCCTAATCCCCCTAAAAACTCATAAACCAAACAAAAAACCTAGAAAACCACCTAAATCACTAAAAACCCATAAAACCCTAAACACCCTAAAAACTAAAGAAAAACATTAAACCCCTAAAACCCCTTAAAACACAAAAAAAAACATAAAAACTATAGAAAACCTAAATGACCTAAACACCATAAAAATTATAAAATAGAAAAAAATCCTAAAGGACACTAAAAACACTAAACCCCTAAAGACATGTAAATGGACCTAAAACCCATAAAACCCTAATAGACCCCTCACATCTTCCTAGACCTAAAAATATTAAACCATTTTAAAATCCTAAAAACCCCAAATTACCCTAAATCTTTATATCCCTTAAAACCATAAAAACCCAAAAACCAAAACCCTAAAAAACTAAACACCAAAATACCCTAAAAACCCTAGAAACCCTAAAACCCCAAAAAAACTCTAAAAACTAGGAAAACACCCTAAAAATCCTTATATACCCACTAAAACCTTAAAACCCATAAATGACCATAAAACCCCCCAAAACCCCTAATGGACTCTAAAATCCCTTAACAACCATAAAAGAACATAAAAACCGCTAAAACCCCAAAGGTCAAAAAAACCCTTCTAGACCCTAAAGCACAAAAACAATAAAAGACCCAAAAAAAACCTTAAAAATATCATGGAATACTATTATCCCTCTAAAGCCCCTAAATTTCATAAAACCCTAAAAACAATAAATTACACCAAAAAACCCTTTAAATCCCTAAAAGACCCTTAAAACCCCTAAAATGTCAAAAAAAAATTAAAAGACCCCTAAACCCCAGAAAACTCCTAAAAACATTAAAATACCCTAAAACCCTTAAAAACTAAGTAATCCCTAAAACCCCCAAAATGAAAAAAACCCCTAAAACATAAAAACCCAAAAAAATCCAAGAAATAACAAAAACCCCCCGATGAAAAACCATTAACCTCACCTAAAAACCTATAAACCCCATAGAACCCTAAAAACTATACAAGACCCCAGAAACCTAAAAGACCAAAAAAACTCTAATAACCAACAAACCTAAAACCCCCTAAAAATCCAAATATGATTCTAAAAAATCTAAAAACACTAAACATCAAAAACCCTTAAAACCCAAAAAGAACCTTGACCCCCTAAAACCCCTAAAAGATCCTAAAACCCCAAATAACCATTTAATGACCCTAAAAATGATAAAAACATTAAAACCAATAAAAGACCCTAAAACCCCAAAACCCTAAAAGTCTCCAAAATAATTAAAATCCCTAAAACAAATTAAAATACCCCTAAAACAACACAAAACACTGAAAACCACTAAAAACCTTAAAGAACCTGAAAACCCCTTAAAATACCTAAAAACCACAAACCCTAATTGGAATAAAACCCAAAAAAATCTTAAACACCTAAAAACCCTCTAGAACCACTAAAAACCACAAAATCCCAAAAAACACTAAAAATACTAAACACAATAAAACACCCTAGAAAACCTAAAAGAAACTAAAATATCATAAAACCCATAAAATAGCCGAAATTTACTATAAAACCTAAAATATGTTAAACCCCCTAATGAATTTAAAAGATTGTAAAAAACCTTAAAAAACCAAATAGTCCCTAAATATTCTAAAAACCCTTTAGAACCCTTAAACACCCTAAAACCATAAAACTACAAAACACTAAAAAAATAATAAAACTTAAAACACAAAAAACCCTTAAACACTAAATAAATCATAATTTTTAAAAAACAAAAACAAAAAACCACGAAAACTCTAAAAAACCAAATAATCCCAAAAAACTCCAAAAACCCTTTAAAAACCCAAAACACCATAAAAACCTAAAAAACATAAAACCTCTAAAAACTGAAAAAAAATCTAAAAATCCTGGAAAACACCAAACACCACAAATATTATCGTAAAAAACAATACAACCCCTAAAAATAATAAAAAACCTAAAATCCATAGAAACCCTTAAACAATAAAAACCCCTGAAAGAATCCTAAAATCACCTAAAAACCCTAAAAACCATAGAACCCATAAACACCCAAAAAACCCAATTTTTTTTAAAAAAACCATAGCAATACAAAAAGACCAAAAATACCACTAAAACCAACAAAACCCCAAACCCCTAAAAACCCTAACACCCTCAAGAACAATAAAAACCATAAAACACTAAAAACCCTAAAAACAATAAACCCTATACTATACACCCAAAACCTATACCCTACACCCTAAACCCCACACTCTACACCCCAAAACCAAAACCCTACACCTTAACCCCTAAATCATACACCCTGAAACCTATAACCAATATCATAAACCCTATACCCTATACACTACATAATAAACCCGAAAACACACACCCTAAACTCCATAACCTACACTATAAACACATAAACCAACACTTGAAACCCTATACCCAACACTATAAACACTAAACACGACTCCCAAAACCCTATTATCTACACCCGAAACTCTAAACACGACACCCTAAACCCTATACCCATTACCCAATACACTAAAACCCACGCCCTAAACCCTATAAACTACACCCTAAAACCTACAACGTAAACCCTATAACCAACATTGTACACCCTATACCCTATAACTTGCACCCAAAAACCTAAACCCTACACCCTTTACCATATAGGATAAAGCCTAAACCCTATATCCTACACTGTAAACCATAAACCATACACCCTAAACACTATACCCTACACTAGAAACCCAATACCCAACACCCAAACAACTATAACCAAAATCATACATCCTAAAGCCTAAACCATACACCTAAAACTCTATTCCCTGCACCCTAAACCCTAAATCTTACACCCTAAACACTATATGCCACAACCAAAAATTAAAACCTGAAATCCTAAACCCTATACCCTACACACTAAACCTTAATCATTACACTCTAAATCCCATACCAAACACCATAATCTCTAAACCCAACACCCAAAATCCTAAACCCTAAACCCTAAACCATACGCCATATACACTAAACCCTAATCCCTATACACTAAATCATAAACACTACACCCTAAAAGATAAAACCTATACTGTAAACACTATAGCATCCACCCTAACCCTTAACCGTAAACCCTACACCCTGAAACATAAAACATTCCCCCTAAACCCTATACCCTACACCCTAAACCTTACACTATAAACCATATACCCTACACCTTAAACCCTAAAACCTACACCTTAAACCCAATACCCTAAACCCTAGTCTTGAAACCCCATATCTTAATTCATATAACATACACACTCAATCATACACACTAAACCTTATTCCTTACACCCTAAACCGTAAACCAAGCACCCTAAGTCTTATACCCTACAACCTTAACCATATACCCTACAGCTTAAAGCCTGTACCTTGCACCATAAACCGGAAACCCATCTCACTAAGCTCTATACCGTAAACCCTAAACCCTAAACCCTAACCCATAAACCATATACCCTACACTCTAAAACCTATACACTGCACTCTATAACCTATGTTTGACACCCTAAAACCTATTCCTATACCCTAAACCATAAACCCTAAATAACATAAAAAACTCAAAAAACTCCCTCAAAAAATCTGAAAACACCAAAAAAAATCAATATTCTATAAATTCAATAAAAACATTAAAAAAAATTAAAACCCTAAAAATCGTAAAAACCCCAAAATACCCTTAAAACCCTTAAAACCACTTAAAATCCATAAAATGTGTAAAACAACTTTATATACCATGAAAAACGCAAAAAACTCTAAAAACCCAAAAATCGTACAAAATCCCAAAAATGCTAAAATCCCTCAAAACACTAGAAACCCCTAAAAAACCCCAAACCATAAAAATTCTAAAGTAACCATAAAATCCCTAAAAGAAACCTAATACCCCTAAAAAAATTAAACAACCATAAAACCCTTTAATCCTCTTAAATAACCATAAAACCACCTAAAACACCTAAAAACCATAAACCCAGTAAAAATCATAAAACCCAAAAAAAATTAAAACACCTAAACCCCTAAAAACACCTAACCCCCCCCCCCCCCAAACTATAAAATCCACTAATACCCATTAAACCCCATAAAAACAAATAAAAGACCCTTAAACAAACTTGAACCCACATAAAACCCCAAAAGACCCAAAACTCCATAAAAACCTTAAAAACCACGAAACCCATAAACATTTATAAAAACACCAGAAGAGAAAAAAACCCATAAAACCCCTTAAAACCAAAAAACCCAAAAACATCGTTAAAATACCCTATAAAGCCAAAAAAATCCCTTAAAACCCCTAAAAAACCTAACACCCCTTACCAACCCTAAACCACTAAAAATCATAGAACCCCTAAAACCTCTAAACATCTGAAATCCCTAAAAACCCTAAAAACTAAAAAAATGAAAAAAAATCCTCAAAACACCTAAAAAATCTAAAACCACTAAAAACCCTAAATAATTCCTAAAAAACAAAACTAACTAAAAACCCATAAACCCCATAAAACCAAAAAACCTATAAAAACTATAAAACCAATGAAAACCTTCAAATTCCCAAAAAACTTAAAAATACCCTAATAACCCTAAAATGCATTAAAAACCCATAAAAACTCTTAAAGCCCTAAAAACCCCCAAAACCCCTAAAAGTCCCTAAAATCCTAAAAACCATTAAAAACCCCTAATAACCCAGAAACCCATAACAGATTCTAAAAACCCAAAACCCATATACACCGTAAAATATATATAAAAACCTTAAATAAATTAAAACCACTGAAATACTTTAAATATCCAAAAAACCACCTAAAATACCCAAACCACACAAATAATCAAAAAACCTAAAAACCCTAAATACTGTAAAAATTTGAAGAACCCCTAAATACCCTAAAGCCCTAGAAATCACTAAAACCTTAAAAAGTACTGAAAAACTATAAAATCCTAAAATTATAAAAAATTACATAAAATTAAAAAAAACTAAATCCCTAAAAACCCTACCGATCTTAAAAACCCTTCAAAAGTGTAAAAAACCCTAAAAACCCTAGAAAACCCTATAACCCCCTAAAAATCCATGAAAACCCCCAAAAACATTAAAAATACCTAAAAAATAAAAATCCTTAAAAAACCTTAAATCCACTAAATTCCCTAAAAACCCTAAAAACCCTAAAAGGCCATTTAAATTCTAAATACCCATATAGACCTTAAAACTGAAAAATACTAAAACCCCAAAAGATAGAAAATACCCTAGAAACATAAAAACCCATAAAACCCTAAAAAATACCTTAAATCCATAAAAAATCTAAAACCCATTAAAATCCTTAAAAACCCTAAACACCCATTAAAACCTCATAAAAATAATTAAACCCCCAAAACCCAAAATAAGCCATGAATACCTAAAGGAACCTAAAAAATTAAAAACTATAAAAACCCTAAAAACCACAAAAATACCTAAAACCCTATAAACATAAAAAATAATAAAAGACTCTAAAAAATCCTAAAATAACCAAGAACTAATAATGATATAAAAACTAAAAAAATCCTTAAAAGACATTAGAAACCCAAAAATCCTTAAAATACCCTAAAAACCATAAAACCCTAAAGGGCCATGAAAACACTGAAAGTACTTAAAACTATAAGAAATCCTAATGGACCTAAAAAACCCTAAAACCCCAAAAAACCCTTAAACCCCTGGAAGACTCTAAAAACCCTAAAACCCATTAAAGACTCTAAAAATCATAAAAACACTTAAAAACATAAAATATAATGGAATCTAAGATCCCTAAAACCCAAAAATAATTTAAAACCCATAAAACCCTAAAAACCCCAAAAACATATAAAACTCAAAAAAAACTAAAAACCCAAAAAACACTTTAACACTCTAAAACCCCAAAACCCCTAAAAACTTGAGAAATAGTAAAAGACCTTAACAGCTAAAAACCCGAATAACAACTAAAAACAATTAAAACCCATAAAACTCTTAAAAAAACTAAAAACATGAAAAATACATAAAATTAAAAGCCATAAAACCCTAAAAAACCATAAAAACCCTAAAATTCCAAAAAAACTAAAAAAAATCCCAAAAAACCTCATAAAACCCTAAAAATGCTAAAAAAACCCAAAAAATAATAAAAAACATAATGTCCCTAAACCCTATGACTTAAACACAAAACTCTAAACCCTTTACCTTAAAACATATAAAAAACATCAGAAACCCTAACCCCTTTATCCAAAACCATGTACATTTACCCTAAACCCAAAACCCTTCACCTTAAACCCTATACCCTCCACCATAAACCCTAAACACTACACCCAAAATACTATACCCTAAACCTCAAACCTTAAACCCAATACCCTAAACTAAATACCATACACCATAAACTCTAAACCATATGCCATTCACCCTTAACCCTAGCACATTAAACCTAAACCCTAAAACCCCCCCAAAAAATAATAAAAGAACCTAAAAACCCTAGAAAACCATAAGAATCCCTAAAACAATAAAATTAACTAAATCCTCATAAATACCCTAAAATAATATAAACCCCCATTAAGCCCTAAAATATGTTGAATCCCCAAGAATCCCTAAAGAACCAAAAAAATTACATCACAGTCGACTCACTCTATAAATAGTAAATAGTTTAGTTGTTTACAATGCCTCAACCACACCTCCACACATGCAAGAGGCTACCAAAAAGTAGTAATACACTAGGGTGTGTATGTGGGGAGACTATTCCATAATATCAGAGTAAGGGAAATACTGTAAATAAAAAAAATCATTCATATCAGAAACTAATTAATGTATGAATATAATAAATATAAATAATGTTGTAATGAAGTCAATAGAGAAATGGAACGAAAGACCATGTCATAGATACATCATAGATCACCCATTGATCCAATAGCACATAACTAAAATAAATTATATAAATACACATGTATACTCTTCTACTCTAATAAAAACCAAATACCAGAAGTACTAAGATCATATTGAGCTACTCTATCCCAATCATAAGAATCATCATGAGCATCTCTTCTCAATCATGAAACACTGGGCCTCAAACTTATCAATCAAAAATGTGTGATTAGCCTAGATGTATCCATAAGGTCTGAAGGTACATCAACTTTCATGTACATTGGGGGAAAATATTAGTGGTCCACCTCTATAGGGAACCTATTGTAACAACCCAAGATTTTATAAAGAAATATTCTTTTTAATTTTATTAATGTCTTGTGTTGTACACTACACCAAAAGGATCTTGCACAACACGCATCCTTGTCTTGCCTTGCATTACACGCAATCGCGACCTTCCTCAATAGCGTGTGTAATACGCAATACCGAGTTTCACTAAACAACGATGTGCTATTGAAATATTATTAAAACTAGCCGTTATGAATAGTAATAACCACTTTTTAAAATTCTGTAAATCTTATTTTTCAAAATGAACTTCATTCTTGGATTCGGAGTATCGAATTTAGCCTAAGATGAAATTTTGGTACTTTTCGGATAACTTTCATATTCTGATGAATAGTGAAAAATTACTAAATTATAATTAAAAACAACTTTTTTAATCGAAATAATTAATAGTGATAAATTATTAATTTGAGTGGTTTTAAAGTATATTTAGAATATATTTTTACAATTTAATACAATGTTGGTCATTGGTTGTAATTTCACATTTAAACAAGACATAATCAAGTGTCAATCTTTTGATATATATTGTTTCCTAAAAACACGCTATTTATTTTAACAGCGGGATTTAATTATAAAATTAATTAATGCAACATCTATGTTATGAATTTGGTAAAATAGATTTCATTTTTGAATTCGGAATATGAAATATAGCTTAGGATGAAATTTTGGCATTGTTCTGAAAAACATCAATTTTTGATGAATAGTGAAACTACTAAGTGGTAGTTAAAAAAAACTGAATTTTTCAAAAAACTTAATTTTGCCGCTTCTGTGAATGGAATTTCGAAAATCCGAGAGACACGGTTAATATCAAGGACTAAAATGTGGTTCAATGAGATGAAAATAATTTTTTGGTGAATAGTAACTTTTTACTTTTTTACCGCGGTTAATAGTAAATAGGGTAACTAAGGGTAAATATGATATTACTATTACCCTAACACATGTCCTAATTCTATTGGACAAGTGTAATTCGACCAAAAACAAACTTAGGAATAAAATATGACCATTTAGGCCCACTTGGATTAGATTAGGACATTTATTATTAATTTATTTAAAGAAAGGGTAAAATAGTTAAAATCAAAGTTTAATAAGTAAATCATTTTTAATATGGGGTTATACATAAGATAAATTCGATTGTAAATATTCATTAGAAAGCTAAAAAGATTTCCTACATGATGGTATTTTATTTGTAATTTTTAGACGTCAAATAATTTAATTTATTTATGACACAACGATGATGAAGTAATTATCTTATTAATGAAATATTGACATAATTGATGTTATAAACACCAAAATAAATGTAATTTGAGATTTATTATGAATTACACTGATTTTCTAGGTTACTATGATATATTAATGTTGATTTAATCAACTTGGTTCGAACATTTAATTCTGTTATGACTTTCACAAAAATAATATATCAAATAGTGTCAAAATTGACTCAAAATAGTTTTTAAATCAAATATTATATTATTAATTGTTATTGTATTCCTAAAAATCTAAGGTTCGGCCAAATGACTTAGATAAGGATATATATATTAATAATAAACAATTTGGGGTTCTTTTGGCATGTTATAGTAAGTGTATTAACCATATAGTGAAAGAAAACAAAAAGACATGGTAAAAGTTAAATTATTTAACTTAGAGTTAAATCTAATTGATAAGGTTAAAATAATATCCTAAACTTGTCTAAATTCTATTGGTTGATAGGATTTCGACCCATCCCCACTTTAGCTTCGAAGTAAGACCCTTTGGAACCATTATAAACCGATTTTGACTTTAATATAAAATAATATTTTGAGATATTCCTAAGGTGCCCCTCTCCTCCCCTATAAAAGGACACCTCCTCCCCCTCCTCCTCACACCAATTTGAGCACTCAAGCTCGTCCAACCCCTGCCAAAATCTCTTCTCCACTTCCCTAGAAACATCCTAGAGGTTCTGGTCTTCCTCAAAGACCAATTCTAGTGCCCTAAGAGGAGGTCTCAAAGAGGCACTTCAAAGAAGAGGTAATTACCGTTACCAATTCTTTCATCTTTATTTCTTCTTCCACTTCTTCTTCTTAGGTTGTTTCATTATGAAGTAATAACATCAGTATCAATCATATACTGATATGTTATTATAAGTATGAAACAACCCTATTTCAACATCTATCCATCCTACGGAAAAAGAAATCACCGCGCGTGCGTACGTACGGAATACCGTCTCCACGCCGTGGTGTAATCTATTTTCCACCACCACCTTACATGGATGGGTATAATGGTGTAAAGAATAACTATACATAGTTATTACAACATCATATTGATTCTGATATATTGTATAATCCACTCCAATTCAATTCAATATTTATAGAAATGATATCATCGCTCGTGCGTACGTACGGACTACCGTCTCCACGACGCGATGAGATTCATTCTCCATGTTAACCATTTAAGAATGATTATAATGTATATATAAGAAATAATAATGAAATATATGACATTATAAAGCTACTGGATTTATGTATATATATACATATGTATGTCATCTACTTACTTCCATTTCAAGACAATAAGGAAAGAAAAACAGCGTTCATGCGTACGTACGGACTACCGTCTCCATGAACGGTGTTTTTCATTTTATTTATCTATCTATTATATATATATATATACTGAATATATATGATATATAAATCATATTTTATATTCTGTAAGTAAGCAAATCATGATATAAGTAATAATGATGTCAAGAACAACAAGTCAAAACACCTACGATAAATGAAACGATTTTACCCAAAACGCTTCTTTAACATGGAATTTACAAAAGAACGGGTAATATAATGTCATAAGTGAACCATATATGATATCATAACAATGAATATGATTCTGTAATAAGTCAATAACATTATTTAAATCATTATACAGGAGGTTCAGACACATACGAAGCAAATTGGACCTAAGGTAAGGGAAATATCACAATCTCATTTTTATCCGAGATTGTTTATTCGTAAGTATTTACTGGGGTGTATTTTATCATCCACATCCATGTTTACTCAATATGTAATATTATTTCCATCCACCTAAAATTGTTTAAATCCATTTTTACCCTTCGGTGAGTTTTTAGTAATACGTATGAAAGAAATCTTTTGTCGTTTTTCGTACGAGGTACTTTTTTGACTTTTCCGACAAAAGTACGAAGAATGTTTTTTTTAACTTATACGGCACGAACGGATTTCTACTGTTTTATAAAGCCTTATTTTCATGAAGCTTCCTCTAAAAGATTTCATGACTATTTTCAATAAAATCTCTTTCTATTAAAATTGCATTATTTTTTGTGAAAAGAAATTGATTTTGAAGAAGAAAGGATATTTTCCTCAAGAATTCAATTCAAGTGTTTTATCAAATTTATTTTCAATCTAAGATAATAAAGGGTTCTGTTTCTATCCATATTTTTACATTGATTTGACTATGTTGTGATGGAATTATGTTTATGAATTCCTTTATCTTATATGAATTGATTTATGATGTCATGATGTTTCAAGAATCCCATTTTTGTTACATGTGTTATGCGATGATGTATGTTTTATGATTATGTGGTACACATAAGAAAGGATTCATTATAAGATGGGTGGGACCTATATCTCCCTCCAATGCATTGGGTAAAGATTTTATATCTCATGAGATAGACATGGCTGAAATGGTAGGTTATACCGGTTCAGTGAAACAGGACTGAAACGAGGGTTACTCGATTCAGAAAGGGACTTTGTCCACTAAGATAGTCTTGGCAATGAGTCATGACTAACAAGAAATGATTTTCCATGATTATGTGTGCATGCCACAAAGTTTCAAGTTTCATGTTATGATTATGGTGATCTCATTTTCACTTCTATGATTTGTTCCATGTTAAGATATTATGATCTCTTTTGCAGGTTATGATTTTCAAAAAGATATGATATGATTTTTATTTCTTTTGTATACCCTTACTGAGCATTTGAGCTCACCCTTTTATGTTTTCTTTTCCCCAGGATATAAATAAAGGTTTTAGGTAAAAAAAAAGGAAGATCTTTATGGGAGATATTGAAGATCTTTCACCACGATTAGAAGATTACGTTCCGAGTTTCCAAAGACACTAAACTATTACGATCCTTGTGTGTGTGTTTTTGTTATGTACTAAGTATTCCGCAAAAGTAATGTAATGTCCATGTACGTCAGGCTTCGGGTCTCTACAGTTGGTATCAGAGGAAAGGTTTAGTCAACCTTTGGAAACTAGGATGCTAAAACGTTAGTGAGATCCCTAGAGATATTTCTAAGGTATGTCTAGGGATGTCCCTAGGGATAAGTATACGTATAGGTTATAGTAATAGAATTACGCTAACGATCATAGAATTAAACCTAAGATGTTGGATATTGAAGGTAATCCCCCTTTATTATGTTGTTTTACCTAGCATGATTTTTGCCTCTCACACTATTCTTTTTGGGTTTTAGACGATGGCTGGAACCCGAAGGAACCGTGTTGATCAATGCAATGGACAATGCAATGATTGCCCTCCTGAACAAACAAATGTTATGGGAGATGGAGTGCAAAATCTTATTGCTATACTTACACAAGCTATGAATCATTCTGGACTTCCAAATGAGCAGAGAAGGGAACAATATTCTATTGAGTCCTTCATGAGGCAACGTCCACCTTCTTTCAGTGGGACTTCCGATCCACTTGTTGCTGAACAATGGATCAGTACCACTGAAAAGATATTTTCAGTTCTTCAATGTTCTGAACATGATAAAGTCATCTTAGCAGTATATCGTTTGGAAGGTGAAGCTGATCAATGGTGGAATCTTATCAAGAATACGAGGCCAAGGGATGAAATTGAGTCCATGGAATGGGACGAGTTCAAGAACTTGTTTTTTAGTAAGTACTTCCCTCGTATTCTTCGAACAAAGATGAAGAAGGAGTTTATTGAGCTGAAGCAGAAGGATGATGAATCTGTTGGTATATACGAAGCGAATTTTACAAGACATGCAAGGTATGCATCTGGCATTATCATCCAACCTGAAAGTAAAGTTGATCGATTTTTCAGTGGCTTAAAACCAAGTCTTCGAAGGGCATTAGCTATAAGAGACTTCAGTAGCTATGAAGAAATTGTGTGTTGTGCTATCAAGGTAGAAATGGAAGTTGGTGTTACATATCCATCTCATGGTTTTGACAAGAAACGAAAGATGGAGTTCAAGGAGAAATCTCATAATAATGGTGAAAAGAAGATGAATGTTTCCTTATGCACAAAGTGTGGAAAGAAGCATGGTGGAGATTGTCTTAAATGAACTAGAAAATGTTTTAAGTGTGGAAAAGAAGGTCATCGAGCAGCTGAGTGTCGAAGTAATGGAAAAAGGGTTTCTAATGATGTGAATAAAGCAAACACTGCAGAGAACGCACCACCAACACTTCAATGCTTCAAGTGCAAGGAAATGGGGCATTATGTTATTAATTTCCCTAATCCAAGGGTTAGTGATGATCAACATGAGCAACCACTGAAGGCAAAGGACAAAGGGAAGTCACATGCGATCACTATTGGCGATGTTGAATATGATAACGATGTGGTGGAATGATTAAGCGTTTATGTAATGGGATTCCAAAATAATGTTGTATCATTGAGTATTGCAATATTTATTGATGTGGTATTCAAAGTGATTGAGATATTTTTTTTGGAAATAAGATGATATGCGCATAATGAAGACGAGAAAATGAAATGTTTAATAGTATTCATGAGCTCATGATTGATATAAGGACTAAGTGATATCATGGATTGAGTATATAGAATTTTGAGGATTTTGGTATGTGGAAAGTGTTAACTTTTAACTGCATTCATGTTTTCACTAAGGTATTCAAGAGAATACATGATTAAGGACTTTGAATGTTTAGAATGTGACCAACAAAACATATCTTATGATATATGGGGATCAACGATGGTATTAAATCTCTGGTAATCGTTTTCACTATGTTATGAGAGTGGACTGCAGTATTATGGATAAGCCTAAAGATTGAAATGGATTATGTTGGACATAAGTGATTATTGTTTAAGGATAGAAGTTTTTTTTTCAATATTATTGATGGGATGTTATAGTAATGTAGTTTTAGAAAAAAGGACAACCTGCAGGACGGGCGACAGCCCATCGCTTCGGACAAGGCTGTAGGAATCGAACCCACAACCGAAGTGCGACTGGCCTTTATCGCCTACCACTGACCTACAGGAAGTCCCTGTTTAGTAGAAACTGGTTTTATTATATTAAGCAGTATGATATATGAAGTATAAGTCCATTTTAGGAACCATATATGATTAATCTCACTATAGATCGATTTATGCATATAATTTTTGCTAACCTTTTGTTTGAGAAAGATGGAATGACCCGTCATTCTATCACATGATCTGCTAACACTTCACGAAGAACAAATTCAACTTCATTTATTTAAGAGATGAAGTGGAAATTGTTCAAGGCACGAACAACAGTGAGATTGTACCAAAATAAAGTAAGTATTTATTCTAATTCAAATTTTCAACTTTAGGGGAAATGATCTTGAAAACCAAAAATGTTGTCCTAGTGATCTTATACCTGATGAATCAGATGGTACCTTATATCATCACAAATCTATGGATTTGTGATTACTGGCTTTTCCATAGCCATGTTCTCTACCACTCTCCATCAGAACATGATGGTTAGATTTCTCTTCCATATCCATATTTTCACCTATGTGGAAACCCAATGATTAGTTTATTTGGGTAACCGTTACGTTTCATACTTTTGTTTTTAAAGATTGGTTTTGATATTCCTTTTTACGATGTGGGTTTCTATTAAAGAAACTTTCGAATAGTAAACCATTTATAACCCCGACGAATTTCGAGGGCGAAATTCATTTTAAGGGGGGTAGAATGTAACAGCCCAAGATTTTATAAAGAAATATTCTTTTTAATTTTATTAATGTCTTGTGTTGTACGCTACACCAAAAGGAGCTTGCACAACACGCATCCTTGTCTTGCCTTGCATTACACGCAATCGCGACCTTCCTCAATAGCGTGTGTAATACGGAATACTGAGTTTCACTAAACAACGATGTGCTATTAAAATATTATTAAAACTAGCCGTTATGAATAGTAATAACCACTTTTTAAAATTCTGTAAATCTTATTTTTCAAAATGAACTTCATTCTTGGATTCGGAGTATCGAATTTAGCCTAAGGTGAAATTTTGGTACTTTTCGGATAACTTTCATATTCTGATGAATAGTGAAAAATTACTAAATTATAATTAAAAACAACTTTTTTAATCGAAATAATTAATAGTGATAAATTATTAATTTGAGTGGTTTTAAAGTATATTTAGAATATATTTTTACAATTTAATACAATGTTGGTCATTGGTTGTAATTTCACATTTAAACAAGACATAATCAAGTGTCAATCTTTTGATATATATTGTTTCCTAAAAACACGCTATTTATTTTAACAGCGGGATTTAATTATAAAATTAATTAATGCAACTTCTATGTTATGAATTTGGTAAAATATATTTCATTTTTGAATTCGGAATATGAAATATAGCTTAGGATGAAATTTTTGCATTGTTCTGAAAAACATCAATTTTTGATGAATAGTGAAACTACTAAGTGGTAGTTAAAAAAAAACTGAATTTTTCATAAAACTTAATTTTGCCGCTTCTGTGAATGGAATTTCGAAAATCCGAGAGACACGGTTAATATCAAGGACTAAAATGTGGTTCAATAAGATGAAAATAATTTTTTGGTGAATAGTAACTTTTTACTTTTTTACCGCGGTTAATAGTAAATAGGGTAACTAAGGGTAAATATGATATTACTATTACCCTAACACATGTCCTAATTCTATTGGACAAGTGTAATTCGACCAAAAACAAACTTAGGAATAAAATATGACCATTTAGGCCCACTTGGATTAGATTAAGACATTTATTATTAATTTATTTAAAGAAAGGGTAAAATAGTTAAAATCAATGTTTAATAAGTAAATCATTTTTAATATGGGGTTATACATAAGATAAATTCGATTGTAAATATTCATTAGAAAGATAAAAAGATTTCCTACATGATGGTATTTTATTTGTAATTTTTAGACATCAAATAATTTAATTTATTTATGACACAACGATGATGAAGTAATTATCTTATTAATGAAATATTGACATAATTGATGTTATAAACACCAAAATAAATGTAATTTGAGATTTATTATGAATTAAAATAATTTTCTAGGTTCCTATGATATATTAATGTTGATTTAATCAACTTGGTTCGAACATTTAATTCTTTTATGACTTTCACAAAAATAATATATCAAATAGTGTCAAAATTGACTCAAAATAGTTTTTAAATCAAATATTATATTATTAATTGTTATTGTATTCCTAAAAATCTAAGGTTCGGCCAAATGACTTATATAAGGATATATATATTAATAATAAACAATTTGGGGTTCGTTTGGCATGTTATAGTAAGTGTATTAACCATATAGTGAAAGAAAACAAAAAGACATGGTAAAAGTTAAATTATTTAACTTAGAGTTAAATCTAATTGATAAGGTTAAAATAATATCCTAAACTTGTCTAAATTCTATTGGTTGATAGGATTTCGACCCATCCCCACTTTAGCTTCGAAGTAAGACCCTTTGGAACCATTATAAACCGATTTTGACTTTAATATAAAATAATATTTTGAGATATTCCTAAGGTGCCCCTCTCCTCCCCTATAAAAGGACACCTCCTCCCCCTCCTCCTCACACCAATTTGAGCACTCAAGCTCGTCCAAACCCTGCCAAAATCTCTTCTCCACTTCCCTAGAAACATCCTAGAGGTTCTGGTCTTCCTCAAAGACCAATTCTAGTGCCCTAAGAGGAGGTCTCAAAGAGGCACTTCAAAGAAGAGGTAATTACCGTTACCAATTCTTTCATCTTTATTTCTTCTTCCACTTCTTCTTCTTAGGTTGTTTCATTATGAAGTAATAACATCAGTATCAATCATATACTGATATGTTATTATAAGTATGAAACAACCCTATTTCACCATCTATCCATCCTACGGAAAAAGAAATCACCGCGCGTGCGTACGTACGGAATACCGTCTCCACGCCGTGGTGTAATCTATTTTCCCCCACCACCTTACATGGATGGGTATAATGGTGTAAAGAATAACTATACATAGTTATTACAACATCATATTGATTCTGATATATTTTATAATCCACTCCAATTCAATTCAATATTTATAGAAATGATATCATCGCTCGTGCGTACGTACGGACTACCGTCTCCACGACGCGATGAGATTCATTCTCCATGTTAACCATTTAAGAATGATTATAATGTATATATAAGAAATAATAATGAAATATATGACATTATAAAGCTACTGGATTTATGTATATATATACATATGTATGTCATCTACTTACTTCCATTTCAAGACAATAAGGAAAGAAAAACAGCGTTCATGCGTACGTACAGACTACCGTCTCCATGAACGGTGTTTTTCATTTTATTTATCTATCTATTATATATATATATATACTGAATATATATGATATATAAATCATATTTTATATTCTGTAAGTAAGTAAATCATGATATAAGTAATAATGATGTCAAGAACAACAAGTCAAAACACCTACGATAAATGAAACGATTTTACCCAAAACGCTTCTTTAACATGGAATTTACAAAAGAACGGGTAATATAATGTCATAAGTGAACCATATATGATATCATAACAATGAATATGGTTCTGTAATAAGTCAATAACATTATTTAAATCATTATACAGGAGGTTCGGACACATACGAAGCAAATTGGACCTAAGGTAAGGGAAATATCACAATCTCATTTTTATCCAAGATTGTTTATTCGTAAGTATTTACTGGGGTGTATTTTATCATCCACATCCATGTTTACTCAATATGTAATATTATTTCCATCCACCTAAAATTGTTTAAATCCATTTTTACCCTTCGGTGAGTTTTTAGTAATACGTATGAAAGGAATCTTTTGTCGTTTTTTCGTACGAGGTACTTTTTTGACTTTTCCGACAAAAGTACAAAGAATGTTTTTTTTAACTTATACGGCACGAACGGATTTCTACTGTTTTATAAAGACTTATTTTCATGAAGCTTACTCTAAAAGATTTCATGACTATTTTCAATAAAATCTCTTTCTTTTAAAATTGCATTATGTTTTGTGAAAAGAAATTGATTTTGAAGAAGAAAGGATATTTTCTTCAAGAATTCAATTCAAGTGTTTTATTAAAATTATTTTCCATCTAAGATAATAAAGGGTTCTGTTTCTATCCATATTTTTACATTGATTTGACTATGTTGTGATGGAATTATGTTTATGAATTCCTTTATCTTATATGAATTGATTTATGATGTCATGATGTTTCAAGAATCCCATTTTTGTTACATGTGTTATGCGATGATGTATGTTTTATGATTATGTGGCACACATAAGAAAGGATTAATTATAAGATGGGTGGGACCTATATCTCCCTCCAATGCATTGGGTAAAGATTTTATATCTCATGAGATAGACATGGCTGAAATGGTATGTTATACCGGTTCAGTGAAACAGGACTGAAACGAGGGTTACTCGATTCAGAAAGGGACTTTGTCCACTAAGATAGTCTTGGCAATGAGTCATGACTAACAAGAAATGATTTTCCATGATTATGTGTGCATGCCACAAAGTTTCAAGTTTCATGTTATGATTATGGTGATCTCATTTTCACTTCTATGATTTGTTCCATGTTAAGATATTATGATCTCTTTTGCAGGTTATGATTTTCAAAAAGATATGATATGATTTTTATTTCTTTTGTATACCCTTACTGAGCATTTGAGCTCACCCTTTTATGTTTTCTTTTCCCCAGGATATAAATAAAGGTTTTAGGTAAAAAAAAAGGAAGATCTTTATGGGAGATATTGAAGATCATTCACCACGATTAGAAGATTACGTTCCGAGTTTCCAAAGACACTAAACTATTACGATCCTTGTGTGTGTGTTTTTGTTATGTACTAAGTATTCCGAAAAAGTAATGTAATGTCCATGTACGTCAGGCTTCGGGTCTCTACACCTATAACCCATTGTAATAAGTGAAAGCTTGTAAAATATGTTCAACCTAAAAGATACATAATTGCACAAAATAAATAATATAAATAAACAATATATCCTTGGCGTTGTGATACCAATTTACTAAAAATGTTTTATATAAGGCACTGATGTAGATGTCATACCACTCAATCTATGTGTAATCTAGTCGATCCTTGGTTCTGTGATTCTGATCGACCATACCAGCTTCAGTTACTTCTAGAATGACTTAGAGAAAGCTACATCACTAAAAGAGTATATAGGTCCTAGCCCTGGTATCACCTAAAAAATATTAGGACGAACTCTAGGTATCAATATGATATCTTATAAATATGGAATAGATCTGTATTTCATACTTCTCAAGCCATGTGTAATCTAATTCAATGTCTCATTCCTAGGTCCCGATCTTTAGGAAATCATGACATTGTAATAGAGATGGTTCCTAATTGGGATGACCATTAGAATACCAGAATGAAATACTCACATGGATCCATGATAATAACTTCAAACTCTATTCAATAAATGGCTTAATAACTGACTCCTAGAAAATTCTAGGAAATACACTAAGTTTCATCCATCAGATCATGAGGAGTGTCCAAGTAATGTTTTGAATAGATCAACGCCAATCCTAAGTAATGTCGTAATAAACTCACACTCTATGGTAATGTTCCCATCCAAAAACTCATGGAATCACATGGATCCAAGAAATATAGGAATCCCGGGTGATATGCTGTGTAAGATGGGTTTATAGGTGTACTCAATAACGACCTCTATTTCCCCTATAATGGGATTAATACTAATGAAAAATAGGAATTTTAGTAATGGTAACATTCAAAAAATTAAGTCTCACAATCCAGATCTCAATAACTATCTTCAACCATCCCCACCAATCCATCTCATCATGCCAGTCCAATAGGATGAGTTCTAGGAAGTATGTATGGAAATAATATATATATCAATAATAAATAACAGAAATCATGAATAAAATAGTAATTTTGGTAAAATTCACAAACCTAATTCTAATTTCACATCCCAACGGGCTCAGATGCTCTAAGGTGACAACCGCTATCATCTCTACCCAAACATGTGACACACATTCTCTAGTTTTCTCAATCACCAAGGCATCCACTAGGGTCAAATAGTTCAACACACTGGATAGGTATCCCTTTCATGAACCTCAATCCCTACACATAATAATAGGTTTTCTTCTTTAAATCCTCTCTGTCATCATGTATGTAGAGGAAACCTGCTTGGGATTCTCAGAAATAATAAGTAACTAGGGGTATCCCACATCGGATCATCTTTGTTAGATCATAAGTAGAGTCATACCTCTTGGAAACCTCTAGGGAAGAGAAACATAATGATTGGTTTAGGGACATGGATCATGGACCATCTTAGTTCTTTTTTTTACACTATGTTGTCCAAAACACTCAACCTATCCACTTCATAAAGTTGCATCTTAGTCCTACTAACTAGTTATTATCCTAAGATACACTAGAATAAGATATTGGAGATCCCATTCCATGTCCACCAACCCTTCCAATGACCCTCATTTGGGTCTCATCCCTCGTCTCACTCCAAAGACCACTAAATTCATTTATTAGAGGTAGAAGCTCTCCATCATCAATTTCTCACCTCAAAATGCCACATACTAGTCCTCAAATAACCCCAGTGGTTCCACCATCAAGATCTAAATAAGAAAATAATAAAAATGGACTCCTCTTGTGTAAAATTATGTCTTTATGGCACAAAACACCATATACTATCAAATGGGAAACAACAGACTAGTACACGGTGTGTACTATGAGAACACGACATGTACTCCAAAACCTATACCCCAACCAGGTACTTCTACATAGACTAGGTATACCCAAGGTATTTCTAGGAACTGTTACACGTTTAGGGAAACATGGGGTCGGATTATATACAACAACATGACTAGGACAAACTTGGGGTATAGCCATGTACTATGACAGAACCAGTTCTACCATACATGGGGTGTATGGCCAAGTACCAACCACATGACTATGTATGACTAAAAGTTGTATACTCTGTGTACAAGGCATGTAGTCATAACAACTCCATCTTCCAACATACTCAATTATATGACCATATTTGAGTAAATGGCATGTACTTTCAAAAAATGATCTTCCTTGAATTATAAGAAAACACGACATGTATTTATGGAACCAGGCACTGTACTATTGGTCTTTCCTAAACAAAAACCCTTCTGATCAGAACATAACCCTCTTTTTACTAGTAATACCTATATATCAACTCCTTTGAGGTCCTTAACATCCATAAATGGGCATTAAAACTATAAATACATAAATATATGGTGATTTAAGGAAAATCCATAAAAATGGCCTACCTTTGGATGGAATCTATAGAATCATATCCCATATTCATGATCCATAGCTGACACACAACCATCTGACTCATCCAAGTATCTACAAAGACACCTCCCTTATTATCTTAATCTCTTTATCTATCCTATCCATCTACTCTCTAATTTATGGCATGGTGAATTTTTAAAGGAGTCCTACATGAGAATCCTAGGGAGGTGGAGAATGAAAATGGAAAATGAAAATGAAAAAATTAAAATGAAAATAAAAAGGCACTCTAGTCCAGCCCCAATGCCCGGCTTGAGTTTGTTACTTATCTTGGAGAAACCCCACATTCCAAAATGAACCTTAAAGATGTAATCTCAATATGATTTTTTATTTAGAATATATTTAAAATCCAATTAATGTACAAATGTAATCTCACAGTTGGTCATTTTCAAGTATTAAATATTAATTATTTCTCAAAAATTCATACGGATCAAAATTCTGAAAATTTCCTATAAAATATTAAAAACCCTATTCTAGGATCAAAAAAGTATTCCACCTAATTATCTGAGATAATATTCTAGTGGAAAATGACTATTTTCCCTTTATGATAATTCAAAAGGGGAATAATAATAATTTTTCTAAATTTCATAGTCCAAAAATCATAGTTCTTTAAAAAATCACTGTAACCCTTCTCATCCCGAAGAAGCCTTGGTTTTTGGAAAAAATCCATGATCTTGTCTTAAGAATCTCCACAACTATTCTATCTTGATTTTCATACATATAGTTTCAAAACATACAAAACTCTCTCCAAAAATGAGATACATTCAACTGCAACTTATCTTGCAATCCCTCTAAAGGAGTTTCCTTTTTGTCACCCAAAAACTGATATCCAATCCTATAGGACCATATTATGTCCATCAGTGAATTCCATGACTGGTGTAGCTGAAACACGTCGTTCTTGATTTCTAAATCACACCATATCCCATTCCTTCTTCTAAATAATGGTTTCCATGGAATCCACTAAATTAAAGCATATAATGATGGTCACCATCCTCAATTTCCAATGCTTTACCCCCCATTATATGGCTTACCTTAAACCACCCATCAAGATAAACCTCATTATCTTCTACCACTACGCAAGTGTCACTCCTCACATCCCATGCTCACTATCCTATCAACACCTGACTATGATTATGAAAAATCTGTCATTTTATAGCACCCGATTGATTATAGAAATCTCCTATTCCCTGGATAGATATTTATGATGGTATCAAATTTAAATTTTCACCCACACCAAAACATTTTTTGGAAACCATTGCTCCTTATATCACACATGGAAACTCAAAAATTTATAATTTAAATAGAACCACATGAAAAAAGTATGTACCATTACTATCTCTCCCAGCATAGCATGTGTACAACCCCATAACACCTAGTCACACAACTCAAATCACACATCCATGATCCAAATGTCATTAAGTATAAGCTAGATATCCTCTATTTCATGTTATTCATAACATGATATGCTATTCCATGGAACCCATCTTCAAAAGTGGTCACCTAACCCATTCCACAATTTATTCCATAACCACTCATCACACAACATCATTATAGAACAAATATTATGAAACCTCATTCTAAAGTGTGTAAGGTGCACCTACCCACACAATAACCATGTACCTAACAAAAAAACCATTGGTCAACATGTCAAAGCACATGAACATTTCTACCCATGAAATCTAGTTTCAATACCTATGTACAAAGACCCAGCCTTTTCTTATATTACTATTACATTATTTTAAAGATAAACAACATAATAGTATTACACATAGAGGATCCAAATATGTAGTTTCTTGGGAAAACTATGACCATACATAACAATTACAACATCATGCATAAACATTTATTTAATTCCTTTTTCTCTAGATTCTTATTGGCACTTGACCTCTCCTTAGTACATGTAGTCACCAAGGATATACATCAAAAGGGGTGAGATAAAAGCCCAGTAAGAGGATATATAATGCAACATAAAAACAGTGAGCATAACCATAACATAGGAAATGGATCATGAAGATGATAGGAAGCATTAATAAGAGACTTGAAATGTGGCAATGTATAAAAAATGAAACAACATGTATTAGTGGTTAACTACCACACATAGTTGTGAACAATGATAGAATCATGTCCACACATCATTTCACTTTTACTCACAAGATTAATAACTTTAACCAATGCATTATTGATCTTTATAATTCCAAGTGCACCAGTCACATTCAAATATTCATATTGTTATAAATAATTTTGGGTGCACCCGTCACACCATAACATTATCATTATCATGCATGCCACATAGAACATATATAAAAAATGATCATAAATTACCCATGGAAAGGAATGGGTTTCATATCATAATAAAACATTCATTAACTTTGGGTTCCCAAAGGAAAGCGGGAATAATATACTTGATACAAGAACCATCCACCCTTACTAAGAAGTAAAATGTGTGTTTTTGAAAGAAGAGTTCTTTTGGAAAACATTATATTTGACATAAAATCTAATAGAGAACATGTATATCCCAGAATAGGTAAGATAATTATGGAAAAGCTAATTTTTAAGGAGTAATCATACCAAAAATGGAGTGAAAGAGGGAGAACCCAAAGAAATAAGGTTGGGTTTGATAATTTCCCCTTACCTTATATCTGAACGCTTCCTTCACTTTAATGTCTTGTATAACCACAATAGATTAATTAATTAGAAATTACATAATCTTCTTTACATGAGCATGGTTAATTATGGTATCAATAAGTTATTTTATGTCCCTTTTTATGAGTTATAGAGTTTAAAAATATTATTCGGGAATGTTTGTTTTTATGGTTTTTCTTGAGCGGTTCACTTGTATTCATAAATTGATGTTTGGGTAGAACATGGGTAAACATTCAGAACTGATATTACATGTTATTAATGATATTACAGGAGTTTAAATTATTTTTAATTGATTATAATATATACCATGTGAATGAATCAATATATTATAATTAAATGATGATTGTTTGGGTTAATTTGGGCTATTTTTCGACCACAAAGATCTTGTTTTGTTTAATCATTTAGTAATTTTTACATAAGATAGTTCCAGAAATTGAAATAGGATATTATACATTTATAATATTCCGGTTCAACCATAAAAATGGTTTCATGACCTGATCTTAAGGTATAAATGGAAAAAGAAAAAATTCCGTTCTTGAAGGTGATAGATTAACACCTTATGAACAACGTTTTTTTATAAAATAAAAGGAAAAGGGAATGGGTGTTGGATGGTATAATAACCCCTTAGTATCATAAATTTAAATTATATGTATGTTTCTAGAATCACCATACCATTTGGATGAATATAGGTGGGGAGATAATAAGAAAATAACATGAAATTGAAAGGAAATTTAAGGAAAGAGGAAGGAAAATTACCTCTTGAATCCTCCTCTTAAGATCATCCTTAAGGGTCCTAGGCATGGTATTCTGATGAAACCAGAAGATCATGGACGTGGGGTAGGGGATAGGGAAGATTCTTCAGTAGATTTTAGATAAGGATTTATGTTTGAGAGGTGTGGGGAAATGAGGGTGTGAAGGGTGGTATTTATAGTGGAGGGGAGAGGGGTTATCTAAATATTTAATTGATTAGTTTATTAATTTCCCTTAAGACAAGAAATAATGATTATTCCATGACCATGAATAGTAAAGAGGTAATATGAGTTCATGATTTGTCTTCTAACATCACTTGTGATGTCATGAATAGTGGGTTTAAATTATAATGTATGCATACGTTAATTTAATGTATTTTACTATTCACAAAAAAATCAAGTATTTCAGAAAAATCCCAGAAATTCACCATAACCATTTTTCGACATGTAGAATTCAAAAAGAAATTCCATTTTTTAAAAATAATTTTATAAATATTATTTTTCTAATATTTAATTAAAATCATAATTTATTATCAGAAACCAGTTTTAAAACATGCCTTTACTTATTCTAAATTATAGGTATATCATACTTTCAACTTGACTATTAGTTATATATTATTATAGGTAATGTAACTATTAATTTGGGTATATCACTATTCATAAGGTAATGTTACTATTAATAGGGTTATGTTACTATTCACCAAAAATTAAGTTTTTCTTATTGGACTCCAAATAACTTATTAATTGAAACTATGTATGTCAGATTTTCGAAATTCCAAACACAGAAGTGAAAAACATATGTTTAATGGTCACTTGGCACTTATTAGTTCATTACGTTGTGTTTTAATGTGGTTTTATGACATATTTATAATAAGGTAACTTCTGTTGAAAAACATTGGGTCGTTACATTCTTCCCCCCTTATGAAATTTCACCCTTGAAATTTTACTTTACACAAACAGGTGAGGGTACTTCTCCTTCAACACCTCCTACGGTTCCCATGTAGCTTTTTCAAAATTGTGGTTCCTCCATAACACTTTTAAAAGTTGGTTTTTCTAGTTGAATAGAACCTTATCTCTTCGGTCCAGAATCTCTACCGGCAGCTCCTCATAGAATAGATCATCCTCCAGCTATACCACCTCTGAGTTCAGTATATGTGAGGGATTAGGTATGTACTTCCTCAAGAGTGATATGTGAAACACATCATGAACTTGAGCCATATTTGGTGGAAGTGCAAGCCGATAGTCCACAACTATTATGCGGTTAGGGTTCTCAAAGGGGGCAATGTACCTTGGGTTTAGCTTCACATTCTTTCCAAACAGCATGACTCTCTTCCCTGGTGATATTCAAAGGAAGATTTTCTCTCCAACATCGAACTCCAAGTCCCTTTGATTATTTTCTACGTAGCTCTTTTTCTGACTCTATGTACCTTTGATGTGTTTCTGGATGAATTGAACCTTCTCTGTTATCTCTTTCACATGATCAGGTCCATGTATCATTCATTATCCAACTTCATCCCAATAGGTTATAGTTCTACATTGCTTTCCATACAGAGCTTTACATAGAACCCTCTGAGTAATCGAGTGGAAGTTATTGTTGTATGAGAACTCAACCAATGGGAGATGCTGATCACAACCACCTTTGAATTCTAGAGATCATTATCTTAGCATATCTTCAAAATTCTGAATAGTCCATTCAGATTGGACTTCAGTTTGGGGGTGATAGGTCGTGCTGAAATTTAATTCAGTACTCAAAGAATATTGGAGACTCCTCCAAAATTTATATGGGAACCTTGGATCATGGTCAGAGACAATCAAGAGTGGAACACCATGCAGTCTCACCACATCCTTCACATATATCTTTGCAATTTGTTCAAGTGAGAGGTCCTCTCGAATAGTGATAAAATGGGACGTCTTGTTGAGTCAGTCAACCACGAACCATATCACATTATTTCCCTTCAACATATTCGGGAGACCCGTGAAAAAGTTTATAGTGACATTCATCCATTTCCAAATTGGTATAGGCAATGGTTGTATCATCCCTTTGGACTTTTTTTGCTCTTCTTTAACTTGATGACATACCAAGAACCTTGGTATATATTTTGCAATCATCTTCTTCATGTTATCCCACCAGAATTGTTCTCAAAGATCAAAATACATCTTGGTACTCCCATGATGGATAGATAATTTTGATCTATGTGCATTGTACAATAGATCCTTCTTTATCCCAGGTGATTAAGGAACACAAATCTGTGTTCCAAACCAAATCACACCATCATCGTTGATATGGAACTCTTGTAACTTCCCATCATTTACTACATTCACCCTCTTTTGTATCTCCACATCATCCCTTCGTGCTTTCTTAATATTCTCTATTATGGATTATTTCACTATGATTTTGGAAAGGTAGGATGTATCCCCTTCCCTTATGATTTCTAAATCCATTCTTTTCATATCCCAGAAGAAGGGGTCTTTCTCAATCAGTAACATGGATACAGTAGTAGGTTCTTTTTTACTATGAGCATCAGCTAACTTGTTCACCATTCTAGGATGATAGTGAATAGAGAAATCGTAATCCTTAATTAGCTCTAACCATCTCCTTTGACACATGTTGAGCTCTTTTTGTGGTAATATATAATTTTTTCTCTTATGGTCAGTGTATATGTCACACTTCTCACCATAAAGGTAGTGCTGTCAGATTTTCAAGGCAAAAAACATGGAAACCAACTCTAGATCATGAATTGTGTAGTTATTCTCATGGATCTTCAACATCAGTGAGGCGTAGGCTATCACATTATCATTTTTTATGAGTACACAACCTAAGACTTTCTTTAAAGCATCACTGTATATCACAAAACGTCCTCCACTTTTAGGTAGTGTGAGTACAGGTTTTGTGATCAGACTTCTCTTCAACTCTATGAGGATTCCCTCACATTCTTTAATCTAGACATTCTTTACCCCTTTCCTTGTTATCATAGTTAGTGGGCTTGAAAATCATGAGAAATTCTTCAAAAAATGTCGGCAGTACCCAGCTAATCTAATAAAACTATGGATTTCTGTGACATTAGAGTGCCTGGTCCATTCGTCAATTGCCTTTTTTTTTGAAGGATCCATAGAAATTCCCTCACTAGTGATCACATGTCCCATGAAAGTGACTTGTTTTATCCAAAAGTCACACTTGCTGAACTTGGTGTACAACTTATCCTTTCTCAATGTCACCAACACAAGTCTTATAGGTTCTTCATGTTCCTCCTTTCCCTTGGAGTATATGATAATATCATCAATAAAAACTACCAAAAAATTTTATAGGTAATGTATAAAGTCTCTATTCATCAAATCTATGAAGATTTTAGGGACATTAGTAAGTCCTAAGAGCATCACTAGAAACTCATAGTTCCCATACATTTAACAGAAGGCAGTCTTCTAAATATATTCCTTCTTCACCATTAAATGATGATATCCAGAACAAAGATCCACATTTGAGAAGTATTAAGCTACTCTTAACTGATCGAACAAGTCTCCAATACATGGATGACAAGACTTGTTCTTTATGGTCATCTTGTTGAGTTCCCGAGAATCGATATACAACCGCATTTTTCAATCCTTCTTCTTCACAAAGAGCACTGGCGCACCACAAGTGATGAACTAGGGTATATGAACCTTTGTCCAGATTCTCCTGCAGCTGCTTCTTTAACTCCTCTAGTTTGATAGGAGCCATCCTCTAGGGACACTTTGTGATAAGAGAAGCTCTGGGTATGAGTTCTGTTGAGAAATCTACCTCACGATCCGGGGGAATTCTAGGTAACTCTTCTGGAAATACATCACAGTATTCCCTCATGATGGGAATTTCCACAAGTTTGGTACTATCCTTTGACTCAACCATTTAGTCAAGATATGCTTCTTCATATGGAATCAACACCCACACCATTGAAGGATTTTTCAAAGGATATTAATGATCTTCCTTACATTTTTAGAGGATCATGGGATTGTTTGGAATATGAAAATATATTTCCTTTTCCCTATAGTTGATACGTGCTATATATAATGACAGACAATCCATTCTCATTATAGCATTGAATTCCACCAAAGTAAGTATTACAAGATTCGCTGGAAGAATCTTCCCACATATGCCAATAAGAGAAGATTCAAACACTTAGGTTTCAATGATTTCACCACTTGTTGTTTTTATAGATATCTCTACTTCAAGGTTTCGGGGCTTCGATTTTATAGTTCTAGCAAACTTTCAAGATATAAAGGAATGCATAGAACCAGAATCAAATAAGAAGTTTTCTATTTTTGAGTGAATAGTAAGTGTACCTTGTACGAATTCATTATCTTGATCCTCTTCTAAAGTAATGATGTCATAATCCATCCCTTCTTACTTTGGCTTTGGTGGATACTGACGCTGATTACTCTCGAGAAGTCGACGTTTAGTGCACTCTCTTGCATAGTTCCCTAGCTCCCTATAGTTTTATAATTGAACCATGGGTGGTTCTCCCCTTTATTCGGCTACATTATTCTTACTTTTTATTTCCTTTCAAAACTCTTTAGAATGGTGACATTCATTCCCAAAATTGAAGCACTTCCCCATCCCTTTGAGGCAGTTCACATGGTGCAACATCCCACATTTTTGGCATGTGGGTCGTTGAGTTTTCTTCACACCTTTGTCATTAGATCCACTAGCTTGAAACTCCATCTTTCATTTCATATCACCATATCTATGGGACCATTATCCAAACTCTATCTCTACTATGAGTGCACATCTAACAACTTCTTCATAACTCTAAAATTATTGAATTACAAGAGACTTCGAAGGTGGGGTTTTAATCCACTAAAGAATCTATCTATTTTTCTATAATTGTCAATAACAAAACCCAAAGCGTACCTTGAAAGCCTAGTGAAATTCTCTTCGTAGGCTGGGACAAATTTTCCTTCTTTTTTCTTATGCTCTATTAATTCTCTCATCATCTTCGTGTGAAGAGTTCTTGGAAAATACTTATTAAGGAACATTATCTTAAAGTCTTCCCATTCCATCTCATTAATTTCCTCCCTTATCTTGGTGTTCTTAGTCAAATCACAGTGTTGGTCATCCTCTCCATATAGACGATAAACGGCTAGAGTCACCTTATCTGTCTTAGACCATTTAAGCACATAAAAGATCTACTCTATGGAGTTGACCCACTTCTCCAAAACTAGTGGATCAGAATATCCATTAAACGTCTGTGGTCGTTGCCTCGTAAAACATTCGATAGCCATTTGATCCATATTTGGTGAATGATGATGTTCCCCATTGTTGTGGTTATTATTCATAACTTGAGATAGCTGGGTAAGAATCTCCATGAAGTTATAAACTACACCTCCCAAATCATTGGGGATGTCGTTGGAGCAATTGTTGCATTGGCCCTCGCATGAATTTTTTAGCATGGTTTCTCTTGGTTCCCACCATTTTATAAAATAAAAAATTTGGAACAAAACATAAGTCAACAACTCATGAATAACAAATTAAATTTTTAAATTTATACTAAAATAATCACATATGGGATCCCTATGTTTAGATTATTGTGTTCATATTTTTACTAAGTCTCACGCTAGAGGTTTTCTCTAGGGTTCACTAATCCTAATTCACAAATTAACTAAACCTTGCCTCTAATACCAACTATAGAAGCCAAGCCTTTTCTTATATTACTATTACATCATTGTAAATATAAAAAACCTAAAAGTATTACACATAGAGGATCCAAAGGTTTTGTGTCTTGGGAATACTAGGACCATACATAACAATTACATCATCAAGCATAAAAATTTATTTAATTCCTTCTTATCTAGCATCTTATTGGCACTTGACCTCTCCTTAGTACATGTAGTCACCTGAGGTTATACAACGAAAGTGGTGAGAAAAAATCCCTGTAATAGGATATCTAATAATAATATAACACTGGGTGAGCATAACCATAACATATGCAAAGGATCATAAACATGAGAGGAAGAATTAATAGGAGACTTGAAATGTGGCGATGCATAAAAAATGAAACATCAAGTTTTAGTGGTTAACTACCAGAAATAGTTATGAAAAATTCTATCATAATTTACACACATAATTTCAATTTAGTCACAATATTAATAACTTTACCCAATGCATTGGAGAACTGTATAATTCTGGGTGCACCCGTCACATTCTAACATTCATATTGTGTTATATAATTCCTGGCATACCCATCACACCATAACATTGTCATTATCATGCATGAAACATATAACATTAATCTAAAATGAAAATTAATTAAACATGTAAAGGAATGGGTTTCATATCATAATAACTCATTCATGAACTCTGGGTTCCCAAAAGAAAGTGTGAATAACAAACATGATACAAAAACCATCCACCATTACTGAGAAGTAAAATGTGTGTTTTTGAAAGAAGAGTTCTTTTGGAAAACATTGTATTAGACCTAAAATCTAGTGGAGAACATTTATATCCCAGAATAGGTAATATAATAATGAAAAAAATGATTTTAAAGACTAATCATTCAAAAAATGGAGTGAAAGAGGGAGAACCCGAAGAAAGAAGGTTGGGTTCGAGAATTTCCCTTTACCTTATATCTGAATGCTTCCTTCAATTTAATGTCCTGTATAACCACATTATGTTCCTTAATTAACAATTCCTGAAATTTTTTGACAATAATATGTTTCATTTTGGTTTCATTAAGTTATTTATGTGCCTTTGGATGAGTTATAGAGTTTAAAAACATTTTTCAGGAATGTTTGTTTTTATGGTTTTTCTTGAGCTCTCACTTGTATTCATAAATTGATGTTCGGGTAGAACATGGGTAAGGATTAAGAATTAATTTTACATTTTATTAATGATATTATAGTAGTTTAATTTATCATAAAGTTTATAATATTATATACCATGTGTATAAATCATTACATAAGAATTAAATGATGATTGTTAGGGTTAATTTGTGCGGTTTTTCAACCACAACGATCTTGTTTAGTTTAATCATTTAACAGTATGTACATAAGTTAGTTCCAGAACTTTAAATAGGCAATAATACATATATAATATTCTGGTTCAACCAAAAAAATGGTTTCATGAACAAATATTATGGTATAAATAGAAAATGAAAACATGTCTTTCTTGAAGGTGATAGATTAACACCTTACGATCAACATTTTCTATTATAAAATAGAAGGAAGAGGGAATGGGTGTTGGATTTTATAATATCACATTATTATCATTAAATTAAATTATATGGATGATAATGGGGTTATCATACAATGTGGATGAATATGGGTGAGGAGAGAATAAGAAAAGAATTAGAAATTGAAAGGAAATTAAAGGAAAGAGGAAGGGAAATTACCTCTTGAATCCTCCTCTTGAGATCCTCCTTAAGGGACCTAGGCATTGTCTTTTGATGAGAAAAAACGCTCTTGGACGTGTGTGAGGGGCTAGGGAAGATTGTTTGGAGGATTTTAGACAAGAATTTAAGCTTTATAGGAGTTAGGAAAGGAGGGTGTGAATGGTGGTATTTATAGTGGAGGGGAGAGGGGTTATCATAACATTTAATTCATTAGTTTATTAATTTACCCTATGAAAAGAAATAGTGATGATTCCATGACCACGAAATGTAAATAGTTAATGTGAGTTCTAGATTTTGGTTCTTACATCACTTTTATTTCCAGGAATTGTGGGTTTAAATTATAATGTATGTATATGGTAAATTGATGTATTTTATTATTCACCATAAATTAATGTCTTTCAGGAAAATCCCAGAAATTCACCCTATCCATTTTTCAACGTGTAGAATCCAAAAGTATGTAAATTTTTTAAAAAATAATTTTCTAAAAATTATTACATTAATATTTAATTAAAATAGTAATTTATTATCAAAAACTAGGTTTAAAATAGTCATTTACTTATTTTAAATTATAGGTATATCATAATTTCAATTTTAATATTATTTATATATTATCATAGGTAAGGTTACTATTCATTAGGTTATATCACTATTCATAAGGGTATGTTACTATTCATAAGGTGTAGCTTACTATTCACCAAAAATTACGTTTTCTTATTGGACTCCAAATAACTTACTGATTGCAACCGTGTATGTCAGATTTTTGAAATTCCAAACACAGAAGTCACAAACTTATGTTTAATGGTCACTTAGCACTTAGTAGTTTATCATGTTGTGTTTTCATGTAATATTATAACATATTTATAATAAGGGAATTTCCATTGAAAAACATTGGGTCGTTACACTAAGCACCCAAGGTACTTCATTAGAAACCAACTGATCATCTTGAATATTTCAAAAAACCTGGAGAACATACCTTGAATCGGTATCTACATAGGAATAAAACTAAATCCACTATCTCAAAAAATAATCCTTAAACCATGGAAAACCCCTCTCATAGGTTTCCCTAGATCAAAAATAAACACTAAATCACTAGGTTTTGAGTCAAAACTAAGGGCCTCTACATCTCCCACCAAGACATACTGATCATGTCTCTCGTCAAAGTCACTAGAAAAAACCACCTAGCCCATAGGTCTCTCATAGAAATGTCACATTACATTTTACCTAATAAAGGAAAAAAATAAGGAAGGTAAATAGATTATCAGCCTACTAATGTAAAAAAATTTCTACAAGGATTAATTATACCAGTTTTCAGTTCTAACTTATAGTGGAAAGAACTCTATAAATTATAATTGAAAACCTATTTAAGAGAAACCCCTTAAAGACTCATAAATCATTGTTGTTACTATTTTCCTAAGAATTTAAGGAATCACCTACAAAAAATTAGCCTATTAGGCCCTTATCCACTTCGATAACTCATATAAGGGATGACTCCCTGGAGGGTCATAATGTAAAAGAGAAAAAAGACAATGAACTAATCCTCACTGAGAATCCATATACGGTAATACCCATGTGAGGTTCTATTTAACTATAATGGATCGATTACACATCAACATCTTCTTCGAAGATCCAACTAAATAACCATAAATTAAGGTTGTTTAAGTAAAATATAATAGAAATATATATGTGTAATATCCAAATTGGTTGTTACAAATCTTAAGTTAACCTCACCTAAAAAGGATACACCGATAAAATGTATACCAAAAAGGAGTTAGTTGTGTAAATTAGCCTATGTGGGTCAACATTACACACAATAAATTGTGTCAAATGATCTACATCATACCGCACTAACACAGTTTAGCTAATTATAATTCCATTCCATTAAATGCTAGATAATAACATATATGTCCTTAATAGAACTTTAAATAATCAAACATGAGTAAATACTCTTCATGAGAGTTAAAAAAATGTGGGAACCATGTTCCATAACAATAGACTAACATCATTAAACCTCCCGTTCATGAGTGTCAAGTCATTATCCTCACCATTGAATGACTCATCATAGATCCACATGACCTTACATAGAAAATATATCCTAGGTGGTCTAAATGAGTATAATTCCACAAAGAACCTATATGGTAAAACACAATAGAGGTTTTTATTGACACATTAAATATTTTTTCTTAGTGATCAAAGAAATCATACACTGTAAATCCTATAATATTTGGACCCTACATGTGAAATATGATTCATGAAAAAATTCCTCTTTCCTCTCTCATCAAAGAGTCAAAAGAAATCACTATCCTCTCACCAAAAATATTATATCCTAAAATACATAAAAAAATAAAATCCACATCACATGTGTTTATATCAAAGAAAAAATATACCCAACTATAACATCACAAAATATGAACATCAATTTCATATCCCTGGCAGAATGGACTACTTACCAAAACAAGTTTTCTGAATGCATGAGTTCGATATCCATCATAGGCTCAGAAACGTTCAAAATACTCACTTCTAAAATGTCCCAAAATAGTAAAAAAATATTAAAAAACTACTGTGATAATTCTTTGCTACACCCAGGCAGGATCACTCTATAAATAGTAAACAAACTGGTTGGTGACATGGCCCCAAGAGAGCCTCCACATATGCGAGAGGCTTGTTAATATTTGAGAGGGGCTATGGTGTTTCCATGGGTAGAGTATTCCCTCATATGAAAGTAAGTGAAACTCCAAAAAATAATATAACATCGTCTATAGTAATAAATAACCATAGTGAATAAGTAATAAATATAAATAATGTTATAATAAATGAAATTTAGTAAAGGCCCAAATAGCCATGTCATAGATATAACACTTATCACCCATTAGGACAATAAAATATACATAAAAATAAACTAAATATATATACATTGATCATATACTAATCCAAGCCAAACCACATACCAAATTTCTAAATTCCCATTCTAAATTCTCATTACATATCATAAGAATCCACTATAGTGGCTCTCCTTAATCATGAAACAATGCGCCCAATCCCTATCCATCATGAATCTATGCTCGACCTGATAGAATAAATAATTTTTTGATTAAAACAATGGTTAACATAGATGGGGTGAGAAATAATCTCAGTAGGAAAACCCTAGTAGTGAACTTATAACCTTATTTCATAGGTTTATACTCATGTGATATGCATTAATATCCCATGTTTTTTCAAGTTGGAAATTTGAAAAAGATTTTGAATTTCCAATTACTGTATGGGAAAAATCATGATCAATGATTTAGAATTGTAATTAAAAGGATGTAATTCAAATAATAATGTTTTTTAAAATTTAATTTGTCTTGGATTGTATCTTGGAGGTTTTGGGAGCATGTTGGGGTTTGGGTCCTGAAAATGATGTTTTGGAAAGACGGAATGCATGGAATATCATTGGAGCATAGTTCGTGATAACCATGAAGCCAAAACATGTGGTATATTTTTTACAGGTTCATTGTATGATAAATTTTGTGGTTGAAAAGATGAAACCATGATTGGGGTCTATATTTTATTTCATACATGACTCATGGTTGGTGCACGGTTTGATTAACCATGTGTTGAAGCCCTGCAAGGTGGACTGTGAATCTAAAAGTATACATGCACGATTGACTCACGATTTAGAAAAACATTCATCCAAACCATTTTACTCTCAAAAAATTAGGAAATAAACCCTTTTTACCTTCTATAATTAAGAGGAAATCCCCCTATTTCCTTCCATTTCCTCCCTCGCACGAACCTAGTTTCTCCCTCCTCTCCTTCCACTCTTCTAACCCAATCAAATGGGTGTTTTGATGGGATTTCATGGTGTTTTAACGTATGATTTCTCCTTGGGTAAGCATTATATGTCTCTGAATATCGTCATTATTGATTCTTGTATTCACCATTTAGGATTCTCAACATTGATTCCACCAACGAATAGTGGAATTTGATGCCAGTGATTGTTTTTTTCTCCACATTGAAATAGGATAACCTGGGAGGCCAACTTCACTTCAACTCGCATTGTTTCATTGATATACATATCCATAGTGATTTTATAAAGATTTATTGGATATATAATTTTTGAAATGTATTTTTAACATCTTTTCTTTGGTATTATGATTGATTTTAGGGTATGAATGAGTCATGGGTTGTTGGTGACTATTTGGACACCGTTTTGGTGTAATGAGATTGACAGGTAAGATTCTGGGCGTTGTGACTATTTTAAATAAAGTGGTTATTTAAAGTAAATTTTTGGGTTTTATTTAATTAATTATAATATAATTATAATTAATTATTTGTGGTTTTTTTAATGAGAAAGGACCCAACATGATTCAGTTTATCTTGGAATGGCCTTGGCAGCCAGTGTTGTCCATTAGAAAATGAATTCAATGATTATAAAAATAAGGTGTCCAGTCATACCTAACCTAGAGTATTTATGAATTTTTATGTAGTATTCATGTTCATGGGCTTTACCATGAGGTTGATTCCCACATTTAGATTTACCCAAGTGAACTTTTAAATTTAATAATTTAATTTTGTAATTAAATACATGAATGTTAGGGGTCACTAAAGAAACTTGTGCACTAGTTTCATACTTTGACGTATCATTACAGTCGAGGATCCAATGTGGGATGCCTTCATATATGATATGAACTATAGGAATTGATGTTGGATGAATCCTTTAAATTAGTCCTTATGAGGTCCCCAAGAGTGATGCCTTTACTAATGTGATGGGTTAGAGGATCCCTAGTAGGATGCCTCTAGTATTTTCAGGTGAGGGATCCACTGGGTTCCCCTATGTTAGACCAACAATGAGATAGTTCATTGGGGGTTTGGGTATAGATATTAGTAGTTTTCATCTTAGAAACCATAATAATATTTTAATCCTAAGGGGATGTAGCAGAAGTGGTGGGTTATGCATTCTCTCACACTAAATCCTTTATTTACCCATTCAACTAGTTACAATTGATGGAGTTGTGATTTTCATAAGTACATACTATCTTTTTTCCAATGATCCAAAGCCATGTGATACTTTATAAGTGATGCATAAAGTTAATTCCTAGGATCTAGATTCTAAGACTTTTATTTGATTGATTATTTTATAGTGATTCGAATATATGCTTCCTAGGGTCTAGCTTATAAATCATATATGCTCAGAGGTAAAAATTTCAGGAAGTCAAATTTTTTATTGGGATTTATCCCCTACTAAGGGTTATATAGGTAGGTTTCATAGGATGTATCATATACCACGTTGAGATACTCTATAAGATTAGATTATCGGCTCCTTTAGTGATGCATATGATGCTCTATAGGGTTGGATGGATGAACCCTAACTGAACATTACAAACCAGTCTCATCATGGGATGATAATCTATTTATATGAATGGATGTATACAATTTACATGGATCTAGAGTGAATTACTTTTAAATATTTATTAAGGGTAATTCCCTGTAGGGATTATATGAGTCTCAATGTCATGTCCTCCTTCAAACTGGGACTCAGATATCATAAATTTGACTATATTTACATGGATTGAGTGGTATGAATTATAGATAAAATACCATTTACAATATTTCTATATAATTCCTAGAATCCTTCATTATAGTTATTTTAGGTGAGTATTGGTGAAACCGAGGTGAGGAAATGTACCACCATATGGATACATGGCCTGATCAGAGTCATTTACAACATTTTATGAAGAAGTTATCATTGATTGGGATGGAATACCCAGTGATAAACATAATTATACACATCATTAGTGGTACATAATCCACATCAATTACTTATTTATGAATTATCCATATGATCAGTATTACAGACCCAAGGATCATCTGTGGTTTGATTCATATTACTTGTTTCCTTACTCATATATATATATATATATATATATGATAGAAACATATTCTAGTTGTGTCTTAACTAGGTTGAAAATTTCCATTGAGCATGTTTTGTATGAATTTTTCTTTCATCTTATTTCTAGTGGTTATTATTATTATTATTATTATTGATATAATGATTAATAGCTCACATTTTTTAAAATACATATTATTGGATATGTATGGTACTACGTTGGTGGCTCTCTAGTGAGTTATGTACTCACACCCTGTTCGGGCCACCATTGCACTGGTGTACTCGAGAATACATTCACTTTTTTCATAAATAGGATAAACTAATCCCCAGGAATGATTGATCAAGATTACTAGGATCTGAACATGGAGTTTTGGTATGTGGTCTGGCTTGGAGTAAGTAGGAGACCCCTGTACATTTATTTTATTTTCCTGTATTTGTTTCTGTATATGTGATTGGCCTAATGGGTGATCAATGTTGTATGTATGAAATTATTGTTCGGTCCTTTACTACATTTCATTTATTATTACATAATGAGTTCTATTTTTGTTTATTAAATTCTTTTTATGATATCGAGTCATTTTTTATGTTTTTAATCTAATATGATGGAACAATCTCCTCACAAGCACATCTTAGTCCCTCGATGCTATTCAATAGCCTTTGGATTATGAGGAAACATGCTAGATGCCTTAAGAAGAACTATCTTAAAGCACCAGATTAATGGAATATGATCTAGGAATTTACAAATGGTATTATCAGTGTTTCTTTACAATTTTATTTCTATTTGGAATATATTATACATGACTATTAGGAATATGTTGTAATATGTGATGGATATAAGACTCGTGTGTCCAGAAAACTTATTCTAGTAATAATTCTAGGTTTCTAGTGTTATGGGATTGATGTTATTGATATGTGATGTTACAACTGTATATTAATTTCTCTTTTAGTCATTCACATGTTTGGGTTATTTTATGATTTATTAGGGATTTTTGGTTCATGTTTGGTAGGTTAGAGTCCATTGACTAATTTTAACTCTTGGTCGGCAAAGATAAGAGGCATATCATGCTTCATATTTGGCATGTAGGGTCCACATGGCCTGATATCATGTGATTATTACAAATGATATAGGCCAATTATTTATAATTTCAACAAAAAACTAATTTCTATTTTTCCATATAGGTTCTTGGTATAATTTACTCAATTAATCTAACATTTATGTATATTTCCTTCTGATGGTAGGTGAAGTGGATCTACAGTGAGAAATTCGATAATGAGACCGATGGCTTATTCTTCATGTATAGAAGCTTCAGTGACCCTATTAGGTTGATATAGAATATGATTACATTAAGTTTAACCCCTCATAGGGTGTTGTTGGTCGGAGTGGACACTCAAGAGGGGGGTGAATTGAGTTCCAATTAAAATTTCTGCTAAAAACAATTTCTATTAAAATCCCACAATTTCAAAAACAAATTAAACTGTAGTGAATTTATACAGATTATAAAGGTTCAATTAGTTTCTCAAAGATTGATTAATTCTCAGTTAACTTAATCTTATGATTAAATTAACTTTTGAAACTAACTTACTGGTTTATAATAAATATAAACACTTGCGAGTTTAACTATCAAAGTAGCTTTGAAAATAAATTATATTTCAAAGAAATAGCAGCGGAATATGAAATAAATGTAAATAGTATGGATATAGGTTGTAACTAAAAACATAGGAGTTAATCAAGAGGTTCAGTCTCAAGTCGAGACTTAGTCCTCTCAGAATTTATATAAAGTGATCCACACCCTGGATCTGGGTTAACAACAGTGATCACATTGTTCAGGTCAAGAGACCTCTACCACAGTTATACGTGGGATAACAAACAACAGCTCAAAGATGCCCAGGTCACACTCGACCTCTACCACTATCCACAGTGGGAAATAATGGATGTAAAGATTGTGATTGAGGATTTAAAAATCCTCCAGTTAAGGTTCAGGAGACATTGTGTGTGTAATAATTAACAGTCTACACACACTGTTCGTAATGCAAATACTAAATCACTTAGAGCAAGATATAGAGTTTATAATGGCTCTGGTGATTTCAGTGCAGCTCTGGACTCCTTTGGATTTGATCAGAAATGGTTCTGAGTCCTTCTCTGGTATTTGTATAAAAAATAGAGTATCGTTTCTTCTTTCAGTGCTTCTAGGTTCATCTTGGTTATCAGCTCAGAAAATTAAGTGTTCTATGTAGTTCTTCTTTAGCATATATTGCTCGATCTATGATCTGTGTTCTGGATTCTGGTAGTAGTAGTCTTGTGAGTGCAAGTTCTCCAGTTGTTCTTGGCACGTTTTGAGCTTGATCGCAAGTGTGTTCTGTGTGCTCGATCTCTTCAAGTCTCTTATCTCACTTGCTTTCACTGATACATACACGATGTCTTTTATGCCCTTTTTGTTTTCTTTCTGCTGAGAAGAAGGAATGATTATGCTTTTCGATCGTACTTGGTACGGTTTCCTGAAATGTAAACATAAATCATTTAATAACATTAAATGCATCAAAAGTAACAAATGTAGCTGTTAGTCTAATAAACAAATAGTGTCGAGGATATAGGATTTGACTCCGCAGTTCATTATAGGTAGCCGTTTGTTTGTAGACATGTATGGTTGACTCGGTGTAGGATCTTCCATCGGTAGCTCTTCAAACTCTTATCAGTGGCTCTTATCGGTAGCTCTTATCGGTATCTCGACGAACTTAGTTTTGTCGGTTTCTCTGGGCTTTCGGTAGCTCTATGCATCGGTAGCTCTGTGCATCGGTAGCTCTATGCATCGGTAGCTCTGTGCATCGGTAGATCTATGCATCGATAGCTCTGTGCATCGGTAGCTCTGTGCATCAGTAGCTCTGGCTATCGGTAGCTCTGGCTATCGGTAGCTCTGGCTATCAGTCTATTATGCATATCAGCAGCTCTCTTCAGGTCAGTGATACACTTATGTCTTATGAAAAACACATCTAATTCACTTAGAATCATTTAAAAACTTATATAAACATGGATAATCGAGATTAACATAAATCAGAAATTATTTTAACATTATTATTAACATGATCATCGATTTGAAAGAATTAAAGTGTAGATCAACAGTAATTGTGAACATCATAATATATGAAAACATAATTGGGATTGTTAAGACATATGAATACAAGATTGGGATTATCAAAACATGTGAGGTCAACAATCTCCCCCTTTTTGATAATCACAACTTATGATATGGCCATTTTAAGATAGTATAACATTAATATTCAATTTTCTCAAAGAAAACAGTATCAGAGGAAAGAGGAAATAGTAATAGAAAGATATAGATCAAAAATGATCATAGGTAGAATTAAATACAATAGTATCAGAGATAAGGTTTGAAAGAATTGGTACCAAAGAAGGAAATGTAAGAAATAGTATCAAAGGCTCCTCCTTTGATCATATTTCTCCCCTTTTTTATTTCTCCTTTTATATTTCTCCCCCTTTGTGATAATCAAAAATTGGGAAAGAAAACATAGAAAACTGATAAACTGAGATAGTGGAAAGAAAGGCATTTGTATTAGATCAGAACAAAATTACATAAACAGAATAGAAAAAAAATGAGTCCTATCAAGCATCCTTGCCACTTTATCAATCCACATCTTCAATGTGAGATTTTCCCATGGGATTAGAAGAGAATTCTGGTGTGGAGCATACTTGGGAGGACTTTGGAATTCCAGAGATGATCGAGGAGGCTGAGCAACTGATACAATGTCGGGCCTGTATTGGGAAGTCCTTTGAGTGATCATAGGTGTGAGACTTCTTATGGCTTGAGCAGAAGTCAGCTGAACTGGAGACGCAGTAGAGGCAGAGGCAGGAAAAGAAGGAGGTACAATGACCGGTCTGGCATCCACATGCAGGAAGGGCAGCAAGAGGTTTCAGAAATCCATTATAATGCTTCCTCCTCTCTCCATTGCAGACACAAAATCATCTCTATTTTCAATGAATTTATCCAAAGAAGGAGTAAGCTCCTTGAGCTTACTAAACTGCTCTCTGAAGGCCTGAGTCACTGGAGTTAACTTTATATTCTCAAGCAGAAGTTTGAAATGGTTGGTCAGTTGTTTATTGGTATAAACCTTTTCAAAATAACTATCCACCTTATTCTTGATTGCTTCTTGAGAAGAAGAGGCCTCTCTCATGAATTCCTGGACTATTTTCATTATTTCTATGGCTAAATCCCTGGTAGACAGCACAACTCGACTTAAATCTGATGAGTCAACAGAGCCTCTGGTTGAAATAGAACGAAGATCCTCCTTCATCAGAGCACGAAATTGATTCAGATCAATTGCAGGTTTTGGAACTAGAGGACCAAGAGAGAAGGATATAGTTTCTTTGAAGCTTGTGGTCAACCCACTAATCAGATTTTGCATTTGAGAGTCCTGATTTTTGACATGATCCTTCACAGATGTTTTGAAAGCTTCAAACACCGATACCAGCTGACTTACAACACTCTTCACATAGGCTAAATCCTTATCAGCTTGATATTTTGAACTCATGAAAGATTCTAAGGCAACAACAGATATCCGTAGAGCTTCAAGATCTGCTTCTAGCCTAGAAGTTTGAGTGTGGCACTCCTTGACTTCTTCCATTAGCTCACCCACAAACATTGACAGATTGCAACCAAGAGAAAGCTCAAAAGACCTTTCTAACAACTTCATTTCTTCACCAAAACAGTGCTTCATCCCAGCAACAGAGGCACTGAAGGATTCCTTCAGCTCATGCTTTAGGTATTCGAGGTCAGACTTTGTAACAAAATCAGTAGGAGGAACTGTAGTATATACTCTTTCAGAAGCAAAACTGACTACAGAGTCATCCATGACTGATTGAATCGAGGATAATAAAAAGGATTCCATTGTCTTTACTTCTTCTACAAAACTGACTTCGAGATTTTCTTTCAGCACATCTAAATCATGTACCCAGATCACATCAGCAGGTAATAACTCAGGATTGATGTCATAGCTGATCGTCGGTCTATTCAAAGATACTTCATTATCCGAATCAGGATAATCCAAACCAAGGACTATAAAACCTGGGTCTTCTACCCAGTCTTCAGACTTGATAGTCACTGTAACATTTCCAAACTTGGTGTGATGCTCCCCCTCAATGGGTGCATTCTCATATATAGCAACTACATTCTCTGCTGGTCTTTATTCATCAGAATCTTCCACAACAACTTCCATCACTGCAGCAGCAGGATGATTTTATGGAATAGGTATAGCTTATCCTATTTCTCTTTCTTTATCCATAGAAGGTACAACTGAGCTTCCAATAACTGGACTCAGACTTAATTCAGCAGAATCATATAATTCAGAGACATTCTTTTCTTCCTCTACATGCTGAGAGACCGACTGGTCTTCCTCATTAGAAGGTGTCTCCACTTCTGCTAGCACTTTCTTTTTTAAAGACATAATTTTAGCAATAGGGCTTAGAGGAAAGTCAGGATCTCCTCCCTCATCCATAGGAGTTTCTTCCTCTACTTCTTCTTCTTCTGACTCATCACTGTACTCGGGTTCCTCTTCATCAGGTCCTAGACCAGGATCTCTTTTATCCTTTGGCCTTGAAGGATAATCCACGGGATTAAATTTATCATATACCTTTTGGTCATCATTGACCCATTCTCCTCTCCACGGATTCCAATTAATCTTCATATATTTGCAAATTGTGGTAGTGATACAAAAGTTTTTCTTCACTACAACTATCTCATCTTGAGACTCTGCTATCCCTTTCACTTTGATCATTACAGAAATCAGCTTAGCAAAGAATAGGGCATTAGACTTTGATTTCGGCCTTGTCATATCTTCCATTTGATTCATCACCAGTCTGCACAAATTGACTTTGAAATCATGTCTCAAAAGATGTAGGAGATAGATATCCTGATATCTCAAATTAGCAAAGTCTCCTCTCCTTGATATCAACACATGTTGAACAAACTTGAACAGTAATTTGTTCTCTCCATCCATTTCTGCAGCAACCACTTGGCTTGGAGTTCCATCACCAGTCAGTTCTTTCAATGCGGTCTCATGATCAAAAATGTCACTGGTAGGTGGCATTGCTCTTAATACATATCCAGACACACCTTCGTGAGGAACTTTTAAGAAATCAGCCCATTCTACTGATGAAAATGATAGCACTTTACCATTTACAAACGAAGATACTTGGTTCTCATTCTCTAACTTCTCGAAGCTTACGAACTCGTAAAACTGTTTTACCAACTTTGGGTAGTAGGGACCGTTGTTAATTGAAAAGAAGTCTACCCATCTCTGAGCTTCCAGAACATCGAGCACCAATGACTTGCTGGGCAGCAACCAGTCTACACACAGCTCTTTTTCGATCACAATAGCTCTATTTTGTAGATGAGGATTTACTGGTCTCCTTCCTGACCTAGTTCTAACAGCACTACTCTCTTTTGGCTCGGACTTCTGCCTTTTTGATTTAGGCTCAACACAGTCTTCTCGGATGACAGGAATTTTGGTTTTTTCCATCACTGGTTCGAGGGATCTCAGATTTGCAGAGGGTTTAGGTTCTAAGGTTTGAAGGTAAAATGTTTTGGGTTCGGTGGACTGAGAAGAAGCTTAAACTTAGTTTTATCATTTAGGAATCATAAGTTAAATAAATAAAAATAAAATAAAATAAAATAAGAGGAAAAAAACGGTTCACATTCTTGACAGTAGACAAAAGATTTAAAACAGCGCTTTGTCGGTGAGGATTTTTATCGGTGAGGATTTCTATCGGTGAGTATTTCTATCGGTGAAGATTTCTATCGGGGAGGATTTCTATCGTTGAAGATTAAACATCCCCAGCTCATGCCTAATGTAACATAACCTATCCACACTTAAGGGTTTTGTGAAAATGTCAGACAATTGATGGTCAGTGCCAATAAATTCAAGAGAAATATCACCCTTTTGATAATGATCTCTCAGAAAATGATGCCTTACATCAATGTGTTTAGTTCTTGAGTGAGATACAAGATTTTTTGAGATGTTTATTGCATTAGTGTTGTCACAGTTAATCGAAACATTCTTAAAATCATATCCATAGTCCAAGAGAGTGTGTTTCATCCACAGAATTTGTGCACAACAACTACAAGCAGTTATATACTCTGCTTCGGCAGTGGATAGAGCTACAGAATTCTGCTTTTTACTACACCAAGATACTAAGAATTTTCCTAATAAATGACATGTTCCTGAAGTGCTTTTTCTGTCTAATTTGCAAACAGCAAAGTCAGCATCTGAATAACTCATTAACTCAAAGTATTGTCCTTTTGGATAAAATAAACCAAGGTTAACAGTTTGTTTGAGATACTTGAAAATTCTTTTAACAGCAAGCAATTGAGATTCTTTCGGGTTAGCTTGAAATCTTGCACACATACATACACTGAACATAATATCTGGTCGACTAGCAGTAAGATAAAGTAAACTACCAATCATACCCCTATAATTGGTTTGATCCACTGGTTTCCCAATTTCATCTGTATCCAATTTACAGATTGTACTCATAGGAGTTTCACTCTCCTTAATACTATCCAAACCAAAACGTTTTAAAAGATCCTTTTTATATTTACTTTGATTCAAAATAATACCATTTTCATTTTGAAATACTTGAAATCCAAGAAATTATTTGAGTTCTCCCATTAAACTCATTTCAAATTCATTTTGCATACTTTTTGAAAAATCAGTACATAAAGAATGTTTAAAAGATCCAAAAATAATATCATCAACATAGATTTGTATAAATAAAAAATCTTTAGAAATTCTTTTAATAAAAAGAGTTGGATAAGAAATCCCTTTAGTAAAACCTTTTGAAATAAGAAAGTTGCTGAGTCTATCATACCAAGCTCTTGGAGCTTTTTTTAAGCCATATAAGGCTTTAGAAAGTTTAAAAACTTGATTTGGAAATTGGGGGTTTGCAAATCTAGGAGGTTGTTCTAAAAAAATATCTTCAATTATAAAACCATTTAGAAATGAACTTTTGACATCCATTTGATATAACTTTAAGTTTAGATTAGCAGCATATGCAAGTAGAATCCTAATGGCTTCTAGTCTAGCTACAGGTGCAAAGGTCTCCTCATAGTCTATGCCTTCTTCTTGACTATATCCTTGTGCAACTAGCCTAGCTTTGTTTCTAACTATGTTTCCTGATTCATCAACTTTATTTTTAAAAACCCATTTAGTGCCTATTGTTAGTGTGTCCTTAAGTCTGTCAACTAATTCCCTGACTTTGTTTCTTTCAAATTGATTTAAATCTTCTTGCATAGCCATTACCCAGAATTCATCAACGATAGCATCATTAATATTTTTGGGTTCTAGTTGGGAGAGAAAAGCTTGATGTTCAACCTGATTTCTTAGAGAAGCTCCAGTCTGTGTTCCTCTATGAAGACTACCAACAACAGCATCCAAAGGATGATTCTTTAGAATTATCGTTGATCTAGTAAAGGTAGGACTAGACACATCAGGTGCATCAGTAGGTTCGTGTTCAACCGAAATAGATTCTGGAAAAAGTCCTGAACTGGAAGATTTTATAACAGGTTCTTTGGACTTATCATTAAGGTCCAGAACAGACAAATCTTCTTCAAAATTCTCAAGAGTGGTTTTAGGCTCATGTGGATCGGTTTCATCAAATTTGATGTGAACAGATTCTTCCACACATTTGGATTTCTTATTAAACACTCTATAAGCTTTACTTGAAGTAGAGTAACCCAAAAAAATTCCTTCATCACTTTTAGAAGCAAACTTTTCCAGATTATCCTTTGTGTTAAGAATAAAGACTTTGCAACCAAAAACTCTGAAGTAATTAACCTTAGGCTTCCTATTGTTCCACAACTCATATGGGGTTTTCTTAAGAATAGGTCTGATCAAGACTCTATTGATAACATAACAAGCTGTATTTACAGCTTTAGCCCAAAAGTAAATAGGCAGTTCATATTCATTGAGCATGGTTCTTGCTATTTCTTGAAGGGTTCAGTTTCTCCTTTCTACTACACCATTCTACTGAGGTGTCCTAGGAGATGAAAAGTTATGAGTGTAGCCATTGTGTATGCAATAAGATTCAAAGTCGTGATTTTCAAGCTCACGGCCATGATCACTTCTCAGGGTCTTAATTTTGAGTCCACTATGATTTTCTGCAGACTTGGAGTATTTAACAAAGGAAGAATAAGCTTCACTTTTGTGAGCTAAGAAATATACCCAAGTATATCTAGATAAGTCATCTACTAGAACATAGACATAGTGCTTCCCATTTAAACTAGAAACTCTTGATGGTCCAAACAAATCCATGTGAACCAACTCAAATGGTTGAGAAGTTGAGACTTCTTTCTTTGACTTAAAAGAAACTTTGTGTCGTTTTCCCTTTTGACAGGGATTACACACTTTGTCATTTGGGAATTCTAATTTAGGTAAGTCTCTAACTAAGTTTTTTCTGGCCAGTTTTCTAAGTGAGTTAATGTTGTAGTGTCCTAATCTTCTGTGCCATAGCCAAGATTCTTTATGAAAATCATTCAAACAATGAATATTTTGTTTAGCTAAAGAATTTAAATCAACGGCATAAACATTTTCATTTCTCAATGCAGCAAACACTAAAACATTTTTAGAATTAAAAACATTGCAAAAATCATTTTCAAATTTAACATAAAAACCATCATCACATAACTGAGAACTACTTAACAAATTGTATTTATGTCCATCAACAAATAAAACTTTAGAAATTAATACTGATTCAGTGTTACCAATCTTGCCTAGGCTGATGGTTTTTCCTTTAGAGTCGTCACCAAAGGTGACTTGACCTCCATCAACCTTTATTAAGATCTTGAAGCAAGAATAATCTCCAGTCATGTGTCTTGAGCACCCACTGTCTAAATACCATATCTTCTTGTGACAGCTCTTCAAGCAGGTCTCCTATAAAACAGATTTAAACAGGAAATGACTTTGGTACCCAGATTTTCTTGGGTCCAGATAGGTTAGCAATCAGGGCTTTAGGTACCCAGATTTGTTTTATTGGTTTTATACAATTAACAGAAGTAACAGATTTTGAAAGATAAACTTTATTTGGTCTATAACCATATGAATATCCTGTTGAAGCATACGAATTTCCAAAACTGGAACCAGCAATATTTTTTTCAGACTTAGGAATAAATCGGGTTCTGGTGAACTGTCTCTGTCTAGGTTGGTATCCTAAACTAGTAGCATATCTAGGTGAAACATTCTTTCCTAGCATTTGAGTTAGAGCATTCTTTCCATTTGTGAATTTTTCTAATTCCTTTCTGAGTTGATCATTTGACAGTTTCAGTTCTGTATTTTTCTTTAATAGTTGAGCATTCTTTTCCATTTCTATATCAAGATCAGATTTATGCTTAACACTTAAAGCATACTGTTTCTTTAAACCTTTGTATTTGTCTTTAAGCTCATTACAGGTTTCTTCTAACATATCACAGTATTCAAATAGTTCAGATTTTGACATGTTTTCTGAATTAGAATCATCTCCAGAATAATATGAATTTAAAAAAGGAGTGTCAGATGTTACCTCAGAAGTATTTGTCATGAAACACATGTTGACTCGATTCCTTTCAGAGTCCGAAGATTCGGATTCACTTGTGCTGTCTTCTGAAGCACTCCAGGTAGCCTTCATGGCTTTCTTGTACTTCTTTTCATTGTAATCATATTTATTTTTGAATTTTAACTTTGGAAAGTCTTCTTTGATATGTCCTTTTCGCTTGCATTTGTAGCAGACAACATCATCAGTCCTGTCAGCTTTCTTCTAATCCTTTTTTCATTTTCCTTGTTGATCATACTTTCCTTTGTAATTTTTTTTCCTAAAGAATTTCTTTTTCCTATAAAACTTCTTTAATCTCCTGTCTATCTGAGCCATTTCTACATCACTTTCATACTCTGAGTTTTCACTTGCTGAACTCTCATACTCCATTTGTATTTTTTCTTTCTCCTTACTCTTCAAAGCTGTGGACTTGAAAGCTATAGATTTTCTTTTTGGTTCATCATCTTCCTCTTTGTTTACCTTGAGCTCTTCTTCATACATCATCAATTTTCCAATAATCTCTTTGACAGGTAGAGTAGTAATGTCACATGATTCTCTGATTGAGACAGATGTGCCTCTCCATCGGTCTGGTAGACATCTCAAGATTCTCATAATTTGTTCCTTTGGTGGAACAACTTTTCCAAGTGAATTCATCGTGTTGACTATCTCATTAAACCTGAGATACATGTCAGAAATAGGTTCATCAGACTTCATTTTAAAATTATCATACTTAATAGTTTAAGTGTTCAATCTCATTTCTTTAACATTATTTGTTCCTTCATGAGAAACAGCCAAGGTTTCCCAAATTTCAAAAGCAGTTTTGCAAGCAGAAATTATGTTGAATTCTTCATCTCCTAGAGCACAGTACAGAGCATTCATAGCTTTACAATTATTATTGTAAGTAGTCTTTGTAGGTTCATCCCAAGTAGATCTATCAGTAGTGGGAATTTTGTATTCAGATTCAATAGCAGTCCAAATATCAAAACTCATGCTTTCTAGATGAATTTTCATTTTAAGTTTCCACTGAGCATAGTTATTTCCATTAAATAAATATGGCTGGTTAGTAGCAGCACCCTCAAGTCTATTGTCCATTATAAACAAAATTTAAAGAGATAAAAATTTATAAATAATAGAAATTTTAAGAACTTTAAAATACAACTAAAATCACAATTGAAAAGCAGAGAGTAAATAAAAAGTTTTGCAAAACACACAATCCTCTGATACCAAATGTTGGTTAGAGTGGACACTCAAGAGGGGGGGTGAATTGAGTTCCAATTAAAATTTCTGCTAAAAACAATTTCTATTAAAATCCCCCAATTTCAAAAACAAATTAAACTGTAGTGAATTTATACAGATTATAAAGGTTCAATTATATTCTCAACGATTGATTAATTCTCAGTTAACTTAATCTTATGATTAAATTAACTTTTGAAACTAACTTACTGGTTTATAATAAATATAAACACTTGCAAGTTTAACTATCAAAGTAGCTTTGAAAATAAATTATATTTCAAAGAAATAGCAGCGGAATATGAAATAAATGTAAATAGTATGGATATAGGTTGTAACTAAAAACACAGGAGTTAATCAAGAGGTTCAGTCTCAAGCCGAGACTTAGTCCTCTCAGAATTTATATAAAGTGATCCACACCCTGGATCTGGGTTAACAACAGTGATCACACTGTTCAGGTCAAGAGACCTCTACCACAGTTATACGTGGGATAACAAACAACAGCTCAAAGCTGCCCAGGTCATGCACGACCTCTACCACTATCCACAGTGGGAAATAATGGATGTAAAGATTGTGAGTGAGGATTTACAAATCCTCCAGTTAAGGTTCAGGATACAGTGTGTGTGTAATAATTAACAGGCTAAACACACTGTTCGTAATGCAAATACTAAATCACTTAGAGCAAGATATAGAGTTTAGAATGGCTCCGGTGATTGCAGTGCATCTCTGGACTCCTTTGGATTTGATTAGAAATGGTTCTGAGTCCTTCTCTAGTATTTTTCTAAAAAACATAGTATCATTTCTTCTTTCAGTGCTTCCAGGTTCAGCTTGGTTATCGGCTCAGAAAATGAAGTGTTCTGTGTAGTTCTTCTTTAGCATAGATTGCTCGATGTATGCTCTGTGTTCTGGAGTCTGGTAGTAGTAGTCTTGTGAGTTCAAGTTCTCTAGTTGTTTTTGGCACGTTTTGAGCTTGATCGCAAGTGTGTTTTGTGTGCTCGATCTCTTCAAGTCTCTTGTCTCACTTGCTTTCACTGATACATACACGATGTCTTTTATGCCCTTTTTGTTTTCTTTCTGCTGAGAAGAAGGAATGATTATGATTTTCGATCGTACTTGGTACGGTTTCCTGAAATGGCAACATAAATCATCTAATAACATTAAATGCATCAAAAGTAACAAATTTTGTCGTTAGTCTAATAAAAAAATAGTGTTGAGGATATAGGATTTTACTCCGTAGTTCATTATAGGCAGTCGTTTGTTTGTAGACGTGTACGGTTGACTCGGTGTAGGATCTTCCATCGGTAGCTCTTCAAACTCTTATCAGTGGCTCTTATCGGTAGCTATTATCGGTAGCTCGATGAACTTAGTTCCATCTGTTGCTCTTGGCTGTCGGTAGCTCTATGCATCGGTATCTCTGTGCATCAGTAGCTCTGTACATCGGTAGCTCTGTGCATCGGTAGCTCTGGATATCGGTAGCTCTGGCTATCGATAGCTCTGGCTATCGGTCTATTATGCATATTGGTAGCTCTCTTCAGGTCAGTGATACACTTCTCTCTTATGAAAAACACATCTAATTCACTTAGAATCATTTCAAAACTTATATAAACATGGATAATAGAGATTAACATAAATCAGAAATTATTTTAACATTATTATTAACTTGATCATCAATTAGAAAGAATTAAAGTGTAGATCAACAGTAATTGTGAACATCATAATATATGAAAACATAATTGGGATTGTTAAGACATATGAATACAAGATTGGGATTATCAAAACAGGTGAGGTCAACAGGTGTGTATTACTTGGTTTTTTTATTTTAAGTGTTAGCAACAACCTATATTTTTTTTCTCGCATATCTTTGATTGACATTATACCTAACAAAGTTGTATGCTTATGGTGTTATAGAAATAATTAAGACAATGTTGATCACCTACTTTTGACTCTCGTAGGTCATTATAAACAATTGGTAACTTCATTTTAGGTGATTTAGTATGGTTTCTTTTTACGATGTCGATATACCCCTAATGTTTATAGTTAACTACCATATCAAGAGGGTATTATCGTATATAGGTGTTCAGTGAGTGTCCTTACATCATTATTCCTACATTTACATTGTGACTTATAGGGTTAAGTCATTATGAGGATGATAAAATGGTATCAGGGCCCATTTATGTTGATGCAATAATTTGTCTGATCCTTGTAGGTCAATTTTATCCTTAACTCTATTTGGGGGGGTGATAGGTTCATTAGATTCCTTGAGTTGATATGGGTGTGAAAATGACACACGTGATATGAAACCTTGATGATAGGTTTGAAATTTGGACTATGTGGTTAGACTCAGTGACCCATATATGACACTTGATCAGTGGGGATATGTGAAGACCTATAGGCCCTTATATGTGACATAGACCCATATTGGTCAACATTTGGTTTCATCAAGGAAAAAATTCATGTAGGATCAGTCAGAGTTTTGGAATTCCTTTTCAAGAAATGATCCTGTTTGTACACTTTCTCCTAGATGGATGAACGATATGTTCATAGGGTTTTTTAATATAGGCATAATGATAATTGGTTCCTATTACATAACCAAAGGTAACTTGAATTTCATGACTGGCTTCTATGGGTAGGATTGTTTGGGGGGATGGCCTAGCCGACCAGGGGTTGCATGGTTGATGCATAAATTATAGAAAAAATGATGATGAGTGATAGAAGTTCATGGAAATAATCATGGAACAAGTGAGGTTCTTGATTTTGAAAAATATTTCCAAATGATATTTTAGATTATGAGATTAATGTACTATGGCATGGTTATCTTAGCCTTGTAAATTACTACTTGTGAGAGCATGATTCAAGTGATAATGTTACACATTAGTTATACATGGTACTATTTAAATTATTAATTTGTGAGTTTTCATATGTGAGTTAAGGACTATTTATTTCAAATAAATACTATGGGTATGTTTGGTTGGGAGTGGTGATTAAGTGAGGAATCTCTTATAGTGGTAGAGGAGACAGTGATAATGTATCAATTTTTTATGGGATGGTTGACCCATGGATGGATCTGGAAAAACATTATCAAGAGGAATGGTGTTAGGGGTTGGATAAGGAAAGTTTATCCTTTTTAGATGTTTTCATGGCTCGTTGGATAATTACACGCCTATTTATGGAATAATAATATACTTCTCAATAGAGGAGGTCATGCTTAATATATTTAAATCATACTAAGTATGCCAAGAAATCATTGTGTACACAATGCTCTACCTATGAGGATTTTATAGTTGGATGAAAGGATTCCAAGAAGTGTGATCAAGGAGTGATTTAAAAGTAATCCATATGATTTATAGTACTCCAATGGTCATTTGAGGTTTGTGATCCCTGTTTGGATTTGAATTTCAATGAGTGTTATGGAAACTATTCTCAGGAAGTGGGAACAAGTATAGGGAGATGTTTATGTTAATTAATGGGATGAGAAGGATGTAATCCATGACCAATGTTTTGTTAAAGAGGGATAAGAATAGGTTTTGGTGATCATGTTCCCTCTTCATTAGAGTAATGAAAAGTATTCTGCTAATGTGGGGAGTGGGATGTTTTTCACTAGTGGGAGACCCTCATTTGAGATGGTTCATGGGAATGTGATACTGGTTGATGTACATTCATTGGGCCACCCAAATTCTGTGGTGAATTCTAGGTATTTTTTCATTGTGGGGCACAAAAACATAATGGATAGTGTAAGGATCAGCCAAGAGATTTCACTAGAAGTTGGGTATGGGGTCCAATTATCATGCTTATGGATAATCTCAGTGTTCCTTGGGATAAATGTAGTAGGATTTGGGTTTGTATCTTACATAGACTATGGGGTACAAGTGTTTTAAATAATATCTATATGGATGTGGCTCAACTTAAATTCATTATTATGGTTTAATTCGGTTTGTGGTGAACTTCATCAGGTAGACCATTTGTTTGAGATGGGTGTAGTGCGTGGTTCCTCTTGAGATTGTCAAGGAAATATTAGTGGGACCATTTAGATCTTGGTCAATTGGTGTTTTACCATTTGATCTAATTGAGGAATTAGGTAAGTATCCTCATATGTGATGGGATTATTCATGTTAAAAAGGTCTTAGAAGCATCATCAGGGTGCTAGGTATTTTTTTTCTTTTGGAAATGCAGATTGTGTTAGTAATGTGGCTCAGAATTGACAATTGAAAAGAAAGAGATTATGGTGGGGAGTTCCACAATAATTTTTATTATTCGAGTGATTATGTTATCATAATTTTATATTAAATGGAATTGTATAAGTTCCATATTGATGTTTTAAATATAGTTTTGTGCATTGGCTTCAATTTTGATGGGTTAAGTGTTGTGTGCTGAAAGTATCCCTTTGAGGTAATTGGGTTCTCAGAAACACAACGTGGCCATTTTAATAGAATTCATGACCCTATTAGAAATTTTTTCCATTTTAATTACCTCTAGGTCCTCTTTGTGATGATTCTATTTTAGGTGGAGTGGATGAAAAATACCGTGATTTTGGAGTTAGAAATTTCAAAACGATTTTGAATTTTCCATTTCTAGATGTGAAAATTATTTTTTAAAGATTTAAAACATGAATTAATATTTTTTAATGCCTATAAATAATTATGAAAGATGTTGAATGATCCTTGGATTGTATTTTATAGGTTTTGAGTGTATCCCGATCATTTGGGGTTTTAAAATAATTTTGTTGGAAAGATATATCTCATGGCATATAGTTGGTAGATAGTTAGTGCTAACCATTAAGCCTAACCATGTGGGCCATTTTAAAAAGTCACATAGTTTGGGAATCCTTTTGTAATTATAGTGGAAACCAGATAGGTAATTTTAAATTTGATGCAGACATGTTTCATAGTTAACACACGGTTTGAATAACCAATCAGTATAACCTTGTAAGTTTGAGAGTTCCTTTGATAGTAGAGGCTCATTGTTGGTGGAAGGTTTGAACAATGATGTAGATAAACCATGAATCTTACTTGAAAATAAGAAATGGACCTATTACCTTGTGAGACTTATGGGTGAATCCTCCTATTTCCTTCCCCTTCCTCCCCCATGAGACCCAGGTAGATCCCTCTTCTCCTTCATCTCTTCAACCGAATCAAAGTGGTGTTTTTTGGTAATTCATGGAGGGTTAAGGTATGATTTATCCTTTATTAAACATCATAGGTCTACTCCTCTATTATATATTTATTATATATTTATCCAGTTAGTGTTTTCAATTCTAATTCCACTAGAGCAGGATGTAATTGGATTTTGGTGAAAGGGGTTTTTCTCTACCTAGGATGTGGGTGACTTTGGAGGCTGTTTGTACTTTTCCACATTTAATTTTGTCAAGGTACATCACTATGGTGGGTTTCATAAAATTTTAAGCTCAATTAAAAAAATTTATTGGTTTTTATGTTGTCTCTTAGGGATTATTCATGATTCAATGTTTTTAGATGATTCATGGATTTTAGGAGAGAGTTTGTTCACCATTCTTGTTTGATGTTATCATCCAGTAACATTTTTAGGCATTATACCTATTTTAAATAATGTGATTCTTAAAATTAAATTTGTGGGTTTTAATTAATTAAATATAATTTTTTAATAAATTATTTTATTATGGTTTTTCCGTGATAAATGGACCAACATAACTCAGTTGATCCTGGACATGACATGGAAGCCGCTGCCAAATTTTGGAAAATAAATGTAATTATTAAAAAAGGTATGTGGTCTTTCATACCTTCCATAGAGTATTTATGCATTCTTATAAAGTATTTTTATGCTATGTTTTTCCATTGAGGGTGATGTTCCCATTGATATTCACCCCATTGAACAGTTAAATTTTATTATTTAATTTGTCAATTAAATTTTCATATGTTATGGGTTTTTAACAAACCCTATGTTCTAGCTTTGTACGTCAACGTATCATTGAGGATGACGGCCCTGTATGGGATTCCTATGAATCTGATATGACCCTGAAGATCCCATATAGGATCCATCATTTTACATACTCCTTATGAGGAACTAAGAGGGTATCCATTACTTACGTGTTGTATAAGAGTATCCCTAGTGGGATGCCTCTGTATTACTTTCACATGAGGTACCCAATGGGTGACCGAATGATGGAACGACCTATGAGCTAGTGTGTTGGGGGTTTGTGTATATATAGTGTTAGGTGTCACCTCATAATATGTACTAATATTTTATGCCCTTGGGGATATGGATGAAGTTGTAGGTCATGCATTCATCAATCCTAACTCTTTTATTTATGTACTAACCTTTTTCTACTGATACGTCTATGATTTATAGAGAAATCCTATTGAAATATGTCACTTATAGTAATAGTAACATTCCATAAACTAAGGATTATATTCCAAATCCCATAAATTACCTCTAGTCATCCCCACCATGTCATTTCATCATGTTAGGCCCATAGGATGATTTCTAAGAAGTATGTATAGTAATTATAAATTCATTAGTAATAAATGAGTGAATGATTGAATAAAAAGTGATTTTAGTCGAACTTCAAAACACAACACTAACACTATATCCCTTTAGAACCACATGTTTAGTACATGTTCTATGGATACACTAGCAACATTCTCTTACCAAGCCCATAACACACTTTCGTAAGGTTGGTCAGTCATTGGGGCACCCATTGGGGTCGCTTAGTTTAGAAAAATGGATAGGTATCCCATTTGGGATCCTTGAGTTCCACACACAAGTAGAGGTATCCCTCATAATATCCTCTAAGTCAGTATATGAGTGATGGAAACCCTCTTGGGAACCTAAAAAATTATGTCTAGAGTCATCCCATAGGGTTTGATCCTCTATGTCTAAACGTTTTTAGAGGAATCCCTCTTAGAAATCTCTAGATAAAATCCACTTATGTGTTGGTATAGGGAGATGGTTCATGGAAAATCTAAATTTAAGCTATCACTTTTTGTTTTTCCGAACACACAACCTATCTACATCCTCATGTTTCATCTCCATCCCGCAACCCATGGATAATCCCAAGATACATAGGATAAAGAAAGTAGAGATCCCATTCAATCTTCACTAACCATTCCCATGACCATAATATGGGTCTCATCCTATGTATCACTACTCATAACTCTAAATACACTTAACCAAGGTAGTATATCTCCATCATATCTCTCTTTCCCCAAAACACCGCTCAATAGTCCATCAATCACCCCAATGGTTGAAACATCATGATCTATCAAGAAATATACTTGAAATAGACTCTTATTTTGTACAATTATAAATTTGGGGAATAAAATCACCCAAAACCCTCAAATGTGAAATGAGGAATACATAAACTATGTCTACTCCAAAATCTCAACCTTGGGCACATACGTCTACATGGCCTGGGTATACCTTAGGTCTGGTCGTGTGCTACTATATCGTCAGGTCATAAATGCGGTTAAGACATGTACTACTACATGACCAGGACACACCAAAGTTATGGTCAGGTACTACTATATTACCAAGTCCCCCTTTCTTGGGGTGTCTTCCCAACTACCTGATCACATGGCCATATATGATTATATGGCATGTACATTTATTACACAATGTATAGTCCTAAAAACTCCCTCTATACATGTACTAGGATACATGGCCAAGTATGACTACATGGAATGTTATTAGAGTATTCAATGTATACATTCCAAAATTCCATATTACCTAAATAAGAAGAACACATAACATGTATTCATGTAACCTCATGTCATTTGATTCATATTTTCCAAATAGAAACCCCTACGAATTGCACAAAACCCATGTGTTCCCCACAATAGTTATAGGTTGACACCACAGTTTCCTTAAAAGAAATTAGTTTGACATAAAACTAAAATGAGATAAATTTATAGGTATTTATGAAAACACATTTAAATAACCTACCTTTGGGAATAATCGACCAATGTTACACTCATATCCATTCTTCACAGCGACTCCATGGAAATATAACTGCTCCCAATCCCTGCTACATCACCGCCCTTCTTTTTCTCCCTCTCCCACTATCAACTCCCTCCCGTATCTCAGTTTCTTCAAGGAGAATAACTAAATTGGGTCTACTTTAGAATATAGGGAATAAGGATAATGAAAAGGGGAGAAGAAAAGTAAGAGAAAGAAAAAAAAAGAAAAAGGTGGCCCAGGACTGGACCCGAAAACCAACGTGAGTTTATACCTTGACTAGGAAAAACCCCACATTCCAAAGTCAGTCATGAAGATTGAATATCAACCTAATTACCTATTGAAAATATACCACCAACCAAAAAAATTTTAATAAAATAATATTTGATTAATTGAATATTAAATATCAATTATTATCTAAAAATTAAAACAACTCATAATTCCACAAATCTTTTTTCCTAAAGAAAATAACCTAATCTATTATCAACAATGTTGTTAAAAAATTATCTGAGAATATCTTCTAGGGGAAAATGAAATTTTTCCCTTAACGGGCTTCCAAAATTAAACATTCAAATGTATACTCAATTTCAAAATCCAAAAAACAATGACCTTAAAAACTTCTCTATCACATCCCTTAACATCATTGAGAATCCTTAGTGGTCAAACCTCATCAATGCACTTATCCTGATCATCTTCGCAACTACACTATCTTAACCATCCAAAGATCAATCTCATAGTATCAACAACTCTCTCCAAACTTGAGAAACATTCAACTGCGAATTGTATGGTACTTTCCACTGTATGAGTATCCTCATCATCACCTCAAAACTGAAATCCATGTTCAAAGTCCCACATTCCTTCCATCACATAATACAATGACTAGAGTGTCTAAAAACACTATTTTTGAGTTCCAACTCATTACAAATCCTATTACCACTTCTTGGTAATGGTTTCCCTGGAAAACACTTAATTTAAACTTATAACAAGGTTCACCCTCCCCAAATGGATAATGGTTTACTCCCCACTATATGGATTACCCTAAAAATTCTCCTCAAGAGTAACCTTAATAGGTTCCACCACTGTGCCTATTCCACTCTCCATGGGAAAAACTCATCATCCCATCAAAAATTTACTAGGATTAATCTAGATCATCCATCTTGTAACACCCAATACATTCATGATGTCTCCTCTACCTTGGAGAGATGTCACTCATTTTATCACAACTCCCAGGAAGCCACACCCAAACAATTTATTTGAAACCATACATCCTCATCTCACACATGATCTCTCACTAATTTATGATTTAAAAGGTACTCGCGAAACCATAACACACCATTACTATCTCTCCCAAAATAGTGGGTGCACAAAACCACACCACCCTGTCTCACCACTCAACTCATGATTCCACAATCCACACACCATTAAGGCCAAGATGACAATTCTTGAAGACGCATCAGTTTTAACATTCTAAGATATTTCTTGGAAATCGTCATCAAAATTGTGAACCCTAACCATGAAAAAATTCATTCCATGATTTCCTATCACACGAAATAATCTTATAACCATAACTTGGTAACCAAAGTCTAAAACTTTTCATGGGCATCTACCCACACTCTGAAAAAATTGATAACCACATAACCACTGGCCAACAAGGTCAAGAACCAAACCATTCATGTCCATCGAACCCAGTCCTGATACCTAAGAACCCTTGGTGATTCTGTAGAGAACAAAGGCATCATCCTACCGATTTAATAAAGCTCTAGTACCTCCTAGGCATTGGTCTCTACCTGAGTATACAACCAAAAACATTTCTTAAAAGGAGTCCTTAAAATTTACCCAACCCCTCATGTAGTGTTCCCTAGATCAGAACTAAATGCTGACTCACTGGGGTATGATTATGAATGAGGACCTATAGGTCTCCCACCTAGCTCTAATGATCAAGTATCTTGTCAAGGACACTTCGTCCAACCACCAATCCCATAGTTCTCTCATAGATATGTCACATCTTATTTTACTTAATAGAGGTAAAACTAAAGGTAGTTAAATATAACATCATCCTAATAGGGTCAAAACCAATCTACATGGTTCAATTATACAGGTCTTCAATTCCATCATATAGATTAAAACAAAATTTAATTTTTAATTGGAAGCCTGATTAAGGGAAACACTTTTAAAAATCATAACTCAAGGAGGTTTCTACTTTCTTAAAAATTTATTAAATCACCTACCAAGCATCACTGTACCAATACTTGTTCCCCTATGAGGATCCACATGAGATAATGGTCCATGGAGAGTCATGATGTAAAATAGAATAAAGATAATAAAATGATACTCACTAGGCTTCATACATAGTAACACACCCTCAAGGTTATAGTTAGCTTTAAATTTTTAGTTAACAATCATCATCGCACTCAACAATCTAACTAGATAAAAATAAATGAATGTCGGTTAAGAAAATATCATAGTAATATAGAAGGGAAATTTACATGTTGGTTGTTATGAATATTTAATTAACCAAACTTGAAGAGGATACACAGAAAAATGGTCTATTGAAAAGGAATTAGGTAAGTATATTTATCTATGAGGGTCAACTGTACACTCTCTGCATTATCTCGAATGATATGTTTCATACCACACTCACACAGTTTTGTTTAGAGGAATTTTATTCCAAGCTATGTGGGAGATCATTGTATATGATTTTATTGGAACATTGAATAAACTAATATTTGTAATGAATCCCCATGAGGGGGCCAAAACATGGGAACTATGTTCCCTATCAATCCACTAGTTTCATTGAACATCCCTTGAATGAGTACTAATTCATCATCATCAATGCCTAACATCTCATAGTATATGCACATGAACTTCCATAGAAAATATAACCAAGGAAGTCCAACTGAGTAGAATTATTATAAGATCCTATATGTGAAAACACCATTTTGGTAATTTTTGAAACTTTAAATAGTTATCCTCAACCATCAGTGAAGTCACACAATATAAGAACTATTAAATATGGCTCCTATGTTCCAAATATAATGCATGAACAAATGACTCATTCTTTTACCGAACAAGAGAGAAAATTATTCACTAACCTCTTTCCAATGGACTAAAATCCAGAAGTCCATAAAAAACCATAAAATCCAAATCACATGTGTGTCACTAAATGTAAAAAATCATACTCAACTATAACATCACAAACCAAGAACATGAATCCCATATCCCTGGTAACCTAAAATACTTACCAAATTAAGTGTTCCTAATGCATCAGTCTGATATCCATCACATGGACCTACACATTCATAATAATCCTATCTACCATGTCCAATTTTTTTTTAAAACAATAGGAAGATAACTGTTACAATACCACTATGTCACATCCCTTCCTAGATAACTCTATAAACGACAACTAGAATGGTTGGTAACAAGAACTCAAGTGAGCATCTTGATTATCCACTAGAAGAGGATAATATTAATTGTTAATTTATATAGTTTTCATTTGATTTTTTATTCATAAATACCATTTTAGTGCATTTTACACTTTGAAAATCATTTCACATCATGATTTCAATTCTTTCTTAAAATGCACTATTACATGGTACATTTGTGAGCAAAATTTACAATATCCAGTTATATTTATTTTAATTTAATATTTAATTTTCAAGTTTCTCATTACATTGGGAACAATTCATACTTTTGGTGCACTTGAAGATTCAAATTGGAAGACCACCAAAGTGGGCCTTGAACCAACCACATTCTGGGCGAAATGATTTGGACAGCATCCCAATAAAAGAACTTTATTGGCCATGATTAGAGCCCAAAGAGTCTCAGAATTTAACTGCAGATAGAAGACATCACAGGGAACATTTAATTCAGCAGTGGACCAAGCTAATTTGAATGCTTTAATGGAATTCCAGGTGTCCCAAGTTGAAGATTAAATTCTAGCCCAGATTCCATGGACCAAAAAAATAGGCCACCATTTAAACCATATATCGCAAACCAAAAGTATCATTGGCTGAAATTTTACTGGATAATAGAAAACATCCAGTGATTCATTTAAATCTTCTATGGACCTCTAAAATTAGGAATTCTAGAAGGTAATTTCATCACTTATTTTTGGTGGATGCAAGCTGGATTCCATTTCGGGGGAAGAGTGGAAAAGTCACATCTTCATTAATTTTCCACCCACCTTTCCCAAAAAAAAATTAATTAAATGCACATGGGATGATGGGTTATCAGCCAAATAATTAAAAAATTTCTATTTCAGGCAGTATTGGTGGAGGATTTGAGGGATCTTGGAGCTTTTCTTTCATTTTAATGTTATTATGCCAATTTGTCTTTGTAATGTGATTCCTTCTCAAGGAAGTTGTTTGAATCACCTTAGTTTTCAATAAAATTTCTTCCTCTTCTCTTATTCTGTTCTTATTAATATCAAATTGATACTGTTGCTTCAATGTGTGAATATTTTCACACCAAACATTATGATTTTGTTCACTCAACGGTGGAGTGATCGTTATTTTGAGTTTTTACTTCTTCAATTCTACCCTCGTAAGTCTACTTCCTGCTTCTATTGAGAACATGTTATCAATGGAGGGATAAATATTTTATGGGTTGATCCAAGGTAGTAGAAATGGGCTATATTGGATGTTATATATCACTCTATAAATGTTTTTAATTTCTATTATTTGAGTTTCTTTCATTCAATGATTTTCTCTCTTCCTCTTCCTTATTGAATTTATTCACCTCACTTTTATGTGCTAAGTAGATACTTTACCTTGGAGTGATCATGAAAATGATCCTACATGTGTATATATTATTAACATGTGTTTATGAAGGTTCTTAATTAGTAAGTGATGAGGTTAGTTTGAATTCGTTGAGTGAATCCTTCTCCAGATAATGAAATTGAAATTGTAAAAGAAAAAAATAATTCATCCAATCCACCCCGAGCAATAACCTTGGATCAACTCATTTTCTCATAATTTGAATTCACATAGATATATTAGTTATATTTTAAAACCATATAAAATCAACCCAATCTAGATACTTCCTAGCCCAAAACACATCTCTTTTTATTGTGTGTCTAAGGATCTTCTTAGGTCTTTGAGGATTCGACAACCCAAGCTACACTGCAAGCGACCGCTTAACCCTTATAACTTGGGTAAATTTGGGCGACACCAAATTTTGGCGCCATTTCCGGGGACCAAATAAGTTCCTTGGACCAAAACCTTCTTTCCTCACCCCCATTCTTCTATTCTCACCCAAGATCTCTTATCTTTTCCTTTTCTCTCTTTTTCTCTTTTGGCGCATGTCCACCTACTCCCGCGATAACTCAAACTGACTAGTTGGGGTGGAAAGTCATAGGATAGGAAAGTAAAGTACACCATTGGATCCTAATATTCCTAATACCCCAGAGTAAAATATTGAGACAATTTCATTGGAGGGTCTTCAATGAAACCAACTCATAAACCTGGGTGGGAACCAAAATGGAAATCCAAATGAGGTAGCCCCAAATTTGGGGAATGCAGTCAATCAAACCATGAATGACTACCTGACACCTACCTAGACCAATGCACCCTCATGCATTAGGCATGAGACCCTAGGAGATTCCCACTATGTATTTAATCCTCATGTCCTAAACCACCTTCGAACCTTCCATGGGATGGATTCAAAAATGCCTTACCTTCATGTCAAGGAGTTCAATGACATTGTTGAAACCATGTGCTCACCACATCAACTTGAGTCAGCTAAGATGAGGCTCTTTCCTTTCTCACATAAGGATCAAGAAAAGAACTTGTTAAATAATCTGATACCTTTATCAATCCACTCTTGGGACCAACTGCAAAGAGAATTTTACAAAAAATACTCCCCCCATCACAAAACCATTGCACTAAAAAAGAGCATCCAAAAAATTTTTGAAAAAGAGGGAGAGTCATTTTATGAAACATGGGAGAGGTTCAAAGACACCCTAAACATGGTTCCACACCATGGTGTTTCTATTCCTGAATGAGTGATAATTTTCTATGAAGGTTTGGGCCCGGGGAACAAACAATTTATTGACATGATGTGTAATGGGACCTTTAAAAACAAATCCACAAATGATGCTTATGAGTATCTAGAAATCCTTGCTGAACAAAACCAAACATGGGGAACATCACATTATTCTAAAAATCCCCAAAGAACTACTGGAATTCATACACTTAGAGAAGAGGAAATCCTTAGGGAGAAACTTGCAGCACTCTCTAGGAAGGTTGAAGAGATAGACCATAGGAAAATCCATGAAATCCAAACTGTAGACCCTGTTTGCACAATCTGTGACAAACATGACCACAAAACAGACAACTTCCCAACCATTCCATCCATCAAGGATGTTCTTTTAGGAGGACCACCTACTGAAGTCAATTCCCTAAACTTTAAAAATCCCCAATACCCAAACACATCCAACCCAAGGTATAATGACCTCCCAGGCTTCCGATGGAAAGATAACCAACAACCTAGCCAATCACAAGAACCAAACCCCTAACCTACACAATATTTTTAAAACCATAACCAATTCCAATCACAACCAGTCCAATACCAACATCCTCCAGTCCAATACCAACAACCCATCCAACAACCAAATTATCCCCCAGGGATAACCTAAACAACACAAGCCCTTTCCCAATCAGTCCCTATCCCAATCCTTGAACAACTGTGAAAAAATAGAAAGGATGAACTCAGAAGTATCTTCCATCAAACAATAACTTCAAATCATCAAAACTGGAAAGGAACCCATGCCTACACAATCCATTCCACAACAAACAATAAGGGGAGTGTCAAGTTTCACTCAAACAACTCATGAAAAAATAATGGTTGTGACTATTCTAATAAGTGGGAAATCAGTTGAGAAACCTGAACAAATAATTCAAAAACCATCTGAAGATTCAAACACTAATGAAAATTCAAATGAACTACATGATCAAACTGAAAAACATGATAAAATTGTCAAATATGCAACCCTTCAGAAAACAACCCCACAACTTGCACCATTTCCTCAACACATGAGAAGGAAAACCAACCCTGAATTGAGTGAAACATTGAGGGAAATATTCTCACAAGTCAAGTTGAAAATTCCACTCCTCGATGCAATTAAAACCATTCCCACATACTCAATGTACCTTAAGGACTTGTGAACTATTAAAATAAGATTTTCACATAAAAACTAAGTCCTTTTGGATGCTAATTAGAGTACCACCATTCAAGGGACCATTCCTTCTAAGTTGAAAGACTCGGGATTCCCTTACATCAATGATGAACTAGGAGAGATCAAAGTTGTCAAGGCCTTATGTGACCTAGGTGCTAGTGTCAATCTCATCCCTTATGCTGTGTACTACCAATTAGCCTTAGAAGAGCTCCAACCCACATCTGTTACACTTCAACTTGCTGATAGTAGTATTAGGGTTCCAAAGGGGATCTTAAAGGATGTTTTGGTGAAATTTGAAAATTTCATTTACCCAGCTGACTTCATTGTTCTTGAAAATCACCTAAGCTTAGGTCCTAGGGAGAAAACCCCAATCATCCTTGGTTGTCCCTTCCTTGCAACAATCAACTCTATTATCCAAGTCTGAAATGGGAACATGACCATCACATTTGGAAACATGAGTCTATACTTGAACATTTACAATGAAAACTCTCAAATTTGGGATGATGAAGAGATCCATGAGGTTAATTGGATAGGTAGTGTTGATAGTGAACTCATGGAACATCAAGAAATTACCGAAGGATGTTTAAGTCTAGAAGAGATTGATTTTCATTGTTCACATGAGGGAAATTTTTCTCCTTGGATTGAATCTCTTTTAGATAGCTCTATTGATGATTTTCTAGAATTTCCAATCAATGATACCAAGGGTGAAATCAATAACACCGAGTCTATACCCATTCATGAAACTACTCTAGCTAATTTAGTGGATGAAAATTCTTTTCACAAGGAACCAATTTTGTCAAGAAATCTGAAAAAAGAAACCGAGTTCAGTACAAAGTCTCGTACTTTTTTGGAACATTATAACCACTTTGATCTTGAATTTAAGGTTTTACCTTCATCACTCAAGTATGAATTCTTAGGGGACAATCAATCCTTTCTTGTTGTTATTTATTCCTCTCTTGAATCCGATCATGAAAGGATGCTTCTAGATGTACTTAGAAGACACAAGAAAGCCATTGGATGGACCCTATCTGATATTATTGAGATTAGCTCACTTATCGTGACTCATAGAATTGTTCTAGAATCCGATTCAAAGCCATGTCATCAACCTCAGTGGCGACTCAATCCTAATATCATGGAATTAGTGAGAAAAAAACTTTTGAAATTGTTAAAATATGGTATCATCTATCATATAGTTGAGAGTGAGTGGGTTATCCCAATCCATGTGGTTCCAAAGAAGGCTGGAATCATAGTAATAACCAATAAGGATTAAGAGATACTTCCAACAAGTTTTAGTAGTGGATGGAGAGTCTGTATTCACTATAGGGAGCTCAACTCTTGTACCAAGAGAGACTATTTTTCCTTGGCCTTTATTGATCAAGTCCTCGAGCGAGTGGCGGGTCATCAATTCTATTTCTTCCTAGATGGATTCTCAAGGTATAATCAAATCAAATTATCCTTATAGGATCAAGGAAAAACAACCTTCACTTGTCCATTCGGCACTTTTTCCTTCAAGTGCATGCCCTTTGGGTTTTGTAATGCCCCTGGTACCTTCCAGCGGTGCATGATGGGAATATTCTTGGACATGGTGGGGGATTGGTTAGAGGTCTTCATAGATGACTTCTCCATCTTTGGGGATACTTTTGAGGGATACCTTCTAAATATCGAAAAGGTTTTGTTAAGGTGTGAGGATAATAATATCATACTAAATTGTGAAAAATTCCATTTCATGGTAATGGAAGGACATGTTCTAGGTTATCTGGTATCTAGTAGAGGGATTGAAGTTGATAAAGCTAAGGTTGGCATCATTCGACACCTTCCCTCTCCTAAAACTATTAAGGAAGTGAGGTCCTTCTTAGGATATGCTGGTTTTTATATAAGGTTCATTATAAATTTCAGCTCTATTTCTTGACCACTTTGTTCTCTTTTGGTAATGGATTCTCTATTTTTATGGACATAATGCTATGAGGAATCATTTTCTACACTCAAGTCAACTCTTATATCTCCACCAATAATTCAATCTCTAAATTGGAAACATCCTTTCGAGCTCATGTGTGATGAAAGTGACTTCGCTGTAGGAGCAGTCTTTGGACAACGGTGTGAGAAAACTCTATGTGTCATTGATTATGCAAGCAAATCTTTAAATGATGCACAAATTAACTACGCCACCACTGAGAAAGAGTTTCTTGCTGTTGTTTTTGCCTTAGAGAAATTCATGTCTTATCTTTTAGGATCACCCATCATTGTCTTCACTGACCATTCATCCCTAAAATACCTTTTCCAAAAACAAGATGCCAAAGCTAGATTGATTAGGTGGGTCCTTCTTCATCTAGAGTTAAATTTAACCATTAAGGATAAAAAGGGTGTTGAAAATGTTATAGCTGATCACCTATATAGGATGGGATTCAAAGAAAACTCACACCACCTCTCTGTGTCTGATTATTTTCCCGATGAGAACCTCTATTAAATGAGTGATTTCCCTTGGTATGCTGACATAGAAAACCATTTGGTGACAGGTGACAATCCAAAATTCTTGGGGACCCAAGCTAAGAGGAAAGTCCTTTCTAATGTCAAAAACTATGTGTTTGAGGATTCTTACCTCTTTAGGTTCTGTCCTGATCAAATCATCAGGAGATGTGTTCCCCAATCTGAGCAAGAGTCCATTCTAAAATTTTGTTATAGAGAGGCAGGTGGAGGCCACTTTTATACAAAGAAAACCACTAAAAGGTTCCTCCAAAGTGCTTTATACTGGACTAACCTCACTAAGGATTGCTTCCAACTCTGCAAAAGTTGTCCTCAGCGTCAGCAATTAAGATCCATTACCAAAAGGAATCAAATTCCGCTCACTCCCATTCTAATCATTGAAATCTTTGATTGTTGGGGAATTGATTTCATGGAACCCTTTACAAACTCAAAGGGATACCTCTACATCCTTTTATCTATTTATTGCATCTCAAAATGGGTTGAAGCCATTCCCAGTATGACCAATGATCATCAAGTTGTGATCTGATTCCTAAAAGAGCATATCTTTTCTAGATTTGGAATTTCAAGTGCTATAATCAGTGATCGTGGAACCCATTTCTGCAACAGCCCATTCTCTTCACTCATATCTAAGTATGGTATTTCTCATAATGTTTCCACTGCATACCATCCTCAAACCAACGGTCAACCTGAGTTGTAAAATAGAGAAATTAAGAAAATTCTTGAAAACCCTGTTAATCCCTCTAGGAAAGATTGGTCTGAGAAACTCTTTGATGCCCTTTGGGCATATCGAAATGCTTTTAAAACATTCCTAGGCATGTCACCGTATAGATTGGTTTATGAAAAAACATGTCATTTACTTGTTGAAATTGATCATAAGGCCTTTTGAGAAATAAAAAAAAATGATATTTGACATTTCATTGGATGAAACAAAAAGGAAATTATATCTTAATGAACTCGATGAACTTTGGATGAAGGCTTATGAAAATTCAAGGTTCAATAAATTTAAATTTCAAGCCTACCAATCTAGTAATCTCAAAGTCAAACACTTTGAATCGGGAAAATTCATGCTCTTATATAGTTCAAAACATCATCTACACCCGGGAAAGATAAGGTCTAGATGGTCTGGTCCATACCTAGTGCATCCTATGTACCCTCATGGGGAAATATAGATTCAAGATCCCACAAGTGATCATGTTTTCAAAGTCAATGTGCATAGGTTAAAACCATTCATTGAATCATTCAGTAAACAAGAAACCGAGGAGGAGTTAACTGAGCCAACATATGAACTAGAAAAAAAATCAATAGATTTAGGGTCTATGTTTGGCTAACGACATTAAAAAAAAGCGCTGCACAGGATTCAACCCATAGTTTTCATGTTTCCAATTTTTTTGAATCATCTATTGTTTCTTTCTTCTTCATTTTATTATTTAAAAAAATATATATAGACTGTTGACCTGTTCTTCTTTTATGAGTAATGATGGGCATGAAATGGGAGCACTATATTAATCTGTGTCACGCGGTGTGATCCCTGAGTAATACCTTACCCAGAAAATTTAAAGAAGACATTGTATCATCAGTTTGATTTAAACAAAATTATTGTTGAATTGTTCTTCTTTTATTAGTAAGGATGGGTATGAAAGGGGAGAACCGTATTCATCTGAGTCACACGGTGTGATCCCTGAGTAAAAACTCACCCAGAAAATTAAAAGAAGACAATGTATCATCAGTTTGATTTAAAAAAAATAGATTGTTGACCTGTTCTTATTTTATGATTAAGGATGGTTATAAAAGGGGAGCACTGTATTCATTCATGTCATGTTGTGTGATCCCTGAGTAATACCTTACCCAGAAAATTTAAAGAAGACAATGTATCATCAGTTTAATTTAAAAAATATATATATATATTTTTGACCTATTATTCTTTTATGAGTAAGTATGGGTATGAAAGGGGAGCACTGTATTCATCTGTGTCATGTGGTGTGATCTCTAAGTAATAACTTACCCAGAAAATATAAATAAGACAATGTATCATCAGTTTGATTTTTAAAATAAATAAAAATAAAAAACAAGAAAAACCATAAAAATGTTGATACTTGGTTTTAAATAAATTGTTGTGTTGTTTGTTTTGTCTGGTTTTTTCTTCTTTGTATGGTTCATGGACTATTTTGGCTGATACATATTCGATCAAGTATGTTCCTACATCTACCAAGAGATCAAAGGATTAATCTGGAGCATCATGAACTTCAACATCAAAAACCAGGTGAATTTTTTACATGTTTATTGTTTCAAATTCCCTTTAGAATACCTCTCATCAACCTCTACCCCTTATAATATTTCATTTCTTTAAACATCTGGGACAATGTTATTTGAAGTTGGGGGGAGATGAAATAATAGAAAAGAAATTTGTGTGCATAAAAAAATGTGTGGAAGGAAAAAATTTCATTAACCTTGAACATGATCACATACATTTTAAACTCTGAAATTAGATATCAAATAATTTTTCATGCCTTGATTCTGATTTTAATGCAAGTTTAGGTTCATGTTCATAGATTTTGGAAAGTTCAGTTGTCTGATGTGATTTTTCACCGTTATATTTTAATCCATTTAATAAAAAACACAATGCACGTCCTCTTGATTTTGGGGTTTTAGTTTGAGTTCTTGGGGAACATAATAAATATCATATGTTTGGAGATCATTTTAATTTTAACATGAGTATAAAAAAAATTCACATAGATCAATGGATTGACCTAATGTGTGGCTTTCGGCACTTGGGGATCACGACTCCATAGTCGTCTGGCCAGAGTTGGGCATTTTATCTCTATTTGTGGTAATTTGAATTTGTTTTTGATTGAGTTAACTCAAGATGATTCCTGAGTATGTGAGCTTCACATGGTTCCCTATGGTCTTTGAGCCTGGGATTCATCGACAAAGTCTTGCTACATGGGTTGACTCGATCGAGTTCAATTTCAATTACCATGGAAAAATTGAAAAAAACAAAAAACAAAATAACAAAAAAAAATAAAAAAAATCTTGAATAATAATCTTAATATTAAAATCTCATTCCTCCTATCTCTTCCATCTTTTCTCCCTTTTAATGAAAATGAACCCTCATGTCAATTATGATGCAAAACACTTCGTCATGCTTAATTGAAATTGGATGAAATGTGGCGATTAATTTGATCAAAGGAGTGGGATTGTGCTTCGGTTATGCCTCTGGACTTATCCTGTTTTAAATGATTTTGATGGGTTTCATAATTTTTTGGTATCAGGTCTTTGGGTGAGCAATGTGTATTAAAATGTTTTTAGAAAAGGTCTATCAAATTTCATGTTTGTGAGATATATTTTTCTCGGGACTAGAAAAACTCAATTTGGGGGTGTGATTAGCCACTGGAAGAGGATAATATTAATTGTTAATTTATATAGTTTTCATGTGATTTTTTATTCATAAATACCATTTTAGTGCATTTTACACTTTCAACATCATTTCACATCATGATTGTAATTCTTTCTTAAAATTCAATATTGCATGGTACATGTGTGAGCACAATTTATAATATCAAATTGTCTTGATTTTAATTTCATATTTAATTTTCAGGTTTCTCATTTCATTGGGAACAATTCATACTATTTATGCACTTGAAGATTCAAATTGGAAGACCACAAAAGTGGGCCTTGAACGAACCACATTCTAGGCGAACTGATTTGGACAACAGTCCAATAAAAGAACTGTAGTTGCTATGATTCAAGACCAAATAGTCTCAAGTTTTAACTACATATAGAAGAAATCAAAGGGAACATCTCATTCAATAGTTTCCCAAGCTAATTCGAATTTTTTAATGGACTTCCAGGTGTCCTATGTTGAAGATGCAATTCTGGGCCAGATTCTGTGGCCCAGAAAAACAGACCACCATTTAAATCATATCTCTCGAAAAAAAAAGTATTTTGGGCTGATATTTTTATAGACTATTAGGAGACATCCATGTATTCATTTAATTCTTCTATGGACCGCTCCAATTCGGCATTCTAGAATGTCCTTTCGGTGCCTCTTTCCAGTGGATGCAAGCCGGATTCCATTTTGGGGGAAGAGTGGAAAAGTCACATCTCCATTAATTGTCCACCCACCTTTCCCCAAAAAAATTAATTAAAGGAACATGGGATGATGGGGTCTCGGACAAAGACTTCCAAAATTCCTATTTAAGGTAGTATTGGTGGAGGATTTGAGGGATCATGGTTCTTTGTTTTCATTGTAATGTTATTATACAAATTTTTCTTTGTAATGTGCTTCCTTCTCAAGTAAGTTATTTGAATCACCTTAGTTTTCAATAAAATTTCTTCTTATTCTCTTATTATGTTCTTATTCATATGACCTTGATACCATTTCCTCAAGGTGTGAATTTTTTTACACCAAACATTGTGATTTTTTTCACACAACAGTGGAGTGATAGTTATTTTGTGTTTTTACTTCTTCAATTCTACCCTCATAAGTCTACTTCCCGCTTCTGTTGAGAACATGTTATCAATGGAGGGCTATCTTTTTTATGGGTTGATCCAAGGGGGTAGCAAGGGGATGGATTGGATTTTATTTATCACTCTCTAAATGTTTTTAATTTATTTTATTTGAGTTTCATTCATTCAATGATTTTCTCTCCTCCTCTTCCTTATAGAATTTATTTCCCCCACTTATATGTGCTAAGTAGATCCTTTACCTTGGAGTGCTCATAAAAATGATCCTACAAGTGTATATATTGTTAGAATGTGTTTTTTAAGGTGCTTAATCAGTAATTGATGAGGTTATTTTGAATTCATTTAATGAATCCTTCTCAAGATAATGAAATTGAAATTTTAAAATAAAAAAATAATTATTCCAATCCTCCCTAAGCAATAACCTAGGATCAACAAATTTTCTCATAATTTGAATTCACATAGATCTATTAGTGCTCTTTTAAAACCATATAAAATCAACCCAATCTGGCCACTTCATAGCCCAAAACACATATCTTTTTATTGTGTGTCTAAGGATATTCTTAGGTCTCTGAGGATTCGACAACCCAAGCTACACTGCAAGCGACCGCTTAACCCTTAGAACTTGGGAAAATTTGGGCGACACCACCTCCCCATATGATAGAGGTTTTCAATTAGAAGCGAGGGAATAAGGTGTGTCTACAGGGAGACTACACCATCATATTAGAGTGAGTGAAATAATAGAAATAACTAATCATCATCCATAGTAGTAAATAATCATTGTATAGAATCAATAAATATAAAAATGGTGTAATAAATGAAATGAAGTAAAATACTTAATATCAATTTCCTAAATACAACACCTATTTTCCTATGGAAAAATCACATATATAGTACAATAAAAGAAATAAATATAAAATTATCCACTTCTACATTGAGAAAAACCACATACCTAATCTTATAAGAACCTTTAGAGATTCTCCATCTAAATCACAAGAATCCACAGGAGTTCCTCTAATTGATCATGAAACTGTGGGCCTCATCCCTTTACATCACATATATGAGACCAAAATGAATGAATATGTAATGTCAACATGAACAATGGGATTTAGGTAATGGGGGTAAGAAATAATCTCTATAGCCACCCTAAATGGTGAACCTATAACTTGATTTCATAAGTATATGATCATGCCATATACTAATCATAACTAAGAAAAAAATTGTATAAAAAAATCATAATCAATCCTTGGGTCCATAATACCGATATTCTGGAAATCCATAAAATAGGGTATTGATCTAGATGTCTTACCACTCAAGCCAAGTGTAATTTAGTTGATCCTTGGGTATGTGATTCTGATCAACCATATCGAAATGTATCTAAACAATCTATTTGATTGTAAGGTAATACAAGTTAGGGACATCAGATCACTCATGATTTACTCCCCTATATATGGAAGGATTCTATATATCAACTGGATATCAGGCAAATATTTCCTATGGAAATATTTCATAAAACTAATTCTACATGTAATATAGTCTAATTTCCTATTCATAGATCACAATCTATAAGAAATTAGAACATTATAATAAAGATGATTCCTAACTGGGATAAAACTTATGAAATCTTTAAGGGGGTATTCTCATGTATCCAAGACAATAAGTTGAAAATAAATTAAATAAATGGATCAAGAACCCATTCCTAGAAAATTATGGGTAATGTAGTAAGGTGAATCCACTAGATCATGAGGAGTGTCCAAGGAATCTATCGAGGAAATCATCATCAATACTTAGTGATGTCTTAAGAATCTCGTGCTTAGGGGAAATTTTCCACCCATCAACCTCTAGCGTCACCTATATCATAGCCATCTAGGCATCCTAACCGACATGACATGTAAGAGGGGACACGGGGTATAACCTGAAAAATACCTATTTAACCCCTATATGAGGAGGAATCCAAATTAAAATGGGACTTCCAGTAATGGTAATATTCAAAGAATCATGAATCATAAGACAGATACTAGAAATTACCTTTTGGAATCCCCACTATTCCATCTATTCATTCTAGACACATAGGATGAGTTATGGTAAGAACATTAGAAAATCAGAGCTTCATCAATAATAACTAAGAAAAAACATGAATAAAATATTGAGGTTGTTCGAATGCCAAAACTGAATAATACCTCCATATCCCTTTAGGTTCACATGATCAGTATGGGGTATAATGTAAAACCCTATACAATATATTCCCAATTCAAGAATACACTTTTTTCAATTTTGGTAAATCATTGGGGTACCCTATTTAGTCCCCTAAGGTAGAGTACAAAAGAGGTATCTCTTACGATATCATAGATATCTACACATAACCATAGGTATCCCTCTTTAGTTCATTTAAGTCAAGAAGTATGTAGAGGAGACCATATTAGGACAATCGAAAACAATAAGTAACCAGATGAATCCAAAGGGGGATCCTCTATATTATATGAAAAGTGGAGGCATCCCTCTTGGGAACCTCTACATATAATATAGTTAAGAATTGGTCTTGCGAGAAGGCTTAGGTACCATCTCAGTTCAACGTCTCCCTTTAATTTTTCCCGAACACCCAAAAAATCCACTTCCTCCAGTAAAATCTCAATCACACTAACTAGGGATAGTCCTAAGATACACGAAATGTGAAAATTGTAGATCTCATTCCATGTCGAATAACCATTCCCATGACCCTCAACTGGATCTCATGCCACATCCCAATCTCAATATCTCTAAATTTATTTATTGGAGGTGGAACCTCTCCATCACAGCTGGATCACCCCAAAATGAAACTTAAGAGTTCACAAATCAACCTAAAGGTTCCAACATCATGATATATGTGGAAAATTACTCAAAAAGGACTCTTATGTTTTATAATTTTATCTATGAGGCATAAAATAACCCAAAACCATCAAATGGGAAACATGGGTGCAGTACATGGCATGTACATGAAATCCTCCACCCTATCCTTTCACTTTTACATGACATGAGTATACCTGGGGTCTACTAACATGTACTAATACAAGGCCCGGAAATGACTGGAGTTTGGTCATCTATTACTAAAAGGGAAATCCCCATTACAAAGGGTTTCTTCTTAAGTACTGATCCACATTCATGTATGACTACTCAATGTGTATTCTGAGTACACAACGTATAGTCCCAAAAACTCTATCTTCCCATGTAATCGGATACAAGTCCATGTTAGACTACATGAAGTGTACTCCAAGTACACTATATGTACTTTACAAAACTTGATCCTCCCTAAACATGAATAAAACAAAACACATATTTATTGAACTATACACCAAAAGATCGGGATTTACTAAACATAAATATCTATAATAGGCATGAAACCCCTATTTTTCCAAAATAGATATAGATCGACCCATAAGGGTTCCTTAGAAACCATAAATGGAAATTAAAGGTAGAAAGTTGAAAATAAATATATATTTATGATTTTTTTTTTAAAATCCTTTGGGTGGAATCCACTAATGGTTTTACCGTATCCACGCTCCAATGCTTCTGCACGACAATCCAACACCTCCCAATATCCACAACTTCTCCTACTTTATTCTTCCCTTCCTCACTCACTCTCTCTGCTCCCCAAAATATATTACTCACAATAATAATAATACAATAAGTGTGAATACATGAGAATCTAGGGAAGGAGTAGAAATAAAATGGAAAAAAGAATAAAAAGAAAATGAGGCCCGGACCCGACCCCATCTCCCAATGTGAGCTTATGCCTTGAGAAAGAAAACCCCCCATTTCAAACAAAAACATAAATAGAGATTCTCAATATAACACTCTGTTAAAATGATATCATCATTCAAACAAGTGTTAATATATTAATATTTAATTATTAGTTATTCTGTGAGAAAGTGAAAGGCTTGGAATTCAACCAAACTCTTGTCTTCATGTAAAAATCCAACTATGGGGTAAACGATGTGGCTAGAAAAATTATCTGAGATCTTATTCTTTGGTAAGAGACCATTTTCCTCTAACAAGAATTTGAAATCAAAATTTTCAATTAATGCTCAATTTTACAGTATAAAAAACACTGATTTTAACACTAAAAGACACTCTAAACCCTAAAATCATAAAAGTCCCTAAAAACAACTTAAAACTGTTAAAAACCATAAAAAAACACTAAAACCATAAAAATCATAAAAATTATAAAAAACATAATAATTACAAAACTCCATAAATACCCTTAAAACCCCTAAAAACCCTAAAAACCCCTAAAATTCCCTAAAACCCCCAAACCCGAAAACCCCTATAAATATAAAAAAACCAAAAACACTGTAAAATACCCCGAAACACTAAAAAACCCACAAATACACTTGAAACCTTATAAAACCATAAAAATTCCATAAAACCATAAGAACCCTAAAACACAAAAGAAATCTAAAAAAACCAAAAAATGATATAAAAAATCCTAAAACCCTAAAAGGATACTAAATCCAAAAAAGTCTATAAAACCCTTAAAATACCATAAACCCCCCTTAAATACCTAAAAATCCCAAAAAACCATAGAAATCCCCTAAACCCCATATAAACCATAAAAAACCATAAAACCCTAATAAATACTAAAAAATCTAAAAACATTCCAAATCCACTAAAATCACTAAAAACCCTAAAACTCTAAAAACCATAAAAAATAATACATACCCAAAAATAACCCAAACAACTGTAATGGCCCATAAAAGACACAAAAATACCCTAAAACCCCTAAAACAAAAAACCCCTATAATCCAGAAAAAACTATAAACCCCCTAAAATACCTAAAAACCTCCAACACTGCCAAATAATTTTCTTTTTCCAACTAGGGTATAACTATTATTAAAATTTATTTTTCTATTGGTAATTTATTTTACCAACAAAAAATGTACGGTAACTAAATTTTTAGTAACAACCCTATCACTAAATTTTGTTACGATAGATTAAATAGTTATGTTGGAATTATATTAATACCAATAGATAATATATATATATATATTAATAGATTTTATAATAGATTTATCTATAAATAATGGTATCATTAGAATTTATAAAAAAACCAAAAATTAAAATCTATTTATATATTATATTTTAAATAAAATATTATTTTTTGATATTATAATATTTGTCGCTAAAATATTATATTATATTTACTAATATAATTATATACAATATAATTATTATATCTACTATATAATAATTTTAAAATTGGATTATTTTGAAACTCTAACCCACTAAATCCTTGTTTTTAGAAACATTTTCAAACTACAAGAAAGTTCATGAAGCTCCAAAAAACATGTTACAAACAAGTTAAAAATGATGACACTCGAAGGTAATTTACAAGTAACTCCATAAAATATCACCCACAATATGATTCTTTAACACATCAAATATCACAATCGTGGTTCACACTGGTGGCACGGTCCATGTTTATAATTAACTAGATTAGTGATGACATGGACTTTATAGTAGGGATAACTTATCAAAACATACATGTCATACACCACACCTTACAAAGACTAATGTGAAATTTGGGTTTTCATCTATCAACATTTTCATCCCTTATTTTCTTCAACTTCATCTTCGTCTATATGAATTTATTTTTACCCACTCTCTCATGTAGATCCTTCAAGAATTAACCTCAAACCCCAACAGATTATAAGAACAAAATAATAGCAAAAAATAAATTTAAAAAAAATAAATTTTTCACCATTAAAATAAAGAATCCAATTAAAATGGTTGGAGACAATATATTCACCATAAATCATTTTTTATTATTAAAAATATACATGATTAAATATTGAAAAAATAATCAATTTAAAAATTAATGAAAAAATTTGTTTGAAACTTAAATTAAATTTAATACTTTTGGTTCTATTTTAAGTAATGAAAATTTATTTCAATATAAATTGGATTTGAAATAGTGAGGAAAAATTTTCAAACCAAGGAAACATAAATTTTTTATATATTATAGAAAAGAGTTAGTGAATTCATATGATGAAAAATAAACTAAATAATAGAGTAAAAAATTTCATATAAACATCAAATAAATAATTGGATAAAAACTTTCCAGGGGAAGATAAATTGATATACTTTATAGAAAAATATCTATGTTTTGAAAACATAATTTATAACATAAATATGGTAAATAAAAAAAATTAAAGACTAAATGAATTTATTTACTCAAATTTTGTTTAATTAAATAAAAAATTGTAGGAAATATTTAATATATATTATTGAATTCTAATATCATTAATTACCGATAACTATAACTGATTCTGGACAAGTGTTTCTAGATTACTTAAAATATATTTGAAAACTATTAATGAAAACATATTATAATAAATGTTAATCATTTATGTACATATTTTTCTATATTTACTTTTAATAATTCCGGGGAAATTGAGTGTGTGTGTTGTAAAACCATAATATCACATTTTTCTAGTAGCTTAACATAACTACAATAATTATTTTAATAAGAGATTTTAAATAAACCATTATTCAATGTTTTTATGCTTAAATATGAAAACTAACCAACTTCTTGTATTGATTACACAACTCATAGATTGTTTGAAATAAAAACAATTATTATGGATGTAATCATTATCCACCAAGATCACAAAAAAATACTAAATTTGTACCTAAAGAAAATAAATAATAGGTTTATTTATGGGTAATTTGGATTGAATGGCCTAAACATGAGAGAGAGGCATCAACCTGCTGGGCCAAATAAAACCTTTTTGTTCACCGTAACATATGTCAACTAAAGATGAACACTTTAATTATCATTAAATGAATCCAAAATTTACCTAGAGTATAACAATTCCATTTAATTTTTTTAATAAATTTACCTACCTTATATTCCCCACACTTCTCAATAATTATTCAATTATGCCATGTATAGGTGTAATTTTTTGACTTGACTCAAGAAAAACGATTTTGGGACAAGTATAATGATGTTTGGATTGTAATCGATTCAACCCTTAGAACTTGAATAATATCCAAGTCATGTTTGGGTTGAAACATAATAACTGGTGTAACCTATTAACTTGATGAAATCATATTACTTATATCGGTCATTCAAGTTATATGGATCTAGTTATGTGGGTTGTTTGTGTTAATTGAGTCGTGTTTCAATTTATTGTTACTAAAATAATTAGACAAGTCATGATTCTATTCACCCATTTGTAAAGAGGTTATATTTGGTCAAATAGTTTAATAAAATTTGTTTTGTTGAGGTTGATGATAAAATAGTTCACCAAATGTTCAACCTGGCATGAAACCAACCCATGCCCTAGAATTTCCAACTGTATGCGAGTGTCAAGAAAAAAAGTTGTTTTTGTTTTATACTTACCAATGGATGGAGAATCATATCGAGAAGAAATAACTATAGGTTGGCTATTGATCATCAAAAATACCCTCTTGATAATATTTCAGATCTTCTCATATATGATTTTTATCTATCTTGGATTCCCTTCAAGATCTGACTAGGTACTGCTTCTTAGTTTCCCTAGGTAGTGTTTTCTGAACCTATCATGGATGTATTTAATTCTTCCAACAGGGACATCCCAATATTATAAATTATTCTTATCCTGTACATGAGGTCACATGAACTATTAAAAACAGATTATTTAGCATAAAAACAATAATTTTTTTCAAAGAATTAATTTATTCAAAAATACATATTAAATTAAATCATTATTTTATAAAGTGTTGTAGTCATCTAATAGGATGCATTCCCATTCTTAAATTTTTGGTTTTGTGAGAAATTTCAAGCCAAGAATTTAATTGAGTATTGTGTATATAAAAATTTACAGTTTTAATAATTTAACAAATTTTATATAAAGAAAGTGAATATCATTTCTCTTGTGGCTTTCGAATACTAATCAAGCTGCTATTTTGAATCACATGACCTCAAAATAAAGTGATCACTGGAAAATATACCACTGTGTGCCTAATGATTAAAAAATAAAAGAACAGAAATGTCAAAAAAATACTACAATTTTTTTAAATTTTTTCCACATATATGATGTTATATAGGAATAGATAAGATACCTCATAAATTCATCAAGAAAGAACAGAGGAAATTTTGTTCAATTCCACGTTCCTTGAAAAATTAATAAAAAAAATATGAAATAAAATTTAAGCATGTACATCCTATTTAATAAACATTAAAAAATTTGGAAAGTAAAAAGGTGATGTTGATAATAAAATGTCTAAAACAATACATAAAGCATCCCATAAGTCCCAATAATAGAAACCCAACAGGATACTAATGTCACAAGAATATGAGATGGAATCATTTCTCACAAAAAATATCTCCGTGTACCAGATTAAGCATCATTGATAAACATAAGTAGACCCAAAATAATAATAATATGCATAACGCAAAACATATATTCTACAAATGTTAATGTTGTCACTTAAATTGAGTCAGTAATTTCATTTTAACAATATAAATCAGTAATTATAATTTCCATCTGGTTAATGGAACACCATAAATGGATTAAATTAGTATTTAGATGGTTTTATCGAAGTGAATAAAATTATATAAATAGTTGGATCCTACATATTAAAAACACTAAATTAGAATTTATATTTCTAGTTTTGAAGGCATGAAAAACAATTATTTACAACAGAAAAACCTGAATCATTCTTATAGATACAAGAATCTATTCTGCAATATCAAATCACATAGATGTTATAATGTGTGCATGGGAACACAATGATTATTAGAATATATCCTCTATTGATTATTTTTTTAACAATAAACCAACCACATGTTCCAATATATATAGTACAATATCTTTGATTTGATAATGTTTTCATGGGGATGTAAATATTATAATCTAATTTCATATTGGATAAATAACTAGAAAAATGTTTAGAATGTAATCAATGAAAAATAGTGTAAAATACAACCATCCTCTATAGATCGATCATTCAAGATCTCTGAACATAACTATATTTTGTTTTCAAATAAATGATTTGAAATATTAATCCTTCAAAATATAGGTTCACCAACACTAACTAGTTTTTTATGTGTAGATCCCATATGAATTCTTTCAAAATTACATGATGTGAAAATTTATAAGAATTCTCACATTAATTCCAACTTTAATGCAAAACATACATGATATAATTATAGAAATGTTAATAAAATAACATTTCTTGGTAATTATAAAATACATAACTATATAATAATAATCAAACAAAATTTCAAATAACAAAGAGAGTAACAAAATATAAATACTAAAATTAACTTTAATTCATTAACTTGAAACACTTTGGGTTTATAATCAAATATATATATATATATCATTGTGATGTCCAAAATACAAATGAAATTCAATATAGATCCCAATTATTATCCATGTATCAAATATTAAATATTTGAAAATAAGGAATTCATTGTAAAAACTCTTATAATTATAGACTCTCAATTTCAAATTCAATAGTATAATAAATAATGTAAAAAATGAATATAATGAATTTGATCATCACATAGAATGGGATCTTACATTAATCAAGATAATATACAATATTGGGGAATATTAGACACCAAATAAATAAATGTATTATAATCAGATACAAAATGGAGAAACATTAATAAAAAAAATAAAGAATGAATCCCCTTCAAATTAGATGATTTGGGGTGTATCTATATGTTAAACATGAAATATCCACTTATTAAAGGTGTAAATTTTCAATTTGTATTGATGGTTTTACAAAACATTATATAATGAAAACATTAAAGTTCATTTAAAATGAATTATTACCCATAATGAGACTTAAAATAGATCCCAAGCAACTTATATTTCAATAAAGAAATGATTCTTCACCATGGGGTCCATTCCCAAAATCAATATCAAAGACTTTGAGAAATAATTAATTTTCATGTCTATAAAGTATGTTCATTGCAACATGACCAATATATTATCATTAAATATACAATTCAAAAGGGTTTCATAATTGTGTGATTAATAGTAATGTGTTTTTATCCATAAGCTCTGAAATGTATTGTGGAGTAATTTTCTCAACATTCACATCCCAAAATAGTGAAATCATGAAAAAAAATTCACATTTTTTCACTTCCAATATCTTCGACAAAATTTTACTCTTTCACTAGCTTCATTTGGGTAAGAAAACATTGTGATTGAGCATGAATATCCATGTTAAAAATATTCATGGGATAATTATTCCCATCCAACCATAAAAACATCTTTTTAGAACACAGCCTATAAAATAACCAAAAGGTATACGTTTATTGCTTCTTTTCTATCAATAGTAAAGATTTCTAGTTATATCACGTCACCATAGAGATTATGCACATTATCATTACCTATTTTAACTTTAGTTACTATATAATTAGGAAATAGAACATTTTAACCTTATTTAAATTGACAGAGATCAACATTTCTACCTTTCCAGGATATCCAGGTTTAACATAAATAAATCTTATAGGATTCATATTATAAGTTTTATAACAGAGCATAATTATAGAATGGGTCTTGGAATGTGGATGAATATTATCCAAGATAATGTGATAATTTTTTGGATTAAATTCATTTATAGAGATAAGTATTTGTTTAGAATTCCAAAATCACTCAAAAAAACAAGAACAAGAATAATAAAGACTATTTTATTAAAATTTTACTAAAACACTAACATGAATTGAATTTAAAAACTGGTTACATTTGATTTTATGTTATTATAACATCAATTATAGAATTGTATAAATAATACGATTACCAAAAATCAACCTATTTTATGTGAAATGATTTTTGGTTCACCACCCTTTCTAAACCTCATTCATATAGTTAAAATATTGAAAATGAAACTGAACATTAGTGGATGAAGGGGTGAGAAATGGTATATAATTAAGGGTTCAAATATACTTGTGGTCTATAGTGATGAACCAGGAGTGTGAGAACAAGCATAGATTTCCACTATGTGAATTTCAAATATCAGCAGGTGACTGGGGAAGATGGGATACGTGGGGAGAAAGAGAATATTTATTTCGAAACATGTTTTCGCTTTTCCTTTTCCTTTGTACATTTTTTTACATTTTTTTTATTTTTATTTTTATTTTGAATAATAATGTTTATTTTTAGTTTTTTAATTAGTTTTTAAAATCTCATATAATGATTTATTTTAGAGAATACATATTTAAAATCCTAGTTTGATTTTTTCAAATAGAGTTTGTCTTATTCCTAATATTTATAAAAATATATTATTAAAATATCTACAAAATATTTTAGAATTGTGAAATGATAGTGATAAAAAAATTATTCTTAAATTATTTGTTTATAGTGATTAAAACTAGTAATATATTTACATATTGGGAAAAACTATTGTTAATAATAATTAAGTATAATAAATTAATTTGTTGGAAAAAATCGTTATTAATATGATAAAGAAACAAATTTAATTGATTGTAATGCAATAGTCTATATTAAGAACTTAATATAAAAAAATATATATGCTCATATAAATAAATATTAGTGATTAGATTTTATAATAATAAAACTTAATATCTATTGATATTTATCATTTATATGAACATATATAGTATTTGTTACTAAATTTGTTTCAGTATAAGTCAAATATTTTGTAGAGTGAAAATCTCTAGAAAACTGTAAAACCCCTAAAAACATTAAAAACCAATTAATCCGTTTTCTCTATATGCATTTTTGGGGGACTATGGATAGTCTCGCACCAAACCTTCCTTTTGAAAGACTACAGAACACCTTGATAGGGGAGGGGTTAATCAGGGTGTAAACTATTTCTTTTTAAAGTTGTCGATATTGTTCCCACATTGGTAAAAACTTGTTAAATCTATCAAAAAAATGAAAGCAGGGAGTTGACAAAACACTTTTACTTGGTCCACCGCAAAGAGCTATGCCCAAGGAGCATACGCCAATAGTGTTTCATTTGTACTAAAATCCACTAATCTTCACTAGTTTATTGATTACATGTTTCAGTCAAAAAACACTATGTCGGGCAGAGTTATTTTAAAAAGGTTTAGGGAACACTCATTTCATCCCTCAGATGACTTCCATTAACTCTCCCTAGCTCACTACATTGAGAGAATTAAAATTTAGTTTATAGACTTGAAGGTCTCTTCAATATATTTGCAATGAATTCTTTGTCTCTGTTCAGCCTGAGACACTGATTACATCGATGTCCTAAATTTATGAACATGAAAGGACTAAACCACTAAACTGGATAATCAGAAGCCTATTAGAATCATAACACCACACTTTCACGCAATACCCCAACATGCATGCAAGATTTGGGAATTGTCGCAAAAGATGACTTTCGCGCAACACCTACTTACCATGCAACCCTCATCTTTTGTGCAACTACATTGAAGGGTTCACTTGGAATTTTCGGAATATAGAAACACCTTACGCGCAAGTTTTACTCACTTGAAATCTTTCACGCACAAGATCTACTCTCTTCAAATCTTTCGTACGCAAATTTTTCATGTGTCTAAGCTATCGTATTTTTTGATGGAAACTTCATAAGTCTTATATAGGGGTAACCACATATTTATAGGCCCTTGACGACCCTCTGTGAAAGATCCCGATGTGTTTGCATCGGTTCACAAATGATTCTTCATGTGCTCACAAAACCTCTTTTGATGTCACATTGGGCGTGAAAACACTTTCTTGAAAAATCATCTTCTGCGCACTCCATGACTTGGCCATTTTTTAATGTTCTACACCTGAAACATGACTTGCGCGCAAGTTACAAAAACACCTTCGATATTCTGCACAAAAACCAATATTTCGTGAACACTTCAAATCTTTCACACACCTTCCTTTGACAAAAACATGTCTCTCTATTTTCTAATTTTCAGCCCAAAAATTTTGCAAACACTGGAGAATAGTGTCACCTTCAATACTGCTCTGGGATCAATCTGTATGACCCCTTTCCAGGTAATCACCATGATCTTCCATGAAAAGGTTGAAAATAAGAATCCCAAACCATGATCAACCCAAAGTAGATTGACAAAAAACAAAAACCAAACTCCTTTTCTAGCAAAGAACAACCTTGGTTCAAACACCTTTCCCTATAAACCCTAAAAACTATAGAACCCCTATAACCCCTAAATAATAAACTAGACCTAAAAAACCAAAATTCACCATAAAACACTAAAAATCACTAAATAAAAAACCCTAAACATTCTAAATATACCAAAAACATTAAAAAAATATTTAAAAACCCTAAACCCCCCGAAAAATACTACAAACCCTAAAAGACCTAAAAACTCAAAAATGGCCCATAGTCCCTGAAAACCGATAAAAGACCCTAAAAACCCTTAAAAATCATAAAGACCAAAAAAACCCAAAAACCCCAAAAAACCCTAAAACACAAAAATGAACACATGTAACCCTGAAAACACCTAAAATCTCTGAAACATGTAAAAAAACTAAAAAAACATAAAGACCCTAATAACAAAAAACCTGAAAGTCACTGAAAACCCTAAAACCCCAAAAAACCCTCAAATACCGTTAAAACCCCTAAAAATATATAAAATAACACCCAAACCCCTAATGGAACATAAAAACCATAAAAGATCCTAAAACCCCTAAAACCCCAAAAATACCCTAAAAAACTAAAAAATACCCTAAAACCCAAAAAAACTCAAGAAGCCCTAAAACCCATAAAAACCAAAAAAATAACCCTAAAAGTCCTAAAACCCGAACAGACCTTAAAATCTATAACCACCCAATGAAAAATTAAAAAACACATTAAAAATGAAAAAACCATAAAACCCATTAATAACCTAAAAAATAAAAAAACCCTTAAAACCCATTAGTACCTATAAAACCCAAAAACCCATAAACACATTTCCCTGCACCTTAAATAATAATACCTATACCCTAAACTCTATACCCTACATCCTAAACCCTAAACCCTACACCTAAAACTCTATACCCAACACCCTAAATCCAAAACCCAACACCTTAAAACCTATAACCTACACACTAAACCCAAATCCCAAATCCCAACACCCTAAACCCTAAACCATACACCCTAAACCTTAAACACCACATCTTGAACCCTATACCCTATGCCTTAAACCCAAAACCCCACCCTAAATCAAAAAATACCCCAAAACCCTAAAAAACAATAAAATAACAAAAAATTCCCATGACACCCAAACAATAATTAAAATTTTATATTCCATAAAATACCCTAAAAACAAAAACCCTTCTAAAAGAACCTTGACCAAATAAAAATACCCTAGAATGAATAAAAGAACAAAAAAACTTAAAAGAAACTTAAAAGGCCCAAATCCCCTAAAAACCATAAAAACCAACAAAAAAAAACAAAAAACCATAAAAAAAGTAAAAAGGCCTAAAACCCCTAAAATGCCTAACACACTAAAAACCTTAAAAAGCCTAAAAACCCTAAATCCCCTTAAAATGCTAAAAATTCACAAAAGCCATTAAAATTTTTAAAACCCCCCTCCAACCATTATAACCCCAAAATAAATTCTGAAACCCTAAAAACCTAAAAACCCTAAAAAACCTAGATAACCCTAAATACCCCAAAAAATCTAAAAATAAAAATAATCATAAAAACAAAAGAAATACCCTGAAAAACCTAACAATTCTAAAAATATCATGAAAACCCTAATAACCTAAATATCTTAAAAACCAAAAAACAACACTAAAAACCCCTAAAAACCATAAAAACCAAAACAAATGCCATAAACCCCCTAAAAATACACAATAAGACAATATAAAAACCCGAAACCCCTAAAAGTCATAACAATCCCTAAAAATCCTAAAGATGCCTAAAACCCTAAAAACCCCCCAATGACCAAAAAACTCAAAAAATCCTTCAAACACCCCAAAACATTGATCTCCTAGAAACCCAAAAAACCCCAAACCCCTATAATATGTAAAATAATAAAAAACATAGGACCCTAAAAACCCAAAATGAATCTAAAAGAACCTAAATACCTGAAAATAAAATAAAGATCCTAAAACCCCAAATCATCCCTAATACACTAATAAAATCCAAAAAACCATAAAAATCCTAAAAACCACAAATCCAATAAAAACCATGAAAACATTAATAATACCTAAAACCCATAAAACCCATTAAAAATCCTAAAAAACTAAAAAACCCATAAAACCCCAAAATCTGTAAAAACCTCCATAAAACCCTAATAAACCTACAAAACTCTAAAACCCATAAAAAAACAAACACCCCCACAAAAAACCTAAAACCCAAAAAAACCAAAAGAACCATAAAATCCAAAAACACATAAAATACCAAAAAATCTATAAAAACAAAAAAAACATTACAAAACCATAAAGCACCCCTAAAAATCTTAAACTATATTTTTTACGCCCTAAACATTATAACCTAATACCTATACCCTATACCCCAAACCTAGAACCCTACACTTGAAACCCTATACCCTAAACCCTAAAACCAACTCCTTAAACCCTATACTGTACACCATAAACATTAAACACTATATGCTTAATCTTAAACTAGAGAGCTTAAAACCAAAACCCTATATCCTAATCACTAAACATATACACTACACCCTAAATGACTATAAAAAATCTAAAAACACAAATGAACCAAAAAACCCTAAAAGTGACTAAAAACACTAAACCCCCAAAATAAAATTAATAGACCCTAAACCCCATAAAACACATAAAACCCTAAATCCTTAAAATACTAAACCCCCTAAAGACCCAAAAAATTCATGAATGTACCTAAAATTGGGAAAAAAGATTCAAGACCCTAATAACCGCTAAAACCCCTAAAAAGAATAGGAAAGCCTTAATAGTAATAAAAAGACTAAAAATTTTGAAAACACTAGAGAACAGTGCACAGAAGACAATATTTTGTGCACACATCAAATCATTCACACAACTTCCTTTGACAAAAACATGTTTCTCCATTTTCCGATTTTCAACCCAATATTTTTTTGTAGACTCTGGAGAATGACACCACCTTCAATACTACTTTCGGATCAAATAGTATGACACCTTTCCATGTAATCTCCCTGATCTTCCATGAAAAGGTTGAAAATAAGAAACCCAAACCATGATCAACCGAAAGTAGATTGACAAAAAACAAAACCAAAACTCCTTTTCTACCAATGAACAACCTTGGTTCCAACACCTTTCCCTATAATCCCTAAAAAATATAGAATCTCTATAACCCCTATAACCCTAAAATAGACCTAAAAAACCTAAATCCACCATAAAACTTTAAAAATCCCTCAATAAAAGAACCCATAAACATTCAAAAATACCAAAAACCCTTAAAAATTTTAAAAAACCATAAACCCCCAAAAATAAATACAAACACTAAAAAGACCTAAAAACTCAAAAGGGACCCTAAGACCCTGAAAACCCCTAAAAGACCCTAAAAACCCCTAAAAACCATAAACACTAAAAAAACACAAAAAACCCAAAAACACCCCAAAAACCCAAAAACCCCAAAATGACCACAAGTAACCATTAAACCCCCTAAAATCACTGAAACCCATAAAAATACTAAAAAACCATAAAGAACCAAATAACAAAAAACCTGAAAGTCACTAAAAACCTTAAAACCCCCAAAACCCTCAAATACCCTTAAACCCCTTAAAATCTATAAAATAACACTCAAACAACTAAAGGAACATAAAAAAAATAACAGACCCTAAAACCCTAAAAACCATTAAAATACCTTAAAACCAAAAAAACCATTAAAAACTCTAAAAACCCTAAAAATCCTAAAAACCCTATAAACAAAAAAAAACTAAAATCCCAAAAAACCAACAACCACTGAAATCCCAAAAAACCATAAAAAACCATACAACCCCCAAAAACACCAAAAAAACCTAACATGAAAAACCCCTTTAAAAACCCTAAAAATAATAAAAACCCCAAACCCCTAAAAATCCAAAAAACTATAAAAACCTCTAAAAACACTTAAAATAGCTAAAAACCCTAAAAATACCTAAAATACCCTTAAAACAAAAAAATCCCTAAAACCTGAAAAAACTCAAGAAACTTCAAAACCCATAAAAACCAAAAATTAACCCTAAAACCCCTAAAACCCTAAAAATATAAAAATATATAACAACCCAATGACAAATCACAAAACACATAAAACTGAAAAACCATAAAACCCATTGATAACCTAAAAAATAAAAAAAAACACTTAAAACCCATTAGTACCTATAAAACCCACTAAACCCATAAAAATATTTCCCTACACCCTAAGCACTAATACATACACCCTAAACGCTATACCCTACACACTAAACACTAAACCCTTCACCTAAAACCCTATTCCCACACCCTAAATCAAAAACCAACACCATAAAACCATTAACCTAAACCCAAAACCCAAATCCCAAACCGTAGCACCCTAAACCCTATACCCAACACCCTAAACATTAAACACCGCATCATGAACCCTATACCCTATTCCTTAAACACAAACCCACACCCGAAAACCAAAAATACCCCAAAACCCTAAAAAACTATAAAATAAAATAAAATACCCATAACACCATAACAATAATTAAAAAATTATATTCCATAAAATACCCTAAAACCCAAATACCCCTAAAATAACCTTAACCCCATAAAAATCATAAAGACCCTTGAATGACTAAAAGAACCAAAAAAAACTAAAACAACCTTAAAAGACCCAAATCCCCTAAAAACCCTAAAAACCCAAAAAACAAAACAAAAACCATAAAAACCATAAAAACAATAAAAGGAAAAAAACCCCTAAAATTCCTAAAATACTAAAAACCCTAAAAACCTAAAAACCCTAAAACCCCTTAAAAATGCTAAAAATTCTGAAAACTAATTAAAATTTCTTAAAACCCCCACAAACCATGAAAACCCAAAAATAAATTCTAAAACCCTAAAAACCTAAAAACCTAAAAACCCTAAAAACCCTAGATGACCATAAATACCCAAAAGAAACTACAAATCCAAAAAATCATAAAAACTAATGAAATACTATGAAAAACCTAAAAACAATAAAAATATACCAAAAACCCTAAAACCCCTAAAACACCAAAAACAACACTAAAACCCCCTAAAAACACTAAAAACCAAAATAAGTCCATAAACCCCATAAAAAGACACAATAACACAACATTAAAACCCTAAAACCCCTAAAAGTAATCATAACCCCTCAAAACCCTAAAGATATCTAAAAACCATAAAACCCCTCAATGAAAAAAAACTCAAAAAAAACCCCTTGAAACACCAAAAAAAACATTGAACCCCTAGAAACCCAGAAAACCCCAAACCCCTAAAATCTATAAAATAAAATAAAATGTAATACCCAAAAACACCAAAATGAATCTAAAAGAACCTAAATACCTGAAAAGACGCAAAATATCCTAAAAACCCAAATCATCCCTAAAAACAATAATAAAATCCAAAAAACCATAAAACAATCCTAAAAACCCCAAATATAATAAAAACCATGAAAACATTAAAAATACCTAAAAACCATAAGAACACATTAAAAATCCTAAAAAATTATAAAATCTATAAAACCCCAAAATCCCTAAAACCCCTATAAAACCCAAATAAACATAAAAAACTCTAAAACCTCTAATAACTATTAACCCCCCCCCCCCCCTCCCCAAAAAAAACCTAAAACTAGAAAAAACTAAAAGAACCATAAAATAAAAAAAACACAAAAAATACCAAAAATTCCATAAAACCCAAAAGAAACCCTAAAAACCATACAAAACCTTAAAGCACTCCTAAATACCATAAACTATATACCTTACACCCTAAACCCTAAACCTTATAACCTAATCCCTATACCCTATTCCCCAAACCTAGAACCCTACACTTGAAACCGTATACCCTAAACCCTAAAACCAACTCCTTAAACCCTATACCGTACACCATAAATAGTAAGCACTATATGCTTAATCTTAAACCCTAGAGCTTAAACCCAAAACCCTACACCCTAAACACTAAACATATACACTAAACCCTAAATGACTATAAAAAACCTAAATAAAATAATGAACAAAAAAACCCTAAAAGTTACTAAAAACATTAAATCCCCCTATAACGTTAAAAGACCCTAAACCCCATAAAAACACATAAAACACAAAATCCTTAAGATACTAAACCCCCTAAAAACCCAAAAAAAATCTTTAATGAACCTAAATTTGGTAAAAAAAGCTAAAGTACCCTAAGAACTACTAAAACCCCTAAAAAGAATTGGAAAAACATAATAGTCATAAAAAGACTAATAACTTTAAAAATAAAAAAACTCTAAAGAACCTGAAACCTTACAAACCCTAATCCCTTAAAAACCTAAAAAACACAAAAAACTATCAAAACCCTAAAAACACTAAAACACTACAAAACCTAAAAACCTAAAAACCCAGAAAACCCAAAAGTCCCTAAAAACTGAAGAAAACCCAAAAAAACCAAAAAACCCCTAAATCTACCAAAAAAAAATCCAGAAAAATACCCTATAAAACAACACCCTAAAAGACCATAAAACCCCTATAAAACCATAAAGCATTCTATGAGCCCATAAAACCCCTAAAAAACCCATTAAACTATAATCCCCCAAAAATTCCTAAAAAGCCATAACACATTTTAAAATAATCTGAAGAACCCTAAAACTAACATAAAACCATTTAAACACCTAATAACCCACCCCCCCCCCCCCAAAATCATAAAAATCCAAAAAAAACCAAAAACCATTAAAAACCTATAATCCGAAAAAACCCTAAAACCCCAAATAAACCATAAAACACTAAAAGGTCCTAAAACCGTAAAATAACCTAAAATAATTGTAAAAAACCTTAAAATACAATAAAACCTATAACCTAAAAACCCTAAAACCCCAAAAAATGCATAAACTCACTAAAAAGGTCCAAAAACCCCAAAAGAACCCTAAAATAACCCTAAAAATTTTCTAAAACCCATTAAAACCCCACATAACTACTAAACCATATAAAACCTAAAAACCCTAAAATCATAAACCCCCATAAAACCCCTAAAATTCCCAAAAATTCTTAAAAATAACTAAAAATACAAAAAACCCTAAAACCCCAGAAATCTCTTAAAACCATTTAATACATAAAAAACTAAAACCCCTTTGAAACCCAAAAAACAATATTAAATAACATAAAATTCTTTGAAAACCTAAAAGACATAAAAAGGTCCTAAAACACAAAAAACCTTCATAACCCTAAATGACACTAACAACCCTAGAAATCCTAAATAATTCCTAAAAACACCCTAAAATACCCTAAAACCCCTAAAACCCATAAAAACATAAACAAAATATGAACCCTTAAAATCCTAAAATCCCTGAACCACTAAAAACCACTATGAAGCCTCTAAAAGAATCTATAACTCCAAAACACCCCAAAATACCATAAGAAGAGCCTAAAAATCCAAAAAACCCTAAAAACCCTAAAATCCCTATAACCCTCTTAAAATCATAAAAACCCTAAAATCCCAAAAACTACCAAAAACCCTAAAACCACTAAAAATTTCATAAAAACCCCTAAAATCCTTGAATATTCATAAAGATCCTAAGAATACTGAAAATAAATAAAAATTTCCCTCTTAAACACAAAAAAAATCTAGAACCCCCAAAAACATGAATAACCCCGCATACCCCAAGAATCCCTAAAAACCATAAACCCTAAAAAGGTTTAAAAACCCTAAAACCCCTTTTAACTCTAAAAAACCATTGAAAGCACAAAAATCTTGAACCATTATTAACCCAAAGTATGTTGACAACAAATACAAACCGAACTCCTTTTATAGAAAAGAACAATCTTGGTAGCAACACCTTCACCTAAAAACCCTAAAAACTATAGAACCCTTATAACCCCTAAAAACCTAAAATAGACCTCAAAACCGTAATACAACCCTAAAACCCTAAAAATCCATAAATACCAAAAAACCCCAAAACATTATTAGAATAACAAAAACCCTAAAAAATATTGAAAAACCCTAAATCCTGAAAAATACAACAAACCCTAAAAGGACCTAAAAACTCAAAAAGGACCCTAAGACCCTGAAAAACCCTAAAATACCTTAAAACCATCTAAAACAATAAAACCCCCAAAAACCCAAAAACCATGAAATGACCATAAGTAACCCTGAAAACGCCAAAAATCTCTGAAACCAATAAAAAACCCATAAAAACCATAAAAACAAAAAACCTGAAAGTCACTGAATACTCTTAAACCCCAAAAGACCCTAAAATACCCTTAAAACCCCTAAAAATCTATAAAAACACCAAAACACCTAAAGGAACATAAAAAACCTAACAGACCCTAAAACCCTAAAACCCATTAAAATACCTTAAAACCAACAAAACCATTAAAAAATCTAAAAAACCATAAAAATCCTAAAAACCCTACAAACTAAAAAAATCCTAAAATCCTAATAAACCAAAAAACCCTAAAATCCTAAAAAACTATAAAAACCATAAACCCCTAAAAACACTAAAAAACCCTAAAATGAAAAAACCCCTTTAAAACCCCTAAAAAAATAAAAAATGAAAAACCCCTAAAAACCCAAAAACTATAAAAACCTATAAAAACTCTTAAAACCTAAAACAACAAGAAACACCAAAAATACCCTAAAAACAAAAAAAAATTACCTAAAACCTAAAAAAAATCAAGAAACCATAAAACCCCTAAAATCAAAAATAGAACCTAAAACCCATCAAAACCTAAACAACCTAAACATCTACAAAAACATAAAGAAAAATAAAAAAACACATAAAAACTGAAAAAACCATAAAACCCATTAATAACCTAAAAAATAAAAAAACCCTTAAACCCGTTAATACCTATAGAAACCACAAAACCCATAAACACATTTCCCTATACTATAAACACTAATACCTACCCCCTAAACACAACACCATACATCATAATCCCCAAACCCTACACCTAAAACCCTATAACCAACACCCTACACCCAAAACCCAACATTATAAAACTGATACCCTACACCTTAAACCCATATACCAACACCCTAAAACATAAACCCTAAACCCAAAACCTTAAACACTGCATTTAGAACCCTATTCCATATGCATTAAACACAAAACCCCATCCTAGAACCTGAAATAACCCAAAACCCAAAAATAATTATAAAATAACATAAAATCCACCATAACACCCAAATAATAATTAAAATCTTATATTCCATAAATACCCTAAAAACAAAAAAAACCCTAAAAAAACCTTAACCCCCTAAAAAATATAAAGACCGTTGAATGAATAAAAGAACCAAAAAATATAAAACAGTCCAAAAAAAACTCAAATCCCCTAAAAACCCTAAAAACCATACAGAAAACAAAAAAACATAAAAAACATAAAAACCCTAAAAGGCCTAAAAACCCTAAAAGGCCTAAAACCCTAAAACCCCTAAAAACACTAAAACCCCTTAAAAAGGATAAAAATGCCCAAAACCCATTAAAATTTCTACAAACCTCCTCAAACCACGAAAACCCCACAATAAATTCTAAAACCCTCAAATCCTAAAAACCCTAAAAACCCCAGATGACCTAAAAGTCCCCAAAAATATCTAAAAAACCATAAAATCATAAAAACCAAAGAAATACCTTGAAAAACCTAAAACCTCTAAAAATATTATGAAAACAATAAAAACCTAGAAATCCTAAAAAAACAACTCTAAAAACCCCTAAAAAGCCTAAAAACCAAAAAAAGTCCATAAACCCCCTAAAAATACAAAAATAGAACAATTTAAAAACCCTAAAACCTCTAAAAGTCATAACAAAAACTAAAAACCCTAAAGATGCCTGAAAACCATGAAAACCCTCATTGAAAAAAAACTCAAAAAACCCTTGAAACACTAAAAAACCAAGAACCCCTAGAAACCTTATAAACCCCAAACCCCTAAAATCAGTAAAAGAATAAATAACATAAGACCCTAAAAACCCAAAATGATTCTAAAATAACCTAAATTACTAAAAAGACCCTAAAGATCCTAAAAACCCAAATCATCCCAAAAAACACAAAGAAAATATTAAAAACCTAAAAACACTCTAGAACCCCTAAAAACCCAAAAATCCCAAAAATCTCTAGAAATAATAAAAATAATAAAACACCATAGAAAACCTAAAAGAACCTAAAATACCATAAAACCCAATAAAATGACCTAAAACCATTCTAAACCCTAAAATAATTTAAACCCCTTAAATAACATAAAAGATTATAAAATACTTGAAAAAACCAAGAAGTCCATAAATATCCTAAAAACCCTTTAGAACCACCCTAAATCCCTAAAAAAGAAAAACACTAAAACAATACAAACTCTCAAAACCCAAAAAGATATAAATAACTAATGAAATGCTAAAATATTTTTAAAAACCCAAAAAAACCAAAAAAAAACTCTAAAAAACCAAAAAATCCTAAAAAACTCCCAAAACCCGTTAAAACCCCTAAACACCATAAAAACCTAAAAAACCTAAAAACTCTAAAAACTAAAAAAATCCTAAAAATACTTAAAAACACAAAAAACCCCTAATATAATCAGAAAAACATTACAACCCCTAAAAATCATAAAAACCCTAAAATCCATTGAAACCCTTAAACCATAAATACCTCTCAAAGAATCCTAAAATCCCATAAAAATCCAAAAAACACAAAAACCACTAAACACCCAAAAAAACCCAAAAATAAATATTTTAAAAAATCATAGCAATACCGAAAGAACAAAAATAACCCTAAAAGCCAACAAAACCTGAAAACCCTCAAAACCCTAACACCCTCAAAACAATAAAGATCGTAATAAAAAACCTTAAAAACCCTAAACCCTATACCATACACCCAAAACCTATACCCTACACCCTAAACCCAATGCCCTACACCCCAAAACCGAAACCCTACACCCTAATCCCTAAATCCTAAATCCTAAACCCTATACCCAATATCATAAACCCTAAACCCCACACCCTATACCCTATACATTACACCATAAACCTGAAAAACAAAACTCACCCTAAACTCTATAAACTGCACTATAAACCCATAACCCAACACTTGAAACCCTATACCTGACACTATAAACCCTAAACACGACTCCCAAATCCCTAAACTCTACACCCTATAATCTAAACAGGACACCCTAAACCGTATACCCATTACCCAATACCCTAAACCCCACACCCCAAACCCTATAAACTACACCCTAAAACCTACCACCTAAAATCTATAACCAATACCCTACACCCGATACACTATAACATGCTCCCAAAAACCGAAACCCTACACACAAAAGCTAAACCCTATACCTTTTACCTTATAGGCTAAACCCTAAACCCTATAACCTACACTATATACCCTAAACCATACACCCTAAACACTATACCCTACACCCAAAACCCAATACCATGCACCCTAACAACTATACCCCAAATCCTACACCCTAAACCCTAATCCCTACAACTAAAACACTATTACCTACACCATAAACCCTAAATATTACACCCTAAACACTATACACCACAAATAAAAATTGAATCCCCAAAACCTAAACCCCATACCCTAAACACTAAACCTTAAACTTTACACTCTAAGTCCCATACCCAACACCATAAACTCTAAACCCAACACCCTAACCCCTAAACCCTAAACCATACACCGTATACACTAAACCCTAAATCCTACACCCTAAATCATATACACTACACCCTAAAAGATAAAACCTATACTGTAAGCACTATAGAATTTACACTAAACCCCAAACTGTAAACCCTACACCCTAAAATATAAAACATTCCCCCTAAACCCAAAACCCTACTCCCAAAACCATACACTATAAACCATATACCCTACACCTTAAACACTAAACCATACACCTTAAACCCAATACACAATATCCTAAACCCTAAACTTGAAACCTCACATCTAATCTTTATAACCTACTCCCTCAATCATACACATAAACAATATTCCCTACACCCTAAACCCTAAACCATGCACCCTAAATCTAATACCCTACAACCTTAACCATATAACCTACACCCTAAACCCGGTACCTTACACCATAAACCTTAAACCCATCACAATAAGCTCTATAACCTACATCATAAACCCTAACCCATAAACCCTATACCCTACACTATAAAACCTATACACTCCACTCTAAACCCCATGTCTGACACCGTAAAACCTATACCTACACCCTAAACCCTAAACACAAAATACCATAAACAACCCTAAAAACCCTAAAAACCCACTAAAAAAATCTAAAAACACCATAAACAAATCTAAAATTCCCATAAAATCCATAAAAACATTTAAAAAAATTAAAACCCTTAAAATCTTAAAAACCCCAAAATACCCTTAAACCCAATAAAACCACTAAATACCCATAAATGGTGTAAAAACACTTTATAAACCATGAAAACCCCAAAAAAAACTCTTAAACCCCAAAAATATTACAAAAACCCAAGAAATGATAAAAAACCCTCAAAACACTAGAAACCCCTTTAACCCAAAACCATAAATATTCTAAAGTAACCCAAATACCCCCAAAAGAACCCTAAAACATTAAAAAAAATTAATCAACCCTAAAACCCCTAAAACCAATTAAATAACCATAAAACAACCTAAAAACCATAAACTCAGTAAAATCCATAAACCCAAAAAAATTCTAAAACCCTAAACCCCTAAAAATTTATAAAACCCCCTAAAAACAATAAAATCCTTAAAAATACAAAAAAAATATTAAAAAACTAAAACCTATAACCCCTAAAAAATTATAAAATCCCCTAATACCCATTAAACCCCATAAAAACCATTAAAAGACCCATAAAAGACCTTGAACCCACATAAAACTCAAAGAAGACACTAAACTCAATAAAAACCCTAAAAACCTCAAAACCCATAAATATTTCTAAAAACACTAAAACACCAAACAAAACCCTAAAACCCCTTAAAAACTAAAAACCCTAAAACACCGCTAAAAGACCCTATAAAGCCAAAAAATCCCTTAAAAACCCTAAAACACTTATTAACCCTTACACCCCCTAAAACACTAAAAAATCATAAGCCCCATAAAAACCCTAAAAATCCGAAAACCGTAAAAACCGTAAAAACCATAAAAATGATAAAAAAACCCTCAAAATGCCTAAAAAATCTAAAAACACTAAATTCGATAAATACTTCCTTAAAAAAACAAATAAAGACCCCCAAAACCTCCTAAAATCCCTAAAAACCAAAAAACATCTAAAAATTAAAACCAATAGAAACCATAAAATTCCCAAAAAACCTAAAAATACCCTAAGAACCCTAAAATACCTTAAAAACCCCTAAATCCCTAAAAACCCCAAAAAACCCCTAAAAGTGCCTAAAATCCTAAAAACCATTAAAACTCCTAAAGACACAACAAACCCTTAACAGATCCTGAAAACCCCAAATCCATATAGACCCCAAAATAACTATAAAAAACCTGAATTAAAATAAAACCACTTAAATATTTTAAAAATCGCTAAAACCACACTAAATCCGCAAACCACCCAAATAATCTAAACCCCTAAATACCGTAAAAATAAAAATAACCTCTAAAACCCTAAAACTCTAGAAATCATTAAAACCTTAAAAAATACTAAAAAACTCTTAAAACCTAAAATTATAAAAAAAAAACTTAAAATTAAAAAACCCTAATTTCCTAAAAACCCTATCGATCTAAAAAACCCTTCAAAGGTGTAAAAATCCGTAAAACCTAGAAAAAACTAAAACCCTTAAAAATCAATGATAACTTCAAAAAAAAATCCCTAAAAAACAAAAAATCCTTAAAAAAACCTTAAAGCCACTAAAAAACCCAAAAAAATTCAAAATATCCTACAAGAACATATAAATTCTAAATACCCAAATATACCTTAAAACCGAAAAAAACTAAAACCCAAAAAAATAAAAAATACCCTAAAAACAAAAAAAACCCATAAAAACCCTTAAAGTACCTTAAAACAATAAAAAAATCTAAAAACCTTTAAAATACCTAAAAAACCTAACCACCCAATAACACGCTATAAAAATAAATAAACCCCAAAAACCCAAAAAATAATCCTTGATTCCCTAAAGGACGCTAAAAAAACTAAAAATTATAAAAACCCTAAATACCAAAAAAATCCCTAAATACCATATAAACATAAAAACTCATAGAACAATCTAATAATGCTTAAAAACCCTAAAACTACAAATGACCTAAAAATCAAAAAAAATATTTAAAAGATAGTAGAAACCGAAAAATCCTTAAAATACCCTAAAAACCCTAAAACCGTAAAGGAAAATAAAAACCCTAAAAGTCCTTAAAACCCTAAAAAAATCCTAATGGACCTAAAAAACCATAAACCCCTAAATACCATAAAACCCCTGAAAGACCCTAAAACCCTAAAACCAATTAAATACTCAAAAATTCATAAAAAACATAAAAACCTAAAATATAAAGGAATCTAAAAACCATAAAACCTTAAAAGAATTTAAAACCCATAAAACCCTAAATTCCTTTGAAAACATATGAAATACAAAAAACTAAAAACCCTAAAACCATAAAACACCTAAACACCCTAAAAACCCAAAACCCCCTAAAAAATATAGAAATCGTAAAAGAACTTAACAAATAAAAACCCGAATAACAACTAAAACCCATTAAAAACCATAAAATTACTAAAAACGCTAAATACATGAAAAATAATTAAAATTATAAACCATAAAACCCTAAAAAATATAAAAACACAAAATATTACGAAAACACTAAAAAAAACATAAACCTCATAAAACCCTAAATAAATAAAAATCCCTAAAAATCATAAAAACCCTAATGTCTCTAAAAACTATTACGTACACCCAAAAATCTAAACTATATACCTTAAACAATATAAAAGACATCATAAACCCTAAACCCTTTATCCAAAACCATGTAACTTCACCCTAAACCCAAAACCCTTCACCCTAAACCCTATACCCTCTACCATAAACCATAAAAACTACACCCAAAACCATATACCCTAAACCTTAAAACATAATCCCAATACCCTACACTCAATACCATACACCACAAACTCCAAACCATACACCCTTTACCCTTAACCCTAGTACATTAATCCTAAACCCTAAAAAACCTTAAACCCCTCCAAAAAATACTAAATGAACCTAAAAAACCTAAAAACATTAAGAATCCCAAAAACTGTAAAGTTAACGAAATCCCCCTAAATCCCCTAAAATAATATAAACCCCCATGAAACCCTAAAATACTTTGAATCCCCTAAAACCCCTAAATAACTATTAAATATTACATCCTAGTCGACTCACTCTATAAATAGTAACCAATTCAGTTGATTATAGTTCCTCAAGAACACCTCCACAGAAGCTAGAGGCTACCGAAAAGCAGTAATAGACAAGGGTGTGTATGTGGGGAGACTATTCCATCACATTAGAGTAAGAGAAATATTTAAAATAAAAAATTCATTCATATCAGAAAGAAATTAATGTATGAATGTAATAAATATAAATAATCTTGTAATAAATGAAATAGAGAAAATAAATGAAAAACCATGTCATAGATATAAAACTAATCACCCACAGATCCAATAACACATAAATAAAATAAAGGATATAAATACACAAGGATACTCTTATACACTATGAAAAACCATATACACGATGTACTAAGATCCTATTGAGCTACTATATCCCGATCAAAAGAATCCTCAGGAGCATCACTTATCAATCATGAAACACTGGGCCTTAAACCTATCAATCAAAAATGTGTGATCAGCCTAGATGTAGCCATAAGGTATGAATTCACATAGACTTTCATGTACATTGGGTGAAAATAATATCAGTGGTCCACCTCTATTGGGAACCTATAACCTCCTATATTAAGTGAAAGATTGTAAAATATGTTCAACCTAGAAGATACAAAATTACACACAATAAATAATATAAATCCACAATATATCCTTGGGTTTGTGATCACAATTTTACTAAAAAATATTATATATAAGGTACTGATGTTGATGTAATAGCACTAAATCTATGTGTAATCTAGTTGATCCTTGGTTCTGCGATTCTAACCCACCATACCAGCTTCAGCTACTTCTATAATGTCTCAAAGAAAGCTACGTCACTAAAATAGGATACAAGTCCTAGCCCTCGTATCACCTAAAAATCACCTAAAAATTTTTAGGAAGGACTCTAGGTATTAATAGGATATAATATAAATATGGAATAGATCCGTACTTCATACCTCTCATGCCCTATGTAATCCAATTTGCTGTATGATTCCTAGGTCTTGATCTATGGGAAATCATGACATTGTAACACAGATTATTCCTACGTTGGATGACCATTAGAAAACTAGTAAGACAAACTCACAAGGATACATGATAATAACTTGAAATTATATTCAATAAATGGCTTAATAACTCATTCCTAGAAAATTATAGGAAATACCTTAAAGTTCAACCATCAGATCGGGAGGAGTGTCATAGTAATGTTTTGAGGAGATCAAAAACAATCCAAAGTAATGTCATAATAAACTAATGCTCAATGGTAATGTTCCCACCCAAAAACCCATGGAATCACTTGGATCCTAGAAATATTTGAATCTCTAGTTACATGCTCTGTATGTGGGGTTTATAGGTGTACTCAATAACTACCTCTATTACCCCTATAAATGGATTAATACCAAATAAAAATTGGAATTTTAGTAATGGTAACATTCAAAAACGTAAGGCACACAATCCAGATCCCAGTAACTATCTCCAACCATCCCCACCACGCCATTTCATCATGTGAGGCGAATAGGATGAGTTCTAGGAAGTATGTATGGAAATAATGTATATATAAATAATAAAAAAGTGAAATAATGAATAAAATATTAATGTTGGTGAAATTCACAAACCATATTCTAATTGCACAGCCCCACAGTCTCACATGCTCTAAGGTGACAACTACTATCATCTCTCCCCAAACACGTAACACACATTATCTAGGTTGGTCAATCCACAATGAATCCACTAGGTTCACCTAGTTCAACACATTGGATTGGTATCCCATGTGTGATCCTCAATCCCTACACATAAGAAGAGGTTTTCATCTTTAGATCCCCTTTGTCATCATTTGAGTAGAGGAAACCCTCTTCAGACTCTCAGAAATTGTAATTAACTATGGGTATCCAACATTGAATCATCTATGTCAGATCATAAGTAGAGGAATACTGCTTGGATACCTCTAGGTAAGAGAAACATGAGAATTGGTTTAGGGAGATGGATCATGGACCATCTCAGTTCACGATTTTACTCTATGTCGGCCAAAACACCCAACCTATCCACTTCATAAAGTTACATCATAGTCCTGATAACTAGTTACAATCCTAAAATACACTAGAATAAGATATTGGTGATCCCATTCCATTTCCACCAACCCTTCCAATGACCCTCATTTATGTATTATCCCACGTCTCACTCCAAAGACCACTGAATTAATTTATTGGAGGCATAATCACTAAAATGCCACTTAAGAGTCCTCAAAACAACCTAGTGGTTCCAACATCAAGATCTATGTGGAAAAAAAATAAAAATGGATTCCTATTGTGTCCAATTATTACTATAGGGAAAAAACACCCTATACCCTCAAATAGGAAACAATGGTGTAGTACACGGTCTGTACTATGAGCACACGACATGTACTCCAAAACCTCTACCCTGGCCTTATACTTCTACATGGACTAGGTATACCAAATGTATTTCTATGCACTTCTATGTATTTTGGGAATCATGGGATCAGATTGTTTACAACTACATGACTAGGACACACTTGTGGTCTAGTCATGTAGTATAACACATCCAATTCCACCTTACATGGGGTGTATGGCCATGTACCTGACCACATGACTATATATGACTACAATTTGTATACTCTGCGTTCATGTCATGTAGTAATAACAACTCCATCTTCCAATATACTCAATTATATGCCGGAGTGTGACTACATGTCATGTAATTTCCAAAAAATGATCATCCTTGAATAAGAAGAAAACACGGAATGTATTCATGGAACCAGACACTGTACGATTGAAATTTTCTAAATTGAAACCCATCTGATCAGCACATAACCTTCATTTTACTAGTAATAGATGTAAATCAAATCCTATGAGGTCCTTAACATCCATAAATGGGCCTTAAAACTATAAATTCATAAATATATGTGGATTTAATTAAAATCCTTAAAAATGGCCTACCTTTGGATGGAATCCATTGAAGCTTATCCCATATTCATGATCTGTAGGTTCCGCACAACCATACCACTCATCCTAGTCTCTACAAGGACACGTCCATTATTACATCAATATCTTTCTCTATCCTATCCATCTACTCACTCATTTGTGGCATGGTTAATTTTCAAAGGAGTCTTAAATGATAATCCCAAGAAGGTGGAGAAAGAAAAGTGAAGAAGAAAATGAAAAAATGAAAATGAAAATAAAAAGGCACTCATTTACAGCCCCAATTCCCGACATGAGTTTGTTACATGACTATGAAAAACTCCACATTCAAAACTAATCCCTAAATATGTAATCTAATTAGGATTATTTATTAAAAATATATTTAAAAACCAATTCTTGTACGGATGTAATCTCGTGCTTGGTCCTTTTCAAGTATTAAATATTAACAATTTCCCCAAAATTAGAATAGATCTAAATTATATAACATTAGTATAAAATATTAAAAACCATATTCTTATATCTACATAATAGTCCAAAGACTCATTTGATATCATATTCTAGGGGAAAATGAATATTTTTCCCTTTATGATAATTCAAAATGGGAGAAATGGTAATTTTTCTCATTTTCATAGTCTAAAAATCATAGTTCTTTAAAAGATAACCATAACCCTTATCATCCCCATGAAACCTTGGTTTTCAGACAAAATCCATATTCTTTTCTTGAGAATCTTCACAACTATTCTATATTGATTGTCTTATGACCAATTTCACAACATACACAACTCTCTCCCAACATGAGAGACATTCAACTGTAACTGATCTAGCAATACCTCTAAAGGAGTATCCTTATCATCACCAAAAAACTGAAATCAAAGCCCCTAGGACCATATTCTATCCATCAGTGAATTCAATGACTGGTGTAGCTGAAACCACTTGTTCTGGAGTGCCAACTCACACCATCACCCATTCCTTCTCCCATAGAATGGTTTCCATGGAATCCACTAAATTAAAACTTATAATGATGGTCAACATCCTCATCATCCAATGGTTTACTCCCCATTATATGTCTTACCTTAAACCACTCCTCAAGATAAACCACAATATCTTCTACCATTGTGCAAGTGTCACTCCTCACAGCCCATACTCACTATCCTATCAACACCTAACTATGATTATGGAAAATCGGTCTTCTTATATCACCCGATTGATTATAGAAATCTCTAATACCCTGAAGAGATATTTATCATTTTATCAAAATTAAATTTTCCCCAAGACCACAACATTTTTTTTTGAAACCATCGGTCCTTAGATCAGACATGGACACTCACAAATTTTTAATTTAAACATAACCACATAAAACAAGTATGTACTATTGCAATCTATCCCTGCATAGCATGTGTATAAACCAATAACAACTGGTCACACCACTCGAATCACACATCCATGATCCACACATCATTAAATATAATATATATGTGCTCTATTTCATGTTAGACATAACATGATAGGTGCTTCCTAGGAACCCATCTTCAAAAGTGCTCACCTAGCCCATTCCACAATTTATTCCACGACCACTCATCACACAACATCATATTTGCACCACTATTATGAAACCTCATTCTAAAGTTTGTAAGGTGATACTACCCACACTATAACCATGTTCCTAACCAGAAAAATATTGGTCAACATGACCACATGCATGAACATTCATACCCATGAAATCCAGTATCAATACCTAAGTACAACAACCCAGCCTTTTCTTATATTACTATTACATTGTTTTAAAGATAAAAAATTTAATAGTATTACACATAGAGGATCCAAAGGTTCAGGGTCTTGGGAAAACTAGGTCCGTACATAATAATTATAACATCAAGCATAAAAATTTATTTAATTCCTTCTTCTCAAGATTCTTATTGGCAGTTGACCTCTCCTTAGTACATGTATTCACCTGAGGATATACATCAAAAGGGGAGATCTAAAATCCCATTAAGAGGATATATATAAGAATAATATAAAAATGGGTGTTCATAACCATAACATAGGAAAAGGATCATGATAATGAGAGGAATCATTAATTAGACACTTGAAATGTGGAAATACATAAAAAATTTTAAATCTTGTCTTAGTGGTTAAATACCACACATAGATGTGAGTAATGCTAGAATAATTTCCTCATATCATTTCACTTTAAATCATGATATTCACCACTTTACCCAATGCATTGGATTGCTGTATAATTCTAAGCGCACCTGTCACATTCAAACATTCATATTGCGCTATATAATTCCGGGCGCACCAGTCACACCATAACATGGTCATTACAATGCATGCCACATAGAACATATATAAAAAAATGAACACTAATGACCCATGTAATATAATGGGTTTCATATCATATGAACACATTCATGAACTTAGGGTTCCCAATGAAATCAGTAATAACATACTTTATACAAGAACCATCCACCTTTACTGAGAAATAAAAGGTGTGTTTTTTAAAAAAGAGTTCTTTTGGAAAATTTTTTATTTGACATAAAACATAGTGGAGAACATTTATATCCCATAATAGGTTATATAATGATGAAAAAATGATTTTAAGGAGTAATCATACAAAAATGGAGTGAAATAGGGAGAACCTGAAGAAAGAATGTTGGGTTTGAGAATTTACACATACCTTATATCCGAACACTTCCTTCTCTTTAATGTACTATATAACCACATTAAATCCATAAATTAACAATTACAAAACCTTGTGTACATGAATATGGTTAATTATGGTTTCATTATGTTATTTTATGTCCCTTTGGATGAGTTATTGAGTTTAAAAACATTGTTCTGAAATGTTTGTTTTTGTGTTTTTTCTTGAGCGGTTCACTTGTATTCATAAATTGATGTTCGGGTAGAAGATGGGTAAACATTAAAAACTGATATTACATGTTATTAATGATATTTTTTTAGTTTAAATGATCTTATAATTGATTATATTACATAAAATGTGGATGAATCATTAGATAATAATTAAATGATTATTGTTTGGGTTAATTTGGGCGGTTTTCGACCACAACCATCATGTTTTGTTTAATCATTTAGTAAAATGTACATAAGTTAGTTACAGAACATCAAATAGGACATAATACATATATAATATTCTGTTTCAACCATAAAAATGGTTTCATGACCATATCTGAATGTAGAAATGGAAGAAAAAAAACATGTTGTTCTTGAAGGTGGTAGATTAACACCTTACGAACAACGTTTTCTTTTATAAAATAAAAGGAATAGGAAATGGGTGTTGGATGGTATAATAACCCATTAGTATCATATAATTAAATTATATGTATGTTAATAGAGTTACCATACCATGTGGATGAAGATCGGTGGGGAGAGAATAAGAAAAGAACTTGAAATTGAAAGGAAAATAAAGGAAAGAGGAAGGGAAATTACCTCTTGAATCCTCCTCTTGAGATCCTCCTTAAGGGACCTTGTCTTGGTCTTTTGATGAGACCAGAAGCTCTTGGACGTGGGGGATGGGCTAGGAAAGATTCTTGGGAAGAGTTTAGAAAAGGAATTTAAGATTTAGAGGTGTGAGTAAATGAGGGTGTAAAGGGTGGTATTTATAGTGGTGGGGAGAGAGGTTATCTTAATATTTAATTCATTAGTTTATTAATTTCCCATAAGATAAGAAATAGTGATGATTCCTTGACCAAGAATAGTAAATAGGGAATTTGAGTTCGAGATTTGGGTTCTAACATCCCATGTGATGTCAGGAATAATGGGTTTAAAATATAATGTATTGATAATGTAAATTAATGTATTTTACTATCCACCCAAAAATCAAGTATTTTAGAAAAAGATCAGAAATTTCCCATAACCATTTATCAACATGTATAATAAAAAAATGAATTAAATATTTTAAAAATAATTTTCTAAATATAATTATTTTAATATTTAATAAAAATCATAATTTATTATCAAAAATCAGTTTTAAAACAATCATTTACTAATTCTAAATTATAAGTATATCATAATTTCAACTTGAATATAATTTATATATTATCATTAATAATGTTACTATTCATTAGGGTATATCACTATTCATAAGGGTATGTTACTATTCAAAAGGGTAGGTTACTATTCACCAAATGTAACATTTTCCTTATTGGACTCCAAATAACTTACTGATTGTAACCGTGTATGTTTGATTTTAGAAATTCCAAAAATGTAAGTGACATACTTATGCTTAAAGGTCACTTAACACATAGTAGTTCATTAGGTTTTGTTTTCATGTGATTTTATGACGTAATTATAATAATGGAATTTTCATTGAAAAACATTTGGTCATTACATTCTTCCCCCCTTATGAAATTTCACCCTCAAAATTTCACTTTACAAAAACAGGTGAGGGTACTTCTCCTTCATCACCTCCTCTGGTTTCCATGTAGCTTTTTCAATCTTATGGTTCCTCCAGAGCACTTTTACATGGTGGGTCATCTTGCTACATAGAACTTTATCTCTTCTGTCTAGAATCTCTATTGACTACTCCTCATATGGGAGATCATCTTCCAATTGTACCACCTCTGAGTTAAGTAAATGTGAGGGATCAGGTATGTTCTTCTTCAAGATTTATACATGAAACACATCATGATCTTGATCCATATTTGGTGGAAGTTTAAGCTGATAGGCCACAACTCCTATGCATTCAAGGATCTCAAAGGGTCCAATGTATCTTGGGATTATCTTCTCCTACTTTACAAACCGCATGACTCTATTACATGGTGATATTTGAATGAAGACTTTATTTCCAATGTCAAATTCTATGTCCCTTAGACGGTTGTCTATATAGATCTTTTTCTGACTCTGAGTAGATTTGATGTGTTTTTGGATGACATGAACCTTTTCTGTAATCTCTGGCACAAGATCAGGTTTAAGTAGCTTTCTTTCTCTATCTTCATCCCAATTGGCTAGATCTCAAAATCGCTTTCCATAAAGATCCTCATATGGAGCCATCTGAATACTCGAGTGGAATCTATTATTGTATGAGAACTCAAACAATGGTTGATGTTGATACCCACAACCTTGTAATTACAGAGAGCATCCTCTTAGAATATCTTCAAGAGTTTTAATAGTCCATTTAGATTGGCCTTCAGTTTGGGGGTGATAGACCATGCTGAAATTTGATTCAGTACTGAAATCATGTTTAAGACTCCTCCAGAATTTAAATGTGAACCTTGGATCATGGTCAGATACAATCAAGAGTAGAACACCATGTTGTCTCACAACTTCCTTCACATATATATTTTCAATTTTTTCAAGAAATAGGTCCTCCTAAATAGTTATAAAATGGGTAGTCTTGGTGATTCAGTCAACCATGACCCATATTCCATTATTTTCCTTCGACGTCTTCGAGAGACTTGTGAAAAAGTCCATAGTGACATTCTTCCATTTCCACTTGGGTATACGTAATGGAAACATCATCCCTTTGGACTTCTATCGCACTTCTTTAACATGCTGACATAGCATGCACCTTGATATATATTCTGTAATCTCCTTATTCATGTTATCCCACCAGAAGTGTTCTCAGAGATCACGGTACGTCTTGGTACTCCCAGGATGGAAAGAGAATGTTGATCTATGTGTATTTTCCAATAGATCCTTCTTTATCCCAGGTGATGAAGGAACACAATGTCGTGTTCCAAACCGAATCACACCATCATCGTTGATATGGAAATATTTCAGCTTCCCTTCCTTTACTGCATTCACCCTTGTTTGTATCTCCTCATCATCCCTTTGTGCTTCTTTAATCTTCTCTTAGATGTATGGTTGCACAATAATTTGGGAAAGGTTGGATGTATCCCCTGCCCTTAGGATTTCTAAACCCATTATTTGTATATCCAAGAAGATATTTTCTTTATCAATCTATAACATGGATAGATTAGTGGGTTCTTTTCTTCTTAGAGAATCAGTTACCTTGATCACCTTTAGAGTATGATAGTGAATAGGTAAATCACAACCCTTCATTAGCTCTAACCAACTCATTTGATGCATGTTGAGCTCATTTTGTGTGAATATATACTTTAGGCTCTTATGTTAGGTTTATATGTCACACTTTTCTCCATAAAGGTAGTCCCTCCAGAATTTCAAGGCAAAAATCGTGGCTACCAACTCTAGATCATGCATCGGGTAGTTCTTCTCATGGATCTTCTATTACTATGAGTCGTAGGCTATCACATTATCATTTTAAATGAGTAAGAAACTGAATCCTTTCTTTGAAGAATCATTTTATATCACAAAAATTTCTCCACTTTTCAGTTGTGTGAGTACTGGTGCTGTGATCAGCCTTCTCTTTAGCTCCTTGAAGCTTCCCTCACATTTTTTCATCCAGACATACTTCACCCCTTTCCTTGTTAACTTAATTAGAAAGCTTGATAATCGTGAGAAATTCCTCACAATTTTTCAGTAGTACCCAGCTAATCCAAGAAAACATCAGATTTCTGTGACACTATAGGGCCTAGGCCATTCCTCAATCACCTTTGTTTTTGAAGGGTCCCTATAAATTCTCTCACTAGTGATCAAATGTCCCGAGAAAGTGACTTGATTTATCCAAAAGTCACACTTGCATAACTTGACGTACAAATTATCATTTCTCAATGTCGCCAACACAAGTCTTATATGTTATTGATGTTACTCCTTGATCTTGGAGAAAATGAGAATATCATCGATAAACACTAAATTAATTTTTATAGGTATTGTCTAAAGACTCTATTCATCAAATCCATAAAGATTTCAGGGGAATTAGTATGTCTAAAGTGAATCACCAGAAAGTCATAGAGGCGTACCTTATACAGAAGGTGGTATTCTAAATATATTCCATCTTTACCTTTAACTGATTATATCCAAAACGAAGATCCACCTTTGAGAAGTATTGATCTCCTCTTAACTGATCAAACAAGTCTTCAATCATTGGAAGAGGATAATTTTTCTTTATGGTGATCTTGTTGAGATCCCGATAATCGATACATAGTAGCATTGTTCCATCCTTATTCTTCACAAAGAGCACTAGCGCACCCCAAGGCGATGAACTAGGGCATATGAACCCTTTTTCCAGATGCTCTTCCAGCTACTTCTTTAAATCCTCTAGTTCGATAGGAGTCATACTATAGGGACACTTTGAGATGGGAGTGTATCTAGGTGTGAGTTCTTTTGAGAACTCTACCTCACGATCCAGGGGAATTTTGGGTAAATCATCAAGAAATACATCACTGTATTCCCTCATGATGGGAATTTCTTCAAGGTTGGTATTACCCTTTGACTCAATCATTTGGGCCAGATAAGATTTCCCAGAGGGAATCCACACCCACACCATTGAAGGATTTTTCAAAGGAGATTCATGGTCTTCATTGCATTTGTAGAGGAGCATGAGATGGTTTGGAATATGAAAAGATATTTCCTTTTCTCGATAGTTGATATGTTCTATATATAACAAGAGACAATCCATTACCATTATAGCATCGAATTCCACCATGGGATGTATTACGAGATTCGATGGAAGAATCTTCCCACATATGCCAACAAGAGAATAGTCAAACACTTGGGATGCAATGATTTTACCAATTTGTGTTTTTATAGATATATCTAATTCATGGTTTTGGGGCTTCAATTCTATAGTTCTAGCAAAATTTCATGATATAATTGAATGCGTAGAACTACAATCAAATAAAACTTTTTTCATTCATGAGTGAATAGGATGTGTACCTTGTATGACTTCATTATCTTGCTCCACTTTCATGGTAGTGATGGCATAAGCCTTCCCTTGTTCCTTTGGCTTTTGTGGCTGTTAACGCCAATTACCCTCGAGAACTCAAGGTTTAGTGCACAAGCTTGCATAGTTCCCTTGCTCCCTACAGTTGTACCATTGAACCATGGATGGTTCTCTCTTTTATTCAGCTACATTCTCCTTACGTTTTATGTCATTTAGACACTCTTGAGAAAGGTTTCCTTCTTTCCCACACTTGAAGCACTTCCCTATCCCTTTGAGGCAGTTCCCATGGGGCAACTTCCCACATTTAGGGAATGTGGGTCATTGAGTTTTCATCCCACCTTTGTCATTAGATCCCCTAGCTAGAAACTACATCTTTCCTTTCTTATCCCCATAGCCATGTGACCATTCTCCAAACTCTATCTCCACTTTGAGAGCACAACTAAAACTTCTTAATAACTCCCAATGTCTATAATTTCAAGATCCTTTAGATGGTGTGTTTTTATTCCACTAAAGAATCTATCAATTTGGTTTTCATTATTGATAAAAAACAAAAAGCATACCTTGCAAGCCTTGTGAAATTCACTTCATAGGTTGTGAAAGATTCTCATAATTTTTTCTTGAGATCTATGAATTCTCTCCCTATCTTTATGTGAAGAGTTCTTGAGAAATACTTGTTAAGAAACATTATCTTAAAGTCTTCCCATTCCAACTCTTCAATTTCCTCCCTTGGCTAGGTGTTATTAATCAAATCCCACCATTGATCAGCCTCTTCATCTAGACTATAAACGTCTATAGCCACTTTCTTTGTCTCAAAAAAGTGAATCACAGAAAAGATCTTCTCCATGGAGATAACGCACTGCTCCACAACTAGTGGATCAGAAGATCCACTAAATGTCAGTGGTCGTTGCCTCGTGAAACATTTGATAGCTAGTTGATCCATCTTTGGTGAAGGATGATGTTCCCCATTATTATGGTTATTGTTCATAATAAGATATCGTTGGGTATCCATCTCCATGAAGTTTTGAACTCCACCTCCCAAATCATTGGGGATAACATTTGGGCAATCATTGCATTGGACCCTGCATGAGTTTTTGGCCTGGTTTCTCCCGGTTCCCACCATTCTCTAAAATAGAAAAGGTTATAACAAAACATAAGTCAACAAGTCATGACTAACTAATTCATTTGATCAATTTATACTAAAGTAATAACATATGGGATCCCTATGTAAATGTTATTGTGTTCATATTTTTTACTTAATCTCATGCTTGAGGTTTTCTCTCGTGTTCACTAATCATAATTGTAGAGAAGGATAGCTTGACGTAATTATACATTACATTACTTTTTCGGAATACTTAATACATAACAAAAACATACGCCCAAAGACTATAATAGTTTAGTGTCTTTTGAAACTTGGAACACAATCTTCTAATCACGGTGAAAGGTGTTCAACATCTCCCATAAAGATCTTTCCCTTTTATTTTCTTCCCTAAAACCTTTACTTATATCTTGGGGAAATTAAAACATAAAAAAGGGTGATCTCAAATGCTCAGTAAGGGTAAGCATGGAGAAAATAAAACAAACCATATACATTTGAACTTAAAAACATGAACATAATGTTTAAACGTCAAAATATTGAGTGGTGAAATAAATCTTGGCAGTACGTAAGGCATAAATCATAAAGGAACATTAATCATGATAAAATAGCATGGGAATAAAAAATTTAAATGTGGAAACCATTAAGCACAAGATATGATTTCCATAGTATCCAAGGCATTGTTTCCAAGAACATTATAGGGGATAATGTCCATTACTGAACCGGGTTTACTTGTCGTTCCATCCATGTATTACTGAACCATATTTACATGACATTCCATCCATGTCTATATCATGAGATATAAATCTTTACCCAATTAATTGGAGGGAGATATAGGTCCCACACATCTCATATTGAAATCATTCTTACGTGTGCCACAAAACAATCATAAATCATTCATCATAACACAATGAATAAAATGGGTTTCATAAACATCATCCCATCGTGACATAATCCATATAAAACAAATGGATATCATTTCATCAGAATAAATATAAAACCATGTAAATAATAGATACATTAGACTTGAAACATAAACATACTAAGTAATTTTATCTTAGATGGAAAATAGTTTTGATAAAACACTTGAAATGAATTCTTGAGGAAAATATCCCTTCTTCTTCAAAATAGTTTTCTTTTCAAAAAATGCCACACAATTTTAAAAGAAAAGTATTTTATTGAAAATAATCATGAAATCTTGTAGATTAATCTTCATGAAGAAAAGGCATTATGAAATCATAAAAATCCGTTCATTCCATATAAGTTAAAAAACATTCTTCTCATACTTTTACCGAAAAATGTCAAAAAGTACCCCGTATGGTAAACAAAACAAGATTCCTTCCATAACACAAAGTAAAAGTCAAAGAGGGGTAAACATGAATTTAAACATACTTAAAATAATATTAAATAGCATATGAAAAACATTTTTAAGTACAAGGATGAAAAATATAACCCTTGTAAATACTTACGAATAAACAATATCGGATAAGAAAGAGATTGGAATAATTATCCCTTACCTTATGTCCAATTTATTCCGTATGTTTCGGATACTCCTATATAGTGGGTTTAAAAATATTATTAACTTGTAATAGAACCATAATAATATTTATGATATCATATATTATTCACTTACGACTTTATATTACCCGTGCATTTGACAATTCCACGTTAAAGTAGTGGTTTGGGTAAAATCGTATCATTTATCGTATGTGTTTGGACTTGTTGTTATAGATTTTATTATTACTTATATCATGATATAATTACTTAAAGAATGTAAAACATGATATATATATATCATATATATTCAGGATATATATGTATACAATAGATAGATAAATTAAATGAAATTTGTCGTTCATGGAGATGGTAGACAGTACGTATGCATGAACGTTGTTTTCATTTCTTTATTGAATTGAATGGAAGTAAGTAGATGACATATATATATATATATATATATAAATCTAGTAGAATTTTTATTTCAGAAATGTTATCATTATTTATTATATATATACTTTATAATCAATCTGTAATGGTTAACATGGAGAATGAATCTCATCGCGTCATGGAGACGGTAATCCGTATGTACGCACGGGCGACGATATCGTTCCCATAATTTTTGAATGGTATTGGAGTGGATTATATAATATATAAAAATTATTATAATGTTGTAATAATCATATATAGTTATTATTTCAACCATAATACACATCAAAGTAATGTGGTGGTGGAAAAATAGATTTCACCACGGCGTGGAGACGATCTTCCGTACGTACGCACGCGCGGTGATTTTGTTTTTCTTCAGATGGGTAGAAGGTGAAATAGAGTTGTTTCATATTTATAATAACATATCAGTATATTATGTATACTAATGTTATTACTTTATAATGAAACAACTAAAGTATAGTATGTAGAAGAATAAAGAATCTTTGAAAGAATCGGTAGAAGAGATTACCTCTTCTTCGACGCGCCTCTTCTAAACCTCCTCTTAGGGCACTAAGGATGGTCTTTGTTGAAGACCAATACCTCTATTATGTATCTAGGGAAGTGGATTATGGAAATTTTCAGGGGTTGGACGATCTTTAAGGCTCAAAGTGGTGTGAGGAGGAGAGGGAGGAGGTTCCCTTTTATAAGAGAAAAGAGAGGCACTTTTGGAAGCCTCTAAAATATTAATTTACAATAAACTCAAACCCCAAATAAAAACCTCAAAAAATAACTCAAATAAAAATATGAGACGATATATGGTTGTAATATCATCAGAAAATAAAATTTATACATGTTGGGAATTTATTTTAAACCTTATCTACTTTATTTATCTTTATTTAATCTATTTAATTTTATTTATGGAAATAATATTATAAATTTTAAATTATTATAAATAATTACTTATGTGTTTTGAATTGTCAATAATTGGATATGTTATTAAATTTTAGACCATATAAATTTTATTTTATAATTTTTAAATATTTTTGTGATTTTTAAACAATTTAATAATATGTTATTTTTAAAAATATCAATAGTGTCAATTTTAAAACTACTCATTTATTTGAATTTAAATAAAATGAAAATAGATTATATAATCGAAACAAAAATATTTAATAGATTCCTAACTTGCCATATGCTTCTAAAACATTCATGTATCACATTAATTTGTTCATATAACATTTATTTTAATATTTGTAAAACCATTTATTTTATATTTCCCTTAATAAAATAATTACTACAACATTTTTTTGTAATTATTTAATATACTTAATTATTGCATAAAAATTAAAAATAAAATACTATGATGCATATAAATATAATATGTTCAATAATAATACTTTTACTCTAATTTATCATCTTAAAATCACAACATTTACATTTTTATATTTATTAAATCATGAAGGTGACAAATTTGACATAACATAAAATAAAATAATATAAGTGCCATAATCACTTTTATAAGGATCAAAATGGTCACATATTAGACCATTTAATGATTATGGTTTACATGTACACGAAAAATAAGTTTTGGTCAGGTGTTTGGGCCTTTTATGGTCACTATTAGATTAATAAATACTGTATTATTGATTTTTTCACTAAATAAACAATTTCTACATCACTATTGTGTCACCATTAATGATAATTATTTAATCCCTAAAAATTCTAAATAAATCTACATGATGTAGATAATGTTATCATATTTCTGGTTACTATTTATGTTCAAATGTTTATTTAGTTTATCACTAAGAAAAAATTATTACACTTATAAGATATAAGAGAGTGACATGTTGTCACTTTCTTTGGTTTTAATAATAATAACATACTTTTAATGTTAAAAAGTCCATGAAATGAATAAATTCCAACACTTAGGTGATATGTGTCGACTTTTATTCATCCAATAGAATTTTTTCAGGTGTTATGTAAATTTTATAATCTTATTTTTACCCTTAATTACCTGATTTACCTTTAATTGTAGTAAATAAAATTTACCATAGTTACTATTCATAATGTCTAAAAATAAAATGTAGCCTATTAACATAATTTGGACCTACTAATTCAAAATATCGAATCCATTTTTCCAAATTCAAAAAACATAAGTTGCAATATTTAATTTAAAAGTAATCCCATTATTGAGAAAATGGGTTTTAAAAGTTAAAACATTGCAAAAGATTGAAATGTTTTTACCTATAAATTCATCGTAAAATTCATGATAATTACTTTAATTATATTAAATGGTAAAAATATATTCTATTTATAATTTAAAACCATTCAATATTATAATTTAACCATATAAATTATCTTGATGAAAAAAGTTGTTCTTAATTAAAATTTAGTGTATTTTTACTATTCATCAAAATATGAAAGTGAACAGAAAAATATTTATAATTTTTCCAAAGTAAATTTTTATATCCTTATTGAAATTAATAAGTTTATTTTGTCTAATTGAAATTATAAGTGTGTCAAAAACTAGATTTAATGTGGGTGTGCCATCAAAAGGTGGCAAAACTGCATTTTTTGAAAAATACATATTTTACCAGAAAAATTTATTTTTTTCTCATAAAATGTTCTATAAAATGTGTAAGATGAATTATAATTTCATAAAATTAAAAATTTAGTTACTAATATTCATAAAGGCTAGTTCATAATAACAATATATCGTTGTTTAGTGAAACTTAGTATTGCGTACAACAGAAGCTATTAAGGAAGGCCGCTCTTGCGTGCAACAAAAGCCAAGAATAGTGTTGGGTATACTAGAAGCTAATACAGTGTTTCATATAGCGCAAGATAATCTTTTTGTAGCATACAACATAAGACATCTCTATAATTAAAAATAATCTTTCTCATAAAATTTTAGGGTGTTATATTCTACACCCCTTAAAATGAATTTTTCCCTCGAAATTCGTCGGGGTTATTAATGGTTTACTACTTGAATGTTTCATTCATACAAACCTTCATTGTAAAAAGGAATACTAAAACTTAATTTTAAAAACTAAGTTATGAAACGTAATGGTTACCCAAATTAACTCATCACTGCATTTTGACATAAGAGAACATAGGTGAAAATATGGATATGGAAGATAAATCTATCCATCAAGTTCTGATAGAGAGTGGTAGAGAATATGTATATGAAAAAGCCAACAATCACAAAGCCATTACTTTTTGATGATCTAAGGTACCATCTGATTTCTCGGATATGAGAGTACTGGGACAACATTTTCGGTTTTCAAGATCATTTCTTTAACATTGTTGAATTTTTACATAGGGAGAAATACTTACTTGATTTCAGTGTGATATCATCATTGGTGATTCCATGAACAATTTCCACTTTATCTCTTATTTAATGAAATGAATTTTAATTTTCTATTCTTGAATTATTATCAGATCATGCGATAGAATGATAGGCCATTCCATCTGTCTTAAACATAAGGTTAGAAAATGTTATTAAATATACATAATTCCATATATAGTGAGATTAATTGTATATGGTTCAAAAAATGGACTTATACATCATATATCATACCACTTAATAAAATAAAACTAATTTATACTAACTAGGGACTTCTTGTAGGCCAATTATAGGCGATAAAGGCTTATTGTACTTCGGTTGTGGGTTCGATTCTCGTAACCTTGTCTGACGTGATGGGTAGTCACTCGTCCTACGAGTTGTCCTTTTTCTAAAACTAAACTATTATAACATTTTAGAAATAATATAAAAAAAGTTTTATAGCCTTAAACAATATTATCTTATGTCCAACTTAATCCATTCTAATATTCAGGCTTATCCAAAATACTTCTGTCCAATCTCATTATACAATGAAAAAGATTACCAAAGAGGTTATATAATAAGCATGTGAATACCATCATTTATCCCCCATATATCATAATATATATCTTGTTGATCACATTAAAAACATGTGAATACCTTAATAATGTATTCTTGAAACATGAATTTCCATAGAACCTTAGTGAAAACATGAATGTTGTCAAACATTAACTCTTTCCACATACCAAAATCCCAAAAGTTCTAAATACTCAAACCATGATGTCACTTTTTCCTTATATCATTCATGAGCTTGTTAATACTATCATTTTCTCTGTATCCCTTCATTATGCGCATATCATCTTCTATCCAAAAATATCTGAATAACCTTTCATGGTTAATGGTACCATTCAACATATACTTTCAAATAATTTAGGAAAAACAAAAGTGTAACAATCCTTAGATGTGCCTTTATTCCATAGTACCATTACCTATACAACATAACTCTTGATAAAAATAAATCATTCCACTACCTTCCTAAACCATTGACTGAGCATCAACAATGATTTCATCTCACATATCATTTGTAGTATCTTCATGATCATCTACATAAATACTACCCATATAACCATGATGATTCTCTTCATGAGACTTTCCCTTAGGGAATCAGTTTTCATAATGCCTGTACATTCCACATTTAAAACATTTAACCATTGTTGATGTCTTATCAATACCATTATCCTTGTCCATGGTGTTAACTGAAACTTTTCCTTTGCAATTAATGGCTTTGTGTCCTTCTTTTCCACACCCAAAAAATCTTCCAATTCCTTTGAAACATTCTCCCTGATGCCTCTTACCACATGATTTAGATGATGGAAATTGAACTTTCTATCCTCTATGATCAACATGAAACTACGTCTTTCTCTTACTAGCTGAGTCAGGAAACTTACCAAAGTTGAGATTACTGATCATATTATGAGATTTCTAATTAGGCAAAATAACGATGTTCAGACTTCCAAATCCTGTTTCATTAGGTTTCTCATGAAGAATATCATTTCATTGTCCATCATATCCTCCATTTTCATGAATCTTCTTATTTCCAACCATTTTAGAAAACCCAAAAAGAATAGTGTGAGATGCAATAATCATACTAGGAAAAAAACATAATAAAGGGGGAGTACCTTCAATATCTAACATCTTAGGTTTAATTATAAGATCTTTACTGTAATTCTAGGACTATAACCTATAATTATACTTATCCTTAGGGACATACCTAGGCATACCTTAGAAATATCTATAGGGATCTCATTAAAGTTTTCGCATCCTTGTTTCCAAAGGTTAACTAATACTTTGCTCTGATACCAACTGTAGATACCCATATCTTAATGTACATGTACATTACATTACTTTTGAGGAATACTTAATACATAACAAAAACAGACACCCAAGGACCGTAATAGTTTAGTGTCCTTAGAAACTTGGAACACAATCTTCTAATCATGGTGAAAGATCTTAAACATCTCCCATAAATATCTTTGTAACACCCGAGACTTTTATGTTATATAAACCATCAAAGGAATTTTTTTTACACAACACTTGCTTGGCTTGCTTTACACGCAATCGTGACCTTCCTCGATAGCTTGCGTCGTACGCAATACCGAGTTTCACTAAACAACAATATGCTATTAAAACTAGCCGTTATGAATAGTAATAACCACTTTTTGAAATTTTATAAATTTTATTTTTCAAAATGGACTTCATTTTTGGACTCAGAATATCGAAATTAGCCTAGGGTGAAACTTTGGTATTTTTCTGAAAACTTTCAATTTTTGATGAATAGTGAAACCACTAAGTGGTAGGTTAAAAACTGAATTTTGCATAAAACATAATTTTACCGCTTCTGTGAATGGAATTTCGAAAATCCGACAGACACGGTTGATATCAGTAAGTAAAATGTGGTTCAATGAGATAAAAATAATTTTTTGGTGAATAGTAACTTTTTACGATTTTTACCGCGGTTAATAGTAAATAGGGTAACTAAGGGTAAATATGATATTAATATTACCCTAACACATGTCCTAATTCTATTGGACAAGTGTAATTCGACCAAAAACAAACTTAGGAATAAAATATGACCATTTAGGCCCCCTTGGATTAGATTAGGACATTTATTATTAATTTATTTAAAGAAGGGTTAAAATAGTTCAAATCAAAGTTTAATAAGTAAATCATTTTTAATATGGGGTTATACATAAGATAAATTCGATTGTAAATATTCATTAGAAAGATAGAAAGATTTACTACATGATGGTATTTTATTTGTAATTTTTAGACATCAAATAATTTAATTTATTTATGACACAAAGATGATGCAGTAATTATCTTATTAATGAAATATTGACAAAATTGATAATATAAATACAAAAATAAATGTAATTTAAGACTTTTTATGAATTCCACTAATTTTATAGGTTACTATGATATATTAAGGTTGATTAAATCAACTTGGTTCGAACATATAATTCTTTTATGACTTTCACAAAAATCATATATCAAATAGTGTCAAAATTGACACAAAATAGTTTTTAAATCAAATATTATATTATTAATTGTTATTTTATTCCTAAAAATCTATGGTTCGGCCAAATGACTTAGATAAGGATATATATATTAATAATAAACAATTTGGGGTTCGCTTGGCATGTTATAGTAAGTGTATTAACCATATAGTGAAAGAAAACAAAAAGACACGGTAAAAGTTAAATTAATTAACTTAGAGTTAAATCTAATTGATAAGGTTAAAATAATACCCTAAACTTGTCTAAATCCTATTGGTTGATAGGATTTCGACCCATAACCACTTTAGCTTCGAAATAAGACCCTTTGGAACCATTATAAACCGATTTTGACTTTAATATAAAATAATATTTTGAGATATTCCTAAGGTGCCCCTCTCCTCCCTTATAAAAGGGCACCTCCTCCCCCTCCTCCTCACACCAATTTGAGCACTCAAGCTCGGCCAACCCCTGCCATTTTCTCCTCTCCACTTCCCTAGAATAATACTAGAGGTCCTGGTCTTTTCCAAAGACCAATCTTAGTTCCTTAAGTGGAGGATTCAAAGAGGCGTTCCAAATAAGAGGTAATATCCATTACCGATCTTTTCAATTTCTTTCTTCTTCAACTTCTTCTTCTTTAGTTGTTTCATGATAAAGTAATAACATCAGTATTACTTACATACTGATATGTTATTATAAATATGAAACAACCCTAATTCACCTTCTATCCATCCTACGGAAAAATGAAATCACCGCGCGTGCGTACGTACGGAATACAGTCTCCACGCCGTGGTGTAATCTATTTTCCACCATCACCTTACAAGGATGGGTATAATGGTGTAATGAGTAACTATATATGATTATTATTAAGTAATATTGATACTGAAATAATATATATATATACTCCAATACAATTCCACGATCATAGGAACGATATCATCACTCGTGCGTACGTACGGAATATCGTCTCCACGATGTGATGCGACTCGTTCTACATGATCTTCATTTCATAATGATTATATAAATGAATTGAATGAATGAATATGGTATATACTACACTAATACCATTCTGGAAATGAATTATCTATAACCTAAAGATAAGAATAAGAATTTATTCAACAAAACACGCATAAGAACAAAAAGTTATAAAGACCCGAGTAACAAGTAACAATGAAATATTACTAACAAGAAGCTAATAATATGACCATATATGATATCATATCAATATTTATGATTCTGGAATAAGTCAATAACATTATTTAAACCATTATACAGGAGCTTCGGACACGAACAAAGCAAATCGGACCTAAGGTAAGGGAAATATCACAATCTCATTTTTATCCGAGATTGTTTATTCGTAAGTATTTACTGGGGTGTATTTTATCATCCACATCCATGTTCCCTCAATATGTAATATTGTTTCCATCCACTTGAAATAGTTTAAATCCAATTTTACCCTTAGTTGAGTTTTTAGTAAAGAATATGAAAGGAATCTTTTGTCGTTTTTCCGTACGAGGTACTTTTTGACTTTTCCGACAAAAGTACGAAGAATGTTTTTTTTAACTTATATGGCATGAATGGAGTTTTAAAACATTACTTCAAAGAAGCTTCCTTTACAAGTTTTCAAGTTTATTTTTAATCAACTTCTTTTATTTTAAAGTTGTATGACATGTTATGAAAGGAAAAATGTTTTTGAAGAAGAAAGGATATTTTCCTCAAGAATTCAATTAAAGTGTTTTATCAAAATTATTTTCCATCTAAGATAATAAAGGGTTCTGTTTCTATCCATATTTTTACATTGATTTGACTATGTTGTGATGGAATTATGTTTATGAATTCCTTTATCTTATATGAATTGATTTATGATGTCATGATGTTTCAAGAATCCCATTTTTGTTATATGTGTTATGCGATGATGTATGTTTTATGATTATGTGGCACACATAAGAAAGGATTCATTATAAGATGTGTGGGACCTATATCTCCCTCCAATGCATTGGGTAATGATTTTATATCTCATGAGATAGACATGGCTGGAACGGAAGGTTATTTCGGTTCAGTGATACAGGACTGAAACGAGGAGTGAACTCGGTTCAGAAAGGGACTTTGTCCACTAAGATAGTCTTGGCAATGAGTCATGACTAACAAGAAATGATTTTCCATGATTATGTGTGCATGCCACAAAGTTTCAAGTTTTATGTTATGATTATGGGGATCTCATTTTCACTTCTATGATTTATTCCATGTTAAGATATTATGATCTCTTTTGCAGGTTTTGATTTTCATAAAGATATGATATGATTTTTATTTCCTTTATTTGCCCTTGCTGAGCATTTGAGCTCACCCTTTTATGTTTTCTTTTCCCCAGGTCAGGAAGATGGATATTAAGTAGAATATGCTAAAAGGGACCCTAGATATGATGAAATAAATGGGAGACACTGTAGAAGATTTATGAACCAGTTGTTTATGTTTCCCAGTTTCTAAAGACACTATACCTATACGGTCCTTTGTGGTTTTGTCATATGTTGTAATAAGTGTGCTTCAATTTCGAAGTATTAACAATGTATGTAAAGTATGGGTCGTTATAGTTGGTATCAGAGGAAAGGTATAGTCAACCTTTGGAAACTAGGATTTGAAAGCCTTAGTAAGAACCCTAAGGATAAGTCTAAGCATAGAACACAATCTTAGAAATGGCCATGAATAACCTAGGATAAGACCATAAGCATGAATTTTTTTGAATTATGTGGTTAGTGTTGCTCACACAATTCTTCTTGGTTTTAGTCAATGGATGGAACCCGAAGGAACCGTGTTAATGCGGAATGCGATGGGCAATGCAATGATTGTCCCCCTGAGCAACCAAACGATATGGGAGCTGGAATGCAAAATCTTGTAGCCATGCTCACACAACTTTCTCAAGCTATGAATCATGCAGGATTTCCAAAGGAACAAAGGAGGGAGCAACATTCTGTTGAATCCTTCATGAGGCAGCGTCCACCTTCTTTCAGCGGGTCTACTGATCCATTAGTTGCTGAACAATGGATTAGTACTACTGAAAAGATATTTTCAGTTCTTCAATGTTCTGAGCATGATAAAGTCATCCTAGCAGTGTATCGTTTGGAAGGAGATGCGGATCAATGGTGGAATCTTGTTAAGAATACGAGGCAAAGGGATGAAATTGAGTCTATGGAATGGGACGAGTTCAAGAACTTATTTTTCAATAAGTACTTCCCTCGTATTCTCCGAACAAAGATGGAGAAAGAGTTCCTTGAACTGAAGCAAAGGGATGATGAATCTGTTAGTACCTATGAAGCAAATTTTACAAGACTTGCAAGGTACGCTTCTGGTATTATTATCCAACCTGAGAGTAAGATCGATCGATTCTTTAGTGGCTTAAAACCAAGTCTTCGAAGGGCGTTAGCCATAAGGGACTTCAATAGCTACGAGGAAATCGTTCGATGTGCTCTCAAAGTCGAGATGGAGATTGGAGTAACCCATCAGTCACATGGGTTTGATAAGAAGAGGAAGATGGAATTCAAAGAAAAATCTAAAGAGCACACGGAAAAGAAGATGAGCTTTTCCTTATGCTCAAAGTGTGGAAAGAAACATGGAGGGAGTTGTCTTAAAGGGACAAGTAAATGTTTTAAATGTGGAAAGGAAGGTCATCGGGCATTTGAATGCCGTGATAATGGGAAGAAGATGTCTAATGATGAAAACAAAGGAAGGGATACACAGAATGAACCTACTACACTTCAATGTTTCAAGTGCAAGGAGATGGGGCATTATGCCAATCAATGCCCAAATCCAAGGGTTGATGATGATGGTCGACGTCAACAAACTCTTAAGGCTAAAGACAAAGGAAAGTCACATGCAATTTTTATCAGCGATGTGGAGTACGATAACGATGTGGTGAAAGGTACACTTACTATCCACTCTAAAGTAGCAAATGTTTTATTTGATTCTGGATCCACCCACTCTTTTATTTCTGAAGACTTTTCTAAGGGTATCACCGTATTACCTCAACAATTAGATGTTGAGTTAGCTGTGACAACACCTAATGGCACATCAATCGCATCAAAAGTTTATAATTCTTCTCCGATCGAAGTTTGTGGGAAAGTGCTTCCCGCAAATCTTGTGATCCTTCCTTTAGTGGAATTCGATGTGATTCTTGGCATGGATTGGCTTTCTCTACATGGAGCTCATATCGATTGCCAAAGAAGGGAAGTCACATTTCATATTCCAGATCAATCTACGATCGTCTATCAATGCAAGGATGAACATAACCTTCCAGTGGAAATTTCTTCCATCTTATGGGTATTGATTCCACTAAATGAAGGTTATTTATCTCAAATGGTTGGTGAGAAACTCACGATTAAGAATATGCCCATTGTACGGGAGTTTGATGATGTCTTTCCGGAGGAATTGCCGGGTCTTCCACCAAATCGTGAAGTTGAGTTTTCAATAGAACTTGTACCGGGTGCTTTGCCTATTTCAAAGACACCTTATAGAATGGCCCCAATTGAGTTGCAGGAATTGAAGAAGCAACTCCAATAGAATCTTGATAAGGGATTCATACGCCCTAGTGCGTCACCTTGGGGAGAACCTGTTCTATTTGTTAAGAAGAAAGATGGATCAATGAGACTTTGCATTGATTATCGAGAACTTAACAAGATCACTATCAAGAACAAATATCCTCTCCCACACATTGATGACTTATTTGACCAACTACGCGGAGCTCAATACTTTTCCAAGATTGATCTTCGTTCAGGGTATCATCAATTAAGGGTCAAAAGGGAGGATATACCAAAGACGGCTTTCCGTACAAGGTATGGACACTATGAATTTATAGTGATGCCATTTGGTCTTACTAATGCCCCTGCTATCTTCATGGATCTAATGAATAGAGTCTTTAGAGACTATCTTGATCAATTTGTGGTAGTCTTTATAGACGATATTATTGTCTATTCAAAGAGCAAGGAAGAGCATGAAGATCACTTGAGAATTATATTGAAGACCCTGAGAAAAGAGAAGCTTTATGCCAAATTTACCAAGTGTGAATTTTGGCTTCAAAAAGTTGCATTTTTGGGTCATATAATCTCAAAAGAGGGGATATCTGTGGATCCAGCAAAAATAGAGGTTATCGAAAGATGGTCAAGACCAACAACAGTAACTGAGATCCGAAGTTTTCTTGGTTTGGCTGGATATTATCGACGTTTTGTAAAAGATTTTTCACGATTATCTAATCCAATCACCAAGTTGACTCGGAAAGGAGTTAAGTTTGTCTGGACAGAGGAATGTGAAGAGAATTTCAAGGAGTTGAAAAGAAGGTTATCCAGTGCACCTGTGCTCACACTGCCTTGTAGTGGAGAAAGGTTTGTGATCTACAGTGATGCATCCAAGAAGGGATTGGGGTGTGTTCTTATGCAAAATGATATGGTGATAGCTTATGCTTCACGACAGTTGAAAATCCATGAGCAAAATTACCCAACACATGATTTGGAGTTGGCTGCGGTAATATTTGCATTAAAGATTTGGAGGCATTACCTTTATGGTGAAAGGTGTGATATTTATACTGATCATAAAAGTTTAAAGTATATTTTCACACAAAAGGAGTTGAATATGCATCAAAGAAGATGGTTGGAGCTGATTAAGGATTATGACTGCTCAATCCATTACCACCCTAGGAAAGAAAACAAGGTGGCAGATGCATTAAGTCGACAAGACCATGCTAGTTTATCCATGATGAGGATCACAAAAGATCCAATATTTATGGATTTACAAAGGATGGATCTTGGAATTATAATGGAAGGGGAAAAATCTTATCTTTCTCAAATGAATTTTCAACCATCTATACATGTGAAGATTAAAGAGGCACAGAAAGAAGATGTCGAGTTACAAAAGAAGGTGAGAAATGTTCCTGAATTCAACCTTGATTGTGATGGGATAATAAAGTTCAGGAATCGGGTTTGTGTTCCTCCCATCCCCGAATTAAAGAAAGAGCTGCTGGATGAGGCTCATAGTTCTTCATTCTCTATTCATCCTGGAAGCACGAAGATGTATAGGGACCTGAAAGAGTACTTCTGGTGGGATGGCATGAAAAGAGATGTTGCTGAATATGTCTCTCGATGCTTGGTTTGTCAACAAGTTAAAGCTGAGAGACAGAAGTCTAAGGGGATGTTACAACCATTACCCATACCCGAATGGAAATGGGAAAACATCACTATGGACTTTGTCACAGGACTTCCTAAAACATCCAAAGGCAATAATGCTATCTGGGTCATAGTTGATCGTCTTACCAAGTCTGCACACTTCATTACTATTAGAGAGGATTTCTCTCTAGATCAGCTTGCCAGGATATATGTAAAGGAAGTGGTAAGATTTCATGGAGTACCACTTTCTATTATATCTGATCGAGATCCGAGATTTACCTCGAAGTTCTGGCGAAGTCTTCAGCATACTCTGGATACAGAGTTGAGTTTCAGCACTGCTTATCATCCCCAGACAGACGGTCAGTCTGAGAGAACAATTCAAACCCTAGAAGATATGTTGAGAGCTTGCTCTATGGATTTCAAAGGAGGTTGGGATCAACACCTACCTTTGGTGGAATTTTCTTATAATAATAGCTTTCACTCCAGTATTCAGATGGCTCCTTATGAAGCTCTCTATGGAAAGAAATGCAGGACTCCAACTTGCTGGGATGAAGTTGGGGAAAGAAAGCTATTAGGACCTGATCTCGTTGATGAAATGGCAGAAAAGGTTAGATCTATTCAACAACACATAAGAGCAGCTCAGAGTCGACAGAAAAGTTATGCCGACAACCGAAGAAAAGACCTAGAGTTTGAAGTGGGCGATAAAGTGTTCTTACGAATATCTCCCTGGAAGAGGGTTATGAGATTTGGAAAGAAGGGGAAGTTGAGCCCTAGATATATCGGTCCTTTTGAAATACTGGATCATGTTGGGAAGGTAGCTTACCGATTGGCGCTTCCACCGAATCTCTCTCAAGTTCACGATGTGTTCCACGTATCTCTCCTGATAAAGTACATACCAGATCCTTCACATGTACTCAGCTCAGAAGTTGTACCGCTGGAGAAAGATCTTTCTTATGAAGAACAGCCGATAGAGATTCTGGATCGTAGCGAAAAAGTCCTATGAAACAAGACCACTCGCTTGGTGAAAGTTTTATGGAGGAACCACCAACTTGAATAATCTACATGGGAGCTTGAGGATATGATGAGGGAGAATTATCCTCATCTGTTTGTTACAAAGTGACGAATTTCGAGGGCGAAATTCTTTTTAAGGGGGGTAGAATGTAACACCCAAGACTTTTATGTTATATAAACCATCAAAGGAATTTTTTTACACAACACTTGCTTGGCTATCTTTACACGCAATCGTGACCTTCCTCGATAGCTTGCGTCGTACGCAATACCGAGTTTCACTAAACAACAATATGCTATTAAAACTAGCCATTATGAATAGTAATAACCACTTTTTGAAATTTTATAAATTTTATTTTTCAAAATGGACTTCATTTTTGGACTCAGAATATCGAAATTATCCTAGGGTGAAATTTTGGTATTTTTCTGAAAACTTTCAATTTTTGATAGATAGTGAAACCACTAAGTGGTAGGTTAAAAACTGAATTTTGCATAAAACATAATTTTACCGCTTCTGTGAATGGAATTTCGAAAATCCGACAGACACGGTTGATATCAGTAAGTAAAATGTGGTTCAATGAGATAAAAATAATTTTTTGGTGAATAGTAACTTTTTACAATTTTTACCGCGGTTAATAGTAAATAGGGTAACTAAGGGTAAATATGATATTAATATTACCCTAACACATGTCCTAATTCTATTGGACAAGTGTAATTCGACCAAAAACAAACTTAGGAATAAAATATGACCATTTAGGCCCCCTTGGATTAGATTAGGACATTTATTAGTAATTTATTTAAAGAAGGGTTAAAATAGTTCAAATCAAAGTTTAATAAGTAAATCATTTTTAATATGGGGTTATACATAAGATAAATTCGATTGTAAATATTCATTAGAAAGATAAAAAGATTTCCTACATGATGGTATTTTATTTGTAATTTTTAGACATCAAATAATTTAATTTATTTATGACACAAAGATTATGCAGTAATTATCTTATTAATGAAATATTGACAAAATTGATAATATAAATACAAAAATAAATGTAATTTAAGACTTTTTATGAATTCCACTAATTTTCTAGGTTACTATGATATATTAATGTTGATTTAAGCAACTTGGTTCGAACATATAATTCTGTTATGACTTTCACAAAAATCATATATCAAATAGTTTCAAAATTGACACAAAATAGTTTTTAAATAAAATATTATATTATTAATTGTTATTTTATTCCTCAAAATCTAAGGTTCGGCCAAATGACTTAGATAAGGATATATATATTAATAATAAACAATTTGGGGTTCGTTTGGCATGTTATAGTAAGTGTATTAACCATATATTGAAAGAAAGCAAAAAGACACGGTAAAAGTTAAATTAATTTACTTAGAGTTAAATCTAATTGATAAGGTTAAAATAATACCCTAAACCTGTCTAAATCCTATTGGTTGATAGGATTTCGACCCATCACCACTTTAGCTTCGAAATAAGACCCTTTGGAACCATTATAAACCGATTTTGACTTTAATATAAAATAATATTTTGAGATATTCCTAAGGTGCCCCTCTCCTCCCTTATAAAAGGGCACCTCCTCCCCCTCCTCCTCACACCAATTTGAGCACTCAAGCTCGGCCAACCCCTGCCATTTTCTCCTATCCACTTCCCTAGAATAATCCTAGAGGTCCTGGTATTTTCCAAAGACCAATCTTAGTTCCTTAAGTGGAGGATTCAAAGAGGCGTTCCAAAGAAGAGGTAATATCCATTACCGATCTTTTCAATTTCTTTCTTCTTCAACTTCTTCTTCTTTAGTTGTTTCATGATAAAGTAATAACATAAGTATTACTTACATACTGATATGTTATTATAAATATGAAACAACCCTAATTCACCTTCTATCCATCCTACGGAAAAATGAAATCACCGCGCGTGCGTACGTACGGAATACCGTCTCCACGCCGTGGTGTAATCTATTTTCCACCATCACCTTACAAGGATGGGTATAATGGTGTAATGAGTAACTATATATGATTATTATTAAGTAATATTGATACTGAAATAATATATATATATATACTCCAATACAATTCCACGATCATAGGAACGATATCATCACTCGTGCGTACGTACGGAATACCGTCTCCACGATGTGATGCGACTCGTTCTACATGATCTTCATTTCATAATGATTATATAAATGAATTGAATGAATGAATATGGTATATACTACACTAATACCATTCTGGAAATGAATTATCTATAACCTAAAGATAAGAATAAGAATTTATTCAACAAAACACGCATAAGAACAAAAAGTTATAAAGACCCGAGTAACAAGTAACAATGAAATATTACTAACAAGAAGCTAATAATATGACCATATATGATATCATATCAATATGTATGATTCTGGAATAAGTCAATAACATTATTTAAACCATTATACAGGAGCTTCGGACACGAACAAAGCAAATCGGACCTAAGGTAAGGGAAATATCACAATCTCATTTTTATCCAAGATTGTTTATTCGTAAGTATTTACTGGGGTGTATTTTATCATCCACATCCATGTTCCCTCAATATGTAATATTGTTTCCATCCACTTGCAATAGTTTAAATCCAATTTTACCCTTAGGTGAGTTTTTAGTAAAGAATATGAAAGGAATCTTTTGTCGTTTTTCCGTACGAGGTACTTTTTGACTTTTCCGACAAAAGTACGAAGAATGTTTTTTTTAACTTATACGGCATGAATGGAGTTTTAAAACATTACTTCAAAGAATCTTCCTTTACAAGTTTTCAAGTTTATTTTTAATCAACATCTTTTATTTTAAAGTTGTATGACATGTTATGAAAGGAAAAATGTTTTTGAAGAAGAAAGGATATTTTCCTCAAGAATTCAATTCAAGTGTTTTATCAAAATTATTTTCCATATAAGATAATAAAGGGTTCTGTTTCTATCCATATTTTTACATTGATTTGACTATGTTGTGATGGAATTATGTTTATGAATTCCTTTATCTTATATGAATTGATTTATGATGTCATGATGTTTCAAGAATCCCATTTTTGTTATATGTGTTATGCGATGATGTATGTTTTATGATTATGTGGCACACATAAGAAAGGATTCATTATAAGATGGGTGGGACCTATATCTCCCTCCAATGCATTGGGTAATGATTTTATATCTCATGATATAGACATGGTTGGAACGGAAGGTTATTTCGGTTCAGTGATACAGGACTGAAACGAGGAGTGAACTCGGTTCAGAAAGGGACTTTGTCCACTAAGATAGTCTTGGAAATGAGTCATGACTAACAAGAAATGATTTTCCATGATTATGTGTGCATGCCACAAAGTTTCAAGTTTTATGTTATGATTATGGGGATCTCATTTTCACTTCTATGATTTATTCCATGTTAAGATATTATGATCTCTTTTGCAGGTTTTGATTTTCATAAAGATATGATATGATTTTTATTTCCTTTATTTTCCCTTGCTGAGCATTTGAGCTCACCCTTTTATGTTTTCTTTTCCCCAGGTCAGGAAGATGGATATTAAGTAGAATATGCTAAAAGGGACCCTAGATATGATGAAATAAATGGGAGACACTATAGAAGATTTATGAACCAGTTGTTTATGTTTCCCAGTTTCTAAAGACACTATACCTATACGGTCCTTTGTGGTTTTGTCATATGTTGTAATAAGTGTGCTTCAATTTCGAAGTATTAACAATGTATGTAAAGTATGGGTCGTTATAATCTTTACCTTTTTTTTCTTACCTAAACCTTTACTTATATCCCAGGGAAAAGAAACCATAAAAAAGGGTGAGCTCAAATGATCAGTAAGGGTAAGCATGGAGAAAATAAAACAAACAATATACATTTGAACTTAAAAACCCAAACATAATGTTTAAACATCAAAATCCTGAGTGGTGAAATAAATCTTGGCAGAATGTAAGGCATAGATAATAAAGGAAAATTAATCATGATAAAATAGCATGGGAATAAAACATTTAATTGTGGCAATAATTAAGAACATGATATTATTTCCATAGTAGCCAAGGCATTGTTTCCGAGACCATTCATAGTGGACAATATCCATTACTGAACCAGGTTTACTTGCCATTCGAGCCATGTATTACTGAACCAGATTTACATGCTGTTTCAGCCATGTCTATCTCATGAGATATAAATCATTACCCAATGCATTAGAGGGAGATATAGGTACCACACATCTCATATTGAAAACATTATTACATGTTCCACAAAACAATCATAAATCATTCATCATAACCCAAATAATAAAATGGGTTTCATAAACATCATCCCATCGTGACATAATCCATATAAAACAAATGGATATCATTTCATCATAATAAAAATAAAACCGTGTAAATAATATAGACATTATACTTGAAACATAAACATAATAAGTAATGTCATCTTAGATGGAAAATAGTTTTGATAAAACAATTGAAATGAATTCTTTAGGAAAATATCCTTTCTCCTTCAAAATCACTTTCTTTTCACAAAATGCCACACAATTTTAAAAGAAAAGGATTTTATTGAAAATAATCATGAAATATTGTAGATAAATATTCATGAAGAAAAGGCATTATGAGACCATAAAAATCAGTTCATTCCATAAAAGTTAAAAAAACATTCTTCTCGTACTTTTACTGAAAAATGTCAAAAAGTACCTTGTATGGTAAACAAAAGAAAGATTCCTTCCATAACACAAAGTAAAAGTCAAATATGGGTAAACATGACTTTAAAAATACATGAAATAATATTAAACACCTTATGAAAGACATTTTTAAGGAAAATGATGAAAAATATATCCCTAGTAAATACTTACGAATAAATAATCTCGGATAAGAATGAGATTGGAATAATTATCCCTTACATTATGTCCAGTTTCTTCCGTATGTTTCTGAGACTTCTGTATAGTGGGTGTATAAATATTATTAACTAGTAATATAACCATAATAATATTTATGATATCATATATGATTCACTTATGACTTTATATTACCTGTGCATTAGACAATTCCACGTTAAAGTAGTGGTTGGGGAAAATCGTATCATTTATCGTATGTGTTTGGACTTGTTGTTATTGATTTTATTATTACTTATATCATGATATACTTACTTCCAGAATGTAAAAAATGACTTATATATAATATATATTCAGGAAATATATGTATATAACAGATATATAAATGAAATGAAATCCATCATTCGTGGAGACGGTAGACCATACGTACGCATGAACATTATTTTCATTTCCTTATTGAATTGGATGGAAGTAAGTAGATGACATATATATATATATTTATATAAATAAATCCAGTAGAATTATTATGTCATTAATTTCATCATTATTTATTATATATATACTTTATAATCATTCTAGAATGGTTAACATTGAGAATGAATCCCATCGCGTCGTGGAGACGGTAATCCGTACGTATGCACGAGGGACGATATCGTTCCCATAATTGTTGAATGGAATTAGAGTGGATTATATAATATCCCAGAATTATTATCATGTTATAATAATAATATATAGTTATTATTTCCACCATTATACCAATCCATGTAAGGTGGTGGTGGAAAAACAGATTACACCACGACATGGAGGCGGTATTTCGTACGTACACACACGCGGTGATATAATTTTTCGTAGGATGGGTAGATGGTGAAATAATTTTTTTTCATATTTTTAATAACATATAAGTTTATTATTTATACTTATGTTATAACTTTACAATGAAAAAACTAAATAAAATGATGTATAAGAATAAAGAAACCTTGAAAGAATCGGTAGAAGAGATTACATCTTCTTCGACGCGCCTCTTCTAAACCTCCACTTAGGGCACTAAAGTTGGTCTTTGGAGAAGACCAAAACATCGATTATGTATCTAGGTAAGTGAATAATGGAAATTTACATGGGTTGGCCGAGATTTAAGGCTCATGGTGATGTGAGTAGAAGAGGGAGGAGGTGCCCTTTTGTAAGAGAGGAAAGGGTCACTTTTCGAAACCTCTAAAATATTAATTTATAATAAACTCAAACCCCACTAAAAAACCTCAAAAAATGACTCAAATCAGAATATGAGATGATATTGGGTTTTAATATCATCATCTGATAAAATTTAGACATTTTGGTAATTTATTGTAAACCTTATCTACTTGATTTATCCTTATTTAATGTATTTAATTTTATTTGTGGTAATAATATTCTAAATTTTAAATTGTTATAAATAATTAATTATGTGTTGTGAATTTCCAATAATTAGATACATTATGACATTTTAGACCATATAAAATTAAATTTAAATTTTTTAAATATTTTTGTGATTTTTAAACAATTTAATAATATGTTATTTTTATAAAATAACAATAGAGTCAATTTTGACACTATTCATTTATTTGAATTTAAATAAAATCCAAATAGAGGATATAATCAAAGAAAATTATTTAATAGATTAATAACATGTCATGTGCATTGAAAATATTCATGGAGAACATTAATTTGTTCATATAACATTTATTTTAATATTTGTAAAACCATTTATTTTATATTTCCTTTAATAAATAAATTACTGCAACTTTTTGTATAATTATTTAATATACTTAATTATTGCATAAAAATTAAAAAAACTATGATGTAGATAAATATAATATCTTCCATAAGAATACTTTTACTTGAATTTATCATCTTAAAATCATAACTTTTAAATTGTTGTATTTATTAAATCATGAAGGTGACAACTTTGACATCATTTAAAACAAAATAATATAAGTGTCATAATCACTTTTATAAGGCTCCAAATGGTCAAATATTATACCATATTATGATTATGGTTTAAATGTACACGACTAATAAGTTTAGGTCAGGTTTTTGTTCATTTTATATACACTATTAGATTAATAAAAACCATATTATTGATTTTTTTCACTAAATAAACAATTTATGCATCACTATTGTGACACCATTAATGATAATTATTTAATCCCTAAAAATTATAAATAAATAAAAATGATTGAGATAAAGTTATCAGATTTCTATTGACTATATATGTTCTATGTTTTATGATGTTTATCACTAAAATAAAATTATTACACTTATAAGATATAAGAGAGTGACATGTTGTCACTTTATTTGGTTTTAATAATATTAACATCATTTTCATGGTCAAAAGTCCATGAAATGAATATATTCAGACCCTTATGTGATATGGGTCGACTTTTATTCATCCAATAGAATTTTTTCAGGTGTTAGGAAAATTTTATAATCTTATTTTTACCCTTAATTACCCGATTAACCTTTAGCTATAGTAAGTAAAATTTTCCGTAGTTACTATTAATAATGTCTAAAAATAAAAAGTATCCTATTAACATAATTTGGACATAATGATTCCAAATATGAAATCAATTCTTCCAAATTCCAAACACAGAAGTTTAAGTATTTAATTTAAAATTAATCCCACTGTTGAGAAAACGGGTTTTAAAAGTTAAAACATTGCAAAAGATTGATATGTTTTTACCTATGAATTCAATGTAAAATTAATGATAATGATTTGAATTATATTAAATGGTAAAAATATATTATATTTATACTTTAAAACCATTCAATATTATAATTTAACCATATAAATTATCTTGATGAAAAAAATTTGTTTTTAATTAAAATTTAGCGTATTTTTACTATTCATCAAAATATGAAAGTGAACAGAAAAATATAAAATTTTTATCCAAAGTAAATTTTTATATCCTTATTGAAATGAATAAGTTTATTTTGTCTGATTGAAATTATAAACATGTCAAAAAATAGATTTAAAGTGGGCGCGTCATCAAAAGGCGACAAAACTACATTTTTTGAAAAATACATATTTTACCCAAAAAATTTATTTTATTCTCATAAAATGTTCTATAAAATGTGTACGATGAATTATAATGTCATAAAATTCAAAATTTAGTTACTACTATTCATAAAGGCTGGTTCATAATAACAATATATCGTTGTTTAGTGAAACTCAGTATTGCGTACAACACAAGCTATTGAGGAAGGTCGCTCTTGCGTGCAACACAAGCCAAGAATAGTGTTGCGTAAAATACAAGCTAATACAGTGTTGCATATATCTCAAGCTAATATTGGTGTATCATACAACACAATACATCACTAAAATTAAAAATAATCTTTCTCATAAAATTTCGGGGTGTTATACTAATTCCCAAATTAACTAAACAGTGCATCTGATACCAACTATAGTGACCTAGACATTTATTATATTACTATTAAATAATTTAAAAGATAAAAAAAATAATAGTATTACACAATGAGGATCCAAAGTTTTAGTGTCTTGGGAAAACTAAGACCATACATAACAATTACTACATCAAGCATAAAAATTTATTTAATTCTTAGTTCTATAGTTTCTTATTAGAACTTGACCTCTCGTTAGTACATGTAGTCACTTGAGGTTATACATCAAAAGTGGTGAGATAAAAGCCCTGTAAGAGGATATATAAGAACAATATAAAAATGGGTGATCATAAATAAAACATAGGCAAAGGATCAAGAACACGAGAGGAATCATTAATAAGACACTTGAAATGTGGAAATGCAAACAAAATCATCAAGTCTTAGTGGTTAACTACCAAAAATAGTTGTGAACAATGCTTGAATCATGTCCACACATCATTTCACTTTTAATCATGAGATTCATCACTTTACCCAATGATTTGGAGCACTATATAAATCTAGGTTCACCAATCACATTCAAACATTCATATTGCGTTATATAACTCTAGGCGTACCTGTCACACCATAACATTGTCATTATCATGCATGACACATAGAAAATTTATCAAAAATGAACCAAAATAAACCACATAAAGGAATGGTTTTCATATCATATGAAAAAATTCATGAACTCTAGGTTCCCAAAATAAATAGGCAATAACATACTTGATACATGAACCATCCACCTTTACTAAGTAGTAAAAGGTGTGTTTTTGAAAGAAAAGTTCTTTTGGAAAACTTTTAATTTGACATAAAATCTAATGGAGAACAAGTATATCCTGAAATAGGAAATATAATGATGAAAAAATGATTTTTAAGGATTAATCATACAGAAAATGTAGTGAAAGAGGGAGAACTTGAAGAAAGAAGGTTGGGTTCGAGAATTTCCCCTTACCGTATATCTGAACGCTTCCATTGCTTTAATGTCTTGTATAACCACATTATATTAATTAATTAACAATTACAGAACATTTTGTACATTAATATGGTTCATTATGGTTTCATTAAGTTATTTTATGTTCCTTTGGTTGAGTTTTAGAGTTTAAAAACATTTTTCGGGAATGTTTGTTTTTTTTTGTTTTTTCTTAAGCTGTTCACTTGTATTCATAAATTGATGTTTAGGTAGAACATGGGTAAACATTCAGAATTGATTTTACTTTTTATTAATGATATTACAGAATTTTAAATGATATTATAATTTATTATATTATATACCATGTGGATGAATCATTAGATAAGAATTTAATGATGATTGTTTGGGTTAATTTGTGCGGTTTTTCGACCACAATGATCTTGTTTTGTTTAATCATTTAGTAATATGCACATAAGTTAGTTCCATAACATAAAATAGTACATAATACATATATACTATTTTGTATTGACTATAAAAATGGTTTCATTACCAGATATGAAGGTATAAATGGAAAAAAACATGTCGTTCTTGAAGGTGATAGATTAAAACCTTACAAAAAACGTTTTCTTCTATAAAATAAAAGGAAAAGGGAATGGCTGTTGGATGGTATAATATCCCATTAGTATCATAAAATTATACTATATTTATGAATATGGAGTTACCATACCATGTGTGTGAATATATGTTGGGAGAGAATAAAAAAAGAGCTAGAAATTGAAAGGAAATTAATGGAAAGAGGAAGGGAAATTACCTCTTGAATCATCTTCATGACATCCTCCTTAAGGAACCTAGGATTGGCCTATTGATGATAAAAAAAGCTCTTAGAAGTGGGGTAGGGGCTAGGAAAGATGCTTGTGAAGAGTTTATATAATTATTTAAACTTGAGAGGTGTGTATAAATGAGGGTGTGAAGGGTGGTATTTATAGTGGAGGGGAGAGGGGTTATCTTAATATTTAATTCAATAATTTATTAATTTCCCCTAAGACTAGAAATGGTGATGATTCCATGACAAATAATATTAAATAGGTAACGTGAGTTAGATATTTGGATGCTTACATCACTATTTATTTTATGAATAGTGGGTTTAAATTATAATGTATTTATGCGGTAAATTACTGTATTTTACTATTCACAAAAATTCAAGTATTTTAGAAATATCACTGAGATTCACCAAAACATTTTTTGATGTGTAGAATCCAAAAATGAAGTTAATTTTTTAGAATTAATTTTATAAATATTATTATTTTAATATTTAATTAAAATCATAATTTATTATCAAGAACCAGTTTTAAAAAAGTCATTTACTTATTCTAAATTATATGCATATCATAGTTTCAATTTGAATATTATTGATATATTTTTATAGGTAAGTTTACTATTAATTAGGTTATATAACTATTCATAAAGACCTGTTACTATTCATAAGGGTAGGTTTCTATTCACAAAAAGTTATGTTTTTCTTATTGGACTCCAAATAACTTACTGATTGTAACCATGTATGTAAGATTTTTGAAATCCCAAACACGGAAGTGACAAAATTATGTTTAAAGGTCACTTAGCACTTAGTAGATCAGTATTTTGGGTTTTCGTGTGATTTTATGAAATATTTATAATAAGTTAATTTCCATTGAAAACATTGGGTCATTAAACTAAGCACCCAAGGTACTTCATTAGAAACCAACTGATCATCCTGAATATTTCAAAAAACTAGAGTACCTCCCATGAATCAGTATCTACAAATGTATAAAACTAAATCCACTGACTCAAAAAGGAATTCTTAAACCTAGAAAAACCCCTCTCATAGGTTTCCCTAGATCAAAACCAAACACTAAATCACTAGGTTTTGAGTCAAAACTAAGGGTCTCTATGTCTCCCACCTAAACTTATTGATCATGTCTCACGTCAAAGTCGCTAGGAAAAACCACATAGTCCATAGGTCTCTCACAGAAACGTCACATTGAATTTTACCTAATAGAGGTAAAACTTAAGGAAGGTAAATAGAGCATCAACCTACTAATGTAAAAACTTTTCAATATGGATTAATTATACAGGTTTTCAGTTCCAACTTATAGTGGAAAAAACTCTATATATTAAAATTGAAAACCTATTTAAGTGAAACCGCTTGAAGACTCATAAATCATGGTGATTACTATTTTCCTAAAAATTTAAGGCATCACCTACCACGAATCAGGCTATTAGGCCCTTATCCACTTCGATAAATCACATTAGGGATGACTTCCTAGAGGGCCAAAATGTAAAAGAGAATAAAGATAATGAATGAATCCTCCATTATAATCCATATATTGTAATACCGACGTGAGGTTCTATTCACTATAAAGGACTGATTACACATCAACATATTTTTCAAGAATCCAACTAAATAACCATAAATTAAGGTTGTTTAAGTAAAATATAGTAGAAATATATATGGGTAATATCCATATAGGTTGTTACAAATCTTAAGATAACCTCACCTAAAAAGGATTCACTGATAAAGGGTTTACTAAAAAGGAATTTGTTGTAGAATTTTTCCTATGTAGGTAAACATTACAAAAAATACATTGTCTAAAATGATCTATATCACACTGCGATAACAAGGTTTAGTTAATTAGAATTCAATTCCAAGTATTTCCGAAGAAAAACATATAGGTATTTAAGGGAACTTTAAATAATCAATCTTGGGTAAATATTCCACATGAGAGTTCCAAAACGTGGCCACCATGTGCCATATCAATCAAATGGAATCAGTAAACCTCCCATGCATGAATACTAATTCATCATCCTCACTGTTGAATGACTCATCATAGATCCACATGAACATACATCGAAAATATATCATTGGTGGTCTAAATGAGTATAATTCCAAAAAGATCCTATTTGGTAAAACACAATATAGGTTTTTATTGACATATTAAATATTTTTTCATAGTGATCAATTAAATCATACACTATAAAGCCTATAATATGTGAACCCTACATTCCAAATATAATTCATGAAAAAATGACTCTTTCCTCTCTCAATAAAGAGTCTAAATCAATCACTATCCTCTAACCAACAAGATAGTATCCTAAAATACATAAAAAATAAAATCCACATCACATGTGTTTATATGAAAGAAAAAATATTCTCAACTATAACATCAAAAAATAAGCACATCAATCTCATCTCCCTGGTAGACTAGACTACTTACCAAAACAATTTTTCTCGATGCATGAGTTTTATATCCATCATAGGCTTGAAAAAATTCCTAATACTCATTTATACCATGTAAAAAATAGTAAAAAAATAGAAAAAAACTACTATGATAATGCTTTTCCATAACCTAGAAGGATCACTCTATAAATAGTAACCAAACTGGTTGGCAACATATCCCCAAGAGAGCCTCCCCATATTCCAGAGGCTTCCAAATAGTAGAGAGGGAATATGGTGTTTCCGTTGGTAGAGTATTCCCTCATATCAAAGTAAGTGAAACTCCAAAATATAATTTGACATCATCTATAGTTATAAATAACCATAGTGAATAAGTAATAAATATAAATACTTTTATAATAAATGAAATTTACTAAAGGACAGAATATCCATGTCATAGATATGACACATATCACCCACTAAGACAATCAAATATACATATAAATAAATGAAATATATATACATGGATCATCTACTAATCTGAGCCAAACCACATAACTAATTTCTAAGGTCCCTTTCTAAATTCTCATTTTAGATCATAAGAATCCACTAGAGTGGCTCTGCTTAATCATGAAACATTTTTCCCAATCCCTATCCATCATGAATCTATGCTCGACCAAATAGAATAAATAATGTTTCGATGAACACTATGGTTCACATAGATGGGGTCAAAAATAATCTCAGTAGGAAAAACATAGTACTGAAGCTATAACCTGATTTCATAGGTTTATGCTCATGTGATATTCTATAAGATCCCATGTTTTTTCAAGTTGGAAATTTGAAAAAGATTTTCAATTTCTAATTACTAGATAGGTAAAATCATGATCGAAGATTTTGAATGGTAATTTAAGGTCTGTAATTCCTATAATAGTGTTTTTTTAATTTAATTTGTCTTGGTTTATATCTTGGAGGTTTTGGGAACATTTTGGGGGTTTTGGGTCCTAAAAATAATGTTTTGGAAAGAAGTAACACATGGCGTTTCATTGGAGCATGGTTTGTGGTAACTGGGAAGCCAAAACACATGGTGCATTTTTTACAGGTTCACAGTTTGAGAAATCATTTGGTTGAATAGAGGAAACCAAGAATAGGGTCTATAGTTTATTCCATACATGACATACATTTGGTGCAAGGTTTGATTAACCATGCCTTGAAACCCTACGAGGTGGTGTGTGAATCAAATAGTATAGGTGCACCATTGACTCATGATTTAGATAACCGTTAATCCAAACAACTTTCCTTAAAAAAAAATCAGTAAATATACCCTTTTTTCCTTTGATATATAATGATAAATCCTCCTCTTTCCATCCCCTTCCCCCCTCGCTCGAACCTAGTGGCTCCCTCCTCTCCTTCCTATCATCCAACCCCATCAAATGGGTGTTTTGATGGCCTTTCATGGTGTTTTAATGTATGATTTCTCCTTGTGTAAGAATTATATGTCTCCTATTATCATAATTATTTATTATTGGATTTCCCATTTAGGTTTATCAACTTTGATTCCACCAGATCATAGTGGAATTGGATACCAGTGATTGGTTTTTTCTCCACCTTGGAATAGGATGACCTGGGGGGCTGACTGCACATCAAATCATATTGTTTCATTAATATACATATCTGTAGTGAATTTATAAATATTTATTGGATATATTGATTTTTTAATGTCTTTTTAAAATTTTTTTAGGTATTATGATTGATTTGAGGGTAAAAATGAGTCATGGGTTGTTGGTGACTGTTTGGTCACCGTTTCGGTGTAATGAGATCGAAAGGTATGATTTTGGGAATTATCACTATTTTAAAAAAAGTGGTTATTTAAAGTAAATTGTTGGGTTTTATTTAATTAATTATAATATCATTAAAATTAATTCTTTGTGGTTTTTTCTATTTTAAAAGACCCAACATGATTCAGTTTATCTTGGAATGTCCTTGGTAGCCAGTTTTGTCCTTTAGAAAATGAATGCAATGATTATAAAAATAAGGTGGCTAGTCATACCTAACCTAGAGTATTTATGAATGTTAATGTAGTATGCGCGTTCTTGGGTTTTCCCATGAGGGTGATTCCCTCATTTAGATTTACCCTAGTGTACTGTTGAATTTAATTATTAAATATAATTATTAAATACATGAATTCTAGGGGTCACATAAAACACTTGTGCACTAGTTTCATACTTTAAAGTATCACTACAGTTGAGGATCCCATGTGGGATGCCTTCATATATGATATGAACTATAGGAATTTATGTTGGATGCGTCCTTTGAATTAATCCTTATGAGGTCCCCAAGAGTGATGCCTTTACTAATGTGATGGGTTAGATGATCCCTAGTAGGATGCCTCTCTTGTATTTTCACGTGAGGGATCCAGTAGGTGCCCCGATGTTAGACCAACACTGAGATAGTTTATTGGGGGTTTGGGTATAGATATTATTAGTTTTCATCTTATAAACCAAACCAATATTTTAATCCTAAGGTGACGTAGCAGAAGTGGTTGGTTATGTATTCTCTCACCCTAAATCCTTTATTTATTCATTCACCTAGTTACAATTGTTGCATTTATGATTTCCATAAGTACACACTAACTTTTTTCCAATGAGCCTGAGCCACGTGATACTTGATTAGTGATTACTAAAGGCACTTCCTAGGATCCATATTCTAAGCCTTTTTATTTGATTGATTATTTTATTGTAACTCGAATATATGCTTCCTGGTAGCTGGATTATAATTTGAGATGCTCAGAGGTTATAATTTCAGGAAGTCCAATTTTTTATTGGGATTTATTCCCTACTAAGTGTTATATAGGTAGGATTCATATGATGTATTATAACCCACATTGAGTTACTCTCCAATATTAGATTATAGTTTCCTTTAGTGATGTCTATGATGCTCTATAGGGTTGGGTGGATTCACCATTACTGAACATTCTAGACCAGTCTCATCATGGAATTTTGAGCTATTTATATTAAGGGATGTCTACCATGTACATGTATCTAGAAAGAATTCCTTTTAAAGATTTCATAAGGGTCATTCCCTGTAGGGATTATCTAAGTCTCGATGTCATGTCCGCCTTCAAACTGTGACCTGGGGATAAGAAATTTGACAATATTTTCATGGATTGAGTGGTATGAATTATAGATAAAATACCATTTACAATATTTCCATATAACTCCTAGAATCCTTATTTATATTCATTTTAGGAGAGTGTGGGTGAAACCAGGGTTAGAATATGTACCACCATATGAATACATGGCTTACTTAGAGTCATTTACAGCATTTTTCTAAGAATTTATAATTGATTAGGATGACATACCCAATGGTCAACATAATTATACACATAATTAGTGTTACAACATCCATATCAATTACTTATTCACAAGTTTTCCATACTATTAGTATTATAGAACCAAGTATCATCTGTGATTTGATTCATGTTACTTGTTTCCTTACTCATATATATATATATATATACATTATAGAAACATATTATAGTATTGTATTGACTAGGTTGAACAATTTCATTGATCATGCTTTGTATGAGTTTTTCTTTCATCTTATTTCAAGTGGATATTATTATTATTATTATTATTATTATTGATATCCTAATTAATAGCTCACATTTATTAAACTACATATTACTAGATATGTATAGTACTATTTTAGTGGTTCCCTAGTGAGTTATATACTCACTCCCTTTTTGGGCCACCATTACACAGGTGTACTCGAGAATACATTCACTTTTTTCATAAATAGGATGGACTGAGACCCAGGAATGATTGATAGATATTACTAGGATATGAACATGGAGTTTGGGTATGTGGTATGTCTTGGAGTATGTAGGATACCCCCATAATTTTATTTTATTTTCCTATATTTACTTCTGTATATGTGATTGGCCCAGTGGGTGTTCAATGTTGTATGTATGACATTGTCGTTGGGGCCTTTACTAAATTTCATTTATTATTGCATAATGTTTTCTATTTTTTGTTTATTAAATTATTTTTATGATATCTAGTTATTTTTTTATTATTTAGACTAATATGATGGTGCAATATCCTCACAGACACATCCTAGTCCCTCAATTTTATACAGTAGATTCTAGATTACAGGGACGCACGCTAGACGCCTTGTGGAGAACTGTTTCAAAGCACTAGATTAATGGAATTAGATAAAGGATTTTAAAAAAATTATTAGAGGTGTTTCTTTACTATTTTATATATATTTGGAATATATTATACATAAGTATTCAGAATATGTTGGAATATGTGATGGATATAGGACTCATGTGTCAAGAACATTTATTCTAGTAAGAATTCTAGGTTTATTGGGTTATGGGATTGATGTTATTTATATGTGATGTTACAATTGTATATAAATTTCTCTTTTATGGATTCACATGTTTTGGTTAGGCTATGAATTATTAGGGATTTTTGGTTCTTGTCCAGTTGGTTAGAGTCTGTTGACTAATTTTAACTCTTGGTCGGTAAAGACAAGAGGAATATCATGCTTCATATTTGAAATATAGGGTTCACATTTCCTAATATCATGTTATTATTACTAATTATATAGGCCAAATATTTAATGTTTCAATAAAAAAGTAAATTCTATTTTCCTATATATGTTCTTTTTTGAATTTACTCAATTAGTCTAACTTGTATGTATATTTCCTTCTAATGGTAGGCTCTATAGGCTCTGTGGAGGCTGGTGTTTGTGGAACTGGTGATGTACTGTTATTGGAAGTGAGTCTCCTTTGTGGGGAGTTGTCAGGTGCTTGCTGGTTTTTGGGAAGTGATAGTGGTTGGGATTGGCTGCGGTTGTGCTGGTGCTTGATGCTGCTAGTTGTGATTGGCTGTGTTGTCGGTTTTGGTACTATTGGTTGCTGGGGCTGGTTGGTTTGGTTGTGCTTCTGCTGCTCTGTAGATGTGATGACTGGATGTGGTGCTGCTGGATGCTGGTACTGGCTGGATGTGAAGTGATGCTGCTGTTATTTTGTCTATTTTTGAGTCTTTTTATCTCTTTGTTTTTCTTTTTTGGCATGGGTTGTAAGGGGCTTTTGGGTGTGGGTCGATCGACCCCTCCCCTCCCTTGTCTGCAGTGTCTGTGTCTTTTTGTTTTATAAATTTTGGGGGGGCCAGGAATAGCCTGGACCCGAGCCTTCTTTGCCTAATGTATAGGAGCTACAGTTACCCTATTAGGTTTATATGTAATATTATTCCCTTTAGTTGAACCTCTCATAGGGTGCGTTTTATTAGGTTTTGTTATTTAAAGTGTCAGTAACAACCTATATATTGTTTTTTTGCATATCAGGGAATGAAAATATACTTAACCAAACTGTATACTAATAATGTGATATAAATAATTCAGAAAATGTTGCTCTCCAAATTTTGACCCTCATAGGTCATTATCAACAACTGGTAACTTTATTTTAGGTGATTTAGTTTTGTTTATTTTTACGATGTCGATATACGCCTAATGTTTATAATTAACTACCATCTAGAAAGGGTATTATCATATACAGGTGTTCAACAAGTGTCCTTAAATCATTCTCCATACATTTAAAGTGTGACCTATAGGGGGGAGTCATTAAGAGGATGCTCAAAGGGGATCAGGGTCCATGTAGGCTGATGTAAGAATTTTTCTAATCCTCATAGGTTAGTGTTTTCCTTAACTCTATTGAGGGGGTTGATAGGTTCATTAGATTCCTTGAGTTGATATGGGTTTGAAAATGACACATTTGAGATGAAACATTGTTGATAGGTTTGACATTTGGACTATGTGGTTAGACCCAGTGACCCATACATGATAGTTGATCGATGGGGAAAGGTGGAAGACCTATAGGCCCTTAGATGTGACTTAGAACCTTATAGGTCAACATTTGGTTTGATGAAGGAAAAAATGTGTGATGGATCAGTCAGGGTTTATGAATTCATTTTCAAGAAATGAGACTGGTTGTAAACTTTCTCAGAGATGGATGAACGTTATGTTCATGGGTTTTTTTAATATTGTCATAATGATAATTGGTTCCTATTATAGAACCACATGTTACTTGAATTTCAGTACTGGATTCTATTGGTAGGATTGTTTTGGGGGATGGACTAGACGACTAGTGGTTTCATGGTTGATGCATAAATTTTATAAAAAATCAAGTCAAGTGAGAGAAGCTCATTTAAATAATCTTGGAATAAGTAAGGTTCTTGATTTTGAAAAATATTTCCAAATGGGATTTTAGATTATTAGATTAACATACTGTGGCATGGTTATCTTAGCCTTATAATTGACTACTTGTTTGAGCATGAGTCGGGTGATAATGGTACACATTAGTTACACATGGTACTATTTAAATAGTAAATTAGTGAGTTTTCATGTGCAATCCACAGACTATTTCTTTCAAATAAATACTACGGGTATGGTTGGTACAGAGTGGTGATAATGTGAGGAATCTCCCTTCGTGGTTGAGGAGATAATGAAAATGGATCAATTTTACTAGGACGGTTGACCCATGGATGGATCTGGACACACATTATCAAGAGGAATGGTGTTAAGGGTTGGATAAGGAACATTTCTCCTTTTTATATGTGTTCACGGTTCATAGGATAATTAAAATCATGTTGATGAAATAATAGTATACTTATAGATAGAGAAGAACATTCTTAATAAATTGAAATCATAATAAGAAGGCCAATAGATTATTGTATACAAAATTATATACCTATGAGGCTTTTATAGTTGGATGAAAGGATTCCTAGAAGTGTGATCAATGTGTGATTTAAAAGTAATCCATGTAATTTATACTACTCCAACAGTCATTTGAGGTTGGTGATCCATGTTGGGATTTGAATAACAATTAGTGTTGTGGAAACTATTCTCAGGAAGTGGGAACGAGTATGGGGAGATGTTTATGTTAATTAATGGGATGGGAAGGATCTAAACCATCCCCATTGTTTTTTAAAATAGGGATAAAGAATTGGGTGTGGTGATATGGTTCTCTCTTTATTAGAGTATTGACAAGGATTCTGCTAATGTGGGGAGTGGGATGTTAGTCACTAGTGGGAGGCCCTCATTTGACCTGGTTCATGGGATTGTGATACTGGTTGATGTACATTAATTGGGTCACCTAAATTTCATGGTGAATTCCAGGTATGTGTTCATTGTGTGGAACGAAAACATGATGGATATAGTAAGGATTGACCGAGAGATGTCACTAGAAGTTGGGTATGGGCTCCAGGGACTGTGCTTATGGATAATCTCATTGTTCCTTGGGATAAAGGCAGTAGGATTTGGGTTTTGATGCTACATCGAATGTGGGATACATGTATTTTCAAGAATATAGATATGGATGTGGTTCAACTTAAATTCATTAGTATGGTTGAATTAGGTTGGTGGTGAACCACATCAGGTATACCATTTGTTTGAGATGGGTGCAGTGCATGGTACCACCAGAAATTCTCAAGGAAAAGCCAGTGTGACCAATTTCCTCTCGGTCAATTGGTTTTTGACCGTTAGATATAGTTGAGAAATTAGTTAAGTATCCTCGTATGTGATTGGATTATTCATGTTAAAAAGTTTCCTAGAAGCATCATCAGGGTGATAGGGATGTTTTTTTGGAAATGCTGATTGTGTTAGTAATGTGGCTCAAAATTGATAATTGAAAAGAAAGGGATTATGGTGGGGAGTGCCATAATAATTTTTATTATTCAAGTTATTATTTTATTATAATTTTATCTTAGATGGAAATGGTTAAGTTCCATATTGATTTTTTAAGTGTAGTAATGTGCATTGGCTTGAATTTTGATGTGTTAAGTGGCATGTGATAAAAGTGGCCCTTTGAGGTAATTGGGTTCTCAGAAACAAAACATGGCCATTTGAACATAATTCATGACCCTATTAGGTCATGTTTTCCAATTTAATTCAAACTATGTCTTCTAAGGGGTGATACTTTTTTGGTGGAGTGGATGTAAAATCCCAGGATTTTGGAGTCATAAATTTCAAAGGATTTTGAATTTTCCATTTCTATAGGGGTCAAATATTTTTGAAGATTTAGAACATGAATTAAAAGTTTTTCATTCCAATTAATAATTATGTGATATATATAATGAGTCTTGTTTTGTAGTTTAGAGGTTTTGAGAGTATCCTGAGGGTTTGGGGTTTGAAAATGATTTTTTGGAAAGATATATCTCATGGTGTATAGTTGGTACACAGTTAGTGCTAACCATTCATCCTATCCATGTGGGCCATTTTAAAAAGGAAAATAGTTTGGAAAACCTTATAGAAATATTGAGAAAACCAAATAGGTAATTTTCAATTTGATGCAGACTTGATTCCTAGTTAAGACACAGTTTGAGTAACAAATCACTATAACCTTTTGAGGTGAAGTGTTCCTCGGACAGTAGAGGCTCATTGTTGGTGGACGGTTTGGCCAAAAATGAATCAAAACAATTAATCTTGCTTAAAAAGAGGAAATGACCCTTTTACCTTGTGAGACTTAAAGAGTTATCCTCCAATTTCCTTCCCCTTCCTCCCCCATGAGGCATAGACAGCTCCCTCTTCTCCTTCATCTCTTCAACCAAATCTTGGTGGAGTTTTTTTGGTAATTCATGGAGGTTTGAGGTATGATTTATCCTTTATTAAACATCTTAGGTCTAATCCTCTCTTCTATATTGATTATCAATTTATCCAGTTAGGGGTTTCAATTCTGATATCTACCAGAGCACGGTGTAATTGGATTCTGGTGAAAAGGAATTTTTCTCTACCTAGGATGTGGATGACTTGGGAGGCTGTCTGCACTTTTAAAATTTTCATTTTGTTATGGTACATCACTATGGTGAGTTTCATAAAATTTTAAGCTCAATTAAAAAAATTATTGGTTTTTTATGCTATCTCATAGGGATTATTCCAAATTCAAGGTCATAGATGAGTCGTGGATTTTAGGAGAGTGTTTTGTCACCATTCTTGTTTGATGGAATCATATAGTAAAATTTTTAGGCATTATACCTATTTTAAATAATGTGGTTCATTAAAATAAATTTTTGGGCTTTAATTAATTAAATATAATTTTTTATTAAATAATTTTATTATAGGTTTTCTGTGATAAATGGCCCAACATAACTCAGTTGAGCCTAGACAAGACATGGAACCTGCTGCCAAATTTTGGAAAATAAATGTAATTCATAAAAAAAGGTATGTGGCCTTTCATACATTCAATAGAGTATTTAGGAATTATTATATAGTATTTTTAAGATTGGTTTTTTCATTGAGGGTTATGTTCCCGTTGATATTCACCCTAATGAACTGTTAAATTTAATTATTTAATTTGGTCACTAAATGTTCAAATGTCGTGGGATATTAAGAACTCCTATGTGCTAGCATCGTACATCAACATATAACTGAGGCTCAGGTCCTGATATGGGATGCCTCTGAATCTGATATGACCTTGAGGATCCCATATAGGATCCCACATTTTACTTACTATTTGTGATGAACTAAGAGGGGTTACATTACTTACGTACTGGATAAAAGGATAGTGGGATGCCTCTCTATTACTTTCACATTAGGTAACCAATGGATGAACCAATGATGGGCCAACCCCTGAGCTAGTGGGTTGGGGGTTTCGGTATACATAGTAGGAGTTGTAACCTTATAATCTATGCTAATATTGTAAGCCCATGGGGATATGGATGAAGTTGTAGTTCATGCATTTATCCATGCTAACTCTTTTATTTACGCATTCACCTCGTTTCAATTGAAACATTAATGATTTATATTGGTGGTTACTAGATTTTTCGTGATGGTCTAGATGTAATGAGATACTTGATCAGGACTTCCTAGACTTAATTCTAGGGATGTAGATTCCAATACATTTAATTGATAGATTATATTATCAGGATTCCCATACATACTTTCGGTGATCTGGTTTATATGACATACATGGTCATAGGATACCTTTTCAAGAAGTCTCATTTGTCACTTGGATTCATTCCCTACTAAGGGTTACATAGGGAGGTTGTTGAGGATGTATCAGACCCCTCATTGAGATTCTTTGGAGGATTATATTACTCTATCCCCGAGTAACCCCGAGGATGCTCCGTCTATTCAGGTGGATTCAACATTATTAAACCTATGAGACCTTGCTTAGAATGGGTATTTGACGTATTTATATGAAGGGATGATGATCATGTAATTGGATCTGTAGATAATTTCTTCTACTAATCATCTAATTTTCATCCCCATAGGGGTTATTTGAGTTTCAATGTTGTGACTTCATACAGACCAGGACTTAGGGATCATACATCGGAAAAAATTTACAAAACTTGAGAAGTATGACATCCATATAAGGGACCATTTATAGGATTTCAAAATACTTCCCAGAATCCTTAGTTATTGTTATTGGTGATAAATATGGGTGGAACTGAAGTTAGGACATGTATCCCCCCTGTGGTGAAATGTTGTGGTCAGAGACATTTTCTATAATGGACAAAGAAGGTATCGTCGATCAGGATTTTAAACTGAATGATAAACATAATTATACTTGGATTGAGCAGTATGAAAGATAGCTCAATGCCTTATAAACATGATGTCCATTCAATCAGGATTGCAGAATCGAGGATTGACTGTAGTTTGATTCATGTTACTTGTCACCTTACTCTCTCTCACACACACACACACATATATGGGAATTTATATTAATATAAACATATAAATATATATACATGATGATTTCATATTTTAGTTGTGTGTCGACTAGGTTGGGTACTTTCTGTGAGCATGCTTTTAATGAATTTTACTTTTATATGAATTCTAGTAGTTATTATTATTATTATTGATTTTAAAATGAGTAGCTAATATTTACATACAAATAATATTAATGGATATTTATGGTATTTTGTTGGTGGTTCCATACCTATTTAAATACTCCTAACCTAGTTTGGCGGTCATCGAACTAGGGTTCCTGGGAATAATTTTACTTGGTTGCAAGAAAATGTTGTGTTGAGGCTTGGGACTAATCAAGCTGGATGGATTGAATATGAACATGGAGTTAGGGTATGTGGTTTGGATCAGATTTTATAGGAGATGACTATACTTTTATTTCAGTTTCATGTATGTAATCCCCTATATTTGATCATCCTAGTGTTTGATCAATATTGTATGTATGGAATGTTCATTCTAGAATTTACTTCATTTCATTTATTATTATAACATGATTTCTATTTTTTATATAAATATTTTTATGATATTTGGTAATTTTTATATTTTTTCTCTAATGTGAGGGCGTAGTCTCCCCTATACACAACCCTAGGCCCTCACTTCTCGTTTACAGCCTCTGTAGTATGTGGAGGCACACTTGAGGCCTTGTGGGGAAGAAGCTTAGGGAACAGATTAGTTGTATCTAGGATAGAAAGTTACATATGATCAGCCTATCCAAGACATAATTCGATTAGATAAATAAAATAAAACCAAAATCAATAATTGGGTCATGATCCCGATCAACTATACATCCTGTAAATAATTTAATGAGATAGATTCCATACCACTCAGGCGATGTGTAATTGACTAAATCCTTGGGTCCATGATCTCGATCGACCATACTCAATTCCAGTAGCGCCATAATGATGCAAATAAAGCTACGTTACCACAACATGATACAAGTACTATCCTTTTAATCACTCATACTCACCTCCACTATATGAGTGAGGATTCTAGGTATCAACTAGGAATCGTATAAATATGTCGACATATGGGTGTTTATCATACCATTCACTCCATGATTATTCATGTCCAATTTCTAATTTAAAGGTCGCGGTCTTTAGGAAATCACATCATTATAACATAGATTATTCATAAGGTTGATGCCCCTTAGAAAATATATAAGGAATTTTCTCATGGAAAAAAGATAATAAATTGATAATACATTAAATAAATGGCTTATAAACCCATTCCTAGAAACATCTAGGCAATATAGTAAGGTTTATCCCCTAGATCATGGGGAGTATCCAAGGAATCTATTGAAAATATCATCATCAATACTCAATGATTTCACAAGGATAGTCTACTTTATGGAAATTGACAAATCCATAAACCCATGGAAACACATGGATAATAGATAACTAGGTACCCCATGTGACATGATATGTAAGAGGGGTTATGAGGTGTACTAAAAAATGTATTTCTATAACCCCTATATAGAGATAAATCCTATTGAAAAGTGTGACTTATAGTAATGGTTAAATTCAAAAAACTAAGTATCATATTCCAAATCCCAAGAATTACCTCTATTCATCCCCACCATGTCATATCATCATGTTTGGCCCATAAGATGAGTTCCAAGAAGTATGTATGGTAATCATAAATTCATTAATAATAACAAAGTGAAATAATGAATAAAAAGTTATTTTAGACAAACATATAAACACAACACTAACATTATATCCCCTCAGGACCACATGTTTAGTACAAGTTCTATGCATACACCAGCTATCTTCTCTAACCAAGCCCATAACACACTTTCACAAGGGTTGTCAATCACCGGGGCACCCGTTGGGGGTCCCTCAGTTTAGAAAAATGGATAGGTATCCCTTTTTGGATCTTTGAGTTCCACACAAAAGTTGTGATATCCCTCTTAACATCCATTGAGTCGGTATTTTAGTGAAGGAAAATATATTGAGAACCTAAAAATTGTAACAAGAGGCATCCCAAAACGTATGATCCTCTAAGTCTAAACATAAGTGGAGGAATACCTCTTAGAAAACTCTAGAAAAAATCCACATAAGTGTTGGTTTAGGGAGATGGTTCTGAGAAAATATCAATTTAAGTTTTCACCTTTTTTTTCTCGAACACACAACCTATCTACTTCCTCATGTTTCATCACCATCCTGCAACCCATGGATAATCCCCATATACCTAGGATGAGGAAATTAGGGATCCCATTCCATGTCCACCAACCATTCCCACGACCCTCATATGGGTCTCATCCCATGTATCACTCCTCATAACTCTGAATCCATTTACTCAAGGTAGAATCTCTTCATCCTAGCTCTCTTTCCCCAAAACACCACTCAATAGTCCATTAATCACCCAATGGTTGTAACATCTTGATATATCTTGAAATATACTTGAAATAGACTCTTATTTTGTCCAATTATAAATTTGGGTTATAAAATCACCCAAATCCCTCAAATGTGAAATAATGGATACTTAAACTGTGTGTGCTCAAAAACCTCAACCTTGTGCATGTACTTCTACATCGACTAGGTATACCTTAGGTCTGGTCGTGTACTACTACATCGTCAGGTCATAAATTCTGTTCAGTCATGTACTACTATATTACTAAGACACACCTAAGGTATGGTTAGGTAATAATATATTAACAATTTCCCCTTACATGGGGTGTCTTCCCAACTACCTGTACACATGGACATATATGATGAAATGGTGTGTACTTTTATTACACAATGTGTAGTCCTAAAAAATCCATCTACACATGTACTTGGATACATGGACAAGTATGACTACATGGAATGTTCTCCAAGTATTCAATGTCTACATTCCAAAATTCCATATTCCTTAAATAGGAAGAACACATAGCATGCATTCATGGATCCCCATGTTGTTAGATAAATTTTTTTCAAATAGAAAACCCTATGATTGGCTCAAAACCCTTATTATCCCCACAATAGCTATAGGTTGACCCCCCAGTGTCCTTAGAAAGAATAAGTTGGAATTAACACTAAAATAAGATAAATCTATAGGGATTTATGTAAAAAATTAAATAACCCACCTTTGGGATTAATCGACTAATGTTTCACCCGTATCCATGCTTCACAACTGCTCCAGAGAAATATAACTACTCTCAATACCTGCTACATCCCCTCCCTTCTTTCCTTTCCCACTCTACCTCTCTCACCTCCATCCCCTATCTCATTTTACTTAAGGAGAATACCCAAATTGGGTGTAATATAGAGTCTAGGGAATAAGGATAATGAAAAGGGGAGAAGAAAGGGAAGAAAAAGAAAAAGAAAAATGTGGACCAGGCCTAGACCTGAAACCCAACATGAGTTTATGCCCTCACTATGAAAAACCCCCCATTACAAAGTCAGTCATGATGATGTAATGTCAACCTAATTATCTATTAAAAATATACCTACAAACAACAAAATGCAAATAAATTAATTTTATTTAATTAAATATTAAATATCAATTATTATGTGGAAATTAAAACTACTCGGAATTCGACAAAACTTTTTTCCTAGAGAAAAAAACCAAATATATGATCATAAAATATGTGAAAGAATTATATGAGATCATATTATAGGAGAAAATGAACATTTTCTTCTAATATAAATCCAAAATTAAACATTAAAATGTCTACTGAATTTCACAATTCAAAAAGCAACGATCTTTAAAACCTCCCCATCATATCCCTTAACATCATTGAGAATCCATAGTGTTCAATCCTCATCAATGCTATTATCCTGAGCATATTTGCAACTACACTATCTTAACCATACAAAGATCAATCACATAGTATACATAAATCTCTCCGAACATGAGAAACATTAAACATCAATTGATATGGTACTCTCCATTATATGAGTATCCTCATCATCACCTCAAAACCGAAATCCATTCTCAAAGTCCCACATTCTTTCCATCACTTAATACAATGACTAGAGTGTCTAAAACCCCTATTTTCAAGTTCCAACTCATTACATTGAATATTACCACTTCTTGACAATGGTTTCTATGGAAACTAGTTAATTTCAACTTATAACGAGGTTCACCCTCCCCAAATGGAAAATGGTGCACTCCCTAATATATGGATTACCTTAAAATGCTCTCCAAGAGTAACCTTAATAGGTTCCACCACTGTGAATGGTCAAACCTCATGGTCCACAATCATCATCCTGTCAACAAATAACCAGAATTAATCTTGATCATCCATACCATAACACTGAATCTATTCATGATGTTTCCTCTTCCATGGAGTGACATTTATCATTTTATCACTAGTCCAACAAAACCAAGCCCATACAATTTATTTGAAACCATAATTCCTTAACTCACACATGATCGCTCACCAATTTATGATTTAAATGGTACCACACAGAACCATAACATGCCATTAATATCTCTACCAACACAACGAATGCACAAAACCACACAACCATGTCACACCACTCAACTCACGATTCCACAATCCACACACCAATAAGGCCAAGATGACCATTCTCGAAGACACATCAGATTATACATTTCACGAGATTCCTTGGAAATTTTCATCAAAATTGAAATTCATCCCATGATTGCCTATCGCACGAAATAATGTTATTACCATAACTATGAAACCTAGGTCTAAAAAATTTCATGGGCGTCTACCCACACTCTGAAAAAATTGAAAGCACATAACCATTGGTCAACAAGGTTAAGAACCAAACCATTTCTTCCCATCTAGCCTAGTCTCAATACCTGAGCACCCATGGTTCTTCCTTTTAAAACAAAGGAATCATCCTAATTATTTAATAAAACTCGAGTACATCCCAGAAATTGGACTCTACATGAGAATACAACCAAAAACATTGCCTAAAAGGAATATTTAAAATCGAACCAACCCCTCATGTATGGTTCCCTAGAACAAAACCAAATTTTGACTCACTAGGGTATGAGTTATGAATAAAGACCTATAGGTCTCCCACAAGCTCTACTAATCAAGTATCCTATCAAGGACACTTGGTCTGACCACCAATCCCAAAGGTCTCTCACGGATACGTCACATCTGATTTTACCTAATAGAGGTAAAACTAAAGGTATGTAAATATAACAGTAGCCTAATAAGGTCAAAACCTATCTACATGGTTCAATTATACAGGTTTTCAATTCTATCATATAGAGTAAAACAACATTTAAGTTGTAATTGGAAGCCTGATTAAGTGTAACCCTTTTAAAAATAATAACTCAGGGAGGTTTCAAGTTTCTTAAAAATATATTACAGCACCTACCCATCATTGGTGTACCAATAATTGATCCCATATGAGAATCAACATAAGGTAATGTTCCCTGTAGGGTCATGATGTAAAATAGAATAAATTTAATAAAATGATACTCACTGGACCTCAATACATAGTAACACTCTCCCAAGGTTATAATTAGATATAAATTTTTAGGTACCTGTCAATATCACCCTAAAAGATCAAACTAGATAAACATAAATGAATGTCGGTTAAGAAAATATCATAGTTAAATAGAAGGGAAATTTACATGTAAGTTGTTATGAATATTTAATTAACCACACTTAAAAAGTATACAGACAAAAATAGACTATTGAAAATGAATTAGTTATGTATATTTATCTATGAGGTTCAACAGTACACTCACTTAATTATATCAAATGATATGTTTTATACCACACTCACATAGTTTGGTTTAGGGGAATTTCATTCCAAGCTATGAGGGAAACCATTGTATAGGTTTTTATTGTGACAGTAAATAAACTAATCTATGTAATGAATCTACATAAGGGGTCCAAAACATGGGAATTATGTGCCCTATCAATCCATTGGTGTCATTGAACTTCCCATGCATGAGTACTAATTTATGACCCTCAATGCATAACGTCTCATAGTATATGCACATGAACTTCCATAGAAAATATAAACATGGCGGTCCAACTAAGTAGAATTCCTCTAATATCCTATATGTGAAAACATGATTTAGGTAATTTCTGACACTTTAAATAGTTATCCTCAATAATTAGAGAAGTCAGAAAATATAATAACTATAATATATGGCTCTTATGTTCCAAATATAATGCTTGAACAAATGCCTCTTTCCTGTACTGAATAAGAGTGAGAATTATTCACTGGACTCTCCCAAATGGACTAAAATCTAGAAGTCCATAAAAATATAAAATCCACATCACATGTTTGTCATTCAAAGTAAAAAATAATACTCAAATATAACATCACAAAAAAATAACATTAAAGCCATATCCATGGTAACCTGGAATACAAACCAAAATAAGTGTTCTCAACGCACCAGTATGATATCCATCACAGGGACCTACACATTCATAATACTCATATCTACCATATCTAATTTTTTTAAAACAATATGTAAAGAACTTATATAATTCCACTAGGTCATATCCCATCCAAAATCACTCTATAAACGACAACTAGAAGGGTTGGTAACAAGAACTCAAGTGCACCTCCCCATAAGATAGAGTTTGTCTATGAACAGTGAGAGAATAAGGCATGTCTACGAGAATACTATACCCTCATATTAGTTTAAGTGAAATAATAGATATAACTAATAATCATCCATAGTAATAAATAATCATATTATGGAATCAATACATATAAAAAGGATGTAAAAAATGAAATGCAGTAAAAATACATAATAGCCATTTCTTAAACACAACACTGATTTCCCTGTGGGAAAATCACAAATATAGTAGAATAAAGTAAATAAATATACAATAATATCTTCTACTTTGAGAAAAACTACATACCTAATTTCAGAATAACATTTCAGGATACTCTATCCAAATCACAAGAATCCACAAGAGTGCCTCTACTTGATCATGAAACCATGGGCCTCATCCCTTTCCATCACATATATGAGACCAAACTGAATGAATATATAATTTCAACATGAAAAATGATGATTAGGTAATGGGGGTAATAAATAATCTCTCTAGTCTACCCTGAATGGTGAACCTATAAGTTTATGTCATAACTACATGCTCATGAAATATACCCATCCTAACTAAGAAACAACTGTATAAAATAAGATCATATTCAATCTTTGGGTCCTTAATCTTAATATTTTGGACATCCAATAAATAGGGTATTGATATAGATGTCATACCACTCAAGCCATGTGTAATCTATTTGATCCTTGGGTATGTGATTCTGATCGACCATATCGAAATGTATCTGAACAAGCTATGTCATTATAGGGTAATACAAGTCCTATGTAACGCCCCGACCCTAGCTACCTAGAGTCGGTGCATTATTACATAACATTGGCATGATCACAAGAAAGATCAAATCTCGAAAGACCGATTGGTTTAGTAGCCTTGGAAACACTAGATATATTCATAAGTTTTACATTACATCATAAAATCAAAAACTACTACAACAACATAATGTTTCCATAGTCCACACTATAATCCCCTCATAATATCCCTGCAGGTCATTCATAACTTACATCTTCACTTCCTGGGAAAAATAAAACATAGAAAAGGGGTGAGCTCAAATGCCCAGTAAGGATAACAATATAGCGGAAACTTTCATCAATAAGAATAAACATTTAAGACAATGTATAACTAAAACAAAATCCTTTTAAACATGAACTTTCAACATGGTATGGCATAAATAAAATGAAATAATTCCATTTACTTATTCACATGGATATTCTACTAATCGAATAATCACATGCAAAAATCAATAACCACTTTCATAATGTTGGAATGCATAATGCCAGACTATCATAACCACATAGCCGAGGCCTCGTGCCAAGACTACAAATAATATTTTTTCAAGGCCTTGTGCCAAGACACTAGTTTGTCTCATGAGACCTACCGATGCATCGAGGAGCTATAGCGGGCTCCACCCGTCACTTATTAAGTCCAATGCATTCCCATATGAAAAGGTTTAAACATAACATAAACATTCGTATTAAAACTAGCATACGAAATGTCAATAATTTCACCATAAACTATGAATGGTATAAAAATAGCACATCCATAGTCAAACATATCACAAAACCTTCAATACAATATAGAAGTTTTGTATCATAATAAATCAACTTCAAATAATCTTAAAATCCATCAAAGGATGTTGACGTAGATGAAATCAAAATTCTTTTTAAAGAAATATCTCCTTTTATTTTGAAATCATTTAAGATCCATATAAAATAAAACATTTTCTTTGAAAATATTCTTATAAGCTTGTAAGTAAAGCTTTGAAGATTTTATAACGGCGTAAAATAACCGCACCCGCCGTATAAGTTAAAAAAACATTCTTACCTCAATTCTGTCGAAAAGGTTAAAAAGGACCTTGTTTTGAAAACGACGGAAAGATTCCTTTATAAACCTCTCATAAAAAGTCAAACAAGGGTATAAATGACTTTAACCCATATTCTTGTAAATAGTAAAAATGTTTTGAAATACATTTTTAAGAAACATGGATGTGGATGATAAAGATATCCCAGTAGATTATTACGTATAAACAACCTCGGATAATGAAGAGATTGTGAAATAACCCTTACCTTGTACTTTTCCTTGGTTGGGGTAGGTTAACCTCCTGTATAATGGTGAAATAATTGTTATTAAATTATACAAGAATCATATATATTAATATGATATCATATATGATCTTTTAACATTGATTTGTTAATAATATCTTAGAATTATCGTCGTTTCGGGTGATAATCGATTCGTTCTTCTTAAATGTTTGGTTACGTAAGACATGTTTTTAATGGATATATTATATCTTATTCATAATCAGAATGATATTAACATTATTTTTAACCCTAAAATGAGAATAATACTTTAATGGATATGATGGAGAATGAATCTTATCGCGTTCGTGGAGACGGTAGTCCGTACGTACGCACGAGCGACAATATCATTCTTTTGATATTAAAATAATATATAAATGAATGGTATATCATATATACAGAATCATTAACATGTTATATTTATTATTTACATGAGTTACACATCATTATTATACCCATCCAAATAATATTATATTGAATAACAATTACACCACGACGTGGAGACGGTAAGCCGTACGTACGCACGTATGGTGACATGTTATTAAAAGGGTGGATAGAATACTGAATATGGTTGTACCATACTTATAATAACATCACAGTATATGTGAGATACTGGAGTTATTATTTTAGAATGGTAAGAACAAAGGAAGAAGAAGTGGAAGAAGAAATGAACTTAGAAGAGGGTGGTGAAATCATTACCTCTTCTTCGGGTTCTTCCTTTTGATTTGATCAAAAGGGCTCCATAGGTTGGCTTTCTGATCCAACTAAGGCCTCTAGGTTGTAGTGAGGGATGTTGGGAGATTATTTGGGCAGAGTTTGGCCGAACCAAAAGGCTTTGAAGGTGTGAATAAATGAGAAGGAGGAGTGCCCTTTTATAAGAGGGGTGAGGGGAACCTTTGGAAAAGCTAGAAATATTAATTTATAATAAATTCATATTCGGTTTCCAAAGGCTCCAAAGTTGACTATTCAAAGGATGAGGTAGGGATAGGTCGAAAACAACTCATCCAATAGAATTTATACAGGTTTGGGTACTTATATTAACCTTATCTTTAAGTATTAACTCTAAGTTAATTAGTTTCACTTTTACAATGTCTCTTTGTATTTTTATATAATATGGTTAATAAACTTACTATATACATCCAAGCGACCCCCAAGTGGTTCATTAATAATTAACCTATCATAATATAAGTCTCTTGGCCGAACCTTAGATTTTTAGGAATTTAATATCAATTAATAATATAATATTTGTTTTAAGAACTCTTTTATGTCAATTTTGACACTATTCAATAGTTGATTTTTGTGAAACTCATAACAGATTGATTACTTCTAACAAAGTCAATTAAATCAATCCTAATATATCATATTATCCTAGAAAATTAGTTTAATTCATTAAAAGTTTCATATTATATTTATTTGGGTATTTATAATATCAATTATTTTAATTTTTCACTATTATAGTAATTACTGCATCATCATTGTGTCATAAATAAAATAAATTATTTAAGGTCTAAAAATTATAAATAAAATATCATTATGTAGGAAATCGTTTTAGCTTTATAATGAATATTTATAATCGAAAATCCAACATGTATAACCCTATGTAAAAATTGTTCTTCTAAAAGATATAAGCTTATGCCATTTTAATTTTTATTTTAACTTTATTAATATAATGTGTCATTATCACTTACAAGTGGATCCATGGGGTCCCAAAATAGACCCAAAGATTCCCATGGTCGACCATGTATCAACCAATAGTGTTAAGACACGTTTTAGGGTAATTTAGTATTATTATAATATTAATTTTTTAACCCTTATTTACCGGATTTACCCTTAACCATGGTAAATAAAATATTTACCGCAGTAATTATTCAAAATGTCTAAAAATAAAAGTTACCTATTTACACAATTTGAACATCCTGATTCCAAATATGGAATCCATTTTTCTAAATTCAAAACACAGAAGTGGCAGAAATTAATTTAAAATTAATTCCCGCTGTCAAAACAAAAAGCGTGTTTTTAAGAGATAATAACTATCAAAAGATTGACACTTGTTTATGTTCGGTTTAATTGTAAAATTATGTCCAATGACCAACATTATATTAAATGGTAAAAATATATTCTAAATATACTTTAAAACCACTCAAATTCATAATTTATCACTATTAATTATTTTGATTAAAAAAGTTGTTTTTAATTAAAATTTAGTAATTTTCACTATTCATCAAAATATGAAAGTTATCCGAAATGTACCAAAATTTCACCTTAGGCTAAATTTGATATTCTGAATCCAAAAATGAAGTCCATTTTAAAATATAAAATATATATAACTTCAAAAAGTAGGTATTACTATTCATAACAGCTAGTTTGATTGGTTACGGTGTGTTAGAACTCGGTGTTGCGTACAACACACGCTAGCGTACCGTGGAAGCCTGGGATGTTTCATTTTAAATTTTTGATGTCCCCATTTAGTCAAAAAGTTTAAAATATAGTATCTAAAAAGGTTTCACTATTAAAATTTGGTAAAAGTGCAATACTGAAAATGAATTTGTTCTTACATTATGTCTAAGAAACTCATAATATGGATTCTAAAATTATAAGGATTATATAATGTTTAAAATTTAGTTAACACTATTCATAACCTCTTTTTAACAGCTTGTTTGGTAAGTCATGGTGCGATTGAACTTGGTGTTGCGTGTAGTGAAAGTTATTGAATTATTTTGAAGAAATAACACACTATAAAATCTTGGGGTGTTACATTCTCCCCTCCTTCAATAAATTGCGTCCTCGCAATTTGAAATTGTTCTTCGAAAATAAAAGGTTGAAAGTAGAAAATATATTTGTGGGAAAACCCACATCGGAAATTGGGTTACTAAAATTTAGTCTTAATATAAGGAAAAGAGAAATCAAAGGGTCACCACAAAATTATGATCTCGATTAGGCGAACATTGGTGGAAATTGGAGACATATAATCGGAGGAAAACGTAAATATTTATAGGTAGTGATTGAGGTCATCAATCACAAACAAGTATAAAATTGAGGTCCTTAAATTCATCAATCTATGATGAATTGAAATACCATCGGTTCAACAAAACATAGGGTATTAGGATAACACATTTTTGACGTTTCAAAATATCCTAGTTGAAATCCCACATCGAAAAATGAATTAATGAGGCCTCTATTTAAAATAAAGAGTGGAAAGTATGAAGATTACCAAAAATAACACATACTAGGGTTCCATGTAGGCAAATATGGATATGGAGGAGAAATCTAACCATCAATTATCTGATGGAGAGTGGTAGAGAACATGGCTATGAAAAGGCCAAAAATCCCAAAGCCATAAATTAGTGATGATTTCAGGTACCATCTAGGACAACATTTTTGTTTTAAGTTCCTTTTATTAATGTTGAGGAATTTATTTATGATATTGGCTTAGATCATAAGGAGATATACTTACTTTATAATTAGAGTTTTGTCCATTAATAAATTTCTACCACAAACTCATCTTTCACTCGTAAAAAAAATCATATTTATACTATTCGTACAGGGTTCCAAAATAAACGAATTTATAATTCATCTACATGATCTTTTAATAAAAACTACATTATTTAATCCAGTACATCTCATGGGCCAGTGGTAGGTGATACACCCTTGCCGCCCTTCGGTTGCGGGTTCAAGTCTCGCAGCCTTGCCGGACGCGACGGGTTGCCGCCCGACCTCCGGGTTGTCCTTTTATGGCAATCCAAAATAGTCCAAACTAGAACTATCCAAAATACTTCTGTCCAAACTCACAGTCTAACATTTATAAGGAAGGTAAACATAATATTGATCCTTTTTACCCGTAATAGTATATGAATACCTTCATCATGCATTACCATATTCCTTATTGATTAATTTCATGCTCCCTTATTCCATATAGAATGATGGATATACTTCATTAATCCAAAAATGTTTTAAACCCCAAAAATGATGGAATATACAAATCATTAATCAGTTACAAGGTAGTCAAGAATATCCAATATAATTTATCCAAAACAATCACATATTATTCCAAAATCACTACCTCAGTATCAGAACTATATTATGATTTATCATTCTCTCAACCATATATTTTCCAAAAATTTATCCTGCTATTGAGTCACTTTTCTTTGTTCCACACAATCTCAAGTCCTTAATGAAATAGTACTGCAGTACAATCCTTATATACTCCATAATTATTATAACAAGTACATTGTTGATACAACACTCAATTTACATAATCAACTTAAGAACTCTAATCATTCCTCTTCATCTGTGGTAGTATCATAACTTGATTATTATCCAATAGCATCATTTGCGGCATATTCTGATGACTGGGACATAGGTTCGCGTAGTGTCCAAACTCCTTGCAAATGAAGCATTGTACATTTGAAACCATTTTCTTACCCTTGCAGTCACGTAATTTGTGCCCTTTTCCTCCACACTTATAACAAACTCCCATTCCTTTCAGGCAAGTTCCAGGGTGTTTCTTTCCACAGTTACCACATATGAGAAAATTCTTCTTTTCCCTCTTCCCTTTATCCATCTTTCCCTCTTCCATCCTTTTCTTCTCTTGCTTCCCTTCAAAGCCATAGGACTCAGTAAACTCTTTACTTATCTTATCAACACATGATATTATTTCTTCATATGATGATAATACATGGGAGACTATTTCTCTTATAAATTCTAGCTTAATACCATGAAAGATATGATCCTTCCTTCTCTTTGGATCATGTGCATTTCTGGAGTTCTCATTCCTTCTACTGGGCGCCATTTCTAAACAATGGCATACACTAGATCAGTTTATGAATCAAAATACATAATCCCATACTTATAAAACACTTAACATAAATTGAACTATTTATGGATATAATCCATAATCATAAAAATGTCTTCTTTGAGGAAGTATATACTCATAATCCCTTCAAAATGATTTGTAAAGAAAATGAGAGTTATCCTAAGCATATCCCCCGGGAGTGTCGTAACCAAGAGTGCAGCAAGGCCCGTTGTCGTGCACCAGTTCCCGTTCGAGTCTAGCTCAAAGCGGTGTTTTCGGGTTTTACCCCTAGGTACATCTGTGCCAGAGCCGCCTCTACCTGCTCGTATCCAGACAGGGATGTATTGCTCGGAAAACTCACAAAATCTCTACAATACCAAAATTCTAGGAAGTTCTTCTATACTAATCCTCAAAGTTCATCTTAGGTCTACGTTCTCTAATCAGAGTTTATCTAAATCTAGCTTCCAAGGTTTGTACTAAACTTCCTCTGATACCAACTGTAACGCCCCGACCCCAGCTACCTAGAGTCGGTTCATTATTACATAACATTGGCATGATCACAAGAAAGATCAAATCTCGAAAGACCGATTGGTTTAGTAGCCTTGGAAACACTAGATATATTCATAAGTTTTACATTACATCATAAAATGAAAAACTACTACAACAACATAATGTTTCCATAGTCCACACTATAATCCCCTCATAATATCCCTACAGGTCATTCATAACTTACATCTTCACTTCCTGGGAAAAATAAAACATAGAAAGGGGGTGAGCTCAAATGCCCAGTAAGGATAACAATATAGCGGAAACTTTCATCAATAAGAATAAACATTTAAGACAATGTATAACTAAAACAAAAGCCTTTTAAACATGAACTTTCAACATGGTATGGCATAAATAAAATGAAATAATTCCATTTACTTATTCACATGGATATTCTACTAATCGAATAATCACATGCAAAAATCAATAACCACTTTCATAATGTTGGAATGCATAATGCCAGACTATCATAACCACATAGCTGAGGCCTCGTGCCAAGACTACAAATAAGATTTTGTCAAGGCCTTGTGCCAAGACACTAGTTTGTCTCATGAGACCTACCGATGCATCGAGGAGCTATAGCGGGCTCCACCCGTCACTTATTAAGTCCAATGCATTCCCATATGAAAAGGTTTAAACATAACATAAACATTCGTATTAAAACTAGCATACGAAATGTCAATAATTTCACCATAAACTATGAATGGTATAAAAATAGCACATCCATAGTCAAACATATCACAAAACCTTCAATACAATATAGAAGTTTTGTATCATAATAAATCAACTTCAAATAATCTTAAAATCCATCAAAGGATGTTGACGTAGATGAAATCAAAATTCTTTTTAAAGAAATATCTCTTTTTATTTTGAAATCATTTAAGATCCATATAAAATAAAACATTTTCTTTGAAAATATTCTTATAAGCTTGTAAGTAAAGCTTTGAAGATTTTATAACGGCGTAAAATAACCGCACCCACCGTATAAGTTAAAAAAACATTCTTACCTCAATTCTGTCGAAAAGGTTAAAAAGGACCTTGTTTTGAAAACGACGGAAAGATTCCTTTATAAACCTATCATAAAAAGTCAAACAAGGGTATAAATGACTTTAACCCATATTCTTGTAAATAGTAAAAATGTTTTGAAATACATTTTTAAGAAACATGGATGTGGATGATAAATATATCCCAGTAGATTATTACGTATAAACAACCTCGGATAATGAAGAGATTGTGAAATAACCCTTACCTTGTACTTTTCCTTGGTTGGGGTAGGTTAACCTCCTGTATAATGGTGAAATAATTGTTATTAAATTATACAAGAATCATATATATTAATATGATATCATATATGATCTTTTAACATTGATTTGTTAATAATATCTTAGAATTATCGTCGTTTCGGGTGATAATCGATTCGTTCTTCTTAAATGTTTGGTTACGTAAGACATGTTTTTAATGGATAGATTATATCTTATTCATAATCAGAATGATATTAACATTATTTTTAACCCTAAAATGAGAATAATACTTGAATGGATATGATGGAGAATGAATCTTATCGCGTTCGTGGAGACGGTAGTCCGTACGTACGCACGAGCGACAATATCATTCTTTTGATATTAAAATAATATATAAATGAATGGTATATCATATATACAGAATCATTAACATGTTATATTTATTATTTACATGAGTTACACATCATTATTATACCCATCCAAATAATATTATATTGAATAACAATTACACCACGACGTGGAGACGGTAAGCCGTACGTACGCACGTATGGTGACATGTTATTAAAAGGGTGGATAGAATACTGAATATGGTTGTACCATACTTATAATAACATCACAGTATATGTGAGATACTGGAGTTATTATTTTAGAATGGTAAGAACAAAGGAAGAAGAAGTGGAAGAAGAAATGAACTTAGAAGAGGGTGGTGAAATCATTACCTCTTCTTCGGGTTCTTCCTTTTGATTTGATCAAAAGGGCTCCTTAGGTTGGCTTTCTGATCAAACTAAGGCCTCTAGGTTGTAGTGAGGGATGTTGGGAGATTATTTGGGCAGAGTTTGGCCGAACCAAAAGGCTTTGAAGGTGTGAAGAAATGAGAAGGAGGAGTGCCCTTTTATAAGAGGGGTGAGGGGCACCTTTGGAAAAGCTAGAAATATTAATTTATAATAAATTCATATTCGGTTTCCAAAGGCTCCAAAGTTGACTATTCAAAGTCTGAGGTAGGGATAGGTCGAAAACAACTCATCCAATAGAATTTAGACAGGTTTGGGTACTTATATTAACCTTATCTTTAAGTATTAACTCTAAGTTAATTAGTTTCACTTTTACAATGTCTCTTTGTATTTTTATATAATATGGTTAATAAACTTACTATATACATCCAAGCGACCCCCAAGTGGTTCATTAATAATTAACCTATCATAATATAAGTCGCTTGGCCGAAACTTAGATTTTTAGGAATTTAATATCAATTAATAATATAATATTTGTTTTAAGAACTCTTTTATGTCAATTTTGACACTATTCAATAGTTGATTTTTGTGAAACTCATAACAGATTGATTACTTCGAACAAAGTCAATTAAATCAATCCTAATATATCATATTATCCTAGAAAATTAGTTTAATTCATTAAAAGTTTCATATTATATTTATTTGGGTATTTATAATATCAATTATTTTAATTTTTCACTATTATAGTAATTACTGCATCATCATTGTGTCATAAATAAAATAAATTATTTAAGGTCTAAAAATTATAAATAAAATATCATTATGTAGGAAATCGTTTTAGCTTTATAATGAATATTTATAATCGAAAATCCAACATGTATAACCCTATGTAAAAATTGTTCTTCTAAAAGATATAAGCTTATGCCATTTTAATTTTTATTTTAACTTTATTAATATAATGTGTCATTATCACTTACAAGTGGATCCATGGGGTCCCAAAATAGACCCAAAGATTCCCATGGTCGACCATGTATCAACCAATAGGGTTAAGACACGTTTTAGGGTAATTTAGTATTATTATAATATTATTTTTTTAACCCTTATTTACCGGATTTACCCTTAACCATGGTAAATAAAATATTTACCGCAGTAATTATTCAAAATGTCTAAAAATAAAAGTTACCTATTTACACAATTTGAACATCCTGATTCCAAATATGGAATCCATTTTTCTGAATTCAAAACACAGAAGTGGCAGAAATTAATTTAAAATTAATTCCCGCTGTCAAAACAAAAAGCGTGTTTTTAAGAGATAATAACTATCAAAAGATTGACACTTGTTTATGTTCGGTTTAATTGTAAAATTATGTCCAATGACCAACATTATATTAAATGGTAAAAATATATTCTAAATATACTTTAAAACCACTCAAATTCATAATTTATCACTATTAATTATTTTGATTAAAAAAGTTGTTTTTAATTAAAATTTAGTAATTTTCACTATTCATCAAAATATGAAAGTTATCCGAAATGTACCAAAATTTCACCTTAGGCTAAATTTGATATTCTGAATCCAAAAATGAAGTCCATTTTAAAATATAAAATATATATAACTTCAAAAAGTAGGTATTACTATTCATAACAGCTAGTTTGATTGGTTACGGTGTGTTAGAACTCGGTGTTGCGTACAACACACGCTAGCGTACCGTGGAAGCCTGGGATGTTTCATTTTAAATTTTTGATGTCCCCATTTAGTCAAAAAGTTTAAAATATAGTATCTAAAAAGGTTTCACTATTAAAATTTGGTAAAAGTGCAATACTGAAAATGAATTTGTTCTTACATTATGTCTAAGAAACTCATAATATGGATTCTAAAATTATAAGGATTATATAATGTTTAAAATTTAGTTAACACTATTCATAACCTCTTTTTAACAGCTTTTTTGGTAAGTCATGGTGCGATTGAACTTGGTGTTGCGTGTAGTGAAAGTTATTGAATTATTTTGAAGAAATAACACACTATAAAATCTTGGGGTGTTACATCCTTGACATGGGATCATTCATAATTTACTGCCTAATATATGGAAGGATTCAAGATGTCAACTAGATATCATGTAAATATTTCATATAGAGATATTTCATAACACTAATTCCACATGTAATATAGTCTAATTACTTATTTAAATATCACAGTCTATATGAAATCATAACATTACAATACCAATGATTTCTAAGTGGGGGAAACCTTATGAAATATTTAAGGGTTATTCTCCTGTATCCAAGATAAAAACTTGAAAACAAATTAAATAAATTGATCAATATCCCATTACCAGAAAAGTATGGGTAATATATTAAGGTACCTCCACTATATCCTGATAAGTATCCTAGGAATCTATCACGAAGATCATCATCAATCCTCAGTGATGTCTCAAGAATCCCTTGCATGGGGGAAATGTTCCCACCCATCAACCTCTACCATCACCTATATCATAACCAGCTAGGCATCCCAACCGACATGACATGTAAGAGGGGTTACGAGGAATACTCAACAAACTACCTATTTAATCCCTATACAAGGAGGAATCTCATTTAAAATGGGACTTCTAGTAATGGTAACATTAAAAAAGTATGAATCATAAGCCAGATCCTATAAATTACATTTGAGAATCCCCATTATTATATCTCTTCATGCTAGACACATAGGATGAGTTCTGGTAAGAATGTTAGGAAATCATAGCTTCATCAATAATAACTGAGAATAAACATGAATAAAAGATTGAGGTTGTTCGAACACTAAAACACAATAATACTTCCATATCATTTTAGGTTCACATGATCAGTATGGGGTCTAATGTAACACCCTATACCATATATACTCAATCCTATAACACACTTTGTTCAATGTTGTTCAATCATTGGGGCACCCTCTTTAGTCCCCTAGTTCAGTGTACTTAAGAGGTATCCCTTGCGATATCTTAGACATCTACACATAACCATAGGCATCCTTCATTGGTCTCTTTAATTCAACATGTATGTAGTGGAGACCATCTTAAGACCATCAAAAACAGTAAGTAACCAGAGAAATCCAAAAGTGGATCCTATATATTAGTTGAAAATTGGATGAATCCTTCTGAGGAACCTCTACGTACAATATAGTTAAGCATTGGACTAGGGAGATGGCTCAGGTCCCATCTTAGTTTAGCGTCTCCCTTTAAATTTCCATGAACACCCAACCAATCCACTTCCTCCAGTCACATATCAATCCCGCTAACCAGGGATAGTCCTAATATACACAAAATGTGAAAATTGTAGATATTATTCCATTTCAAATAATCATTCCCATGACCCTCAATTAGATCACATTCCACATCCCACTCTCAAGATCTCTAAATCCATTTATTGGAGGTGGAACCTCTCCATCATAGCTCGACCACCCAAAAATGCGACTTAAGAGTCCTCAAATCACCCTAAAGGTTCAACCATCATGATCTATGTGGATCATTACTCAAAAAGGACTCTTATTTTTTATAATTTTACCTAATAGGCATAAAATCACCCAAAAACATCAAATGGGAAACAAGGGTTCAATACATGGAATGTACACTAATGCCTCCACCCTAATCTGGCACTTTTACATAACATGAGTATACCCAGGGTCTACTACCATGTACTAATACAAGGGAAATAAATGACTGGGGTTTGGACATGTATTACTTCAAGGAAAATCCCCCCTTACATAGTGTTTCTTCATAAGTACCGAGCTATATCCATGTATGACTACACAATGTGTTCTCAGAGTACACAACATGTTGTCCCAAAAACTATATCTACCCATGTACTCGGCTACAAGTCCATGTACGACTAAATAAAGTGTACTCCAAGTACACGAAATGTAATTTCGGAAACATGATCTTCCATAAAAAAGAATAAAACACAACACATATTTATTGAACCATAAACCAAGTGATTTGGATTTACTGAACATAAATCTATATAATAGGCCTGAAACCCCTATTTTCCCAAAATATCTATAAATTGGCCCATAAGGGTTCCTTAGAAACCATAATTAGGAATTAAGGTTAGAAATTGGTAAATCAATATATTTAAGAAAAACATTTTAGAAACCATCCTTTGGGTGGAATCCACTGATTTTTTGCCCGTATCCACTCTCCAATGCTTCTGCACGACAATCTAACCCCTCCCAATATCTGCGACATCTCCTCCCTTATTCTTCCCTTACACCCGCACTATCTCCACTCCCCATAATATCTTATTCACAATAAAAAGAATAAACTATGTGGTAATACAAGATAATCTATGTAAGGAGGAGAAATAAAATGGAAAAAAGAGGAAAAAGAAAACGAGGCTCGGACCCAACCCCAGCTCCCCTTGTGAGATTATAACTTGACCATGAAAAACCCCCATTTCAAACTCAACCATAAATAGAGAGTCTCAATATAACACACTGTTAAAATGATATCATTAATCAAACATGAGTTATTTAATTAATATTTATTTAATTAATATTTAATAATTAATTATTCTGTGAAAAATTGAACGACTTTGAATTCCACTAAACACTTATCTTAGTGTAAAAATCCAACTATGGGGTGAACGATGTGGCCAGAAAAATAATCTAACATCTTCATCTTGGGGAAAATACCAATTTCCTCTAACAATAATCTAAAATCAAAAATTCAAATTTATTCTCAATTTCCTAGTATAGAAGACACAGATTTTTACACTAAAAGACACTATAAACCCTAAAATCATAAAAGTCTCTAAAAACCACTTAAAACTGTTAAACACCTTAAACACAAACCCCCCCTAAAACCATAAAAATCATAAAATTATTAAAACCATAAAAATTCCAAAACACCATAAATACCCTTAAAACCCATAAAAACCCTAAAACCCCTAAAAAACTCTAAACCTTCCAAACCCTAAAACCCTATAAATACCAAAAAATCCAAAACACTGTAAAATAACAAAAAACCCTAAAAACCATCAAAAAATACACTTGAGACCTTATAAAACCCTAAAAACACCATAAAAACCATAAGAACCCAAAAACACTAATGAACTAAGAACACTAAAAAAATATCTAAAAAACCTACAACCCTAAAAGGGTAATAAATCCATAAAAGTCCCTAAACCCCTTAAAATACCATAAAACCCCCTTAAAACCCTAAAAATCCCAAAAAACCATAAAACCCCCAAAACCCCATATAAACCATAAAAAACCATAAAACCCTAAAAATAATAAAAACTCTAAAAAAATAATAAAACCACTAAAATCACTAAAACCCTAAAAACTCTAAAAACCATAAAAAATAATGAAAGACCCAAAAATAACCTAAAATACCATAATGGCCCATAAAAGACACTAAAATACACTAAAAACCCTAAAAAAACCCAAAAACTCCTAAAAGACCTATAATCCACCAATACTACAAAATAATTATCTATTTCTAAATAGGTTATATCTATTATTAAAATTTATTTTTCTATTGGTAATTTATTGTAGCAAAAAAAATGTCCTGTAACTAAATTTTTGTTTACAACTCTGTCACTAAATTTTATTAAGATATATAAAATAGTTATGTTGCAATTATATTAATACCAATTGATAATATATATTTTTTCAAAATATTTGTTTATAGATTTATATATAAATATTAGTATCATTAGAATTTATAAACAATACCAAAAATTAATATCTATTTATATATTATATTTTAAATAAAATAGTATTTTTGATATTCTAATATTTGCTCTAAAATATTATATTATATTTATTAATCTAATTATATATAATATATTTATTATATTTACTATATAATAATTATAAAATTGAATTATTTTGAAACTCTAACCCACTAAATCCTTACTTTTAGAAACATTTCCAAACTATGAGAAAGGTCATGAAGCTCCAAAAAACATGGTACAGACAAGTTAAACATGTTGAAACTCTAAGATAATTTAAAAGTAACTCCATAAAAAATCATCCCCAATATGATTCTTTAACACATCAACGTTCACAATCGTGGTTCACACTGGTGTCACGGTCCAAGCATACAATTAATTAGCTTAATGATGACATGGGCATTGTAGTAGGGATAACTTATCTAAACATACATGTCATACACCACACCTTACAGAGACTGATGTGGAATTTGGGTTTTCATCTATTAACTTTATCATCCCTTATTATCTTCACCTTCATCTTCATCTACATGAATTTATTGTTACCCATTCTCTCCTATATATACTTGAAGACTTAACTACTAACACCAACCATTAAATGAACAAAATAATACCAAAAAACAAAATTAATAAAAAAATGTTTCACCATTAAAATAAGGAATCCAATTAAATTATTTGGAGACAATATATTTTCCATTAATCATTTTTATTATTAAAAATATACATGATTCAATATTGAAAAAATATTCACTTTCAAAATTAATGAAATCATTTGAGTGAAACTTAATTTAAATTTAATAATTTTTGTTCAATTTTAATAATGAAATTTTATTTCCTTATAAATTGGATTTGAAATAGTGAGGCAGTATTTTCAAACTAAGGAAACATAAATTTTTTAATATGTACTAGAAAAGAGTTAGTGAATTCATTGATGAAAAATAAACTAAATAATAGAATAAAAAGTTTCTAAGAAACATCAACTAAATAACAGGATAAAACATTTCTTGGGGAAAGATAAATCAATATCTTTTTTAGAAAAATATATGCATGTGGACTACATAATTTATAACATAAATAAGGAAAATAAAAAAAGGCAAAACTTAATTAATATAATTACTCAAATTTTTTTGAATTAGATAAAAATGTTTGGATCCCTTTAATATAAATTATTCAATACTACTATTATTAATTACCAATAACGATAACCGATTCTGGACAAGTGTTTCTAGATTGCTTAAAATTTATTTGAAATTTTTTAAGAAAACTTATTATAAAAAATGTTAAGCACTAATGTACAAATTGTTAAAAATTTAATTTTAATAATTCTTGGGAAATTGAGTGTGTGTGTTTTCAAACAATAATATAACATTTTTTCAATTAGCATAAAATAACTTCAATAATTTTTTTAATATGAGACTTCAAATAAACCCTTATTCAATGTATCTCTTCAAACTATGAAAACTAACCAAATTCTGGTATTGATTACACAACTCATAGATTTTTAGAAATAGAAAAAATTTCATTATAGATGTAATCATTACCCACCAAGATCACAAAAAAATACTTAATTTGTACCTAAACCAAATAAATAATAGGTTTCTTTGAGGATAATTTGGATTGAATAGACTAAACATGAGAGAGAAGCATCAACCTCCTGGACCAATTTCTAGGATAGACCAACCCTAGGATATAATAGAGCCCAACATTGACCTGATTTCAAATTATTCCTCCTTAAAAACCTCATAGATCACAGGATCCGATATTGTGGGTTAAATGATCTCCTTTACTGTGAACACTACCCATTTCACCGTGTTCACATCACCACAACCCGCATTTGACAACCACTCCCCGTTTTGTTGACCGCAACGTATGTCAACTGAAGATGAACCCTTTAATTATCTTTAATTTCATCCAAAATTTAACAAGATTATAACAATTACATGTAAAACTTTTAATAAATGCACTTACATTATCATCCCCACCCTTCCAAACCGAGATTCCATTATGCCAAGTATAGGTGAAATTTTATGACCTAACACAAGATAAATGATTTTGGGTCAAGTATAATGATTTTTGGATTCTAATCAGGTCAACCCTTATAACCTAAATAATATTCTAGTCATGTTTGGTTGACAAATAATAACCAGTGTAACCTATTAAATTGACGAAATCATATTAATTATATGGGTAATTCATGTTAGATTGATCTAGTTATGTGAGTTGTTTGGGTTAATTGAGTCATTTATCAATTTATTTTGATTAAAATAATTAGAAAAGTCATGTTTGTGTTCACCCATTTGTAAACACATTCTGTTGGTTCAAATAGTGTAATAAAATTAGTCGTGTTGAGGTTGATGATAAAATAGTTCACTAAATGGTCAACCTTACATGAAACCAACCCATGCACCAGAATTTCCAAATGTATTTCAGTGTCAAACAAAAAAAAAGTTGTTTTAATTTTATACATACCACTGGATGGTGAATCAGATCGAGAAGCATTAATTTTAGGTTGGCTATTGATCAACATAAATCCCTTCTTGTTAATATTTCAAATCTTCTCATATATGATCTTTATCTCTCTCGGATTCCCTTCCAGCTCTGACAAGGTACTTCTTCTTAGTTTCCTTAGGTAGTGTTTTTTAAACCTATCATGGATGTATTAAATTCTTCAAATAGGGACAACCCAATATTTTTAAATCTTCTTATCATGTACATGAGGTCAGATAAACTATTTAAAAAAGGATTTATCTTGAAAAAAAACAATAAACAACATTCCAAAGAATTAATTTATTCAAAAATACAAAATAAATTACATCATTATTTTATAATGTTTACTAGTCATCTAATAAGATGAATTACCATTATTAAATTTTTGGTATTGTGAGAAATTTAAAGCCAATAATTTAACAGGGTTGTGTATATAAAAAAAATTATAGTTTTGATAATTTAACAAATTTTATAGAAAGAAAGTGAATACCTTTTCCCTTGTGGATTTCAAATACTTATCAAGGAGTTATTTCTAATCCCATGACCCCAAAATAGAGTTATCACTGAAAAATATTCCGCTGTGTGCCTAATGATTGAAAATTAAAATCATGAAAATGTCAAAATAATACTATAAAATTACTCAACATTTCCCATATATGTAATGTTATATAGGAATGGATAAGAGACATCATCAATTCATCAAGAAAGAACAGATGAAATTGTGTTCAATTACATGTGCCTTGACAAATCGATAAAAACAAAAAATATAAAATAAAATATAAGCATTTGCAACCTATTTCATCAGAATGAAAATAATTTTGAAAATAAAAATGTTTATGTTGATAATAAAATGTATAAAATAATCCATAAAGCATCCCATAAGTCCCAAGAATGGAACACCAATAGGATACCAATGACACAAGAATATGAGATGGAATCATTTCTCAAACCAAATAGCTTGGTGTACCAGATTAAGCATCACTGATAAACATAAGTCAACCCAAAATAATAATAATATGCATATCCCAAAACATATATTTAATAAATTTTAATGTTTTCACTTAAATTTAGCGTGTAATTTCATTGTAACAATATAAATCAGTAATTATAATTTTCATCTACTTGAGGGAACTCCATAAATGGATTTAATTAGTCATTAGATGGTTTCATAGAAGTGAGAAAATTTATATAAATAGCTATATCCTACATGTTAAAAACACTAAATTAGAAATTATATTTTTATTTTTGAAGGCATTCAAAAAGATTATTCACACCAGAAAACCCTGAATCATCCACATAGATACAAAAATCTATTTTGAAATATCAAATCACATAGATGTTATAATGTGTGCATGGGAACAAAAATATTATTTGAATATATCCTATATTGATTATTTTGTAAATAAAAAACCTACCACATGTTCCAAAATATATCCTTCAATAGCTTTGACATGATAATTTTTTGGGGATGGAAATATTATTATCTAATTCCATATTGGACAAAAAACTAGATTTGTGTTGAGAATGTAATTAATTAAAAATAGTGTAAATTACAACATTCCCTTTATCCTTAACCCTATACCTACTCACTAAACCCTATACCCTACAAATTAGAACATATAAAAAACACCCTACACCCAAAATCCTATACCCTACACTTGAAACTCTAAATGATACACCATCAACCCTATAACCATCACCATAAATATAAGGCCACAACCGTAAAATTTTCTTAATCATGAGATAAGAAAATAATTTGACTTTAATTAATATTGATTATCCTTTCCGGTTTAGAGATTTAGAGAATTAAATCCTAACTCATACATAACATCTTTAATATTATAAGTACACACTTCAACTCACTATCTTTTTTTAATAAAACAGAAACTCTTTAAGACGAAATATGACATCGTTTCATGTTTTAATAGCATAACTTTTCCTTGATACCATCCTTACTCTCTTATTATATATGTCCTATGAAAGAAATTTCAAAATTTGGGATGTGAACAATAAGATCAGTAAGGGATACATAAAGAAAAAAAATTGTTCGTCTTGGGAGAACATGAAAACCATGAATACTTTACAATAGAGTAATACTTTTCACCTTTAAGTAGAGGTAAATATACTTCACTAAGTATAAGATAATTAGTTACCCATTTTGTAACCAAAATATTACCATAAATACCATAGAAAGAAACATATAACATATAAAGGTAACTTGGGACATAAACATACATTAATGGAATAACCATACGGCCGACATCCACACATATCACTAAATAGAAGAGTCATATGGCCAACTTCCATACCCAATGAATTGGAGGTTATAACCCAAAAACCCATCCTTGGTTTATCGCAAAACACCCCGTCGTTTGGTTTATCACATAACCACCCATCTTTGGTTTATCATATAACCATCCATCAAATGTCCAAGTTTCATTATATAATCATAACACATAAAGTATTTAAAATATCTACATTTCACTAAAAACATTTCATTTGAAATCCCAAGAAATCACTTCATGATATTAGAATAATAAATCAATTTCAAAAACCATTTTCAATATGAAAAGACCCAAAAAAGTGAATAAGGAATTTTTTTCCTTTTAAAATCATTAAGGCTTACAGAGGAAGTCAAATAATGATTATGACGGAGGAGAGGTCATTATCGCTGCATACGTTAAAAAAATTACTTTTTTCATTTAGTAAAATGATTTGTTAAAAAAGATTCATTTTGAATGAAATTAAAATTCAAAGTGGTTATTTATACACTGTGTAAAAGAAATAGGTTTATATTATCAAAACATGCCTTAATGAAAGGAGATTCACACGAAGTCCCTTACCTTGAGTCTGATTTATCACGTATGTTCCTTGTTCTTTCTGAATAATAAACTTATATTAATTTCTACTTTCTTAAGAGATTTTTTCATGTTTATTATCCAATTTATATCACTTCTTACCACTTTATAAAAATTACATGATTATTTAAGTTAATATCAGTCTTTTTGTCGATATTGGGTACTTGAGTGGAAAATGATCTTGCTATAATTACAAACTGTCCATGTGGTCAAAAGTACATTATCTTTAGAATAGTATTCACGATTAAAATATAATATATATCCTTTATATATGTATTTATAATATTCCATAACATTTGGAGATAATAAATGAAATGCACCGTTCATGGAGACGGTAAGTCGTACGTACACATGAACAAAACATTCATTTATTTATCATATTAGATAAATGAAAACTAAATGATAAATTGATATATAATAATTCTAGTATAATATCATAATATATAGGTTATATATTTTCATTAAATCTATAATTTTTACATTCCATGTATGGCATGAACGCATCATATCACATTGAGGGGGAAATAGTCCGCACTTCCTCAAATGAAATTATCATATTTACACATTATGAAAATAATAAAGGTAAGTCTGTAAATAAAAATTGTAGCATTATATAAAAAATATAAAAATAATATAAAAAATTAAATTCCTTAATAATGTCCACCTTGAGAGGTGGTATGGGAAAATCGAACAACCATCGTTTCGTGAGGCAGTAGCTCACCGTACATAGAAACAGTATGTTTATATCTATTAGATGGAGGTGTGTGTAAGTGCAGTTAGAATAAATATAATAAAAACATCCTAGTATATTGAGGATACTGGTTTTGTGATGTAATCCATGAATAATAATAGAATAGAGAGTGAAGAAGTGAAATAAAGGAGAGGCACTTCAGAGAAGACGCTGCCTCTAAAACGTGTAACACCCTTTGATTTGTGATAAAAGTCTTTCTTAAAATGCCTTCTGCCAAAGGTAAGGATTCTAGGAGTAATAGTGGGATTTTTGGAGCTTATTTGATCAGAGGTTGGATGAGCCATGGGGAATGAGAGGTGTGATTAAATGGGTAGAGGTGATGCCCTTTTATAAGAGGGAGGAGGGGCACTTTATGAATGTATTGAAATATTATTTTTTTATAAAATGATTTTCGGTTTAAAATTGTCTCAAAGTCATTTATATAAAATATAAGATGATTTGGGGTCGAAAAAAGCTTAAAAATAGGTTTTTGACAAGTCTAGGTCACAAATTTAACCTTATATTTTAGTTTTAACCCTTATTTAACTAATTTGACTCTTACCTTCTCTTCTTGTATATTCATACCATATGGTTAATATAGTTATTATAAAATTAAAATCGAACCAAAAGTTGTTCCTTAGTGAAATTTTCAACATTATGAAAGTCATTTTTCTGAATCATAAACTTTTAGGACTATTATATCATTTAATAAAATAGTATCTATTTTAAATACTCATTTATGTCAATTTTTATACTATTCATATCATGCCTTTTTTAAAAAATTGATAACAACTAGATTATTTTGAAAAACCAAATTGAATAAAAGATAAAAATGCATGATCTTACCTATAACTCATGGGAGGAATAAAAATATTAATTTTTTTAATATTTGTAATCTCATTTATTTAAATCATTTATTAATAAGGTAATCACTGCATCATCATTGTATCATAAATAAATTTATTTATTTGATGTCTAAAAATTATAAATAAAATAACATGAAGTATGAAATATATCTAGATTTATAATTAATATTTATAGTCTAAAATATCACTTATATAACCCCAAATAATTTTTTCACTAAAAAGATACATTTCTTGTTTCATGTTTCATTACTTTAAATTAATTTTTATTAAATGTCATTTTCACATCTAAGTGGCTCTATGGAGTCCCCAAATCAACGCAAAGATTTAGATGGATGAAAATTTCTCATCAATTAGTATTAAAACATGTGTTAGAGTTGTTTAATATTATTATAATATTATTTTTTACCCTTATTCAACAGATTTACCCTTTAATCATGGTAAATAGTATAATTATGAAAGTTACTATTAATATTGTATAAAAATAACAGGTACCTATTTATAAAATTTGGAACACCTGATTCGAAATATAGAATCCATTTTTCCATATTCAAAACAAATAATTGACAAAAACTAATTTAAAATTAATTCTCGTTGTCAAATCCAAAAAGATGGTTTTTAGGAAGTAAAAACTACCAAAAGATTAACATGTGTTTATGTCCAATTTCAAAATGAAATTACTTAAAATGACAAAATTAGATTAAATGATAAAAATATAATCCAATTACACTTTAAAAATAATTAAAATTACAATATAACTATATAAATAAATTAAATGAAAAGGCAATTTTGACATAAAATGCATTTTTTTTCACTATTTATTCAAACATTATCCAAAAATTACCAAAAAATTACCCAAAGTAAATTTCCATGTCTCGAATTTAAATAAGAAGTTTATTTTTTTCAAATAGAATATATAAAATTTATAAAAATAGATTTAAAAAGGGTTCTCCATCAAAAGCCGGTAAACCAACCTCAAAAAAATATAAGAGTATTTCATGCTTAAACTCATATTCATTATTTTTTTAAGCCAATAAAATTTATTTGATAAATGTATAACCTTTATCAAACATGTATAATAATATTTTAGTTATTTCTGTTCATTCCCGCTAATACAACAACTAGGCATTAACTACAATTTAAAAAAATATTATTATATTATTTTTCAATATAACACAATGTTGTGTGAAACGTAAGATTTTGGAGAAACCACTTATTTCATGTTGTTTACGCTATCGGACATAGAATCAACATTAAAGTAAAATTTATTTTTAATTCAAAAATATTAATAAATATAAAAATTTTATACTCTTTATTTAATTAGGATGTCACATCCTTCCCCCTTTTGTGAATTACATCCCCACAATTCTATTCACTTATCAAATAAGTGGTGGTATTTATACCTCATAGCATTTTAAGATTTCCACATTGCCTCTTCAACCATATTTTTTTTCCAAAAAATAATTACCTAATGAATTTCTTTATTTCGCAACAATTTATCTATTCGGTCACGAATCCGGACTAGTTGTTCCACATAAGAAAGATTATCTTCCAACTGAACTACCTATGGTCTCAAAACATGAGATAGATCTGGCATATAATTTCTCAACATTGACACATGAAAAACACTGTGTACCTAGGATAAACTTGGAAGTAATTCCACCCTATAGGCAACTGATCTAACTTTATGTTGGATTTCATAGGGTCTAATAAACCTCAAACTCAGCTTTCCCTTTTTACCAAAACAAATCACACTTTTCTATAGAGAAACCTTGAGAAAAACATGATCACCTACCTTAAAAGAAAAGTCTTTCCTCCGGTTATCTGCATATCATTTCTGACTACGTTGAGCTATCCTCATGTACTTATAAATCGACTAAAATTTTTCTACCATCTCTTCTTCCAATTTGGGTCACATCAACTTTCTTTCACCCACTTCATCCCAAAAATCAAAAGTTCGACACCACTTTCCATATAATGCCTCAAATGGTTCCATATGTATAAATGAATGAAAACTGTTATTATAAGAAAACTCAAAAAAAGAAATATGTTGACCCAAACTTCCATGGTAATCCAGTGAACAATAACATAGAATATCCTCTGAGGTCTGAATTTTTTATTCTGACTACCCATATGATTGCAGATGAAAAGATGTATAGAAATTTAATTCAGTTCCCAATGACTTCAAGAGGATTTTTCAAAAGATAGATATGAACATGGGATCATGATTAGATACAATGGAGAGGGGAACTCCATGTAACCTGATTATCTCTTTAATATACAAATGATAAAGTTGATCTAGATATAGAGTATCTCGAATTGGAATAAAATGAGTAGATTTAGTCAATCGATCAAAAATAATCCAGATTTTATTGTTACCTCAAGATGTTTTTGGTAACCCCACTACAAAATCCATGGGCACATTTCCCCATTTCCACCCTAGCACTGGAAAAGACTGAAGCAATCATTTTGGTAATTCCCAATCTACATTAACTTGCGGAAAAATAAAACACTCACACTAAAGTTACCAATGTCTATTTTCAGTCCATCAGACCAGAAATACACCCGAAGATCTATCTACATCTTAGTTCTTCTAGTATGAACAGAAAATGGAGAACTATGAGCTACAAATAATACCGTTCCTTCAACTGAGAATCATAAGACACATATAACCTCTTTCTAAACCTCAAAAAAAATCATTATCAAATTTAAATTCAGGTAACTTACCCTTCTAAATGAATTCTACATTTTTCTTCAACTCATTGTCTTCTTTCTGCACTTTTATAATTCTATTTCATAGAGCTTATTTCACTTCAACCTAAAAAAAATTGATCAATTCCCTTAACCATCAACTTCTAATCCAAAATTAATCAAATTAGAAACCAAAGGTTCTCGATCCAAACGTATCATGGTTAATGTATCATTAATCTTTTGACTCAAATCATCATCCACTTTATTTTCCTTTTTGGGATGGTAATGGGTCATGAAATAATAATACTTGATTCATTATATCCATCTTCTCTATCTAATGTTTAATTATTTTTGGGTGAATATATACTTCAAACTTTTGTGATCTGTATATATTTCACACTTTACACCATACAAATGATGCTCCACATTTTTAATTAAGAAACAAAAACAACTAATTTCAAATCCTATGTATGGTAATTTTGTTTTTTAGGATTCAACTGATGTGAACCTTAAGAAATTATCTGAGCATTCTTCATAATAACACAACCAAATCCTTTCAACGAATCATCATTATAGATAACATATTCACCATTTTTGGAAGGTTGTTCAAAAACTGAAGCATTCACCAATCATCTTTTAAATTCCTAAAAACATTAATCACATTAGTTTTTCTAGATGAACTTAACACCTTTTTGAGTTAACATAATTAGTGGGAAAGATAACCAATAAAAATTTTCACCAAACATTCATTAATAATGCGCTAATACAGGAAAACAATGAATCTTTGAGATATTGGTAGGTCTTGACCACTCTTTAAGAACATCTATTTTATAAGGGTCAATAGTTATGCCATATTTAGAAAAAAAAAGATTGAGGAAAGAATTTTTTTTAACAGAAAATCACTCTAACTAAACTTTCTATATAGTTTCTTTTCTTTTATGGTTTTGAAAACAATCTGTATGTGACTTTCATGTTCCTCTTAGATTTTAGAATATACAAAGATATAATTTATAAAAACAATATTAAACTTATCCAGAATCTTATGAAATACTCCATTCATGAGATTCATAAATACAACAGGTGCATTAGATAACCCAAAAGGAATAACTAGAAACTCATATTTCCAATATCTTAGTTGGAAAGTTGTCTTTGGAATATCATCCACCATCACCTTCAACTGATGGTACCCAGACCTCAAATCAATCTTCGAAAAATATTAGGCTCCCTGGAGATGATCAAAAAAATCACCGATATGAGGCAACAAATACTTATTCTTAATAGTGGTGTTATTCAAGGCCCTATAATTAATACATAGTCTCATAGAACCATCTTTCATTTTCAAAAATAAAAATAGAGAACCCCATGGTGAAATGCTAGGTCAAATGAAACCTTTATCATGTAACTCCTAAAATTGATTCTTTAACTCTAAGAGTTAAATTTGATCCATTCGATAAGGGGGTTAAGAAAAAGGATTTTCATCTACCACTAAATCAATTGTAAATTCAACCTCCAGATTGGGAACAATACTAGGAAATTTATCAGGAATAACTTCTGTGAACTAATTCACTACTGGAATGTCACCAATCAAAACCATTTCATTATTTTCAAAAACATGAGATAAATAACATTAAGTGACATCTTTAATCAATCTTTCAGCTTCTTGATATGTTATAAAAGTTATTAAATCATTGAATAAAACATTATTATCTTTAAAATCTATTTTAGAATGATAATATTAACGCCAATTCATACCCAAAATGATATCAAATTCCAATATATAAAGTTCAACAAGATTTTTAGGAAAGAATATACTAAAAATGATTATTGGAAGACTCCTATAAATCTTGGTTTCTTTAATACATACACCAAGAGTTTTCACCAAAAGTTCAAAATCACCTTCATGAGGTTCTATATCCAATTTAATTTCAAAGAACTTGTAAATGAAAGAACATGAAGATCCAGATTCAAATAGAGTATTGGAATATTTTTAATAAATATTTAACATACCTATCACGACTTCATTTGATGGTCCCAAATCAATCGTATTAGTTTCAATTGATTTTTACATGCCCTTCCTCTTTCAATATTGCTGGTTTCCTCCCTGGGTAATCAACTTTGGACACACATTGGCATAATTTTATAATTCATTGAAACTAAAGAATATTAAAACTATTTTTTCATTTACTACATGATCATATTCCTTACATTTACGAGAAATATGACCAGTCTTATAGAATCATAATAACTTATTGGACTTTGAGATACATTGTCTAGGATGATTTTTACAACACTTCTCACAAGTTAGAAATTCAGTTTTCTTACCTCCATGCATCTTTGATGAATTTTTTCCCATTTCCTACCAACTGTATCACTTTTTTATTTACTCTCATAGAACACATGAACATAATAAAAGTCCATTTCTACATTCTCATCACATAGAACAAGTTTCTCATAGATTTCAAACTCATGACAAGCTAACACCCATTAATATTTTTGCTTAAATCCCTGGTAAAACTGATTTATCTTAGAATCAATATCCCAGATAAAATTTGGGATGGACCATGACAAACAAGTGAAATTTTCTTCCTATGCTTCCACCTAATCATCCTCCTTTTGTCCCAATTCAATGAATTTCTTTTCTATCCTAATTTGAACTGCCTTAGGGAAATATTTCTCAATGAAGATATTCTTAAATTCATCCGATTCCACGATATCAACATCTTCACTCCCTCTGATATATTTAATCATTGACCACCACTAATCAGATTAACCTTTAAAATGATAAATAAAATGACTAACCTTTTGATTGTATGAACAACCCATTACATTAAAAATATTTTCCAATGCTTTAATCCACCCTTCATCTTGAACAAGGTCAGACGATACTTTGAAGTATGGGGGATTTTTCTTCATGAAATTCTCTATGATCAACATATGCCTCTGTGGTTGGTCTAGTTGATCTTTTTCATGGACACCACCACCATTTATCTATACATTCAACTAAAACATTACTGCAACAAACTGTTTAGTTTTAATTCCGACCATCTTAGGATATTGATTTGGAAGGTTATTTCCCTCTTATTCCCCCCAGTACAGATGCCCTATTTACTCTACAGAAAACCATTCTGAACAAACATATCATAGACAATGCAAAAAAAAAGGTAATATTAAAATTCTATATCATTTCCATAAAGTAAAAATATTTTATGGATATTTGATTTATAATATTCTAACACCTAAAGTTACCTAAACCGACCTTTGATACCAACTATAAGGACCCAACCTTAAACATTAATTAATCATGAGATAAGTTGATAATTTTACTTTAATTCATATTGAGTATCATTTAAAGTTTAGATATTTATAGAATTAGATAATAACATATACATAAAATCTTGAATATTACATGTAGACACTTCTACAAACTATATTTTTTCATAAAATAAAAAACTCTTTAAAATGAAATATGACATCGTTTCATGTTTTAAAAGAATATCTTTTACTTGATCCTATACTTCACTCTATTAATCTCTATCTCTGGTGAATTTGTTTTTCAAAAATTAGGATGAGCATAAAAATATCAGAAAGGGATACATAAATAAAGAAAACTATTAGTGTTGGGATGACATGAAAACCATGAATAATTTATTATAAAGTAATTCTATTCACTATTAAGAAGAGGTAAATATGCATCAATGAGTATAATATCATTTCTTACACATTTTGTAATCAAATTATTATCATAGCAGAAGCTAAATGGATTGAAATAATGATAGGGTATATCACCTACCATCGTGACAAGCCTATGCATGCACGGGAAAGCCTATCTGAAAATCCATGCGAAGGTGGAGAGATGCTTTCATGATAAAGATGTTGGGGAGGGGCAGTTCCAAGTAGTTAGTCTAGGTTGTATGTAAATTTTGAAGCCCGCGGTCATTGAATTCCTCTATGTCTTACGGTCCATGTTATACTTATGCCTATGGGCCTTGTAAGGGTTCCACCTCACCCCTTGAAAGGTGGATTATCAAACATCAATAAAAAATGAAGGCCTTTGGGCCATTTGAGGATGTAATTACCATACAGTTGACTTCCACACATATCACTAAATAGAATAGTTATATGACCAACTTTTATACCCAATGTCATGGAGGTTATAACATAACCACCCATACTTAGTTTATCATGGACCCACCCGTTATTTGGTTTATCACATAACAACTCATCATTGGTTTATCACGTAACCCACTGTCAAATTTCCAAGTACCATTATATAATTATAACACATAAAATATTGAAAATATCTATATTTAACTAATAACATTTCATTTAAAATCACAAGAAATAATTTCATAACATTGAAATACTCAATCCATTTAAAAAACCATTTTCAACACAAAAACTCCCAAAAAAGAGAATACAAGATATCTTTTCTTTTTAAAAACATTAAGGCTTATAGAGGAATCCAAATAATGATTACGATGGTAGAGAGGTCATTGTCACCACATATGTAAAAACATTCCTTTTGTCATTTAGTAAAATGCTACATAGAAAAAATATTCCTTTTGAATGAAATTAAAATTATAATGGTTCTATCATACTCCATGTAAAATAAAGAGGTGTATATTATCAAAATATGTCTTAATGAAATTATATTGAGATGATATCCCTTACCTTGAATCCAATTCGTCACATATGTTCCTGGTTCATCCAGAATAATAATAATAAGTAAATTTATACTTGATTAAGAACCCTTTTCAAGTCTATTATACATTTTATATCACTTATTACCAAGTTATAAAAATTACATAATTATTTAGAATAATATCAGTTGTTTTCTCGGTATTGGGTACTTGAGTCGAAAATGATCTTGTTATAATTAAAAATTTTCCATGTGGTCAAAAGTACATTATCTATAGAATAGTATTCATGATTTAAATATCACATATATCTGGTATATATATAGATTTATAATAGTTCATAACATTTGGAGATATGAAATGAAATGCACCGTTCATTGAGATGGTAAGCTATACGTATGAACAAACACTACATTCATTTATTTTTCATATTAAAGAAATGAAAACCAAATGATAAATATGTATATTATAATTCCATTATAATATCATATGATATATATGTTACATATGTTTATTAACCCCATCCTTTATATGTTCCATGTATAGAATAAACTAGTCATATCACTTTGAGGGGGCGGTAGTCTGCACTTCTTCAAATGAAATTATCTTATTTACACATCATGAAAAGCATAAAGGTATGTTTGTAAATATAAATTACAGTATAATAGATATAATATAAATATAATATAAAAAATAATGTTCCATAATAATGGACACCATGAGAGGTGGTACGGTAAAATAGAACAATCATCATTTTCTGAGGCAACAGTTCACCGTACATAGAAATAGTATGTTCGTATCCATTAGATAGAAGTGTTTGTTAGTGTGGTTAGAATAATTATCATAAAAACATCCCTGTATATTGAGGATATAGGTGTTGTTATGTAATCCAAGAATAAAAATATAGTAGAGAGTGAAGAAATAAAATAACGGAAAGGACCTTTATAAAAAACGCTACCTAAAAAACGTGTAACGCCCTTTAATTTGGTCCAAGAGGATTTCTTGAATTTCCTTCTGCCTAAGGTAAGGCTTCTAGGAGTAAGATTGGGATTTTTGGAGCTTATTTGGACAAGTTTAGGACAATACACGAGTCTTGATAGGTGTGATTAAATAGGTAGTGTTGATTCCCATTTATAAGAGGGAGGAGGGGAACCTTAGGAAGGTTTTGAAATATTATTTTATTATAAAATGATTTTCGGTTTTAAATTGTCCCAGAACCATTTATTTAAAATATAAAATTCTATTGGATAGAAAAACACTCAAAAAATAGGTTTTTGAAAATTCTAGGTCACAAATTTAATCTAATATTCTAGCTTTAACCCTTCGTTAACTAATTTGACTCTTACCACGTCTTGTTGTATATTCATTCTATATGATTAACACAGTTACTATAAAATTTCAATAGAACCTAAATTGGTTCATTAAGGAAATTTTAAACATTATATACATCATTTAGATGAATCTTATATTTTTAGGACAATTATATAATTTAATACAATAGTATTTTTTTAAAACTCATTTATGTCAATTTTTATACAGTTCGTATCATGACTTTTTTTTGAAAATCCGTAACAACTTGATTCTTTTGAAGAACAACATCAATTCAAATATAAAAAGTCATAATAATCCATAAAATTAGTGGATGTAATATAAAATTTCATAATAAATTTATTTTAATAGTTTTAATCTCATTTATTTAAATATTTCATTAATATGGTAATGACTACATCATCGTTGTGTCCTAAATTAAATTCTTTATTTTATGTATAAAAATTATAAATAAAATACTATGATATAGGAAATCATTTTATATTTCTAATTTCTATTTATATTAGAAACTATCACATATATGTCACCATATGAAAATTGTTTTAATAAAAGATACTTGTTTATGTTACATTTTATCTTTACTTTTAATTAATTATTATAACATGTCATTTCCACATCTATGTGACTCCATGGGGCCCCACAATCGGCCAAATGATTCCCATGGACAGAAATATCTCATCCATTATTATTAGGACACGTATTAGGGTAGTTTAAAAATATTATAATCTTATTCTTTACCCTTATCTACCAGATTTACCCTTTAACCATGGTAAATAAAATAATTAACCAAGTTAATATTCATAATGTCTAAAAATAAAATGTGCCTATTTTAAAAATATGAACCTCATGATTAAAAAAATGGAATCCATTTTTTTCAAATCAAAAATCATAATCGGTAGAAATTAATTTAAAATTAATTCCCATATTCAAAACCAAAAAGAGGGTTTTTAAGAAATAAAAACTACTAAAATTTTGGTATGTATTTATATCCAATTTCCAATTGAAATTACTTCCAATGAAAAAAATTGGATTAAATGCTAAAAATATAATCCAATTACAAATTAAAACAAACTAAAAGTACAATATAAATATATAAATAAATTAGATGAAAAGGGAGTTTTGACTTAAAATGCGGTATTTTTCACTATGCATTAAAAAAAGAAACTTTATCAGAAAATTACCAAAAAATTACCCAAAGTAAATTTTAATGTACCACATCTAAAGAAGAAGTTTATTTTCTCAAATAGAATATATAAAAGTGAAAAAACCAGATTTAAAAAGGGTTCTCCCTCAAAAGGTGTTAAACAACCTTTTAAAAATATTAGAGTATTTCATGCATAAAGTAAAATTCATTCTGATTTTAAGACTCTAAAATTTATTGGATAAATATAAAACATTTAAAAAACATGTGTAATAATATTTTAGTTAGTTTTGTTCATTCCTTACTATACAACATGTATGTGGTAACTACCATTTAAAATAATAATAATATTATATTATTTTCAGTATAACTCAAAGTAGTGTGCAACGTAAGATTTCGGAGAAACCCATTTGTTATGTGTTGCATACAATATCAGACATAGAACCACCGTTAAATTAAAATTAATATTTAATTCACAAATATTAATAAGTATGAAAATTTTCATATTCTTTATTTAACTAGGATGTTACAATAAACCAAAAACCCTACACCCTAAGACCTATACCCTACACCATAAACCCTAAACCATACACCCAAAACCCTATACCCTGCACTCTAAACACTAAACCTTAAATCCTAAATCCTATACTCTCCATCCTAAACTCCAAGCAATATACCCTAAACCCTATACCCTGTACCATTTACCCAAAACCTATACCATATAGCCTACACCATAAACCATAAACCCTACACCCTAAACCTTGTACCCTACACTATAAACCCTAAACCCTACCACCTAAACTCTATACATTTCACCTTAATTGTTAAACCATTCACCTTAAACCCTATACCCTATAACCTAAACCCTAAACCCAAAAACCATCATCGTAAACCTTCTACCCTAAACACTAAACCATATACCCTACACCCTATGACCTATACCCTCCACCCTAAAATCAATACACTACAACCTAAACCCTAAATCTAAAAAACCTAAATCATATCTAAAAAACAATAAGAAGTGAAAACCCATTATAAAATTTCAGAACACCATAAATACCACAAAACCCATAAACAACACTAAAATAAAAAAAAACCCTAAACCCCTAAAAATCTAAATGATTTTAAGAACACTAAAAATCATAAAATAATCCATAAAACCCCTACAAAACCCTAAAAACCCTAAAACAATAAAAAACCAAAAAACCATAAAATCTAAAAAAACTCTAAAAACAATATCAAACACTAAAAACCCATAAAAATCCTAAAAAATTGTAAAAACATCCTAAAACCCTACAAAACTCATGATGAACTGAAAATGCTAAAAAATATTACAAAACTGTAAAAATCCTAAAAGAACCCTAAAACCCCTAAAAGAACCCTAAAAACCCAAAAAAAAAGACCTAAAAGACTATATGGAACCCTAAAAATCTATAAAATATCCTAAAACACACTAAAAACCCAAAAAACATAAAAAGGAAAAAAAACCAAAAATACAAAAATCCTTAAAAACCCATAAAAAGATACTAAAACCCCTAAAAACCAAGAAACCCCCACCTAAAAACACTAAGAACCCCTAAAAGACCATAAAAACCATAAAACACACTAAAACCCCTATATGAACCAAAACACCCCCCAAAACCCATAAAACACTAAATGTATAAAATCCATAAAATCTCTTTAAAAACCTAAAAACACAAAAAAATCATAAAAACTCTAAAACCATAAAACCCTAAAATCCAAAAAAACTAAAAAAATGATTAAAAATTGAAACCCCTAATAAAACCCTAAAAACCCCAACAATACCTAAAAACCACCAAAAGCCTAAAAAATATAAAACCCCTAAAAACAATGAAACACCCTAAGAACAACTAAAATCTTAAAAACCTAAAAACCCTAATTAGTACCTAAGAAACTCAAAATTCCTACCTAGTACTTAAAAGAACCCGAAACCACTAAAACCACTAAATGAACCTTACAACCCCAAACCCCTAAAATATGAAAAAAATACCAAAAACATCTGAAATTCTGTAAAAATTCATTTAAGACCTAAAAGACCCTAATGACCCTTGTAGAAACCTAAAAATACTAAAAAACCCTTAAAATCCTAAATAATTAAAAATCCAATAAAAGCAAAAAAAACAAAAGAGATCCCTAAAAACCTAAAACCCCAAAAATCATTAGAAATCCCTTTAACTCCCTAAAATAGATTAAAATATTTAAATTCCATAAAAATACTACAAACCAAATCAAACTCTAAAAAATATTAATCAAAATTAAACACCTAAAAACCCATGAAAAACAAGAAAATCCAAGAAAACCCTAAATTCATAAATACTCTAAAAACCATTAAAAACTCATGAAATCTCTAAAAACCTATGAAAACCCCTTAGAAAACATGGAAAATACTAAAGATACTAAAAAAATCTTAATCCTAATACCCCTAGAAACTGAAAATGCTAAAAAAGCCTAAAACCCCTAAAACCCCTAAACCCCTTGAAAATTATAAAACACACAAAACACTAAAAAACTCTAAGAAATCCTAAACACCACATACAACTCATAAATACACAAAACCCCAAAACCCCAACCCCCCCCCCTAAAAGGCCCTCAAAACCATACAACTCATAAAACCCCCTTAAAACCCAAAAAGCCCCTAGAAACCCCAAAAGACACCTTAAAACCCTAAAACATAATAAATATAACAAAAAACATTAAAAAACTAAAATCCAAAAAACCATAAACCCCTAAAATCCCTTAACTGACAAAAAAACCAATAAAAACTAAAAACCCTATGATAGTAATAAAAAAACCAAAAGACGCTAAAACCATAAAACCGTAAAACCCATTAAAATCCTAAAAACCTTCAAAACCCCCAAAATTCCCCAAAAACAATACAAAAAACCCAACAACCATGAAAATCCATAAAAACCCAAAAAAACCATAAAACCCTAAAAAACATTAAAACCCCCTATGAAAACCCCAAAACCCTAAAACCAATGAAAACCCATAAAAAGCAAAAACCCTAAATCCCCTAAAACCCACTAGAAACCCTTAAAACCCTAATAATCCATAAAAGACCCTAAAACCTCTAAAAACACCAACAAATACAAAAACCATAATTAAACCCTAAAACCCAAAAAATAAATAAACCATAAGAAATCCCTTAAAACCCATATACTTCCTTAAATTCCCTAAAAATCATAAAAATCCCGAAAACCCCTAAAAACCTACCCTAAAAACTCTTAAAAATCCATAAAAACATAAAATTACAAAGACACTAAAATCCTCTAAAATCACAAAAAACACCTTAAAATCCATAGAAAATCCGAAAAACCCTAATAACCCTAAAAATACCATAAATTTATAACAAACAATAAAACCCCTAAATACTCTTGGAAACCATAAAAATAGGTAAAACCCTAAAAGTCCCTTAAAATCATAAAATCCCTAAAATCCCTAAGATCCCTAAAAACTCATAAAAACCCAAAAACACAAAAAATATATTAAAAACTCTAAACCCCATAAACACCCAAAAACCCAAAAACCCCCAAAAAACTCTTAAAATAGCCAAAATACATAAAAACCGCTATGAAACCTTTAAAACACTAAAAAGAATTAAACTGTTAAAACCCATAAAAATCAACAAACAGAAAAAACCCCCTAAAAACCTACAAATCCAAAAAACCCTAAACCCAAAAAGACCCTAAAAATCCATAAGGACACCAAAATTAACTAAAGATGTTAAAAACCCTAAATACCCTAAAACTCCCAAAACCCTAAAAACACTAAAATGTTTAAACCCCTTTAAACCTTTAAAAAAACTAAAACCCATAAAACGCCCATACATTACCTAAAAACCAATTATTACCCTAAAAGATCATAAAAATAGTGAAATTCCTAAAAGACCCTAAAACCCAAAAGGAAACTAAAAAACACTAAAATTACCTAGAAATCCTAAAAACCCTAAAACCCTGTAAAAACCCCTAGAAAATCTAAAAGTCCCTAAAAACTAAAAACCTTTAAAAGTCCCTAAATCCACTGAAATTCTAAAGGAACCTAAAATCCCAAAATGACCCTAAAAACCTTAAAAAACATTAAAACCCCTCAAGGACCCTAAAAAATCATAAAGGTCTCATAACACTAAAGAAAATCAAAACCCTAAAAAAATAAGAACCATAAAACCCGTAAACTCTAAATGACATTAAAAAAAATCCTAAAACCCATGAAAAAATATAAAAGTCCCTAAAACCCAAAAAACCAGAAAATACATAAAAACCTAAACAAACCTAAAGACCCTAAAAATTAAAAAAAAACACCTAAAACACTCAACAACCTAAAAAACCCAAGAAGATATTTAAAGAACCTAAAAATATAAAAACCCTAAAAATGATAAAACCCTTAAAAATCATAAAATACCAAAAAAATATCTAAAATCCCTAAAAAGCATTAAAACCCCAAAAATCATTAACAAACCTGGAAAAACTAACCCCCAACTCTAAAAAAAGACCCCCATAACACATATAAAATCCTAAAACCAATAAAACCCCTAAAACACCAAGAAACCTAAAAGGACTCTAAAAACCCCTAAATCACCTAAAGAAACTAAAAGGCTTAAAAACCCAAAAAACATAAATCATCATAATAACCCATAAAAGACCTTAAACCCCATTATAGACCCTAAATGATCATGAAATCTCTAAATACACTAAAAGTCCTAAAAACCCCCGAAAACACCCTAAAAACTCTAAAAACATTAAAAGACCCCAAAACCCCAGAAAACATTAAAAGACCATAAAAACCATAAAATCCGAAAACTCCAAAAAAAAACCTAGAACTTAAAAACCATAATCCCATAAAAAAATATTAAAAACCGACTAACAATATCAAATAAGTCCTAAAACACAATAAACCACAAACCCCCTAAAGAGTCCCTAAAACTCCGAAAACCCAAATAAAACCGCTAAACCCCACATAAAACCCCCAAAACCGTTAAAATCTATTTAAATGTCCTTAAACCCCATTAAAACTCATAAATCCCATTAAAACCCATAAAAACCTAAAACTCTTAAAAACCCTAAAAACCCCTAAAACCTGAAAAAACCCATAAACCTCCCCTAAAACCGTAAAACCCCTAAAACAAAAAAACACTAAAAATCCCTAAAAACCCCAAAAAATCCTAAAACATTTCAACCCATATAAGAACTGTAAGAATAAAAAAACCATGAATGAAAAAAAAAATTAAAACCACAAAAAACCCTAAAACCCCTAAAAACCTAAAAACCATAAAACACAAAAAAACACATAAAACCCCTAAAACCCAAAAAACACACAAAACCCCTAAAAACCCAAAATAGCCAAAAAAATCCTTAAAACCCCTAAAAGACCCTAAAAACGTCTTAAAACCCCTAAAACCCTAAACGATCCTAAAAATACTAAAAATATAAAGTACCATAAAGCACTATAAAACACTAAAAGACCCTTAAAACCTAAAAACAGTATAAAAACATAAAAATATAAATACCCATATACCCCATAAAATGCTAAAAATCTATAAAATCCATAAAAACGCAAAAAAGCATAAAATACCCTAAAAACATAAAAATCCCAAAATAGTCCTAAAACCAAAGAAATCCAAAGAAAATCCAAAAAACACTAAAAATAAGAAAAAAAACACCCAAAAACACCCATTAAATCCCCTATGAACCATGAAGATTTTTAAAAAACCCAAACCCCCTAAAACGCCTAGAAGGATTACAAACCCTAAAATACCAAGAAACCAAAAAACCCCAAAGAACACCAAAAAACCCAAAACCCCTAAAACATTGAAAAATACTAAAATACATATTAAAACCATAAAAATCCATAAGAAACCCAAAAAAACTTCTAGAAACTCTAAGATAACTTAAAATCACTTAAAACCTATGAAACCACTAAGAATACCTAACCGTCCTAAACACCCTAAAACACTTATAAAAATCAGAAACCTAAAAAACCAAAAACAAACATCAAAACCCCTAAAAACAGTAAAAACCATAAAACCCATAAAATGCATAGAAAACCCTAAACCCAAAACCCCCTGAAACACTAAAATCCCAATAAACCCCTACAAACCAAAACCCTATACCCTACACCTTAATCCCAAAACAAGACAAACTAAACCTTATACCATACACTAAATACTCTACAACCAAACCCATAAAACCATCACCTTATACCCTAAAACCCTACACCCTAAACCTGATGCACTACAACATAAACCTGATACCCTACACCCTAAACCCTATACCCAAAACCATTAACCATACAATTTTCAATCTAATCCCAATACCCTACACTTGATACCAAAATTACCACACCCTGAACCCTATACCCTACATCCTATTACCTAAAAATTACATATAAAACCCCATACCCAACACCATAAACCCTAAACCCTAAACCCTAAACCCTATATTTTACACCCTAAAAGTTACACGCTAAACCCTATACCATATAAACTAAACCATATATCCCACACCCTAAAACCTATACACTACACCCCAAACCATTTACCCTATACCCTAAACCACAGACCCTACAACCTAAACCCTTAAACCTAAAAACCACAATACAACACAAAAAACCAAAAAACACCTAGATTCCATAAAACCGAAAACCCTAGGAACCATAAAACAAAAAAACCTTTAAACCCCCTAAAATCCATAAAATAACCCAAAAAACCCTAACAACTATAAAAACCATATATAACCCCAAAACCCTAAAAAACCTAAAACGCCTAAAAACCTAAAGAAACCCCTAAAAGCTCTAAAAACCGTAAAACTCATAAAAACGTAAAAAATCCTAAAAAATATTAAAAACCGAAAAAATCCATACAAAATTATAAAACAAAAAAACCGAACAAATTCTAAAAAACTCTTAAACCCATACAAAACCCATAAAAAATCTAAAAACACCTAAAACCTATAAAAAAATTACGAAACACTAAAATACCCTAAAACCCTTAAAAAACCTAAAAGAACTATAAATACCTTATAAATCCTAAAACCCCAAAGACAACCCTAAAACATCTAGAATCCCTAAAACCCATAAAAATCCTAAAATCCAAATAAAACCTAAAAAACATTATACTTATAAAAAATAATGAAATCTCCTAAAAAGTGAAGACACTAGAAACCCTAAAAAGACACTAAAAACCAAAAAAACATTAGAAACCCATAAAAACACTTTAAACCCCATAAGATACCAAGAAAATAACTTAAAAATCCTAAAAACCCTTGAAAGACCCTTAAACCCCTAAAACCCTAAAAACCTATAAAACCATAAAAACTCCTAAAACCCCCTATACACTATACCCTACACCAACCATAAGAACTACACACTAAACACTATAACTTACTTACCGTAACCTAAATCAAACACCTCATGCCCTATAACGAATACCCAAGACCCAAAATTTTATTCTCTAAACCCTTTACCCTCCACAATAGTCCCAAACCATAAACCCTACACCCAAAACCCCATACTTTACACCCTAAAACTAAAAACCTACACCCTAAACCCTACCCATACACCTTAAAACCTAAACCATACACCATAAAACCCAAACCCAAACCCTACACGCTAAACCCAAAATACCCTAAAAACCTTAAAAAACATAAAAAACCTTAAGTAGATAAAATTATAAAAAACCTAAAAACCCCTAAAACCCCAAAATACCTTAAAACCATTACAAAACCTAAAATGAAACAAAACCATAAAAGTCCCTAAAACCCTTAAAACTAAAAAAAGACCCAAAAAACCAAAAAAGAAACAAAATAAAATACCCTAAGATCCCAAAAAAATCATAAAGCCCCAAAAAAATCATAAAACCCCAAATAACAATAAAAAATATTCAAAACCCTAAAAATTTTAAAAACCCTATAAAAGCTAAAATCATAGAAAACCTAAAAAATAGAAAAACCCTAAGTACCATGAAATAAATCATATAAACCAAAAAATAACCCAAACACCCTAAAATCCCTAAAAATAATAGAACCCTTAAAAACCCTAAAAAGAACATCAATACCAAACAAATCTTTAAAACTATAAAAACCCTAAAAACACTACAAAGACTCTGAAAAATAAAAAACCCTAAAAACACCACAAAACCCAATAAAACCATACACTCGTAAAAATATTCAAGCACCCCATAAAACCATAAGAATACCCAAAAAAAACTAAATCAGAAAATAACCATAAAACCCTAGAAACCTTAAAAACCCCATAAAATCCTAAAAATTCACTAACAACAGAAAAAAAATCTAAAACTCCTTGAAATTACCCTAAAACCCTAAATAAATAAAAAAATTCTAAAAACACTAAAATCTATAATAACCATAAAATACCATAAATCACTAAAACCCCTAAAAACAGTAAAAACGATAAAACACGTAAAAAACACAAAAAACCCCAAAAAACACCTAAAAACCATAAAACTTTAAAAATCCCAGAAACCCCTAAAACCCAATAAACAAAAAAAAAGACTCCCAAAAACACCTATAATAATATAAAATTACATAAAAACTATAAGACAACCTAAAGAAACTAAAACCCATAAAACCATAAAATACCAGAAAATAATGCAAAAAACCCATAAAATACTAACAATCCCAAAACCCCTAAAAAACCTAAAACCCCTAAAAATACAATACGAAACTAAAACCTCCAAAAAACATAAAAAGGAAAAAAAACCTTAAAACCCCTTAAAATTCCTATAAAGTATAAAAACTCCTAAAACCCCTAAAACCACTTAAAATCCATAAAATCTCTAAAAATCCTTAAAAATCACTAAAATCCTTAAAATCCCTAAAAATCTCTAAAAAATACAAAAAACAACTAAACCCCTCAAAAATCTAAAAACCATAAAAACCAAGAAATACCCTAAAAATAATAAAAAAGCCTAAAACTACTTAAAATCCCTAAAACACTAAAAACCTTAAAAAGACATAGAAAACCTTAAAACCCCAAAACACCCTAAAAATAATAAAACCACCAAATAGAGCCTTAAAGTCATGAAAAACTAAAAACACCCCTAAACGACTAAAAACCCAAAAGACCCTAAAACCCAAAAATCCCTAAAGACCATAAAACCCAAAAGAAACAAAAAAAATCCTAAAATACCCTAAAATCCATATAAAACACTAAAACACAAAAACCCCTAAAAACCAAAAAAACCATAAAAAACTAAAAAACCCATAAAAACCATAAAATCATAATAAAATAAAAACCCCCATAAAATACACTAAAAATATAAAAACCACAAAACCCCCTAAAACCCTTAAAATAAAAAAAAACTGCCTATAACCCTAAAAGATTCAAAACACCCTAAAACCCACCCTATAAGACCCTAAAAACCATAAAAGACTCTAATATCTTATAAAAACCCTGAAACATCATAAAATACACTAAAACCCTAAAGGACATTAAAAAGTCTAATAACCCTAAATGACTCTAAAAACACTAAAACCCCTAAAATACCTTAAAACACCTAAAAACTCCCAAGGACCCTAAATTCCCTAAAACCCATAAAGAACCCTAAAATGCCATAAAAATCCTGGAAGGACCCATAAAACCCAAAATAAATGGAAAACTCCTAAAACCCCTTAAGGAACCTGAAAACACTAAAAGAACCCCAAAAAATGTTGAAAATCCCAAAACGACCCTAAAACCCTAAAAAACCCATAAAACCCAAACCCCTTAAAAACCATAAAATCCTAGAAGACCATAATAAACCCTAGTAATAAACCCTAAAACCCCAATTAAACCCAAACCCCCTAAAAACAATAAAAACCTAAAAGACCCTAATAAACTCAAAATAATGTGAAAAACGCAAAAAACCTTTAGAAGTCCCTAAAAACATTAAAAGACCCAAAAAACACATAAAACCCCAAAACCCCCCAAAAAACCTAAAAACCATAAAAGTCCCTAAAAACCCTAAACCCCCTAAAAACATGAGAAAAACCTAAATTTCATAACTAAAATCCAATAATTATAAAAACCTAAAAATAACATAAAAATACTAAAGAAATCTAAAAACCCCCAAAACCCAAAAAACCAAAAAACACCTAAAAATCCTAAAATCCTTAAAACCCCTAAAACCTGATAAATCCCTTAAAGGTCCCTAAATTCCAATAAAAACTAAGGAAACCTAAATTCCCTAAAAACTTGAAATTCATAAAATTCCCTAAAAACCCAAAAATAACAGACCCCCAAACCCCCAGAAACACTAAAATACCATAAAATAACCATAAAATGTCCAAAAATAACCCCAACCACTAAAATTCCCTAAATAACTAAAAACCTAAGACACTAAAAACCATAATAACATTTAAGAACCCAAAATACAATAAAAAACCTCAAACCCTAAATAGATAAAATCCCCCAAAAACCTAAATAAACCTAAAAATGCTATCAAAACCATAAAAAATCTAAAAACCCAAAACCCTAGAAAACCCAACACCTAATAAAACCCTTCAATACCCCAAAATCGATAAACAATCGTACAACCCTAAACCCCTAACCCCCACTAAATCACTAAAAATAATAAAAAGATTCTAAAATAGATAATAAATTGGAAAAAAAATTAAATATCTTAAACACAGTTGAAAATATAAATCCAAATAAAAAAATTATAATCCTGTAAAACCACCAAAAAACCTAAAATGGCGTAAAACATGAAAAAAACCATAAAACACTAAATACCCTAAAAACCCTAAAAAACATAAAAACTGCTAAAACCCCTAAAAAACCTAAAAAATCAAAAACACATAAAATACACTAAAAACAATAAAAATATTTTAAAATTCTTAATTTTTGAAATCCATTGAAACCCTAAAACAATAAAAAAAACCCATAAAACCCTATAATCCATAAAAGACCCCAAACCATCTAAAAGAACATAAGAACCCCAAAAAACCATAAATGACCCAAATATCCTTATAAAACCCCTAAAAGGCCCTCAAAACCACTTAACACCCTAAAAACGCTAAAACACCTAAAATACATAAGAAAATAAAAAACATTAAAAACCATAAAAACAATAAAAAACCCTAAAAAATGAATAGAAATATTAAAAACCCATAAACCCATAAAATAACCCTAAACCCTCTAGAACCCAAAAAACATAGATAGCCTTAAAAAACAAAAGAACCCAAAAAACCCCAAAAAACACTAAAATACCAAAAAACACATAAATCCCCCTAAACACGTTAAAAACCCTAAAACCCTAATAAAACCTAAAAACACATTAAAGAATAATAAAAATACCTAAAAGTCTATTAAATTCTATAAAAAACAATAAAACTCCTAAAAACATAAAATAATAAAAACCATAAGAATACCCTAAAAACCCTAAATACCCTAAGATAAATGATAAAAATACTAAAACCAGTAAAATTACAAAAAAAAACCTAAAAATTCAAAAAGTTAAAAAATCATTGAAAAAACACATAATATCCCTAGCAAAACACCAATAACTCGAAAAACACAAAAGTTTCCAAAAATAGCATAAAACACCGAAAACCATTAAAGAAAACTAAAACCTGAAAACCCCCAAGACCCTAAGAACCCTAAAAACCTAAATCCCCCCAAAAAACCTTATACCCTTTACTCTACACCCTAAATCCCGCACCTTAAACCTTATACACAACACGCTAAACCCAACACCCAAAATCCTAAACACTACACCCTACACCCTAAACCCTACAACAGAAACCTTATACCCTACACTATAAACCTAAAATCCTACACCAAATACCCTACACCATACACCATAAACCAAAAATCCTACACCCAAAACATTATAACCTACACCATAAACCCTAAAAACTACATCTGAAACACTACACCCAGCACCCTAAACCATAATCTATACAACCAAAACCCTATACCATACATCCAAAACCCAAAACCCTAAACCATACACCCTACTCCCTAAACCCTAAACCCAACACCCTAATCTGTATTCACTACTACATAAGCCTTAGACCCTATATCATAAACCATACATCCTATAACCTAAACCGCAAATTATAAACCCAAAATCCTAAACCCTACACCCTAAACCATATACATGACACCCAAAACCATAAACCCAAGACCCTAGAAACAAAACCTTATACCCTACACCCTAAAAGCTAAACGCTACACCATAAATCCCCTAAACTATAACTTAAATTATGAAGAAAACACCCTATATCTTACACCCTAAACCCAATACCCTTCACCCTTTACCATATACCCAACACCTGACACCCTAAACACTAAACAACGCACAGTAAACCCTAAACCATAAACCCTTAACCATAAATCCTACACCAGAATCCCTAAACCCTAAACCCTGAACCCAAAACCCAAAACCCAAAACCCTACTCTCTAGAACCTAAACCCGGCACCCTACACCCAATAACCTATGCACTAAACTATAAACCCTAAAACCGACACCATAAACCCAATACCATACACCCTATACCCTAAAATGAACACCTTATACCCTACACCCTACACCCTAAACCCTAAAATCTACCCCTATGGCATATATCATAAACCATACACCCAACTCCTTAAACACTATACCCCACACTCTGAACCCTAATCCCTACACCATAAACCATATAAACTACACTCTTAATGCTAAACCATACATCCTAAACCCTATACACTACACCCTATATCCAAAACCCAACACCCTAAACCCAATACCATGCACATTAAACCCCAAAACCAACTCCTTAAACCCTAAACCCTACATCATAAACACTAAACCCTACAAATTATACCCCATACCCTCCACCATAAATCCAAAGCCTAAAATCCAAAACCTATACCATGCACATTAAACACTATACCCTACACCCTAAACTGTAACTCTGACACACTAAACTGTATATCATACACTCTAAACCATAAACATGATACATTAATTGCTATAAGATAGACCCAAAAAGATACACCCTAAACCATACACCATACCCCAAAACCCTAAACCCTACACCCCAAACCCAAAACTATACACCCTGAACCATAAAATCCTGAACCTAAACCCTAAACTATGTACCCTATAGATGATACCCTACACCCTAAAAACTATACCCTAATCCAGATACCCTAACCCTCCACCACAAACACTAAACCCCAAACCCTATACCCTATACCCTTTAACCTATACCATACACACTAACCCTAAACCCTAAACCCAAAAACCTATAACCTACACCCTAATCATTGGGATCTACACCCTAAACCCTAAACACCACCCCTGAAACACTATACAAAGTACCATAATCCCTAAACCCTTCACCTAAAACCATATACACTACAACATAAACCCTAAACCCAACAACCTGAACACATGACCCTAAAACTTTAAAACTATACTCTACACCATAAATCTTATACCTCAAACCCTAAAACCCACACAGTAAACCCTAAACCCTACACCCTGAACCTTAAAACCTACCCCAAAAATGATATAACCAATATGATAAACCATAAACCATACACGACATTCTCTACACTCTAAACCCAATACCCTACACCATATACCCTATATCCTAAACGCTAAAAATATAACTTATTCCCTATACCATTAACCCTAAACTCAAAATCCTACCTGCAACCTAAATCCTAGATCGTACAACATACTCCCTATACACTAAACCCTACTTGCTCAACCCTATACCCAACACCCAAAATGAAAAACCCAAAACCCTATACCCAACATCCTAAACCATAAACCCATAAAAACACCCTAAATCATATACCAATCACCAAAATCCATAAACCATAAACCCTATAACCTACAACATAAACCATAAAATCTACACCCTAAACCCTATATCCTAATCTCTAATGCCTAAACCCTACACCATAAACAATATACCCAACATGATAATCTCTTAACAAAACACCCTAAACCCTATATTCTATAACCAAAACAAAAAACCCTACACCTTAAAACCTATACCCTGCACCCTATACCCTAAAAAATACACCCTAAACATTATACCCAACACCTGAAATCCTATACCCTAAAACCGATACTCTGCACTATAAAACCTATACCCTATACCTTACACCTTAAACCCTAAAACCTATACCCTAAAAACTATACCCTATACCCTAAACCCAAAACCCTACCATATATTCTAAAATTTATACCCAAAACCCAAAACCCTAAAACCTACTCCCTAAACCCTATATCGTACATCCGAAACCTTATACACTGCAATGTAGTACCTAAATCCTACATGCTCAACCCTATATCCCACACCCTAAACACTAAACCCTACTCTCTAGAAATTATATCTTACACCATAAAATCTATATCCCAAACCCTTACTCCTACACCCAAAACCTTAAACTATACACTCTAAACCCCATACCCTACACACTAGTCCCTTAACCCTACACCATAAACCATATATTCCAGACTCTAATGGTTATACCCACATTCAAAACCCTAAACCCTACACCATACACCCTATACCCAACACCATAAACCCTAAAAAACCTAAACCCCTAAAAACAAATAAAAATCCAAAAAAAAATTAAAACCCATTAAAATTGTAAAATCCATAAAATCCATTAAAATTCTTAAAAAATCTAAAAACACTAAACAATGATAAATAACCTTAAAATCCCTAAATCCCTAAATACCCAAAAACCCATTTAAAACCAGATAATAATAAAAAATATAACCCTAAAAAACCAATAACCCTAAAACCCCTTAAAGACCCGAAAAAAAAACCTTAAAACCAATAAAATAACCTAAAGAACATAAAACCACCTAAATCTCTAAAACACAAAAAACCCTAAAAACCCAAAAACGTAAAATGACTAAAAACCATAAAATATATTAAAACACCTAAAAAACCATTAAAACCCTAAAAACCCCTAAAAACTCCAAAACCGAATGAAAAACCTAAAAACCCAACAAAATTCTAAAAAAATTAAAAAACTTTTAAAACCGTAAAAACCGTAAAAACCACAAAACTCATAAAAACACTAAATCCCATAAAAACCCTAAATCCCATACAATAGTAAAAATTCACTAAAAACCCTAAAACAAAAAAAATTTAAACCCCGTAAAACCCTCTAAAAATAATAAAACCCCTAAAAAATCTTTAATACCATAAAAATAAAAAAACACCACAAAAAACATAAGTACACTAAACATCTAAAGGGACCCAAAGACACTAAAACCCCTAAAAGACCCCCAAACCCATTAAGAATCCTATATGAACCTAAAATCCCAAAAAACAATATAAAAATTCTAAAATTCCATAAAACCCATAAAAACCCTAACAACCATTAAACCCCTTAAAAATACTAAAAACCTTAAAAATATATAAACCCTTAAAAACCATTTAAAAACCACTAAATGTTAAAAAACCTAAAAACTATAAAACTTCCCTAAAAAAATAAAAACTTCAAAACCTCAAAAAAGACAACCCCCCCCCCCCCGTCAAAAAACCCATAAAACCTCTAAAAATACTAAAACCACTAATAATCCATGATAAAAACTAAAAACATTAAAAACCCCCCAAAAACCCTAAAAACACTTAAAATAGAAAAAACCCCTAAAAACCTTAAAAACAAAAAAAAAATTAAAAGACCCTAAAAATCAAAAACCCTATATAGCCACAAAAATTCATAAGCCCCACGAAAACCTAAAAACCACTAAAATAAAAAAACAAATCCCTTAAAACCCTAACAAATATCAAACCCATTAAGAAACCCTAAAAAGACATAAAAGACATAAAAACCCTTTAAAATACTAAAAACCCAAAAAAAAAAGAAAAATCTAAAAACCCTTAAAGGAGTCAAAAAACCCAAAAGGAACCTAAAACCACATAAAAATACACTATAATGCCAACCCCCCTAAAACCCCTAAAAACCAAAAACCCTTACATAACCTCAAAACCATTAAAACCCCTAAAAGAGTGTAAAAACACCTAAGAACCCAAAATACCATAAAAGGCCCAAAAATACCCTAAAGTCCTTAAAATCCCTAAAAATCCTAAAAATCCCTAAAACCATAACAGATCCTGAGATCCCCCTAAAACACCTCAATGACACAAAAATCATAAAACCCCTAAAGGCTTTGAAATACCCTAAATACCTAAAAGACCCTCAAAACCCATAAAAATATTAAAGGACTATAAAACTCCTAAACCATAAAAAATCCCTAAGAGAACATACCCCCCAAACCATATAATTTTCTAAAAACTATAAAAACCCTAAAACCCCTAATAGACCCTAAAAGACCATAAAAACACTAAAACCCCTAAAAACACTAAAAACCATTAAAATCCAAAGCCCCGTAAAACTCTTAAAACTGAAAAAAAAACCAAAACACTCTAATAACAGTAAAAAATACTTAAAACCCTAAAAATATAAAAATACACCAAATAAACCTAAAAAATTATAAATCCTTAAATTACCCTAAAAACACTATAAAACCATAAAACCCAAAAAACCCTAAAAATAATAAAAAACCACATTAAAAACACTTGAAACACTAAAAACCATAAAACCCAATAAAACATTTAAAAACCCAAAGTCCAAAAAACTATAAAAACCAAAAAAACCCCAAAACCCACAAAAATCTCAAAAAACCATAAATTTAAAAACAAACAAAAGGATTGCGTAGTTTGGAACTGAAGAGAGCGTGATCCCTAGATTGAGTGTACCTGTTCCCATCGATGAATCAAGAAAATGATCTGATTGTCATGCTGAGGTCATGGACTGCGTTGGGCATAAAGATCTCTTCAGCCTTTGTACAAAGAAAATACTGATGTGTCGTGGGAGAAAAAATCAAGCAGGAGATTTACGAATGTGGTTAAATGTGTGGAAAATACCTTGTTTCTTGATTGTGAAACTGTGACTTCAAGACGAATTATTCATAATGGGCGTGTTTCACATGTCTCTGCGAATCAGAATGCAGTGAAGGAATGGATTAGGATCTGCAGATACACGATCATTGCAAGGGTGGTGATTCCAAAATGGGTGAGGCCATGGACGTTCAATGATGTCATGGTGAGGATTGCTGATATATGGGGATTTAATGATTGGAATATGACAACAATGGTCCTTGGATTCTATCATATCATTTTTCAATCAGATGAGCTCAAGCGTCGCGCCTGGTGTCCTAGCTCGGTCCCCCTTAAGCTGGGTTTTCTTCGAATTCATGAATGGGATCCGGATATTGAACCCAACACTGTGAAAAACGCATTTGCAGAAATTTAGATTCATGTCTGTAATATAAATTGGCTTTATTGGCATCCTCAAATTCTCAGGGATATTGCCTCGTCGGTTGGAAATCCCATTCGACTTGATAAGCAGACTGAGAATCCAACCTCTGTACACTATGCAAGAATTTTAGTTGAAGTTGATATGGCTGCCACTCTTGTTGAGGAGGTGGTGTTAACCACCCAAGATGATAGTATCACTCTTGGTATTCTATATGAGTGAAATCCTAATTTTTTTTGAATTGTCACTTCTTTGGTCATGTCCTTTTAGACTGGAATCGAAATAAAATCTGCAATATTTGTAAGGGTCGAGAGCATGATGATGAGAAATGTAGGAATGGAAAGAACAAGGTAATGAAATTAAAGGGTGGTGGTAATCCCATTGATGATAAGGGAGATCTTAATGATCCATCTAGGGCCTCTAGAAAAGGTGGTATGGTGGCTGATTGAAACCTTATAGACAGTGATCTCTTTAAGGAAGTTGATGAAAATGGGGTGAAGACCAGCTATGAGGTTGATGCATGTTCTAAGCAACTAGAGTAGGGTCATCCTGGCACTCACAGTTCTAATTGCTCAGAAATTTCTGCTCCTTCAGCTGGGGAAGGCATTCAGAATAAAGAAGGGTGGAAATCAAAAGATACAGATAATGTTCTCATTTTGGTTGATTCTGATGCTGCAATAGTACTTGCTGATAATGCAGATTCTAATGAGGGTACACAACTCCAGGATGTAGACCCGACCAATTGCCCTGGCATTGACCCTATTCCTACTGATGCTAATGCTATGACTACTGAAAATCATGATGTAGATCCTGTTTCTACTGTGAATCATTGTCAGGATTCGGGTCCTTAAGTTTCTCCTCTGGGGACCCAAAATCATCATTCAGGCCCTGAAATGAACCTTGACTAGATTTCATAGCATGACTCGGGTTCTGTTGAGCAGGGGGACTTCTCATAGGTCAATACTTCTAAGGCTGAAAAAAGAATACTGCCTGATAGCCTATTGATTGTTCAAGATGATTCGGTCAACAGATTCATCTTGCTACAATTGGTGGGGGAGGACATTGGAACTGAGCTTGATGACCAAACATCAGATGATACCGATGGTACTGAAATTCCTCCATCTAAAAAGGATGATAAACAGATTTATGATGGGCCTAGCACTAGTCTCAGGTCAAAAAAATGAAGATTGTCTTCTAGAATTGTCAACGGATTGGGAATCCTCCCACGGTCAGATCCCTTAGACATCTTATTATAACCAATAGGCCAGTTCTCATTGGAATTGCAGAGCCAAGAATGAAATTTGTGAATTGGATCTCCTTAAAATGGGTGTGCATGGGATACACTCTGGTTGCAAAAAATCATTTTACTTGGAATTCTGAATCTTTGTGGGTGCTGAAACATGACAGTGTTGCTATTAATTCCATTTTGACTGATTTTCAATATGTCACTCTTTCGTGTTTCTTTAATAATGCCTCTCTTGCTGTAACGTTTTTTATGACTTCAATATTTACAAAAGAAGATGAGAGTTGTGGAGATGCTTACCTGATATCTCTAAGAGCATGACAAGTAGTTGAGTTCTTCTTGGTGATTCTAATACGGTTCTGTGGCCGGAGGAAAAAACTAGGGATTACTTCTGTCATGCTTCACCTCTGATTTTTTAACTTTCATTGAAAAATGTAGCCTTGATGAGGTCCCCATTTCTGGTGCTGATTACACATGGATTAGATACACTTTTAATGGGATACATGCATGTAGACTGGATAGATGCTTTGTACAAGTGGTTGATAGGAACAGGGCGATTGATGTGGCTGGGAGAACTCTACCACGTTTACATTCTGATCACAATCCTATACTTCTTGAGGTCTTTCCCAATAACGTCAGGTCATCCCCTCTACCTTTCAAATTCAATAATTCTTGGATTGTTATTCTTGGATGTAGAGATATTGTTTTGGATGCTTGGAATACTAGTTTCTTGGGTAGATCATTACACATTCTCTATTGTAAACTGAAGCTAGTTAAGGCCAGGCTGAATCAATGGAGTAAGGGGTCCTTCTCCTCTCTTGATAGTGATATCCGAGAGGCTGAAAATATACTATTAGATCTTCAAAAATCTGGTCTACCCCAAGAGGTCCCCTCCCCAGAGGAAATACGGGCTACTTCAAGACTAGACAAGCTATTGGCCCTTAAGGAAAATCTGGTTTAGAATCAACTCAATATTATGTGGTTAAAGGAAGGTGACAGGAACTCAAGACTATTTCATTGAATTAACAAAGAAAAAAAATTCCAGGAGGAGCCTTAATGCTCTTAGTTGACTGGAATATTTTTGACTCAGAGAGTGAGATTGTTGATGTTGTGACAGAATACTTTGTGAAGCTATACTCGGATATTGGAAATGATAATTTTGATAAAATTATTCAATGTTTTGACCCCTCTATTGAAGATGACCAGAATAAGATACTCATTGACATACCTAGTGCAAAGGAGATACAGGATTCCATCTTTTTGCTGAACATTGATAGTGTTGCGGGTCTAGATGGCTTTACTAATAAATTCTTCATGTTCAATGGGATATTGAGCACACCGATGATTCCCATGCTATGAATGAATTTTTTAGGTCATCTTATATGACCTATGGGATGAATTCAAACTTTTGTTGCCTTAATTACTAAAAATTAGAATTCCTTGGACATTAAATATTTCAGACCTGTTGCCATTGGGAATACAATACCAAAGGACATCAGTAAGATTATGGCTCAGTGGCTGGGTGAAATTGCCAAAGGACTCATATCTGGGAATTAGTTTGGGTTTGTACCCGGGAGAAACATCAAAGACTGTCTATTTACTACCTCTGAGGGAGTTAATTCTATGAAAATAAAGGTTAAGGATGGAAATATGGCCTTTAAAATTGATATTTCAAAATCTTTTGATACCATAAGATGGAGTTTTCTGTTTACCATTCTTAGGATGTACAACTTCTCTTAGAGGTTTCTTGATCTTGTTGGTTCCATATTATCCAGTGCAAGACTATCTATTTTTTGTCAATGGTTCTTCTAGAGGGTTTTTTCAATTCTCAAGAGGTGTTAGGCAGGGTGACCCTTTTTTTGGTATGTTGTTTGCCTTTGCTGAAGATTATTTAAGTTGGTGCCTCACTGATCTTGCTAATTTTGGATGGTTTCAACAAATGAGAATTGCAAGGGACCTGTGTGCCCCTTCACTCTTACTTTATACTGATGATATCCTGCTTTTTGGGAAGGAATGAAATGTGACCATTTCTTGTATTAAAATCATTTTCTCCCACTATGAGGAGGTTGCAGGTCAGGTCATTAATTAGAGAAAGTCTTATGTGTATTTTTGTGATGGAGTTTCTACATTAAGGAAAAAAAGAACTGCGATGAAGCTGGGGGTTAAAAGGGGTCCTTTCCTTTCACATACCTTGGTGTACTTCTAATTTGGGGCAGAGTTAAAAGATATAACTTAGAAAATATTGCACTGCGAATCACCAATCAACTATCAGACTGGAAAGGGAAAAACATGTCCCAAGCTGGGAAAATTTGTTTGGTTAACTCAATGATTACTTCAATGTTTGTTTATTCCTTTTCTTTGTATAAGTGGCCGAGATCACTGATTAGTGATTTAAGTGGAATAATTAGAAACTTTTTTTTGGACTGGCTCAATTAATGGGAATAAATTGGTTACAGTTTCCTATGATTTTATTAAGCCGGTACAAATGGTGGGATTGGGTATTAAAGACATTTGAATCTTCAATGACACTCTGATTGAAATGTTTGTCTGTAATCTTGTTTTTTAAATCATCGTCCCTCCATGGAGTTTTTGATTATTAGATTTACTAGAAAATTGCAGAATGGTTATGTCAACTATATGAGATCCTCTATCTGGTCTGCTATAAAGCAGGCCTATTCTAATCTTATGGCTCGTTCTAAATGGTTGGTCTGTAAGCAGTCCAATCTGAATTGTTGGACATCCACTTGGCTATCACGGACCATTCATGATGAGGTTATCATTCCAGAATCTCTTAAGCTCATATCAATTGCAGAGTTTGTTGCAGATCCAGATCTATCTGAAATTCTTCCCAGCCACCTGAGAATGGAAGCTATGAGGTACTATTTTACTGATTATGACGTTCTGGTGTGGACTCTGGATATGAATGGCCTCTTCATCACAAATGAATTCTACAAGTCTCATTTTTGAACCTTGATACACCACCCTAGATGGGTTGCGGACTTCACTAAGACCTTTATTCCCCCTGTGTGCTCTCTTAATTTATGGAAAATATTGAAAATCAGGTTTCCCTTTCAGTCCTTGTTGCAGCGCACTGGGATGTCCCTTGCCCCGGTCTGTCATATCTGCCTGGAAGCAGATGAAACAATCTCACATATTTTACTCTCCTGCATGTTTTCTCACAAACTATGGTGTTATATGAAGTATATTTTTCAATGTTACATGAATTTTCATTTGGTTTATGGCTTAATGTAGGCCATTGGCACTTCCAATTTCAGCGAGCGGGTTCATGCTCTTGTTTTGGCTGCAACGACCGCTGTTTTTGACTTCATCTGGAAGTCCAGAAATGACCTGCTGTTTAATAACACATAGCTGCGGTTTCACAATGGTGTCCTGACAATGCATTGTGCCATTCACATGGCTTTAAATATCCAAACCGACTATATGAGAAATGATGTTTCTGACCTGGTTTTATTGAGATATCTTGGTCTTAATGGAAGGACGAAGAAGCCACTGATGGTGAAATACATTCGATGGATTCCGTCGTGATGGGATTTCCTCTGGTGCTCCAGGGACCTCTAGATGTGGTGGGGTTTTCTGTACCTCTCAGGGGTTTCTCAAAGGCTGCTTCTTTCGTTTTATTGGCAACGAATTCACCATTGAAGCTGAGCTCTGGGTCATTATTAAGGCAACCAGGTATGTTGTCAATTTTGATTGGAATGAGTTATGGGTAGAATCAGATTCGACTGTTGTAGTTAAAATTTTGAAAGAGAGTTCGAGGAATGTGACATGGAGGATTATACCAGCCTTGATTGATTGTCTTCGTCTTCTTGTCTCTCTCTCCCTTAAAGTCACACATGTTTACTGTGAATCTAATCAAGTGGCGGATGCTCTTGCGAAATGGGCAATGAATGAGGTCATCTCCTTGTGGTCTTTTGTGGCACCTAACTATTTTGCTAATCTTTTTCATGCGAATTATTGTGGTGACGTTTATTCTCGTCTTTGTAAGGTGTCTCCATGATGTATTGTACTGTACTTTTAGTTTTATTTTTATTTTATTTACTCAGATCTCCACCGATTGACTCTGGTTGCAAGCTTTCCGAGGCGGCGACCCCCAGTGGTCACCTTCGAGAGGTTCGTTATGGCTTCCTGGAATCTTAGGGCTCGCGCGACTGTGGGCCTGCTCGACAGCTCTCATATCATGGTTCGGTTTGCAACGGAGGATGATCTCATCCTTTCCTGGTCAGCGGCTCCTCGGTCATGCAATGGCACTCGATTCTCCCCCTATCGATGGAGCTTTGATTTTCATATGAAGCGAAGCTCCCCGATTGCTGCTACCTGGGTGCATTTTCCTGAACTGCCACTCCCCTTTCATAATTTCTCAATTATTTCGATGTTTGCAAACTTGGTGGGGCCATTCCTCTGTGTGGATAGTAGGACGAGGGCCCTCTGTCATCCGGTTTCTCCAAGGGCTTTTGTCGAAATTGATGCGTCGAAACCCCATGTGGACTCTGTCTGGATTGCTATGGGAGAGGAGCTCAGATGGAGACAATCTATTGTCTTCGAGCAATGGCCAGTCTTCTGCTCTTCGTGCTGGAGCTTTGGGCACAGTGACCGTTCTGGAATTTGTTCTAGCTCTTCTAGGGGTGGTGAATCTCTGTCTGCTGGTGGGAGCGGCCTCCCTCAGGTGGAGGTGAAGGGGAATATTGGGGAGGTTTCCCACTCTGTGGCTACCGACGTGCCCTGCTCGTCTCCTCTGTTGGCTGGTAATGGGTTAGAAATCTCTCTGATGGATTCGGATGGCTTCTTGGTGAGTCTGGAAGCAAGCGCTGGTGTCTCAGGGAATGCTGTTGAGGATGAAGTAATGCTCGCTGAGGGCGGAATTCATGGTTCTGCTGAAGGTGTTCACAGGTCTTGTGAAGATATTAGGAAGAAAACTGAGATAGATAGGACAATTTCGATGGATGTCTAGCTAGGAAATGTGGAAAATCCCTATAAGGATCTGGGATGGGATGAAACAACTGGCTTAAAGGTTGATGAGAATGCTGGTGGATCTGCTCTAGCGGATGAGACTCCTGTGAATGTTTCTCAGGCTGCAGGTTCAGCTGAGCCTGCTACGGCTGGGGTGCGGGTGGAAGATGCTGCAAAAGAGGATGTTGTTGCTCAGGAAACCAGGTATGGAGAAAACTGGAGTTCATGCTCAACTGAGGAAAGGCCCATACTGGATGGGGATATAGACTGGCATAATGCCCCGCTCGTCCTGCATGGGTATACTGGTGTGGGGGGACCTGGCATGGGGCCTGGGTTATCATTCCCCTCTGACGGCAGTGCTGAGAACCTTCCTAGTGATCAGCTCCGATATGCTGGTGATGCTGGTGGTCCTTCCATGGACCTGCAGAGGGCGATGATCCTTCATGGTGTTCCCTCTGCTGAAGACTTTTGTGTACAGCTCCATGAGATGGTATGGGTTGAAAGGGAAAGGTTCCCTCTTGAAGGTGAGGCAAGGCGGCTTGGGGAGATGCTTGCTGAGGCTGATCGACGGATAAATGCTGCTATGGTCACATCAAGGGAGAAAAAAATCAGCGGAGGTGCTGAAACTCCTGAGGCAGAAAGCAAGAAGGGCAAGGCACCATTGGCCGCTACTGATGGTGGCAATGGAACGGAGATGTCTGCTGCGGGAACCTCCTCTGCCCCACAAAGACGAAGAATGAGGAGGGATTACTCTTCCCTCCCATGCCCAATGGAAACTAGGGCCTCCTCACGAGCTGTCAAACTAAATCTAAAGGTAAATAAGCGAGAGAGGCCTTATGCTGCTGAGCAGGTAAAAGCTAGGGAGAAGCTGCTGTCCAGACTTGGCATGCAAGAAGATTTTTACTCTGGATGGGACTCAATGGACCAAGATGATGAATCAGATTTTAGCTTTGCTGATGATGGTGGCGGCTTTGGTGTTGGAATGGGGTTTCGTGATGCGGAGCTGGAGGATTTTGGCGGTGGTGTTGACTGACCTTCTCTGTGTGTGATTTTCTTTTGGACACTGTGTCTTTTCTGGTCTTGCGCTTTGTTTCTTTTTTCTTTCCTTTTGTGGCCCTCGGGCTGAGGTCATAAGAGGTTTTGGGTGTGGATTGATTGATCCCTCCCCTCCCTTGTCTGCAGTGTCTGTATCTTTTGTTTATAAATTTTGGGGGTTTCCGGGAATAGCCTGGAGTCGTGCCTTCTTTGCCTAAACTCTAAAACCCCATAAAAACACTAAAAACATTAAAAATATTTAAAAACCCTAGATCCCCTAAAATCCTTAAAACCCATAAAGACCCTAAATCCACTAGAATCCCACAAAAACCAAAAAAACCATATAAGCCCTTAAATAATAAATACCCATAAAATCAACAAAAATCATAAAACCCATATAAATCATAAAACACCCTAAAACCCTAAAAAACCTTAAAACCCATAAAACCTAAAAAAACCCTACATCCCCTAAAAACCGTAAACCCCGCTAAATCCTAAAACCGAAAAACCTACACCTAATCCCCAAACCCTACACACTAAACCATTTTCTCTACACCATAAACCCTAAACCGTACAACTAAAACCATATACCCTTCATCTCAAACTCAAAATCCTACACCTTAAACCCAATACCCTTCAACATAGACCTTATACCCTACTCTCTAAACCTAAAACACCACAACCTAAACCCTAAACTCTAAAAACCCTAAAAAAAATTAAATCCCATGAAAACCCTAAACACTATTAAGACCCATAAAAACCTCAAAGACCAAAAAACCCAAAATTATTTCAAAAATACCCTAAAACCCTAAAAAACAGAAAGGCACAAAAACTCTAAATAACACATAAAAGTCCCTAAAAACATAAAACATCCTACAATCCCTAAATTCCCTAATAGCTCTAAAACGCTCTAAAAATCCAACCCCCCATAAAAACATAAAAGGCCCTAAAACTGAAAAAAAAAACAACAACTTTAAACACTTAAATTTTCTAAAAGTCCTTATAAAACATCAAACATCCTAAATTACCTAAAAACCCCAAAACACCCCAAAAAACCCTAAAACCCCCTAAAAACTGAAAATCTCTAAAGACTCTAAAACCCTAAAAACCCCCCAAACCCCTAGAAAACCCAAAAAAAGTATCTAAATATAAGAAGATAATATACACCCTAAAAGACCCTAAAATAACTAAAATTACACAAAAAACCCTTAAATACCTTAAAACACTAAAAAAAAGAAAAACACAAAAAACCCTAAAATCCAAAAAACCCGTAAAAACATTAAGAGACCCTAAAAACTCTAACAACCCGTAAAAACCCTAAAAATTAAAAATTATAAAAATTATAAAAACCCCAACAATCCCTTAAAACCCTAAAGACCCTAAAAACCTAAAAACACCTACAAAACACTAAAAAAATTAAATAGACCATAAAACCTGAAAAATACCTCTAAAATTATAAAATACCCTAAAACCACAAGATAAATCTAAAGAAATACTATATAAGACAATAAAGCATGAAAAATACCCTAAAACCCCTAAAACCCATAATAAACCTGAATACCTCAAAAAACCCATAAAAACCAAAACAAAAAATTCAAAAAACCCAAAACAGCCCTAAAAATCTAAAAACCCTAAATCATTATAAATATTATTTAATCCCCTAAAACCCCATAAAACCCTTAAAACTCCAAATAACCATAAAATTCAATAAAAACCATAAAAACAATGAAACCCTAAAATATCTTTAAAATCCCATAAAACCCTTTAAAAAGAAATAACCACATAAAATCCCAGAAAATCCCTTAAAACCATTAAAATCCCTAAAACCCCTAAAAAACACTAAACATAAAAACCCAAAAAGAAACTAAAAACCAATAAAATAACATAAAAGACCCTGAAAATAGTAAAATACCTTTAAAACCCTGAATCCATAAAAACATTTAAAACGCTTAAAAACTCTATAACGTGCCTAAGAACCCATAAAACCTGAAAAAACTAAAAACCCCTATAAACATAAAAACCACTAAAAACCCAAAAACCCTATAAAACCCCTAAAACCCTAAAACCCCCTAAAACCTTTAAACCCTTAAAACCCTATAATACCCATTAAAAGCCTCTATAACCCTAAATTCCCCAAAATCCCTAAAATCCTTAGAATCCATAAAAATATAAATATACTTAAAAATCTATAAAACCCTAAAAAAATATAAAAATCCTAAAAATTATAAAACCCAGTAAAAAATAAAATCCCAAAAAAGCTATAAAAACCATAAAAGTCATTAAAACCCTTTAAAAGGCCCTATATACTTATATCAACTAAAATGACCCTAAAACACCTAAAATAACCGAAATCCACAAAAATAATAGAAGGCCCTAAATATGTTAAAAGGAACTAATACACTTAAAATATGTAAAGAACCCAAAAATTATAAAGGCCCAAGAGACCGTAAAAAACACTAAAATCTATAAAAACTGAAAAAAATTATTAAATCCATTACAATCCTTCAAAACCCATAATGACCCTAAAAACCCAAAAATATCATAAAAGACCCTAAAACTCTAAGACCCCCCTAAAGACACAAAAAAACCCTAAACCCTGAAATACACTAAAATACCCTATGAATCCTAAAATACTCTTGAAATTCCTACAAACTCCTAATGGACCCTAAAAACCACTAAAAACCCTAAATACCCTAAAAGTCCCTAAAAATATAAACAATACCCAGAGGACCCTAAAAACCCTAAAAACCATAAAATACCCTAAAACCCTTAACAACACATAGAAAAAAGACGACCCGCAAATACCATAAAAATACCATAACACCCCTATAAACTCTAAAATCCATAAAACCCTATAAGAATCCCTTAAAACCCCTAAAATATTCTAAGAACATAAAGCTACTTAAATTCAAAAAAACCTTGGAACCATACCAAAGCTCTTAAAACCCCTAAAACCCCTACAAAACCTTAAAAGCTGTAAAACACCATGAAAACCATAAACATCATAAACAACCATAAACCCCTAAAAGTCCTAAAAACCGTAAAACTCTAGAAAACACTAAATACTCTAAAAACCATTAAAATACATAAAAACATAAAAAACCCAAAACCCCCAAAAACCCTTTAGCACACAAAAAAATTCTACAAAACCTACAACTCGTAAAAACCCGAAGGCCCTATAAACCCTAAATAACCATAAAACCTTTAAAGCCTCTAAGACCTACACCTTACACAATAAATGATAATAACAACACCCAAAACCCTAAAACCTAAACCATAAATCCCAAACATGAAACCTTCTACCATACATACTAAACCCTAAACCCTTCACCTTTACCCCTATAACTGAAACCCTAAACTCTAAACCATACAACCTCAATCTCACACCCCACACCCTAAACCTTAAACCCTAAACCCTCAACCCTGTACCAAACACCTTAAACCATAAACCCTACACCCTAAAACCTATATCCAAAACCCAAAAAGACCATGAAAACTCTAAAAAATTAAATAAACATTAAAATAACCATAAATACCCTAAAACCTTTACCTCTCTTAAAATACACTTAAACCCATTAAAAGATAATAAAAACACGAAAACCCCCTAAAAACCATAAAACCTTTTATAACCCCTAAAAGTTAATAGGAACCCTAAAACATAAAAGAACCAAAAAATTACTTAAAAGCATAAAAACCCATGAAACTCTATAGAAAACCTAAAAACCAAAAAGGCCTGAAATCCTAAAAAATCCTAAAACCCAAAAAACCCCTAAAACCACAAACCCCCTAAAAACATTTTAAACCACTATAAATCTAAAATCCCTAAGAATTTCCAAAAACCCCTAAAAAATAAAAAAACTAAATACACCCCAAAAATCATTAAACACTAATTAAATAGAAAAAACACCAAAATCCTAAAAACTCCTAAAACCCCCCAAGACCCAAAAACTCCAAAAACGCAAATAAAACCGTAGAAAGACAATAAAAATAAAAAAACTTTTATAATGATGATAAACCCCCCAAAAACCCTCTAAAATGACCATAAAACCCCAAATAAACCTTAAAAACCTAAAAACCAAATAACCCTAAAACCCCTAAAAGACCTAAAAACACTAAAACCCCTTAAGACCCCTTTAAAAACCTAAAATCTCTAAAGCTATAAAACACCATAAAAACCCTAAAATTACCTAATACCCTAATAATACCATAAGAAACTATTAAAATACCATAAAACCAAACTAAACATAAGAAAATTAAAACCCTCAAAACCTATAAAACCACTAAAACCCCTAAAAAGCCATAAAAACCCCTAAAACACAAAAACACAAAAACCCATAAAACACCTAAAAAATAAAAACCGTAAAGACCATAAAAACCCAAAAGTCCCTAAAAACCAAAAAGATCCTAAAAGCCCTAAAAAACTCTAAAACCCAAAAAAAATAAAAAAACCCTTAAAACCTCCCAAAAAACCATAAAACCCCCAATAAACTAAAACCCATTTTAGAACATTATAAACACCTAAAGACAACTATAAAGCCACTTAAAATATAAAAAACCATATGAAACCCAAAACCATTAAAAACCCATATCCCCCTCCCCCCAAACCATAAAAGCCACCCCTAAAAGCCATAAAACCCCAAAAACAAAAAATCCCCCTAAAATAATAATAATCCAAAAAAACCATAACCCCCTAAAAACACTAGAAACAATAAAAACCCAAAAAATAGATAACCCTAAACCCTAAAACTGACATGTTAAACCCTAAACCCTACACCCTAAACCCTAAACCATACACATAAATAACTACCTATACCCAAAACCCAAAACCCAATTTACTACACCCTAAAACCTATACCATACTCCAAAAACCGTAAACCATATACCAAAAAACCAAAACCCTAAATCCTATACGCTACACCCTACACTCAAAACACTAAAATCTATACCATAAGTCTTAAAAGCCCTGTAAAAATAATAAAAACATTAAAAGAACAAAAAAATCCTTAAAATACCCCAAAACCATCAAACCCCTATAAAACCCTAAAATTCCCTAAAAACCCCTAAAACACCTAAAATACCCTAACAAACCTAAAATCCCTAAAAGAACCTAAAAACCATAAAACCCATAAAAAACATGAAAGTCCCTACAAACAATTGAAATCCTAAAAATCTAAATCCCCAAAAAATCACTAAAATCCCCTCAAAATGTTAGAAACCCAAAAAAATCCATAAAACCACAAAACCCTTAAAACTCTATAAAAACCCTATAAAACATATGATCCTAAAATATGAAAAAAAAACTCCTAAAACCATTAATAAAATCTAAGAAACAAAAAAATGCATAAAACATAAAAAACCCTAAGATCCCAATATATTTTAAAAATCATAAAAACACGAAATAAAATTTAAAACTTCAAAAAACAAAAAATAAGTTAAAAAATTAAAAACCATAAAAACTAAAAAACTGCTGAAAACTCTAATACCACTAAAACCCCCTTAAACACTGAAAAATAATAAAATATCATAAATCCAAAAAAACCATATTACCCTTAAAAACACTATCTTTAAACCATACAAACCCATAAAACCCTTATAAACTCCAAATCCAGATAATTACTAAAAATACCTAAAACCAAAAGAACCTTAAACCCCTAAAATGTCATAAAGAAAACCTAAAAACCCAAAAACTATAAAATTCCATAAAAATACATTGAATTCTTAAAATCAACTCTAATACAAAAAAATTCCTAAAATCCCAAAAAACTATAAAAATTTAAAAGGCCCTAATCCCTTATCTCGAAGCCCTAAACCCTAATTCATACTTCATAAACCTGGAAACCTACACCCAAATCCCAACAATGTATACCATAAACCCTATACTCTAAAACCTATAACCTACAGCCAAAATCCTATACCCTACACCTTAAACCTTAAAACCTACACCCCAAACCTTAAACTTAGAAATCAACCCATAAACCTACTCTCAAAACCCTAAAACCATTACCATAAACTCAAAAGTCCATAAATATATTTAAGAACAATGAAAGAACCTAAAAAATTAAAAAAATGTTAACATTTTCTAAAAAAATCCAAAATACACTAAATACCTCAAAACACACCTAGAATATCCTAAAACCTTGAAAGTCTCTTAAAACCCTAATGAACCACTAAAAACCTAAAAATAAAACATCTTTGAACACCCCATAAAGGGATAAGAACCCCTAAAAACCCTAAACCTCCTAAAAACCCAAAGCAATCCTTCAAACTCTAAAAACCCATAAAACCCCTAAAACTCTAAAATACCATAAAATACCATAAACACCTAAAGATCCCTTAAACCCCAATAGAAAACTATAAAACTCATAAAAATATATAAAATACTAAAACACCCTAAAACTCCCCAAAACCCAAGAATCCCTAAAAATAGGAAAATTACTAAAACTCATACAACCCCCAAAACCCTTAGAAAACACAAAAAACCATAAAACCACAAAAAAACCATAACAAACCAAAAAACCCTAAAATCCAAAAAACCCTAAATGACCCTAATATCATAAAAAGACGCTGACACACCCACAAAATATAACCGTAAAAACCTTGAAAAACCATATAAAATCCACAAACCCATTAAAACTTTAAACCCCGTAAAATATCTTTAAAAAATAAAATTATTATAAGAACATAAATATTAAAAAAAATACTAAAACCACTAAACAAATAAAAACTCTAAAAACTAGAAAATCCTAACAATCCCTTAAAACCCAAAAAAACACTACAAACAATAAAAATCTTAAAAACCCTAAACACCTATAAAAATCAAAAACACATCCTAAAAACTCCAAGAAACACTAAAACCCTAAAATAATCTAAAAACAAAAAAACAAAAAGAAACCTTGAAACCCAATGAAACCCTATAAGATACTAAAAACACCTAAATAACTTTTAGAACCGTAAACCCCTTGATACATAAGAAGCCCTACAAACCCTATAAAGCTAAAAACCCAAAAATTCACACAAACATAAGATTTAAAAGAAACATAGAAGCACATAAAACCCAAAAAGATCCCCAAATAATAATAAAAATGCCTTAACACACTTAAAACCATGAAACCCTAAAAACTCTAAAAACCCAGAAAACCCAGAAAACCCCTAAAAATCACAAGAAACAATAAAAATCCAAAAAATAAAATAATCCCCTTAAAATCCATTAAAAACCCTTTAAAATCTTTTGAAACCCATAGAATCTATAAAAGCCCCTTAAATAAGCTAAAAAACTTAAAAGTCCCTAAAAGACCCTAATAAAACCCCAAAATACCCTAGTATACCCTAACATACTTTTGAAACCCCTTAGGCCATAAAATCACTCAAAAAATCATCAAAATCCCAAAAACACTAAAAAATATAAAAAACTCTAAAAACCTTTAAAACCCAAAAAGATTCTAAAACACTAAAACCGCTAAAAACCCTAAAACACTAAAACCCGTAAAAACACTAAAATCCCTAAAATGCCTGAAAACCCTGAAAACATTTAAAAACCCATAATACCTAAAAAAATCTTAAAATCACTACAAACCCTAGAAAACCATAAAATTCCCCATATAATAAAAAAACAATGAAACCCTAAAAACCATAAAACCCTATAAAACCCAAAAAACCTACAAAATCACTAAAAGAACTAAATAACCATAAAGGACCCTAAACACCCTAAAAACTACACAAAGATCCAAAACCCTGAAAACCTATTAAAAGACCCTAAAACCTTAAAGATAAAAAAGACCCAAAACCCGTAATGAACCTTAAAAGAACCTAAAAACCTAAAAGGACCTAGAAACCATTAAAATCCCTCAAAACCCCAAAATCCCTTTAAAATCCCTTTAAAACCCAAAGAGACCCTAAAAGGCACTAAAACCCCTAAAGTCATAAAAGACACTAAAAACACTAAAATCCATAAAATATCCTAAAAATAATCAAAGCCCCTAAAACCCAAAAAGGCCAAAAAGACTTGAAAAACCCAAAAAATATTGAAAGACATTAAAAACTCTAAAAAACCAGAAGTCCCATAAATACCGTAAAAATCATAAAACACCTAAAAGACCATAAAACCCCTAAAAACACTTATAAACCAATGAAACCCTAAATACTATAAACCCTTATAAAATCTCTTAAAAACATATTAATACCCTAAACCCCCTAAAATACATTAAAACGCTAAAATCCAAAAAAAATTCCTAAAAACCCTACAACCTATATACATTGAAAATACAACTAAAACCCTAAAAACTCAAAACCCTAAAAAAACTCTAAAAACCCTAAACTCCCTATGAATCATAAAAACCCCTAAAAACACTAAAAACACTAAAAACACTAAAATTCTAAAAACCATTAAAAACCCTAATAATCCTAGACACTCTAAAAACCCCTAAAACCCCTAAAACCTGTAAAATCACTAAAAGACCCTAAAACTGATTCCCTACACCATTAAACCAAATCCCTACACCCTTAATCATATACCCTTCACCTCAAACCTGAAACTCGATAGCTGAAACCCAATACCCTACACCCTTCACCCAATTTCATACTCCCTTAACTCTATACCCCATACCCAGAAACCAAAACCCTGCACTCTATACCTAATTCCCTTCACCCTAAACATTAATACCAACACCCTAATCCCTATATACTATACCTTGAAACCTAAAAACTACACCTTGAACCGGATACCCTACACGATAATCCCTAAAAGACCCTAAGAACCTAAAATCCCCAAAAAAACATAAAATACCCTAAAATCATTTAAATAACCAAAAATGGCATAAAATTTCTTAAACCCCCTAAAAACCCTAAAATACCCAAAAACTATAAAAAATACTAAATGAACAAAAAAATTAAAAACACTAAAATATCCTAAACCCCCTATAAACATTAAAGAACTTAAAAACCCTTAAACCCCTAAACCACCTAAAAACCCAAAAACCCAAAAGCCCAAAAACCCAAAAAACCCAAAAAATTATTTAAAATATTAAAAAATAATAAAGAAACCTTCAAACCTCAAAACCCCTAAAAATCCCTTAAACCTCTAGAAGCCCTAAAAACCCCTAAAACCCCGCAAAACCCTAATATCCTCAATAAACCTAAAAAATCCCAAAAAAAATCCAGAGAAGCGTAAAAAACTCTAAAAATGATTCAAACCCCTAAAACCCTAGTGGGATCCAGAAACCCCAAAAAACCATAAAAAGATCATAAACCACCAAAATACCATAAAAAAGACCCTAAAACCCTTTTAAAATACTAACACACTATAAAACCCATTAAAAACTCAAAAAACTATAAAAACCCTAAAAACATAAAAAAAAATCTCAAAAAACTGAAATAATAAAAGACCCTAAAACACCCTAACAATAGTCCTAAAACCAAAAAGAACTCAAAAAAGATTAAAAAAATAAAAAACACTAAAAACCCTAAAAGCACATAAAAAGAAAATAAAAAGACCATAACACACTAAAAACTAAAAAATATTCTAAAAACTCTTAAAAACCTAAAAAACTAAAAACCCTAAAATATCTAAACAAATAAAAAACTCAAAAAACATTAAAAAACAATAAAAACACTAAAATACCCCCCACGAATCTAAAAACCCAAGAACCCCCTAAAAGACCCTAAAAATACACTAGAAAAAATGAAAACACTAAAAATTCTAAAAAACAACCCTACAATATTTTTAAAACCCGTAAAAATATTCATGAAACTAATAAACCCCTTAGAAACTGAAAAAACATAAAAACCCATAAAAACCACTAGAAAACCATAAAACCCGCAAAAAAATAAATGCCACTAAAATCCTTGAAACCAATTAAAAACCCATGAAATGCTTAATAAGTCCTAAAAAACTAAAACCCTAAAACCCTAAAAAACACTAAACCCTAAAAAACCGCAAAACCAATAAAACCCCATATAACATTATAAATCCTAATACAACTAAAAATCCTAAACTTCTAAATCCCATATAACCCATAAAAACGTAAAAACCATATGCCATATAACCCAAACCCTAAACCAAAACACTATATCCAAAACCATATACCCTACACCCTAAACCCTAATCCCTACACCTAAAACCCTATACCCTACACAATAAACCCAAAACCCTACACCCAAAACTGTAATCTTTACACCCTATTCCCTATACTATAAACCCTAAACCATGAAACCTATAACCTAAAAACGAATAAATATATCTTAAACCCTATACCCTACACCCTAAACATTAAATTCTATACTATATACCATAAATTTTATAGAAACCCTAAAAATCTAAAATAGCCTAAAACCCCTTAAATTCCCTGAAACATTAAAGCCCACAAATCCCCTAAAATGCCCTAAATCCCCAAGAAACCCTAAAAGACATTAATATCCCTAAAAATCTTAAAATTGCTTAAAAATATATAAAAACTTTTAAAACCATATAAAAATCAAAAACATCCCTAAAACGCTAAAAATCCTAAAAACCTTTTAAAACATGAAAAACCATAAAAAACTTGAAAATCACTAAAAATCCTTAATACCCTAAAATTCCGAAAAACCCTAAAATTTATAAAAACCATAAAATCTATATAAAACTATAAATCCCCTAAAATTTCTAAATAAACACTAAAAACACCAAAAAAACCGTTAAAACTCAAAACCCTTAAAAGACCCTAAAAACCTAAAAACCACTAAAACCCCTAAACAACTGTAATAACCAAATAAAAACCATAAAAACCTAAATAACCTAAAAATGCCTAAAACCTAAAAAACATATAGAACCATAAATACCATAACAAACACTAAAACTCTAAAACACTAAAAACCAGAAAAATAATTAAAAATCCCTAAACCCCTCAAACTGTAAAACCCCAAAAATATACTTTCCCAAAAGACCCTATTAGACAATAAAAACCCACAAAGACCATAAAAGTACCAAAAAACCCAAAAAAACCCAAAATAAAATCCCTAAAAACACCAAAAAAATTCCTAAAAACCTGAAAAACCCAAAAAACCCCAAAAAACCCCTCAAATACCTCAAAATCTTAAAAAACCCAAAAAACCTATAAAACACTAAAAACCATAAAACCCATAAAATAACTAAGAAAACCTTAAAATCATAAAACCTAATGGACCAAAAAACCCTAAAACCCTCTAAAACCATAAAAAACATAAATACCCATAAAACCATAAAACCCTAAAAACCTACAAAACCAAAAAAACCCTGAACACCCAATAAAATATATAAACACCTAAAAACCCATAACCCTATATGCTAAACCTCAAATCTTAAACAAAACACACCCAACCTACAACGCACACCCTAAACCTAAAACCCTTCACCCTAAACCCAATTCTCTACAACATAATCCATAAACATGCACCCTAAACTTGTACCCTACACTCTAAAACATTAACCTTATACCCTAAACATTAAATCCTAGTGCCAGAAACCTAAACCCAACACCCTACACAATAAACTGTATACAGTAAACCATAAAAGACACAAAAAAATATTAAAAGTACCTAAACCCCCAAATGGACCATATTAACCATAAAAACCATAAAATACTCTAAAACCCCTAAAACTCTAAAGTACCCTAAAAAACCTTAAAGTACCCAAAAAGACTAAAACCCCAAAAAGAACCAAAAAACCCAAAAAAACATAAAATACCCTGAAAATATTTAAAACCCTAAAAAACATAAAAGTACATAAAAATCCAAAAAACCTACAACACCCCATAAAATACCCAAAAAAGCATTCAAGAACCCTAAAATCCCAAAAACCCAAAAAACCCTAAAAATGAAAAAAACAACTAAAACCTTGTAAATAAACCATAAAATATTCTAAAACCCTTAAAACCCTAAAAACTCTAATACCCCCTGTGATTACCCTATTGATATTCAAGTATCTTTGAGAGGGGGAGGGGTAAATTAATGATACATTTTTCTTTTAAGTTTTATTTCTTAAGAAACAACATTCATCTCTTATCAACGGTTTCTTTAACTACATGAAAAAAATCAAACACATAACCATAAGAACATAATAATTTTCAAGATTTACAACTCAAAAAGAGTAATTAGTCCATGGTTTTGTTTTTAAATAATCCAATACCATACAATACTATAAAAAAAATCCTTTTGTGTGGAATAGAACATGTAGGATAAGACCTCACACTCATGTAACGCTATGATCAATACAATAGTTCATGTTATTCAAGGAATATGAAATGATTTAATACAATTTTTATAAAAAACATGTTATAGTGATTCTTCATCAACTTTCAAAAATATAATCTTTCAAATCATTTCTTCTATTTCTTATCTTGAATCTGGTAAGAACTTCCTGGAATTCATTGTAATACTTGGTCTGATTTCCCATTCCATTTTCCTAGTCTGATTTTCGTAATATTGAAATATTGTTCTGCCAAAATATGATTGAATGAAATCTAAGATTCTTCTTACTTAGTTCAAAAAAACAATTAAAATTTTCTTGGTTAAATTATCAATCCTAATATGGTAACCAGCTGTGTATGATCTTCCTCTTTCTCTCCGTCTACTGTCCAGTAAAAGTATTCAAGAAAATAAAAGCTAGGAAATTATTATTCCTTTAATTGCATGTATTTTCTCCCCTCTTTACTAAATAATTCAAGTCATAAAAATTATTCTCCTCCATTTATAAACACACCAAAAGTACTTTAAGAGGGATTCGAAAAAGGTTTTCCTACTTCCCCAAATTTTTGAAATCTATAATATTACATAAAAACCTGATCTCTCTTTTTCTTCTTCAACACCCTTTTTAATCATAAAATCTCTTTGATTTTCATATCTCTATTTAACTTATTCTCCTCTTCAGAAATTATAAAAAATCATCAGTCGGATTCTGATTTCTAATTATGATTAATGATTCTTATTTTTGAATACAATTTCTTCATTTTGATAAATTTTATTGGTCACTCTGATTTTCTTGAACCACTTTCAAACAAATCAGAGTTGAAGATATTTCATTACGTTTCTCTGCATCACATGAAAGACTATATGACCATTAAAATTTCCTTTTTATGGTGGAAGCATATGTCCAATAATAATTTCTTCATTACTTTAATATACACCAAATATAAGAAAGAAAACATAAGTCTTCTCATAGAAATTCTTGAAACCAAATATCATTATGATTTGAACATTACGATTTAGAAAATTTATTATTTAAAACTTCTTTATATTATTTTAATTATTCTTTTGTGTATACGATTTGAAAGATATTTCAACACTGAAATTATTTCACTTTATTTATTACGATACTTATGAAATTCATTATCTAAAGAATTAAATATTTAGGATTTCACTTTGACTAAAAACTATCACCTTTGGTTTCTCTCAAAATGATCATGAAAAACATCATAGCCTTTAAACAAATATGAATCTGATGATCTAAGACCAGAAATATTTTACTTCAAAAAATTCCATCTTAAAAATAATCTTTATTATAAGTTTAAATTCTTTTATGACTTTTATTATGTTGAAGATAAGATTTATCATTGTCTGAGATAGCAAGGAATGTATTATAACTTCCCTATATTCCTATAACCTTTTTATTTTTTACTTATCCTGAATATGATTTTCGTGAATACAATTTCCCTGAATACAATAAGCAGAACCTTTTATCTACCTTTATAAATATTTCATCAAATTTTTTACAAATTAATTACGTTTTTTAAGAAATAAAAAATATAAAATCAACATAATATTCCATATTGGATCCATTAAGTATCTATTTTTCTCCCTTAATAAGATCAGAATCCCATTCCAGACCCAAGGTGAGTCAGAAAAACATTTTCTACCAGAAAAAATATTTCCATTCTGACTAAAATTATTAAAAATTGAGAGTTTTATTTTTTGAATATGATGGTCAGTCTAATTTTTACAGAAAAAATTTTGATGGGATTTCTCCTTCTCTAATATTTCCTTAACAAAAAAATACAACACCTAAATATGATAATCTTATTTATCATCTTGGTCCTTAAAGTATCTCCCTATATTATTTTTTTGTTTAACAATATTTATAAATCATTAATCATTATGGACTCATGATAAGGATTACATATCAACAATTCTATGCCTATGTGATCTAAATCATTGTATGAAACAAGAATCATTGATAGAAAAATGATTTTTTCCAAAAGTATTAACTCATGAAAAATTTCATCCTATTTTCTTCCTAGGATTTCATCCTAAGGTTTTATTCTATGGATTTATTTCTTTGTTTTTATTTCTCATCTGGTCTCAATTTATTCAAATTCCTTGGAATTATTATTTTTGTTTCCTACAACCACTCCAATGAATAATATGAATATTTCAAAAACTTACATGATAGACTCAAAACTTACCCACAACACTTCCATTATGAATTCTTCTATAAGGATTAATTTATGAAACAGTTATCCCCCTTGAAAACATTATGAAAAAAAAATATGAGAGATGGGAAAAAAATACCTCAACATTAATCAGAAAGAGGTTTTATGCCCATTTTCAACCTAAAATTATAAAAAGGTTCATTTGGTAAAGGTTTTGTGAAAATGTAAGGTACTTGTTCTGATGTAGGAATATACTCCAGATTCAATTTCTTCATATTCACATTATCTTTGATGAAATGATATTTGATATTAATATGTTTTGAATTAGAATATTGTACTAGATTCCTTGTAATGTTGATTTAAAATTGATTTTCACATCCAAAGATAAAGGGTAACTTTACTTCAACAAGTATTCTAATTGATTTTCATCAACATAAGTTGGTTAACATTTTGAGTGGAAGAAAATTACTCCAATTTTTTCATGCAAATATTTATTATATTATGTTTATTTGTATGCCAACTAACACAACTTTACACCATAATAAAATATTCACTAGATGTGGATCTTATATCATCTACATTTCTTACCTAATGAACATATGAATATATGAACAACTCAATACATTCTGAGTTATCATACCTAATTCTGATTTTTTTATGCCTTTGATATATCTAAAAAATCATTATTTCAGCATGTAAATGTGATGATATATTATCACTCTGAAATATTTCACATATGGTAATAGTATAAACAATGTCGGGTCTTGGGTAGTCAAATATACCAAACATCCAATAAGCTTACAAAACACTTTCTGATCAACTTCTTTTCCTTCTCTATCTTTAGACAACTTTGTTTCCACTAAAATATGTGTGGAAATTGGTTTTTTCTATCCATGTAAATCTTCTTATTATGTTCTTTAGGATTTTTTTATAAATAAAAATGTGATTATACATTGTTTAAAATTTGTAACCCAAGAAAGTATATCATTTATCATAGTGTGTAAACATAAAAAATCTTTTTATTCTCTTAAATATATATTTGAAAACTTATTTTATCATTCCCATCAATGATAATTTCATCAAAATAAATACTTATGTTTAGGGAAAAATCTTTAATTTATTTTATATAATGATTGTTATCAACTCTTCCTTTCTTGAAAAACATCTTATGCAAGAAATTATCCAATTTTTATTATCATGCTCTTAGAGATTCTTTATCCTATACAATGCTTTCATTAGATTATACTCATAACACTCATTTTTTCCAACAATAAAGTGACAAGGTTGTTCAATGAAAACTTCCACATAAAGATCCCCATTCAGAAATGAAGACTTCACATCCATTATAAAAATTATATAATTTTATTATGAAACAATAGAAATAAATATTATGATTGTTTCTAACCATTCCAATAGAGAAAAATTATCATCAAAATAAATACCTTTAATTTGTGAGAGATCTTTACACAATAATATTTATTTGTTTCTTATCGCTCCCCCTTCTTGATTCATCTTGTTCCATAAAACCCAATTTTTACAAATAAGTTTTTTTTGGATTGGGTACGAGTTTCCAAGTATCATTATTTTCTATCGGATCAAGATATTCATTCATAGATTAAAACCATTCCTAATGCTCAAAATCTTCGTTCAGATCTTTCAGGTCAACTTTTCTATACAAAGAAGTATGTGCAACAATTTTTGGTGTTATTATTTTTTGAAACATCATATTTTGATAACCAATAATGTTCTGATCCTCCACTAGCTTCCTCATCCTAGGATGGGTTATTTTAGTTTCATCCTCATCAGTTTAAATAGCTGAGTCTGATTATTCTTCATAATTTTTATTACCACGATTGACATCATTAAAATATTTTTTCACAAAACATTTCCTATGCCACTCAACTTCCTTATCAACATAATTTTTTTAATAATACTCATCATTTTCAACAAATTTCAAATCAACAAAATCAAATATTCTTTCTATTTATTTATTTATGTTTCTTTTTACTCTTTCTTAGGAATCATAGCTAATAAAAATTCTATATCTAGATCTCTGGTCAATTTTTTTGAGTCTTCCACATTTATTATTTATAATTCATGGACAACCAAAAACGTATAAGTGTTTTTAACATGGTGTTTTTTCTTAAAAAATTTCATATGGATTAATATCTGATATTTTAATGTAGAAAAATTAGTTTTTAATACACACAACAATACTCACGGTTTTCCTAAAATAGTAATGAGAAAGAATATGTGTTCAAGTAATATAGTTCTCCCCATTTCTATAAGAATTATATTATTTCTATTAGAAAACCCATTTTGTTGAAGTGTGTATGGTGATCTGAACTCATGATGAATTTTATTCTTCTTAAGATAACTTTAAAATTGTTAATTTTTATACTCATCTCTATTATTAGTTATCAACTTCTTCACGGAATATTCACATTCCTTCTTAGATTTCCTCCAGAAACTTTTAAACATTTTCAGAGAATCTGACCTATGTTTCATATACATAACAAAAGTAATGAAGATAAAGTCATAAATAAAATTGATGAAGTACTTATCTTTATTGTTTGATTATTTTCTCATTTTCCCATAGAGATAAGAATAAATAAGTTTTTGGGGTTGTTTTGAATGAATCTCAAATTTCATACTCACTATGGTTGTAATTGTTTCCTCTCTAAACCATAGTGTGACACCAATATCATATTCTTGACATATCAGGAATGTCACGGATATTGTATCTCATTCATAATAAGCTCACGTTTCTCTAAAACATTTTCCCCAATATTATATGACACAAATTATTTTCTTTTACCATGCCCAACTAAAAGTATATTTTTGTTCCGCCAACTTGAAATAAGTTTCCATTTTTTATGCTGGCCTCTTTTAACTATATTTATATTTTCTTCACATTTCATAACCAACACATCATTTATGAAGATAAATATGTTACCCCCATCAAAAATTTGTGAAACACTCAGTAGGTTGTTCTTCATCCAATCAATATATAAATCTTTCATGGATTTCATCTTTTCAATCCCAATGATTGCGGATCCAACAACATTAATTCTTAGAGATTAATTATTTATAAATTCTTTCATTCTTTATTTGACATATTTCACATTATTAAAAAATATTAAGTGCCCTATCATATAATAAGAACACCCAATATCAATAATCCATGTTTGTTTTCCTTTTATGGCTTTCGAAGAGGTTTCTTACAATAAGTTTTTTTCTTCTCCCTTTTCCTTCATTAACTATAGCTTATAGGAATCATTATGAAACTTTTTTTTGATGGTATCAAAAAAACCCCATATTAATATGTATAGGTTGGTCACATCATTTAAAAATATATTTTTAAGGGTTGGAAGCAATACACAATTTTTTCTCCATTCTTCTTTGGTTTCATCCGAACATCCTTCTCAAATTTCATATTTTGAGTGGAATGAATCCCCCTAAACCCTTTCCTTTCAAAGCCTTTAGAATATAAGTAATGTTGTTGGTTGAACCAACATATATTATTCATATTTCCAAATCCAACAAAACACCATAAATATCAATATAATGTGTATTTTCTTTTAAATTTTTTTGATTGACCAGTATTGTGAGATTGTTTCTCAGTAACTTTCTTAACAGACCTTTGGGGACCCCAAACATTTTGTTTTCAACCAGAATCTACTTTATTATTTCATTTTTTCATTTCATAATTATCCAAACCTAAATTTACAATAACTTTTACATATTGAAGATTCCTAGAAACATATTTTAACTCATGGTTTTTAGAAACTTATGATTTTTCAAATTTAGAAACATTTTGTTTGACAAGTTCCAACTCTTATTAGTTTTTCTATAGTTTTACTTCCAGATGTTAATTATTATTATTTTATTTCACAATATATTTCTTCAAAACATCAATCTATTTCTTCATCTTGACATTATCATCTAGAAAAAGGTCTAGATTACTCGTCTTAGAGTTTTCATTATTGAATTTATTTATTTATTTCTCTTTCCTTTCAATCATTCTCAGACAATCTTTCAGTTATTAATTATGATGAAATTATAATTGAGTTTCATAGTCTTCTTCAGAAATACTAATATTTATTTTTTAATTATTAAATATTGAAATAAAAAGTATTATCTATATCTTTTTCAAGAGTTTTTTTTTTGAAATAAACTTCAATTTATTCTTCTTCGCCATATATATATAATATTGTTCTTATTTTGGATATTAAAATTTTTATCTTTACCTCAAGAATGATAGTTATACTTTTCACCCTTTTTCTTACACGGTCTTTATGTCATCACTATCCTTTTTTATTATTTAGGGAAAAATTGCTTCAAGGTTCCCAAAAAACCCACATTCAAAAAATATCAAGGGATTTTTGCATTTATATTTCACAGTACCTATTCTCCCATTTTTAGAAAACAAGGATAAAAATTCATCATGTTTTTAACAAACATGATTTTTAGAGTTAGATCCAGCAACATATTCTTCCTCAAGGACCTTCGTAAACTTTTCATTCTTGGTATAATTGAAATAAATTTCCCTATAATACTTTTCTTTCCCCTTCATAACTTTCTACCTTCTCATTTCATATGTAATGAGAGTACAGTGAATATCATCCATAGATAGATTTTCAAAATATCTATATTTAACTGATGAAACATTGGCATCAAACATGATGGGAATTATTCATAGGATCTTTTCAACAACTATAAAATCGTTTAAATTTTTACCAATACTTTTGATAGTGTTGAATATGTCATTAAACCCTGTAAATATGCCACAAAAATATTCATATCCACCCATCTTGAGATATTTATACTTCAATATTAATATTTGAAACATTTTCTTCTTTACTTTTATATTACCTTCATAAATGTTTTTAAAATTATCCCAGATACATTTGGTAGGGGTAACACCTTTCACCCTAAAAAAACAAACTTTTAGAAGGGGATGAGAGAAATAATTTTTTTTTCTTCCATTATTCTCAAGATTATTCTTATCAACGAGAGTGGGAGAAACCTAGTTATAAATAAGATGAAATCATTCTATTATAAATTCAAAAGCATCATACCAATGATATATAGGATAAAGAAACATTATATCCTTCCAGATATCATAGTTCGTACCATCAAATATTAGAATCCCCTAGCAGTTCACACAATAAAAATTTTCCATCACAACTTCTCTTACAAACTTCAGAAAAGAGTAAAAAAAGGGAAACATGGACTATAATTCCAATTAACCAACCATGATTCATGTATCATTGAGAGGGGGAAGGGTGAATATGTGATTTTTTATGTCTCATTTCTTAGGAAACAACCTTTTCCTCCTATTAAATATCTATTTCTCTGTCGAAAAAAATTAAACACATAAACATAGTAATAAAAGAATTTGAATGGTTCACTACTCTATAAGGGTATCTAGTCCTTGGTATAGTGTGGAAATAATCCAATATAAAAAAATAAAATAGAAAATAGTTCTTTTATGTGGTACACAATGAGTAGGATATTTGATTTCACTCATGTAGCAATATTATAAACACAATAGTGCATGTACTTCAAGTAGAACAAAATTATGTTATACAATTTTTGTAAAATACTTGTTACGATGCTTCTTGATAAATTTTTACAAATATTATCCTTCAAAACAATTTTTTACATTCTTACCCATAGGATGGTAAAAAATACATGGACATTGTAATAATACTTATTTTAATTTCTCAGTCGAATTTCCCAGTCTGATTTCCTAGTCTGAATTTTCCAATAGGTAAATATTGCCTTTCTAGAATAACACTGAAAAAAATTTCTAATTATTCTTCCTCAGTCCAAAAATCGCAATACAATTTTCCTGGTCCGATTATCCATCCTAATGTGATAAATAGATGAATACAATATTCCTCCTTTTCTTCTTATTTTTTCTGTTAAATTCTTCAAGAAAACAATAGTTGGAAACTTATTATTTCTTATAATGTGATTCTTTTCTCTTCTCTTTCATAAATAATTCATGTCACACAAATACACAAACTATTATATTCCTTTAATAGAAATTCCAAAATTGTTTAGGTGGGATTCTTACATGGTTTCCCCACTTCACCATATTTTCCAAATCTATAATCTTCCTTAAATTTTGGATATCAATTTGACTTATTCAATACCTTTTTGAATATTAAAATATTCTAGATTTTTAGATATCGATTTTATTTCTTCAACGCTTCAGACTTTTTAAAAATTCTTCATGATGAATCGATTTCTTGATTCTGATTTCCAAATATGATTTCATCATTATGTTAATGGTAATTGATCATTAATATTTACTTGAAACACTTACAAACAATTCAAAACTGAAGAAATTTCATTATTTTTCTCTACGTCAACAAATATATAATCCAACCATTCCTATTTCCTTGTTTCAATGGAACCATTTTTTTCAACAATAGTTTCTTCATTACATTTCTTTTCACCAAATGTATGAAGAAAAACCTATGTCTTCTCATTATGAATCTTGAAACAAACTCTCGATTCGATTTCATCATTATGAAAGAGAAAGAAGATTCTTTAAACCATCTTCAATGGATTCTATTTCTTATTTTCTAAATACGATACCAAATATCATTCAAAAGTAAACTTATTTATCATTTATAATTCCAATGCATATCAACTTTATTTTTTAAAGATATTAATCTTTTGTCTTTTTGTCTAACTAAAATCTATCACCATAATTTTATCTAATTATGAAAAATGAAACCTTCCCATCCTTAAAACAAATATGATTTTGATTATCTAATATCAGAAATCTTTTACTTCAGAAACTTCCTTCTTCCACATACTTTTTCTTGTAAGCATGAATTTCTTCATGACTTTGATTATTTTGATGACTGGCTTTAGAATCATTTGAATTAAAAATGAATGAATTGTAACTTCCATTTATTCTAGCAACATATTTTTTTCCTTCTCATCTTGAATATGATTTTCTTGAATACGATTGTCCTGGATATGATTGGAATTAATATTTCATCAAAAGTTTTACAACTTACTTATGATTTTTTAGAAATAATAAACAACCAAACAACAAAATATTCCATATTGGATCCATGTAGAATCTTATTATCTTCCTCAATACAATTAGAACCTCATTTCGGAACAAAAGTGAGTTCAATGAACCTTTTCTACCAAAAAACATATTTCTATTTTGTTGGTCTTTCTTCGGTATTGTGAATCTGATTTTCTATATATGTTGGTCAATTTTATTTTTACCAAAAAAAGTGATTTGATTTCTATTCATTTATATTTACTTAAACATAAATGAAATATATGATTACAATAATCTCCTTTACCAGCTTGGTCATAACACACCCAAAAGCACTAAAAAACCCAAAGACCCTAAAAATACAAAAAAAACCAAAAAAACCTAACATGACTCTAGAGCATGAATAAAACCCTAAGAGACCTAAAAACATTTAAAATAATAATAGCACTATAAAACCCACAAAAATTTGAACCCCTAAAAAACCAAAAAACTCTAAAAACCCCAAAAACACTAAAATACCCTAAGACCCCTGAAAAATACTTTAAACCCTATAAAGACCCAACGACCCCTAAAAGACCCCAAAATAAACTAAAATAATTTTTTAAAAATCCCAAATCCCCTAAAACCAATTTTTTTTAAAATAATAAAATCATGAAAAAGTCCCTAAAACTCTTAAAAACCCAAAAAAAACTATTAAAGACCATGAAACCCCTAAAAACTTATAAACCCATAAACCCCTTAAAACCCCAAAAATCCCTAAATTCTAAAACCCCCTAAAATTCCTAAAAACCATAAAACCCCTTAATGACCAAAACCCCCTAAAATATCCTAAACAAGCCAACGAATAGTAAACAGGCCTAAAAACAGCTAAAATTGGCATAAAAACCCAAAATACACTAAAAACACTAAAACCCCTAAAAATTCCAAATACCCTAAAAACAAAAAAGCATTAAAAACAACCTAAATGGACATAAAACTAGTAAAAACCCTTAAAAATTGATTGAAACCCTAAAAACCCTACAATCCCTTTAAACCTGAAAAACCTAAAAACACAACAAAACCTAAAAACCCATAAAGCACCAAAAACATCTAAAAACACCCTAAAACCCTTAAAAGAACCTAAATACCCTAAAATAAAATGAAAACATTAAAATAACTTATAACACCTAAAACCCTAAAAACCTAAAAAATCCAATAAAACTCACTCAAACCAACAAACACTAAAACCCCATAAAAGACCGAAAACAACGAAAACACCTGTAAAATACCAAAAAAACCAAAAAAACCAAAAAAACATAAATAACATAAAACCCATGAAAACGCTAAAATTCCCAAAAGAACATAAATACTCTAAAACACTAAAAACAATTAAAAATCCGAAACACCATAAAAACCCATAAAACCCCCAAAAATCCAAAAATCCCTAAAAAATCATGAAAATCATAAAAACCATAAATCCCTAAAGAACCCCTAAAATTCCTAAACACCCTTAAAACCCCTAAAACCTTAAAAGAATAAAAACCATAAATCCCCTAAATGACTTGAAAAAAACCATAAAACTCCATAAAAACCCTTAAAACCCTAAAAATCCCTAAAAAACCTAAAATCCACTAAGAGGCATTAAGTACCCTTAAACACCATGAAAACCCTAAAATCCCTAAGTACCAAAGAACCCGAAAAACCATAAAGCCCTTAAAAACCAAAAAACACCTAAAACCTTAAAGTAATACTAAAAATCTAAACACCCCCTAAATACTCTAAACTCCCTAAAAAATGTAAAAAAACTTAAAATACCCTAAAATATAATAAAAACACTAAAAAACCAAAAAACCTCTAAAAACATAAAACCCTCATAAAACACAAAAAACCCTTAAAACCTCTAATAAAACCTTAAATCCATAAAAGACCTAAAAATTCCTAAAAATATTAAAATACCTAAAATTCCTTTAACCCATTAAAAACACATAAAACCCTAAAATTCTCTACATTACCACAAAATCCCAAAACCCCAAAAATCCCAAAAATCCAGAAAAACTCTAAAAACCCATAAAAACCATTGAAACCCCTTAAATACCCTAAAAACCCTAAAAACCCTTAAAACCCTCAAAATCATAAATATCACTAAAAATCCCTAAAAACACCAAAAACCCTAAAAACACAAAAACCCTAAAACAACTAAAAATATTAAATACCCAAAAAAACCCCAATTACCCTAAACCTCCTAAAAACCCTTAAAAACTCAAAGAACCATAAAACCCATAAAAAGACTAAAACCCATAAAAATCCATAAACCCCTAAAAACCAATATACTATATAAATTAAAAAAACACAAAAAAAAACACTTAAAACCCCTATAAAAACAACACAAAAAACCGAAAAAACACTTAAATCCCCTAAAGACGTAAAAAACCCCCTAAAAACCCAAAACCCCTTACAATTTTTATGAACTTTAAAAACACTAAAAACCTTAAAACCCCTAAAAATACTAAAACCCATAAAACCAAAATCACATAATAACCTTTAAACCCCCTAAATCCCAAAAAACACTAAATCCCATTTAGGATCCTAAAATAAAAACAATCCAAAAACCCTAAATCTCCGTCAAAATCCAAAACCCCAAAAAACCCAAAAAACAATAAAACTCTAAAACTCATAAAAACCTATAAAAAACAAAACACCCAAAAGCATCCTAACTAACATAAAATCCCCAAACCCCTAAAAGACCCTTAAAACCATAAAGAAACATAAAAGACACTAAAAACCCTAAAAACAATGAAAACCCTAAAAGACCATAAAATACTGTAAAAGCTCATAAAATATAGTAAAACCCCCAGAACCGTTAATATTTTTTAAAACCCTAAAATACACTAAATATAAAAAAGACCATAAAACCCAAAAAAAACCAAAAAAACACCAAAACCCCTAAAAATCCAAAAGGATCCTAAAAAATCCGAACACCCCTAAATGACACTAGAGGATCCTAAAAACCCAAATAACACAAAAGGCCCTAAAACTCAAAAAAAAAACCCAAAACACCCTAAAACCCTTAAAAAGAATGAATGACCCAAAAAATCCCGAAAAACCAAAAAACCGCATAATAACCACAAAATTCCCTAAAACCCAAAATACCCTAAAATCACCTAAAATCACCTAAAAGAACATACAAACCATAAAACCCCAAAAAAATAAAATAATACAAAAACCTAAAAAGCATTAAAGGGTCCTAAAACCTTAAAAAATAAAAAGAACCTAAAAAAATTAAAAGACTCCAAAAAACCCTGAAACCCTAATACCCTAATACCCTAAAAACACCCAAACCCCCAAAAATCACTAAAACCCCTTAAAACCCTAAAAACCCTAAAAACACTAAAAATGCCTAAAAACAATATAACCATAAACCCTAGAAAATCAATACAAACCTATAAAGGTCCCTACAAGGGAAAAAATCCTAAAAGATCCTAAAAAACCTAAAAACCACAGAGAAGACCCAAAAACCCAAAAAACCAATAAAAACCCTAAAAACCAATTAAAATCCTAAAAGTCTATAAAATAAATAAAACCCCTAAAAGAACTTATAAAATATAAAAATACTAAAGGACTTTAAAAAACCCTAAAGACCCCTAAAACACCTAAAAACATAAAAAGACCCTAAATACCCTAAATTTTTTAAAAGATTCTAAAAACTGTAAAAAACACTAAAACATGAAAAGTCATTAAAAACCATAAAACCCAAAAAACCAGTAAAACCCATAAAAACTTACAAAAACCATAAAACAATAAAAGTAATAAACACCATAAAACCCTAAAAACCGTTAAAACCTGGTAAAACCCTAAAACTCCAAAAATCTATAAAAACCCAATAATACCTAGGAAAACCCAAGAAACCTCGTCAAAAACTAAAAATGGTGAAAAGAATAAAAACCCAATAAAAACATCAAAAACCCCCATAATATCCAAATTACGCAAAAGACCCAAGAAAACCATAAAAACCACAAAAACCCTAAAACCCTAAAATCCATAAAACTATAAAAACATATAAAAACAATATAAAATCCTAAAAACCAAAAACCACCCTGAAAACCTAAAAACTAAAACCCCAAAAAAACCCTAAAACCCCTAAAACCACTAAGAAACCATTAAAACATCTAATAACATGAAAAATCATAAAAATGCCTCAAAAACTCTAAAAACCCTTAAAATGCACTAAACAACCCAAAACACTAAAACCTGAAAAAAAATCCAAAAAATGAAAAAATCCATTATAAGACGCCCAAAACCCCTATAAACACCAAAAAAACTCATAAAAATCTATAATACCCTTGAAAACCATAAAACATTAGACCCTTAAAAACCCTAAAAAACCTAATAACCATAAAATATTCTGAAACAATTTAACAAACCCCTAAAACCCTAAAAATCCAAAAACCACTAAAACCCCTAATACAACCCTAAAGAAATTAAAAAATTCTAAGTTCTATAAAAATCCTAAAAAACCCAAAAAACAGAAAAACATGTAAAAAAAATTATAAAACCCAAGAAACCCTAAAAATACAAAAAACTCGAAAGTCCCTAAAAACATAAAAACCATAAAAACCTTAAAAAACAAAAAAAAATACCATTAAAACTTGAAAACCATAAGTAAATAATAAAAACCACAAAAAAGTGACCCTAAAAAACATAAAAACACTGAGAAACTCAAAAAAACCCAAATACCCTAAATAATCTTTAAATAAACCAAAAAATAATAATGACCATAAAAACTGAAAAACATAAAAACCCTAAAAACCCAAAAAAACCTAAAAATCCAAAAATTCCAAAAAACGATAAAAAATATTTAAAATACCTAAAAAAATAAATATCCTAAAGAACCCTATACACACTTAACCCCATGAAGACCCTAAACCCCTAAAAACCCAAATAACCAATAAAAACTGTAATGAGCACGAAAAATACTCCAAACCCCTAAAACCCATAAAAACCTTAAAGGGCCATAAAAACCCAAAACCATACACCCAACACCCTAAATCCTATACCCCACACCCGAACCTCGTAACATTAAACCCCAAACCCTACACCCTAAACCATAAACACAACACCCAATACCAAATACCCTACACCGTAAACACTATATCCTACACCCTAAAACCTATACCCAATAACCTAAGTCTATACCCTACACCCTAAACCATATACCCTAAAACCTAAAACCAAAATCCTATACCCTAAACATTATAACCTATACTCTAAACCATAAACCCTACACACAAACCCCTATACCCTACACCCAAAACTCAAAACCATACACACTAAATGTCAAACCCTATACACTTAAACCAAAAATCTATATCCAACACCCTAAACCTTGTACCCTAAACCATTCACCATAAACCCTAACAATAAAACATTAATGATATACCTTCACCATACACCATAAAACCTAAAACCTATACCCAACCCCCTGAACCCTATACCATACACCCTAAACCGTTAACCATTAAAACTATAAAAAACACTAAATATACTAAAAACAGTAAAAAATTTAAAAACCACTAAAAACCTCAAAATAATAAAAGCCTAAAATCCCGAAAATCTATAACGCCCCATAAAACCAAAAAATATATAAAAACCATTAAAAAATACGAAGAATTACAAAAAAACATATGAAAACTCTAAAAACCCTAAAACACACAAGAAAACTCCCAAAACCCTATGAAAACCCAAAAAACATTAAAATCCTTAAAAAACCTAAAAAATCCTAGAAAAGTAAAAAAACCCTAAACAACATAAAAACCATAAAAATTACATCAAAACATATTACAAAACCTAAAAACCCTATAACCCCAAAAATATTAAAAATCTAAAAGTACTTTAAAAAACCTATAAAACCGTAAAAAACCATAAAATACCCTAAAAACAGTACTAGAAAAATAGGCTAAGATCACGAACCTATAGCCACAGTTTCAAAACTGTTGTTATAGGTCTCTTTTTCGTGGGCTATAGCCAAGGTTTTCAAAACCGTATCTATAGGAATTTTTTTCGTAGTGCAATAAATATGGTTTTAAAAACCGTGGTTGTAGGTTTCCCGCCATTGCAAAGGAGAAAAAATATCCCACCAAAAAATGGAGTGAAGAACTATTTCCATGGTTTTCAGGATATTTAAATGTCTTTTAATAATATATTTAACACACACACACACAAACATATATATATATACAGAAAATCCTTGGTGGTGTAGTGGTTAGGGTGTTTAAAGGTGAAGGAAAGGTCCTGAAATCAAATCTGGCTAGGCACAAATTATTTTTAGACTATTGCCACAGTTTTCTAGGGATATAGCCATGGTTAAAACTGTGCAATAGACAACTTATTTCCCCGGTTAGAACCGTGGCCATAGGCTAATTTCCATGGTTAGAACCATGGCCATAGGTCAACTGCCACGGTTGACAACAAAGACAGCTATTACCAAGGTTTTCAAAACCGTTGCAATATGTCACCTATTACCATGGTAAAATCTATAGCTATAGGTCAGACCCTAATTCCATGATGATAGCACCCACAGTTGGGAAAAACTGTTTCCATAGCCAACAACCATGATTTGGGGCCCTATTGCCACAGTTTTGAACCTTGGAAATAGCCCATTTTTCTAGTTGTGTTACCCTTAAAAACCATTGAAGAACCCTAAAACCCCTAAAACCATAAAATAAGACATAAAAAAGTTCAAAAATTTAATATATCCTAAGAAACTCTAAAATTCCTAAAAACCAGTAAAAAACATAAATCCCAAAAAACCCTAAATCCCAAAAAACCGAAAAACCTAAAAACCCCATGAAACACCTACAACACTAAAACATGTGTCCTATAACCTAAAACATACACCGAAAATCCTAAACTATAAACCATAAAACTAAAACCCTATAAACTAAAACCTAAACAAAAAACCCCACACACTAAACCCTACACCCAACACTGTAAACAATAAAACCTACATCGTAAACCCTATACCCTACACCCTAAACCTTAAACCCTACACCCTAAATGATAAACCATACCCATTAATCCTTAAACCATACATGTTAAACCCTAAAACCTAAACCCTACATCCTAAACCTAAAATACCCTAAAACCTTAAAAATCCAAAAGATCCTAGAAACCATAAAACCCTATAAAACCCATTTAAACAATAAAAAACCTAAAGACCCCTAAAATAACCTAGAACCCCCTAAAACCCTAAAAGAATATAAAAAATAAAAATTATAAAAAACACTAGAAACCCCTAAACCTCATAAATCACCCAAAACATCCTAATAACCTTAAAGAATTAAAGAGTATAAAAACTCATTAAACCCCATATAAATCCTAAAACATCCTAAAAAACCTAAAACACATCAAAAAACTAAAAAATAATTAAAACACCTTAATAAAACCTTAAAACCCCATTAAAACCCCTAAATCCCAAAAAACCATAAAAACTAGAAACATTATTTCCAAAAAATAGTAAAAATATGGAAATGACCTAAGTAAGCACAAAAAATCACCAAAAAATATTAAAACCCTTAACACCTAAAAACCCTAAAAACACTAAATAGAACCTAACCCCCCCCCCAATCCACTAAGAAACCCCAATAAATCCTAGAGATATATTAGAAACACAAAAAAAACCCTAAACACATTATGAAACACCTCAAACCCCTAAAAATATCTTAAAACTCCAAAAAACTGGAAAAGAACCCTAAAATCCTAAATACCCTTTAATATAAAAAAATACCCTAAATCCCTTAAAAGACCCTAAACCCCCCCAAAATCCACCAAGAACCCCCCAAAAATCCTAGAGATATACTAGAAACAAAAAAAATATCCTAAACCGACTATGAAACACCTCAACTCGCTAAAAGATACTAAAACCCCTAATAACTGAAATAGAACCCTAAAAGCCTAAATCCCCTAAATCCCCTTTAAAATCAAAAAATACCATAAATCCCTTAAAAGTTCCTAAACACTGTAAAAATAACTAAAAACCATAAAAACCCTAAAAATCCTAAATACCCTAGAAATTAAAAAAAATAAAAAAGAAATAAAACACTAAAATCTCTAAAATGTCTAAAAACCATATAAATCCCAAAAAAAACCCTAAAACCCTAAAAACAATAAAATCGCATAAAATAATCTAAAATACTGTAAAATACCCTTAATGACCTTAAGATAACCTAAAGAACCAAAACCCCTAAAAAATAAAACTCTAAAACCCTAAAAATCCAAAAAAACTAAAAAACCCTAAACCCCCAAAAAACCAATAAAGACACAAAAATAACTGAAAATCCATAAAACCCTAAAATTATAAAAACCCACTAGAATCACTAACAAGATATAAAAACAAAAATATACCAAGAATACCAAAAATCTATTATAATCAATAAATACCCTAAAAACACAAGAAAACAAAAAAATTAAAAAACCCTAAAAAACCCTTAAAGACCCTAAAAGACTATAAAAATCATAAAAAATATTATAAAGACCCTTAAACTCTAAATGAATGTAATAAGATCTAAAAATCCTTATAAAACCTAATTGAACCTCAAGAAATCTTTAAAGTCCCTATATTCATAAATACACAAGAAACCTTAAATTACCCTTAAATCCTAAAACACCTAAAAACTCAAAAAACAAAAAATAACCAATAAAACTTTAAAAATCTTAGAATACCTAAAAACAACTAAAAACCATACAAAATTAAAACATAAAAAATACTGAAAAAACCCCTAAATAACCCTAAAAATTATAATAAACATTTAAAATCCTATAACCCCTAAAACCTCGTAACAATACAATAAACCCCTTAACAATCCCTAAAAACCCTACAAAAACATACAAAACCAAATAACACCCTAAAACCCCTAAAACCTAAACAACCCCTACAGAACTTGAAAAACACTTATAGCATGAAAAACCATAAGATAAAAATTTAAAACCCTAAAAATAAAAAAATAATACTAAATGAACTATAAAAAATTAAAAAATTAAAAAATGCTACATACACAGAAAAACCCAAAAAATCCAAAAAAAATCCCATAATACCCTAAAAACAAAAAAAAATCCTAAAAAAACATAACAAACCATAAAACCCATAAAATTCCTAAAAACCATATAATACCCTAAAATCCAAATATTACTAAAACCTTAAAATATATAAACCTTAACAAACCCTAAAATAACTAAAAAAATAATAAAAAATATAAAAACGCTGAAAAACCAAAAAAACCCTAAAGAAACCCCTAAAAACTATAAAAAGTCCTAAAAAACCTAAATGCCCAAAAAAACATTAAAATACTATAGGTCAAGATGAATTTCAGGGAAGGGTGGTGGAGTGAACGTATTGCTAATAGGAGTGAATAGAAGAGGTCAATATGAGCCTGAGAAACCCCTCCCTCTCTCCATAGGGGGTCGATGGGGTTAAAATCCATGTCAGTCGGGCCATGGAAAATATTGATGGAGGGTTAAATGGTGAATCACATAAAACCCCTAAAAAATCTCTAAAACCCTTAAAACCCAATATCCACTAAAAATCCATGAACCCAGATAAACCCTATTTTTTTTTAAAAAACATGGAAACACTAAAAACCCTAAAAACCTTAAAAACCTAAAACACCTTTTAAAAACTCAGAGAAAATCTTAAACCCATAAAACCCCTAAAATCCCTAAAACACTAAAAACCTTAAAGACACTAAAAATCCTTAAAAATTAAGAAAAACAATTAAACACCCTAAAAACACAAAATACCCTAAACCCCCAAACAACCATAAAAACCTTGAAAGTCCTTAAATTCCCAAAAATCTAAAAAACCCCTAAAAACACAAAATATCCGAAAAAGTCAAAAAACCTAAAACAATAAAAACCATAAAACCTAAAAAAAATTAAATCACTATAAAAGATCTAAAAACCCTAAAACCCCTTATGAACCATAAAAATTCATAGAACCCATTAAAGAACCAAAAAACAAAAAATTTTATAAAAATACTAAAACACCATAAAAACACATTAAAATCCCTAAAATATTCAAAAAAAACCCTAAATTTCCTAAAATCCATTAATAGACTAAAATAATCTAAAAAACATAAAAATTATTAAAAAACACTGAAGCACTAAAATACCCAAAAAAATCCCCAAAACATTAAAGATTAAAAAACACTAAAATGTAAAAATACCATAAAAACACTAAAAATTAAAAATAACCCTAAAACAATCCTAATAACTCTAAAATCAATAAAAATAATAAAAACCCCAAAAAATTCTAAAAAAACATAAAACTCTCAACTCCCTTAATACTCCCTAAAATTTAAAAAAACCCAATACATTCCATGAAAAATATTAAAATCATAAAACCCCTTAAACATCAAAAAACACAAAACCTCCCTCAAATCCCTAAAAACCCCAAAAAATCCCTAAAACCTCATAATAAAATTTAAAAACCCAAAAAACCCATAAAAACCCTAAAACCCCTAAAAACCCTAAAACCCATTAAACTTCATTAAACCCCAAAAATACTTTTAAAACAACTAAAAACCCTAAAGTCCATTAAAACTATAAGAAACAATAAAAAATATCTAAAAGCGCTGAAAGACCATAAAATCCCAAAAAAGGCTAAAAACCCCTAAATCCAATAAAAACTCTTAAAACCACTAAAACCCATAAAAGTAATAAAAACCCTAAATAAAGTAAGGACCAATAAAAACATAAAATATTTAAAACCCTAAAAGTCCCTTAAAAACTATAAAACCATAAATAAACTGTGAAAACCCCAAAACCATAAAAATACATAAAACCCTTAACAAAACATAAAACATAAAAAATATAAAAATTACTAAAATCATAAACACCCCTTAAAACCTCCAAAAGACCATATTAACCATAAAAACACATAATAGACCCAAAAAAACCCTAAAACTCCTAAAACCCCAAAAGATCCTAAAACACATAAATACGCATAAAATGACCTAAAAACCGTAAATCCCCTAATGACAATAAAAACAAAGAAATACCATAAATGACTATAAAATATCTCAAACACATAAAATTATCTAAAAATTCCTAAGAAAAACCCTAAAGGACCTAATAATTCTAAACAACCCAAAAGAATCCCAAAAACCTCTAAAACTCCTAATGGAATCTAAATTCCTTAAAACCCCTATAAGATCCTAAAACCCACTAAAATACCCTAAATAACACTAAATACCATAAATAAATCTAAAAACCAAAAAAAATAAACCCATAAAATCCTAAAAGTCCCTAAAAACCCCAATAAAACCCTAAAAAACTTAAAATCCTAGAAATAAACCCTAAAATCCCTCAAAAAACAATAAAAATCCCAAACCCCCTAAAAATAATAAAATTCCCTAAAGGAAACTAAAACCCTAATAACCCTCAAATACCCAAAAACACCATAAAAACTATAAAAACCATAATGACCTTAAAAACCATAAACCCCTAAAACCATAAAACCCTAAAATCCCTAAATGTGTAGGTACCAGGTGCAATGGAAGTGCAGGAAGGGAATGTACCCAATATTACAAATTTTCATAATCGATGATTAATTTTGGATCAATATGATGATGAATTCAAGTATCCATGGAATTTAATCAAATAAAAAAGACAAAAGAAATAACCTGAAACCAAGAAGATATGATCCAACATATTGTGTTTATAATTATTTTAATTATATTTTAGAATTACCTCTATGTTGATTCTTTATTCATTGATGTGTCCAACCATGGGTACACGGTGTGACATCATTGTGATATAGAATCTAAGGATAATAATCCTCTAGAGGTGATTCACATGTGAACCACGTATCTCCAGATGTCACCGAAGGAGTCTCTGGGTGCTGGAGTGGAAGAACCTTGTACTTACGATGTCCACCTTAGATTGCCTTGAGAATCACTTCAAAAGTGATCTTCTTAATACGGTGGAGGAGGATCTCTCTCTTTCTTTAGATTTTTTTTTGAATGGAAGTATTTCTCTAGGCTCAAGAGTTTTTCTTCAATGATATTGTGCACACAACAATTGGTTATCTAGTCAAATGACCCCTTGGCTAATATAGAGAATAATAACGTAATGGGGAATTTAATTTTCTAGGTAATAATAATTAATTAGCACATGTTTCATTACTTAATTTATTATTCCACGTGAAACCCCATGTAATATAATAATAGAAAAGCTATTATTTCCATGACAAGTGCTTAACTTTCCTTTTATATTTAGATATTATATAACGAAATAATAATTAATACTATTTCTCACTAAACCCATAACATGGTATAGAAATACTCTTAAATTTTTACCAGGCCTTAAATAAGGTCTATTTATTTATTAGATAAATAAAACTACATTATCCACAGCTAAATAAATATTTCATCTGTAATATGTTCTATTGAATAACAAGTGACAAAATAAATGTGATCAGTAATACTTCAATAATTATTAAATAAAAACTAGGAATAATATTTATTCCATTTGTTAAATAAATAAATTATTTAATTGGAATACTATCTACACTTAGTTTGTGACCTTCTAGGCCCCTTTATCATTGGTATTATGTGATCTTGCTTAAAGTCCAAGATTACTATCTAGTAACGGGTCAAGGCACCCAAGAGAAAGAAATTGATGTCGCAACAACATGTCACCTTATACAAATGATTACTGTGTAATATAATCCTTTTTCTCCAATATATCTAATCAATAGGGTTTCATGCAAGTGCCATCAACCCATGTGCTAGATTTCTTAATCTTTGAATTCCTGGAATTGAACATTCTTAGAGAACACCATACCCATGGATTTATTTAGGATATATCATTTCCATAAACGGGACTACGATATCTACTTCTATTGAAGTGACAAATCCTTTCTCGCATTATTCATTAATGTAGTATTACTTGTGATGCAACCAACATATACAACCTCACCACGAACATTGGTTGTCAATGTTTTTATCAATACATATAAGTGAGCGAGTCATAATACCTATTAATAATAATATTAAAGTATAAGAACCAATACACAGGTCCATAGATAGGAACATCAATTAACACTTATGAATTTATATTTTCTATTGGCGAGTCTTGTTCTCACAATATCATCCTAGATATTACAAAGGGAACACACCTTGAGAAGGTGCCTCCATGTTTCATGAGACCGCACCCATTGATAGCATGTATAATTTGTGTCCCTTAAAATGATATCATCTATCCATATAACATATATTGAAGAATGATGTTATAGAACTCCTGAGTTCTCATTATAGGAGGGATCCATTATGAACTTTTGTTGTGACATCTATTCTAAGGACATTATCACATATTATGTCAATGGGTCCTCTAAATTCTCTTCCTTGGACACTATGATCACTTTAACATCACCCCATTGATAGAAATCCATCAAGAGGTGATACTTTAGAAGAATACACATTGTCTGTTTATGTGACCATGGCTCCTTTGCAAGAGACACCGTTGTTGTATTATCATAAAATAGTGTAATGGGATCCCTACTGCCATGTACCATATCAAGATCCTAGACAAATATAAGAATCTAGATATCTTCCTTGGATGTATCAGAAACCACTATATATTAAGATTATATTGTAGAATCAGCAACAACTGGCTACTTAGAAATCTTCTAGCTTACAGCTCCTTCATTGAGACCTAAAACATTTCATGATTGCAACTGTAGATCATTATGATCTGTCTGAAAAATAGCATGAACATACCCACTGTTGATAATCACCATGTCTCTTTCATACACTAGGAACATATCCTTGGTTCTTCTCAGATACTTATGGAATGTATTGAAAATAGTGCAACGTTGTTCTCCTGGATCTTCTTGATATATTCCTACCATGCTTAGTGCATAGGCAACATGAAGTCTAGTAAAAAACCTAGCATAAAAGATTGATCCTATCACTGAATCATATGGAACCTTACACATCCTATCTTTCTCATGTGGTGTATAGGGACACATTATCTTGGAAAGATGTATTCCATGTGAAACTATAACCAATCGCCTCTTTTATTGCTCCATACTAAATATATTTAGTATCTAGTCAATGTATGTACATTAACTTAGTCAATGTAGACTTTGGATCTATGACAAATGATCTTAATCCTTAGAATGTAGGCTTCTTCTCCTAAGTCATTAATTTATAATAACTTATCCAACCAGTCCTAGACTAACCACAAGACTGGTAGGTCGTTTCTAATAAGCAATATGTCATCAACATACACTATCAGGATAATGATCTCATCCCCATTAAACCGCTTGTAAAAACATGGCTCACATTCTTTCTTAATGAAACCAAATTCTCTTACGAATTCATCAAATTGAATGTTCAAACATCTTGACACTTTCATTAATCAAAATATGGATCTCTATAAATTGCATACCATTTTAGCATCACAAACCTTTTTATATGTGTCATGTAGACATCTTCGTAAAGGATCCTATTAAGGAATGCATTTTTTACATCAATCATTTAAATCTAATATTTAGGGAAAGATTGAATGAAAAGTATGATTCTTATGGATTTAAACATGGAAAATGGTGTAAATGTTTCATCATAGTCAATTCCTTGATTTATATCCATTATCATGAACATCCATGTCCAGTTTTTTTTGGAATACCCATTAACACCTAGTTGGATTTACATTAACTTGTACATCGACTAGAACCAAGACATGGTTATGATATGTGGAATCCATCCCATAATTTATAGCTTCTTTCCATCATGCATCTTTTGAGATCTCTATTTCATGCATGTAAGATAGAGTTTCATAATTTTATAATAATAATGAGTCACCTTCTTCAGTGATAAGGAAACTATATCTCTCTGGTTCCATTACCTCTCTTGTGCTCCCATTCTGTACATGTTTTTTAGGAAATACCTCTTTAATAGGGACCTTTGTAAATTTTTCATGTAACAGTATTGTGTATCTTTAGTATCAACTTCATCAAAATCAATCTTTCCCCCACTACCCATTTTGAGGAATGTGCTCCCTCTCAAGAAAGACAACCTGTCGAGAAATAATCACTTTCTTGTATGAGGGTTCTAATAAGTAGTATCCCTTTTTTCATTGAGACACCCTATAAAGATACACTTTATGCCTCAAGGTTCCATTTTTTTGCCTAAGAAATCCTTAACAAATTCATCGCATCCCCATACACATGTATGTGACAAAGTGGGTTTGTTTCCACTACATAAATCGAATGGAATACCTTTTTTTGCATTATTTGGTACTTGGTTTAATGTGTATGTTGCAGTTTGCAATGCATATCCCCAAAAGGATAATGGAATATCTGTATGACTCATCATCGACCTTACCAGGTCCATCAAGGTATGGTTCCTCTTTTCACTAACATCATTCCATTACGGTGTATAAGGCTGAGTGAATTGGGTTAGAATCCTAGACTCTTGTAAAGGGTCAATGATCTCTTGATTTATATATTATCTACCTAAATATGATTGAAGCTTCTTTATATTCTTAATAATCTAATTCTATACTTTATTCTTGAACTCCATGAATTTATCAAAAGACTCAGACTTATATCTCATTAAGTAGACATAGCCATATGTACTCTAGTCATAAGTAAAAGTAATGAAGTAAGAATATCTGCCTCTAGTTTCTAATGAAAATGGTCCACACACATCAGTGTGTAACAATCCTAGAAGATTTGTGGCCCATTCACCCTGTCCACCAAACAGTGTTTTGTTCACTTTCCCTTGTAAACACGCACAACATCTATCAAGTGTTTTTTTCTTGAAAGATTCTAAATAACCATCTTGATAGAGATTTTTCGGACGCTTCTCATTTATATGAACAAGGCAGTGTTGCCACAACTAAGTGTTATAGGAGTCATGTGAACCTGGTTCATTATCAATTTCTAACAATTGGTTCTTGTAATTTAATACATATATACCGTTATCTAAATATGTCATACCATAACATATGTTTTTCATATAAAAGTAACAAAATTTATTTCTGAACATGAAAATAAATCCATATGTATCTAAATTAGATTCAGAAATTATGTTCTAGGTAACACTAGTTACATAGTAAATACCCTGTAAACCAAAAATTATTCATGTTGGTAATGTGGGGTGGTAGTCACTAATGGAAAGAGCATCTAGACTTTCACTATTTATAGCTCGCAGATGCACCAATCCTCTAGTAATTTTCCAGAATCTACATGGTTCCTATATTTGAATATAAATGTGAGCCCCAAAAGATATATCTAATACCTAATGTTTAGAAGGGGAAATATTATACTCGATAAAGAGAACGCATTTGGTTTCCCCTTGCCTCTAGGTGTAGTTTCTCTTCCAGTGGCCTAACTTGCGACATGAAAAGCACACTACCTCCTTTTCCTTGCCATGCCTCTAGATCTTCTTATTCTTAGTTGGACAGTGCTCGGATGTTTTCTATTGCCTATAAATCTTAATCCCCATTTCCTTGTCCTTCCCATTTTTATTCACTATAAGGACTATGGGTTTTTCATGCCCCATGCCCTTATCAAGATGTAGAATCAGGCTAAGAATCTACGATAGACTCATATCATTATTGCTCATATTATAATTTAAAATAAAACTAGTGAAGGTCATAGGCATCGATGATAGTATGAAATCTATACACAACCCATCTGATAATTTAACACCTAAGATGTACATACACTCAATGTAGCCAATAATCTTGTCTAAATGTGGTCTAGTTGTCACAAACTCTCAAAGCATAGTAGTAAACAAAGGGTTTGAGATCTCATACATCCCATATCTCACCTTCTCTTGATAGAGATATTGAAGGTGATACATCATGCTATAAGCATCCATTTCATCATGTTTATTCAATGTCTCATTGTCCATGTATGACAACATGAGGCATTGAACATCTACAGTGTCATTGAGATGTTTCTTGTACACAGAGTGTTCCTCCTCACTCGCCTCATTTTCAGGCGCAACGAGTAAAGTCTCTTCCAGTACATAAAATTTCCTCTCATGGTGGAGGATAACCAGAAGGATCCTTTTCCTCTCTTTGAAATTAGTTTCTATGGGAAGGTATACCTTATTGATTATGGATAAAAATGATATGTTTCATATAATTTTGATTGATGTTTCTCCAAATAATGATGAAGATAGTTTTAGTACTTTATCTTGATAAATATAGTAAAATAAATAAATAAATATCTATTAGTCTCCATGTACTTTGTTGAAACCAAATATCCCTCAACATTGGCTTCAAAATATCCTGTTATTGAGACATTTTAATGTAAGGGATCCATATTTCCCTTCACATTACCCTAACTAGGGTTGTTCGAGAAACTAGAAATGTTTTAGTTAGGAATTCCAAATGAAAAATGCATTAACTCTAATCTCCTTGATCAGTTGAGTGGACTCCCCAATCATGAAATCCTTGATTTTTTATTTCCTAAACTTTTTCCTATTAGTTACACCGTGTCATGCTAGGGTAGTAAAACCTTGATGTAAACTAAGTTAATTCAACCCAAAACATAAAATTTTAATCCCATGATAATTGAAATCACCCCAACTAGGGTTAGTAAAGCACATTGAAATGTGGTTTGATTCTATTCGAAGTAATGGAAGTCTATACTGAATTAATATTTAATTTATGGATTTCTTCATTTATGCATAAATTTCCACTTATTATCTTTTCTCATTCTTGTTAATATTATGTGGGATATACTTATGTGATTAACCATGAAAGGATAATATTTATACATAATCCATTTTTATTTTAGTTCCATCTTGTATGCTTGTTAGTTCATTAATTATGCGATCATGTCAAAAATCAATAATGAATAACCATAAAACTAATAGAAATAAAATAAATTGCATGAAAAGGAGCATTTCTATTGGTTATTATATCTTGAGGTTGATAAACTTACCCTGACCTAGGGGAGAAACACCTTGAACCATTTAAGGATTTTTTTTGGAGCTTCCCACCTGTCCACCTTTTTATCTCCTTGGATTGGATTCACCTCAGATCATAACATGAACCAAAACTACTATCTAGGGAGATCCACCCTTACATATGATTTTAACTCACACACAGGTGGGGGATAAAAGGGGGTTTACATAAAAGAAACCATGAGCACTTAGGCCCGACATATTAATTAGGATAAAGAATGTATGCCAACAATTTTAATTTTATAAATAAATTAAAAGGGAACCAATCAAATACAAAGGTTTGGCCTAGATCATGATCATCCACATACATGAAAAAATATATATAATGTTCCTAATATAAGCATTCAATTCATTAAACTATCATATTAAATTAAATTATTCTAGAATCGATTAATCATTATCATTAATTGATCAATCCGTTTTAGCTTAATCCTTTCCTAAATTTACTTGCGATTCTCATTCATAAACTTATACAAAACACGTACCTTGGAGGAAACCCAGTGAATACCCATCAAAAACTACCAACCATGTATTTATACTTGTATAAACATTATTCTTGGTGACATGTAGCATGCACGCTATATTATATTTTTTGTACAACTCATATACGATTTAAAGATATCTGAACATTACGTAGATGTTAATTAAACACACAAACACACACACACAGACACACACACACAAACACACAGATATATATATATATATCAGACACCTATCATATGTTCTATTCTAGCTTTACGCCCACACGATGGTACCTGTCTCAAGGGTTTACATAATATAATAATTTATTTAAAAAATGTGTAATCTGGAAACAGTACCTGGTGTGTAGATCCGACTACATGGTGTGTACCCTCCTCACCATCCATCCAAAGTACACGCCTGGGAAAATGGCATGTGAGGTGTAATTTGGAAATCATCATAGTAGATGGCATGTCCAGTGGTCCAAACGCCATGTAAACTCCATGTTACAGGGTCACCTACTAGGAAATCAATGTATGGGATACAAGACTTGACCCTGACTAAAAGGGACTAGACGCCTTATCCATTGGGCCACATAGTGTGTAGTCCAGTAGATAGTGCACTAGTCTGTCCTAGTCAATATGCGGTGTGAAAATTCACTACATTGTGTTTCAATAATGCACATAGCCTAAGAAGTTGCCGAATTACTCCTTATTCATTGAACACAAATACCTGATGTGTAGATCGGACTACACGACGCGTATTCTTGTGTTATCTGTATAGAATTGTCGGCACATATTGATGATATCATTGATTTAATTTTAATCATAAAATTTTCGTTTCAGGTAGATCTGTGAGAATCGATAAGGGGGGAATAGATCCCAAAATTCAAATTACAAGGATGATTAAATATTTATTGATGAACTAAATTATTAATGTGTAAATAATTAATGAATTGTTTATATAATTATAAACAAAAATATGACTCCTCTGATACCACATGTAGTTTTCATACGCAACAGAAGCGATAGAAGGGAATGTACCAAACATTGGAAATTTTCATAATTTATGATTAATCCAGGATCACTACAACGATGAATGCAAGCATCCAAAAAATTTAATCAACGATAAAAGACAAAGGAGAGAACCTTGAACTGATAAGATATTATCGGCATATTTTGTTTATAATTCATTTAATTAAAATATAGAATTACCTCCATGGTGATTCTTTCATCGTCTATGCATCCAACCATGGGTCCAAGGTGTGGCTTCGTTTCGATATAGAATCCTAGGATAGGAATCCTCTAGTGGTGATCCACGCATGCTCCATGTATCTCCAAATGTTGTTGAAGGGGTATCTTGGTGCTAGCGCAGAAGATCCTTGTGATTGGGATGTCCGCCTTCAATTGCATTGATAATAACTTCGAAAGATTTCTCCATAATCTGGTGGAGAAGGATCTCAATCATTCTTGTGCGCATTCTTGAAGAGGGAAGGGTTCTCTAGGCTCATGAGTTTTTCTCTAAGGATGTTTTGAAAATATCAATTGGTTAGATGGTGGAATAAACCCTTAGTTAATATAGATAATAATAACATACTGGCGAATATAATTAACCAGGTAATAATAAATAATTAGCACATGTTCCATTACTTAATTTATTATTCCATGTGAATCCCAATGACAAATAATAATAGTGAAGATATTATATCCATGGAATGTGCTTAACATGCATGTTATATTTAAATATTATTTATCCAAATAATATTTAATATTATTTCTCACCAGACCCATAACATGGTCCGCCAATCCTCCTTGATATTTACCAGGCCTTGAATAATTACTATTTATTTATTACATAAATTATATTTCATTATTTTCCAATAAATAAATATTCCCTAAATAATATATTCTAATGAATAATTAGCGATAAAATAAATAAGATCAGGAATACTTTAACCATTATTAAACCATAATCGGGTATAATATTTTTTCAATTTTTAAATAAATAAATTATTTAACTATGATACTGGATACAATTACTATGTAACCCTATAGCTCTCTTTCTCATTGGCATTAGGTAGGCTTGCCTAATGTCCAAGATTACTATTTATAAATAGTTCAATGTACCCAAGAGAAATAAGCTAATGTCACAATAAAATTTCACCTCATACGAACACTTACTGTGTAATATAATCCCTTTGCCCTAATATCTCTAATCAACCAGGTTGCATGTAAATTCCATCAAACCATGTTCTAGATTTCTCATCCTTTGACTTCCCACAATTGATCTTTTATAGAGAACACCATGGTCATGGATTTAATTAGGCTTTATCATTTCAATCAAAGTGTCTAAGATATCAACTTCTATAGAACTATCAAATCCTTTCTAACATTATTCATTAATGTAGTATTACTTATGATGCCCCCAACATATCCTACCTCTCCGAGAACATATGTCATCATGTTTTTGTGAGTACATCTTAGTGTGGAAGCCATAATACCCATTAGTAATAATCTTAAAGTCTAAGAACCAATACACACGCTTGTAGATAGGAACATCCAACAACACTTATGAATGTGGATTTCCCACTGGTGGGTATTGTTCTTATAATATCCTCCTAGATATTATCAAGGGTTCACACAAAGAGATGGTGCCTCAAATTTTCATGATTCCCCACCCTTAATGGCCTATATCATTTTTGTCCATTAAAATGATATCATCATTCCATAGAACATATATTTATGAATAATGTCATGGGACTTCCAGGATCTCACCATTGTTGGGATTCGCTATAACCTTTTTTGTGACATCTATTATTTGAACATTATCACATACTATGTCACACATAATAAAAATCATGATATGATAAGGAGTTTATAAATATGTATCTAATGAATACAAGTTTATCATAAATTATAATGAATTTGGTTTCTAGGGAACAAACATTAACGAAAATAACCAAACACATCTAAAAACATTAAAAGACTTTAAAAACCTTAAATATTATAAAAAATCCTTAAAACTCTAAAAGACAATAAAAATCCTAAAACCCATAAGAATAATAAAAACCATAAAACCCAAAAATACCTAAAAAATCCAAAAACCCCCTAAGAACTCTAGAACCCATAAAAACAATAAAACCCACAAACACCCTAAAATCACTAAAATAATCCTAAAAAGTCAAAAAACCCCAAACCCCCCCCCCCCTAAAAACCCCCTAAAACCCCATAGAATCCCTATGAATGCTAGAAATAGTAAAACAAATATAAACCACCAAAAACTCTACAAACCAAAACAATCCATGAAGAAAAACCCTTGAAACCAAAAAAATCCCTAAATATCCTAAAATCCATTAATAACCATAAAAGACCATAAAACCCCAAAAAATCCCTAAAATCCAAACAATCTTAAAATAATATAAAAACCTTAAAAACTATTAATATTTATAAAATCCCTAAACACTTATAACCCCCCCCCCCCCAAAGAAATATTGAAACCCCAAAAAACCCCAAAAAACACTAAAGAAATGTGAAAACCCCTAAAGATGTTATAAAACCTTAAAACCCATAAAACCCTAAAACAGAATTAATACCCTTGAGTAACCCAAAACCATAGAAAACCATAATACCCCTTGAAAAACCTAAAAAAACTAATGTATCCAAAATAACCCTGAAGGATCCTAAAATCCATGAAACCCTAAACACCGCTAAAACGATTAAAACAACTTAAAAACCCTATAGCCCCTAAAATTCCGTAAAATTACTAAACACTCCTATACCACCTTAAAGGGAATAAAAGTAATAAAATATTCTAGAAAACCTTTAAAGCCCATAAAGGGCCCAAAAGTACACTAAGAACCCCTAAAACCCCTAAAAGACCCTAAAACCCCTTAAAGGCCCTAAAAACCCTAAAACACCTAAAGGACCCTAAAATCCTGTAATGGAGAAAAAAAAATCATGAAATCCACAAGAAAACCAAAAAACTCATAAAACCCCCAGAAATCCTAAAGCCCATAACAAACCTCAAAAATCCAAAAATCCCTCGAAACCTCTACTAACCATAAAAAGGCTACAAATCTTTAAAACCCTTAAAAAATAAATAAAAACCCTAAAAACCCTAAAAAAATTTATAGACACCTCAAAACCCTAAGACCCCTAAAAACATAAAAAAATATAAAAAAATTAAAAACCTAAAAATTCATAAAACCCAAAAATCCCAAAAAACCTTAAGATAAACTAATAAACCAAAAAAACCCAAAACCCCATAAAACAAAAAACACTAAAAAATCACTAAAATCACTAAAAAATTAACTATAAATATATTAAAACCCCAGAAATTTATAAGGATCCTAAAAACCATAAAAACCCTTAAACACCCAAAACCACTAAAAGACTAAAAAAACCAAAAAACCAAACAAAACCTAACACCCCCCCCCCAATCCCAAAAAATAAAAAGGGCCCTGAAAAACCTAAAACCCATAAAGGACCGTTAAAACCCCTAAAAACCGTAAAATCCCTAAAAAGATAACGGTCCCATAATTACCCTAAAGGGCCCAAAAAAGCCATGATGGACACTACAAACCCTAAAGGACCCTAAAATACCTAAAAATCCTAAAATACCATAAACCCTAAAAACCCATAAAACCCTAAAACCCCTAAAAACCCTCAAAGACCTAACATACATTAAAACCCCTAAATGTCCATAAAAACCATAAAAACCACCAAAAGACCCTAAAACCCCAAAAAACCCAAAAAACATAAAAATGACCCTAAAACCCTAGTAAATTTTAAAATACAGTACAAACTTTAAAACCCCTAAAAACACTAAAGAGGCCCTAAAAGACCAAAAAAGACCCTAACAACCCTAAAACTTCTAAAATACCCTTCAAATATCTAAAATCCTTAAAAAAAGTTATAAAAAACCTAGTAACCCAAAAATACCAATAATCCAAAAAACCCTAAAAAAATAAATCCTTAAAAACCATACCCCCCCCCCTTAAGAAATGTAAAAACCCCTAAAACCTGTAAAATCATTGAAAACTTCAAAAACCCCAAAACCCTAAAAAACTCAACCCCCCACCCCCCAATAATCCCTAAGAACCAATAAAAATCTTAAAACCCCATAGAATCCAAAGAAACCAATAAAACACTTAAAATCCTAAAATTCCGTAATAAAACCCAGAAAACCCCAAAAACCAGCAGAACCCCTAAAACCCAAAAAATCCAAAAAATCTGTAAAACACTTTAGTACCTCCAAATCCAAATATCTAACAAAAACCCTAAAACCCCTAAAACCCCAAAAAAATACTAGAAATATAAAACCTTAAAAACTCTAAAAATCCTAAAAACCATAAAAACCTCAAAAATCCCAAAAACCCTAAAAACCATAAAAACCATAAAAACCTAAAAATCCTACAACCTTAAAATAAACATTTAAAACTATAAAAATATATAGAATCCATAATAGACCCTAAAACTGGTAAAAACCATAAAAACATAAGAAACCCTAAAGGACCCTAAAACCATACAAACGTTAAGAAACCATAAAAAATCATAAAATCTCTAAAATCTCTAAAATTCCCTAAAATTGTACAACTCTTAAAACGACATAAAATTCCTTAAAATACATAGATTCTTAATTCCCCAAAAAACATATAGAATCCTAAAAACCATAAAAACCATTTGAAACAATGAAAAAATTAAAAATGTTAAATACCCTAAAACCCCTAAAACCCTTAAAAACACTAAAGACCCCAAGCACCATAAAATCCCAAAAAACCAAAAAACCCCGGAAAATCACCAATTAAACACATAAATGATTAAAATCCGAAAAAAAAAAATTAAAACCCCTTATAAACCTTAAAAACCATGAGAAGCCCTAAAACCAACTAAAATGGATAAAATCACCTAGAAACCTAACAACCCCCTTAAAACCCTAAGAACATAAAAACCACTAAAATCCCTAAAACCCATAAGAATTAGTTAGAAAACACTATCCCCCAAACCAAAAAAAATATAATGCCACAAAACAACCCAAAAATACATAAAACACCCCATAAATGTAATAAATTATAATAATATTAATGAACCTAAAAACCCCTAAAAATCCTTAAAAATCCCCCAAAACACTAAAAACCTTATACCCATTAAAGCCTTAAAAATTCTTGAATCCCTAAAAACTCAAAAAACCCCTAAAACTTTAAGAAATGTGAAAATCCCCTAAAACCTCTAAAAACCATAAAAACCATAAAACCCCTAACCCACCCAAACCCTTAAACAGTATAAACCCACTTTTAAACATCAAGAAGATGTAAATACCCTAAAACAACCTTGAAACATATAAAAAAATTGTAAAAATTCTAAAATTTAGAAAATATAAAAACACTACAACCCATTTAAACCCCTAAACACCCAAAACACCACTAATAACCAAAAAAGCCCCATAAATGTTTAAAAAAATAAAACCATAAAAACCCTAATTATACTATACCCCCTCCCCACAAAACACCCTAAAACCCTTAAAAACCCTATGCACCCCCTAAAAACACATAAACCAAAAAACCCGTAAAACCCACTAAAACACCTAAGACCCCATAAAAATCCTAAAAAACACGAAAACCCCTAAAATACCCTATAACTCGTAAAATCCATTAAACCCCTTAAAACCCCCAAGAGTCCCTAAAAATCCAATAAAAATACTTAATGTTATATAAAAACCACTAAATAAACTAAAAACCTAAAATAATTAAAAACCTTATAACACAAAAAACCCCTAAAATCTATAAAACCTCAAATAACCCCTAAGAATCAAAAAAAACACTAAAAACACTAAAAATACTGAAAAATTTAAAACATTACAAAACCATAAACCTAAAGAAACATTAAAACCCTAAAAAATCCTAAAACATTATAAAACCCCTTAAAACTCATAAAACCAATTATAACCCAATGAAACCCATAAAATTTTTCAAAAACTCAAAAGAAACCTAAAAACCCTAAAAACTATAAAACCCCTAAAAACCCTAAAAACCAAAAAAAACCCTAAAACCCTTAAAAACCCTTAAATCCCTAAAAACCAAAAAATAAATAATAAGACCATAAAAAAATTAAAATTTCTAAAACAATTCCAAAAAACACTAGAAATTCAAAAACCATTAAAAACACATAAACCCTAAAACACTTAAACCTCGTAAATAACAACAAAAAAACATAAAAAGACCATAAAACCATGATTTTTTTTTAAAATAATTAATATCCCAAAAAAACAAAAAAACCCAAGAAACCAATAAAATCATTAAAAATTCATAAAAACATTAAAATACACTAAAACCCAAAAAACACTCCAAAATTCACTAATCCACCTTAAAACCCTAAAAAAGACATAAAACCCCTACTGATACTCAATTTAATCAAATATATAAAAAGGCGATAAAAAAGAAATCCCTTAAGGATAAAATATTGAATGAATTGTAGAAGGAAATGATTGCAAAGGCCCCAATGGTTGTTCGCCCATGTCTACCTTAGAACCATCAGTGTGTAGGTTACCTTCATGAGACCCTACACAGCCGACCTTCTTGTATATCCTACTTGCGACACCAATATTTTATGACACATTTTCTCATGGTCCAATTTTTTCTATAAATAATACCCTTGGGTATTTATTTGTATGGAAAAAATATCCAGTAGGCCTCCTGAGGCTCTGATCTCCCTAGTCCTTCACTAAATTCCACCTAAACCTTCTGGGAACATCTTCAAAAACTATAAAGAGAAATAATTAATTGGGGATATGGAAATTAAAATTCCTAATAGGGTTTAAAAGAAACAACACCTGTGCGAGGAAATTAATCACCGCGTGAATACTAGCATGAGTTAACCCTTTCCAATTAGATACATACAATATTAACTTATATGAAAACCTATAGACCCTATAAGGCTTGATAATAGCATTTTATTAGTCATTCTGGTTTTTGTCTCCTATGGTTCAATCTGTTCACCTAAACATGCCTCTATGAATCACCCCTTGAACAAGCCTCCCTGGTTTTCCCTACCCCCAACCTATGTGATCCATTCCTTATTCATTCTTCAAAGACATCCATGGAAGGAACTATCCACATTTGGATCTCTTATCTTAGAGGAATCAACTCAAAACCTCCAACGAGTCTTCCTGATATACAAATTAATGGGAAAATGCAGGAAAAATTATCTTCCATTTGGATTTATATTTCTACATTTATTGGTTTCTCACACTGGTCCAACTACATGGTCTGGAACCTCATGGTATATGTGGATTTCTATATCTATGGTCATGAGGAACCCTATCCCAGGGATAGTTTTGGGGAGTTCCTAGTCTCAGATATAATGTTTAGGACCACATCCATCCCTTCTCACCTCCAAGACTTAGAGCTTCCAGTTTCCAGGGGGAGGGAAATGATTATGTTTTATTTTCCATTCAACAGGAAATTAGGTTCTCATCCCACTATGGAACTAATTTTATGGAATCATTCAGAAAGTAAGCCCATATTATTTATTATAGTAGGTTTTAGTCTTGCTTCTTTCTAACTCTGCATCCTTGACATCAATTCCCTCTTTAGGGTAATGTGAAGAGAGGGAAGGGTCTTGATCCCAACCTCTTCTTCTATAGCCCTGAGATCTTCCATCATTAGAAGTTGGGGATAGAGGAGGTGGGTATGCTCAACACCCAATCCCTTTCCCTATGGGATTTTATGCCTTGTCCACCTAGGGGGAAATAAGATTGTTTGGTTTTCTAGATCTTCCTCTTCCTCTTGTTTCACACACCAATAATGACTCACGGGGTCTTAGAGGGTAAAAATTATCATGAAATCAGAACAATCCATGAACTACACAGTGAACAATGAGAAATTTGATTCATTATCTAAAAAATATTCATAGGATGTATACATAAGGATGATCTCAATGGGCCTCCTCCTTATGAATAAGACCCAATCCTAATCCCCTTAATCTGGGCATCCTCCTTTGGTGTGAGACCTTATGTAAACCAAAAAATCATAATGAGTAGAGAATCATGAGTTGATACATATCTCATGGTCCTTTATCAAGAAATTATCTTCACGAGTAAGCCAAAAATTAATCATCTCATAGGGTTATACTCCCCTACGAGACTAACTAAGTTATGTGGGATTTGATTCCCATCCAAAATGCATTTGTAGGAATCCTCCTTGAGGTCCAAACCCAACACCCCAAATCAACCATGTTCTCTCTGGGACATATTCTGGATAGGTTCTAATTCAACTTGGAAATTAATATCCCTTCTAGGTTCCTTGGGAAGCTTTGGCATAGGTCCCACACAAAACCTCGACTAGTCACCTTCAACCTAGACACCATTTCCACATGATATTAAAATTTACAATTGGGTCCTTATCACATGACCTAAAAAGGTTTTATGTTTTCCATTAAGTGACACTAAACTAAATGGGTTCTGATTCCTTTCATGAGGATATGTTGGAAGCCTATCGTATGGGTTTGATCTAAAAATCCAAACAACTCTCATTCCCCTAGATGATGATATACTCCATAGTGCCCCACTGTGTGGCATAAAAATCAGCATCAACATTACTAAATTATCTAAAAACTATACCTAAGAGGATACCATTGATAGAGAATTTAGAATACATATATATATCTCTATTAATGAAGAACCACTGATATATACAGATGATTATATATTTCATACATGATATTAATTGATTGTTAATTCAAGGGTAATCTGCATCTTATATGGTATTTAATAAATGATTCAAAAATATGTATTAATTATATAAGAGAGTACTATAGTAGAAAATAGTTCCATAAAAAAAGGTGTAATGAGCCTGAAATCCCATCCTCTCGACCAATATGAGTTATCAAGAATCGTTGGCTGAACATCCTGATGAGTGCTAGGCTTTGGAAATAAGGTATCCCTTGGATACAAAATTTTTTCAGGTTCCTGGTTCCATAAAAAACATCTTGAAAACCATTAGGAAATATTGATTCCTAACTACAACACATATTATGAGGGATACATTAAATGGTGAACCCAATGTGAATCCTTGACAAGGATGGTAATGTTACCCACATGTGAGGCCCTTTTTACTTGATAATAGAAGGCCAGAAAATAAAATCAATCATACATGTGTTTATTCAAATGAGATACTGCATTTACAGAGTTTCTTTTTTGTGTTTATCATATATACAAGCAGTTATTTTCAGAACTCCCCTAAATCCAATGTCATGGTTCATTCTCTCACCAATGATCTCCTTAGGTGTCACATACACTGGGTCTTCTTCCATAAAAAGGCCTCCATCACCAACCTAGTGTCATCATTGTTGGGTCTTAAATTTAATGGTTAGGAAATACCCTCAAAATGGAACCATCCCAACCATGGAGTCCAGCCAACAAGACCTCTAGTTTGTGAAGCCCCACCAATCATCCATTCAATGATGACCAGTGGTCCTGACACAAACAACATTGACCACAATCTTAAACCATTTCAAGAGCCTATCCATGGAACAAAACTACTAGTATCTCCCATATCATAGGGATATGGATCAAGACTTCAAATGCATATTTTTCTAGGAGAAACAAGGGTCTTTATCAACGGATCCTACCAGAAATCGTTGTTGGAAAAGCCACATGACAGCTAACCCTTAACATGATGAGGATGTTTTCCTTGGTTATCTGACCTAGGTCCTTCAATCATGGGCATGCAGGACAACCCACTGGAGATGAAATTTGATCATCATGGAGTATGGAAACAACTATACCCCCTGGATGAATCCCCCAAACCCAATTTGGTGGAAAATTGTGAATGATCACATACACCCATCCACCTTCATTTAGCTAGCCAATAGACTTTTCTAGTAGAATTCAAGGAATCCCACCATTCAAAAATGATGAAAACTCACAAGTAGGAACATAAAATTTCCTTTAACCACCAAGCCTACCAAAAACCTCTCCTATCATCACTAGAAGATGTTATTGAGAAATTTACAATGATAGGCATGGGGAGGAATCAATTATTTACCCCCACCCACAAGTTCTGCAAGTACCCACTTATAGGAAGGAGTAAACGAGAAGGCACATACACCTACTTTAGATATAGAATGGTCATATATCCCCATTCCATTTTCTGAAGTCGTTATGAATATCCTAGAAATAGTGAAAGGGTATAAAAAGATCCCTTACCACATCCTAAAAACGTTCCAAGACATCATAACGGTGATGATAGTTGTAACTATGGGACTGGAACCCAACTCTATCCCCATAAATGTCTTGGATCCTTAGAATAACACCTTAGAGCAGACACATGCCTCTGGTCTAGTCTTAGAGTGGTTTGGGTAAAACTCCCCCATTTTATATGAATATCAGAATAAGGAACAAACACTTTCCCCAATAGTAGGTAATAAGCATATTCCAATGGACACTCAAAGTCAGACACAAACACCTACACATGAAAACCACTTCTCTGAGCAAGTGGGTCCGATCACTTGTAAGAAGGCATCCATGAAGAATCCTCATAAAAAATTTAATATCAAGATCCAATATACGATTCATATATGCTTAATGTTGGAGTTCCTAAACCCTTGGATTCTTATATATTGTAGATCAAGATACTACCCTCCTATTACCAAATTCAAAACTAGTAATAGTAATTTTGGAGTTCCTCATCAGACACTTCATCGAGAAGTCTTGTTTCCAAGAAACAATCTGATTGATTTTGAGAGCCCATCTTCAAATGAGAGCTATAGTAGCCTTCCACATGGCCGGAATATCAAGGAGTAATAGAGTATTCCCCTTATTGTAATACACCATGGGGGTCCTATCCATGATGGAATTAACTGTGAAAGTTATCTATGTTGTAGTGTTTCTCACTATCAAGATAATTAACCAATTGAAAAGGTAGTGATGAGAATGACCTCCTATTTAGAGGCACTTTCAAACACAAGGATAGTCATTTCTGATTCCTTTGCACTGGGAGGCAAAATAATTTCTCAATTTTAGAATTTCTCAAGTTATGGTCATTCTCCGAACCACCCATGGGCCACTTTACATCCAACATAGAAGAGGAAGTCCCTACTAATCTCACCATTTTTGATAAAATTGTTAGGAAGTGTCAAATATGGTCGGACGCTATAAATGAACCTCTATAAAAATAAAAAGATGACTTGATAAATATGAGGAAACAACTAACTAAGGATTAAAATACAGTCAGGTTTTAAAATTTGGACACCCCTCAATACAACATTCAAAAGGTGTTTGTGGAAGATTGTGTACACAAAACCTGCCACAACATATATAAAACTGTTATTCACCTAAAAGAAAATATATTACCCTATGACAACTATAAAACTCATGCCATGTTAATAGAAGGGTTGAAATTCCAAATTGACTTGGAATATCTCTAATCATCATGAAATCCAAAGATCAAGAAATAGTAATGATCCTATAAATGACTATGGCTCAGCATATTAATGATGTTGTGATAACAGATCGTAGATACTCCATCTTGTGTTTAAATCATTGGATGAGGTGAACACTTAGCATTGTATTTATTTGCACTAATTAACTAGAAAATACCACCAAATGTGGTATCATGAAATTTTATATCCCCATGCTAGCTAAAAAAAACAAAATCTATCCATGATAAAATATATGCTCAACAAGAATAGGATGCCACCAACTCTCACCAACATTAGGAGAAAATAAATCAGGATGTAGAGACACTTTTGTGTCAAGAATATAGGAATATTGATCAGACATACCTCTTAGATGATGTTAGTCATCGGATACCAAAAATGTTAGAAATAGACCAATGGTATTTTGAAATGGGAGACTTAAGTGTGTTCTAAATGATTCACCTAACCCATGTTCGAATTAAACTTCATAAAGTCATAAGAAAAGTTATGGTAATATCAGCAACAAAAGTTTAAGCGAAACCAAAACCCACCGGGATGGGGGATTTTTTAGGAAGACCTTTGAGGTCGGAAAACACTACCCAAAGGTTTGTGAAATCGGAATAGGAAGAACCACATCCCTTTTTCCTATGGGATTTTTCACCCTAACAATAACCTCCCTAGGGAGAATCCATTTTCTATTGAGTAGGAAAAATGGAACAAAGTGAATCCTCCTAATTCATTAAATCTCGTGGTCAAGTATCCTCATTGGGGACACAAAAAAACAAGCTATATTGAGATTACCTTCAGGTTACATTCCACCAACTAGCTCCCCATAATTCAAAAAAAAGAGAGAGTAGAAGGCCTCATAGAGGACATAGAAGAAGAGAGTATCATAATGACACTATTAGAGTGCCTGCAATGCATTTTACATCAGTTAATGTCATAAATGATGTCGCTAAAAATAATCTAGAAAAATAGTCCAATTTAGAAGAGTCTAAAGAGGGGGTTCTAGTCCATCATGTGGTATATACCAGAAAAAATGAAGAAATTGCACCTACTCAGAACCATAGGATTTCCCAGAATATGATAATTCCCCTGATAAATCCACCACTACCTCCTCAAAAGGCATCGAACATGGAGAAGGGTAAGATTCAAATTGTTCCTCACGTCCCTCCCAGGGAGGATAATCTCCATTATCTAGAAGAAATATTTTCCTAATAAGAGGAATATATGAAAGAATTTAGGAGGCTCAACACAGAACTATTTCGAGGAATCCTTTCTACTATATATGTTCTGTAAGCAAGTCCTTCAGTCGTGATTCCTTTTGGTATACTGCAACAAAGAGAATCTTTCATAGAAAATGAAGCATATTTGGAACATCCTCTCATTGTGGGATACCAACCACCTATATTTTTGGAGACTACAAGAGTAGATCAATAATTTCCTCTATTTGGTACACAACCATAACATGATCTTGAACATCCTTGTAGGCATTCCCCTATAGGATTCCCATGATACGTACAAGCTATACCACCACCAATTCTCCAACTGATGCCTACCAATCACTGCACCTATTCACACCCCAACTCAATTGGACATTAACTGAATTCTTATGAACACCATTGAGTCACTAGAGGCTCTATTAGAATCCATGGTGAAACAATGTGCACCGATACAACTAGAATAGAAGGATTACCCCAAATGGGTAGATCTGACTCTCCCACTATCAAACATTAGGAATCCAACATTTCCAATCATCAATGGATCTTGAGATCCATAGTAGCACTTGACAAATTTCCCCTCTCAATATGATCAAATGATGGGTACCCCTAAATAGTAGGAGGCAGTAAACCCAGATTCTTTGTGAAATTTCTACAAGGGACACCCTTCATTTGGAACACAAATTTTCAGTCTTAGTCAATTACTTAGTGGGAAGACCTCCTTCAAAAGTTCCTTTTATTATTCAACTCAACGTTATAGAAGAAAACTATTTTTGATCTCATGAACTAAAAACAATGGTATAATGGATGTTTCTATGATTTCATTTCTATATGGAAATGATTGAAATACTCTTTAAACCTTCCACTCCATCAAGAAGTGTAGTTTCCCACCTGTGTAGAAAATCTCTACAAAGTATTGTGCACACCAGTGATCCATGTGAAATACATACAAGGGTTTTGGGACCTTTCATCAATTTCTCAATAGGAGGATAACTCAATCCTAGAGACCAAAGTCAAGTCTTGAGTAATTCCATCAACTTAGGGAAGGAGAATAGGAAAATCATAGACAGATATAGTTAAACTTATGTTTTCCCCAATACCCGATCCTACATCAATGCTTGCACCATATCACACAGCTTCACCTCTCAAGAATCAGAAGCAACACCCAACTCATCATAATGATTAATGTGACCATCTGTGGAAATAGTTTGAGGAGATGAAAAAATAGTTTTTTTTTCTTTTTGAAATGACCATGTCCCAAGATTTTTCATCTCGTCATTGGAAAAAAACTTAGTCTTGTATCCAAATCCCAAGAATCCTAGTAGAAAACGTGATTAAGATATCCGAAACAATTTAAACTTCCCTAAAATGTCATATAACCACATATAGTGTTGGTTTTTTTAAATAACTCCTACAAAAATATGGTGGACTCAAGGATGGTGAAACTGAAAATTTTTCCACCCAAGTAGCAAGTGTTTCTGATACTAACCGGAAGGAGTAAAATGAGTGGCATGAAGTTAAAATCAAGAGTAAGCATAAGTTCAGTGATTGGATTGTTGAAAAAATGATCAACCAAACTCATGATATTCCCTTATCATATCTAAAAAATCTGACTTTACCCTTGATTTCTTTATATGCAACACAACCATCTTTTTCAATAGCTCAATCCTCCGAAGGAAAATACTCCAAAAAGAAACAAGATCAGAAGGATAAAAATATAATTAAAGAAGATAATATCATGACAAGTAAAAAGTTATCCCTGACATTATCTAACTTCATACTGGCATTCCCAAAAGCACATACACTTCCCTGCCAAACAATACAACAAGATTCAAACCATCAGTTTGAATATTTATAAGATGATGTGTATATTTTTAATTATATTAACATTATTCAGTTAATGGGTCAAATTTCACATGATGATTCTAATTATGAACCTGATTTCCCTACATATGATTGGGTATCTAAAGGACGAGGTCATCAAGGTCAAGGATATAGGTGAAGAAATGGTCATTTTAGGAGGCACTACTTCAGCCAAACCCCCACTCGAACCATCTATATGGATAAAACTCATGGGAAATACCCCCAATGAGATCAATAGGAATAATGGAGTTCTTACTCTAGGCATGAAAGGGTATGACCTAACATGATAATCTTGGATGAAAAGTTAGACGATACTACACTGCCTCTTTTATGGGTCGGCTGATCTAATCAGGCTAATCCACCAACAATAGGAGCACTTCCATCTCTTACGCTAAGGGTGGGTCCATCCATATCCAGAACATCAGCTCCAAAAGTTACTATAAAATAGAATCCATATACTGGGAAGTGAAAAACATTAGACAAAAAATATGATATATTGATGTAATTATCCTAAGTGTCATCTCAGTTATCAATCATGGATGCTAAAAGTCACTCAAAGGACCTCTGGGAAGCACTTATTGAGGCCATATCAAGACCTCAAGAGTTTGAAGTTAAGGTTTCTTCTGATGAAGTATACCATGAAAATAATGATAATGCATAATTTCATGTAGTAATATCTTCCATAGACAAGGATGAGTATTAGGTAGTATAAGTACATGTCATACCCTTGTATATATCTATAAGGATAAATGACATTGATATTTGATGAGCCCTCATTGATAATGGATCAGGAGTAAACCTCATCAAATTTTGGAGACTTCTTCAAATGGGTATCAATTAATGTCACTTATCTCCCTCCACTAGGATGTTATAGGGTTATAGTAATAATAATGATCAAGAAATTCTCAATGAGATCACACTCAGAACTTAATTTAGGGATCTTGTGTCTAAGTCAATGTTCATGGTAGGTCGATTGGATACAAAATTCAATGTTCTACTAGGAAGACCTTGTCTGCATCAGAAAATAGTCATTCTTTATTCATACCACCAATGTCTCAAATATTCTATCAATAGTCATATTGGAACATTGTATGGTGATAAGGCCCCATCCATATCTTGTGAGACACAATACATTAATTTAGGGTTCTAACACAAGGGAGGAAAACAATCCATGTTAAATGATGTGACTCAATTCAATGAACCAAATGTTTAGGAGATGACCCATGATAACCCTTTAAAGTAGCTCAGTATTGATTATGTGCTTCCCATTAATCAAATCAAAGTAGTGGTCCCAATTTCAATCCCTCATTCAAAAACTTTCGTAATTTTAATCATGGTAGTTGATCCTGATGGTGCTGAAGGAGTTATTAAATTTCTAAGTGATAATGAAATATTGAAATAAAATGTCTTAATTATTTCCTCTGATCTCCAACAAAGCCTTATTTAATTAGCTAGTTCGGAAGAATTTTTCAAATTAATGGAAGATGATATAGAGGATCATTCATAGTCCATTGCTTCCCTTCAGAACTCCAAGAATGCTTCATGCCAGTAAGGGATCCTAAAATGATTGCCTCATACTCTGGATGTCCAAATCAAGACTCATATCCTCTATCTAGGGAAAATGTTTCATCATTACCTCCCCAAGAAGAGGCGTAATAAGAGGAGAATGATGAAAGTGAGGAAGAGGAATATCTCAAGGATTCCCCTACATCATTTGAGTAAGGTGTCTCCACCACCATGTACAAACTCAGATGGATCAACCTGCGTACATAAAAGCATTCAAGACCCATTTTCATTTGTTAAACAATGACTATCCAAGAAAATAAGGAATATACCACTTTATTAAAGAATAATCAAGTTGTGGTCTCCTTTAATTACATAGATATGAATGGAATTAACCTTGATGTGTCCACCCATTACTTGGGTTTTCTAGAATATCATCAAGGATATAAGGAGGCAGCCAGAAGGACACACCCAACTCATGCCACTAAAATCAAGGCTGAAGTGGACAATCTCATTAAGTAAAAGTTCATATGATAGGTATAATATCTAAAATAGATATCCAACATTGTAAAAATATAGAAAAAAATGGTAAAATTAGGGTTTACATCATGTTCAGAGATCTCAACCAGTATAGTCCCAAAGATGATTTTCAGGTTCCAATAATAGATCTTTTGGTTGATTTGAAGGATGGTTATCATGCACTCTTCCTCCTGGATGGTTATTTGGGGTATAAAAATCATGATTTCCCTAGATGATTTAGAATCTATAGCTTTCAGAGCCCCTAAGGTAGTATTCTACTATTCGTTAATTCCATTTGGATTATATAATTTTAGTGCCACATACCTGCATTCCATGCATCAAATATTCAAACCCTTCTTGGGGAATTTTGCTTAATTATAACTTTATGATCTAGTGGTCGAGTCTTGAAAATGTTATAGCTACTTGGATGGCCTAGAGACCATCTTCAATAAGCTTCAACAACATTACTTAAAGATAAACCCCTTGAAATGTGTGTTCAGGGTAACCATGTGAAAAAATTTCAGCTTCTTTATATTTCATTACAACCTCAAATTTGAACATGAAAAGATTAATGTTATCCTTATCATGTCATATCCTTTTATCCTGAATTTATTAAGAGTACTTAAAAGACACTTGGAATACATCCAACACTTTATAGAAAACCTTTCAGGAAAAACTTTACCCTTCACCAAATTGATGAATTAGGGGATCACATATTAGTAGACCAATGACTACTAATAAGCATTTGAAACCCTTAAGAAATACCTCTTGAGCCCACCAGTATTGATGAAACCTATTGAAAAAAATCCACTCATTCTATTTTTGATAGCCTTGTAGAGATCAATGGGAACTGTACTTTCCAAAAACAATGATTTTTGGAATGAAAACAACCATTATTATTTTATTTGAACCATGATCGACACTGACACTCCTTATTCAGATATCAGGAATATTTTCATGGAAATAATCATTATCATTCAAAAGATGAGGAAAAATCTACAATACCACAAGATCCACTTGGTTTCTTAAAATAACCCATTCAAATTTATTCACAGTTGTCTGGTGTTGATAGGACATCTGGCACAATGGGAATTTATTTTTTAGCAGTTAGACATACAGTTTGTTCCTTAGAAAGTAGTGAAAGGCTAAGCCTTTCTGGACATAATTGCCAAACAACCATCTGAATAAGGGAATCCATTAAATACAAAATTTATAGAAGGGGGATATTATATATTCAAGGAAATCCCTAATGGTGTGAAATTAATTTTTATGTCCCATTAAGGATCCCAATAGGAAAGATAATAGAATACCCAACACTCAAAAAAGTATGGTTAGGGATTGTGTTTATTTCCCCAAAGAAGGCAGTGTTTCCATACTTCTTTCAGTTAACAGAGGGTTGTACTATCAATGAGATGTAGTATCAAGATCTCATTGCATTATTGGAATTGGAACTTAAAATTCTAGTAAACCTCATTTAAGTGAATGGTGATTCAGAGTTGGTAATCAATAAAAACAATGGGGAGTACACCATACAAAATATGAGCTAATTACCCTATTTGACAATGTATGAGGGTTAATGAAGAATTTCCCTCATATCTGACATTGACTTGTGTCCCAAGAGCATAGAACACCTAGAATGATGAATTTTAAAATGCTTCAACAACCTTGGAAGATCCAAATTGGGACAAAATAGTTATCATCCTTGATCATCTCAAGATGGTCTCACATTTTGTTCAAGTCAAAACAATGTTGATCAAAGAAGTAATCCCCATCTCTGAGTCATGTGGTCCTACCATGGGATGATTGATTCCATCATTGACTATATTTCGGATGGGGTTCCCCAATGGATAGAGATAGAAGAGATGAGTTCTAGTGATGAGATTTCAATTTTACTCTTTATAATTGACAAAATAACTAAAAAGACCTCTACAAACGAGGATTTGATGGAGTCTTTGTCAGATGTTCTAATGTAGAATATACTTCAGTTGTTATGGAATATGTACATGAAGGAACTTATGGTTCCCATTAGTCATGGTACAAGATTTGTAATCAAATCTGTAGTCTTGGATACTTATGGTCTTCAATGACACCATATTTTACAAAATTCACCATGAAATGTCAATCATGTCAGGTTCATGCCAACTTCATCCATAAACCCCCTTACATACAGTAAAATACTCATGGCCATTTTCCACACAGGGAATCGATGTAGTGGGGCGATACCTTCCAGCTACATCCTAGTAGTTCAAATATATCATGACTACTACTAATTTCTTCTCCAAATGAGATGAGGAAATACCCCTAAAATAATTTAGGTCCAAAATCATTATTACCATCATCAAATATAAATCATTACCAGACTCGGTGTCCCTCATACCATACAAACGGAATAAGGAACTAATTTATTCTTCATTGAGGTAGAAAAGAAATATCAGGAATATAATATCAAATCCAGCCATTCATCAAACTATCATATAGTATTTAATGGATAGATAGAGGTTTCAACAAAACACAACCATATATACTCCATAAAATGGTGGATAAAGATAAGAAGTCTTCACTGGAAAATAGCTTTCCTACCTTTTGGGCTTACCAGACTATGACTTGTACTATAACATGGGAAACCCTTTATTTAGTGGTATATGGGATAGAAGTATTCCTACCAATTGATGATCAATTAACATCTCTCCATATTGACGTCTTTGACCAGCTATTTGTGGATGAACAATCCCAAAAAATGACTAGAAAAATTAGAGAGACAAGATGAAAAGGTATTAAAACCCTTTCATCACTTGAAGGTTTATCAAAAATAGGATAACATAGGCCTTTAACAAGAAGTCCCACCTTTGTTCATTCCTCCAAGGAGATATGGCTTGTCTTCTTTAGACTCCAATGATACCAGGAAATAATTCTACAAATCTTGTGTCAACGAGGGAGGTAACTCACTCTATATAAAAGATAAAATTTAATGAATCTTATTTCTTAATATCACTGGATTAATAACTCACTATGACCCAAAAAAATGTGAGGGTATTGAAGAAATTTTTTGTGTAATTACATGAAAAACATCTGAGCTACCAGAAGTTAAACTCTATAGTGGGTCATTGTCACATGACTTTAAAATTAGTGACATAATGTCCTCATCTCATGATAATAAATTGCACATCATAATTTTCTTTTCTCGTGAAAATAAACTATAAGACATACATTTAATTTACCGCATGGAATTATACTGTATGGTTAACATCCTTTTCATTCGATGTTAAGAAACCCTCAGTGTACAATGAGTTGAGATATCCATCAATGTCCCTAAAAAATGGGCCCCCGTCTCATAATAAGTCCTAATCACATCACTCTAACACCTTAGTGGGTCAAGATTCCCACTTGTCTAGACATGTGGTAGAAATATGGGATGCCTCCATACTTAAGAACCACATACATCATTGCCACTCCATAATGGAATTTGGGCCCCTTTTTATAATTATAAGTCCCAAAATATTCATGCCCTTACCGCAAGATGATAATTTGTATGAGCAACCTCCTCATTGTATTATGGTAAACTTCAAGATACATCCAAGAAGTGTGTGTGGATTGATTCTTTCTTCAGTAAGATACGTAATGAATCCTAGATCTCCAATCAGGTCCAACCACCACCACAATGAAAATGAATCATTTTATTATATATGTACTGGATCTGCATTGGGAACACTTCAAGAACATATGGCTTGATTATCATTACAACGATATTTGTGGTGATACCAAGCCTCATGTTTTGGAAAAAATGATTAATATGGAAAATATTTAAATCCACATTCCCCACAATAGAACCCATTTCATGTGGGGAACCATCTTCAAGAACAACATATTCCACGATTCTCATTCTGATGATATACGTAGTGATTCCCAGATCTCGAATCCTAGGTTTAGCCATGATTTGGGAAAAGATCCCACTTCCTTTTCCCCATGCATGAATTAGATCTTCATAGGTAACCTTTCAAACATATGGCGTAATTCTAATTTCAATGATATGTGTGTTGATACCTAGACTTCATGGTTTAGTCCCAACCATCATTATGTAAATTATCAAAACCCCTTTCCCTATATCAAATTCTGATTGTTGTGGGGACAAATGTTCAAGAACTGTGTGTGGATTGATTATTTATTAAACAATATATGTAGTGATGCCCAGATCTCCAATCATGGGTCTAACCACATTTAAACCAAAATATATCATATACTATCTGTGTACAAATTCAAACATACATAGGGTATCTTGTTCAAGAACTTCATACAACATGATTCCATCCCCTATGAGATATGTTTAGATTCCTGGATCCTATCTCCTGGATCAAACACCACCTAATTAACATGACCTTATGATTAAATTTTGTTTAACCTGTGCTATAAAATAAAACTTCACCACACCTTGATTCTCATAATTTCCATAGCTCATATGGGATGAAGAGTTTAGTAAAGATGTTATCTGCATAAATATGGTGTATCAATTAAAATTGTATTTTCCATGGTCATATATTCAAGACCTTAAAAATAAAAACATATGTTATCATCCCATGATAATAAACTTCATGGTCCTTCCAGAACTACATGCATTATGATTCTCACCCCTATGAGATATGTAGTGATGTACATATATTTGATCTTGGGCCCAGAAACAATATAACATGGAAAAGCCACTACATTCCCATGTCAAAGTCATATCAACATGATAATAAAAATATGAGTTCTCACCTTACATTTGAACTCATATCCAAACCCCACTTGTCCTCTACACATGAATTCAATCATTATGGAGGAACTTTATTGTTATAACTACATGTGGATCGATTCTCATCCTATTGAGACACGTAGTGATGCATAAGCCTTAATCTTAGTACCATCCATGAAGAAATGAAACCCCCCCCCCTCTCTTTCATACAATCAAAAGTCCATATATGATAATTTAATTTTTTACCCCCCATTTGGGGCCCCAATAAAGAAATAGAGATTTACCCATTTTATGTATCAATTAGATCTATACAAAGGATTTCAAACTCAAGAACAATATCGATCAAAAGATTTAATTTTTCCCAGGATATATCCCTTCCCTACGTCATTCCCTTAATCTTGAACACTTTCATATTTTTATAATATTTCCTCACTTTATGGTAGTATAATGTATGATACCTGATAGATATTTAGCATGAATATGCAGTAATACACTCCAGCAGAATTTTCATATGTTTCTAACAAATTTCTGATCCCATCAGTCAAAAGATTCAACTACTTGACTATGCAGTACACTCCCTAGTTGTCCTTCCATAAAACATCCCCATAACAGGTTGGTCAAATATATTTTTATAATCTTCTTTCTTCTTAATATATATGGATTTTATGCTAAAACCCAAGATTCAAAGTCCATGGTCATCCCTTTAATATTTTTCCAATATCTACTTTGTCGGTATGAATGTTTCCAAGAATGTGGTTTACATTTCCCCCTTCAAATGATCAAATAATACTGGAATAACTACAGTCCATTTTTCAACATATGATCCGTCATTTCTATAATATTTTTGTCATAGACATAAGACCTAAAACTACTGGCACCAAACTTATTATTTTTGGGTCAGACCATTGTAGAGAGCCTATTCGCCCAATACTTTGGAAATCAAGACTTAAAATTCCCCTTTTGTATTCAGGTACATTCCTCAGTAAACCAAACATTGTGATTGGGGAGATATGAATCTCCATATTATTTCATCTGCTTTTAGAAATAGAAATTTGGAATTCATGAGATATTCTTTTCCTGAATATTCTCTAATACACATGAGTTGTCTTTGAATAAGTTTGTCACAAATTTCGGATCTAGTCATCCAAACGATTCTACTTTTGACTATACAGTACGTTTCCTAGTTGTCCTGGGATAAAACAGCCTAAAAACTTGTTTTTCAAGTAGCGGTGACTTCATCATCAATAGAGAACTCCTCTAATTCCATACACCTTTTTCCTCATAACACTCTTCAAATCCAAGATTCCAAAAATCATAGATTATAACTTTATACTCTTAAACCTGAATATGGTATCACATTTCTTAAAAAATTACCATGAATGGGAGAATCATAAACCTTTCATTCAAGGATAATGTTCTTAAATTATAATACCACAATGTCCTTACTACAATAATTAAAAATGAATATCATAATTTTCTTTTTGAACGACTTTAAAATTCAAAGCATAATTTTCTTGGAGTATGAATTTAAAATATATATCATATTTTCCTTGCTTCATGAATTTAAATAGAATAGAATAATGTCCATGTAGTATGAATTTAAACTTCATATCATAATTTCTTGCAGTATGACTTTAAACTGAATATCATAATGTACTTGCTGCATGACTTTAAGCTGCATAGTATAATTTCCTTAGAGTGCGACTTTAAACTATATATAATAATTCCCTTGCAATAATAATTTAAACTACATAGAATAATGTCCTTGCAGTATGACTTTAAACTATAGACCATTATTTCAACACCACAAGGAATTAAAATACATGTTAAATGTTTTATTCTCATGAAATTTAACTACATGATGCCTTCACCCTTTGATAGAAATTGGCCTTATACACTTACATAAACCATATAAAAAAATGTACCCTCCTACACTCACCAAATTCATATAGGAGTGGTTTCCCATTCATAGACTTTGCTAGTACAGATTATCCATTTATTCTCATAGTTCTTTCCCTGGAAAACCCAGAACTTTTGGTCATGAGAAATATATATCTTTATAAACTTCCTTCAACCATGAGTAATAGAATGTCAAAATTCTTGAGAACCCATTTTGCTAACTATTTAGTACGAGGCCTAGTTGGACATGAATAAGTCGCCCACATAGTGGGTCTATCCACCTAAGGATAACACTTCTTTACAATTGAGTATGTACCCTTGTTTTCCTTTCATAAAACAGACCCCGTAATAGGGTTTTTAGTTAAAGGTAACCTTGTCCTCCATAGATACTTCCTCTATTACCATATTTAATATTTCATATTTGGAAAGCATAAAATCATGGATTATGATTTCCCTTCTATGTATCTAAAGTATAGTGAAACATTAACAACCATCAATCATTGTTTGGGTCATCATCTCAAAATTCATGGTCAAAGCTATTATACCTAAACCACTAGCCTTTTTATCCAAGAATGCATGACATTAAACTACCTGCCAAAAGAGACATATAACTCACCAAATTGAAAACCCAAAAAAGGAACTATAGAAGAAGTCACATCTCAGCTTGCTAGGACTACAATCTTTATGGTTTAGGTAATATCAAGTGATAAAAATATAAAAGGAAAAAAACATGTTAGACTGAATACAATAAAAGGTGGGCCTAAGAAAAATCCATGTATTGCACGTGATATATCCTTCACATTTAGATTAAGAAAAAATTAGAGTGATGGTATAAAAATATAGAAAGATTATATGGTTATTCATACAACTGTAGAAATAGTCAAAAAATGATCACTAAGCCACTTAGCTTATGTAAAAATTAGATCACCCCTGTCCCTGTCTTTGTGATTATGATTATCTGGTATGAAGTTGTTATTCAGAAAAAATATGTGTCAACTTTACAATCTCGTGAAGAAGGAAGGTATGAAGATATATATGATTGGAAATAAAATTCATGTCATTTATGGAGAAAAAAAGAGGATCATCCACAAGATAGAGTCTCCTAATCGTATATTATAATAGACCTTCATCCTAACACTACATATATTGAAAGGCCTCCCAAGCCCTATCAGCCGCTTGTTGAAGCTTAGTATATCAACCAAATTCAGTCTCCTTAACTAGGTGATGTGATTTTGTTTCATCTACAATGGATTTTGACCCATCTATTTGGGATTCTCCAAGTGAACAATGAAGTTGTTCATGTTCCCCCTGAATGAGGTCCAATTCTCACTTAAGGGACGATGCTTGAATGGGATTATCCTTGATTTTCCTTTTGAACTCGTCCATCTTGGTTTTATGGGTTTCCTCTGATTGGGTTAACACAACTAAAATATCATCAAAATTGGTGAGCAGTTTGGATTTTATGCTATCTTGCTGAAGTTTATGCTCTTACTTTCGCTAGAGAACAGTCTCCTTCATATTTCCATGTCAAACTGACCTAAAAGTTATCCATTCTATGAAGTATGGTATCCTAGATATGTGTTGAAAATTATCTTCTAGATGATCCAAAAAACCTTTCCACATGTGACACTGAGATAATTCTACAGTTCTAATTCTGACTCGAAGCCACTATTAGTGGGAGACATGTAATATTGAACAAAAGAACTCAAAAAAGTGTCATGCTCTACTACTACCCATAAAGTGGATACCTAATCTTTCGATGCTATCTAAATTGGTATAGCAGCTCCACCCTTAGACTTAGTCACCGAAACATATATGCTGAAAGGATTATTTAGAATCATTTTTATCCAAAACATAATTTGATATTGGGATATAATGACAATATTTGGTTACCCTTACCCAATAACAGGTCATCATCATGAGATGATTCGTCCCTAGTATCATAGAATTCAGTTGTATGAGTTGGAACCTCTTGATGATGAGAACTCTCATGGGTCTACTAGGTGTTCTCCAGTTGAGACTAAAAAATACTTACTATTGGAATACCCACCTGAGTCCCCCTCCTCAATAATGGTACTAATGTGGACATCAAGGCCTTAAACCAACTCCACTACCGTAACGTCCTTCATGGATGGAGATTCACATTTTAGAGAGCTATGGGAATATCATTAAGAAAATAGATTTGTGGCACAAGAGATAAATACTAAAGTCCATTCAATTCCATATTAAGTGCTTCAAATTATTGTAATTTAGTGTGATTTATAATATGTTCTAGTATTTTATTAAATTTAATTCCATTTTTTTTCATGGAATCTATTGACATTCCAATCCTCGTGGTAACTCACCAGTGGAAATACTGGGAATTATTTTCTTATGACCCGACATATGCCCTCTAATGATGAATTGAGATCCTGAATTTCTTCCTCAATGATAGTAGTAGGTTTAGCATCAGTCATCATAGGGTTCTACGGATTATGAGATGAACTTAAAATATTAATGAAATGAAACTAATTCATTAGAATAAGACATCTTAAGATGTATCTTTGAAATTACCAGATTCCTCCTCCCTCTATATAGTGGTGGCCAGAATAGTTCCAGTTGTTGATCATGAAATCCTTTACCCTCTAAACCTCTTCGGATGAGGGAGGTAAATCACCATTTGGGATCTATGCTCATTCCATATCACCCTCATAAATCCTTGAGGGTTCATCTATAACTCTATTGAGAGAATAATGGTAATTAGTTCCGGAAATCCATGTATTTTTATACAATTGTTCTGGATAAAGCAGAGATTAATTGATCTAGGATTAGCTACCATAGCTGGCAAGGAATTTAGCCAGATATTTCACCCTCTTATGTTCCATCTTCTTCTTATTTTCTGATTTAGGTGGTCTAACAGCAACATCCCCCGGGATAGTTATTAGGGCATGTAATTTGAATTCTCCCACAATCTCATCCTCCATGGATTGTTGGCTTAAAGATACCTCTTCTAATTTTTGGGGGTGATCAAGTAGCCACAATCAGAGGAATTTCAAGGCTATATTAGGGTGAAGGATCCTCAGTTGATCTCCACTCACTAAAAATTGAAATGAACTTCCCTCGACAATGGATTTTTTTATAGATAATATAAAATAAGAACAAAAGGAAAAATTTAAAAAATAGAACCTACAAATTCAGGATTAAAAAACTCACACCATTATTAAGAAAATGAATACTCAACCCCTTTAGTATAACCCCATTTCATCATATCCTCCGCCTATCCCATGGTTGGAATTCATTCATCTGTTTCATAGATGAGCTTATATAACTCCCAAACACAAATCCTCAACTCAGCAGGATAATACTTGATGTGAAAATCAGATGGAGCTCAAGAATATTCTATATGTGAATGTTACATCCCAACATGAATAAGTGACCATATAATTTTTTCATTATAGGATATTTCCTTCCAAAATCGTGCATCCTTTGGTTATAAAAATTTTTAATACATCATGATCCTTCATGAAGATGATCTAACAAATTTTTATTTCATGAGTTTTCTAAAATGTTTTATGAAGTATAAGGGATGATAGAATGGAAACTGAGAATCCTATTTGAAGTGAAAATTGGACCATATTGGTGGTGCCTTAATTGATGAAATCTAGTCATTTAAACAATAGGAGGTTAACCAGATGACTGCATTTGTTCGTAGAAGGTTGACTACTGCATGTTCAAAATCCATGGTTGTGAGTATCCATAGATTTTAATCTACCATTGGATGATTTTATAATCTAACCTGAACTTGAGAAGATGTAGTTATTTTTTTCAGGATTTTAAATTGGTTTGAAAACATGTAAGGTTCATAGTCATTGCATATAATTTCACCATCAATCATGGTTAGCAGTACACTGTCTCTAAAGGCCATCATGAATGACCTCAGCACAATTCTATCCTTCTTGTGGTTAGTATATCTCCCTGTCGGTTGATTCCCAAAGGGATTGAAGTTGAAATATTTAAATAATATTAGCCTTGTTAGGATTTCTTTGGGTTTTGAAGATAAGGGTGTAATTGAAAATACAACATAGACATTTGGTCAAAACTCTCTCATGAGAACTTTGGTTCCACTTTGCAAAGTGTAAGTACTAAAGTGGGATGCAATCCATCCCCACAAAAAATTTAACATTATTGAGATTCTAAAAGGATCCTTCCATGAATGAACAAGCAATAGGATTTTGTGGATTTCATCATGGATGGTGATGGCCAACCCAAAAACATCCCCTCATCCATCTTGGCTACTATAATGAATTTTACTAGCCTTATAGTACCATTGGAATCATGGACAGATAGAAAATAGTCACTACACAATATTTCCATAAATCTCTATAGAAATGTGTTATTTGAAATATCAGGCATGATCTCATACCCCCAAATTTTATACCCCCTTCTCCAAAGGTGTCCATAAGGTGTTAGATACACTTCTCTTTGTAGATTTAGGACTTATTTTGGACAATTGATAGTGGATCCTTCACCCTTATCCTTTAAGAAATTACTTATCCACACCTCCAAATGAATATCCCCCCTTAGGTGGGGAGCTTCCTTCATGATATAATGAGGTATTTTCAACAGCTCATGCGCTAAATCTATCATCCTATCAGTATCATACTACATCTCCCTTATAGGTATGAATTCTTCATACTTATCTCTATGGATTAGAGCCCCTAAGATCTTGTGAACATCCCACAAACTAGTGCCAAATTCTCCATGCATTAGATGGGAAGAATTTTTATATGGGATAAAACTACTCCGTAGCTTCAGAATAAACTTGGCATTCCTTTACACATAAGTCTGCCCTACCCAAATAGCCTCATAAATTACAACATCTTGCAGATCCTTTTGTAAATAATCACATGATTGGAACACCCATTATTCCCACATCTAGGTAGGATTAACACCCCATCATGGGTTGAAGTCCCAATACTTCCTCCAACCCATTGAATAATCGGTCTATGAATCCTGAAATATGGATGAATATCATTGTAGATTTAATTCAACTGTGTGTGGTTTATGATCTAGATTACATGGGATGTGATGCCTAAAACATGTTATAGATGATGTACTGGCATTGATATGATCACCCATGCTGGATGTGTTGGATCTTGTGAAATTTTTATGACCTTGAAACCAAGTGGGAGGGATTTATTTCTTTGGGGATGGTGTGGGGACCCCCCCCCCATAGATGGAAAATATCATTAATTGGTATATAGGAACTCTTAGAAAAATCATGGTGTTATTTTATCAAGGATACCACAAGAACAAGAATCGTAGTATCACATACATCAAAAAATTGTTCCCTACAACTTTAATCATATCTTAAATGAGTTTACTAGCCAGTTCATCAAAAACCAAAATCATTCGGGAAGGAATTTATCCTAAACAAATGTATCATTTTTTAGTACAAGTTTATTTCAAGAGAAATATTTAAGAATTATGTAATTTATAAATGGCATGAACTCGCACAAGATCCTCACTCAGGCGCCTCATGAATATGCCTCATACAAATGACTCGAATAGGTAAATTGTTCAAGATCCCCACATTGTTCACTCACCCTATATATGAATCGCACAGATAGTGACATACCATGACTACACAAACAAAATATTTAGAGAATGAGCTTCAACAGAGGGTCTTTACAGGAGATTAGTGTGAAGAGTCAAAAAAATTGTAGTTTTGAGAGAAATTCACCTAAATGAGGATTATATTTATAGATGAGGATGGCTCCTTTAATGTTCCTCATACACACTAGGCCTACATAGAAGACTTGATAGAACCACTAACATGTAATACCAATGCAAGACATCCACCATTGTCATTCCTTTTAACTAAGGATCTGAACCTATTCTTTTTGATAGGTTCCAATACTATGGAGGAGATTTTGTTGAAACATTGTTTTATCACATGGACGAAAAGGTGAAAAAGTTAAATACCATTAGGATAAAATAAGTAAATAAGTGTAGAAGTTCAAGGATTTCAAAGGCCCCAATGGAATTTCTCCCAATTCCCACTAAGCACCATCAGCACGCACGTTACCCATGTGGAAGCCTACGTGACCGACCTACACACTTCACCAACACACGACACCTATCTAAGATGAAACCTTCACCTAGGGTCCCATATTTTCATAAAAATAGAATTTTTTGGTATTAATATATATGGATGATGTTTTAAAAAGGCATTTTAAAACTCTGATCGCCCTAGTCCATCGTTCAAGCTCTCCTAAACCTTCTAGGTAAATTTTTAAAATCTGAAGGAGAGGGAATTAAAGGGGGATAGTGAAATTAAAATTCATCCCAGGGTTCAAAAATAAACAACACCTATGTGGGTAAATAACTCACCCTATGATTAAAAATTATTTGTGTGAGGCACCTCATGCCAATATGGGGCCTATGAGAGTAACTTTGGAGAACACCTATGGATGCCCATGAAGGATTGATGGGAGTATTTCATGATATTAGTCATCCAGGTTGTCTGTCACCCAAGGTACCATCAGTTCTCCCAAACATTAATTTGTGAAGAACCCCTATCAGGATACTCCTTGGTTCTCCCTACATTACTACTTGCGTGAGAAATTTCCTATGCCTTCTTCATTTCCATCCATGGAAGGCTCTCTCTTCTTTTGTATACCTTTCATGAGAGAGATCAAATAAAAGACTCCACCAAGGCCTCATGACCTACAAATTCATAGAAAATGGAATGACATAGTGTTTCCCATTAGTATTAGTATTTATACGGTCATAGGTTTCCTGTAATGGTCTTACCAAACAATTTGGATTGTTAGGGCACATGTGGATTTGTATATCTACCTTCACGAGGACCCCTACCCCAAGGACAGTTTTGGGGGGTTCTTGGTCTCAGATATAAGGTTTATGACCATGTCCTTCCCTTCTCATATTTGGGACCTAGACCTCAAGTTTCATGTATGGAGTGTGATGATTATTCTTTCTTTTCCATACAATATGAAATTAGAACCTCATCCCAGTGCAGAACCTATTTTAAGGAATCCACCGTAGAAAAATCCATTAGAATTTTCATATATAAGGTTGAAATCCTGACCCTCTCTACCTCTGTGTCCTTCACCTTCATTCCCTCCATGGGGTTGAGTGAAGAGAGAGATGTTTCATAACACTAGCCTCTTCCAATGTATCCTTGACATCTTCCATCTATAGGAGGGGTTCAGAGGAGGTGGGTGCAATCAAAGACCCATCCCTCTCTATTTGGCCTTTTTCTCTATGTCCAGTTGTGGAAAAAAGTAGATTGTGTGGTTTTCCAGATCATCCACCTCTTCTTGTTTCTCACACCAAGTATGACTCACGTGGTATTAGAGTTTAAAGATGATTATGACATCCTCACAATCCATGTGACACTCACTGAACTATGAGAAATCAGATTTCTTCTATAAACAGGATATGAGGAAGCCTACCTAACGCCCATGATCAATGGGGATCCACCATAGGAATAGGCCCCAATAATAATCCACTTAATCTGGGCATCCTTCTTAGGAGTATGCCCCGATATAAACCCTTAAATCATCATGAGTAGAGAGTCACGAGTTGGGACATCTCTAATGGTACTTTCTCAATAAATACGCGTCTGAAGTAATCCTCAACATAATCCTCTCAGAGGGACATACTCCCCTAATAGACTAATCAAAATACATGGGATTTGATTCCCATACAAAGGGGATACATATGATGCCTTTTCGAGGTCCAAATCCAATACCCCAAATGAACCATGTTCTCTCCGGGTCATATTCATGGCATGGTCTAATTAAACTTATAAATTCATTTCCCTTTTGGGTTCCTTGAGAATAATAGGCATAGGTTCCACACCAAAACATGACTAGGCACCCTTCACCTAGACGTCCTAAACACATGACATAAAAACTTATAGTTGGGTCCTTATCACATGACCTTAAAAGGTGAAACATGCCCCATTAAGTGAAACCAAACTATGTGGGTTCTGTTTCCTTTCACGGGGATACATAATAATCCTACCATATGGTATTGATCCTAAACAACAACAAAAATCCCATTCCCCTAGATGACGATACAATCCAGAGTTCCCCACTGTGTGGCTAGGAAACCATCATCATCATGACTAAATAATCTCAAATCTATCCATAATAGGATACCATTGATGGAGAACTCCATATACATATAGATATCATCATTGATGAAGAACCTCAAATACAAAATGAAGATTTTATATTCCATACATGTTAATAATTAGTTTTTAATTATAGGGTAATCTACATCATACTTCGGATTTGATAAAGGATTCATGAATATGAATAAAATCAATTAGAGAGTCCTGATGATGGAAATAATCCCACCTCAAAGGGTGCAATGAGCCCAACCTCCCATCCTCTCGACCAATGTGAGTTCTCAAGAATCATTGGCCAAACATCCCAATGAGCACCTACCATTGGAAAAAAGGCACACCTTGGATAAAAACCATGGGTTGTTTCTAGTTCCACAAACAAACCCATTGGAAACAATTTCGAAATAGTGATACCTAACCAGAACACATATTCTATGAAAAACATCCCTTAAAACCCAATGAATCTCTAAAAATAAAAAACCCCCTAAAAACTGAAGAAACCCATAAAAACCCAAACCCCCTAAAAAGACCATAAAAAAACCACTACAAACCCTAAAACCCCTTAGTAACCATGAAAATTCCAAAAACCTATAATATATATTTAAATCGCTAAAAACCATAAATCCATAAAAAACACTCATGAAACCCTAAAATTTCATTAATGCCCCTAAATACCACCCAGAATCCGTAAAACTCCAAAAACCATATAAACATTAAAAAGCCTAAACACCCCCTAATAACCCCCAAAACCCTAAAACACTAAAAAACATGGAAACCCTAAGAAAACACTACAAACACCAAAATACAAAAATCAAAAAACCCAAAACCCCATAAAAATAACAGAATACCCTAAAAACCCTCAAGGAACTAAAAAATAAATAAACATTAAAACCCTAAATTCCCTAAATTCCCAAAACCCATAAAACCACTTGAATCCTATACAGCTATAAAAACCCTAAAAACCTTAAAACCCCCCCCAAAAAAAACTTCCCAAAAAACACAAAAAATACTAAAATCCCAAAAAATCCAAACATACCCTAAAACACATAAAAGGCAATAAAAATACTTGATCATCCCAAAAACACAAAAACCCAAAAACATTACAAACCCTAAAAACCTAAGATACTTTAAAACCCCTAAAATTTAAAAAAAACAAACACCAAAAATTCTAATAAACCCCAAAAAACCAAAAAAAACCCCTAAAACTATATAATCCATAAAAACCCTTTAAAATCCTAAAAACTAAAAATCCTAAAACCCCTATAAAGCCCTAAACCCTCCAAAAATTCAATGAAAACCCCCTAAAAACACCAAAACTCCCAAAATTCCCAAAACATCCTAAAACCCTACAAAAATTTAAAAACAAAAAAAAAACCATAAAACACATAAAAAGAATAAAAAACACTAAAAACCTATAAAAACCCAAAAATTCGAAAAAAAAATAAAAAACCCTTGAAAACCTAAAATAACAAAAACCTTTTAAGAACTCTAAAACCCTAAAATATATATAAAAACACTAAAAACCAAAATCCCCTAAAACCGATAAAACCCCAAAACCCCAACAACAACCCCAAAAACCCTAACAATATAAAAAACCGTAAAAACAATAAAACCCTAAAAAACATAAAATTCTAAAAAACAATAGAAATTCTAAAAATTCCTAAAACACCTAAAAAACCTAAAACACTAAAAAATAAAGGTCCCCAAAATACTTAAAACCCCTAAAACCCCCTAAAATATCTAAAAACACTAAGAGAACCCATAAAAACAAAAAACCCAAAAAATCACTAAACAACATTAAAATCCCTAAAACCCATTAAAGCCCCCAATACCCAAAAAATTCCTTAAAACCACATAAAACACAAAAAATATAAAAACAATAATTTATTCAAAAACACCAAAATAACTTTTAAACCCCTAAAAATTTATTAAAACACGAACCCCTAAAAACCTTAAAAACCAAAATACCATCTAAAACAAAAAAAAAAATCCAAAAAACCCTAAAACCACTAAAAGTACTAAAAACTCCAAACCCTAAACACTACACCCAAAACCATAAATGCATACCCAAAACCTTAAACCCTATACCATGAACCTAAAACCCTAAATGCTAAACCCGATACCCTACACCTTGAATCCCAAACCAAAAAGCCTAAACCATATACCCTACACAACAAACCCTCTACCCTACACCCTACACCATAAGCCATAAGCCCGAAATTATACACCCAAAACCATGTTACCTACACACTAAACACTATTCCCAACACCCAAATCCATATACTATACAACCAAAACAATAAACCATATAACCTACACCCAAAACCCTATTCCCTACACCATCAACTCTAAATTATAAACCCAATACCATTTAACCTAAATACAAAACCCTAAACACTAAAACCTAATCCCTATACCAAATACCCTAAACCCAAATCCCAAAGTATATACCCTAAACCCTAACTGCTAGAACCAACACTCTAAACCCAATTCACTACACCCAAAAATCTAAACACCTGACCCTAAAACCTATACCCTACACCCTAAACCCTCAAACCAACATCCTAAACAATAGACCCCAAACCCTAAACCCTAAACCATACATCATAAACCCTATACCCTACACCATAAAAACTAAATCCAAAACCATATACCATACACCCTAATCCATAAACCCTACACCTATACCCAATACCATGGACCCTAAACCCTCCACCCTAAACCCTATATCATACACTGTAAACCCTAAATCATACACTATAAACCCTATACCCTACACATTAAATCATAAACCCTACACCCTAAACCCTTTAACCTACACCCTAAACCCATTACTCTATACATTATACCATAATCATAACACCCTAAACACTATACCCAACACACTAAACCCTAAACCCTACCCTCTAACTCCAATACCAAACACCCAATACCCTATACCACAAACCTTATACCATCGACCATACACCCTAAACCCCATACACGAAACCCTACACCCTAAACCCTAAAAACAGTAAAAACCATAAAGACCATAAAAATATAAAAATACCAAAAAAAAACCACAAAACCCCGATAGAATTTTAAAAAATCCAAAACACTCTAAAAACATTTCAAATCCCTAAAAAAACATCAAAACCCTGAAACCCCTAAATACCCTAAAACATTCAAAAATCCCTAAAAGATCCAAAAACCCCTATACACCCTAAAAATACATAAATGACTAAATTTTTTAAAAACTCTACTAACCCTATACAAAACTAAAATCCCAAAGGAACCCTAAAATCCTGAAAAACCACTTAAAACCCTAAAAACCTTAAAACATTCTCAAAAATAACCATAATAACCCAAAAAACCAAAAAACACCTAAGAACCCTAAAAATCTTAAAAACCCTAAATACCACTAAAAACCAAAAAAAGGCTAAATACCAAGAAAACCCCTAAAACCCCAAAACAATCCATGAAACACCCTATAATGCTTAAAAACCCTCCAAAACCATAAAATCCATAAAAAACATAAAATTCCTAAAAGAAATAAAAAAATCCAAACCACTAAATCCCCTAAACCCCCTAAAACCATAAAACCCCTTAAAACCCCAAAAAATGATGAAAATCGTAAAAACACTAAAACCATTATCATCACACAAAAAAATATAAAAACCCTAAAAATTATAGACACCCCTAAAAATATAAAAACCCTAAACACCTATAATAACCCAAAAACCCTAGAAACAATAAATCCTAAAAATTCAAAAAAAATATCTAAAAACCCAAAATAACCCTCAAACTGTTAAAAATACAAAAAAACCCTAAACACCTATAATAACCCTAAAACCCAAGAAACAATAAATCCTAAAAATTCCAAAAAAAATATCTAAAAACCCAAAATAACCCTCAAACTGTTAAAAATACAAAAAATAACCCTAAACAACCAAATATACATGAAAAAACCCAAATCCCTAAAAACTATACAATCCTCAAAAAACCAGAAAAAAAATTAAACCCATAAAAATTCCAAATAAACATTTATTCATCTAAAACCCTTAAAAACTCTAGAACCTTTAATCACCCATATAAACAATAAAAACCCTTTAAAACCCTTAAGTTCCCTAAAACCCATAAAAATACTAAAAATAAATAAATACCCAAAAAAACAAAAAAAACCTTAGAAGAGCATAAACATCCAAAAAAACATAAAATAACCTAAATCTCCTTGAATCTGTAGGTGATTCTAAAGCACATAAAAACACTAAAAGACACTAAAACCCCCAAAAAACCTAAAATACCATAAATTACTAAAAATTATATAGAAAACCTAAAAAATACATAAAGGACCCTAAGACCCCCTAAAAGACAGTAATAAACCCTAAAGGGTCCTAATAAATAAAAAACCCTATAGGATAATAAAAAATTTATAACCCAATATGACCCTAAGAATCTAAAACCCCATATCAGACACTAAATACCCCTAAAGGACCCAAAATATACTAAAAAGGCCTAAATGACCATTAAAACCATAAAAACCCATAAAAGACCATAACACCCAAAAACCATAAAAGACACCAAAAACCATGAAAAACACTAATAACCCTTAAAACCCTTGAAATACATAAAAACCCTAAATACCATAAAAATTGTAAAAAACGTTCAATAACCTAACTCCATAAAAAATTTAATAAATCCTAAAAACCCTAAAAACCACTAAAAACCCTAAAATCCATAAAAACCCCCTAAAACCCTAAAAATACCTAAAACCCCTAAGAAACCATTAAACCCAGAAAAAACCAAAAACCCAAAAAACTCATAAACTACCTAATAATTATAAAATCTTCTAAAACCATAAAATACCAAAAATACTATAAAAATCCTAAAACCTTTAAAAACCCTTAATAGTTCTCAAAAACTCTAAAAACCTTGAAAACCCTAAAAACCTAAAACCACTAAAAATACTACAATAACCTAAATCCCTAAAAACCCTAAAAAACTATAATAAACATAAACCCCTGAAAACCCTAAAACCATAAAATCTATAAAAAACCATAAAACCCATGAAACCCTAAAAGACCCAAACAAACCTAAAAATACTAAACGACCATAAATATCCTTATATAAACCCAAAAAGCCCTAGAAACCATAAAAAACCTAAAATAGTAAATCCCTAAAACCCCCTAAATAACTTCAAAACAAATAAAACCTCAAAAAAACCCAAACCCTGGTAAACCTAAGATACCAAAAAACCCTAAACAATCCGAAAAACTCATAAAACCACTAAAAACATTTTAAAAATTAAAAAAATCCTAAAACCCTGTAAAAAACCATAAAAGGTAAATAAAATACTTAAAAACTCTAAAACCTCTTAAAACCCCTAAAAACATCGACCCCCACCCCCCCAAAATATCGAGAAAAACTCTATAAACATCTATGAATCCCAACAAAACCGAAATAAAATAAAAACTACACTAGAACCCTAAAAACACAAAAAAAATCTTAAAACCCCTAAAAATCTAAAACTCATAAATACTCTAAAACACTATTAAAACAACTAAGACACCTATAAATACCTAAATTACAAAAAACACAAAAAACACATTAAAACCCTAATAACCCTAAAAACATTTAAACCCCAAAAAACCCTATAAACCATAATAAATTCTAAAAAACCTTTAAACCCTAAAACCACAAAAACCCTTAAAATATATAAAACCCTAAAAACACTAAAAACCCTGAAAATATTAAAATACCTCAAAAATATAAACAACCCCAAAGGACCCTAAAACATTAATGAAAAAGATGGTGGCATGCTCCCTTGGGACTCTCTATCGCTAGACGCCTCTTTTCTAATTTCCCTTGAATCCATATCAGAGCTTCAGTGTTGGACCCTTGGTCCTTCCCAGTTCTCAGCGATGGCATTCCCTGGATGTGATCTTCGGCTTCAAAATGGTGGTGGATTTCGTGCTTCGACGGCTTCACCTTCCCCGAGTTTCTTTGCTCTGGGTTTCGGACTTTGACGTGGCTTTGCTCCGTTGCGGGCATGTTTGGCCTCCAACGGCTATGGTGGTTTTGATGTTTTTAGATCGGTTAGATGTGGAAGTTGAAGTCCACATCTGCCAGCAATTGTGGATCGAGGTTGTTTTTTTAGTTCTGTGGTTTCTGTAGATGGGTCACTGTGGTCAAGGGGATCAACGGCAGAGTTGGTTGCTTTGGCATCCAGGTTCTCTTCAGAAGGTGCTTTGTTTCTGTAGATGGTGCAAAGATCTGGTCTAGCGGCACTGGTTGGTCCCTTCACGATCCTGTGTTGCAGAAGGTTTTTTCTATGTTATGTTTCAATCCTTTCCTTGGGTCATGAAGCAGCTCCAGGTGCATTCTCATCCTTTTCCCTCGGTTTCGTCTCCGTTCCACACTTTTGATGCTAGACTTGGTCGAGTCTTTTGGAATTCCATGTTCTCCTCTTTCTTGGTCATTCTGGTTTTACTGATATGGGTTAGGCTATGTTTGTTGTGCATTTGCTGGTGGTATGTGGTTAGCTATGTTATGAGGCGTAGAATGCTGAATTTTGTTTGGTCCAAAGGCCTTGATTGCTAGATATTGAGCTACGATTCCTTGGGAGAAGATGGGTTCGGATGTGATGGTTGTTGTTTTATGAGATGCAAGTTGATAGGAGCTGGTTGGATTGGAGGATTTGATGTCTTTTTTATTGATGCTGGTGTTGCGGTGTTGTAGTTTGTCAGAGGCGGCCGTTGGATTCTTGGGCAGATGAGTTTGGATTGGGATTTTGAGCAGGAGATGCTTCTACGCTGCGTTTTGGCTGCTATCTATGTTTTTTTGTCTATATTAGTACTGTTTGTTGGGATTGATATGAGGTGTTACTTTCTAGTTCAATTCATGTGGTTGTGCTACTGGGTAGGTGATTTTGGTGGTGGCGGTTCAATGTTGCTTGTGGTGAGTCTTTTGGTGGAAAAGATGTTGCTGCTGATGGGTGCTGTTGTGATGGTGGTTGACTCGGGGCTGATCGAGGTTGATGGTTGTGACTTTGTGGTGCTGATGATTCTATGCTGTTGGTGGTGGATCTTCTTGGTGAGAAGGTGCTAGATGCTGGATTTTGTGTGCTTGGATGCTGTTAATTGGTTAGCTGTGAGCTTTTGGATGTTCGATGATGGTGGATGGTGGTGGTGGCTACTTAGCTTTGTGTGTATTTTCTTTTTTATTTTTTTATTTTCTTTTTTGGGGTCTTTTGCATCTTGGGTTGTAAAGGGTTTTTGGGTGTGGGTCATCTAACCCCTCCCCTCCCTTTTCTGTAGTGTCTCTTCTTTTCTTTCTAATAAATTTGGGGGGGGGGGGGTGAATATCCTGACCCCCGCATCTTCCTTGCCCCTAAAACCATAATAACCTCTAATAACACTAAAACCCCTAAAAACCATAAAAACCATAAAAACCCTAAAGAAAATAGAAAAAAACTAAAACCCCTAATATTCCAAAAACCCAACCCCCCCCCCCAAACCTAAAAACCATAAAAACACAAAAAACCTTAAATACCCTAATATCATAAAATATCCTAAAAGACCCTAAAACCCCAAAAAATATCTGAAAGACCCTAAAACCCATAAAAGATATTTAAAACCCCTAAACAGCCATTAAATATAATAAAACCCCTAAAAATAGTATAAAAACCTAAGGGACCGAGAAACCCTAAAAATCATTAAAATACACTAATAATAATGAATACCCCATTGGACCCAAAATACCCTAAGAAACCCTAAAGGTCCCAAAAAACCCAAAAACCCCTAAAAAACATAAAACCCCTAAAACACCCATTAACCAAAAAATACATAAAATACCAAAATATTCTAAAAAACATACAACACTAAAAAAATATTTAAATCCACTAACAACACTAAAAACTATAAAAACATTAAATTACACCTAAAATTCTTAAAAACCTAGGAAAACTATCAAATCCCTAAGAACCAATGACCCCTAAAAACTAAAAACCATAAAAACACTAAAAACCATTGAAACCCCTAAAACCACTAACAACCCCTTATAAATTTCAAATCTCCTGAATCCCCTTAAAACGAAAACTAACCCTACAACCATAAAACCACTAAACCCTACACCCTACACCCTAAACCATAAACACTACACACTTAATCCTATACACTATACCCTTAACCATAAATACTACACACTAATCCCCAAACCCTACACATTAAAACTTAAACCCCACAACCTAAAACCCTAAATTTTATACCTTATATCATAAAAGACCCTAAAATGACTAAAAAGCAATAAAAGAATCTAAAACCCCTTAAAACCCATAAATGTTCATTAATCCCCTAAAAACATAAAAACACATAAGAAACCATAAAACTATAAAATACCATGAAACACTAAAATTAACAAAAAACCAAAAGTACCCATAAAGACCCTAAATCCCCAAAAAATAAGAGGCCTTAAAACTACTTAGAAGCCTAAACAAACAAAAACACTAAAAAACCACAATAAACCTAAATATAATAAAATCCCTAAAAACTAATTAAAAATATAAAAATCTCTAAAACACTAAAATTACCATAAAAATCTAAATAAAACTTAAATCCCTAAAAATATATAAAAAATCTAAAACACTAAAACCCAAAAAAAATTACATCAAAAATATCCCCAAAACCATAAAATGACACTAAAAATCCAAAAAAAAATCAAATAAAATCATAATTTATTTTAAAAAATGAAGGTTTGAGACCCATCCAAATCACTATGGTGGGAAAATAATAAGAAGTACATAAAGTTAATGGATCATTAAAAACATTATATAATACTAAAATGTAATTAACAATGAATTTTTTCCATTGAATATTTATACAAGAGAACTCATAACCCACATAGATGATATTTTCATAATAAAATTACAATTAATTTAAATATTATTGGATGAAAAGATTAAATCCTCTTAGAATATTTATTGGATGATGTTGTGATCTTAGAAAAATACATTTTAGATTACCTTAATTTTTTTAGGGAGGATCCATGTGTACAATTCATTTACCAGTGATCCAAACATTCTCCATTGATCTCCAATCATTGCCGATTGATAATTTGATGTTATTGTGGTAGAATAATCATCTTGTGATTTTTGTCTTGATTGATACAAGATCCTCCGAGATTAAAGGAGGTATTCTCATTATAGAGAGGAGGAGAGATGAAGGAATTTGAGAAATAATTTTGTTGGGAAAAATGATTCTCAATTCTCGATTGAACATACACAATAGACATAACCATCTTTTTATAGAGTTCGAATTTAGGATAAATTATTATTTAATTACATATTAAACATAAAATAATATTATATTCATTATTAAACAAAATTTAAAATAATAATAATAAATTATTATTATTTTATAGTGTGTGCTAACTGGAACAATGATAACTATTATTTTCCATCTTAAAAATTAATATTTATTACTTGACATGATCTTGGTCTGCTCGAACTCCACAGCATTTATTGAATAACTTAATGAATATTTAATTAAATATTTATTCATAAAAAAATATATTTTATTAAAAATATGGAAAATAAATATGTGTAAAATATTCAATAAATAAAATAAAATTTTCATTTGGAATCTGGTGAATAAATATTTATTAAATATTCACTTAATCAAATAAATTATTTATCAATGAATAAATAATTATTTATTAACTTATGAAAATAGTTATCAATAAAACCTGAAGAAAATTATTCCCTTTCCATGTGGGTAATATTTATTCCAATTATTAAATTCAAATAGAATTTAATCAAGATCAATAGAATCACTTAATGTGTTACACTCTATGATTCTTTCTCATCGGCATTTGGTGGGCATGCCTAAAGCCCAATATTACAGTTTAACAATGAGACAAGGAACTAAATTTAAAGAACTTAATGCATCATTAATAACCAACACATATAAATTATTACTATGTAATATAATCCCATTATTATAATATCCCATCAGGAATATTTCACATATGTGCCTTCACCTATATTCATTGCATGCCCTTCATTGACGATCTAAAATAAACACATCATTACAAAATGACATCGAATTTATGGTGTAAGTTTTATTCCAATCAAGGGGCTAAGATATCAACATTCATAAAGAGTGATGGAACATATACTTAATGAATTTATAAATTAAAAAAAGGAATTTGTGTTGCACCTAACATACCCTACTTCCTACATACATATTGTGTCACAGTTTTGGTTAGAAAATATAAGTGTGTCATTGATGACATCCATTGATAATAATCATAAGAATCTTCTCATATATGAATATATAATGAAACATAAAATATGGGGAATTATTATTGGTGGGTTTTTTCTAATAATCTATTAATTTAGAGATTTACAAGTGTAAACTTCTGGAGAAGAAGTATCACCCTCTTATGAGTACGCACACCTGACAGTCAACATACTATGTACTCCATCGTAGAAAGTTATCCGATCATAGAACTATATTTATGAATATCATCATTGAATTTAATGGTTATGATCATAGAGGGGAGCTACTGTGACCATATAAATGCAACAAATACCATATAACATTATTATATCAAAGTCGTTATGAACAATAAACAATATTTAAAAATGTTTTTTATTAATATTAAAATATGAGAATGTACATGTTATCCAAATTACCAATAGTTGGTTCTATATAAACAAATCCAACAAAAAAACACTATAATAACATAAAACACAATAAACACCCCCAATCCATAAAATCCGTAAACCCCTAAAAACATAAAAAACCCCTAAAAACTAAAAAATAACAAAAAATTTCTAAAAACACTAAAAATAACATAAAACACCCTTAAAATATCCTAAAAACCCAAAAAACCTAAAACATACTAAAAAACTTCATAAACCGTAAAACCCCATAAAAATATAAAACCATATAAAACCATAAAAAACTAAAAAATAGAAAAACTATAAAAACACTGAAAACCCTAAAACCCTGAAAATCCATAAATCCCCTAAAGAAAACATAGAACACCATAAAATCCTTAAAGACCCTAAAAGAAATAAAACACAGAGTTTTGGGTTGGCCTGCTGTTTGCAAGGGCAGATTTGTGACTTCCTGTGCGTAGTGGTTGAGCTGAACCAGAGCGACCAGGTCCAGAATCTGTTGTTGGTCGGGGTGGCTGCGACTATTCATTATGTTTGGGCTTCCCAGAACAAAACTTCCTTCAATCGGCAGCCCCTCTCATAGTAGGGGAGTGGTGGCGATCCACAAGGTGATACACAGTGCCTCACAGATACAAACAGGATCAATGCATAATGATGTCGATGATCTGACAGTGTTGCGTTAACTTGGCATGGATGGAAGGAGCAGAAAACAACTGGTCTTGAAGTATATTAGATGGATTCCTCTACTTCCATCATGGATAAAGGTTAACATTGATAGTGCGGCCCTTGGATCTCCTGACCCTTTGGGGTGTGGTGGCATCTTCCGCACCTCTCGGGGATTCTCAAGGGTCGCTTCTTTCAATTTATTGGGGATGGCTGTGCTTATGAAGCAGAGTTGTGGGCGATCATAAAGGCTGTGAGGTTTGCGTGCCAGTTCAATTGGTCACAACTTTGGATTGAATCTGATTTGATGCATACTGTTGCTGCCTTAGAGGGACTTTCTAGGGACGTTCCTTGGAGACTTTTGTCGCATTGGATTGAATACCTTGACCTGTCTCGGAACCTGAATCTCAATGTGTCTCATGCTTACAGGGAAGTTAATTCGGTTGATGACGCCCTTTCCAAATAGGTGATTCAAGAGAGATCCTCGATGTGGTATTTTGCTATCCTATCTTATTTTATTCCGTTCTTGGACTCGGATCTGAAGGGCGAAATTCACACTCTCCCTTGCAGGACAATCTTGTTGTTGTCTCGTTTATGTTTTAATTTATTTTTGGGGGCTAGGCTAGCCTAGACTTGAGCCTGTTCTGCCCTAAAATACCATAAAATACACCAAAATCCCTGAATTAGTGTAAAATACCGTAAAACCATAAAAGGATCCAAAAACTCCAACAAACAATAAAGTATCCTAAACCCTAAGAAACCTAATAGACCCTAAAACCCTAAAAAACCTAAATATCCCTAAAAAACCCTAAAACCCTAAAACCCTAAAAACCCTAAAAACCATAAAAGACCATAAAAACCCAAAAAATACAAAAAAACCAAAAAACCCAAAAAACCCTAAAGGAACCTAATATCCCTAAAAAACATAAAAAATCTTTAATATACTAAATCGAAAAAAAACAAAAGAAATTGAAAAACACAAACAACCCAAAAAACCCTAAAAAACAAAAAAACCCAAAACAACCCGTAAAAACCATTAAATAACCAAAAAACCCAGAAAAACATATAAATCCATAAAACCCACAAAAAACTGTAAACCCCTAAAAAACTAAAAACCCTAAACAACCCATAAAACATATAAAAATAAAAAACCTTTAAAAAACCCCAAAACCCCAGTAAACACAAAAAACCATAAAACCCCTAAAACCTCTAAACACCACCCACAAAACCCAAAAAACCTTAAACCTCCTAAAACCCTGATAAAATACTAAAAAAAATAAAACTCATAAACCACTAAAATCCCTAAAAACCTATAAAAAACGCTTAAAACCCTAAAAACCTCAAACCCCCTAAAAACATGAAAACCCTTAAAAACCATAAACCCAAACCATAAACCCTAAACCATATAACCTAAACCATATACCTAAAACCCTGTATCATAAACCGTAAATCCTTAAGCACTAAAACCTGAACCAGAAACTCTATACCCTACACTTGATACCCAAAATCCTATACACTAAACCCCATACCCTACACCAAAAACCCAAAACCCAACATCTTAAACCCTATACCCTAGACCCCAATCATTAAATCCTATACCATAATCTCTTAACCATACACCTTAAACCCTAAAACCCATATCATAATCCCTAAATCCCACACCCTAAACCCTAAACGACTCTATAACCCTAAATAACCCTAAAAGAAGCTAAAAAATCTTAATTACCCTAAAAAAGTAAAACCCTAAAAACCTAAAAAACCCTAAAATACAATAAAACCCCCTAAAACCCCTAATGACCATAAAAACCATAAAAATCATAAAATTCATTGAAACTCTAAAAATCCATAAAAACTCTAAAATCAATAAAAACATAAAATATGTTGAAAACTGTTGAAACCCATAAAAACCCTAAAAAACCCTAAAAATATAAAACACCATATAAAAACTTAAAAAGCTCTTAAAAAACTACAAACCATAAAAGACTCAAAAATTCCAAAATCCAATAAAACTTTCAAAACACTAAATCCCCAAATAAACCATAAAAATCCTAAAAACCCTTAACACCCCTAAAAACCATAAAAACCATTAATACCCCTAAAAACACCTTATATTCCCCAAAAAAACCCAAAAACATTAAAAAGACCTGACAAACAGAAAAACCCTGAAGTGATCCTAAAACCCCAAAAAACCCAAAAAAGACTATAAAAACAATAAAACCCTTAAAAAGTACAAAACCCCCAATAGCCTTAAAAATAAAAAAAATCCGCTAAAACCCTAAACATGCACCAAAACATCCTATAAATGACATAGACCCCTTAAAAACTATAAATAATCCTTAAAATTTTAAAAATACCTTAAAATCCACAAAAACCCTAAAAACCCTAAAACACTGAATTTTAAAAAATAAAAAATACCTAAAATACACTAAAACCCCTAGAAAACCATAACATGCCTTAATAATACATTGAAATACAAAAAATTACCTAATAACTCTAAAACCCACAAAAACTATAAAACCCATAAGAACCATAAGACATTACTAAAAAGGCTAAAAACCCTAAAAACCCAAAAAACCATAAAAACCTTAGAAACCATAAAAACCTCTAAAACCCTAAAAACCAAAAAAACACTAAAAATTCCAAAAAAATTTAAAAAAACTATTTATTTCATAAAAACACCTAAAACCATAAAAACACCTAAAACCCCTAAACCCCAAAAGAAACCCTAAAACCCTAAAAGACCCTAAAACACTAAAAAGTCCCCAAACCCTAAAAGACATCAAGAGATCCTAAAAACCCCTAAAAAGATCCAAAAAAACTTAAAAGAAACAAATAGAACCCTATAATCCACGAAGCCCTAAAACCCATAAAACCCCTTAAACGCCTTACCCCATCTTAAAACCCAAAAAAACAATAAAACACTAAACCCGCCCTAAACCCCCTTAAAAACCTACAAAACCCTAATAAATCATAAAAAACCCAAAAAAACGCAAATAAACCTAAAAGCCCTTAAAATCCTCAACAAACCCTAAAAACCCCTAAAAACCCTGAACCCCCTAAGAACCCTAAAAACACTAACAACTTTTAAAAACACAAAAACACCTAAAAACCAAAAAAACCCCTTAATCCCTAAAAATCCTAAAACAATCATAATACCCCTATGAAAACATAAATATCCCGAAAAACCGAGAAACCCCTAAATAATCATAAAATAATCCAAAAAAACCTAAAACCACAATAGATTGTGAAAACCGTAAAAAACCTAATAACCTAAAAATGGTAAAAACCATAAAATCCAAAAAAAAACAAAAAAAAACAAAAAAAAAACAGAAATCCCTAAAAACCATAATAACCATAAAAAAATTGTAAAAACATAAAACCCATAAAATACCTAAACACCCAAGACCCCCATTAAATACCCTTAAATCCCTTAAAACCCCATAAACCCCTAACATAACTAATAACCCAAAAAAGTCATAAAACATTAAAACCTTCTAGAAGAACCCTAAAATCCCTAAAAGACCCTCAAAACCCTATAAAACCCTAAAAACATAAAAAATACCTAAACCCCTCAAACCCCTATAAAACCTTATAACCCTAAAACCCCCCCAAAACACTAAGAACCTTAAAACCCACAAAAACAGCAAAAACCCCCAAATAACCTTAAAAACCCTATAAACCCTAAAACCCCTAAAACATAATAAACCCCAAAAAACTACGAAAAAACCTTAAAAAATTGAAACCCCCTAAAACCCTAAAACATTAAAACCCTCTAAGAACCCAAAAACACCTAAAAATTCCTTGAAAACCATAAAAAACCAAAAGCCTAGAAAACGCAAAAAAAAACTCTGAAAAACATAAATTTCTTTAATATCCCCAAAACCCCATATAACACTTTCAGAACCTAAAATCAAAAAACCCCTAAATCCCTAAATCCCCTAAAAAGACCCTAAGAACCCTAAAAATCCCTAAAATCCCTAAAAACCATAAAATATCATAAAACCTATAAAGCCTTAATAGATTCTAAAATCCCTAAAGAACCCTAAAAGTAACAATAACCCTAAAAGATCTTAAAACCCATTCAATAACCAAAAACCCAAAATAAACTCTAAAAACAGTATAAAAACACTGAAACACCCAACATATACTAAAAAAACCAAAAAACCCCTAAAGCACCAAAACACCCCAAAAACACTAAAAACACTAAGAACCCTACAAACCCCACAAAAATCATAAAAGCCCCTGAAAACCATAATAAAACCAAATATTTTAAAAAATCCCTAAAAAGCCTAAAAATACATAAAACCCCTAAAAACCTAAGATACCATAAAACCTTGAAAAACTATAAAACCCCCAAAAAACAGAAAAATCCTTAAAACACTAAAAACCCTAAAATCGCTAAACCCCCCTAGAACCCCAAACAACTATAAAAACTCCTAGAAACCCGAAAAATATTAAAAACTATAAAAACCATAAAACCCCTATAAACCACTTAAAACCCTTAAAACACTACAAACTTCTAAAAACCCCAAATCCCCAAAATCCCTAAAGAACTTAAAAATACTTTTAAAACCCTAAAAGACCCAAATACCCTAAATCATGAAAGGTCCTAAAACCCCAAAACCCAAAAAAGACCCTATAACCCTATGAAAACCCAAAAAAACCTAAAATACCATGAAGACCCTAAATGAATCTAAAACTTGTCATCACCATAAGGACCCAAAAAACCATTATGGATCCTGAAAACCCAAAAGGATTTTAAAAACTGAAAAATACAAAAAGGACCAAAAAACCTAGAAAACATTAAAGGACCATAAATACACTTAATATCGCCAAATGACCTAAAAACCCTCAAACCCTAAAATACCCTAAAAATGCAACAAATTCTTCAAAAGACCATAAACCCCCCAAACCCCCAAAAAAACACGAATAACCCTAAATGATCATAAAACCCAATAAAACCCATAAAAACCTTAAAACCTATAAATTATCCTAAAACCCCATAAACCCCCTAAATGACACTAAAATCCCTAGAAAACCTTAAAACCATAAAATAGTAAAATCTATTAAAAACCCTAAAAGAATTTAAAGGACCCTAAAAACCATAATAACCATAAGAATGCTTAAACCCCAAGAATACAATAAAAACACTGAAACCCTTGAAGATCCCTAAAAAACCCTAAAATCCCAAAAAATTCATAAACAACTTCAACACCAGTAAAAACCCAAAAAACCTAAATACCCCTAAATACCTTGAAACCCTCTAAAAACCCTATAATCATTAAAACCCTAGAAACAATAAAAAACCTAAAACACCAAAAATCCATAAAAACCATAAAAAACTAAAATCCTTTAATGATCAAAAAACAATAAAACCCATATAATATTATTAAAAAAATGAGAAACCTTAAAAAATGTAAAATAAAAAAACACGTAAAATGAGGATGTTGGTTGCTGGTTTGTTGTGGATGCTGGTTGGCTGGTTGCTGTTGCTGGATGTTGTTTGCTGCTATAGTCTGAATGCTGGTTGTTGGTTAGCTGTGAGCTGCTGGATGCTGGTTAATGCTGGATGTAGTGCGGTTGGATGCTGGTACTGGCTGGATGTGACGTGATGATGCTGCGGTTTTGTCTGTTTTTGTGCCTTTTTCTTTCCTTGTTTCTCTTTCTTTGGGGTGGGTTGTAAGGGTTTTGGGTGTGGGTCGTTCGACCCCTCCCCTCCCTTGTCTGTAGTGTTTGTGTCTTTTTGTTTAATAAATTTTGGGGGGTTCCAGGAATAGCCTGGACCCGAGCCTTCTTTGCCTAAAACCCTATAAACCATAAAAACCATAACAACCCTAAAGATAATAAAAATCCCTATTAACCTAAATACCCCAAAAAAACCCAAGAAGAACCCTATATACTACTAAGAATCCTACAAACCTAAGAAACCTAAAAACTAACACCCATTAACCCCAAAAACTCAAAAAACTCGAAAAACCATAAAAATATCCTAAAACCCAAAAAAACCTAAAAACAATAAAAACAATAAAAACAATCATGATCCCTAAACCCTTAAAAAATCATGAAAGACCCAAAAAACCCGTTAAAAACCCTAAAACCCAAAAAAAAACTATAAAAACAACAAAAATCCATTAAAACTAATAAAAATACTACATTCACTAAAAATCCTAAAAACCTATAAATTATTTAAAGACCCTAAAACCCATTAAATCCCAAAAATCAAAAAAACCCTAAAAACATTTAGAAGTCCCTAAAACACTAATACACATGAAAACACCTAAAAAATTAAAACCCAAAAATCTATTAAAACCCTGAAAACACTAAAATCCCACAAAATATACATATAATTCTTAAACCCCCCAAATACCATACAAACATAAAAAATGTAGAACATTATAATCCTAAAAAACTCTAAAAATCCCTAAAAACCATGAAAACCCTAAAACCCCCTAAAACAAATTAAAACCCAAGAAACAAATAAAAACCCTTAAGAATACCAAATAGAGCATAAAAAACCAAAAACCCCTAGAAATCCATAAATTCCATAAATAACATAAAAAATCTAAAAATCCATAAAAAGCCAATGAAAAACTAAAAACCCTAAAAAGTAGTAAATAAAAAATTTGAACCTCTAAAGACCCCTAAAACTCTTAAAACCCCCAAAACCCCCTTAAATCCCCTAATAAACCTTAAAACTATTGAAAACCTTAACAGATCCCTAAAATCCCATAAAACACCTATCATTCATCGAAAACCATAAAAGACCTTACATACCCTAAAAACCCTAAAAACACTAAAAACCATGAAACCCTTTAAAAATACAAAAAACCCATTAAAATCATAAAAACCATAAAAAACACTAAAACCCGTGAAAACAACCAAAAATAACCTAAAAATATGAAAAACCCTTAGAAATATAAAAACAACTAAAAGCCCCAAAAAGCCTAAAAACCATGAGACCCCCTAAAAACCCTAAAGGGCCATAAAACTACCAAAAAATTCTACAAACCATAGAATCCCCTAAAAGAACATAAAAATACTATAAACTAGAAAACACTAAAGTCCATAAAATTAATAAAAACAATAAAACCCCTAAACCCCCTAAAACCCCTAAAGGACCATACAAACCTAAAAGTTCCTAAAACACTAAAACCCCTAAAACACCCTAAAAACCTTAAAACCCCTTAAAATACCCTAAAAATTCTAAAAGAACCTAAAACTATAAAACCCCCTAGAAGAGTATAAAAAATATAATCAACCTTAAAAGGCCATAAAATACCCTAAACTCCGTAAAGTAATCTAAAACATAAAATGCCTAAAGGAAATTAAAACACCAAAAAAACCTTGAAATGTCCCTAAAAATATAAAAAACCCCCAAAGGGACCATAATAACCCTACAACCCCGGAAAGACACTAAAGGCCCTATGAAATTTGAGATGACACAAAAAAAACCCGAAAAACCTAAGGGACCCTAGAAACACTAAAAAACCCTACATGGCCCTAGAAACACCAAAACCCCTAAACGTCTATAAAAACCATAAACCCATAAGTGGATATAAAACCCCAAAAACACCTAAGGGGCCTTGAAACACTAAAAAACAATAAAAACCTATAAAAAACCAAAAAAACAAAAAACACCAAAAAATCCTAAATGACTCAAAAAAAACCCCAACTAAGACCCTACAAGTTTGAAAACATCTAAAATCCAGTAAAAAATCTTAAAATCCTTAAAAATCATAAAATACTCTAAAAACATTAAAAGACATTAAAATTTTTATAAATCCTTAAAAGACCCTAAATGACCCCAAAAATCATAAAAAATCATAAACCCCTTAGAAACAAAAAAACCCATTAAAACCCTAGTAACTGTAAAAACATAAAAAATACCTAAATCCCTAAAAAAATTAAAATCCCAAATAATCCATAAAAATCAAAAAATGTAAAAAAAACCTAAAGACCTTAAAAACACTAAAAACCACTAAAACCAATAGAAACACATAAAATACCTAAAAAATCCCATAAAAACCTTAAGAAAATCTTAAAACCAAAAAAGTCTTGAAAGGTTCCAAATGGAACCAAAAATCTAAAAAAAACCTAAAGGTCCCTAAAACCCCAAAAACCCCTAAAGGACCCAAAAAACAATAAAAAATCCCTAAAATTCCCAAAAACCCTTAAAAGATTTGAAAAACCCCTAAACGATCGTAAAACCCATAAAAGATCTTGAAAAACCCTAAAACCCGAAATGTCCCCAAAAAACCATAAAATAACCTATATAAAACTATAAAAACCATAAAACCCTAAAACCCACCTTAAAACCCAAAAAACCAAAATCTCTAAAAACCATAAAACCCTAAAAAATATAAAAACAACTAAAAACCCTAAAACCCTAAAATACTAGAACCCCCTAAAACCATTGAAAACCACTAAAACCCTAAAAATTATAAAACCCATGACACCCAAAAAAAATTAAAAACAAATAAGAACCCCTAATACCCTAAAACCCCTAAAAACACAAAAAAATCCCAAAACCCTTAAAAAACCTAAAACCCATAGAACACAAAAAAACCCTAACAAGATGTGAAAAACATAAAAATACAAAAAAAACTAACACCCTATAAACCCCATAAAATCCCTAAAAACTCTAAAAACCTTAAATATTTAAAAATCTGTAAAAACCCTTAAACACCCTAAAACCCTAAAAACTATAAAACCACTTCAAATCCTATAAACCTAAAAAAACTATTAAAATGACAAAAAACTTTAAAAACATCAAAAAAAATATAAAAACATAAGATTCCTTAAATACCATAATTATATGAATTTTCTGAAAATCCTGAAAAAAAAAATACAAACCCTAAAACACCATAAACACCCTGAAAATATTAAATTCTATAAAACCCTTTAAACCCCAAAAATAAGAAAAATCAAAAAACCCTAAAAATAATTAAACAACATAAAACACTCTAAAACACCAAAAATAACATTAAAATATCCAAAACCTAAAAGACTTAATAACCCTAAAACAATCATAGAAAACCCTAGAGACTATAAAAAAATTAATAAACCCCAAAACAACAATAAAAACTATTAAAACACTAAAAACCATTAAAACCATAAAAACCCATAAATCCATAAAAATATAAAACATGTCTTATAATATTTGATAAAGAATAAAAATACATAAAACCCCAAAAAACTCTTAAAACCCAAAAAATCCCAAAAAAACCCTAAACAACATTAAAACCCCTAAAACACTAGGAAAACCCTAAAAACCATAATCTCCGTAAGAAATAAAAAAAATACCTAAAAATATTAAACAAATCCAAAAAATCATAAAACCCTAAAAACCCCAACAAACCAATAAAACCCCTAAAACCATAAAATACCCTACAAAACTCTAGAAACTCAAAATAAAACCCAATGATACCCATAAAACCTAAAAACTTTTAAACCCATAAATCTCTAAAAACCCCTAAAACTATGATAAAAATCCTAACCCCCCCCCCAAATGAAATTTAAAAAATCATGAATGCCCTAAAACCCAAAAAATCTCAAAAACCCCCCAAAACCCTAAAAACATTAAAAACCCAAAAAACCAAAAAAAATCTTAGAAATGAAAAAAATAAAAACCCTAAAATCCGAAAACACCATAAAAACCCCAAAATCCCTAAAATACATTTTAATCCTTAAAAACACTAGAAACAACTAAAATACCTTAAAACCATAAAATAACCAAAAAAACATTAAACCCCCTAAAAACCCATAAACACTCCCCAAAACTCCAAAAAACCAAAAAATAAATGAAAATCCTAAAACCCTTAAAATCCTAAAAAACCCTATGATCCCCCAAAAACCCAAAAACCCTAAAAAGTCTATAAACCCTAGAACTGATGCATTACCTACTAGTTTTGATGATATAGGGGGAATCATTCATGCTCTTTGAGATACACACCCCATTTATCAAGCCATGAGTAGGAAAACTAGGGACCCCTTACAGAAAGATGCTAGTACCATGGATAAACCTCATCATGACATGGCCACTAAGACAGAACCCGCTCTAGATAAATTCACTGCTAGTGGATTTCACATATAGTAGTTCTAGAAAATTATTTATACTACTTTACCAACCAGTCCGTCTGAGGAGACTCATAAAAACCCTAGTGAAATTCCTACGATTCATGAGGCTCCTCCACCTACTGTCTAGGACAATGTTCCCTTCTATACTGAGGGAACTGTGCCTCACACTCCTAACATGTCCAGTGCACATAGGGATGAGGTGAATCCCCCTAATCCTGTATTTTCTACTATTTATTCTATAATACATATGGAAATTCCTATCTAAGGGATTCCATTGGACCCATGTACACCTATGGATCAACTGGTCACTCCTAGAAGATCACATGTGCTTGATCAGAGTGCAAATTATGTCATTGTTGTGGACCGAAATAATTTTTTGAAGAGAAAACCAATTTCATATAAAGAAATGGTTTCCACTATGAACTAATTCATCCCACATGGTGGGGTATTTTAGAGTTATATTGTTGAGGATCCTCAGGCCCAGGATGATGAAAAAATGGATCCTTCTGGTGGACATAAATCCGCAACGTAGCCTAAAGATTTGTCCTACCGAAGGGAGAAGTACTTTTACTCTGCACCCACAATGAAACCAGTAGATAAGCCCAAAAATAAAGTGAAGTAAGATAATTGGAAGGTAAGAAACCCCCTATAAATCCCTTTCTTAATGAGGATCACGTTTTGGAATTTCCATGCATTTTGGAACTCTCCTATGGATGTTTCCCTTCATTACTTTATTTTTTCTTACATACCACTTCTTATTGGGATTGATGAACTGATGATGAACAGGGGGAAATTGATGGGATTAAAATGGACCAGCCTTAGTTACTCTCTTGTTTTCTATAATAGGGATGGCAGTTCTTTGGATATCTTATGGGTCATAAAACATAATTATGTTTAGGTTCCATCTTATGAGTAATTCCCTCAAATTGTATTCCTCAAAATATTCCATAAGGATATCAATTTAACCCTTTATTTTGTATATACATCCTGTATCGACACTTGGTGAAGGGACCTATGGATGAATTTGGCTCAGTTAAATGAGTCTATAGTCCAAAACATGGATGTTATTTGTGATTTAAACACTATGTTGAGACCAAATGAGAGTATTGGTCCCAACTTCTATAGTACAACAATAGAGGGCATATCATCCTACTTAGACCAATGTGATCAAACTAAGGAACCTATTGCTGGAGTATCTTTCACATGGGCATGGTTCAAATTTTATTGGAGATTAGCTAGTAAGCTTGATTGGTGTTTCCTTCAGATCAGTGATAGGAGTGCCCTTATGGATATATCATGGTTCAATCTTCCCAAATTCAACTCAGATCATAATACCATGGTTTTTTATTTAGGGGAGGGTGTTACATGATCAACCCCCATGTCGTTTAAATTTAATAATTCTTGGGTCATGATTCTTGGGTGTAAGTAAGTGGTTACCAAAGGATGGAAAAACACTTTTCAGGGAAGGAAAAGTTTTATTGTGGAATATAATCTTGAGACAATAAATTTCCTTCTAAAATATTAGAACATGATATCTTTCTCAATACTGGATGATGACATTAAGTCTACTTAATCCCAGCATTCCCTTTTCCAGATTACCAATCAGAAAAAACACAAGCCTTCCCTGGAGGATTTATAGTTTCATTACAAGTTGGATGATCTATTTTCTCTTAATGAGATGATGAAAAAGATTCAATTAAATGATATTTGGCTCAAATATATGGATAGTAATTCCAAATTCTTCCATTTTATACATAGGGAGAGGAAGCCAAAGAAAACCTTGAATGCCATTCTCATTAACTGCTCCACTTTCACATCTTTGGATGATACATCTAATGTTTTTGTGGATTATTTTTAGGTACTTTACAATGATGATAGTGATGTTTCCATACATCTTGCTGAATCCATTATTCCTTGCATTTATGATCAGCAGAACAAGGGTTTAATGGCTTCCCCCTTTGAATAGGTGTTCAAACACGAAATATTCTCTTTAAACATGAATATTACAACATGAATGGATGGGTTAACCAACATGTTTTTCATGTTATATTGGGAAATCATGAAAGTTTAAATCACGTGGGATATCAGGGAATTTTTTATCTTTAATTCAATTCAAAATGTAACTAATTACAATTTCATTTCCGTGATCTCAAAGTATGAAAAAGCTATTATGGTTAGGTATTTCTAACCAATTTATATTTGGGACACTATTACAATGATTATAATAAAAATTCAGGTCATCAGGCTGGGGATGTTTTTGCATGATATTATCACCCAAATAAATTTGGGTTTGTTCCTTGGAGGAGTATTCAAACCTACAACTATACAGCCTTATAAACCATCAACATTATGAGGAAGGAAACAAATAATGGAAGATATTCACTGAATCTAGACATCTCATAGGCATTTGAAACCATTAAGTAGAGATTTATCTTAAATTTTTTTCACATATATGGATTTTACACCACTTTTATCAAATTGATTAGCACTATTTTGACAAGTGCAAGGGTTTCTGTCCTTATCAATGGCTCCCCAAAGGATTTATTCTAATTCCCCTATGGGGTTAGATAGGGGGATCTGCTCTCAGGCCTTCTTTTCATGATTACTGAGGAATACATGAGCCTTTGTATTATTGAACTTGTAAAGGATGGTTTTTAGAAAATAATTATGGAATGTAAAGTTCTCTATGTTCCCTCCCATCATCTATATGTGGATAACTTAAAACTATTTGGGAAGGCTAATAAGAAATCATTATCTTCAATCTAAATGATTTTTTTTCAATTTTAATGAGTATTTGGGTGGTCCACTGGTTGGAATAAATCCTTCATTGTATTTGGAAAAGGGGTTTTAACCTTTAGGAAACTCCGTGTTTCCAAATCACTTGGGTTGAAGAGAGGATCACTTCCCTTAACATATTTGGGTGTCCCTTTTTAGGGGAATGCCAAAAGCTACTACATTGAGAGAATATCAACTAAAATCACTCAACAGATGGCCAAATGGAAAGGAAATGATTATCTTAGGATGGAAGGGTTTGCTTTATCAACTCTGTTATCACCTCCATGTTTATTCATGCATTATAATTTTCTATGACTATCTAGTCTTATAAAAATATTGCATGCCAAGATTAAGAATTTTTCTTCGAAGTTTTGTGTTAGTGAAAGGAATATTGTCTCTGAGGCTAGGAAAGATTTTACTAATCTGGTTGATTTGGGTGGGCTGGTAATTAAGTATCTTAGGATATTTATCGATTCCATGATTGGAATTCTCACCTAGAATGTGGTCACTCCATATGGGGATGATCTAGATCTTTTTATGAGAGGTTCATATGGAGACCTCATGATAGCTTCCTGGGGAATATACCTTCTTCTATCTAGAATTCACTTAGATCCTCATATAAGGAAATTATTTCCCAATCTGAATGGTTTGGTTCAAATCTTTTGAACATCAACTACTGGACAACCACTTGTCTTGAAAGGACCCTGTCAGAATTTGTGGATCTTCACCATTGGTGGTGGGACATGTCTATTACAACTTTTATTAAAAGAGCTAGATATCTCCATGTGAATGTTCCATCCCATATTCTCTTACAAATAGAGTGGTACCATTTCATTGTAATGAAACCCTTATTGTGAAAATGAACCTTGTTTGACGGTTCAACATACAAGACTTATACTGATTTAAATGTCCACAAGGCGTTGTCCCACCATCTTGGCTACTAAAATTCAGAGCCCCTTTCATTCCACCATTATGTCACCTGTTAATGTGGAAACATTTGAGGAACATGAGGAATATTAAAGAGAAATTCAAGAAAACTGGTTGGAACATGGCCTCTGTTTTCCACCTCTTCAGTCAGTCTGAGGAGAGTATACAAAATACCTTCCTTCACTGCAGGTTTGCAACCAATTTATGGGCTTACCTACAGTAGCTTCTTGGTTTCACCTACAGAATGCATGGGACGATACATGAAATGATTAACAGTTTGGTGAAGAAAAAAATATGTGAATAGGTGAAAAACCTCTGGATTTCAAGTGCAGATTCCATGGTCTTATACATTTTGACTGCTCGAAATGTGGTGGATTTCAACTTCCCACCTTGCGCCTTCCATGGTGGTGTTTTGACAATCCACAAGGTGGTGTAGGAATCATCTCATTTACACACATGATTGATTGATAATGAAGTTATTGATCTTATTCTATTGAATTTTCACGGTTTCTCTAGTACAATATAAAGGCCAATGTTTTTAAAATTCATCCTCTAGATTCTTCTGATTCAATCATGGGTCAAAGATAAAGTGGACGGTGTGACCTTGGGTGCACTCGGTCCATCGGGTTGTGGTGGGGTCTTCCATACCTTCAGAGGATTTATGAAGATTTTTTTTTATCATTTTATTGGATGCATATGTGCTTATGGGGATGAGATCTAGGAAATTATAAATTTGGTCAAGTTTGCCGCTCATTTTGGGTGGTAGTTGTTATAGCTTGAATCTGACTCAATGGTTGTAGTGGACGTCCTCAGAAACAAATCCAAGAATCATCCATGGAGGATTATACTACAATGGATTGAATGTCTCATCTTATCTTATACTCTTACTCTTAATGTCATGGATTCCTATTGGGAGGTTAATATGGTGGAAGATACACTTTCCAAAAGGGGCATTAAAGGATGATGTTTTCTTTGGTCTTTTGTCACACCACCCTTTTGTGCATCTGATGTGGATTCTGATATGAAAGGTGTTCTCCACACCTATGTTTTTAATCCACCATTTAATGACTTATCTTAATATTCTAATAATGTTTTGGTGTCCAGGGATGCTTGGAACTGAGCCCTCTTTTCCCTAAATTTCCCCAAACCCCTTAAAATCATAAAAAACTCTACAAAAGCATAAATACAATAAAAAATGCCAGAAAAGTGTTAAAAACCCTGAAACAATGGAACCCTAAAATCACTAAAACACCTAAACATCATAAAAAAGACGTAAAACTATAAAAAACATAAAAACCCAAAAAACCCTAAAACCCTAAGAACATATTAAAAATCCCTGAAAACGCAACAAAACCCTAAAAACCGCTAAAACATTTAAAATAATAAAAATAATAAAATCCCTAAAACCCCTAAAAACCCTAACAAAACATAAAACCATAAAAATAATATAAAAACAAAAAAATAATACAAACCCTATAAAACATAAAAACTATAAAACCCATAAAACCTAAAAAGAGCCATAAACAATAAAATTACCCAAAAATAACCCTTACAACCCTAAATTCACTAAAAACCAAAGTAACCATTCATTTTTAAAAAAACAATAACTACCCTAAAATGACATCAAAACCCCTAAACCCCCTAATTAACTATATACATACCCTAAAACCCAATAACACCCATGAAAACAATAAAAACCCATTAAAATTCTATAAATACATAAATCCCCCAAAATCCCCTAAAACCCATAGCAAACACTAAACCCTACACCCTAAACCCGAAAATATCTTCCCTAAACCCTATAAGCTACACCTTAAACCATAATCCATAAAATCTACACCCTACACACTAAACACTACACCCAACACTCTAATCCTGAAACCTACACCATATAACTGATACCCTACACCACAAACCCTAAACTCTATACTATAAACCCTACATCCTATACCACAAACCTTAAACCCAATTTTATAAACCTTAAAACATACACCTTAAACCATCATCCCTACAACCTAAACCATATAACATAAACTATAATTGACCCTAGATTACCCAAAAAATACCAAAAGACCCTAAAACCCCTAAAATTTTAAAATACCTGAAACCCCTAAAATGACCTAAAAACTAGTAAAACCAAAAAAAGAATATAAAAAACCCTAAAACCCACTATAAGACCCCAAAAAACATAAATTACCCTAGAATATTATAAACCCTTAAAAACATACGACCATAAAGAACCTATTAAAACCCCTAAAAACACTAAAACACCCTGAAACCTCTAAAAACATAAAAACCACTAAAAAACTAAAAAAACCCTAAAAAACACCCATTAAAATCACCCAAAACCTTAAAAAACTAAAAATCAATAATAATTATAAAAACACTAAAATACCTCAAAACACCTAAAAACCCTAAAACCCCATAAAATATTAAAACAACCTAAAAACCCTAAAACCCCAAAGAACATAAAATCAAAAGGACCCCTAAAAACACAGAATTTCATAAAACCCCCAAAACCTTAAACCCCATAATAAAACATTAAAAAAACCATGAACACCCTAATAAACCCTCGGAAAACCAAAAACCCTAATGCCATAAAAATACCTAAAAATAAATAAAACCCAAAACATCCAAAAAACATGTAAAAATAAAAAAATAGACTTGAAATCGCTAAAACCCATAAAAACCCCTAAAATGCCTAAAAACTTCTAAAAACCCATTATGATACCAAAAACTATAAAAACCCCTAAAACCCCCTAAAACCCAAAAAACCAATAAAATCTTAAAAACCCTAAATACTCCTAAAATACTCTAAAAACATAAAATAACCTAAAATACCATAAGAAACCCTATAAAATCCAAAAAAACCCTAAAACCCTAAAACGAACTAGAACCATAAAAGACCATAAAACCCCACTAAAATCCCAAAAATCCCTAAAAAATTATAAGACACTAAAAAACATAAAACCTAAGAAAAACATTGAAAATCATAAAGAAATCATTAATAAAAAAAACCTATATGAAAATTAAAAACCTAACAAACAATAATAACCCTAAAACCCCTTGAATCCATAAAACATTGAAAAATCATAAAAATACTAAAACCCCCTAAAAGGCATGGAAACTACATAAAACCGGAAAACCCTAAATGTACTTAAAATCATAAACAATACCTATAAATTCTAGAAATTTCCTAAAATATCTAAATAACCATGAAAACCACGAAAACTCACAGAAAAAAACTCTACAAACCCATCAAATCCCATATAACCCTAAAAACCCATAAAAACACTGAAACCCTAAAAACCAGTAAACAAAAAACACCCCTAAAAACCCTAAAACCCTAAAACTCTAAAAAACCATAAAACCTCAAAAAAAACCATAAAACTATATGAACATAAAAACACTTAAACACATAAAAACCTAATTTTTTTAACTAATAAAAACTCAAAAATTGGTAATACAAATCGTTAATATACCATAAAACCCTTAACACACTAAAAACCCTTTAGAACTCCATTAAAACACTTAAAAACAAAAAAAATACTTAAATACCTAAAAATATTGAAAAACCTAAAAACCATGTAATCCCAAAAAATCTCAAAACTCTTAAGAAAACTAAAACAATAAAAATGAATTGTTTTAAAAAATCCTAAATACCAAAAACCCAAAACCCCCTTAAAATTTTTAAAACCCCCAAAAAACTAAAAACCCTAACCCCCATAAAAGGACCTAAAACCAATAAGAAACACAAAAAGGACCTAAAACCCTTTAAAAATTTTAAAACCCCAAAATGATTCTAAAATCTCTAAAAACCCTATGAACCCTTAATAAACCCTAAAAAAACTAAAAACATAAATTATCCTTAAATTCCATAAAAAAACATAAAATACTCTAAAAACCATAAAGAACCCTAAAACCCCAAAAGCCCCTAAAATACACTAAAAACCCTAAAACCCCTAATGAGAAATAAAAACCCCAAAACCTAAAAAACAAAAGGACCCTAAAAACCTATAGGATCCAAAAAAAACTATAAATACCCTAAAGAACCCTAGTAGACCATAAAAATCCATAAAAACACAATAAATACCCAAGAAAGCATAAAACCCATAAAGACCATAAAAATACATAAGTTCCTTAAAAACCCTAAACCCACTAGATACCCCAAAAGACCCTAAAAATGATAAAACCCATAAAGAACCTAAAACCCTAAAAATTCCAAAAGTCAAAAAAACTATAAAAAAACAAAAATAAAAAAATCATATATAATAAGATACCCAAAAACCCAAAAAACCAAAATAAGCTCAAAAACCCCTTAAAAACATAAAAAAAATATAACAAACCCCTAAAACACTAAAAAATCTAAAGCCTATAAATTCATTAAATCATCAAAACCCATAAAAACCCTAAAACCCCCATTGAATCCCAAAAAAACTAAAAAAAACCAAACCACCCCCAAATATCAAATACCCAAAAAATCCTAACAACCAATAAAATACTATGATAGCTGAAAATACCAAAACTTTATAAAAACCCTAAGAAACCCTAGAAACCCTAAACCCCTTTAAACCCTTTACAACCATTAAATCCACTAAAACCCTCTAAAATCCCAAAACACCCTAAAAACCATAAAACATTAAAAACCATAAAACACTAGACACACTAAAAATATTGTAACGTCCTGGTTCCAGAAGCCACCCAGAGGCACCCCGTACCCGGTTGGTCACATGTCCTCAAATGAATTTCCCCGAACGCCAGAGGCTCCCGACTAGCAGTGAGGGCCTTGGGTGTGATAGTGGGGAAACTATGCCATCATTGGCAGAGTAAACAGAGGAAATAAATAAACATGAAATAGCGGAAGTAATAAGTAATCAAAAATAATAAACAATGGAATAATAAATGAACAAACTGGGACACATATGTATATATATGGAATGATGCAAGATACATATCTAGGAAAACATCCAAACAATTCAAAATGCTGAAAAACACCATAGTACCAAACAAGTACAAAAGAACGTAAACAACTCTTCAGCATCGCAAGACAATATAACGACCCATACTTTACATACATTGTTAATACATTAAAATTGAAGCATACTTATTACAACATATAACAAAACCATGGAAGTACCGTATAAGTATAGTGTCTTTAGAAACTGGGAAACATATACAACTGGTTCATAAAGCTTCTATATTGTATCCCATTTATTTCATCATATCTATAGTCCCTTTTGGAATATCTTACTTAATAACCTTCTTCCTGACCTGGGGGAAAGAAAACATACAAAAGGGTGAGCTCAAATGCTCAGTAAGGGTAAACAAAAGAAAAATAAATCACATTATGAATATAACATTTTGGAAATCTTAACCTGCAAAAGAAATCATAATTTCATACCATGGGATAAATCATAAAAGTGAAATATAATCCCAATAATCATAACATAAAACATGGAACTTTGTGTCATACACACATAATCATAGATAATCATTTCTTATTAGTCAAGACTCATTTCCAAGACTATCTTAGTGGACAAAGTCCATTTCTAAACTGAGTTCATTCCTCATTTCAGTCCTGTTTCACTGAACTGGTTTAACCTGTCGTTCCAGCCATGTCTATCTCATAAGATATAAAATCTTTACCCAATGCATTGGATGGAGATATAGGTCCCACCCATCTCATAATGATACCATTCTTATGTGTTCCACAAAATCATAAACCTACATCATATCATAACCCATGTAATAAAAATGGGATTCTTAAACAGCCGACATCATAAAAACAATTCATATAAGACAAAGGAATTCATATAAATAATTCCATCAAAACATAATCAAATCAATGTAATAATAGGGATAGAAACATAACCCTTTATTATCTTATATGGAAAATTATTTTGATAAAACACTTGAACTCCATTCTTGAGGAAAACATCCTTTCTACTTCAAAAACACTTTTCCTTTCTTAACATGTCATACAATTCTAAAATAAAAGAATTTGATTAAAAATAAACTTGAAAACTTGTAAAGGAAGCTTCTTGAAAATAATTTTTTAAAAATCCATTCATGTCGTATAAGTTAAAAAACATTCTTCTCGTACTTTTGTCAGAAAAGTCAAAAAAGTACCTCTTACGAAAAACGACAAAATATTCCTTTCATATCTTTAACTAAAAACTCACCGAAGGGTAAAATTGGATATAAAATATTTTATAAGATATAAATATTATATATTTAGGAATCAATGGATGTGGATGATAAAATACACCCCAGTAAATTCCAAAGTATAAACAATCTCAGATAAAAATGAGATGTGATATTTCCCTTACCTTAGGTCTGATTTGCTTCGTAAGTGTCCGAACCTCCTGTATAATGATTTAAATAATGTCATTGACTTATTACAGAATCATAAACATTGTTATGATATCATATATGGTCATATTCTTAGCTTCATATTTGTAATTTTTCATTGTTACTTGTTATTCGGGTGTTTATTGCTTTTTGTTATTATGCGTGTTTTTGTCGAATAAATTCTTGTTCTTCTTTTAGGTTATAGATACCTCATTTACAGAATGGTATTAGTGTAATATATATCACATTCATTCATTAAATTAATTTATATAATCATTATGCAATGAATATCATGTATAACGAGTCGCATCACATCGTGGAGACGGTAGGCCGTACGTACGCATGAGCGATGATATCATTCCCATGATTGTGGAATTGTATTGGAGTGTATGTATACTATTTCAGAATCAATATAACTTTACAATAATCATATATAGTTATTATTTACACCATTATACCCATCCAAGTAAGGTGGTGGTGTAAAATATATTACACCACAGCGTGGAGACGGTATTCTGTACGTACGCACGCGCGGTGATTTCATTTTTCGTAGGACGGATAGATGGTGAAATAGGGTTGTTTCATACTTATAATAAAATATCATTATATGAGTGATACTTATTTTATTACTTCATAATGAAAAAACTAAAGAAGAAGAAGTGGAAGAAGAAATAAAGATGAAAGAATCGGTAACGGACATTACCTCTTCCTTGAAGCGCTTCTTTGAGACCTCCTTTTAGGGCACTAAAATTGGTCTTTGAAGAAGACCAGGACCTCTAGGATGTTTCTAGGGAAGTGGAGAGGAGAAATTGGCAGGGTTTGTCCGAGCTTGAATGCTCAAATTGGTGTGAGGAGGAGAGGGAGGAGGTTCCCTTTTATAAGGGAGGAGAGGGGCACCTTTGGAATAATTAAAAATATTATTTTATTATAAAGTCAAATTAGGTTTTTAATAGCTCCAAATTTATATATTTCTAAGCTAAGGTGGGTATGGGTCTAAATACTCTCATACAATAGAATTTATACATGTTTAGGTCATTATATTAACCTTATATTTTAGTTTTAACTCTTAGTTAATTATATTGACATTTACCATGTCACTTTGTATTTTTATATTATATAGTTAATAAACATACCATATACATCCAACCAACCCCCAAGTGGTCCATTAATGATAAACCTATCATTATATAAGTATATTGGCCGAACCTTAGATTTATAGGAATAAAATAACAATCAATAATATAATATTTGTTTTAAAAACTATTTTATCTCAATTTTGACACTATTTAGTAATTGATTTTTGTGAAAATCATAACAGAATGGTTAATTCGAACAAAGTTAATTAAATCAATACTAAAATGTCATATTAACTTATAAAATTAATGTAATTCATAAAAAGTTTCAAATTACATTTATTTGGGTATTTATAACATCAATTATGTCAATATTTCATTAATAAGATAAAAACTACATCATCTTTGTGTCATACATAAATTAAATTATTTAATGTCTAAAAATTAAAAATAAAATAACATTATGTAATAAATATTTTTATCTTTCTAATTAATATTTATAGTCGAATTTATCATATGTATAACCCTATATTAAAAATTATTTATTTATTAAACTTTGATTTTAACTATTTTAACCCTTCTTTAAATAAATTAATAATAAATGTCCTAATCTAATCCAAGTGGGCCTAAATGGTCATATTTTATTCCTAAGGTTGTTTTTTGGTCGAATTACACTTTTCTAATAGAATTAGGACATGTTTTAGGGTAATAGTAATATCATTTTTACCCTTAATTACCCTATTTACTTTTAACCGTGGTAAATAAAAGTAGAAAGTTACTATTCACCAAAAATTATTTTTATCTCATTAAACCACATTTTACTTACTGAAATCAACCATGTCTCTCGGATTTTTGAAATTCCACTCACAGAAGCAGTAAAATTATGTTTTATGTAAATTTTCAAATTCTCCTAGGAGGTGGGTAAAAGACGGTGAAAAGTTCAATAAAATTTTTATATATCTAAAATTATTATAAAATTACTCCAATGAATTACATTTAACTTATATAGGTATTATGTATCAATTTTGACCTCAAATAAATTTAAATAAAATAAATAATTATTTAAATAAAAATTCAGTTTTTAAATAGTAACCCAGTGTTTTCACTATTCATAAAAAATTGAAAGTTTCTAGAAAAATACCAAAATTTCACCCTAGGCTATTTTTGATATTCCGAATCCAAAAATGAAGTCCATTTTGAAAAATAACATTTACAAAATTTCAAAAAGTGGTTATTACTATTCATAACGACTAGTTTTAATAATATTTTAATAGCATATCATTGTTTAGTGAAACTCGGTATTGCGTACGACGCAGGCTATCGAGGAAGGCCGCAGTTGCGTGTAAAGCAAGCCAAGCTAGTGTTGTGTGTAGTGAAAGATTCCTTTGATGATTTATATAACATAAAAACAAAATATTTCTCATAAAAGTCTCGGGTGTCACATTCTACCCCCCGTAAAATGAATTTCGCCCACGAAATTTATCGCTTTATAACAAACAGATGCGGATACCTCTCCCTCATCATATCCTCAAGCTCCCATGTAGCTTCTTCTAATTGGTGGTTCCTCCATAAAACTTTCACCAAGCGAGTGGTCTTGTTCCGTAAGACTTTTTCACTACGATCGAGAATCTCTATCTGCTGTTTTCCATAAGAAAGATCTTGCGTTAGCGGTACAACTTCTAAGCTGAGTACATGTGAAGGATCAGGTATGTACTTTCTCAGGAGAGATACATGGAACACATCGTGAAATTGGGAGAGATTTGGTGGAAGCGCCAATCGGTAAGCTACCTTCCCAACACGATCCAGTATTTCGAAAGGACCGATATATCTAGGGCTCAACTTTCCCTTCTTTCCAAATCTCATGACCCTCTTCCAGGGAGATATTCGTAAGAACACTTTATCACCTACTTCAAACTCTATGTATTTTCTTCAGTTGTCGGCATAACTTTTTTGTCGACTCTGAGCTGCTCTTATGTGTTGTTGAATAGACCGGACCTTTTCTGCCATCTCATCAACAAGATCAGGTCCTAATAGCTTTCTTTCCCCAACTTCATCCCAGCAAGTTGGAGTCCTGAATTTCTTTCCATAGAGAGCTTCATAAGGAGCCATCTGAATACTAGAGTGAAAGCTATTATTATAAGAAAATTCCACCAAAGGTAGGTGTTGATCCCAACCACCTTTGAAATCTATAGAGCAAGCTCTCAACATATCTTCTAGAGTTTGAATTGTCCTCTCAGACTGACTGTCTGTCTGAGGATGATAAGCAGTGCTGAAACTCAACCCTGTATCCAGAGTATACTGAAGACTTCTCCTGAACTTTGAGGTAAACCTCGGATCTCGATCAGATATAATAGAAAGTGGTACTCCATTCAATCTAACCACTTCCTTTACATATATCCTGGCAAGCTGATCTAGAGAGAAATCCTCTCTAATCGCAATGAAGTGTGCAGACTTTGTAAGACAATCAACTATGACCCAGATAGCATTATTGCCTTTGGATGTTTTAGGAAGTCCGGTGACAAAGTCCATAGTGATGTTTTCCCATTTCCATTCAGGTATGGGTATTGGTTTTAAAATCACCTTAGACTTCTGTCTCTCAGCTTTAACTTGCTGACAATCCAAGCATCGAGAGACATATTCAGCAACATCTCTTTTCATTCCATCCCACCAGAAGTACTCTTTTAGGTCCCTATACATCTTCGTGCTTCCAGGATGAATAGAGAATAAAGATCTATGAGCCTCATCCAGCATCTCCTTCTTCAATTCTGGGATGGGAGGAACACAAACCTGATTCCTGAACTTTATTATCCCATCACAATCAAGGTTGAATTCAGGAACATTTCTCACCTTCTTTTTTAACTCTACATCTTCTATCTGTGCCTCTTTAATCTTCACATGTATAGATGTTTGAACATTCACTTGAGAAAGATACGATTTTCCCCTTCCATTATAATTCCAAGATACATCCTTTGTAAATCCATAAATATTGGATCTTTTATTATCCCCATCATGGATAAGCTAGCATGGTCTTGTCGACTTAATGCATCTTCCACCTTGTTTGCTTTCCCAGGGTGGTAATGAATTGAGCAGTCGTAATACTTAATCAGCTCCAACCATCTTCTTTGGCGCATATTCAACTCCTTTTGTGTGAAAATATACTTTAAACATTTATGATCAGTATAAATATCACACCTTCCACCGTAAAGATAATGCCTCCAAATCTTTAAAGCAAATATTACCGCAGCTAACTCCATATCATGAGTTGGGTAATTTTTCTCATGTATTTTCAATTTTTGTGAGGCATAAGCTATCACCATATCATTTTGCATAAGAACACACCCCAATCCCTTCTTGGATGCATCATTGTAGATCACAAACCTTTCTCCACTACAAGGCAGTGTGAGCACAGGTGCACTGGATAACCTTCTTTTCATCTCCTTGAAATTCTCTTCACATTCATCTGTCCAAAAAAACTTAACTCCTTTTCAAGTTAACTTGGTTAGTGGATTAGATAATCATGAAAAATACTTCACAAAACGTCGATAATATCCAGCCAAACCAAGAAAAATTCGAATCTCAGTTACTCTTGTTGGCCTCAACCATCTTTCGATAACCTCTGTTTCTGCTGGATCCATAGATATCCCCTCTTTTGAGATTATGTGACCCAAAAATGAAACTTTTTGAAGAAAAAATTCACACTTGGTAAATTTGGCATAAAGCTTCTCCTTTCTCAGGGTCTTCAGTATAATTCTCAAGTTATCTTCATGTTCTTCTTTTCTCTTTGAATATACAAGAATATCATCTATAAAGACTACCACAAACAGATCAATATAGTCTCTAAAGACTCTATTCGTCAGATACACGAAGATAGCAGGGGCATTAGTAAGACCAAATGGCATCACTATAAATTCATAGTGTTCATACCTTGTACGGAAAGCCATCTTTGGTATATCCTCCCTTTTGACCCTTAATTGATGATACCCTGAACGAAGATCAATATTGGAAAAGTATTGAGCTCCGCGTAGTTGGTCAAATAAGTAATCAATGTGTGGGAGAGGATATTTGTTCTTGATAGTGATTTTGTTAAGTTCTCGATAATCAATGCAGAGTCTCATTGATCTATCTTTCTTCTTAAAAAACAGAACAGGTTCTCCCCAAGGTGATGCACTAGGGCGTATGAATCCCTTATCAAGATTCTCTTGGATTTTCGTCTTCAATTCCTGTAACTCAATTGGGGCCATTCTATAAGGTGTCTTTGAAATAGGTAAAGCACCCGGTACGAGTTCTATTGAAAACTCAACTTCTAGATTTGGTGGAAGACCTGGAAATTCCTCTGGAAAGACATCATCAAACTCCCGTACAACGGGAATATTCCTAATCGTGAGTTCCTCTCCAGCTATTTGAAATAAATAACCTTCATTTAGTGGAATCAAGACCCATAAGATGGAAGAAATTTCTACTAGAAGGTTATGTTCATCCTTGCATCGATAGACGATCATAGATTGATCTGGAATATGAAATGTGACTTCCCTTATTTGGAAATTAATATGATATCCATATAAATAAATCCAATCCATGCTAATAATCACATCAAATTCCACTATAGGAAGGATCAAAAGATTTGCAGGAAGCACTTTCCCACAAACTTCAATCGGGGAATAATTATAAACTTTTGATGCGACTGTTGTGCCATTAGGGGTTGTCACAGCTAACTCAACATCTAATTGTTGAGGTAATACGGTGATAACCTTATAAAATTCTTCAGAAATAAAAGAGTGGGTGGATCCAGAATCAAATAAAACATTTGCTACTTTAGAGTGGATGGTAAGTGTACCTTTAACCACATCGTTATCATACTCCACATCGCTGATAGAAATTTCATGTGACTTTCCTTTTTCATTAGCCTTAAGAGTTTGTTGACATCGACCATCATCATCAACCCTTGGATTTGGGAATTGATTGGCATAATGCCCCATCTCCTTTCACTTGAAACATTGAAGTGTAGTAGGTTCATTCTGTGTATCCCTTACCTTGTTTGCATCATTAGACATCTTCTTCCCATCATTGCGGCATTCAAATGCCCGATGACCTTCCTTTCCACATTTTAAACATTTACTTGTCCCTTTAAGACAAATCCCTCCATGTTTCCTTCCACACTTTGAGCATAAGGGAAAGCTCATCTTCTTTATAGTGTTCTCTTTTGATTTTCCTTTGAATTCCATTTTCCTCTTCTTATCAAACCCATATGACTGATGGGTTAATCAAATCTCCATCTCAACTTTGAGAGCACATCGAAAAATTTCCTTGTAGCTATTGAAGTCCCTTATGGCTAAGGCCCTTAGAATACTTGGTTTTAATCCACTAAAGAATCGATCGATCTTACTCTCAGGTAGGATAATAATACCAGAAGTGTACCTTGCAAGTCTTGTAAAATTTTCTTCATAGGTACCAACAGATTCATCATCCTTTTGCTTCAGTTCAAGAAAATCTTTCTCCATCTTTGTTCGGAGAATACGAGGGAGGTACTTATTGAAAAATAAGTTCTTCAACTCGTCCTATTCCATGGACTCAAATTTATCCCTTTGCCTCATATTCTTAATAAGATTCCACCATTGATCAGCATCTCCTTCCAAACGATACACTACTAGGATGACTTTATCATTTTCAGAACATTGAAGAACTAAAAATATCTTTTCAGTAGTATAAATCCATTGTTCAGCAACTAATGGATCAGTAGACCCGCTGAATGAATGTAGACGCTGCCTCATGAAGGATTCAATAGAATTTTGCTCCTTCCTTTGCTCTTTTGGAAGTCCTGCATGATTCATAGCTTGAGAAAGTTGTGTGAGCATGGCTACAAGATTTTTCATTCCAGATCCCATAACGTTTGGTCGCTCAGGGGGACAATCATTGCATTGCCTGTCGCATTCCGCATTAACACGGTTCCTTCGGGTTCCAGCCATTGACTAAAAACAAGAAGAATAGTGTGAGGAACACTAATTATAATAGTAAAACCACATAATCAAGAATAAAATTTCACACATAAGGTCTTATCCTAGGTTATTCATGGCCATTTCTAAAACACTAAGATTGTGTTCTATACTTAGACTTATCCTTATTATTCTTACTAAGGATTTCACATCCTAGTTTCCAAAGGCTGACTATACGTTTCCTCTGATACCAACTATAACAACCCATACTTTACATACATTGTTAATACATAAAAATTGAAGGATACTTATTACAACATATAACAAAACCATGGAAGGACCGTATGGGTATAGTGTCTTCAGAAACTGGGAAACATAAACAACTGGTTCATAAAGCGTCTACACTGTCTCCCATTTATTTCATCATATCTATAGTCCCTTTTGGCATATCTTACTTAATAACCTTATTCCTGACCTGGGGGAAAGAAAAAATACAAAAGGGTGTGCTCAAATGCTTAGTAAGGGTAAACAAAAGAAAAAACAATCACATCATGAACATAACATTTTGGAAATCTTAACCTGCAAAAGAAATCATAATTTCATACCATGGGATAAATCATAGAAGTGAAATGTAATCCCAATAATCATAACATAAAACATGGAACTTTGTGGAATACACACATAATTATAGATAATCATTTATTATTAGTCAAGACTCATTTACAAGACTATCTTAGTGGACAAATTTCATTTCTGAACCGAGTTCATTCATCGTTTCAGTCCTGTTGCACTGAACCGGTTTAACCTGCCGTTCCAGCCATGTATATCTCATGAGATATAAAATCTTTACCTAATGAATTGGAGGGAGATATAGGTCCCACCCATCTCATAATGATACCATTATTATTTGTTCCATAAAATCATAAACCATACATCATAGCATAACCCATGTAATAAAAATGGGATTCTTAAACATCGTGACATCATACAACAATTCATATAAGATAAAGGAATTCATAAAAATAATTCCATCACAACATAATCAAATAAATGTAATAATAGGGCTAGAAATAGAACCCTTTATTATCTTAGATGGAAAATAATTTTTATAAAACACTTGAACTCCATTCTTGATGAAAACATCCTTTCTACTTCAAAAACACTTTTCCTTTCTTAACATGTCATACAATTCTAAACTAAAAGAATTTGATTAAAAATAAACTTGAAAACTTGTAAAGTAATCTTCTTGGAAATAATGTTTTAAAAATCCATTCATTCCGTATAAGTTAAAAAAACATTCTTCTCGTACTTTTGTCGAAAAAGTCAAAAAGTACCTCGTACGAAAAATAAAAAAAGATTCCTTTCATATCTTTTACTAAAAACTCAACGAAGGGTAAAATTGGATATAAACTATTTTATAGGGATATAAATATTACATATTTAGGAAACATGGATGTGGATGATAAAATACACCCTAGTAAATTCCAAAGTATAAACAATCTCGTATAAAAATGAGATTGTCATATTTCCCTTACCTTAGGTCCGATTTTCTTCGTAAGTGTCCGAACCTCCTGTATAATGATTTAAATAATGTAATTGACTTATTCCAGAATCATACTCATTTTTATGATATCATATATGGTCATTTTCGTAGCTTCTTATTAGTAATATTTCATTGTTACTTGTTATTCGGGTGTTTATTGCTTTTTGTCCTTATGCGTGTTTTGTCAAATAAATTCTTATTCTTCTTTTAGGTTATAGATACCTCATTTAAAGAATTTTATTAGTGTAATATATATCATATTCATTCATTCAATTCATTTATATAATCATTATGCAATGAAGATCATGTAAAACGAGTCGCATCACATCGTGGAGACGGTAGGCCGTACGTACGCACGAGCGATGATATCATTCCCATGATCATGGAATTGTATTGGAGTGTATTTATAATATTTCATAATCAATATAACTTTAATATAATCATATATAGTTATTATTTACACCATTATACCCATCCATGTAAAGTTGTGGTGGAAAATAGATTACACCACGGTGTGGAGACGGTATTCCGTACATACGCACGTGCGGTGATTTCATTTTCCGTAGGACGGATAGATGGTGAAATAGGGTTGCTTCATACTTATAATAACATATCATTATATAAGTGATACTGATTTTATTACTTCATAATTAAAAAACTAAAGAAGAATAAGTGGAAGAAGAAATAAAGGTGAAAGAATCGGTAACGGACATTACCTCTTCCTTGAAGCGCTTCTTTGAGACCTCCTTTTAGGGAACTAAAATTGGTCTTTAAAGAATACCAGGACCTCTTATATGTTTCTAGGGAAGTGGAGAGGAGAAATTGGAAGGGGTTGGCCGATCGTGAAGGCTCAAATTGATGTGAGGAGGAGAGGGAGGAGGTGCCCTTTTATAAGGGAGGAGAGGGGCACCTTTGGAATAACTAAAAATATTATTTTATTATAAAGTAAAATTCGGTTTTTAATAGATCCAAATTGATATATTTCGAAGCTAAGGTGGTTATGGGTCTAAATACTCTCATCCAATAGAATTTATACACGTTTAGGTCATTATATTAACCTTATATTTTAGTTTTAACTCTTAGTTAATTAGATTGACATTTACCATGTAACTTTGTCTTTTTATATTATATAGTTAATAAACTTACCATATACATCCAAGAGACCCCAAGGTGGTCCATTAATGATACACCTATCATGATATAAGTATCTTGGACGAACCTTATATTTTTAGGAATAAAATAACAATCAATAATATAATATTTGTTTTAAAAACTATTTATCTCAATTTTGACACTATTTAGTAATTGATTTTTTGTGAAAATCATAAAAAAATGGTTATTTCGAAAAAACTTAATTAAATAAATACTAAAATGTCATATTAACATAGAAAATTAATTTAATTCATAAAAAGTTTCAAATTACATTTATTTGGGTATTTATAACATCAATTATGTCAATATTTCATTAATAAGATAATTACTACATCATCTTTGTGTCATACATAAATTAAATTATTTAATGTCTAGAAATTACAAATAAAATAACATTATGTAATAAATCTTTTTATCTTTCTAATTAATATTTATAGTCGAATTTATCATATGTATAACCCTATATTAAAAATTATTTACTTATTAAACTTTTATTTTAACTATTTTAACCCTTCTTTAAATAAATTAATAATAAATGTCCTAATCTAATCCAAGTGGGCCCAAATGGTCATATTTTATTACTAAGGTTGTTTTTTGGTCGAATTACACTTTTCTAATAGAATTATGACATGTTTTAGGGTAATAGTAATATCATTTTTACCCTTAATTACCCTATTTACTTTTAACCGTGGTAAATAAAAGTAAAAAGTTACTATTCACCAAAAATTATTTTTATCTCATTGAACCACATTTTACTTACTGACATCAACCATGTCTCTCGGATTTTTGAAATTCCACTCACAGAAGCGGTAAAATTAAGTTTTGTGTAAATTTGAAAATTCTCCTAGGAGGTGGGTAAAAGATGGTGAAAAGTTCAATAAAATTTTTTTATATCTAACATTATTATAAAATTACTCCAATGAATTACATTTAACTTATATAGGTATTATTTATCAATTTTGACCTCAAATAAATTTAAATAAAATAAATAATTATTTAAATAAAAATTCGGTTTTTAAATAGTAACCCAGTGTTTTCAGTATTCATCAAAAATTGAAAGTTTCCAGAAAAATACCAAAATTTCACCCTAGGCTAATTTAGATATTCCGAATCCAAAAATGAAGTCCATTTTGAAAAATAAAATTTAAAAAATTTCAAAAAGTGGTTATTACTATTCATAACGACTAGTTTTAATAATATTTTAATAGCATATCGTTGTTTAGTGAAACTCGGTATTGCGTACGACGCAAGCTATCGAGGAAGGCCACAGTTGTGTGTAAAGTAAGCCAAGCTAGTGTTGTGTGTAGTGAAAGATTCCTTTGATGATTTATATAACATAAAAACAAAATATTTCTCATAAAAGTCTCGGGTGTTACAGCCAAAGCTTGGTCCCTTGCTCTCCTGCTCCAAGAAATCAAGTACCAGAAGTCGAAGGGTGCTTGCCCTTGTCTATACCCGCAACAACATAGTCTACTTGGGCCCAAAATCATGGGCCAAACAGGGTGTGAGACTAAAATCCCAGTATCCAACCACCCAAAGATCTGTGCCTAATATTCAGTGAGCATATGGCAGGTAAGAATATAGTAAGCAGTAAAAAGTAGTAGCAACAGCAGGTAGTAAATAGTAAGCAGTAAAGCATGATGATACACAATAGTAATCAATCCATAACCACAACAGCAGTGAAGAAAACAGGTAACAAGCAGGAAACCCTCTGGGATGTACTCACAGCCATCCCCTCTGGTGCTATCCAAGAAGTACCACAACACTCTAGGCAGTGCACTCAGCCTAACCCCTCTAGCTTGGTCATAATAATTTATGAGACTCTATGGGGAATCTCACTCGGTCAATTCCCTATTATAGTCTAGGGTAGTGAGGGACTCTCTGAGGAAGATCACACAGTCTAAACCTCTTATCCCGAAGGTCTAGAGACTCTATGAGGAAGCTATCTCAGTCAATTCCTCCTATAGCCTCAGGTGTACCACAGACTCTCTGAGGAAGCTCACTCGGTCAATTCCTCTTCTAGACTAGGAAGGTTCTTAAAGAGAATTCAAACAAATAAAGACTCTCTGAGGAAGTTCACTTGGTCTATCCTCTTATAGTCTATAAAGTATGGAGGTACTCTTGGAAGCTCGCTCGGTCTATCCCATGTGGCCTGTAATGTCTAAGACTCACTGAGGAATATCACTCGGTCTACCCTTCTGAAGTCTATAATGTCAAAGACTCTCTGAGAAGCTCACTTGGTCTATCCCTTATAGTCTGCCGCACCAGGTTCTCACAGCCCCGTGCCAGTCAATGCATGATAATGCTATAAGGCCCAAGTACACCTATATAGCTACTTAGATAACCAAATTACACCTATAGAGATACTTGTCTAACATTTTATAGGACAACAAGCATGTTATGGATCTCACTCCGTCCTATGGTCACAAGGCATGGAAAATAGGTGTAACAGCCATAGGCAACGAAACCCAAAGGTCGTAACCAGAACAAGAATGGAAAAACATCCATGAACAACTAAATATCCTCTAACATGATTAATTTACCTCTACACAATCATACAAGAAAGGCAGGAAAACAACAAGGGAAAAAAGATAAACACACAATACCCCATTCACGGGTATTGGTGTAATTTGCACATAAAACTCAGAGACTTTGAATGGTAAGGCAAAAACCACCTACCTCAATCCTAGGAGACCGATATAATTGAACCACGACAACTGATTCTCCTTACCCACGATATCATGAGAAGGAGGAGGAATTGGAACACAAGGCTCGAGCAGAAGGGAGAACTCACCGCTGCGATTCCAACACAATCGGCAGTGCTCGAATCGGAGAACGGACAGAGGAATGGTGGCTTGTTGAAGATCGGCGGATTCCCGGCGCTCTCAAATGAACAGGACCTAGAAGAAGACTTTTTTCCTCAATTTGGCATGACCCCGGTCCGTTTAATGAAAAAAAAGTACATGGCGTGTATTTTTAGAGTACACAGCGTGTAGTGGGTTTTTTCATACTCCACCAAAATCGGCCTCCACGTCACCTCTACACACCATGTTTGTGACCCAGACATGGCCAGCACACGGCTTCGAGTGGGAAAATAGTACACAGTGTGTACTCAGAAAGTACACGGCGTGTACTTAAAAAATTTCCAGAAACATCATTTTTCTCAAAAACACCAGAAAAATGAAGAACATACCTGAAACAAAGATTCAGGTTCTTACAAACTTCCCCCCTTAAAGATATTCATCCCCGAATTTCCCTAGAATGGCATAGAAGAAGAAACTCTGAACAGCTCCGGCCACTGCGACCGTACATCGGCCTCCCTCTTCCAGGTCTCATCCTGTACACACCCGTGCTGCCAAAGCAGCTGTGCTGCCAAAGCACCCGTACTAAAAGAATAGACCGACCTCAGAGAACCTTTATACTGCGATCAAAAATTTGGATAGGATGCTCGTCAAATGATGCATCTTCTTCGAGCTAAACCTCCTCGGGCTAAAAGACATGAGACGGGTCTGAAAAGTAACGTCAGAGATGAGAGACGTGGAAGACGTCGTGCATGTCCCGGTACCTCTGAGGTAGCTGCAACCGATAGGCAACCGTCCCAACTCTCTCCAAAACCTCAAACGGCCCAACGTACTGCGGTGAAAGCTTACCCTGTCTCTGAATCCTCTTGTGTCCCAACCTTGGTGTGATACGTAGGAAAACCTGATTCCCGACCTCGAACTCGAAAGGTCGTGTCTGCTGACCAGCATAAGACTTTTGTTGAGACTGTGTTGTAGCCATCCTCCTCTGAATCAAATCTATCTGCTCTGAGGTCTCCTGAACAAGATGAGGTCCCAACAGAGCTGTCTCTCCTACCTCCAGCCATCATAAGGGTGATCGGCATGGCCTACCATACAGATCCTCGTACGGTGCCATCTGAATGGTTGCTTGAAAACTGTTGTTGTAGGTGAACTCCACAAGAGGAATATGCTTCTCCCAAGAACCGTCTAAGTCTATAATGAAAGATCAGAGCATATCCTCAAGCACCTGGATCGTATGCTCGGACTGGCCATCTGTCTGGGGATGGTATGTTGTACTCAAAAGTACATATGTACCCAAATCCTTTTGAAGTCCCTACCAGAACCAAGAAGTAAAGCGTGCATCCTTGTCTGAAAAAATGGACTGTGTAACTCTATCTAGACGTACAATATCTCGGATGTACAGTTGTCCCATATCATCAACACTGATGGTCTCCTTGATCGGCAAGAAGTGTGCGACCTTCGTGAGTCTGTCGATGACAACCCAAACAACATCATTTCCCCGAGGCGACCTCAGAAACCCGGTCATGAAGTCCATCACGACATCATTCCACTTCCACTTGGGAATGGGTAACTGCTGTAAAAGCCCTGCTGGTCGCTGATGCTCTGCTTTCACCTGCTTACAAGTAGATTATCTCATGAATAAAACAAAAACATCCTTCTCCATACCTGGCCACCAGTACCGGTGGTGTAGATCATGATACATCTTAGTGATGCCAGGAATACTGCCCAAACTGAGGAATGAAAATCCCGCATCAACTCCTCACGTATGTCTGCTGGAACCCATACGCATTCCTGGAAACAGAAGATCTCATCCTCACCCACTATCCATCCAGGAAGAGGGTCCCCTCCTGACACACTCTCTCGTAGGACTAATGCCTCCGAATCTGATAGCTACCTCATTCGTACCCGATCAAGATGTGTAGAGGTAACAACCACAGAAGATAGGACAGTCTATCTCTGCCTGTCGTGAACTTCCAAGTGCATCTCAGAGAATAGAGCCATAAGATGCCACTCGCTGCTGGCCTCCTGAACTACCTAAATCTAAGTTCTTCTACTCAATGCATCTTCTACTTCATGGCCCTTTCCTGGCGTATAGGTGAGATTGAAGTCAAATGACTGAAGATACTCGACCCACCTACACTGCCTCAAATTTAGATCACGCTGAGTGAAGATATACTTGAGACTCTTGTGGTTGGTGAAAACAATAAAGTGCTCTCCCAGAAGGTAGTGTCTTCAACAGCATAAGGCATGCACAACAGTTGCCAAATCCAGATCGTGCGTAGGGTAATTCCTCTCGTTTGGCCTCAACTGCCGAGACCCATATGCAATGACTCCATCTCCCTGCATAAGCACAGCTCCCAGCCTGATACCCAAAGCATCACAGTAAATAGTGTATCCCTTTCTCAGCTCTAGAAAGACTACTATCGGTGTTGGCGTCAACCTCCCCTTTAGGTCCTGAAAGGATGACTCACAAGAATCTGACCATAAAAACATCTCCCCCTTCTTGGTCAGACCTTTCAATGGTGATGCTAGGCACGAGAAGTCTTGAATAAATCATCTGTAGTATCCAGCCAGCCCTAGGAAACATCGTACCTCAAAGACGTTATTTGGCTTCTCCTAGGAAACTATAGATCTCTCTTTCTCTGGGTCCACAGATACTCCAGCCTCTAAGATGACATGACCCAAGAAGTGAATCTAATCCATCCAAAAGGGGAACTTCGAGAGTTTAGCATATAGTCGATGATCTCTCAGTGTACTCAGAATGATCTCAAGATATGTGGCATGGTCATGTCGAGTGTGAAAGTACACCAAGATATCTTCCACGAATACCACAATGAAGGTTTCCAAGTACGGATGGAACACTCAGTTCATTAGTGCCATGAAAACTGCTGGCGCATTCATGAGATTGAACGACATGACTGTATTCTTGTATAGACCACACCTGCTTCTGAAGGCTATAAGAGGTATATCTGTTGGTATAACATGCAACTAATGATAAATGTACCTCAAATAGATCTTCGAGAACACCTGGGCTCCTCACAGCTGATCAAAGAAGTCATCTATCCTCGGCAAGGGATATCGGTTCTTGACCGTCAACTGGTTGATCTTTTGATAATCCACATAGAGCCGAAGGGTACCATCTGTCTTCTTCGAAAATAGGACAGGCAAACCCCAAGGAGAAGTACTGGGTCAGATGAAACCCTTTGCCTGCAACTCCTCCGGCTGCTTCTTGAGCTCTGGCAACTCAGGTGTAGCCATCCTATAAGGAGGAATGGACACCGGTGTCGCTCCTGGCACGAGATAAATCAATAAGTATACCTCAAGCTCCAGAGGAAAACCCAAAAAGTCCTTTGGAAAGACGTCTCTGAAATGATCCACCACTGGAGGAAAGTCTAACTATGAAGTCCCCTGATCATCTAGATAAAGGCTGGAAATCTGGGTTGTAACTTCCCCTAGCCCATGATGTTCTGGTCCATCTCTACCCACCTGGACATACCACTCACCTCTATGAAGGAAGGATCTACCCTCTGGTGATATGAAACTCACCATGTGGAGATAGAAATCGACGATTGCCTGGAAAGGAACCAAACAGTCCATCCCGAGAATGACGCCATAGCCCTACATCTATAGGACATAGAGGTACCATAAGAAATGAAACCATGTAACCTCAAGAGGGAACTCTCTTCACTAACGTACGCTAGATGTCCTCGTTCCCAAAGGCGTGTCAAGAGTCAAAAAGTCGGCAGACAAAAAGATACAGAGCCCAAGTCTCTCCACAACCGCAACAGAGATAAATCTATGGGAAGCACCAGTATCGAAAAGGGCTGAAGACAAAACTGAGGCTACTAAGATCATACCTTGAACTGTAGAAGGGTCGGGATCCTGATCCTGATAGGTCTACTCCATGGTGAAAGACTGGCCTATACCGCGGCCCTGCGCCCCTGGCTGACCACTCTGAGCTGATCCACTCAGCTGTCGCTGATGACCTGGTGACTGACCACCACAGCCACGACCTCCACCTCAGCCTGAATGGCCAGAAGAACAACAGTTCCCAGACTGGTGGGAAACTAGAGAAGCATCTCCAAGATGCGGGGTCATAGAGGAACCCTTGCCACCAGCTGAAGGTGAGAAGATCTGACAAAAGCACTGAAGATGGCCCATCTTGCCGCAAGATCGGCACTGCATCGGATCCCTATGGCACTGAGGCATAGTATGCCCACTCCAACCGCACTGGTAGCATACAACCTGGCTGCCAGAAGATGTATCCCGCGAACCCTGATCTCCTCGAGAAGACTCTATGTGACGCTTCCTACTATCCGTAGGAGGAACACCAGCTCAGGATGTTGAACCAACCTGGCTAACTGCTCCAGAATCCCTCAGATTACGCTCAGTAATCAGCGCCTGGTTGACGATGGAGGATATAGAAGTCCACTGGAAGATATTCACCTAGGAATGGATCTCCTGCCCGAGACCATCCTCAAACTTCCTAAAAAGGAGAAACTCATCACCTGCTGGGATCGGTGTGAAACGCTGCAGCTCAGTAAAACGGGACGAGTACTCCATGACAGAAAGAGTACCCTGCTGCAGGCTCATAAACTCCCGAGCTCGATCAGCCCTCAGGGTATCTGTATAGAAGTAGTCATAGAAAGTACGTCGAAACTCATCCCATGACATACCCTGCTAGTACCCTGACTGTGATATCACCTCGCACCACCTCTTAGAGGTGTCCCAGAGCATATAAGTGGCTAGCTTTACCCATTTATCCCGAGGTATCTCTAGGTGCTCGAATATAGTCAGGGTAGCCTTGAACCACGACTCTATAGCCTGGGGTCCTCCATCCCCTAATAAAACATGAGGATGCTTCTGCTGAAAAACCCTCATCAACTCATCCATCGATGGGGTAGGAGGCGGTGCTCCATGAAAAGTCTGCATCATCCTCAAGAAATCCTCCATGAACTACGCATCGGTGCCTCTGATGGGTATAAATGCTGGTTCCAAGGCTAGCACAACAGGAGGATCTACAGGAGGTCCCTGATCGTCCATATCGGTTGTTTGATCACCGTCTGGAAACTGAAGTACAATTGCAGGACGTCTCAGAGGCATAGCTCTGAAAGATCAAGAGCACACCTTAGATCATAATTAACAAGGATTGAAAACACAGGAGTACAAAATGGGAACAGGGGGAAGAAACATTCATGTTTTACAAAACATGACTACACGACGTGTATAAAACTACACAGTGTGTCCATTAAAGCCATTAACATGGGCGTGTACTCCTGCCAGAACTGGTCGTGTAACACCCCAAACTACATGGCGTGTATGAAAACTACACGACGTGTTCTTGAACTCTATTCCCCTGCCCAAGTCTCCCTACACGGTCCGAACTAACCCTAGACTACACGGCGTGTTCCCTAGGGACACGGCGTGTACTAGACAAGGTCTCAGCGACCCGTGTTATTAGTTACATGACTTTCTACACAGCTTCCCTTACACAACGTGTTCTGAACAAACACGACGTGTATAGGAGAAGATAACACTGAAATGTGTTGTTCATGACACGGCTGGGTACACGGCTCGAAACTACACGGCGTGTACCTACTGTACACGGCGTGTTCTTGAAGGCATTTCTACGATAGCGTGTCCCTACTCACATGGTCAGTGACACAGTCTAAAAACTACACTGCATGTAGTCAAAAAGTACACGCAGTGTATTATGGGTTTTTCTGGGAAGTAGCTCAGAAACTGCACAGAAGCCAAGAAAACACAGAAAACAAGGCAAATAGGTTCCAAGTTCCGATCCGTGAGGGCCCATACTCCCTACGAATCGAAGCTTGGAATCTCTTACAGTCATAGATAAGATAAAATAGGATCATGATCCACCAATTTTCAATTCAAGAGGGCCCATAACACCTAAAGAATCAAAATCTGGCGTTCATTTAAGAAAAGTACAATACAAACAATCCTCTAACAAGGTAGCATAGATTCTATCAAGCATATATCACAACAGCATGCATAATCTACACAAAGTCTATCAAAACATCATGCAATCACTAATGCACCCTAGATGGAATGGAAAGAATGCATGGAATGTGATCTCTACAAGTTCCTATATGATGCATGAGATGGAATAACCTCATCTCATCGGGTTGTGATAGAAATAGAACTGCAATAGTCAAAACAATAACAACACAAAGCATGTGAATCACTCTAGGTGAAATCATATCAACCGTAAAATCTCAAAAACAAAAAACTGCAATAAACGAGGTAGTGCGGATTTCCCCTGTACACGGGTTAGATACTCCCGAGCACAACTTAATACCAGGTACAGAATCCATCCTATCCCTGGCTAAAGGCTCCAAACAGTAAATTAAGAGAAACAAATTCCTCTGATACCACTTTGTAACATCCCGGTTCCGGAATCCACCCAGAGGTGTCCTGTACGCGGTTGGTCACATGGCCTCAAGTGAATTTCCCCGAACGCCAGAGGCTACCGACTAGCAGTGAGGGCCTTGGGTGTGATAGTGGGGAAACTATGCCCTCATTGGAAGAGTACACAGCGGAAATAAATAAACATGCAATAGAGGATGCAGTAAGTAACCAACAATAATAAACAGCAGAAGACTAAATCAAAAAACTAGAGAACATATGTATATATAAGGAATGATGCAAGATAAATATCTAGGAAAACATCCAAACAAGTAAAAATGATGAAAAACACCACAGTACAAAACAAGTACAATATAAAGTAAACAACTCCTCACCATCACAATCCAAAGCTTAGTCCCTTGATCTCCTGATCCAAACAATCAAGTACCAAAAGTCTAAGGGTGCTTTCCCTTGTCTATACCTGCAACAACATAATCTTCTTGGGCCCAAAATCATTTCCCAAACAGGGTGTGATACTAAAATCCTAGTCAGCATCCACCCGAATATTTGTGCCTAACAGTCAGTGAGTATATGGTAGGTAATAGTACAGTAAGCAGTAAACAGTAGAAGCAATAGTAGGTAGTAAATAGTAAGCAATAAAGCAGGATGATAAACAACAGTAATCAATCCATAACCACAACAGCAGTGAAGCAAATAGCTTACAAGAAGTAAACCCTCTGGGAAGTACTCACAGCCATCCCCTCTGGTTCTATCCAAGAAGTAACATAACCCTCTGGGAAGTGCACTCAGCCTAACCTATATGGCTTGGTCATACGAATTTATGAGACTCTTTGGGGAAGCTCACTCGGTCAATTCCCCTTATATTCTAGGGTAGTCAGGGACTCTCTGAGGAAGATCACGCGGTCTAACCCTCTTAGCCCCAAGGTATAGAGACTCTCTGAGGAAGCTGTCTCGGTCAATTCCTCCTATAGCCTCAGGTGTACCACAAACTCTCTGAGGAATCTCACTCAGTCAATTCCTCCTCCATCCTAGGAAGGTTCTTAATGAGATTTTAAACAAAGTAAGACTCTCTGAGTAAGTTCACTCAGTCTACCCTCCTGTAGTCTATAAAGTCTGAAGTCACTCTGGGAAGCTCGCTCGGTCTATCCCATGTGGCCTATAATGTCTAAGACTCACTGAGGAAGCTCACTCGGTCTACCCTCTTGAAGTCTATAATGTCAAAGACTCTCTAGTAAGCTCACTCGGTCTATCCCTTATAGTCTATAGCACCAGGTTCTCACAGCTCCATGCCAGTCAGTGCATGATAATGCTATAAGGCCCAAGTAAACCTATAGAGCTACTTGGCTTACCAAAGTACACCTATAAAGCTACTTGGATAACATTCTACAGGGAAAAAAGCATGTTATGGATCTCACTCCATCCTACGGTCACAAGGCATGGAAAAGAGGTGTAACAGCCACAGGCAACGAAACATGAAGGTTGTAACCAGAACAAGCATAGAAAAACATCCAAGAACAACTAAATATCCTCTAACATGATTAATTTACCTCTAAACAATCATACAAGAAAGGCATGAAAACAACAAGGGAAAAAAGGTAAACAAGCAATACCCCGTTCACGGGTATTGGTGGAATTTGCGCATAAAACTCAAATACTTTGAATGGTAAGGCACAAACCACCTACCTCGATCCTAGGAGATCGATATACTTGAACCACGATGACTGATTCTCCTTATAATGTTGAGGATCTGAGAAAACACCCAAAATGTTCAACCCATGATATCATGAGAAAGGGGAGGAATTGGAAATCAAGGCTTGAGCAAAAGGGAGAACTCACCGCTGCGATTCCAACGGAATCAACAATGCTCGAATCGGAGAACAGACGGAGGAATGGTGGCTCATCGAAGATCCGCTGATTCCCAGTGCTCTAGGACGAACATGACCTAGAAGAAGATATTTTCCTCGATTAGACGCGATACCGGTCCATTTAATGAAAAAAATAAGGTACACGACATGTATTTTTAGAGTACACGACGTGTAGTGGGTTTTTCCGTACTCTGCCAAAATCGGCCTCCACGTCACCCCTACACAACGTGTTTTTGGCCCAAACACGGCCAGCACATGACTTCGAACGGGAAAAGACTACACGATGTGTACTCAGAAAGTACACGACATGTACTTCAAAAATTTCCAGATACTTCATTTTTCTCAAAAACTCCAGAAAAAGGAAAAACATACCTGTAACGAAGATCCGGGTTCTTACAAACTTCCCCACTTAAAGAAATTCATCCCCGAATTTCCCTAGAGAGGCGTAGATGAAGAAAATCTGAATAGGGCCACTGCGACCGTACATCGGCCTCCCTCTCCCATGTCTCATCCTGTACTCACCCGTGCTGCCAAATCACCCGTACTAATGGAACAGACCAGCCTCATAGAACCTTCGTACTGCGATCGACAATTCAGATAGAATGATCCTCAAATGACACATCCACTTCGAGCTCAACCTCCTCGGGCTACAAGAAATGATATGGATATGAAAAGTAACGTCAGAGCTGAGAGACATGGAAGACGTCGTGCATGGCCCTGTACCTCTGAGGTAGCTGCAACCGATAGGCAACTGGCCTAACTCTCTCCAAAACCTCAAACGGCCCGATGTACCGTAGTGAAAGCATAACCTATCTATGAATCCTCTTGTGTCCCAACCTTGGTACGATATGTAGGAAAACCTGATTCCCAAACTCGAACTCCAAAGGTCATCTGCACTGATCAGCATAAGACTTCTGTCGAGACTGTGCTGTAGCCATCCACTTCCGAATCAACGCTATCTGCTCTGAGGTCTCCTGAACAAGATGAGGTCCCAGTAGAGATGCCTCTCCTGCCTCCAAACATCATAAGGGTGATCAGCAAGGCCTACCGTATAGAGCCTTGTATGGTGCCATCTGAATGGTCTCCTAAAAACTGTTGTTGTAGGCGAACTCCACAAGAGGAATATACTTCTCCCAAGAACCGTCAAAGTCTATAATGCAAGCTCGAAGCATATCCTCAAGAACCCAGATCGTACGCTCGGACTGGCCATCTATCTGGGGATGGTATGTTGTACTAAAAAGTAATCGTGTACCTAAATACTTTTTAAGTCCCTGCCAGAACCGATAAGTAAAGCGCGCATCCCAGTCTGAAACAATGGAGTGTGGAACTCCATGTAGATGTAAAATCTATCGGATGTACAGTCGTCCCAGATCATCAACATCGAAGGTCTCCTTGATCGGAAGGAAGTGTGCGACCTTCGTGAGTCTGTTGATGACAACCCAAACAATATTGTTTCCCAGAGGTGACCTCGACAACCCGGTCATGAAGTCCATCGCGACATCATTACACTTCCACTCAGGAATGGGTAACTACTGTAAAAGCCCTGCTGGTCATCGATGCTCTGCTTTCACCTGCTGACAATTAGAACATCTCATGACGAAACCAGAAACATCCTTCTTCATTCCTGGCCACCAGTACTGGTGGTGTAGATCATGATACATCTTGGTGACGCCAGGATGAACTGCCCAAACTGAGGAATAAAAATCCTGCATCATCTCCTCGTGTATATCTGCTAGCACTCATATGCATCCCTGGAAACATAAGATCTCATCCTCACCAACTATCTATCCAAGAATAGGGTCCCTTCCTGACACACTCTACCGTAGGACTACGGCCTCTGAATCTAATAGTTTCCTCATCCGTACCCGATCAAGAAGTGTAGAGTTAAGAGAAACAGAAGATAAGATAGTCTGTCCCTGCCTGTCGTGCACTTCCAAGTGCATCTCAGAGAACAGAGCCATAAGCTGCCACTCCCTGATGGCCTCCTAAACTTCCTGAATCTGATTTCTTCTTCTCAACGATGCCGACTAGTATCAAGGGACTTGGGTGTGATAGTGGGAAAACTATGCCCTCATTGGAAGAGTACATAGAGGAAATAAATAAACATGCAATAGTGGAAGTAGTAAGTAACCAACAATAATAAATAGGGGAAGACTAAATCAACAAACTGGATCACATATGTATATATATGGAATGATTCAAGATACATATCTAAGAAAATAGACAAACAAGTCACAATGCTGAAAAACACCACAGTACCAAACAAGTAAAAAAGAAAGTAAACAGGTCCTCAGTATCACAAGCCAAATCTTGGTCCCTTGCTCTCCTGCTCCAAGAAATCAAGTACGAGAAGTCGAAGGGTGTTTTCCCTTGTCTATACCTGCAACAACATAGTCATATTGGGCCCAAAATCATGTCCCAAATAGGGTGTGAGACTAAAATCTCATTAGGCAACCACCCGAAGATTTGTGCCTAACAGTCAGTGAGCATATGGTAGGTAATAGTACAGTAAGCAGTAAACAGTAGTAGCAATGGCAAGTAGTAAACAGTAAGCAGTAAAGTAGGATAACACACAACAATAATCAATCCATAACCACAACAGCAGTGAAACAAACAACTAACAAGTAGGAAACCCTCTGGGAAGTACTCACAGCCATCCCCTCTTGTCCTATCCAAGAAGTACCACAACCCTCTGGGCAGTGCACTTAGCCTAACCCCTCTGGCTTGGTCATACGAATTTATGAGACTCTTTAGGGAAGATCACTCGGTCAATTCCCCTTATATTCTAGGGTAGCCATGGACTCTCAAAGGAAGATCACACGGTCTAAACCTCTTAGCCCCAAGGTCTAGAGACTCTCTGAGGAAGCTATCTCGGTCAATTCCTCCTATAGCCTCAGGTGTACCACAGACTCTCTGAGGAACCTCACTCGGTCAATTCCTCCTCTAGCTTGGGAAGGTTCTTAAAGAGAATTCAGACAAAGTAAAACTCTCTAAGGAAGTTCACTCGGTCTACCCTCCTGTAGTCTATAAAGTCTGAAGGCACTCTGGGAAGATCGCTCGTTCTATCCCCTGTGGCCTATAACGTCTCAGACTAACTGAGGAAGCTCACTCGGTCTACCCTCCTTAAGTCTATAACATCAAAGACTCTCTGGGAAACTCACTCGGTCTATCCCTTATAGTCTATAGCACCAGGTTCTCATAGCCCCATGCCAGTCAGTGCATGATAATGCTATAAGGCCCAAGTAAACCTATAGAGCTACTTGGCTAACCAAAGTACACCTATAGAGCTACTTGGATAACATTCTACAAGAAAACAAGCATGTTATGTATCTCACTCCATCCTATGGTCACAAGGCATGGAAAATAGGTGTGACAACCACATGCAACGAAACCCGAAGGTCATAACTAGAGCAAGCATGGAAAAACATCCAAGAACAACTACATATCCTCTAAAATGATTGATTTACCTCAACACAAGCATACAAGCAAGGTAGGAAAACAACAAGGGAAAAAAGGTAAACACACAATACCCCGTTCATGGGTATTGGTGGAATTTGCGCATAAAACTCAAAGAATTTGAATGGTACGATACAAACCACCTACCTTGATCCTAGGAGATCGATATACTTGAACCAAGATGACTGATTCTCCTTAGAATGTCGAAGATCAGAGAAACTGCCCAAAATGCTCAACCCATGATATCTTGAGAAGGAGGAGGAATTGGAAAACATGGCTCGAGCAGAAGGGAGAACTCACCACTAAAATTCCAACGCAATCGGCAGTGCTCGAATAGGAGAACAGATGAAGGAATGGTGGCTCGTCGAAGATCCACGGATTCCCAGTGCTCTCGGATGAACATGACCTAGAAGAAGATGTTTTCCTCGATTAGGCGCGACCCCGGTCCATTTAATGAAAAAAAAAAGAAAGTACACTGCATGTATTTTTAGAGTACACGGCGTGTAGTGGGTTTTTCTGTACTCTGCCAAAATCAGCCTCCACGTCACCCCTACACACCGTGTGTGTGGCCCAGACACAGCCAGCACATGGCTTCGAGTGGGAAAAGAGTACACGACGTGTACTCAGAAAGTACACGGCATGTACTTCAAAAATTTCCAGATACCTCATTTTTCTCAAAAACTCCAGAAAAAGGAAAAACATACCTGAAACGAAGATCAAGGTTATTACAAATACTAAAAACTTTAAAAAATCTTTAGCTCCTAAAACCCCTAAAAACCCTATAAGGCCCTAAAAACCCTAAAAACACTAAAACCCCTAAATGTACTTTAATTGTTAAAAAACCCAAAAGACCATGAATAATTGTATAAAACCCTTAAAAGACCCTAAAAACCATTAAACACCCTAAGAAACATAAATCCCCATAAAATCATGAAACCCATGAATACCCAAAACCCCTAAACCGCCACAAAAAAACAAATAAAATAAAACTCTAAAAATACTAATAACCCTAAAAATGACTAAAACTCCCAAAAAATTCCAAAAAAAAACTCAAAAATCCTAAGAAACCTAAAACACATAAAACCCCTAAAATTTCTAAAATTCCTAAAACCCCTAAAACCTCCTAAAATTATAAAACCCTAAAACCCATAAAACCCATGAAAAATCATAAAACCCTATAACCATAAAACCCCTGACACATTAACTAACTGTAAAAAAACCTAAAAATCTCTAAAACCCATGAAACACAAAAAAAACGCAAAAGACCCTGAATACCCAATACCCCTTAAATCCCCCTAAAAAACATTATAACCCATAAAAACATAAAACCCCTATAAACCCCTAAAAATCCCTAATATTAATTTAAAACCCCTAAAACATTAAAACACTTAAAACACTAGAAACATTAAATTCCCCTAAATGTACTAAAATCCCTTAGAAAACTTAAAAACCCTAAACCTCGTAAGAACCTTAATAACCATAAAAAAACCCTAAAGAACCATAAAAACCCTTCACACCCTTAAAACCCAAAAAACCCATAAAATCCTAAAACCCCTAAAAAATATACAAAACCAAAAAACAACTCTAAACCCCATATAATCCCTTAAAAGACCCTAAAAATCCTATAAACCAAAAATTCACTTAAAACCCATAAAAACCATAAAATTCCATGAAAACATTAGAAAAACCTTAAGGACAGTTGAAACCCCAAAATGAACATAATATTCTTTAAAATTACAGAAAACACACCAAGACCCTAAAAACCCCTACCAGAAACTAAAATCACATAAAACCCTATAATATTGGAAAAACCCTAAAAACATTATAGGACCCTAACACCATGAAAAAATTACAATGAACCTGAAAACCCATCAAAAAATATAAAGGAACCATAAAACACAAAAGGACCCTAAAACCCCTAAAGGAATCGAAAATAAAAAATCCAAAAAGGACCCTAAAAACCCCGAACAAACCTTAAAAGGCCCTAAAACCAATAAAAATTTGTAAATGGATGTAAAAACATTGAAATACAAAAAACAACCCCCCCCCCCCTAAAATACCTTAAATAACATAATTCCCTAAGACCCTAAAAATTATTAAAAAAATAAAATTTCCCATAAAATTTTAAATACCCTAAAAACCATTAAAAACATAAAAAGACCATAAAACCATAAAAACCTAAAAAAACTAAAAACCATAAAATCACCCAGAGAAAAGTTATGTGCATATTTTATGTGTTAATTAAATGGTTTTAAACACACCATAGTGTAATTTAATGAAAATTTATCCCATATTTATGTTTTTGAAGTATATTTATCTAAAATGAAAATATGACCTAATTCTGTATTTTTACTGATTTTCATGAATTTAGTTTTTCAATCATATATTTTTAAATTTGGATCCAAATAGTGTGATTAATTTTTTGTTGAAAACCTTGATTTTTCTAGTAAATAATTTTAAACTAGAGAAGATCCTGATTCAAAATTCAATGGCCCCATAAAAATTGTTCTTTTTGGAATGATTTTCTGAACATCATTGTGGACCCTACATCACTAATGGTGCCAAAAATCTAGATCCACATGTCCAAATTCATTGATTATACTTGTGCAAGAAAGACAACTCAAAAATTCACACCCATGATTGTCTTAATTTAAAAACTCGTTCATTATGAAATTCATTAAATGGGTAAAACAAGGAATAAATTTTTGAAACCTTTTCACAGAAAAAGTGGTGTTCGGTATTTAAATCATAAAAATATAACCACATTTCCAAATGATCTGAAAATTTAAGGGTTCACAGGAAACCCAATTTAGAACAACTAAAAAGGACACTCCATTGGATGATTTATTCATTAATGTGTTCTACATGACGTGTAACCCAAGTACAGGTCGTGTACCTGTCGACGCACAAAAATAAATGAGTTCAAAGCAGACACAGTAGATGAGAACCCAGATCTGAGGTCCACCTCATGATAGAGGAGTACACATCATAAAAACATTGGGACACTGAGAATTTAATGCAATGCTGCAAGATATCTGTGTGATTCCACCTATAAATAGAGGCCTCTCTCATCCTTCTAAGGCAATCCAAAGAAGCCTGGTCCAAAGAGAAGAGCTTGGGGATACTTCTTAGAATATCTCTCTTTATTTATTTTCTTTTTTTTTATTTTGTCTTGTAACATGAATTAATATTTTAATCAAAGTGTTTCCACCTTATTTTCCACCATATTTATTTTCCAACATTAATATAATATATATTACTATTCCATCTTTCCACCATGATCTCTTTGATACTTCTTAATGGAATGTGACTAAAATTAGGCTTGGCCCTGGGGAAGGATTCATGGTGTTCTTCATTATCGTGCTTTAGTTCAAAATTTTTTCATTTTATTTTCTAGGTATGTGGGAATATTGCATGGGTGAAGAATTCATCAACCACGACACTATTTCCAAACCTATTCCTTTTCCTTGATTAGTTATTTTCACTCCCTTATCTTAATAAAACCCTCCATACAGTGGATTTCAGCTTTCCATAAGGGTTGAAATGAAATATGGTAGAGCCAGGTCTTTTAGGAAGAACATTATCTGTTGTGGTGTTACCCTATTTGACTATTGGAGGAGGTGATGTTTTGTGTGTCAGACGCATACTAAAATCACACACTCAATAAATCAAGGGAAATTAATTCATTATTGGGGTTTTACTAAATAAATTATCAAATTTAATTTAAAATAATAAATAATGAATGAATGAATGAACCCATGTTAAGCGACCATAGGACTGCTATCTTACTTCCCAAATTTCATTCTGTCTACATATGCATCTACATTTTTATTAAATTTTTTCATTTCTTTATTTAATTCCATGTTTTAAAAAATGTTTTTAAAATAAATTAGAATAGGTGAACTAGAATTAGTGATTGAACTGAATACAATGATCTTCATGTGAGATGATCCAAGTTTGCAACTGTGCAGCACTAGGAATATAAATTTTATTTTGCCACACCCAACTATAGGCATTCGTCAAAACTGGTGCCATTGAAGGGGATCTAAGCAGTTATTTCAATAAATTTTTTAAAATTCTTATTTTTGTAAATATTTTGATATTTTTATCTTTAAAAAAATTAAAAACAAAACTCTTTTTCTATGATGCATTCAAATAAAAATTATTTTTCGTGGATGAATTACACAAATGTACACGAAGAAGAAACCAATGACACAGAGGAGGATTTACAACAAAGGGTTGATGCACTTATGATAATGATCATGGAGAAGAAAAGAGGAATTTCAACATGGATCTCACTTGAAGATTTGATGGACATGTCCAATGAACTCAATAATGACATTAAAATATTCATGACTAAGAAGGAAGTTCCAAGGGTCCTCCCAGATTTCACTAAATACATATGTGATGTTTAATCCAAACTCGAGGTGGAGGAGCCTGACTACCTACCTCCATCCAGTGATAGTCGATTCTATGAGGTAATTTCAACTCAAGAATAGATTGAAGCTAAACCTACTTAGGGAGATGAACCTTTCATTGACTCTATCTATTATTGTTTTACTGAATTTGAATTGTATGTCACTCCCTCTTATTTTATCGAATCAGACAGTCTTTTCTATGCCTTGGGGGAAGAAGAAGAAACAGGAGATGTACCTGTTGAGGAACATATAGAGATCATTGAAGGAATTAAACATCTAATAGGGGAAGCCCATAATGAGATACCAGTGGCTTCACCTGAAGAACCAAAGACCCACCTAGGCAACCACTATAAGAATATAGGGAGAATGTTGCACAAGTAGTAAAGAAGGATAAAGAGGTTCCATACATCATCCTACCCCCTCTGTGAAAGCGTTACCTAATTGTGAAGGGGGAGTATCTAGTCTGATTTATCCATGGATCACTCCTCAACAAGAATAAATAAGTCGATTATGGGAAAATCCACATGTGGTGGTTTAAGTCAAAGAAACTCTACCCACTGGCAGACATCGAGAAAATAGCTGGTACTGCCCTATGGAGGTAGTAAAAGAAGGGCCCACCTGGGGGATCATACCAAGATTTATATTTACATTATTTATTTGAATTTAGATTTAAATTTTATTTCCTATTAATTAGTCAAAAATGCATCCCACTTCATCTATCTTTTTGAGCATTAATGACCCGATCCTTATGCTTAACTGTGTAACTCTATTTTGAAGGACCATAATGGAATAAGGAAAACGCAAACAAAATGAAGAGGACTAAGCTTCATTTCAAAAGGGAGTTCACTTTTAGTGATTAGTCATTTAAAATACTTAAAATATTTTCCAACAACATGTTTTTAGTGTTAAAGATAAATTTCATTCTCACACATGAATTAATTTTTTACTCGACTTATCTAAGAGACATGAGATTCTTAAGAATCTAATTATGCCATGTTTTATATTTCAATGATAATTAGATTGAATGAGTAAAATGGATAATTTAATTTTTAAAATTAAACATGGATATTGAAATAATGAATAATGATTTGAATGAATTAGTTGATTCATGTAAATGAAATTTCCCTATCATATTTCATGCTTTGAATTTTTGAAGTTCATGTTAATGGATTTGTTATTATTAGTCATTCCATGAGTGATTTTCCCATGTCATGTTTCTTATTCCTAGGAGGATTTATAGACCAACTATATCCTATTTATCTTGATCATATTTCATGAGTGATCTTTGGACAAGTCACCTACCAGAACATGTAATGGTACTTGTTGAAGTTATTACTGTGAAAAAAAAATATTTAAAATGATTGAGACATCTTTAAAAAATTCCTTATCATCCATGAATAACCGTTACATTAATCTATCATTATAACTTAGTCATGATGAATGACTTTTATTGGAATGAGAAATATTTTTAAGCCATTTTTATCCATTCCTACCCTACTCTTAGTATTTTCATGATAGTTTAAAGTTGAAGTGTGGGGGTGAATGGAATCATGGTGGAAGGGATGTTATACATTGTAAGGAAAAAGTGTGTGGGTTATATTTTTGGTAATGAGAAAGGTAATTGGATTCATTCATTGTACTCATTATTTTTTCCCATCTTCAATAAAAAAATAATAGAAAATAAATGATAAAAAATAAAAAAAAGAAAAAAATGAGTTTTGATTTGGGAAAACCAAAAATCCCCATTTTCATGACTGATGAAATTTTTATTTTTTGTGGTTAGGGGAAGGATATGAGGTTATATCTAATCAAAACTTTTTAAAAAAAAGAAAAAAAAGTATAATAGTGAATAAAAAAATTTCTAGAGGGTTCAAAAATCATTCATCATGCATTATTTGATCAAAACCTGACATTGAATTTTCGGGAATGTGTGTGTTGCTAAATTGAAGGGGAGAATATCATTACTCTTTTAAATTTTATATCATAAACTGTACTTAATTGATTAGCCTCCTCCTTCATACTTAATTTTTAATACATCAAATCCTACCAACCTTAATCATCAGAGTCATTTGAAACATTATTGCAAGTCCTCATGATCTTAGGTGTCTTTTTCCTTTAAAAGTGAAGAAAGTAGTTCATTGAAAATCCTATGGTTGAGGATAATGTTCAAATGATAAAATCATAAATCTAATTGAATTTCATCCTGAGAGATGAGAGAAAAGATTCATGTGAGGTAAATCATGACCTGGAATTCATAATAATAATTAATCGAGGAGCTTGAATTAATGAAAGGAGAAGTTTCAACAAAATTAAAAGGGGAAAATTAAAATACATGAATCAATTATCTAATTTAAAGATGAAGAATTAAATTGATACTTCATGTTAAATTTTTTTAAAAAAATGACATTGAAAATTATTTGATTTTCAATACTTGGAAATTTCAATATTGGTAACATTTGAGTCCTATGAATTCCATGTTGAGATCTTATGCTTGAGGATAATCATGGTTTAAGTGTGGTGGTATATGATAGAGAAAAATTATGTGCATATTATTTGTGTTAATTAAATGGTTTTAAACCCACCATAGTGTAATTTAATCGGAATTTATCACATATTTAGGTTTTTGAAGTATTTTGCACTTAAATGAAAATATGACATAATTCTATATTTTTTCATATTTTCCTGACATTAGTATTTCAGTAATATCTATTTTAATTTTGTTCCAAAGAGTGTGATTATTTATTTTTTGGAAACCTTGATTTCTGAGATAAATAATTTTCAACTAGAGTAGAGCTTTATTTGAAATTATATTGCCCAAAAAAATCATTCTCTGTGGGAAGTTTTCCTGTAAAGAATTTTGGTCCTTACATCACTAATAGAACCTTATCTCCATATCTAGATGTCCAAATTAATTGATTACACTTTTTCTGGAAATCCAACTAAGAAATTCACACCCATGATAAATTTAAATTAAAAAATCTTTCATTGTGAAATTCATTGAGTGGGTCAAACAACGATGAAATTTAGGAAACTTTTGGACAGAAAAAGTGGTGTTCGGTAATTAAATCATAAAAATATAACCACATTTCCGATTGATTTGAAATACTAAGGGTATATAAGAAATTAAATTTGTAATAACTCTTAAGAAGAATCGAGAGGATGATTCAGCCATTCAATGGGGGATACACAACATGTAACCCAAGTACACATTTTGTACCTATCATTGAAATAAAATAAATGAGTTCGAAGCGTACATGATGGAGGAGAACCAATATATAAGATACACTTCATGAGAGAGGAGTACACATCATGACAACGTCGATATGATGAGAATTTAATGCGATGTTGTAAGCTCTCTGTGGGATTTTACATATAAATAGAGGCTTCAGTCATTCTTCTAAGGAATTCTGAAGCATCCTGGACCAAAGAGGAGAGCATGGGGATACTTTTTATTATTTTTCTCTTTATTTATATTGAATATAGTATTTTTTTTCTTGTAACATGCATTCATATTTTAATTAAAGTGTTTTCACCTTCTTTTCCACCGTCTTTCTTTTACAACTTTAATCTAATTTCTATCTCTCTTCCATCTATCCATCGTGATCTATTTTCAATTTGTAATGGAAAGTGAATAACCAAAAGCTTGGACCTGGGGGAGGTTTCACAGTGTTATTCATGATCACTCTTCAATTCAAAATGTTTTTGTTTTATTTGTGATGGATGCATAAAAAATTCGTGGGTGTGATAGTCATTCACCAAGACTCTATTTTTGAATCTATTATTTTACTTAATTAATAATTTTCCATCCTTTATCTTAGGAAAACCTATTATAAAGTGGATTTGGGGTTTCTCTATGGGTTGAAATGGCATACAGTGGGGTTGGGTCTTTTAGGAATAAAATTCTCGGTTGAGGTGTTACCCTATTTGACTATTGGAGGAGGTTTGGTTTGGTGTGCCAAACACATACTAAAATCACACACTCAATAAATCAAGGGAAAGCAATTAATTAATGTTTGTTCATTAAATAAATTATCAAATTTAATTTAAAATAATAAATAATTAATAAATGGACCTGTGTTAATCAACCAAATGACCAAGTTCTTTCTCCCCTAATTTCATTTTGTATTCATCTGCATCTGAATTTTTATTTAATGTTTTATTTAATTATTTTATTTTTGTGTCTTAAAAAACTTTTTTAAGATATGTTAGAATAGGTAAACTAGAATTAGTGATTAATAACTATAGCACTCCTCAAGTGAGACAACCCTAGTTAGGGTGAGGCGTCATCTTGTTGTTGTGAACTCGGGGTGGATGATTCTTGGTGGTCTCCATAACTTTGTGATGGTTCAGGGACAATGGTGTTCCTTGCTATGTTTCGGGATTTTGTATCTTCTCAGAATGTGGGTGTGTCTTTGCACGGTTTTGTGCAGAAAATGCAGGTTCATTTTTTTGGCTTCTGTGATTTGGATCTGTCTCATGCTAAGGATGAAGGGCTCGTTATGTTTTTTTTCTTCTTGGATACTTATTTGTATGGTGATTTTCTATGTGGTGACTATTTTGCTCGAATTTTGTTGTGGATGTTGTTTTTTGGTTCTGTGGAGTGGTGCTGGATGCTGCTTTGGGTGCTACGGTTGGGTCATGGACATGGGTGCTGGTTGACCCCCATGCTGTCGCTGAAGTGCTGGTTAAGCTGTGTTTTTTCACAGATGTTATGTTATACTATATTCCTCTATGGTGTTGCAGGTCTCATTGTGAATAGGTGTGGTTGTTAGACTTTGTTACCTGTATGTTTCATTAGGTGTGAATCTCTGGAAGCTGACTTGAAGTTGCTGCTTCGTAGTGAGGAAGCAAAGGTGAGACCTTTGTTTTTGATGCGGGTGGTTCCATGATACTAGTGATTGATATGCTTGGTATGGAGGTGGTGGTTGATGATATTTGTGCTGAGTGATATTGGCTACTATCTGGTTGAGGGATACTATTGGATATGATCATTTGTTTCCGCCTTTTCTGTTTTTTTCTTTGCGTGTTTTTTGTGTTTTTTTTGGGTACTCCTGGGTTTTGTGGGGCTGTCCAGGGTTTTTGGGTGTAGGTTGTTTGACCATGACCCTCCCTTGTTTGTTGTGTCTGTTCTACTGCATCTTTTTATCTAATAAATTTGAGGGGGGGGGGGGGGTCGAGAATAGCCCGACCTCCGCATCATTCGTGCCCTTTAAAACCTTTAAACACTATAAAACCCCTAAATACCTTAAAACTATACTAACCCACCAAAACTCTGAAATACCCAAAAAAACCCTAAAACACTAAAAACCCAAATAAACATAAAAAACCACCAAAACCCCTTGAATATTTGGAAAACCATATTAAATATAAATACACCTTAAAACCCCTAAACCCCCAAAAAACATTTATACCCATAAAACCCTAATAAACACTAAAAACCTAAAAATCATAAAAGGCCCAAAAAACTCTAAAAACACAAAAATATCATAAAAAAACTACAAAAACCTAAAAACATAGAAATAAAAAAAACCCCAAAACACACTAAACCCTATAAAACCATAAAAACCTAAAATATCCAAAATAAATTCTAAAAACCCTAAAAATTGAAAAGACCCAAAAATCCCTAAAATGTCTTAAAACCTTAAAAACCATAAAAATCTCTACTAAAAGATAATAACTCTAAAATAAACCAATGAAACCCCAATAAAACCCTAAGGAAACCCAAAAGAACCCAAAAAACTATATGAAAATCCGAAAAAATCCAAAAGAAACTCTAAAACCCCTAAAAAATAAAAAAGCCCCAAAACCCCAAAGAAACCCTTAAACCCAAAAAACCATAGAAAACCCTAAAAACAAAAAATCCCTAATGACTTTAAATATAAATAAAACAACTAATACACTTAAAAACCCATAAAATAAAAAAAATACCCAAAACCCATAAAAACCCTAAAAATCAAGAAACCCTAGAAACCCCTAAACCCCCTAAAACACTAAAACCCCTAGAAACCCTTAAATACACAAAAAACACTAAAAAACCCTAAAACCAAAAGGCCCCAAAAACCCAATGAACCATAAAACACTAAACCCCCCAAAAAAACACTAAAACCCTCAAAACCCTCAAAACCCAAAAATCTCATAAAAACCCTTAAATCCCAAAAAAAATCTAAAAAAATTAATGTTTCTAGAAACCTGAAACCCTAAAAACCATTAAAACCCAAAAATCGATAAAACCCCTAAATGACCATAAAACCCAAAAACACCACAAAAAATCTAAAAACCCTAAAATACCCTAAAATCCCTAGAAAAAACCCCAAGATCCCAATAAAAACATAAAAGACCACAAAATCCCCTTAAACCATTAAAATCCAAAAACCCAAAACCCCTAAAAATATCATAGAAACATTAAAATCACTAATACCCACTAAAAAACAAATAAACCCTAAAGACCCTAAAACCCTAAAATAAAACTACAAACCATTAAGACACTAAGAACATAAAAATCCAAAAACCCCAAAAAAACTAAAAACCGCAAATACCCCATAAAACCCTAAAATAAACTAAAAACCCTATAAACATAAAATAATCTTAGAACCCTAAAAAATTCAAAAAACCCCTAGAAACCCTAAAACCCCATAAAACCTTGAAAGACCTTAAAACATTAAAGAAACTCCTAAATTTCTATGCACCCCAAAAAAAACTAACAACTTTTAAAAATGTAAAAACCCCTAAAACCCCTAAAGTCAACTAAAAACCCTAACCCCCCCCCCCCCCCATACCATTAAATTCCTAAAAATCAATAAAATACCTAGAAAAACAGGAAACCTTAAAACCCCTAAAAAACATAAAAACCATAGAACCCAAAAACCCCATAAATATCATTAAAATAATAAAAACCTAAAAACAAAAATAAACCTAAAAATACCCTAAGAACTATAAATATCCAAAAAAACCCTAAAAATACTAAAACCCTAAAACCACTCCTAACCCCATAAAAATTCAATAAAACCTAAAGAACTAAAAATCCATCAAAACCACAAAAAAAATAATAAATCTATTATAGGAACATAAAAAATAAAACACAATTAAAACCCTAAAACCCCTAAAAGACCCCCAAATACTATAGAAGGACCTAAAACCCTAAAAGGCACTAAAACCCCCAAAAACCAAAAAAGAGAAAAAATTTCCTTAAAACCCTATATGACTCTAACCCTCCCCCTACCCCCCCCCCCCCCCCCCGTGGAAAAACATCCTTAAGGAACCTTAAAACCCTAAAAGACCCTAAAAACCCTAAAACCTTATAGGACCCAAAATCCGTAAAAACCTTAAAGGAACCTAAAAACCCCTAAAGGAAAAAATAACCATAAAGGACCCAAAACCTCTTAAAAGAACATCAAAACACAAAAAACACAAAGGATCTAAAAAATCCAAAAACATAATGTTCTTGAAAACCTTTAAACCCCCTACACAGCCTTAAATCACCACAAAACACTGAAGCACCCTAAACCCCTCTAAAACCCAAGATACCCTAAAAACATAAAAACCCCTAAAATCAATAAAGGCCTAAAAAACATAAAAAACCTAAAATAAATTGATAGCCCTTAAAACCCCCAAAAACATTAAAAGACCATTAAAACATTAAAAAAACTAAAAACACAAAAACTCCTAAAACAACATAAATACCCGAACATCTATTAAAAACAATAAAACCCACTCAATACCCAAAAAATCCTAAAATTCCTAAAAAACCTAAAGACCCTAAAAATCCTTAAAAGTTGCTGAAAACCTTAAAAACATTAAAGGACCCAAAAAATGTGCAAAACTCACAAACTGTAAAACCCCGAAATACCCTCAAAAATAGAAAAACCCATAAAATATTATATACAACTAAAAACCCAAAAAATAACCTAAACCCCTTATAACCTTAAAAATATGAAAAACCTTAAAAATCAATAAAAACTATAAAAACATCTAAAAATCATAAAACCACTAAAAACATGAAAACCCTCTAAAACCCCTAAATCAAGCTAAATTCCTAAAATTACCAAAAACCGTCTAGTCCCAGAAAAAAGTTCAAAACCCATAAAAAACAATGAAACCCCAAAAAACCCTAAAAATTACTCAATGTCCCTAAATACCCTTCAAAATCCTAAGCGAACCTAAAACCCCTAAAACTCCCTAAAACCCTAAAACCAATAAACACCCAAAAAACCTAAAAACCCTTCTAAAATAAAAATTACTAAAATACTAAAAAACATCAAAAAACAAAAAACAAAAAAAAACTTTGAAACTCCTAAAAACCCTAAAAGGCCCAAAAACCCTAAAATTTACTAAAAAACCCTAAAAGAACCTAAAACACTAAAAACACTAGAAGACCCTCAAAACCCCTTAACACCCTAAAATCCCCATGAAACCTAAAAATCCTCAAAACACTAAGAAACATTAAAAACATAAAATACTAAAAAACCATATGAATCCTTAAAACCATAAAAAGATAAAAACCTTAAAAGAAACCCAAAACACTATAAAAATAATAAATAGAACTAAAAACCAAAAAAACATAACAAACTCAAAAAATAAACTCCCTAAATACCCTTAAAAAGAATAAAAACACAAAAAAAAATATTAAAAAACCCAAAAAATGTAAACCTTAAAAGCCTAAAGACCCATAAAAATATGAAAACACCATAAAAACCCAAATATACAAAAAATACTAAAAAACATTAAAAAAACATAAAACCCAAAAAACCCTTAAACCCCTAAAAACAATAAAACCCTAAAAACATAAAAAATATACAAAGAAAAAAAATCATAAATCCTAAAAAACACTGAAAACATTAAAAACACTAAAAACCCTTAAAATATCATAGGTCACTAAAAACCCATAAAATGTATATAAATATTAAAACAACTAAACCACCTAGAAACACAAAATAACCCTAAAAATCATAAACCCCCCCCCCCTAAAAACCTAAAAAATCAAAAAAAATCCAAAAAAGACTAAACTCTATACCCTACACCTTAAACCCTAGATCACACACCCTAAAACATATTCCCCACACCCTAAACCTTAAAACCTTCACCCTAAACCCTATACCAGACGCCAAATACCAAAACCCTATTCATAAAATCCTATACCCTACACCTGAAACCCAATGTGATACAACCTAAATCCTGGAACCTACATCCTAAACCCTAAACCCAAAACCCAAATCCCTAAACCCAACACCCTAAACCCCAGACCCTACACCCAAAAACCAAAACCCTACATACTAAACTCTACACCCTAAACCCTAAACCATACACCCATAATGGTACACCCCACACCCCACACCCTAAAACCTTTACCCTACACTCTAAACCCTAAACCCTTAACCACAGACCCTAAACCCTATTCCTACACCCTACACCCTAAACCCAAAAACCAAAAACCGGTACCCTACACCCTAACCCCTAAATCCCACACCCTTAACCCTAAACCATAAACCCTACACCCTATAAGGAAAACCCTATACCCTACACCCTACAAGGTAAACCCTATACCCTACACCCTAAACACTTAAGCTTACACCCTAATCCCTGAACCCTAAACCCTACACCGTAAACCCCAAACCTTAAAACATAAGCCCGAAACTATATATCGTGTACCCAAAACCCTAAACCCTAAACTATAAACCCAAACCCTAAACAAAAAACCCCACACCCAAAACCCTAAACCCTAAACGCTACACCCTAAAAACTATACCCCACAATCTAAACACTAAAACCTTTACAGTAAACCCTATACCCTACACCATAAAACCCAAACCGGATACCAAACCCCCTAATACCTAAAACCTACTCCTAAACATTAAACCCTAAACCATAAACCCTAAACACAAAACCATAAACACAACACTCTAGGCCCTATACCATACACCTTAAAACCTATACCATACACCCATACAACCATAAACCCTAAACACTACACCACATACCCTAAATGATATACCTTAAACCATAACCCCAACAACATAATCCCAATACCTTATACACTAAAACCTTATCCCTATATCTGAAACCTTATACGTATCCTTTGTTTTAGAAAAGGAATCAGAACCCATGAAATGATGTGTGGCTTATGTATGTATGACTGCCCAAATGGATGAAGATTAGGATTTACTTCAGGGAAGAAATCCAGGAACAGGGTCCATAAAGGTATATGTAATTTATGGAGATTTGAATACTCTAATTTGGGGCTTACTCCTAAAAAGGAGGCCCAAATTAGGAGAGGAATTATGATTGGGTTTTACTCTTGAGAAGGAGACCCAGATCAAAAAGTAAATTAGGAATGGTTAAGAGGAATTAAGACTGGGGCTTACTCCTAAGAAGGAGGCCCAGGTTAAGGGACTTAGGGACTTGGGGCTTACTCCTGAAGAGGATTCCCATATTTGAGACTGGGGATTACTCTTGAAAAGGAATCCCATGTTAAGAGAATTATGGTTGGGGCTTACTCCTAAAGAGGATGACCATATTTGGGAATTTTAATATTGGGGATTACTCCTGAAAAGGATGCCCAGATTAGGGTATTTGGGGCTTACTCCTAAAAAGGATTCCCAATGTTTAGGATTCTCTCATCTTAAAGGATGAGGTTGAATGAATTAACTCTCTAAAAAAAGATATGTGAATCACTAATGTTTCTGACACTTTCATCGGGGCGCGCGCGCATCCGTTCGTCTGCGAAGGAGGACGCACGGCATTCGTTGCCCCGCATTCCTGCTTTCCAAAGGCAGGTGGCATTCGCTCCTTATTCAGGGACATCTGCTCCTTAATCAAAACAGGATGATGGGATGTCATTTCTTCCTACCGTGGATTCCTCCTCAGAACTCATCACCTACCCGGGGTCTCCCTCATAGATTTAATACGTTGTTCGTGAAACTCTTCCCAGTGCCATGTTTCCATGGATATCGGTTAATTACGCTGCTTCTGTTGGGACATTCCAAAGGGCCCGGTCAGGGCAGCAACCTTCAGTCGGGAGAGTAGTCACATCGAGGCATCAGTAGCATGTCTGTAAGCTGGGGAACTGGCGTGTCTGTCTTTTGTCCCTTGTAATGGGGCTTCTCGAGGGCATGGAAGCATGAGGCATCCCACATCGAGTGTGGGGAATTATATTCCATAGACATATATCTGAGGTTTTCCTCATCTTTCCGTTTTTAACACAGGGTATGCCACATGTTTAACGTCCAGAAGAGACGTATCAGCCCGATCAGAGAATTAGCTGGAATGGATCGGATTGAGGAATTTCCCCTGAAGGGGTGCCGATACCGGGACCAGCCCATGGGCGCCTGCGAAGAGGAGTGGAATGGTATGATCTCACCGGGATATGGCAGTCCGGGTGAGAATCAGGATGGGTGATGGAGATTTGAATAAAGTGGAGGGGGAATGAAGCGGGAACATCGCAAGGGCGACAGTAAAGTTGGGCTTGAGTCTCGAAGAGACCTCCTACGTATCCCCGTGGCAGGGAATCAAAGTCCACGTAGTTCGGGATGGTGTCGACGGACCGACGTGAAGGTGGACCTTGGTCTGATGGATGTCGTTATCGAACCAACGTGAAGGTGAACCCGGGGGTCCACTGGTGGTGGGATTGAACCTCATGAAGGCTTCTTACGTACCACACCTTGACATGGATCAAATACCTCATAGTTCAAAGGGGCTTTGTTGGCGAACCGACGTGAAGGTGGACCTTGGTCTAGATGGTGTGGGGCTTACACACTAGGCTGCCCAGGTGCTGGTGACCTGACGTGAATGAACGATGGGTGGGATTGAACCTCATGGAGGCTTCCTACGTACCATGTCTTGATATGGATCAAAGAGTACGTAGTTCAGGTTGGACGCCGGAAGGCCGACGTGAATGAGGAGGACCAGGGGGTCCTAGTGGTGGTGGGCTTGGACCTCGTGGAGGATTCCTATGTACCATGCGTTAGCACCGATCAAAGACCACGTAGTTCAGGTTGGACGCCGGAAGGCCGACATGAATGAGGAGGACCAGGGGGTCCTAGTGGTGGTGGTCTTGAACCTCGTGGAGGCTTCCTACGTACCATACCTTAGCACAGATCAAAGACCATGTAGTTCAGGTTGGTCACAACGACTTGCCGCTAGACTGAAATGCAGTATAGCGTCGTGTGGGACGAAGATGAACTCGGAGGTGAATAAACGACGAGAGGTGGGATTGAACCTCATAGAGGCTTCCTATGTTCCATTTCGTGACATGGATCAAAGTCCTCGTAGTTCAAATGATGGAAGTCATCAGAGAACCAACGTGAAAGTGGACCTTGGTCCAATGAGAGATGGGCTTGAACCTTGGGGAGGCTTCCTACGTACCGTGCCTTGAAATGGATCAAAGACCTCATAGTTAAAAGGGTTTCATCGGTGAACCGATGTGAAAGTAGACCTAGGGGTCCACTAGTGGTGCGCTTGAACCTCGTGAAGGCTTTCTACGTACCATGCCTTGACATGGATCAAAGTCCTCGTAGTTTGGAGGGTGGGTGTCGGCGAACCGACGTGAGGAAGGGACCTTGGTCCAATGGGAGATGGTATTGAACCTCAGGGAGGCTTCCTACGTACCATGCCTTGACATGGATCAAAGACCTTGTAGTTTGGATGGTCACAACGGCTTTTCGTCAGACTAGAATTGCAGTTTAACGTCATGCTGGACGAAGGTGGAACTCGACGTGAATAAATGATGTGTGGGCTTGAACCTCTTGGAGGCTTCCTACGTACCATGTCGTGACATGGATCAAAGACCTCGTAGTTCAAAGGGTGTGCAGTTTAATATCGTTCGGGACAAAGTCATACAGTTTAATGTCATGCTAGACTAGGGCACACAGTTTAACATCATGCTAGACGAGGGTGGAGCTTGACGTGAAGAAATGACCGAGTGGTGGGCTTAAACCTCGTGGAGGCTTCCTACGTACCATGCCTTAGCACGGATCAAAGTCCTCATAGTTTGATTAGGGTGTTGGTCAGGGTCGGTGCTCACTCTAAGCCCACATGAGTCATGCTCGGTGTGAGAAACAAGAGGTTGCAGGGACCTGATGATCACGTCGCGAAGGATGTGTCCGTGAGAAGCGAAGAGGGGCTTACGCGTTAGGCGACCCATGGTGTTGGGACTTACTCCAAGATGGAGGCCCGAAGTGCAGCAAAGCACAGCGAGATAGGGATTTGGGACCAATGACGGGAGGTTCCTTGTTCCCTATCGCGCCCTCCACTGACCTTGGCAGTGGGGAAATACGAAGGTTCATGGGTGCTACCATCCGCAAGAGGGGCTAGGGGGCTTACACCAAGGTGGTTTCCCTTATCCCATGGACATACGCTACCCCGAGAAGGAGGATATCATCCCTTGTGGAGGCGGTGACCCTGTCTCTGTGGATACGGGTGGCGTAAAAATGTCCGAGCTGGGGGGACCCTGTGTGCGAAGCACAGGGCCGGATCACAGTTTAACGTCATGTGTTGAGGACGAGGTGCTTGGAAGTTTAACATCCTGCAACTCGGACGAGGTGGGTTTACTCTGAACCCCTAGGACTTACATGACTGGCACCCTCTGCACTTTGGGGGAGGGAAGGTATCAGTAAGGTCGTGGTCAAGGGGGGTCGTAGAGCGAACCATCGAGGGGTCCACATTAGCGTGGCTATGCGAAGAAGCGATAGCCGTTGTGCCTATGCGAAGAAGCATTAGGTGAAGCAACTCTACGGGTGATGTTGTCCATGGGACTTTGAAATCACATCGTGCAAACTGGGAGGGTCGCATGGGAAGAGAAATTGCCAAGTAGAGGAGTGTACTTCGTGAAGTGGAGTGCCTTTGCCTGAGCATGGGGAAGAGGTGTGGATGGGGGGTTCTTCGTGAAGTGGAATAGTATTCGCGGAGCACTGCCTCGCAAAGTAGAGGTGCCTCGCGAAGCAAGGTGCTGTGAGGCAGTGTGCTTAGTGATATGTAGTGCTTCTGCCTTAGCATGGATATCACAAGTACAGGATGGGTGTTTCGCGAAGCATAAATGCTATGCGGCTACCCGGGTTCCCTTGGGAATCCCCTTCCATCACGAATTCCCTTGAGCTTCGCGAAGGGTATCCCTCTCGGAAGAGGGGTGCAAAATGAGACAAAGCAAAGGTTCCATGTGAAGTAGAAGTACCTCGTGGAGCTCATGATTCCCGGGGCAAAGGGTTCTTCGCGATTCAGGAGGGGAGAAGCCGAAAGGTCGGATTGTCCATCCCCTGGGCTCAAGGGGAACCCAGTATTTATAGGCAAGGGGAGAAGGGGCGAAGGGGTGGCGGTTACTTCGTGGCGGGCTCGCGAACATCAGGCCGTTCGCGGAGAGGTACCGACTTCGGTGCTTCGCAGCGGGCTCGCGAACGTCAGGCCGTTCGCGGAGAGGTACCGCCTCTGGTGCTTCACGATGAGCTCGTGAATGTCAGGACGTTCGCGGAGAGGTACTGCCTCCGGTGCTTCGCGGCGGGCTCGTGAACGTCAGGCCGTTCTCGGAGAGGTACCGCCCCCGGTGCTTCGCGGGACCGCGATGCTTGGGGGTGCTTCGCGTCGGTGCTTCGCGAGGCAGCGTGCGGGGATTTTTTTTCGTTCCTTCCTTTCATGCAAAATTTTGGCACCAACAAATTCCCCCCCTCAAACTTGGAGCCGCGGAGGGATGCAGGGTCGAAGTCTGAGGGAAAAATCGCCAAAATTGTCGACGGTTCGCGATGCGACTTCGCGAAGGGGGCTCGCAGTGTGGATCGTGGCCATGGGATCCAGACGCACCATGATGCTTCGCGCGGGCGAGACACACCGCGAAGCTCTGGGGTCGCAGCCTATAAATTGGGTGTCAACCTCTTTTGTCTTCACGTGCTTTCCTTGTCCTTTTGTGCTCTCTATTTCACGAATCTCCGCGTACTCCACACCTGCTCTCCGCGAATGGAGCTTTGCGGCGAACCGCGGGTCTCCGACTCCGCGACCGTGCTAAGAGAACTTTTATTTTCCAGCCTAGGTCCGACTCTGTGGCTTGGTTTCGCAACCAATCTTCGTGAGAGCTCTTCACAAGCCGGATTCACGACCCAGCTTCGCGATCCTTTCTGAAAAAATCTTTTTCTGATTTTCGGGACTGAAATGGCCCATCGAGAAGCTGTGTTGGGGGTGATTGTCGATGCCACCCAGAGGGATGAGATGACCAGCTATCTGGGCCTTGGGGTGATGGTTCAAAGCCACTCGGACCATACCTCTTTGACAGAACTGCTATTGGAGGGTCATAAGAATTATCCGCAGTGCAAGAAACTTCCCTTGTATGGCTTCGGGCTGAGGGATGAAGTCTTCATCCCTGAAGTGAGTAGGGATGAACCAGCTTGCTGGTTTAGGAGCACACCATGTCAGCACAAATGGTTCAGGGCGTCCGATGGTCATGAATAAGAGGACTTCACACCCGTCACTGCCGACTGTCTCTACAACCATGTGAACAATATTGACGGGAAGACACTATAACCGGAGACGTCCCCTCCTCTCCACCGTACCATGTTGAAGGCGGCTTTTCAGGATTTGAAGAAGGGGTGGTCTGATGAGTGGGACCTGCGCCAGGGCGGCAACTTTACTGATGACTGGGCCTGGGCCTACTGGGTAGGTGCCTCATGTGAGGAGTTTGGGTTTGAGCTGAGGAGAGTGGGTTTATATGAGGTGGCATGGGCCTCCCAATTCCACATTTACCAACCAAAACAAATGATGCCAGAATTGCTGATCAGATGGTCTTCTTGGACCAATACCTTTCACCTGCACCACGGGGAGGTGGGCATCAGCATGTGGGATGTCCACCAGATTTCTGGGGTTCCGATCTTGGGGGCCATGTATGATGAGTTCCTCCCCGTCATGAGCGCGTGGGAGGATATAGAGAAAATGATGCGACTGGAATCAGTGCTGATGGCACTTGTCTCTAGAGAGGACAAGGAGGCAGTGAGGGATGTCCACTTTAAGAAGTGGTTCAAGCGCTTCCTGAATTTCCCAGAAAATCGAGAGTTCCCTTCGAGGCCTCAAACTTGTTCGAGGGTGGCCAAACGGGGTAAGGAGCACTTGTATTGGAGAGTCTTGGAGGACATCCAATGGAAGACTTGGGGTTTCAGTGTCAGCACTGAACAACAGCCGATAGTCAGGCTGGAAGCTTTCATTGTGGCTCTCATCTGCGGTTGGATCCTAGCAGTGAGGGATACCAGCATGGGGGTGCGGCCCAGCTCGTTTATCATGGCGTCCATGCTGGCCATGGGGCAGAGGGTCAATCTGGGGATTCCCATGCTCGCCAAGCTGTACAGAATGTTGCGGCACATTAGCAAGGGCAAGAATCCACCAAGGATATGAGGGCCCTTCCACCTCCTGTATGGGTGGGTTGCGGCGCACATCAGGGGAAACTATGAATATCCAAACCCTATCTCACCGTCGGGATCAAACTTCCGCCCCTCCATCCTGAATGCGGTCGAGAGCTTCCCGTTCATATTAACTGTGCCGACAGTGCTGAACCGAGTGTGGAGGGCATATGAGTTTAATTTCCACCCCTTCCCATTGCCGACGGGGATACTCACTAACGATGGGTGGGGAACGGAAGAGCACCCGGCTTACCTCCTGGCCTTTCGAGGCAGAGTTTTGGTGGCACGAGTGTATCGTGAGCAGTTGTGCGAGCCGTACACCCCGTATCTGTTTGCGAGGTAGTTCTGGTGCCTCCAGAGGCTAACCCCGCAGGTCTACTGGGAGGCGTGTCATGAGGAGCACTCGTGTGTGATGAGGCAGATGTGGCTCATGTTCACATGGGGAGATGGGAAGATGTGAATTGCATTGCCTCCATCCACCGCTGTTTTCGGATTGGTGAGGGAGTATGACATTATTTGGGAGGCTGCTTACCCAGGGGAGATGATGAAGCATCCAACTGTTCGGGATGGCGACGGTGGGCCTCCCCTATCCCGAGGTTGGGGTCGGAGGGCAGCTAGGGCCTCTCGTGGTGGCGGGGCTGCCGTGGCAGCGAGACCCGCACCGGCCGAGGGTGTGGCAGAAGTGGAGGATCCGATGATTCCGGAAGAGCAGGGCCATCCGGAGGGGTGAACACAGAGGGGATTTCATAGGATATCCACTCTGGATCTGGGGAAGCGGCTGCGTCATATCGACATGGCAGAGGATGTTTTCTTCCTGGAGGCCTGGTACATTTGGGATGTCAACCGGCAATTCCTCAGTCCACCTGAGATATGGGCACACCTGAATTCCCTCGGGATGGAGTTACCGGGCATAGGCCCAGTCCAGGCTGGTTTCATGGCATCTCCGGTGGAGGCAGAGCAATACATGGACAAGCTGGAGGATTACATTCACTCCAGTGGTGTCCCTCTCCCAATGACAGACCGGGTGAGGGTACTGCTGGATGAAACAGTCCCCCCATAGTTTTCAGCTGCCGATCTGAGGGAGCGCTTCCCCCTGCCAAAAGAATGAGAGGACTCCTCTCGGGAGGATGAGGCTGGAAGAGGGAGCCCGTTGAAGGAGGGCGAGGTTGGAGATCAAGGCTCAGATTCCAGCGATTTCACAGAGGCTCTAGAGGTAGCATTCCAAACTTCTTTCCTCATGGTCCGTTCTTGGGCCATTATGGACTTCTCACTGATGTTTGAGCCATGCAGGAGGAACTTGTTCGTAGGCCTCATTCTCACCCCTCGGCGGGTGATGATGCAGGACCTTCAGAACCAGCGCCTATGGCTGCATCCATTTCCACGTCTGGTGGGACCAGAGCACCCGAGGTGGCTCCTAAGGAATCTCCAAACCTTCCAACAGTATACGGAGGGCCTCGCCTTGGGGTACCATCAGTATCAGATCAAGAGCATCACCAGGAGGTCGATCTCTGTAAGTTTCCTCTACTGGTTTCCTTGTTGTCATATGTAGACTATTCCAATTAACGTCTATGTCCCTCTCTGTCGTACAGTTCTCCAACTGGTGTGGGCTGCTGCGGAAACGCTAGTCGGGATGTCTAGTGGCATCCCTCCTAGGGGCATGCTGGTGATGGTGGCGATAGTCCCGCCATCTCCTCGAGCTGCAACACACATAATCACTGGCAGGGCCACCATCAGGGTTGTCCCCAAGGTCATTGAGGTGGACTCCGATGAAGAGGATCGATCGGCCGGTCCTAGTCCTGTCGCGCCTGCTTCGGCGCCAGATGTCACGCCAGATTCACCGCCAGATGCAGATCCTGCTGAGGACATCCTGCGGGTGTATCCTGCGTATGATCCTACCAATTGCGCAAACTGGGACGAAACTACCTCCGATGAGGAAGATAGCAGCATAGTCCACCGCCGGTCGTGGAACCTAATCATACGCTTCATCAAGGACACCCCCCAAGCGCTATGGCTAGATGAAATGGATAGACTTCGCTCAGGGCTGCGCGAACTGTGCACTGGGGGAGTGAATTCCCAAAGTCCTCACGCACTCGTCTGAGATCTTATGGCTGAGATGATTCGGGATCATGATCGTGGAATCAGCGTGGGCTGGTAGCGGAGGAAGGTGACAAACATCAAGAAGCTCCAGGAGGCTGAAAGCGAGGTTCAACAGCTGCAGACCCAGGCGGATGAGCACTCGGTCTCTATTAATGCACAATCTGAGATGATCTCACGATTGAAGGCCTAGCTAGCAGAGGTAGAGGAGAATATGAGGCAGGCTTCTGGAAAGATGGCTGCCATTCAGGCTGGGGTAGAGAGGGCCATAGCCAAGGCTAACGAACTGCGCCCCGCCGCTGCTGAGGAGGAGCGTGAGCTGAGTCAGCGACATCAAGTCTTGGATGCCACAAGCCGAAGGGTGGAGGAGCTGCAATGCTCTTTTAACGGGGTTAGCCCGTCCATGGGGGGAGTCGACCCCCAGGTACTGTAACAAACTAAAGAACTTTTATTGGTACTTTCGTGCTTCAATTTCTTCCTTCTTTGTTTTGAATGCCATAGCATGCACGATTTCCACTGTTTGAATTGGTTCGTTACATCCCTACAATGTTTGCGGGACGTTCGGCGATAATTCCCCAAGCTCACGTGGGTCAAGCCCGATGTGAGAAATAGGAGATACTTTCTTTCTCGTCCCACCTAACATAGGAGTGGAGACCAAGCTCCAGGCATCCAGGATTTGGATTACCAGTCCGGATTTCTGAAAGATGGGAGAAGCTTGGCCGAAGAAGAAATTTCTCAAAACAGCCGAATTACCGTTTCTTCAGCGTGCCCTCATACACGAGCGGTGCAACGCCAGGGGCACTGAAATAGGTTCGAAGAGACGGAAACAAGAAGCGTGAATTATGATGCCCAAGATTCGGAGCACTGTGGGGATGGTGTGACAATAAAGGACAGTCGTTAACCATGGAGGAGAAGCGGTATCCTTACTGAGTTATCCTGAAATGGGGAAAAAATGAGGGTCTACCGTTGACCTTGTTCGAAACATGGGACCATGTCACAAAAGTTGTCGGTCAATCTTTCGGGACGTTGACCCAGGACAGTTAGCGGACCCTGGGCCAAGCATCCATACTGTTAGGGGGTCCCTCCAAACATGACCAGTCTTCTGGAAAGTTGTCCCAGGATGGTAGGTGAGCTGATGCGGCATGAGATCAAGCCATTAGGGGGTTCCTTCATACATGAAAGAGGGAGAGGGTCCGAATAAGGGGCACGCAAAGTGTGGAATATGGAGTGATGGTTTGTCTGAACAGAATCCAACACTCATGTAATTACATCGCCGTGGCGGGAACATGCCAGATGGGCGCGTCGGTTTGGTTATGGATCCTTCCTTCTTTGGGACAGGGTATCTCTAGCGAGGGGTCCAGCCAGGGGGGCCTAAAAAGGGGAAGGATAGGATCAATGATTCATATGGTTTGGGCCCTAGGCAAAATACCAGGGTGTATCTATGTATCCCATGAGGATGGGAATCAAGCCGCACGTAGTTCTGAAGGCACAGTGTAGTCATAGAACAACACTGACAGGTGATATCCTCTCTGGCAGAGGCTCTAGTGCATCCCATGATTAACATGGGGCATCCTGAACTCGTTCAGGGCAGAACCGCAATTTAGTGTCATGCGTTGAGGACACATGGAATCCTGTATTTTAACGTCATACGATAGGACGTGGCATAAAAGGGAAGATCCCAGGGAGTGTGTGGTGTGGTGGATATGAAACCGACGTGAATGAGGACTTGGAGTCCAAATTACACCATGTATCCCAGGAGGAAACTCTTCAGGTCGAGGGACCAAGAGTGAGGATTAGGTTGGTCCCGAAGTAGATTGGTCGGGCATTCCTACGTACCCCATGAGGATGTGAATCAAGCCATACGTAGTTCTGAAAGCGCAGTTTAATGTCATGAGGGACGAGGAGAAACCTATCCGTGTTGGTACACATCCCGCCAAAACTACTAAGCCCACGTGAGTCATTCTCGGTGTGGGAAACAAGAAGTAGTGGTGGGAATTTCCCGACACAGAAGGGGGGAAGGTTAGGGCGAAGGGAAGCTCGGTGAATACCAGCCCAAAAACACTAACACGACCATGTAGCGCACCTAGATGCGCGAAGAGATAGAACCGAATATGTTTGAATTCCACTTGAACGTGAGGAAGTGGAAATGTGTGAATCATGACACTCGAGATTTGGATCACAATGATGGTGGCACGACGATAGAGGATAACTATTAACCATGGTGGAAACACAACATCCATATCGCGTTAGCCTGGAATGGGGATAAACAAATGAGGGTTGACCGTTGACCATGTTCGAAACACAGGACCATGTTGCAAATGTTGTCAAAGATCCTTAGGGACGTTGGCCCGAAACGATTGGAGGGCCCTTAGGTCCAGCATTCATGGAGAGCCCTTAATCCTAGTATCCATGTAGTCTGAGGGTCCTTTTGAATGTAGAAGAGGATGAGGATCCAAATAGCAAGCTCACGAAGCTTGGTCATGGGACGAGGAGAATGTCCCCATGAAAATTCCACACTTCGGGCTCTTTGTCAAAACACATCTAAATAAGACAACTAGACGTATTAGATAGAGGGAGTAGAGTCCTTTCCCATAGGGAGATCTTATTTTAGGGTCGTAAAACTCAGGCCATGGGTAGGAGGAAGCATAGGAGGCACGTGACGGGTATTTAAGAAAACCCGGCGTGGATGAGGACCAAGATTCTGACTACCATGTGCTTATCAGATTGTTTGAGGTCGAGAGACCGGAGACGAGAGTTGGGCTGGGCCCGCGGGGAAATTCCCGGGCGCTCCTACGTATCTCATAAGGATGAGAATCAAGCCTCACATAGTTCTTGAGAGATTCTTAGTTTATGGTCTTAGAACTCGGACCATGAATGGGTAAGGGGATTAGGGTATACATGGCAAGGCGGTTACAAAAACCAACGTGAATGAGGGCCTAAGCCCTACTTACCATGTGTTCTCTGGGGAAATGCTCGAGTAGAGGGACTGAACACGAAGGTTGGGCTGGGCCTACAGGAAATTGTCCAGGCGCTCTTATGTATCTCATAAGGATGAGAATCAAGCCTCACGTAGTTCTGAAGGGTGACATGGTAAGATACCAGTGACAGGGGAAAAAGGGAAGTGCGGGCGTGGCCCTTGCACTGAAAGAAGCGGAATTTGATAAATATTGTTTGTCCTTTAAGGTGAGTGGTTTTTTTTGTGAAGCGACAGGCCTAGGGTAGAAATCCCTGGTGTCGCCACAAGAATCAAGTTGTGATATTCGTTTACAAATGGCATGGCACGTGACCAATACCCAACCTGATGCCCTCTATAACAAGGTCATCACAATGCAGTTCTGTTTTTCATTGTGTGGCCAGGACGATAATGTCACAGTTTAGGGTCGTATGATAGGACCAAGCATGCATTTTAACGTCATGCAGCGTAGAAGTAGTAGAGGCGATGCTAGGAGGGTAATGTGTGCAGTGTCATGAAACACAATTGATGGAGACATGATCCCACATCACACTGTATGCCACTCCGGGAGGGAGACCTAAGGCCGAGGGGCCTATATAGAGGTAAGAGGTGAAAAGAGGGGGGGAGAGACTATCTCCCTAAATGGGTTGGACCCAAAGACAAGGCGTTCGGGCAGTCCTACGTATCCCATGAGGATGGGAATCAAGCTGAACATAGTTTTAGATGGATCTTAGTTTATTGTCTTAGAGCTCGGACCATGAATAGTGACAACTTCCCGAGTAAGCGCAGACGTCAACCCGATCCCTAAGCCCATGTGAGTTAAAATCGGTGTGGGAAACAAGGGGGGAATCCTTATCGCAATAATTGGGGCTTCCATCAAAGAGGATTCGGCAGAGAGCCCCGAAGGACACCTTTGACATGGCTTGTTCCCCCAATGCACAGACGTGCACGGATGAATAGTACCAAGAGTTCCGAGACTCTACATGGACATGATGAGAATAGAGAAGGATGTGAATCGTGTAACCGACATTTTGGGCTTAATGGGGTTGGCATGGTGATAGAGTAAAACTGTTAACCGTGGCGGAAAAAACAGTCTCTATATCACGTTAGCCTGAGGTGGGAACAACAAACGAGCATCGACCGCTGACCATATTCACAACGCAGGATTTTATTGATTTGTTTTCCGCAACCCTCAGGTGTGTTGGCCTGTAACGGTAGGAGAGCCCTTGGGCGTAGTATCCAGGCCATTTTTGTGGGTCCCTCCGAGTGTGAAAGATGATGGAAGCCCTGATGCAAGGATGCACAAAGCTTGTAAATCGGGTGCAAACGTGTCCGAGTAAAGTTTGGCATTCCAGGTAATAAACCAGAGTACCCTTAGGCACATTGGTGAACCGATGAAAAGGGTCGACAGAATAGCTCGGGAGGGAGAGGTACATGGCGTGGTCATTACAGGACCGACGTGAATGAGGACATAATCCCATTCCACACCATATACACCCCTCATGGAGGAAGGGTAGGCCAAGGGGCCATGATGGGATGGAGATTCCCAAGAGATGGGGCTGGACCCGAAGCTTAGTCATTCGGGTGGTCTTACGTATCCCATAAGGATGGGAATCAAGCCATACGTAGTTCTAGAAGATACCCAGGGGTTAGGATAACCTAACGAGGATGTGTGTGATGTGGCAAGTAGCCTGATGTGAATGGGGACGTAATCCCGCACCACAACACACAATCTTGTGGGAAAGAACCTAGGCCCGGGGGCCTGGCAAGGCCAAGGGGACAGAGGCTGGGCCTCAGTCAGGAAGGCCTGACAAACTCTCAGTTTAACATCATGAAATGAGGACAAGGGTTGGGGAATAGGATTCCCTGGACAGAGGAGGTGTATGGTACTGACGTGAATGTGGACATAATCCTTTACCACACCATACACTCCAGGTAAGAGCTTGGTCTAGGATCCAAAAAGGCCAAGGGGCCTGAGGCTAGGCCTCGGTGAGGGAGGAATGAGGCTGGGCCTTGGTTAGGATGGCCTGACTAACTTGCAGTTTAACATCTTGCAGTAAGGAAGGCGAAAGAGATAACTGTATCTCGTCCGGGGATGTGTACGACATGGCAAGTAACCTGGCGTGAAAGAGGACGTAATCCTACACCACTTCGTACATTCCTTATAAGAGAATCAGGGTCGTGGGCCCGACCACTGGCACCACCCGGTGGGAAGTTTTTCGCTTCAGGATAGGGCATAATGAGTTACTGCACTCGATGTTCGGGACATCTCGGGGAGGACCCGAAGATCCAGGACACTATTGACCATGTTCTAAACACAGCGTCCCTGTGGTGGCTCGATATGGGAGCAACAAATGAGCGTCGACCGTTGACCAAATTCGCAACGCAGGACTTGTGTCAGCTTGTTTCTCGGAAACCCTTGGGGGCGTTGGCCCATATCGGTAGGAGATCCCTTGGGCGGTAGTATCCATGCCGTTCTTGGGGGTCCCACCGGGTGTGAAAAATGATGGAATCCTAGTCAAGGAGTGGGTGAGGCATTGCTGTATCCATCCATGAAAGAGGCGAACATCTCCAGGGGGGACGTGTAGCCGGGTCGAGGCTTACTCGATGTGAGTTGGGGTGGAAGTGTGCGCCCTGCCATATGTCTTGACCCTAGGGGAAGATTTTTGGATTTTGGGATGGGCCGACAGACAAAATGTCCGATCATTTCTACATATCCCATTAGGATGGGAATCAAGCCATACGCAGTTCTTGAAGGCCATGCAGTTTAACGTTATGCGATGAGGACGTGGGGGGATAGAAGAACGGGAGTGGGAACATGGTGCAACCCTTACAATCCTCGTTTGAGCGGGGCTGTATGAGCGAGGCTAAGAAATCCTACTCCTCGCTATGCAAGGACCCTCCAAAGAAACTATTCCCAGGGGGGATAGTGGGAGAGAAGAGCTTGGGGTTGGGCTCAAGATGAGGCATCTGAGCATTCCTACGTATCCCATTAAGATGGGAATCAAGCCACACGTAGTTCTTGAAGCGCGGTTTAACGTTGTTCTAGACGTGAAATGTGTCTCAACTGGGTATATGTATGGTACGGCGGGTAACTCGACGTGAATGAGGATGTAATCCCACACCACATCGTACAATCCCATAAGAGATTCCGAGTCGACGAAGGCCAATGGGCCCGAGGCTGCGCATTGGTCAGGGAGGCCTGACTGGCTTGCAGTTTAACGTCTTGTAGTAAGGATGGGGGCTGGGGGCCCAAGGAGGCCAAGGGGCCTAAGGCTGGGCCTCGGTCAGGAAGGTCTGGCTGGCTTGCAGTTTAACGTCTTGCAGTAAGGATGAGGGGAGATCTTTGTTTAAGGTCATAGATCTCGGACCATTTTGCAGTTTATCATCCTGCAGGACGGCGGTGCAGTTTAAGGTCGTGCTAGACCATACAGTTTAAGGTCGTGGTGCACTATACAGTTTATGGTCGTGCTGGACCATACAGTTTAAGGTCGTGCTGGACCCTACAGTTTAGGGTCGTGCTGGACCCTACAGTTTAAGGTCGTGCTGGACCCTACAGTTTAAGGTCATGCTGGATCCTACTGTTTAAGGTCGTGCTGGACCCTACAGTTTAAGGTCGTGATGGACCCTATAGTTTAAGGTCGTTCTGGACCCTACAGTTTAAGGTCCTGCTGGACCCTACAGGATCAGTCGAAGTACTGCTTGGGGAACCTGGCATTGGTGGGAGGAGTTACGTGCTCACCATCTGTGGTCACCAAGGAGTACGCCCTGTTGGGGTAAACCTTATGGATGATATATGGACCTTCCCATTTGGCTTCTAGCTTGGGCGGTTTCCTACCGGGGATCATTGGCGCTCGAAGGGCCAGCACTAGGTCGCCCTGTAAAGAAGAACGGAGTTGAACCTTCTTGTTTAAGGCCCTTGCTATCTTATTCTGATGCCTTTCCAGATTGTGCAGGGCACGAAGCCGGTTCTCGTCCAGTGCTTCTAATTCAGCTAGATGGATTTCAGCCACCTCATCTGGCGTCTACTGGTCATAGACTACTGCAGTGCGTAATGATGGCAGCTGGATCTCAATGGGTAGGACGGCCTCAGCCCCATACACCAGGGAATATGGGGTCACCTCGGTAGAGTTGCGAGTTGTCGTCCGATAAGCCCAGAGGGTGTTGGGGAGCTTGTCCGGCCAACTTTTCTTGTTCTGACCAACCATCTTCTGCAGAATGTTAGAGAGGGTTTTGTTGAATGCCTCGATCTGTTTGTTTGCCTACGCATGATAGCGGGAGGTATGGTTCGAACAGATGTCATACTTGGCGTACAATTTCTTCAGCTCAACCACTCGGAAGTTGGTGCCGTTATCGGTGAAGACGGCGTGAGGGACCCCGAACCAGTGGATAATATTAGAGCTCACAAAGTCGACGATGGAACGAGACTGGACCTCTTTAAGTGGAATTGCCTCTACCCACTTGGAAAAGAAATCTGTTGCAGTCAGGATGAACATACACTGGCGAGCTGTTGCCGGTGGATATGGTCCCACTACATCATGTCCCCATACCGCAAATGGCCAATAGTACTTGGTGGGGTGGAGAGGCTCCAGCGGCCGATGCAGGAAGTTGGCGTGAACTTGGAACGCGTGGCATCTCTTGGAATACCCGATACAATCGTGGATTATAGAGGTCCAGAAGTACCCTAGCCTCTAGATTTGATGGGACAGCTTCGGCTCGGCTTGATGGGCACCACAGGAACCAGCGTGGACCTCCTGCATAAATTGAGGAATCTCTACTCCTTGAATGCAATGGAGGCGAATGCCATCTAAGCTCCGCTTATAGAGGATCTTCTCAAGACTGGGACCACTCTGGAGGGTAAATTGCAGTGGGCGGCTTCATATTCGCTCGCGCTCGGCCCAGTCATCTGGGAGGCAACCATTTTGGAGATACTAGACAAAAGGTGCCCTCCAGTCGGGAGTGACTTCAACCACTGTGTTCGACGAACCCGGGACCCCTGACGTAGAGGGCCCGGTGGTGAGATGACTTACCCGCAGGCCATCATTGTCCTCTTGGGGGATAGGGAAAATGTCTCTCTGGTGTTCCATATGTATGATCAAATCATTTTTCTCAGGTTTTGCGAGCAACGTAGCTAAGCCAGCCAAAGCGTCATCTCGACCGTTCTGTGATCGAGGGACATGGGTGACCTCTGGATGAGAGGGGAACTGGGCCATTAGGCGGAGGGTGCACTCCAGCAATGGCACAAGATCTGGCTTCCTAACAACATAATCTCCATTGACCTTCTTGATTACCGGCTCGGAATCTTCTTTTACATGTAGATGGGGCACGTCGATCTCAAGGACCAAATCGAGGCCGGTGATGAGAGCCTGGTACTCTTCCTCATTGTTGGTACAACCTTCTGACAATAGGAACGAGTATGGTAGGACAGCTTGCACTGGGGTAATGAAGATAATACCCAGGCCCACTCTGTTGAGCTTAGGATCATTGAGCCTCCTACCGGTGGGGCTCCGGGAGGCACCGTCGAAGTGCATTTTCCAACATGGGACGACATGATCGACTGAGAGGATCACCTCATCAGGAAAATCCAGGTCTGAGGACTGATCCACGGAGGTTGGGTGGGCAGCTAAAAAGTCTGTCAACGCCTGTCCCTTAATGTCCTTCTGAGGTACGAACCTGATATCAAACTTCTGGAGAATCACTGCCCACCGCGCTAGTCGGCCGGTCAACATGGGGTGGTTCAGGATGTACTTCAGCAGGTCTACCCGAGAGACCAATTGTACCTCATGGTGCTACAGGTAATTCTGCAACTTTTGTACGGCAAATACGAGTGCAAGGTAACTCTTTTTGATAGGGTATTATCTGACCTCCGTATCGAGAAGCATGCGACTGATATAGTAGAGACTGTTCTCAGTACCCTCGTTATTCTTCTAGGCGAGAAGTGCACCGAGGGACCGTTCTAGGGAGGTCACGTAAAGGACCAGTGGCTTTCCGGAAACAGGTGGCATCAAAACCGGAGGTTGTAGCATATACTACTTGATTTCCTAGAAGGCGGACTGACACTCTTCATCCCATTATTAAGCGGCTCCTTTCTTCATGAGCCGAGAAAAGGGCTTACACTTTCCAGCTAAAATTCATGATGAATCGGCGTATATAGGCTAAGTGGCCTTGGAGACCTTGAAGTTCCCGAATATTGCTCAGGGGAGGCATTTTGCTGATGGACTTGATCTTATTTGGGTCGATTTCAATGCCTCGGTATCTAACAACAAAGCCAAGAAACTTCCCAGAGGTGACCCCGAAGGCACACTTCAATGGGTTCATCTTCAGGTGATGGGAACAGAGGAAACCGAACACTTTCTCAAGGTCTTTGAGATGGTCCTGGCACTGGCATGATTTAACCACTAGTTCATCTACGTAGCATTCCACCAGCGTCCCTAGAATTGGCTTGAATATGCGATGCATGGCCCTCTGATAAGTGGCACCTGCATTTTTCAAGACGAAGGGCATAACCTGGTAGAAAAAAAGTACCTTGGGGAGCCCTGAAGGCAGTGGACTCCTCGTCCTCGGGGGCCATCTGGATCTGGTTGTACCTGGAATACCCATCCATGAAAGAGAGATCTTGGAACCCGGTCATGGCGTCAATCAATAACTCAGTCACCAGGAGGGGGAAGTCATCCTTTGGTCATTGGTGATTAAGGTCGTGAAATTCGATGCAGACTCTGATCTGCCCATTCTTCTTCCTAACTGGCACAATGCTGGCTAGCCACTTGGGGTACTTGACTTCCTTAATGAAGTTGGCATTGATAAGCTTATCAACTTCAGCCTCAACCATATCACCATGAGAAGGGTGCATCTTATTGGGAGGCTGCTTAAACCCGTGATGGTTTGACGGGAGGCCCAGGCGGTGAACGGCTACCTGGGGATCTAGTCCTGGCATCTCGTTGTAACTCCAGGGAAACACGTCAAGGTGTTGTTTGAGAAAGTCTACGTATTGTTGCTACTCCTTGGGGGACATGGCTGCACTGATCAATGTGGGTCTCGTATCTGCCTCGCTACCAAGGTTCACTTGTACCAGTTCATCATCCGTGGTAGAGACGCCTTCTTCAAAGGTGGGGGGAGCATCCTCCAGGTCTTCCTCTCCACCCGTGGGGGGATTTCCCTCAACGAGAGATACTTCTGGGATATCAAAGCCTAAGGGGCAGCTGGTGCCTTCTTAGGAAGTAGTGGTCATCATATCAGGAGTCTCACTCACCATTGAGAGCATAGAAATGAAGGCAATCGACCCTATACCATCTTTCCTTCGGCCTAAGTGGCCATGTTTGATGATATCAAAGCAGTGGTGACGCGTTGGCCTGAGTCGGTTGATTCCAGCCCGTCAGAAGAGACATGTATGATGTACTGCCGTTGTCATAAGCTTGACATCCCAGTACCACATAGGGGTAGGAGGCTCCGGGATCACCTGAGCCTGGTTGGTGTAGAAGTACGAGGTGATTTTCCGCCATCGCTTGGACATGGGAACATGCCTTTCCTTCATACTTGAAATAAGAATACATTGCCCCATGTCGGGGGTCGTGGCCTCCAATCGGTGGATCGGGAGGATGTAGGCATCATCAATGCTTGCCGAGGGATCACTTGTGACCGGGGCTGGTTCATCCTCACTTACTAGGATTTGATTATCCTTACTATTATAATAATCAACATCCAGATAGCGGGCCTCACAAGAGGTGAAAGGAGACGCATCTCCTTGGAGCATGCCTACTCGACCATTGAGGGAGTATTTGAGGCAATGGTGATACGACGAAGGGACTGCTGCATGCAGATGGAGCCATGGCCTACCCATCAACGCGTTGTAGGTGGTGTCCTGAGAGACGACCATGAACTCGGTGCTGGAAATTAAGCCACCAAACTGAGTCTTCAGGCGGATCTTACCGACTGGGGTTTGCTTGGTCCTGTCATATCCCTGGATTCTGAGGTCAGAGGGAGTTAAATCATCTTTAGACAGACCCAGCTTTCGCAGTGTCCGAGTCGGAATTAGGTTGATTCTGGAACCCGTATCAACGAGGTAGCGGCGGACTTCCACACCATTGAAGTGGCCAGTGATGTACAGTGGGAAAATATGACCCTGTATAGAAGGGTCCTCATCTTCACCGGAGAATGAGATAACTTCCTGACATTCGGCGTTCTCAATTACCTCGGCTTGGAAGGCTTCTGCGGCCGCCACCTTCGTCTCAAACTGGAGGGGGCTTCTTAGGGCCTCGGCAAGTGCTTCACGCATTTCAGACGATAGGAGAAGGGCCTCAAGGATAGAAAGCCTTGCTGGAATTCTGTCCAGGTGCTTCAGGACATCGTACTTTCGTGCCAAGTGTGAACCTCTTCTTACAAGAGGTCGTTCGGCAGTTGGAGGCATAGCGGGTCCTGCCGGTTGAACCGGCGGTTTTCTAGTGTTGGGAATATCCCGTTTCCTACTAGTTGAAGCCTGGAGAGTAGTTTCCGGACCAAGATCGGACAGCGGAGACTATCCCTTAGCTGGGCAAGACTGACTGTGGTGTGGACGAGGTAGCCCTGCCTGATCTAGTGGCACAAACGGCGGTGGAGGTGGAGCTGAGGGCGTCAGATGGGACTGCGCGTGCTGAGCTCTGTGCTGAGCCTGCTGTCTGGTTTCAGTCACGTGCAGAGCCTGACTGAAAGTGCCCGCTGATGTGCCTCAACGACTGGCTTGGTTGTGGTTCCCCCTACATTGATGTTGGCTGGAAACGTTAGGGGGGTTCGCCTGGCGTTCCCCCTCGTCGGAGGTCATATAGGGCTTTACCAGCTCCATGGTGTTAACCGAAGCATACCCTTGGCTGTCACTCGACGATTCATCCACCACCAGGCGGATTTTGGGAGGAATACCCATTTTAGGGGGCATAAAGTCACCAAGAGTGCGGGATTACGACGACACTGGGGGAGCGCGTTGTTTCTTCTTGCGTCGTCGCTGCTTGACCTTTTGGGAAGAGTTCGACTGTGAAGGCGATGCAGAGGTACTGGTTACTCCTTCTGAAGGTTCTGGCTGCTTCAAGCATTCCCGGATGATACCATGGGTGTGGGAGACGGTTTTTCGATCCGTCCAGTCGTCTTATTTCTGGGACCCATGACTAGGAACCTTCTGCCACTCGCCTTCGCTGTCGCTACCAATCTCTGACCATGCAAAGACACCTGCTACTTGTGTTGGTGTTGGGCCCAACCTAACTATGTTGTTGTTGACCTGGTATTGAAGCCAGTCTTTAGACACATAGTATTGCTATAGGGTGTGCCCCAGAATATGATGATAAGGACAGTAGCTGGGGTGATCGGTGAGATTCTCCTCTGTAGGCCTTCTGCACTCAGGAAGGCGCACAGTCCCTTGCTCTAAAGCACTTCGGAAGTAGCCAGGGACCTGATTTTCGTTGAACGAATAAGTCTAGTGCCTTTTTTCCAGATATGGGGCCCTGGAGGCCTGGCCCTAACGAGGGGCCGGAGGGTCCTTCCGTGGAGGCGGCGCTTGATCATCTCACCTAGGTGGGGGTGGCGCATTGTGTGGGGGAACTTGTCGGTTCTGAGGCGGTCGCTGCTAGGCAGGAGCCTGCGCTTGAGGTGGAGGACCTCTGTGGGGTTGTAGGTCTGGTGCCACTGGCAGTAATTCCAGCTGCCTGAGGGCTTCTATTTCGGCCACCGCGGCGGGTTCGGCTCTGGCAGTCCTCCTGGCTGGGATCATAGGGGGAAACGAACATGCCTGACTAGCCTATTACAGAGCCTCCTCAAGGCGCTGAGCCTTATCTGAGAAATCCCAAAACCCTCCAGGGTAGTTTTGGGTAATCAGGGAAGGTACCAGCTCCGTTTTAATGTTCCCTACACACATTGTCAGTAATTTCTCTTGAGTCAGTGGCATATCGAGGGAGTCTGTAAGTCCCTTCCATCGGGCGATGAAATCTGCAACTCGCTCATCAGGCCTTTTCTTGCAATTGAAGAGGCCTGCAATGCTGGTCTTCTGCGTGGTGGAGCTGAACTGGTATAGGAACAGATGGCAGAGATCCTCCCAAATGGTCACCGATCTGATAGGGAGCTGGCTGTACCAGACGAATGCGGGGCCTTCCAATGTCTGCATGAAACATCGGATATTGGCGGCATCTTGCTGGGCCGGAGTCCCTAGCATGGGGCCACACCTGGAAGAAAAATGGGCCAAGTGCTATGGCGAGTCCCCTGTCCCGTTGAAGGGAAAGAAAGTGGGATTCCCAAATCCCAGGGGTGCGGGCATATCATCCACCCACGCGGGATATGGCTTGCCATACTGTGGGACTGCCACCTGTCGCGTTTCCAACGCTTCGAGGCGGGCTATGAGTGCCGCTATAAGATCATCCGGGTGGGGATCCCTATCTTGACGGGGATCCCTAATCACGAGTGTGTTTCCAAGTTCTTCGACATGGTAGATGGCTTCGATGACTCATGGAGCGACTGGCGGAATGGCCTGTGGGGCGACTGGGGGAACCCGGACTGGATTCTTCAGATTTCCCCGTCGTTCAGGAGGGTTTCGCGAGACGTACCGCGCACTCTTGCCGTAAGTTTTGGCTTCTTCCCGGTCTGCGGAAGTAGCCTGATCAGGGTTGCTCAGAGGCATCTCACTGGGGGGAATTGTTCCTGCCCCTGCTGCCCCCGTTTGGGGTTACCATAGTTGGGTCGTTGCTCTGCAGCGTGCTCAGCCAAGAGTTCGTCAACCAGCCTCTTCTACTCAGCAACCTATTGGCGTAACGTGTCCTTCTCGGGATATTCGTCCATCTTCTGTACAGAGGTGGACGGGTCGGAGTGCTTGATAGTTCTGACATGATCCTTACCCTTACCAGCATTTCGACTGAGTACCAACGACTCAGTGGGTACAGGGGGGCCTAGAGGGTTCCTCTTCTGACGGGTAACCCTCCCTGATGGGTCCAGCAGTGGTGGTACGCCCTCGGAGGGTAAGTCTCCATCGCGAAATTCAAGCTCGTCTTCCTTGTCCACTACGTCAGCCATGTGGACCGTGACTCCGCTCGAGGGAATGTCCTAAATTTCGCATATCGAATCGGGCTGTCGTCAGATAGGGCAGAAGAGGAGAGCGGCATAGTGTCCCCAGCCATGGACTTGCACATGGGGGGTATCTTCCCTGATGACTCTATGGAGTACATTGAAACTCTGAACACATTTCCGTTTAAGGGTGCCCTGACGACCTGGTGACTCAGGGTGCTGGGCCACAGGGAGTGCGGCCAAATCGATCAGGCAGAATTGCTCACTGATTTATTCAAAGTGATCTCAACTTCTGGGGTACATCACCCGCTCATAACGAAGGCGGAAGTGTGTTTCCCATAGGGTTTGGAAAAAGCACCCCACTTCTTCTGGGGTAAGGGACTCTGGTGCGTGAAAGTTAGGTGCCGCCATCAGCCAGAACTTCTCCGGGAAGTGATCCACTGCGAGAATGCTCTAGAAGCTCCTGGGTTTAGACTCGGGGTCTAGCCTTGTATTGCCCCACTCGTCAACCGGGGGCGGCTGAGGGACCGGTAGTGGTACCGAGGCGGACCGCTGGGAAAGTAAACTTAGCGGCGGAGAATACGGTGAACGAGCTGACTGGCCGCTGAATTCCGGGCCATCCTCCGATTAGTGAGGTGACCTAACCACGATATCACGATACGATGGGCTGATAGACACAGCTTCAGGTGCAGGAGTTACGGTTGTCGATGATAGGTCATGTCGTTACTCTACTGCTGTTAGTCCCCAAAATATCTCTCTGTAATCTATGGTAGAGGTAGAGGGTTCTTCTGGTGACAACGGTGGTGATTGCACGGTCGGGACCTGCGGCATTTCCATGATTTCTTCCTCCTGGATGTACCTGCGAAGAGAGGCGGGAATCCGATGGAAATCGCATTCCTGGAGAATGAGGCTGACGCGCCTGGTTCCTACCCCAGTCCTTGATGCAGAGGAGCGGGGAGAAGGTTCCATCGCTGAGTCGCATTCTGCTTCAGAATCCGAGAAACGAGCGGGTTTGATCTCCACCTGCTCCCCCCAGGATTCTTCATGTGGTGGCAACGACCCGCTCTTCTACCCTGGGGTGGCTCTTCGGGACAAGGTTGATTCTCAATATGTAGTGTTGGGGCGGTGCTGGCGCCGTGGTGGAGAGGGCCCCCGCTCGAGGTGGCCGGGGTGCGAGGGGCACCAGGGAAAATGTCAAAGGGTATATGGGGAGGACCTCCATGGATGGAACGGGTGGAGGGAGGCTGACCTTCACTCCTCAAGTTGCCGGGGCAAGGAGGACCTTCGCCAGTTGTAGAGAGGACGTAGGGAGGACCCCCACATTGGAGAAGGACCGGATGGATAGTGCCTTCATATCAGCGGTCGGGGGCAGGAGGAGGGACTTCATACCCTGTATAGTGGGCGCGGGAGAGGTTTCCGCACCGAGAATCACTGCCGTGGGGCGGGTCTTCCTTCGGGATAGGGGTAGCAGGAGGCATACCTCCGTGACTTGCTTCAGAGCAGGGGAGGCTCACCCCCTGTGGAATGGAGGTACAGAGAGGACCTCCGTGTGGAGTGACGTTACCGCGGATTGGTTCGTGGCAATCATCGCTTGGGCCTACGGCCCCGAGAGTCAACCCAGCCTGCCTGTGGGGCGGCTGAGGCCTCGATCCTGGTCGAGTGAAGGAGTACCCCTGCTCAGTGTATGCAGGAACTCCATGATGTACGTCAGTGGTGGCATGGGCCACAGTAGTTGTTGACGTCGACGTATCTTGGCGAGCGTCCTTAACCCGGGCCCGGCGCTGACGTCGGGTTAGACGAGCTGGAACAGGTGGTGCAGGGGCATAGCCTGCCTTCTCTTCCTGCGGAGTCGGACGGCGGCGTTGACGCGACCGAATGGGAGCCCGTTCCTGGAGCCCTTGGATCGGGACTCTGAGTGGGCCGATCCGGACATCACCCGTCTCATCAGCATAAGGCGAGGATTCGTCGAGGCGTTCCGGGGACAGGCTCCCAAAATGATTGAACATTGGGGTGGGGAGTAGGGGATCCCTGCGAGGCCTGTTAGGGTGGCATTGATGGTGGGGCCTGGATGCCTCCAGGTCCAGGCGGGCCATATCCCGAGTTGGGATGACCCCTTCCTCCTCGTACCTGCGTACAAGGTTGTTGATCACCCTCTGCTGGATGATCTCTGACGGGGAGAGGGGACGTGGGTGCCCCATATTCACGGATGTAGAGGCCATCGTGGTGGCCGTGGAGCCATGCAGGGCAGCTGTGCCGGTATTTCCCCTGCCCCTGCATAGGCGAGCTGGTGGTGATCGCGTCTCCATAGCAGCAACCTGGTTCCTGGGAAACGGAGAGATCAACTCATCAGCACTGCGAGGAAAAGGATTGACAACCAGTGCCCCATCTTTATTCCATTCTCCATGTTTTTAAGAAGGATCCACGCCAACACGTTGTAGAATAGAATTCCACACGTTCTACTGCCCCAAATTCCGGTGAGTTTCACGCCAGGCCTTCCATTTTCTTGGTGGGACCCGACGTTGGATATCTGGATCCGGTGAAACGTCAATCTACTGGTGTCTCGAACGCTACTAATCTCCACATTGAGGAGAATAATTTCACATCGGGTTCACCATTTCTGTTTCTGACGCTTTCTCCGGGGCGCGCGCGCATCCGTCCGTCTGCGGAGGAGGACGTGCGGCATTCGTTACCCCGCATTCCCGCTTTACAAAGGCGGGCGACATTCACTCCTTATTCAGGGACGTCTGCTCCTTGATCGAAATGGGATGATGGGATGTCAGTTCTTCCTTCCGTGGATTCCTCCTCGCAACTCATCACCTAGTCCAGGTCTTCTTCATAGATTTAATACGGTGTTCGTGAAACTCTTCCCAGTGCCATGTTTCCATGGATGCTGGTTAATTACACTGCTTCTGTCGGGAAATTCCAAAGGGTCCGGTCATGGCAGCAACCTTCGGTTGGGGGAGTAGTCACGTCGAGGCATCAGTAGCGTGTCTATATGCTGGGGAACTGGCGTGTCTGTCTTTTGTCCCTTGTCATGGGGCTTCTCGAGGGCGTGGAATCCCGAGGCATCCCACATCGAGCACGGGGAATTATATTCCATAGATATATATCTGAGGTTTTCCTTAGCTTCCCGTGTTTAACACAGGGTATGCCGCAGGTTTAACGTCCAGCGGAGACGGATCAGCCCGATCAGAGCATTAGCTGGAATGGATCGGATAGAGGAATTTCCCCTAAAGGGGTGTCGATACCAGGACCAGCCCATGGGCGGCTGCGAAGAGGAGCGAAATGGTATGATCTCACCGGGATATGGCAGTCCGGGTGAGAATCATGATGGGTGATAGAGAGTTGAATAAAGTGGAGGGGGAATGAAGCGGGACTATCGCAAGGGCGACAGTAAAGTTGGGCTTGAGTCTCGAAGAGACCTCCTACGTATCCCCGTGGAAGGGAATCAAAGTCCACGTAGTTCGGGATGGTGCTGACGGACCGATGTGAAGGTGGACCTTGGTCCGATGGATGTCATCAGCGAACCAACGTGAAGGTGAACCCGGGGGTCCACTGGTGGTGGGCTTGAACCTCATGAAGGCTTCCTACGTACCATGCCTTGACATGGATCAAAGACCTCTTAGTTCTAAGGGGCTTCATCGGTGAACCGACGTGAAGACGGACCTTGGTCCAGATGGTGTGGGGCTTACACACTAGGCTACCCAGGTGCTGGTGACTGGACATGAATGAACGACGGGTGGGCTTGAACCTCGTGGAGGCTTCCTACGTACCATGTCTTGACATGAATCAAAGACCATGTAGTTCAGGTTGGACGCTGGAAGGCCTATGTGAATTAGGAGGACCAGGGGGGTCCTAGTGGTGGCGGGCTTGGACCTCGTGGAGGCTTCCTACATACCATGCCTTAGCACAGATCAAAGACCACGTAGTTCAGGTTGGACGCTGGAAGGCCGACGTGAATGAGGAGGACCAGGGGGTCCCAGTGGTGGTGGTATTGAACCTCGTGTAGGCTTCCAACGTACCATGCCTTAGCACGGATCAAAGACCACGTAGTTCAGGTTGGTCACAACGACTTTCCACTAGACCGGAATTCATTTTAGAATCATGCGGGACGAAGATGAACTCGGATGTGAATAAACGACGAGAGGTGGGCTTGAACCTCGTAGAGGCTTCCTACATACCATGTCGTGACATGGATCAAAGTCCTCGTAGTTCAAATGATGGAAGTCGTCAGTGAACCGACGTGAAGGTGGACCTTGGTCCAATGAGAGATGGGCTTGAACCTTGGGGAGGCTTCCTACGTACCATGCCTTGACATGGATCAAAGACCTCATAGTTCAAAGGGTTTCATCGGTGAACCGACATGAAAGTAGACCCAGAGGTCCACTAGTGGTGGGCTTAAACCTCGTGAAGGCTTCCTACGTACCATGTCTTGGCATGGATCAAAGTCCTCGTAGTTCAGAGGGTGGGTGTTGGCGAACCAACGTGAGGAAGGGACCTTGGTCAGATGGGAGATGGGCTTGAACCTCAGGGAGGCTTCCTACGTACCATGCCTTGACATGGATCGAAGACCTCATAGTTCGGATGGTCACAACGGCTTTCCGTCAGACTGGAATTGTAGTTTAACGTCATACTGGACGAAGGTGGAACTCGACGTGAATAAATGATGGGTGGGCTTGAACCTCGTGGAGGCTTCCTACGTACCATGTCGTGACATGGATCAAAGACCTCGTAGTTCAAAGGGTGTGCAGTTTAATGTCATGCGGGACAAAGGCATACAGTTTAACGTCATGCTGGATGAGGGCATACAGTTTAACGTCATGCTGGACGAGGGCATACAGTTTAACATCATGCTGGATGAGGGAATACAGTTTAACGTCATGCTGGATGAGGGTGGAGATCGACGTGAAGAAACAACCGAGTGGTGGGCTTGAACCTCGTGGAGGCTTCCTACGTACCATGCCTTAGCACGGATCAAAGTCCTCATAGTTCGGTTAGGGTGGGGGTCAGGGTTGGTGCTCACTCTAAGCCCACGTGAGTCATGCTCGATGTGAGAAACAAGAGGTTGCAGGGACCTGACGATCATGTCGCAAAGGATGCGTCTGTGAGAAGCGAAGAGGGGCTTATGTGTTAGCCAGCCCATGGTGTTGGTACTTACTCCAGGATGGAGGCCCGAAGTGCTGCAAAGCGCAGCGAGAGAGGGATTTGGGACCAATGATGGGAGGTTCCTCGTTCCCTATCGCGCCCTCCACTGAACTTGGCAGTGGGGAAATACAGAGGTTCATGGGTGATACCATCTGCAAGAGGGGATAGGGGTCTTACACCAAGGTGTTTTCCCTTCTCCCATGGACATACACTACCCTGAGAAGGAGGATATCATCCCTTGTGGAGGGGGTGACCCCGTATCTATGGAGACGGGTGGCGTAAAAAATGTCCGAGCTGGGGGGGACCCTACATGCAAAGCATGGGGCCGGATCACAGTTTAACGTCATGTGTTGAGGACGAGGTGCTTGGCAGTTTAACGTCCTGTAGCTTGGGCGAGGTGGGTTTACTCTGCACCCCTAGGACTTACATGACCGGCACCCTCTGCTCCTTGGGGGAGGGAAGGTACCAGTAAGGTCGTGGTCAAGGGGGGTCGTAGAGCGAACCATTGAGGGGTCCACGTTAGCATGGCTATGCGAAGAAGCGATAGCCGTTAGCGTGCCTATGCGAAGAAGCAGAGGTGCCTCGAGAATCAAGGTGCTGCGAGGGTTGCACGGGAAGAGAAATTGCCAAGCAGAGGAGTGTGCTTCATGAAGTGGAGTGCCTTGACCTGAGCATGGGGCAGAGGTGTGGATGGGGGGTTCTTCGTGAAGTGGAACAGTATTCACAGAGCACTGCCTCGCGAAGCAGAGGTTCCTCGAGAATCAAGGTGCTGCGAGGAAGTGTGCTTCGCGATATGTAGTGCTCCTGCCTTAGCATGAAGATCACTAGAATAGGACGGGTGTTTCGCAAATCATAAACACTCCGCGGCTGCCCGGGTTCCCTTGGGAATCCCCCTCCTTCACTAATTCCCTTGATCTTCATGAAGGGCATCCCTCTCGGAAGAGGGGCTCAAAACGAGACAAAATGAAGGCGTCACGCGAAGTAGAAGTACCTCACGGAGCTCATGATTCCCGGGGCAAAGGGTGCTTCGCTATTCGGGATGGGAGAATCCGAAAGGTCGGATTGTCTGTCAACTGGGCTCAGGGGGAACCTAGTATTTATAGGCAAGGGGTGCCGCGAAGCAGAACTCATGCGGCGCGAAGGGGAGGTGGTTGCTTCGCGGCGGGCTCACGAACGTCAGGCCGTTCGCAGAGAGGTACCGCCTCTGGTGCTTCGCGGTGGGCTCACGAACGTCAGGCCGTTCGCGGAGAGGTGCCACCTCCGGTGCTTTGTGACAAGCTCGTGAACATCAGGCCATTCTCGGAGAGGTACCCCCTCTGGTGCTTCACGGTGGGCTCGCGAACGTCAGGCCGTTCGCGGAGAGGTACCGCCTACAGTGCTTCGTGGCGGGCTCACGATTGTCAGGTCGTTCGCGAAGAGGTACCACCTCCGGTGCTTCGCGGGACCGCAATGCTCGGGGGTGCTTCACGCCGGTGCTTCGCGAGGCAGCGTGCGAGGATTCTTTTTTATCCTTCCTTTCGTGCAATATTTTGGCACCAACAACTAAGTTTTTTAAGAGATGTTCCACAGAATTCCTTTCAGATAAGGAAGTTAATCAAGAACACATGCCAAAAATGGCTTTGAAGAGTGTCTTGAAGGCTGAATCATGAATAGGAGAGTTGGAATGGTATAAGAGGGGTGAAATGGGCAGGAAAGGCACCCAAAAGGATAGGGGCGTCTAAGTCCTGGCAGGCGCACAGGTACTACGTGGGTGCGCAAGTCCTGGGCACGCAGGTATACCTGCGTGGAACATGGGTACTTGCGCGATTTTTAGTCCTTAGTGTAATACTTGGGCGAGACTTGGCTCAAACCCTTGGTATTATCCCTAGAGGCTTTCCAGAAGAGGGCACGCAAGTTTTGGTGAAGAAGTAGGGAGGCGCGCAAGTGTGTCCATTTACCTTAAGGGTAAAACACTTAGGCGTGCAAGTGTTAGTGAATTATAACACTTAGAACTTACTCCTCTTGTTTAGACATTCCATTATAGGTAAATAATTACCTTAGAAGTGTTTGGAAGACCTGAAGAAGAGACTTGGGCGTTTAGAGATCTATATTTGAATTCTGGAAAAATTCCTCCTTAAATGGGGGGCCCACTGGGTCTATTTATGGGCTGGAGAAGATCCTGAGCGGTTATCACTTAGGGCGCGCAAGTCACTTGCACGACCATTAGACGAAGCGCAAGTATACTTGCGCGACTGTGATGGAACTTGCACGACCCTTGTGCATTTGAAGCCTTGTTCATGCCTTTGTCAATTTTTGAGGTTTTCTTCAAAGGATGAATCAATTTGTGCTAGGTCATTTTCCTTTCCATTCCTTTAGACAATGTGATGAAAATGAGAATCAACAAAATCGCCCCCTCAGTGTTGGATCCGAAAGAATAAGGATGTGACTCTGAGGAAAAGAAGAAAACAAAATGGAAAGGGGTGCACAGGTGCGAGTCATGCAGCTGTCATCGCACAGGTGTGAGTCGCACAGAGCTGGAGCGCGCCAGCTGTAGGCGTGCAGGTGGGTAGCCTGGCCTATAAATATGCGGTCATTTTCCACACATCGCATCTGATTTCCGGATTTTCGAGCTCTCACCGCGCAGGTCCTCTTCGCCGCGCAAGTTGCTCGTTTTCCACTGTATCTTTGTTGCTGCACTGTTGTCAAGGTATCTGGACCTGCGCGGTGATACTTGCATGCCAAAAACTTGCACGTCAATTTAACACTTTCTCAACACATCCATACTTGCGTACCAAGATTAGACTTGCGTGCCTTAATGCCTTTGCCATTTTTTTCGAATTCTTTCACAAATTTTATAAAAAATCAACTTACTTAAGAGTTAATTATTCATCTTTTGTGCAGATTTAATGGCTCCCAAGAGAATCAGAATGGCTTATGGTCTGGCTAGCAAACAGATTGATGACTTGATGAACATCATTGGCCACGATTACTATGATATCTACGACAACACTCTCCCAGATTTGGCTAAGTACTTGAAGAAATATCATCTTAATTTCCCAGAGAGCATCTACCTGCCTCTATATAGTCATGGTCATCTTCAAGGAGTCACTGTTCCAGATGCAAAGAACAATATTCCTGAGATGCAGCTGCACATCTACTCCTCTATTTCGGTTATGATGTGCATTAAGAGAAACAACATTGGCATGAACTTTCAAATTTTTCCTGCATGCCATTTCCTTGTAGATGTGAAAATGGAAAACCCATGGGCTGAAATGTTTTCCGCTGCCGGTTGGTGGAGAGAAGACAAACATGGTATTAGAGCAATATCTGAAAAGAGTACTCTCTCCAAATGGATCTTTACTTCCAATTCTTCATTCTCAAATCCATGTATCCATCTTCCAAGTCTCTTGGATAGAAACAGAGTCACTGTTTGATCAACAGAAAATTTTCTCAAACCGCACTAAAGAACATTCTTTTACAATTTTTCCAAGAAGAGATGGTATCACTGCATATCTTATGGTATCCAATTGAATGAACGAATTTTAGGTGGCTACTGATGAAGCTCGGGATGCCGTAAATCAAATGAAGAGTTATGTTGAAAGTCTTTTGTAATTCTTGAAAAAAAAGGAGAAGAGACTCCAGTCTGTGGATGTCCTTCTAACTCTTTTACATCAATGAAAAACACTTTCACCTTCAATCATTTGTATCTGCATTCTCTTTTTCTCCCTACTTTAAATTTTAACTAAATCATACAAAATGTATGTTTAGTGAGCTGGAACTTGACTTTTACTCAGAGTTCCTTTGTATTTTGTGGGCAGTTTAAAGTCATGCACGTCGGACATAAAAAAAGGCTAATGTTTAAGGTCAAAATAGCTTTGACTGAATGGGTTAAAATTGACTCAATTCCTTGACAATTTATCTGAAAACATATTACCACACTCATGTATGAGGGAAAATATGTAAACTATGACTTAAGAATATTTGAATCTGAGTAATGACATGAAAAAGATCTAAAAGGAATTAGAACAAGTAGTTCCCAAGAATGAAGTTACCATTATTTAACAAACCCATTAGGGGGTTGAATTATGCAGGGCCACCTAAGATAATTGGCTGCATAGTCAAATAAATAGCATCTTTTGGCTGAGAGGTCTGTTATGTAGACTACTTATGCAAGGCCTCTTAAGGGAACATGTTGCATAGTCAGGCAAAAGAACTCCTAGAAATTTACTTTCCTAGTGCTAGAAAGCCAGTGAAAGTTTATGGAGATTCAAATTTTCCAAAGTATAGAGTTTTCTATATGGAAAGAGGTACTTGAATATGGAGAAGATATTTCCCAACAAGATTATCGAATAACTGGATGGATGTCACTCCTATGAAGGTCTGACCCAAATGTAGGGAAGGAGAATATAAATCATAGACATGAATACTTTCAGATCATGAAAAGGATATGGGACAAGTATGTTAAGGATGGAAATTTTGGTGGATCCCTACATATTGTCATTAAGACAAATAACGACAAAAGAGGCTTTCTTCCCAAGAATGAAGTTACCATTATTTAACAAACCTGTTAGGGGGTTGAATTATGCAGGGCCACCTAAGGGCATTGGCTGCATAGTCAAATAAATAGTATCTTTTGGCTGATAGGTCTGTTATGTAGATTGTTTATGCAAGGCCACCTAAGGGAACGTGCTACATAGTCAGGCTAAAGAACTTTCAGAAATTTGACATTTTTGTAACTAGAAGTCAAGAAAAGGGTTATGAAGATCTGAAAATATTTAAGGTTAGTATTATGACACATATATATGGGTATTGTCCAATGTATGCAGAGATACACAGATCAATGCTAACCATAATCATGTTGTCGCTCGGTCCTAAATGGAAATATTGGACTTCACTACGTATCCCATAAATATGGGAATCATTCCATACGTAGTTCTTGAACTACAGTTTAACGTTGTGTGGGACAAAAGGATTGGAGATCTTAGTTTAGGGTCATATTGCTTGGACCATTATAATAAATACACAGTGTGCATTTTCATGGGGACTTTTCAGCCAGAGGACTAAAATAGGAATTTGGGGTTAGGCCCAAAAGACATGGGGCTGGATTCGAGGGACACTCAAACATTACTACATATCTCATAAGGATGGGAATCAAGCCCACGTAGTTCTATAACTACCCTCTGTACAAATTAGGTTCGTACATGTGAAGGGTGAAAGGGGACTTTAGTGTAATGATGGTTTAACCCAAGATAAAAGGTTCAGGTATTGCCATGTATGCACGTAGTTTATGAAATGAAACATGATTGAAAATCAATGTAAATAATGATTCTCTCTCAGGTGAGGGTATCAAAGAATATTGTAGTTTGTTGTCATACTGGACAAAAGTGTTGTATAGTTTAGCGTCGTATAACAAGGACGAAAGTGAACCAATGTAAAGGTATTCATTCTAGGGGCAGTTTCACGAATCAACATTGTATGAGATGGAGGTGAATCGATGTGAAGAGATTGATTTTGGGTTTGAACCTTGGGAGGTTGCCTACGTACCCAGCCTGGAAGGCAAGGATCAAAGTCCGCGTAGTTAAATTAAAGAATGAATTAGTGATCAAGTTGTTCTTGGGGAAAACTATCTAAAAATAGTGTTGGGACTTACACATGGTTAGTAGACCAGAGAGAGTGTCATGGTTGAAGTTTGTTCTATGATCACGTGAGTCATACTCAGTGTGAGAAACAAGAGGTAACAACCACCATAACGATGCATAGTTTAATGTCATGTAGGACATAAAAAGGGACTATGCAGTTTAAAGTCTTGCAGTTAGGACTATTGGTGCTGCACAGTTTCGTGTCATGTAGTAGGGACAAAGTATAGTTTAATGTCATGTAGGACGTATCAAGGAATTTCTGTACAATTTAGCGTCATGTAGTTAGGACGACGGGGACAATATAGTTTAACGTCATGTTGGAAGAAAGGGGGACTGTGCAGTTTAATTTCATGCAGTGAGGACAAAAGAGTACACCATTTATCATTATGTTGGACGTATTAGGGACTTTTTCATAGTTTAACGTCATGTTGGACGAAAAAGGGATGATACAGTTTAGTGTCATGTTGGGCGTAAGTGCCAATAGTTTAAGGTCGTATTTATGGACTGTTGATGATGCAGTTTAATGTCTTGCTGGACGTAAGGGACTTGCAAATAATTTAGGGTCATATGCATGGACCGTTGGTTATGCAGTTTAACATCTTGCTGGACGGTGGTGCAGTTTAAGGTTGTACCGGACCAATGATGATATATTTTGTGTTTATACAAAATACTTCTTCAAAAATCTGTCATTGGTTGGATTAGTGATGAGTTCTCCATCCATCGAGATTAATGAATAAGCTCCATTGGAGTAGACCTTATGTATTGAGTAAGGTCCTTCCCATTTTGGCTCAAGCTTGGGAGGTTTCTTTCCTGGTATCATTGGAGTTCTGAGAACTAATACCAATTCTCCCTGAGTGAATGAACGAAGATGAAATTTTTTGTTGAAAGCTCGTGCTATTCGATTCTGATATACTTCCAAGTGGTGCAAAGTGCACAATCTTTTCTCATCTAACCATTCCAATTCATTCAATCACTTTTGAGATTGTTCATCTGTAGATGAATTATCACAAATAGATACTCTGAGCGAGGGTAGTTGAACTTCAATGGGCAAGACGACTTCCATTCCATATACTAGTTAATATGGAGTTGACCGCGCTGCAGTGCGGGTGGTAGTCCAACAAGCCCATAAATCATGAAAGAGTTTATCAGGCCATGATCTCTTATCTTTATCCACCATCTTTTGCAGTATATTTGAAAGAGTCTTATTGAAGGTTTCTATCTATCCATTGGCTACTACATGATACCGAGATGAATGGTTGGATTTGATGTTGTATTCTTGATACAACTTCTTCACCTCGGATGAACAGAAGTTGGTGCCATTGTCCATCAATATGGTATGATGGATACCAAATCTGGTAATGATGTTAGAATTGATGAAGCTAACAATGCATTTAGAACTTACTTCCTTATGAGGTATTTCCTCTGCCCATTTGGAAAAGAAATCAGTAGTAGTAATAATATACTTAAACTTCTTGGTTGTAGCTGAAGGGTAAGGTCCCACCACATCCATTCCCCATGTGGCAAATGGCCACGAGTATTTAGCTGTATGAAGAAACTCTGGAGGTTGATGAATGAAGTTTTCATGTAATTGGCATGAATGAAACGTCTTTGTGAAATCAACACAATCTTGTATCATTGAAGGCCAAAAGTATCCAAGCCTTCGAATCTGATCAGACAGTCTATGTCCAGACTGGTGGGCACCACATATTCCTGCATGCACTTCTTTCATGATAGCCATTGTCTCTTCACCATCAATGCATCTGAAGAGAAATCCATCAAAACCACATTTGTAGATAATTTTCTCTAGGTGATTTGGGCTATCATAAAGAGTAAAATAGACCACACGTCTCCATATTTGTTCTTTCTCGGCTCTATTAGGTGTAAGTTTTCCATTTTGAAGGTATTCCCTGATAGGTGACATCCACCCTGTAGTATGACCATACAGTTCAGGAATGGGACTAATTTCATTAATTTCCTCTGTTCTAATTTGAACATAAGGTAAAATTGCACGATGTTGGGCAATACTAATGGTTGTCTCGTCTCTATTTGGATCTTCCAGAGCTGTGGCTATATTAGCCAGTGCATCAGATTGAGCATTTTGTGATCGCGGGACATAAGAAAATGTCGGTTCTAAAAATAATTTCACCATTAATTCTCTGACCTAATCATACAAAGGGATTAGTTATTCTTTTCTGATGGAATAATCCCCATTGACTTGTTTGATTACCAAGTCTGAATCACCTTTCACCTTTAAGTGATTCACTTGTGCTTGAAGCGCCAATTCCAAGTCTGCGATGAGAGCTTGGTATTATTCTTCATTATTGGTACCACCTTCCCACAATAAGAAGGAATAAGGTAACACCTCCTTTTTCGGAGAAATGAGCACAATTCCTAATCCAACTTTGTTGAATTTAGGATTTTCCATTTTCCTCCATGTTAGACATCTGGAAGCACCATTAAAATACATTTCCCATGCCTGAGGACTTTCTTGAATAAAGAAGACTTCCTCGTCAGGGAGTTCAATATCTGAAGATGTGTCTTCCACGGAACAGTGTTCAGCCAGGAAATCGGCCAGAGCTTGGCCCTTTATTGCCTTTTGAGACACATATTGAATGTCGAATTACTGCACAATAACTGCCCACCTTTCCAAACGTCCTGTAAGCATTGGACGACTAAGGATGAATTTGAGTGGGTTATTGCGAGATATCAATTGGACCTCGAGATGTTGTAGGTAGTGTCTCAACTTATGAACTACAAATATTAATTCTAGACAGCACTTCTCAATACTTGAATACCAGGTTTCTGCTTCAAGCATAGTCCGATTGAGGTAGTAGAGGCTGTTTTCATTCCCAGCATCATTTTTCTGAGCAACAAAGGCACCCAATTATCGCTCTAAAGTTTTCATGTAGAGGATAAGTTGTCTTCCTTCAACAGGTGACATGAGTACTGGTGGACTCAAGAGGTATTTCTTGAGAATATCGAATGATTCTTGACATTCTTCAGTCCACTGGTAAGTGACTCCCTTCTTCATCAATTTGGTGAAGGGTAAACTTTTTCCTGCCAAATTGGCGATGAAACGCCGAATATAGGATAAGTGTCCTTGAAGTCCTCTTAATTATTTCAAATTTTGAGGAGGTGACATACCAAGGATTGACTTTGTCTTCTCAGGATCGACTTCAATACCACGATGGCGTACAACAAAGCCGAGAAATTTTCCTGAGGTTACCCCAAAAGCACATTTTAAGAAATTCATCTTCAAATTATGTGGTCAAAGTTTGCGGAATATGACTTCCAAATCATCCAAGTGATTAGAGCATTTTTTGGATTTGACCACCAAATCATCTACATAACATTCAAAAAGCTTCCCTAAAAAGGGTTTGAAGATATGATGAATGGCATGCTGATATGTTTCACCTGCATTATTTATGCCAAAGGGAATTACCTGGTAGCAAAACACACCATGAGGAGATTTTAAGGCTATGGATTCCTCGTCTTCTGGGACCATTCAGATTTGATTATATCCGGAATATCCATCCATGAAGGAAAGTGCTTCATATCCAGCTGTTGCATCAATTAAAAGTTCTGTAATCAGAACTGGGAAATCATCCTTAGGACAATGCCGATTAAGATATCTGAAATCGATGAAAACTCTAATTTGTCCATTCTTCTTCTTCACAGGGACAATATTAGCCAACCACTTGGGATATTTAACTTCTATGACGATGTTATCTTTGATAAGCTTATCCAATTTAGCTTCAATTTTGGAAGCATAAGTTGGGTGTGTTCTTCTCGCGGCTTGCTTAAATCCTCAATGTTCATCTGGTAAACCCAAATGATGAGTAGAAATATCAGGATCAAGCCCGGGAATTTATGTATAGTTCCAAGAAAATATATCTCTATTTTTCTTTAGAAAGGAAATATACATCTCTTTCTCTTCAAGAGTCATGGCCGCACTGATTAAAGTGGGACGTGGATCTTCTTTTGTACCCAGATTTATTTCTCTGAGTTCATCCACGGTGGTAGAGATACCCTCTTCAAATGATGGAGGAACATCTCTGAGATCTTCCTCTTCTTCTTCATAACGTGTTATTTCTTCCATTTCTACTTTCATAGTAGATGATAAAGCAGAATTTCCATGATCAGAAGAGATGTTAAAATTTGAACATCTTGAAGAAGAAGCTTCCATTTCTGACCCAATTGACGATGAAGGGTCTTCCTTGGGAAATAAATAGGAGATGATGGATTGAGAATCGACATCATTGTTCACATCCGATGTTTCTATAACTTCTTCTGGCCTGATTGGCGAAGTATAGATTGGTTGGATCTCAGTAGATGAAACAAATACATCTCCATTTGAGATTCCATCACTGCTTGGTGGGTTACCAATTTCTCCCATGTTGTCTGGTTCGATTATCGTAATTGAAATTATGGATCTTTCCATAAGAGTATTTTTATTTGGGTCTATCTTGTCGATTTGACTGATAGGAAACACATAATTTGTACTCACATGTGTAAATGGATTTACTGGGATCTTCTCCAAACCATATGGATCATTAACTTTGGTAATCTCCCTGGTTGTGGGTTTATCCTTTCCCTTCATGTGATAGAATTCCGCCTCAATGTATTGAGACTCAAATGTCTTGAACGAGGCCTTATCACCATAAAATGTCCCAACTTGACGATCGAAACAATATTTGAGACATTGATGGTATGATGAAGGGATAGCCGCATGTTGATGTAGCCAGGGTCTTCTAAGCAAGATGTTGAAGGCTGAATCTAATCAACAACCATGAAATCTGAATTAGATACAAGATCTCCAAATTGAGTTCATAGTGTAACCTCGCCCAGTAGTTCTTGTTCATTTTTATCATATCCTTGTAACACCATGGTAGAAGGAGTTAAATAAGATTCCATGAGGCCCAATTGACGAAGTGTACAAATGGGCATGAGGTTGACTCTTGAACCATTGTCAATGAAAGCTCTTCAGACGTCTACGCCATTGACCTTTCCAGATAAGTACAAAGGTCTAATATGTCCATGCACAACATCATCTTCATCTTCATCAGTAAAAGATATTACTACATGGAATTCTGCAGGAATATTCTCTATGTGAAAGACTTCAACTGCAGCAATTTCAGTTTCAAACTCTTGAGGACTTGACAAAGCCTCGATGAGTGCCTCCCGAAGATCTTTTGACAAATTCAAAGCATCAAGAATTGATAACTTTGCTATTACTTGAGCCAAGTGTTTCAATACATCATACTTTTGATCCAGAGGTCTGCATTTCCCAATAGGAACATGTGGTTTAACAGGTTCCTTGGAAGTTGATGTTTTGGAAGTTGATGCATCTTGTATTGGGGTAGGAGTTGGTAATACTCCTGTTTTTGGAATATTATACTGATTAGGTCTATTTATTTGCTAAGAAAAAGAAAGTGGAATCTTTAACCAATCTTCCAGTACAATTTTTCCAGGACTGATTTTGCTATTGGTGGAAGAACTTTCGTGTTCTTGTTGAGCTCACTAAAGGGCTCTACCACAAGTTTCTACCGCATACCCAGTTCTAGCAGGAGTAGAATTCGAATAGTGGCATCTGAAAGATCCACGTCTTCCCCTGTATCCTGAGCCTCTGGAAATTCCTTTGATTCCTCTGTTTGATACAGGGAATTAAAGCTCATCTAAATTGAAACTGCGATTGGCATATGGATCTATTAATTGAATCATATTAATAGAACCAAAGATTAACTCTTCATCCAATGAAGACTCTGCCTGATTAACCTGTTTAGGTTGTGCCATTTGGTGGGGCAGTGCCTGTGGCTTCGAAGTAGATGGCATGAAATCTTCCAGAGTCAAAGACAACTTAGGCTTTGACACATACTCATCTTCTTCTAATTCTTTTTCTTTCTTTGAATCATGTCATTTCTTTGAGGTTTTTTCCTCTGATGAAGAGGGTTTTACTGTGGTATTCATGGCAGAAGGCACAATTGATTTCTTCAATTGCGTTTGCAAAATAGCATGAGTTCGGTTGATTGTCTTTCTGACCATCCAATCATCATATTTTTGTGCATTTGTGTTCTTAACTTCTTGCCATTCTCCTTCCTCCTCTGGAACTGTAGCAGTAACACATGCTACCTGGGCTGAAGAGCCTTTTAGTTTTACTTGTCCCGAGTCGACCATTTTTGCAGGAGGTCATTGAAGACAAAACACTCCTGGATGGGATGCCCCAACATCTGATGAAATGGGAAATAATTGGGAAGGTCTTCATCTCCTTCCTTGTTTGGCCTCTTGGGCATTGGCAATTGAACCAAATTATTTTCTAGAGCTGAAATGAAATAACCAAGAACTTGTTCATTTCGGAAAGAGTAAACTTTGCTTTTCAAATCCTCAAATTTTTTTCTTCATTGATCTCTTTGATTGTTTTGATGAAACGGCCTCTGTTGTTGGCACTCATAAGGTGGAGCCCTTCGACAAGATGAAGGTTTTGAAGTAGAAGCATGTACAAGTGCTTGTTTAAGCATAACTATAGCAGTCTCTGCTTTACCCATTCTCCTTCCTGGAGCTGATGGTATTACACGAGATTTAGCCTTAGTCTGTATAATAGAATCTTCAATCTGTTGAGAAATTGAATTAAGGTCCCGAAACCCTCCTTTTTATTTCATAGGGAACAACGGCGTGCGTAAATATTCACGCACATTTGCCACATAGATTGGCAACAGTTCCTATTTAGGGAGTGCTAAGCTTAGGGAATATGTTAATCCCTTCCAAGGAGCAATGAACTCAGAGAATATTTCATTATCCCTTTTCTTAAAGTTTGTAATATCAAAAACTGTTGTCTTTGGCAATGTTGAGATGAATTGAAGAAGAAATTGTTGACAGAGATCTTCTCATCCAGTAATTGATTGGGATTTCAAGCTTGTATACCAGACAAAAGCTGGTCCTTGCAAGGTTCGCACGAAGCATCTGTGTTTCACTGCTTCTTGCTGCTCCGGAGTTCCCATCATAGGATTGCAACAAGACACGTAATGCATCAAATTCTGTTTAGGATGACCTAATCCATTGAAAATAAGGAAGACATGGTTCCCAAAACTTGATGGGGGAGAGATTGAATCTACCCATTTAGGGTAAGATTTCTTTTCTGGTTGAACCTATGCACACTTTCCCTTCATAGTCTTTAACCGAGCTGTTAATGACTTAATAGTAGTTATTAACTTTTGAGAAACATCCGGTTGAGATTGGACCTGAACAAGTGCACTGACTGAAGCTTGGACAGGTATGGCTGCTGGTACTGCAATTGATGACAATACTGCCAATTGTTGTTGCACTTGACCCGTAGGATTAGACCTGTGAGGGTGTACTGATAAAGGGGGATATTCTTGATCCAACTCAGTAGTTGCAACAAACTCCCTTGGCTGACTGACTCCAGCACGCTTAGGAGGAAGACTACCCTGAAGTAGTTCTGCGTTCAACCTTTTTAATTCATTCATTTCTTCCTCGTGTTGCACAAATCTTTGCTCTAATGAAAGTGATTGGACTTCTCTAGAGGAAGGATATGTAACCTGATTCTTTCCCTTCCCCTTTTTTGATCCCTTTCGGAGATGGGGAAGTAGGTTACTTAAAGGATTACCTAGGTTCTGAGTAATCCTTTGATTTCGTGTATGCACACCTTCTTCATTTGTGTCTCTGCGTACACCTTCTTGAGCAGGAACCTCTTCATCTGATCCCTCTGAATGAGCCTCATCTGGTGGATCATCAACAACAACATTGATGACATTGATTAATGCATAACGCATCGCATCCCTTCTATCATCATTTCTGTGATATTGTCTTCTTCCATTTCTTTTATGAGACATTGCCTTTTGTTGATTTTATCCCTCAAGAATTTCTTAACGAACCGTAATTTGGAGGGAATCTCCTGATAATTTGGCTCTTCGTTCCTCCTGTGGCTTCTTACCCAATCAAGAGAAGACCAGATTTCTTTGAGGATGGGATTGATGATTTAAAAAAGTCCCCAGTCTAGTGGACTGGGGTTGTTTCTTCAGTCTTTGCTCAATTCCTCGAATCCTATTTGTTGATTTTGAGGGTTGGTTCAAAAGAGTCCCCAGTATGGCGAGCTGGGGTGTCTCTTGACATGCTATGTGTGAGACTTTCTTAAAATCTCTCTTGATCTTGCGGACCTTAGTCCTGAAATTAGTTGGAAGCATCAACCTGCATCCACTTTTATCACCTAGTTCAAAAGACCGTTGAATGATTTATGACACTTCTATCACTTGATTATGTGCTTGCTCCATACGATTGGCTTGTTCAATATTCTCATTTGCTTGATGCAGGAGTAATTCAAAAACTTGTTCTCTGTATTCTTGATTTTGAGAAGAACTAGTTGAGGCTTTTTCTTGGGAAATCGTTTGATTACAAACAAAAATCATTGATTGTGGCCATCCATGGGCAATAACATTACATGAGACCATTTTCGGCGGGCTTTGATAACTGGAGAGCACAGTGAAATGTAGTGCTCCATGAACACCCCATTCTATGACATGAATACCAGATGGGGCATTGGCAATTAACTGGCGCAATCTTCTTAGTGCGCCAAGGGATGAACACTGAAGGGCTCTCTACAGCTTTTCAGCCTTCGGATATTGAGAGACTGATAGAGATTCCAAATCAATCTGACATTGTAACTCTTCTATTATATTAACATGATTTTCATATTCATCATAAGATAATATTTTCTTTTTCAATTGACAAAGAGTTTTCCATATGTTGAGACGAATATCATGAATTCCATATTCCATCAATATCTATGGAATGTCATACTGAGAGTCAGCCAGAGGCCAAAACATGACTGCCACTTCACCTTTCGCTAGTTGTTTTCTCATGTTCATCATTTCATCTTTATCATTCAATGAAGATTCTTCTACCTGATTTGACCAGAGCTGGTTCTTCCTTGTTGATTCATCAGATTCAACAAGATTGGTGGAGAAATCAATGATCAAACTAGAAGATGCATGACTTAGGGGTGGTTCGGAGAATGACCTACACCATGGGCTATATTTTGATTGAGAAAGTATTCCACCTGATAGCGATGAAGCATCATACATGACTGGTTTCTCATTTTCAAGTGCCTCAAGATAAGAGGGATTTCTCGGCACTACATTTTCCACAGGAGCATTTTTCGGGCAATGTGCATCACTACTGCAGAGAGGAATTTCACAGCGAAATTCATCATCATGTGGAGGACCACCATGGTGTGTTATAACAAAATATGAGATCTCTTTCTCCTTGGTCTTCTGACCACACAGAGGGTTCCTGTGGCTCTCATCTAAAGATGAAACTTCAAGATCGACCGAACTGTCATGAAGGAAGCCTTCATGAAAAAGTGTCTGTTGAAGACCTTCATAATTAACATTCCCACTATGGGGGAATGAGGGAGTAGAATCTTGCATTCCAACAGATAACTGTCTGAGGGCTTCAAGAACTCCAGCATTGAGCAAGGCCTTGTTACATATTGGCTCTTGATTTCTTGACTGTGCGGGGCGGGTCTTTTTCTTAGACGCCTTCTTACTCAATTTTGCAGGTGTGTGTGCCTGCTTAGGATAAATGATCAGGTTAGGATGATTATCTCTGCTCAAACTAGGTGTATGTGCCTAACTTGGTTGTCCATATGATATGGGGTAGTACGCCCCACAACCCTCTTGGACTGGAACAGATGTGTGTGTCTGTTCCGGAGTGAACTGTTGATGTGTCACTCCACTGGTAGGGATAGATTTATGTGACATTCCCTGAGATGTTTCTGAAGCTGTTATAATATCCTGGCAAGCATCCAGAATATGAGCAGGGATTTTCTTTTGCTCTTTCAACATTGATAGAATATTCTTGGTGACTTCAGCTGCGGGAAAAGGGATATACATCCATTTCGTGCCTGGAGTAGGTGTATGTGCCTGCTCTTTTCCTCCTTTTCCTGTCAGTAAATCTTGATAGTACTCAAGTGTAGGGGCAGAGAGTTGAGTATGCCTCATGTTTTTCACCGGAGCTTTCCGACTGACTTCTATGAATGCTACCAAGCGAGACTGTTGGTAGGTTTGATTAATACTATTAGGTGTATGTGCCTGCTGATTGCACTTCACCGAATGTGGTTGAAAAGCTCCATCATATGTAGTCAGACGAGCCTAATGACTAGCTGATGATGTATAAACAGGTGTATGTTCCTACCTATAATATTCTGCCGGAATTTCCTGGCGGGTTGGTGTGATGCTGCCAGACGAGTCTGCTGGACAGCGGAATTAAAATGGGCAGGTGTGTGTCCCTGCTCATTGCTTGCCACCAAGTTAGGATGGTGGACTTCTCTGGAGATGGCAGAGATGAGAACCTACTCACAATTAACCGGATTTTGCCTCTGGTGATTCGTCTTGCCTACTCAGGTTCAAGGAACCTGAGCCAAACACCTAGAGTCAACACCCTCGTCATGTTGATGGTGCACTGTCGCACGAGTCTGGCGGCGATTGTTAATAGGAGCCCTTGGGAAGAACTCCTGTCTACTTGAATTAAGGCCCTGAGGGGCCTTCTCATTCACCTCTTCAGAATATGGGAGTGAATGGTGATTGTGTTCCAGGGATAACGACCTAAAACGGTTGGAGACGGTGGTTAGCACCGCCTGCTTCTTGATCACTGTTCGTCGTTGTCCGGATGACCGGTGTAAATTGTTTACTTGGAGGGCTTGTCGGGCAGCCTCCGGAGTTGGAATGGTAACTTGTTGACGGTACTCCTTAACCAGTGCGTTTGATACCCAGTGTTGAAGATGCTGAGTAGGTGATGTCATCCTCATAGCAGACGACGATCCAGCAGGAGTAGCAGCAGTGGCATTCGCAGCAGCGGTATTCATAGGTGTGAACTTGAGAGAATCCATTTCTTAGAATGCAGAAAATCATGGAAAAGAGTGCATGTTTGATATAACAGACGTAATCAAGATAAAATCAGCCACTATATCTTTTGGATGAGCACATATGTCAATGATATTTTTTGTTGGCCCTCTCATTGAGTTTTAAATAGGGGCCTAACAAATAATCAAAACATCATTTTGACTTGGTTAAGGATTCATGTCGGCTTCACCATTTTGTTTCCTCTGGAATTGGGGATGACCTCGTCGATTTAAGGTTCAAACATTACAAGCGGTTTCTAATGGGTTTGTTCATAGAACCGGAAACATCTAATGATTCCATATCCATTTGAACCTACTTTCCAAAGGTAGGCGCTCATTAGTTGTGGACTAATGAGGCTTAGGAATTTTCATTGGTCGAGAGGATGGGAGGTCAGACATATCACATCTTTTTGAGGGGAATTATTGTCTACTCTGGGACTCTCTTTATAGATTTATGTTATGTTCGTGAATCCTTATTACATTACCAAGTATAAAATGAGCTTTCCTTTAGATCTGACAATCAATTGTTGATATGTAAGAAATTTAGAGAATCTTTTATATGTATTTTAGGCTCTTCATCGATAGAGAATAATTTTTATTTGTTTAGAAATTCTAAGTCAATGGTATCCTTTAATACATAAAAGTATCTTGGTCATTATGATGACCATACTGGTTTTAAATCCACTTAGTGGGGCACTTGAAGTTTATTGTCATTCAGAAGGACATGGATTATTTCAGAGTTGGGATCATACCCGCTGATGGGCTACCTACGTATACTTTGTTTTAGAAAAGGAATAATAGCCCATATAGTTCGATAAAGGGAGCATGATGTTTATGATTGATGGCTCAAAGAAGGATGTCATAATTAATTTTACACTCTAAGCTCACGTGAGTCATGCTTGGTGTGAGAAACAAGAGGTATTGGTAAAACCAGACAATTGTTCCATAAAATATGCAATCATAAGAAATGATGTGGGGATTATGTATGTATGACTGCCCAAATGGATGAAGATTAGGATTTACTTCAGGTAAGAAATCCAGGAACAAGTTCCATAAAGGTATATGTACTTTATGTAGATTTGGATACTCTAATGTGGGGCTTACTCCTGAAAAGGAGGCCCAAATTAGGAGGGGACTTATGATTGGGTTTTACTCCTGAGAAGGAGACCCAGATCAAAAAGTAAATTAGGACTGGTTAAGAGGAATTAATACTAGGGCTTACTCCTGAGAAGGAGTCCCAGTTTAAGGGACTTAAGGGACTTAGGGCTTACTCCTGAAAAGGATGTCCATATATGATACTGGGTCTTACTCCTGAAAAGTAATCCCGGGTTAAGAGAATTATGGTTGGGGCTTACTCCTAAGGAGGATTCCCATATTTGGGAATTTTAAGATTGTGGCTTACTCTTGAAAAGGATGCCCAGATTAAGGGATTTGGGGCTTACTCCTAAAAAGGATGCCCAGTGTTTAAGGATTCCCTCATCTTAAAGGATGAGGTTGAATCAATGAACTCTCTAAAAAAAGATATGTGAATCCCTAAGTTTTTTAGGAGATGTTCCACAGAATTCCTTTTAGATAAAGAAGTCAATCAAGAACACATGCCAAAAATGGCTTTAAAGAGTGTTTTGAAGACTGAATCTTGAATAGGAGAGGTGGAATGATATAAGAGGGGTGAAATGGGAAGAAAAGGAACCCAAAAGGATAGGGGCGCGCAAGTCCTGGAAGGCGCGTAGGTACTACGTGGGAACACAAGTCCTGGGCACGTAGGTATACCTGCGCGGCACATGGGTACTTGCGCGATTTTTAGTCCTCAGTGTAATACTTGGGAGAGACTTGGCTCAAACCCTTGGTATTATCCCTAGAGGCTTTCTAGAAGAGGGCGTGCAAGTTCTAGTGAAGAAGTAGGGTGGCGCGCAAGTGTGTCCATTTCCCTTAATGGTAAAACACTTAGGCACGCAAGTGTTAGTGAATTCTAACACTTATACCTTACTCCTCTTGTTTAGACCTTCCATTCTAGGTAAATAATTACCTTAGAAGTGTTCGGAAGACCTGAAAAAGAGACATGGGAGTTCAGAGCTCTATATCTGAATTCTGGAAAAATTCCTCCGGAAATGGGGGGCCCACTGGGTCTATTTATAGTCTGGAGAAGAGCCTGAGCGGTTATCACTTAGGGCGCGCAAGTCACTTGCGCAACCATTAGGCAGCGCACAAGTATACTTGCGCGACTGTGATGGAACTTGCGCGACCCTTGTGCATTTGAAGCCTAGTTCATGCCTTTGTCGATTTTTGAGGTTTTCTTCAAAGGATGAATCGAATTGTGCTAGGTCATTTTCCTTTTCATTCCTTTAGACAATGTGACGAAAAGGAGCCTCAAAAACACCCTATAGAACCTTAAATTCCTAAAACCCCTCAAAACTCTAAAAACCTTGAAAACTATTAAAATCCCAAAATACACTAAACACCATAATGTCATCCATTAAACTCTTAGAAATTGTACAAAACCCTAAAAACCCAATGAATCCTTAAAACCCAAAAGATCCCTAATACCCTAAAAACTAAAAAAGACCAATAAACCCCCAGAAACCCCTAAAAGAACCATAAAATCTCATAAAAACCCTAAAAACCCAAAAACCCCCTAATATATACTAATAAACCCAGAACACATAAAAATTATAAAAACACTAAAAACCCTAAAAACCCTAAAAACACTAAAAACTGTAAAAAGAAAATAAAAACACTAAAACCCCTATAGATCCCCCAAAAGTATTTAAAACCTCTAAAACCCCAAATAGACCCCAAAAACCTCTAAAAAACCATTCAAATCCTTAAAAAACATGAAAAAGTACCTAAAACCCCATAAAACTATTAAAACCACTATAAATCCCTAAGGCCACAAAAAACCATAAAAAATCCTAAAACCCCCAAAACCAATAAAAATAACCCTAAAAATCTAAAAAAACCATTAGAAACCTAAAAAAATATAAACCAACTAAAATTCCCTAAAACCCATAAAACCACTAAAAATTCCAAATAACCATTAAAAACCAAAAAAACCTAAAAAGAATAAAAACCATAAATAACCTAAAAATATAAAATCCAAAAACATCTAAAAACTCTAAAAACCCTAAAAATCTGAAAAGCCCATAAAACCCTAAAAAACCAAAAAACCCATAAAAACCTAAAATATCCCAAAACCCCTAAAAGTCCCTATATTCTCTAAAACCCCTAAAACCCCAAAATTCCCCAAATATCCCTCAAGGACCCTAAAAACATGTAAAACAACTAAAACACCGTTAAAATATAAACTCTCAAAAAATTCTAGAAACCAAAAAAACCCAAAAACCCCGAAAAGGAAAAAATACTAAAACTACTAAAATCCAAAAAATACCCAAAAACCCAAAAACCATAAAAAACTCTAAAAATCATAAAAAATACGAAAAACCCTAAAAACACCAATACAAAAATATAAAAACTAAAACTATCGAAACCCTAAAAAATCATAAAACTAAAAAAATATCTAAAACCATATAAAACCCCTATGGACAACACAAACCTCTAAAATACCCTAGAAAACCTAAACAACCTAAAAACATTAAATCCTTAAAAACCTATAAAATTTTAAAATACCCAAAAAACACTAAAAACCATAAAAACCATAAAAATACCTTCAACCACCTTAAATCGCTAAAAATCATTATAAACCCGAAAAACTAGAAAAACCCCTAAAACCCCATAACAACCCCTAAAAACAATAGAAAACCATAAAAAACACATAACAGTAAGAAACATAAAGAAAAATTTAAACCCTTAAGGACCAAAAATACCCTAAAAACCCAAAAACTCAAAACCCCCAAAAACCCTAAATTCCCAAAACAACTGTAATAAACCCTGAAACCCAAAAACCCCTTAAAAACCCTAAAACCATAAAAAATCTTATGGAACCAAAAAAATAAAAACATAAAAATAACCTAAACCCCATAAATACCTATAAAATTGTTAAAATCCCTAAAAACCATAAAATACCGAAAAACCATAAAACCCTTGAAAAAACATAAATCTCTAAAAACCATTAAAAACTCCAAAATTCCCTAAAATCCATAGACCCCAAAAACCTGTAAAAACCATAAAAATATAAAAACCCTAAAACCCAAAAATTCTATAAAATACCCTAAAAATTATTTAAAACACAAAAAACCCAAAAACCCCATACAAGTCATAAAACCACCTAAAATCCTGTAAAAACACCTAAAAACAATAAAACACTAAAAATTATTAATAACCCTAGGCATTAAGTTTTTTTTTTAAAAAAAACTTTAAAAATAACATGACCCTAAAAATCCATAATACCCCGAAAAACCATACAACCCTTAAAAACCCCTAAAACACCTAAAACACTAAAAAACATTAAACCCGCAACAAACCAAAAAACCCCTAAAACCCTAAATACCCAATAAAAATAAATAAAAACCCCAAAACCCCAAAAAAACTAAAGCACTAAGAACCATAATAACATCCTAAATCTATTAAAATACCTAAAACCCAAAAAAACAAAAAATATATAAAAACCCCAAGCCCTAAAAAACAATAAACACCCATAAAACCCCCTAAACACCTTAAAACTTGTAAAATAACAAACAATCATAAAAACCCAAGAAAAAACCTAAACCCTAAACCCTACACCCTAAACCCAAAACCATGCACCCTTTACCTTATACCCTATAAACTAATCCCTTAATCATACACTTGAAACACAATACCCTACACATAAACCCAAAACCCTTCACCCAAAACCCTATAACATACACCCTAAACCTTTAACTCTACACATAGAACCATATACCCTATACCCTAAATCATATACCTTGAAACCTAAACTCAAAACCCCACTTCATCGAACATAAATCATACATTCTAAACACTAAACCCAAAACCCGAAACCCTAAAGGATTATCGAAACCCTAATAACACTAAAGAAAATAAAAAACCCTAAAAAACCTAAAAACCCCATAAAACACTAAAATACCCTCAAAATTCCAAAATATCTAAAAGACCTTAAAACCCTAAAAGATCTTAATAACCCATAATAACAAATAAAATACCATAAAAACATTTTAAATAAAAAAGGATCTAAAACCATATTAAGAACCCCAAAACCATAACAAACTAAAAAATCCTAAAACCCCTAAAACCCTAGGAAATCCTAAAAATATATAAAAGACATAAAATCCACTAGAAACCCTAACAACTATTACAAACATAAAACACTTGAAACCATCAATCCTCTTAAACAATAGAAATCATTAAAACTTAAATAATACCAAAAACCCTAAAAACACATGAATAAACCGTAAATCCCAAAAAACCCAAAAAATTCTATAAAAATACCAAAAAATCCTTATAAACCATAAAAGACCGTAAAAACTCAAAAAAACCTAAAAATACAATAATCTATCACGAAAACCAAAAAAAGGCCCTAAAACCATTTAAAACATGAAAACTCCCAAAAACCTATAAAAACCCCAAAAACCCTATTGAACCATAATAACCCTAAAAATACTAAAAACCCAAAAACCCTAAAAAACCAAAATAACCCTAAAAAAATAAAAGACCCTTATAACCACTAAAAGGACCCTAATACACAATAAAATCACTAAAACTTTTAAAACCTGAAAAAAACCCAATAAACCCATAGAAACCACAAAAAATAAGAAATAAACTCAAAAAACTCAAAAAAAATCGTAAAAACCTAAAAGAAACCTAAAACATGAAAAAACACAAACAACCTAAAACCCATAAAACCCATGAAAACCCAAAAAGGTCATAAAATTTCTAAAAGACTCTAAAGGTCACTACAATTCATAAAAATCCTTAATACTCCCAAAAACCCAGACACCCCTAAAAATAATAAAGAACAATAAAACCCTAACCCCCCCAAAAAACCCAAAATACCAATGAACACCTAAAACCCCTAAAAAACCTAATCCACAAAAAGTACCTAAAAATATATAAAACCCTAAAAAATCCTAAAAAATAAAAAAAAATCCTAAAAAATCCTTTAAACACTAAAAACCATATAAAACCCTAAAACCCCTAAAAAGATCCTAAAAATTCTAAAAAGACGATAAATCCATAAAACCCCCAAAAGAACCTAAGACTAAAAGGACCCTAGAACCCCAAAAAATACTAAATGAAACTAAAAACCATAAAAAATTCCAAAATACTTAAAGAACACCAAAAACCCAAAAGAACCCTAAAAATCCTTAAAGATCCTAAAAAACCCAAAACCCTAAAAACCCTAATAACAGTAAAAGATAATAAAAACTGTAAAAAGAATCATAGATGAAAATAGCACTTAAAAACAAAAGTTCGAAACATACCATAAAATCCTAGAATACTCTAAAACCCCGATAACCCCAACGAATCCTAAAAATCCAAAAGAACCATAAATACCCATAAATCCTAAAGGACTATAAAAACGCAAAAACCCCAAAAAAATCCAAAATTGTCATAATCCCTAAACACCCTACATGACCCTATATAACCGTAAGACCCCATTAAAACCTTAAAAACCTAAAACTATAAGTTCCCTAAAACCCCCCAATACTCTAAAACCTTTTAAACCCTTAAAATCCCGACAAACACAGAAAATAAAGAAAACAAAAAAAAACAAAAAAACAAAAAAAAATGAAACCCCCCTAAAAAAACTAAAAAACACTAAGAAACATATAAACCCTAAAACCAAAAAAAACACTAAAACCATAAAAATCATAAAACCATAAAAACCAAAAACCACTAAAATCCTTACAAATCCAAAATAACACAAACACCCCTAAAAACCTAAAAACACATAAAACCCCTAAAAACCTAAAAACCACTAAAACTCCCAAAAACCCATTTAAAACAAAAAAACACTTAAACACTATAAAAACCCCTTAAATACTTAAAAAATATTAATAATACTAAACAACCATAACCACAAAAAAATGCCCTAAAACGCAAAAAAAATCATAAAAACAATAAAATTTTCCAAAATTCATAAAACCACCCTAAAACCCCTAAAACACGAAAAAATAAAATTCCTAAAAAATTATAAAAACCATGAACACTTTAAAACCCATAAAACCCCCAAAACCCTAAATGTTATACCCAACACCCTAAACCATAAGCCCCACACCCTAATCCCTATAACCTAAACCTGAAACCCAATACCTAAAATCTATAACCCAATACCCAATACCCAAAACACTACACCCTAAACCTTATTCTCAACACCCCAATCCCGAAACCCTACACCCAAGACCCCATACCCTAGACACTAAACCCTAAACCATACACCCTAAACCATATACACTACACCTAAAACCATAAACCCTACACCCCATATACTATACTCTACACCATAAACTCTAACAGACCCAAAAAAAATAAAAAAAACTCCTAACATAACCCAAATACCTTAAAATATCTTAAAAACATGAAAACCCCATAAAATACATAAAAACCCTAAAACCCCCCAAAACCCCTTAAAACTAAAAAAACCAAAGAACCATAAAATCCCTAAAAACATTAAAAATCATAGATTCCCATAAAAATGTATATCCATAAAATACCAAAAAACACTAAAAACCCTAAACCCCCCAAACCCCTTGAAACTAAAAACAACCCTAAAACACACTAAAAAAATAAAAAATCCACTAAATGACTATAAAACCCTAAAATACCCTAAAAATACTAAATGATCTTTAAAAACATAGATCCCCTAAAAGAACCTAAAAATCATAAAAATAATATAAAATAAACAAAAATACCCTAAAACCTATGGAATACCATCCAATACCGTAAACCCAACTAAAAGTATCTATAAAACACTAAAACAACCAAAAAAACTAGAAACCTGAAATGGTACTTAAACCCCTAAAACCCCATAATGGATTCTAAATACCAATATAAATTATAAAGTCCCCTAAAAACTTAAAGGCCGCTAAAAACCCAAATACACTAAAGGAAGAAAAAACCCTAGCAAAACCCTAAAGTATCCTAAAATACCTAAAATTATTAAAGGGTCCTAAAAATAATGAAGAACCCTAAAAATCCTAAATTTTTTATGACCCCAAAAAACCTTTAAAATCATACCCCCTAAAAACCTGAAAAGACCATAGAAATCCCTTAAAACCCAAATATTGCCCTAAAACCCCTAAAACCCTAAAAAGTTAAAAAACCTAAAAATATAAAAGTCCCAAAAACAATAAGATTTTTTAAAAACCCCAATAAACCTAAAAATTACCCCAAAACCCTAATTACCTACAAAATAAAAATCCAAAAACCCAAAACCCCCTAAAAAACTAAAAACCAAAAAAATTAAAAACCCTAAAAACCAAAAAAAATTAAAACTAAAAAAAATCCCTAAATACCTAAAAACCGTAAAAGCCTTAAAAATCATAAGAAACCTAAAAACTATAACCCTAAAAATCAGAACAACTGTAAAAAAACATAAAACCCCTAATGGAACTAAAAGAAATTTAAAACATAAAAGGGCCCTAAAAATCCACAAAAACCTTAAAATGTGAAAACTCTAAAATCCAAAAAAAACATCAATGTTCCAAAAAACCCTAAAACCCATAGGTGAAAATATAAACCCCTAACCCCCAACCCCAAATACCCTAAAAACCCAAAAAAATAAATAAACTCCGGCAAGAAATGCATAAGATACCATTAAACCCTCAAAAACCAAAAAAAGACCTCAAAACCCTATAAAACCTTTAAAAGGTGGTAAAAAACTGAAATCCCTCAATATAATAAAAATTAAAAAAAAAACCTAAAATCCCATAGAATACATAAAAATAAATTAAAGCCCCATAAAAAACCTCTCAAACACCTGAGTAACAATAAAAAACCTAAAACCCTAAAAACCCCTATAAACACTCAAAATCCCAAAAAACACAAAAAACCCAAAAAAATCCAACCCCCCCCCCCCCAAAATAACCCAATAACCCTTAAACCCAATAGAATCTTAAAAACCTAAAAATACTAAAACCAATAAAAATATAAAAACCCTTAAAAGGACTAAAAACACCCTAAAATCCCAAAAACCCAATAAAAATGCCCAAACCACAGAAAAACCAACAAAAATTCCCTAAAATGCTAAAAAACCTAATAACCCGAAAAACAAATAAAAAACCAAAATCCATAAAAACTATAAAACCTGAAAAAAAAACTAAAAAATTAAAAAAACATAAATCCCAGAAGAATTTAGAAGAACCTATAAAATAATTAAACCACCGAAAAAAGTTTATATAGACTAAAGTGTTTAAAAGACCTAAAAACCCCTAAAAACTATAATTCCGTAAAGGAACCTAAAAACCATAAAACTTTATAAATGGAATTAAAACCACTAAAGGGAAATAAAACCCCCAAAAAAATTAAAGACCTTAAAACCCTAAAAATCTTAAAAATGTAAGAAACCCCTTAACCCCCAAAAAATCCCAAACGCTCTAAAAAATATGAAATACCTTGAAAACCCCTATAAAATCCAAAAAACACAAAAAATATTAAAAATCCATAAAAAAATAAAATACCATAAAAACCATAAAAATATTTAAAAGAACCTAAATTCATTAAAACACCAAAACTCCCCTTAAAACACTAAAGGACCTTAAAAACCCTTAAAACCCCCCAATAACATAAAAATTGTTTTTTGAAACTCCCTTTTTATCAAAGAAGATGAAATTATTATAAAGAGCACCTTAGAAATTATAAGGTGATAATAATACTGAATGAGAACCATGAATTGTTTTCCAAATGGACCTACGAACCCAAGACACCTACACGTTACATAGGCCACACATCTGCCCTACATAGACCAAAGGGGAAAGACAAACCTGTGTGAGGAACTTGCGCTAAGAACCTACTCAATGGACCTATGAATACAAGATCATTCATCTAGGTCCCTTTATTTTCTATAAATAGGACCCTAAGTCTCATCATGTGAACAAATAAAAAAACATAAGAACCCCCAGAGCTGTCATTGCAAAGAACCTTCACACAGGTCCCCCAAAATTTCATAGGTATCTCTTCAAAAAATGATAGATAAGAGAATTAAATGGGTTATGTTAGATAAAATTTCATTTAGGGTCTAAAGAGATAAGAAACCTACATAGGTACTATTCTCTTCTAAGGAGAAACCACCTGTATGAGGTCCCTCTCCCTAATTAGAGACCTATGCGAGACACTTTCAGGAACACTAGAGGAGAGTCAAGGTGCATTGGCTAAAGCCTCTCCCATGTGTTGTAACCCTGGTGGCCTATTTCCGAAGGCATATCTAGATCACAGTATCCTATACCCCCTAATAAAGAAACATGATATTCTTCCTAGGCCCTGTGCGGCACACCTGAGTGGCGCACCTGCACCAGGCATTCCTAATCCAAGCATCTGCACCCAGGACCAATGCAAGTCACCCATTAATCCCTCATCTAAAACCACCTATGGTATGGATCCTCTTACTTTGGTTCCTTTTTCCTGAAGGGATCATGTTGAAACCCCCACTAATGCCTCATTAAATACAAAACCTTAAGAAAAGGCATTCCAGAGTGTCTCCCATTTGGAATTTTATTACTACTGTCAGAGGTTTCTTGAACTAGTCCTACCAAATGGTTAGGATCCTCATAAAGCATATATATTAATATATATATGGTCCTAAAGACCCATACCCTAGGGACATTGTCTAGATGTTCCCAGTATCGGAGGATTAGGGTTTGGACCATGTCCTAACCTTCTTGTTTATGAGACCCAGAGTCTCTGGTTCCTTATGGGGAGGGTGAGGATAATGCTTGATTTTCCATTTAATATAGAATCAGATCCTCAGACCATTGTAGAACCAATTTTAGGGAATCCCTCCTCAATTATTCCTGTATCCTTTATTGTGTGATGTTGCGGCCTTGATCTTCTATAGTAATGCATACTTCACCTTCATTACTTTCTATGGTGAAGTGAATAGGGGGATGTTTCATAACCCCGACCTCTTCTATCGTATTCCTCCTTGTATTAAACCAGTGAATGTGGAAAAGTTTTTGGTTTTCAAATCTTACACTTCCTCTAGTTTATTAAACCGAGCATGACTCAAGTGGACTTAGAGGCTACTAGCAATCATGACATCTGATCCACTTGAAATATTTGAAATATTTATATATGAGAACACTAATTCCAACTAACCAGGATATGTAGGAATCCCACTTAGATCCTGATATTAATGGGAATATCCCTGTGGAATAAGATGCAATCATAATTCCCTTAATCTAATAATCCTCATAAGGAGTAATCCTCGAGTTAATCCCCCAAACAACCATAAGTTAAAACTTCCTCATGGTACCTTAACATTTCCATCCTTTTCAGAAGTAAGCATCAACTTAGTCATCTCAAAGTCCCATACTTCCATACGATACATACACTTGAGGGCCTCCATAATCATCAGTCCTCTAGGCCGAACTAAGTGGGATTTGATTCCCATCCAAATGGGATATGCATGAAGCCTCTTTATGTTCAAACCAAACACCCAAAATCAACCCTATTATTTTTTTCCATATCCACAATAAGGTATAATTCAACTAGGATATTCATATCCCTTCCATGTTCCTTGGGCTATTTGGCATAAATCCCAAACCAAACATTGACAATGCACCTCCCTCCTAGACATCATTTACACATGATGTTAAACTATATGGTTGGGTCCTTATCACATGACCTTAAAGGTATGTTGTTCCCAGTAAAGTGGCATCAAACTACGTTGGTTCTGATTCCTTTCACAAGGAAGTTTAGGAAGATCATCTTTGGGTTCAATCCCAACATAAAACAAATACCATCTCTCTATTGGATGATGAACTCCATAGTGGCCTTTATCTCTCTATATGACAATAAACTCTTGTGTTCCCCACTGTCTGGCTAGAAAACCAGCATCATCATAATAACGACCAAATAATCTATATATAGTAAACAAGAGGATGTCATTGATGGAGAACCATAGATATATATATATAGATATCTATATTTATGATGAATCTTGGGTACATATATAATATTTTAAAATCTAAACATCATAATAAATGATTTATAATATTGGGATGACCCACATTATACATGGGAATTAATGAAGAATTCAAAAACATTTGTGAAAGCTTTAAGAGTGTCCCGGAGTAGGAAATAATTCCCCCAAAAATGGTTTGATGATAACAAATTCCCACCCTCTCGATCAATTTGGGTTCTTAAGAATTGTTGGTCAAAACATCTAACAATAGAATGAATTTTGTATGTCGATTGCATCAGATATATAACCATTGCACGTTTTTGATTCCACAAACATACCCAATGGAAACCATTTTGAAATTGTGTTTCCAAACACTAACATACATTCTAAGGGAAACAAAAAATGGAAAACCCAACATGAATCCTTAACCAAGATGATAATATGACATACCTATCAAACTATTTCTACTTTCAAATTGAAATATGTATAAGAAACATGATCAATCATGCATGTATTTTTTATAATGATTTGAAGGATATCCTTGTTTATGTTGGTAAAATATATATAATAACTTCTTTCCATGAACTCCCTTTGATCCATCGGCCTAATTCCAGTTTTCACCAACAAATGTATGAGCTTTTATTCTGACCAGATCTTTGTCCATGCGAAGGATTTCATCACCAACCCATTGTCTTCAACATTCGGTCTAGAACTCACTGGTCTGAGATTCTTATCAAAATGGTATGATCTCGACCTTGGCGGGTGCCTAACAAACCCTATAGTCCATGAAGCACTCACAATCATCCATTCAATTACGATCGATGGTCCTGAAGCAGAAGGATACAACAACCGTATTCAACCACTTTGGGAGCTTATCCCCAAAATAAAAAAAGCATTACCTCTAATATTTTAGGTAAGTGGATCAATAAGCTACCTAGAACCTCATCCAGGAGACACATGGGTCCTTCTCAGGGGATCCTTATAGTAATCTTCACTGTTAATGCCACACAGTAGTTAACACTCAACATGATGAGGGTGTTTTCCTCATCCAATCAGGGGTGGTCCTTTAAACCCTAGAACTCAAGATGGACCACTAGGGACAACAACCAGACAACTAGGAGTAGCATCACACATTTACCCCCTCCATAGAATCCCACCATCCTAGTTTGGTGGGAGACAACGAGCAATCACATATTACCATCTTCATTTATTTATCTATCCAATAGACTAATTTGGAGGCATTCAAAGGAACTTTATTACCAAATATGTCCATATAGTGCAAGAAAGAACATACACCTGCCTGTACCCACCAAGATTGTTTACAAACTCATCTGGAAGCACTCAAAGTAGTTCAATGACCATATTTGGTAGCAAACAGTGAGTAGTCACACACAACTTCCAACAAAGTTCAATCCTTCATATAGTCTCATTTGGTAGCACCCTATGAAGTCTGTTAGAATGTCCTGATGGAAAGTAGGGTGTAGACTAAACTCTCTTCCCCTGCATAGGAGTATTATATTTGTCCACTGAATATAAAGAGAGGATAGTTTTAGTCACATACACCTTCCCCAGATATTACATGGGAATATATCTACATTCCACTCTCTAAATTCACTTATAACATCCTAGAAATGGTGAATGGGTGGATAAAAATTCCATCCCACATCATGGAGACTTTCTAGGACATCGTCACAACAGTGACAACACTACCTAAGGGATGACCACATAATTTTGTCCCCAAAAATGAGGTGTCTCATTACCAAAACACCCCAGAGCAGACACACAGCTCTGATCTCATATAAGATGGTCATGGAAAAAATTACCCCATATTATATAGACAATCGTATCAGGAACATACACCTTCTCCAATCAGTGGTAATCAGCCTATTCTAATGGCCACTCCAAGGTAAGAACAAACAAATGCCCATGATGACTAGTTCTCCTTTTAAGTGTCTTCAATCACTCATAAAAAGTCATCTAAGAATAATCCTCATAAATAATGATTGGAAAATCAAGATCCAGTCTATGGTCATTCTTCTCTTGGAGCTAGTGTTCTTAAAACCCTTAGACATCTATCTGACACAGATCAAGATCCTACCCTCTTGTTATCTAATTATGGGAGTAGTAGTAGTAATTCTGAAAGACCCTTCTGGGAACTTCACCATGAATGATTTCTTCTTGACAACAATCTGGTTGATCTCAAGAACCTATCTGTTGATGAGATCCATGAAAACATTCCATGTGGATTGAAGACTAAGGAGAAAGAGGATTTACCCTAGATGTAACCCACCATGGTGGTCCCCCCATGATGGCATTAACTGACAAAGTTATCTCTATTGTAGTGATTCAAATTGTGAAAAGAATTATCATATCAGAGACGTATTGATGATAAATCCCTCCTATCATGAGGCAATTGAAAACATAAGTATAGTCATGTGAGGTTCCTTATCACTAGTAGGTGAAATCATTTCTCAACCAGAAGATATCCCAAGGTGTATTTAATTCTCTAAACCACCCTTGGGTCACATGACTTCTAACCTAATGGAGTAAATCCAAACCAATCACATTTTTTATGGTAAATCATTCAGGATGCATCTATTATGGTCCTACCCGGTTGAATATACTCTGGTGAAAGATGAAAAAGATATGATAAACATGACGAAATAACTGGATAAATATGATATAAAATTAACGTTCTTTAAATTTTCAACCTATCAATACAACATTATAAAGTTGTTGGTAGAAGATTGTATGCATGACACCCACCTCAACATATGGAAAACTCTTCACCCATTAACTAAAAATTTATTACCATATGATGAGTATTAATCTCATGTCAAGGTAATAGAAGGGTCAAAACACCAAATTGAATTGGAATATCTTATGGCTTCCCGACATCCAATGATCGAGAAACATGAAGGGGCATTTTAATGTTCATGCCTCGTTTCATTAATGAGGTTGTGATAGATGATCTCAGATACCCCATCTTATATTCATATAAGAGGATGGGGTCCACAAGAAGAATTGAAATTCCTTGCACTTACAAATTGTCATAGCCAACCAAAAGTGGTATCAATCAATGTCATTTCCCTTTGTCAGCTACAAACAATAGAATCTATTCATGACCAAAGATACTCTCAATAAGAATAGGGTCGAACGACTCCCTTGGATGTCAAGCAAAAAGATAGAAGGCTGCTGACATACTCTTGCATCAATAATCTAAGAATATTGAGAAGGCATACAACTTAATGGATTTTAGAAATAAGATTTCATTGATGTCAAAAATTGCACAATGGTATTCAGAAATAGGAAATTTAATCGATTACCAAATAATGCACCCTACCTATGTTCAAATAAAAATCTATAAAATCAGAAGACCTGCTATGGTAGTATCAGACAGAATAGTTCAAGAGAACCCCAAGCCCATAGGGCTAGGGGAATTTTTAACTCATCCCTCGAGGTCATCCAATCATGCTCAATGGGTTGTGAAAGAATAATAGGAACATCCCAATACCTCAGGGTTGTGATATTTTCCACGTCAACAATGTCCTCCTCAATGAGAATCAGTTTCCTCCTGATTAGGTAAGATGTCACAGAATAAATCTACCCAGTTCAACCCATCCCATGATCTGTTACATTCACATGAAAAACATACGATTGAACTCTCTAGTGATTCCCTTGATGTTAATGTCCATCAATATGATTCCAAAAAAAAATAAAGATGAGGACAAGGTCTCATGGATGGTGATGAATAAGCTGGTCTCATAGAGATACTAACATAATAACTATAATGTATTATGCATATGTGAATTTCATCAATGCTATCATTAAATACCCTCCCAAACATAAGTAGAACTCAAATGTGTCAAAATAGGAAGTTCCATATCATAATCTGGTCCACACTAAAACAAATAAAGGAGGTGTGTGTACCCAAAACCAAAGGCATTCCCTAAATATGAGAAATACATCAAAAAATACCCCTTTACCTCCTCAAAAGGAACCAAATAGAAAAAATTGTATGATTTAGGATACGAATCACCTCCGTCCCAGGGAGGGTTAATCCCTTGGGTTAGAGGAAATGTTTTTAAAGAATGATGAAGAAATTATAGAGTTTAGAAGAATCAAGGAAGAGTTACCCTGAGGCAGTCTTCCAACCAGATATAATCTACAATTCGATCCTAAACATTCACTTCCAATTGGTGCACCTCAATAAATATATTTGTTCACAACAACTAAATGAAACCTATAATATCTACTCATTGTTGGATACCAACACCAATGTATTGGGATCCCAAAAAATTAGATGTAGAATTCCCTCATTTGGGTACATAGAAAAACAAGGTCAGACACATCCTTATAAGCCTAAACCTTTAGGTTACCCAAGGAAGATACCAGTTGTTCCTCCAGAAGTTCTATTTCTAGTTGTCTCACCCATTTAGGCTCTATTCGTTGAACCTACTCTAGTCCCAGCTTAGCTAGATGTTTCTCAAATTCTCATGAACACAATTGAGTCCCTAACAGCTTGATTGGAAGCTATGTATGAGTGGGGTTCACCAATAAAACTAAAATAGATGGATTACATATAATGGGTAGATCCTACCCCTCCCACTCTAAACTTTGGGAATCCAATATTTCAAATATTTTATGTCTTGGGAGATCTATAGCAGCACTTGGCAGATTTTGTCTCTCGTTGTGATCCCATGATGGGTACCCCTAAACAATAGGAGGTGGTGAAGCTCCTGGGTTTTGTGAAATCATTACAAGGGATAGCCTTTGTATGGTACATTATTTTTTGGACTTTATTGATTACTAGATGGTAATATCTCTATTAAAATTTACTCTTCCAGTGCAACTCAACCTATAGAAGACAATAGTCTTCGAACTCACAAACTGCAAACAACAGGAGAATAAAAGGTTCCCCATATTCCTTTCTTGGTAGATAGGAATAACATATTCCTTAAAACTACCACTCCCTCAATATTATTTTTGTCCTATATGTGTATCAAATCTATGTGATGAGTTTTTCACAAAATTAATTCCAATTAAATACACATGAGTGTTCCTGGATCTTACCACAATTTCTCTACATGTAGAAGAATCAATTGCATAAACCAAGGAAATTTAATGAATAATACCATAGACTCAAGGATGGTGGACATAAAAATATAGGCCTCTATAATTACACTTAGGCATGCCCTTATTCCTACTTCCACCTCAAAGCATGAGCCATACCGTATGGATCAACCTCCCGATTGTCAGCAACAACGTCCACCTCATTAGGTTGATCAAAGAGATCAAAGGTAGAAATAATTTGAGGAGATGAGAAATAGGGTATTCTATTTTTCAAATGAACAAGCCCCAAACTACTACATCTCAGCATTGGAAAAAACATTGCGAGGTTTCAAAAATAAAAGATACTTGGAAATCATGGTGATGAAGATCTCCCAAACTATTTCCCATTTCATCAGATACAAGGGAACCCCATTCAGGATTGATTTGCATTCAAATACCTCCTACCAAATATCGTGGAATTTGTATTAGTGAATCTAAAATATTTTCTAGCTATGGTTTCAAGTGTTTTTTCTACTAATCAGGAGGAGGAAGGATAATGTAAATAAGTTAAAAGAAGAAGTGTATAAATGTTTTGGGATTGGATGATTAGAAAAATGATTAATTGAATACATAATACTTTCCAAGAAGATATAAAAGTGCCAAATAATTCCTCACCTGCTTCCTCCATTGCACAAAAATATTCATTAGTGATTCAATCTTCTCAAGGCTAGTCCTCCCAAAAGAAACATTTCTAAAAGGATAAGGAGAAAATAGAATAATACAAGCTCGTGTCAAGGCCAAAGATCACTTTAACTATAAAATAATTTATATCGATCATCTCCAAATCATGGGAACTACCCCACTAAATGTTATAACAAGAGTAGAGCCATCATATATATTCTTTATCAGATTAAGAATTGATCTTCAGTTCTATTAACATTATTCACCAAATGGATCCCTTCACACATGATGATTATTATTGTGAAACCATGTTCACTATATTTTATTGGGGAACTGGGGGGGGATATTTTATTGAGTTCAAGGATATAAGGGAATACATGGTTGTTCTAGGATCCACTACATTAGTAAAACCCCCACTCGAATTGTCTATGCAGATGAAACTCATGTGAAATCTCTCTAGTTAGCTGAACATAAAAATAGAGTTCATCCTCCACACATGAAAGGGTTTGACCAACATGATCATCTTGTAAGACCATTTAGAGGATACTTTTCCAACCATTTAGGGGGTATTCATACCTAGATGACTGAATCCACCAAGAACAGAAGCACTTCTAGCTGCTACCCCCAGAGACATCCCATTCACATGAAAAACATCATCTCCAAAATTAAATGCAAAATAGAATCTTCAAGTTGGGAGGCACAAACCTATGTATCATAAATATGATTTCTTGAAGAAACTGGATCATTTTCTCACCCAATTATCTTTCCGGGGTTATATGAGTCTATCAATTGATATCTGGGAAGAACTTATTGAGGCCTTGTCAAGCCCATATGAATTTGTAGTGAAATTTTCTTCTACCGAGGTATATTGTTGTGATAATGATCCTGCATAATTCCATTCAATAATATATTTCATATATTAGGATGAGTATGTTTTCATACAAGTACATTTAGACCTCTTTATATATTCACTATGTCAAATGATATTGAGATCCGATGAGCCTTTATTGACAATGGCTCTAGAGTCTACCTATTCTTAGTCTAGCCACTTTTTAAATAGGTTCTCAATGAATCTCATTTCTCTCCCTCCACTATGATGTTATAGGAGCATGATAAGAATGATAAATAGCATCTCGACAAGATAACACATAGAAATCATTTCATGAATCCTGTATCCAACTCATAATTCATGGTTTTTCAGAAGGATATAGCTTTCAATGTTCTACTGGGATGACCATGGTTATATCAGCAAGCGATCATTCCTTCTCCATACCACCAATGTCTCAAACATTGTGTCAATGATAAAATCGGGATATTTTATGGCGAAAAATCCTCCTTCAAATCCTCTAAGTCCCTGTACATGAATGCATGGTTCTACCATAATGGTGGAAAACATTACATGATAGATGATCTTATTTGAATCAATGCCACAAATGGCATGGATATGATATCATGAAACCCTTTAAAGTAGATCATTGCAAGTTATGTGCTTCCCATTAATCAAATTTAATAGTTGGGACCAAATTCAAACACTCATTAAGTAGATTCTATAATGTCAGTTGGGACAACCGAACCCAAAAACAAATGAGTAGTCATTATCCCGTTGAATAACAATGAAATCCTAGATGGAAATGCGTATATTCAACTACCCATGCTTCAAAAAGACCGTAATCCATAAAATGGATTGGTATAAGATTCTATGAGGATAAAAGAAATGGAATGGACTCATTTTCAGTCTCTCATTCCCTTTCGGGACTCCAAGAAGGCTCCATTCTAGCAAGTGGGTCCGAAATGATTGTCTCATCCTTTGGATGTCCAAATAGAAATTTCCCTCTTCCCTCTAGGGAACATGTTTCATCACATCCTCCCTAGGAATAAGCAAAATAAGTGAAGGATGATAAAGAGGAAGAAGAGTAAAATCTTATAGATTCCCCTATCATATTTTTGGAAGGCATCTCTACCATCGTGGGTGAAATCAGGGAGAAAAATCTTGGTATAAAAGAAGATATAAACCCCACTATGATTATTTTGACTTGGTCTCTCAATGAAAAGGAGGTCTATACCACCTTCCTAAAATTGCACTGAAATGTGTTTTCCATTAATTACAAAGAGATTCATGGCCTTTACCATGAGGTGGTCACCTATCATATGGGTTTTTTATAATATCATCTGAGAAAAAAGAAAGAATCCCGGAGGATTTACCTGATTGAAGCCTCCAAAATTGGGGCTGAAGTGGAAAACTCAACAAGGTTGATTTTATCTGAGAGGTAAAGTATCTAAAATAGTTATCCAACACTATCCCTATGAAAAAAATAGGAATATCAATGATTACATTGATTTTAGAGATATCAACTAGTATTGTCCCAAATTTTATTTTCTAGTTCCAATCACAGAACTCCTAGTTGATGCAATAGTTAGTAATCAAGTCATATCATTTATGGATGGCTATTCAATGTACAAGAAAATCTAGATGTCCCTAAAAGATTAATAATCTATAACTTTCAGAGCCCCTCATAGATTATTATTCTAATGGTTAATGTGCTTTGTATTTATGAATCCCAATTCCAAATACCAATGTGAAATGCATAAAATCTTCAAAACTTTATTGGGGATGTTTATTATATTCTATATTGATGATATTGCTGTCAATTCCTTGCAGTATTCTGACCACTTGGATGACTTAAATACTATCTTAAAAAATATTCAACAGCACAATCTGAAGATGAACTCCTTGAAATGTGATTTTGGGGTAACCTCAAGAAAATTAATCGTCTTGGTCATACGCCATCATGGACTCAATTTTTATCCTAACAAAATGAAATCTATCCTTGGAATTTCATCTCCAAGAATCATGAAATATTTGAGAGGAATTAAATGACAATTGGCCTATATCTGGTGCTTCATATCCAACCTCACAAAAATGTTTTTACCCTTCCCCAAATTGAAGAATAAGTGGGTCAAATATTATTGGACCAATGACTATCAACAATTATTTTATGATCTAAATAAATAACACTTGGACCCACCGATATTGAATCCACATATTCAATAAAATCTTATCATTCTGTATGTGATGACCCTAGAATGATCCATGGGTGCTTCCCTTGTAAAAAAGAATGGTGATCAGAATAAAAATATCCTTTATTATCTCAGTCAAACCATGATTGATGCTGAGACTCATTATTCAGATATCGAGAAGTGCTCCTTAAATTAATATTTTTCATTCAGAATTTTATGCACTATCTACAACACCATGATATCTACATGGTTTTTTATAATAAAAAACTCAAATTTATCCTTGCTCATTCTATATTTTTGGGTTTTTTGGCACGGTGGGTAGTTATTTTTGAGCAGTTTGACATAGAGTCTTAGTTATAGAAAGTAGTGAAAGTTTGTGCTTTTTTGGATTTCCTTACCAAACACTCATCTATAGAAGAAATTCAATTAAATACATAACTACCTAATGAATAAATATTATCTATTAAAAATGGCCCCCAGACATGGGAAATATATTTTGTTGGTGCATCCAAGATCCCTACAAGAAAGAGAATGAAAGACACCACACTAAACAATGCAGCATTAGGGATTATGTTTATCTCCCTAGAGAAGGTAGTGTTTATATACTCTTACCTGTTATCATAAGTTTTTATAAACAATGATACAGAATATAAGTATCTCATTTAAGGCCTAGAAATGGAACTCCAAATAATGATGAACCTCCTAGAGTTGAAAGGTGACTCAATGTTTGTAATCAAGAAGATCAATGGGGGTTATTCCATCAAGAAAGAGAAGGTAATTGTCATGTTTGAATATGTCTGAGTGTTAATGTAATAATTCCCCTCAGATACAACATTGAATCATGTTCCACAATCAAAGATTTCCTAGGAAGATGCATTGGATGATGTAGCTAAAACTTTGGTAGATCCCAATTATGATGAAATAGTTGTTAGAATTTCCCACTACTAAATGATCTCGCCTTTTTTTTATTAGAATAGAAGAGATAAATTAAATGAGTCTCAAACCTGATCTATAGGGTCTAACCATGGTAGGGTGACCAATTAGTGTTCCACTAAATCCACATATAAGATGAGTGGTCACTCTTCCAATGAAGACATTAAAACTGATGGGTGTAGTAGGTACTTCTTGAGATGTTCAAAGGATTTTTGACATTTGTTTTAACATTTGTAGGAGACTCCCTTATTCATTATCCTGGTGAAAGGGGGATTTTCTATCCATGATGGTTATGAATCCTAATATGGATGAGGTTCCCTTGTATTCCCCTCCATTATTTGGGATTTCTAGGGGTGGCATTTCTAAAATAACACTAGTCTTATTTGGATCATCCCTAATGCCATGGTGACATACCACAAAGCCAAAGAACATTCCTCACATTACCCCAAAATCATACTTCAATGGATTCATCTTTAGATTGTCTTGTCTTAGCTTGTTGAATATCGCTTGAGGATCCATCAAGTGATCACATTATTTTTGGGATTTGGTGACTAGTTCAATGACATAACACTAGGAAATCCTCCCTAGTAATGTCTTAAAGATACGACGTGTGGTGTGGTGATATGTGGTATCGACACTATTTAAACCAAAGGGAATGACCTAGTAGTAGAAGATCCCTTGGGTTTCCTTGATGGAAGTGAATTCTTCATCCTTGGGAGACTTTTTGATCTAATTTTACACTGAGTAACCATTAATGAATGAAAGATCTTGGAATTCATAAGTTCCATCGATCTAGATTTCATTGATCAGCAATAGGAAACCATCCATCGAGAAATGGCGATTAAGGAATTTGAAGTCTACACAAACCCCAATCTGCTCATTCTACTTCTGGACTGTGATGATGTTGAAAATCCATATTTGATATTACACTTCTCAAAAAAGTTGTATTTTATCCACTTTTCAACTTGCACCTCTATATTGGTGTCGTTCAAGGGTTGAATTCTTTTAGATTACTTCTTGAAGCCTCGATGATCACCAGGCAGTCCAAGATTGTGCTTATCCACCTCTGGAACCAGTCCTAGAATTTCTATATAGTTCCAGACGAACACATATTAGTGCTACTTTAGAAATTCAATGTATGTATCTTTATATTTTTGGTGAATGGAGGCACTAATAAGAGTAGGTCATGGGTCCCTTAATCTTCCCAAATTTATCTTCCTAATATCATCTATAGTGTTGGAAACTCCTTTCATGAAAACTAAAGGGGTATTCCGAAGATATTCTTCATATTAATTAATTTTTGAGTCTATGGAGACATCTTCATGTGAGGATGGAAACCCGGGGGGGCTCTCTGTTACTATTGGGGTGAGGGAGGACATGAGATGAAACATCATCATCCCTTTCTATCTGAGATTCTTTAGATAGATGTCAGATTTGATTTTTGCTAAGGACAGGAGAGGCTTAGACCTTTAGAATTAGATCCTCTATTTTGACCATGTTTATGGGGAGAACATAATCATCCTCAATCATGCTCCAGTTATTTTTAGGGTGGTCCATAATCCATTGGGATCGGTAACATTTATATCATCAGCCACCATTGGTTTCTTACCTCCCTTCATGTAAAAATAATCATCAGCATATGAGTCTCTATAAGTCTTGAAGCTGAACTATCACCATGTAATATTTCAACCTTTTCATTGATGGGGTACTTCATAAATTGATATAATGTTGATATAACTTCTACGTGTCTATGGAGATAGGTCTTTATGAGTTGGAATTTTTATGTGTTGTCTTCTTGGATAACCATTAACATAGCATCAGCTATGAGATCCAAAAATTGGGTCTCAAGTTTGATCATCCCAAGGGAACTTTTCTCATGCTTATCATATCCCTGTATGGTCCACTTCGTAAGGGATAAGTCCCCATCCCCATACCCCAAATGTCGGAGAGTTTGGGTTGATATTTGATTGATCCTAGATCCATTATTGATTAGCACCCTTTGGACATTAACATTATTGAGTTTTCCCAAAACGTATAAGGTTAGGATGAGCCCTTGGATGGACTCCTCTTGATCTTGAACAGTGAATAATATGGTGACACAATAGTACATAGTCTCTAATCGATAGGAGTCGACTGCAGTGACTTATTTCTCAAATTATTATGTGGTCAAGAGGGCTTCAAAATTTTCCTCCTTGAGATCTATTGAATGTTGAAGTGCATCGAAGATCGAGATATTGGTTGGTATTTTAGATAGATATTTCATAACATCATATTTTTGCACTAGAATTCATTACTTCTCAATGTGGGGATCTTCTTGGGAATGCGTCTTGGGGGATAGATCATGCGGTTCAGAAGATGAAGCAACTAAGGTAGATGGAACTAGAGCTTATATAGAGGTTGAGAGGGTTTATACTTCCAGTGGAGTAGGTTGTGTCGACCTTCCCCATTATCAGATTTTTTTAGATTAAACCCTCGTTAAACAATCATGCAATAAAATCAGGTGCTTTTGGCTGCTAGAGGGATCTAAGGCACCTCATTTACTCCTTTGAGTCTTCTATATTTCTTGCCCATGATTCTTGACATCATATATATATCCCCCATGGTGATATGACCAGAATATTGAGTCTGACCACATTTTTTTGGCCCTTGTATCCTCATATCTAGCACATGTGGAATATTGTTCCCCTATTATATGAAATAAAATCATATTTAGAGGAAAATAATCACTAGAAAATTGGTTTTTCAGGTGTATTTTGTTGACCGAACCAAAGATGAATCCTTCTTCTGATTAAGATTCTGTTTGGCTGGTCAGTTCCCATGATGCAGATGTCAAAGGGAGTAAATATTAAAGGGTTATGGATTGTTTTTGAGTTGAATATTACTCTTCCTACTTTGTTTCTTCAAACTTCTAAGGCTCATTCCCACCCTTAGGTGGAACTTATTAAATCTTGTTCTTAGTTTGTGGAGCAGTTGAGAGTTTTTGAAACTATTCCTTTAGAGCTCCATGATCTTGATAAATTATTTTCCATGTTATCCTATTTTTAAATATTTGTTCTCCCCTATCCAGAACATTCTACCAACCTTTCTATTCCTCTGATCGGATGACAGTTTTGAAATTCACATGATCTAGAGGACTTTTAAGCAGCACCTATACAGAGTCAACCATGTCTTGAAGGACATCCTTATAGACAAAGAAATTCTAGATATTATGAAATAGACTTCTATTGAATGGGTAGTAATTAGGATGTTCGGTGAGGCTGACATTATAAGGACTCCTATGCTATGGAAGTGTGAGAAGGTTATTATCCATGGTTTCCAAGTAATATATTGGTACATGTTCATTTTTAAAGGAGTATAATTTTTTCATACATTCCTAAAATCCCAGGAGACCCTGATTTCCTTATACATCTGGACTAGGGGATTATATGGTTTTCTCCACATGATAGGTGGTAATGGGAAGTTTAGAGCTTTCCTAGGTGCTTGGATGGGAACCAGTGTGGGATTGATAGAAACAACTATTACTTCTACTCAACCCATATTTTTTCCATTGTGATGTGGGAATGAGCAGAGACTTGGATCAGGTTTTCCAAATAGCCTCTTCAAGATGTTTTTATATTTCAATGAACTATTGAAATCCTCCCCAATACACCATGGGGATTAGGGGCATCTACAGATGATCCCTGAGATTTTTTTACATAGATATCTTGCATTTGTCCCTGTGAGAGGGGGATGCCAAGAAGATAAGTAAAACCATTCCATATTGCTATGAAATAAGAAACCCTCTCATTCTCGCATTAAAAATAGTTTTTCAGGTCATCCATCGTCATTTTCCTTAGTGTTGAACTAAATAGATAAAGGAACTGATGAAGAAGGTCTTCATTTCTTCTAACAGATCCAGATGGAAGACTGTTATACCAAACAATGGATAGCCCTATCAGGTCTTGTACAAAAAACCTCATCTTTGTCACCTCTTGTTGGTCTTGAGGTCCCATAATCATACAAAATGATGATACTAAATGTGTGAGTTTCTAATCAAGGATGAATTCACTGTTTAAGGTTTAAAAGTTAGGGCTTCTAATGTTGGTAAGATGTGTGGTTCCATCAATCCTTTCGGGATATGGATTCCTCTCAGTCTACACAGTTACATGCTTCCCATCCACGGATTCCATCCAATTAGCTAGGGATTCAATGGAAGTAAGTATCTCTAGGGGTACTACTATCTAATCTACATCCCATCCCTAGGTATTGTGTGGGGGATGATGAGGTATTCTTTCTTTTAACTCATACTAATCCTTGATTCATCCTATGACTAAAAAATTACCCTGGTGTGGGAGATGTTGTCACCGCAACAGAGGTATGTCCCAATCATCTATGTCATCCTCATTTATATAGAATATATTTCTATATTTGAAGCCATTCTGATATTCTCATACAACTCTTGTTGGCAGATCGGCCATGGGGGAAAGAATATTTGTCTCTAGCCAGAGACAACACCCATTGGGGATGTTTCCCATGAGTATATGTTCATTGAGTTGTCATAGAGCTCATATTTCACTATCATATCATGAAAACATTCTTCTGCGAATAGAAACTAAGATGTAGTTGCATCTTTTCCAATTTCATTTCCAATATTATGCTGATTATGTGGAAACACATTATTTGGTGGTGCCAAATTTTGAAGCCTTATTTGGTTTCGGGTGTGTGAACCCTCATTTGGGGCATCCAAATCACCCTCCACCTGGGGTATGTTTTCTGTGTTATGGCCCTCTGCATATGCATCTTGATTAATTTCTTCCATGTTAACACTGATAATATTCACAGAGGTATATCGGGTATTGGTAATTAGGCCATCGCTTTCCACACAACAATATGATTCTACATGGTTTCCATCAGGGTCATTATTCGAAACCTTTGCCTTATTGGGACATTTTTTCTTGCATCCATAGAAGGTTCTAACTTCCTTTTCTATAATATATTATCCTATCAGTTTATGAATAATGAACTTGAGGGAGTTTTCTTTCATGATTACCAAGAGAGCCCCAACCAGAAGTCATTTTTCTTGTGGATGTAGGAATTTTCTAGATGACGATCATTGATTAGTTTATCCTGACCATGAGAATATTGATTCCCTCTACTATGTTGACGATGATGAAAATTCCTCCATCCCTGTGGGGTCGGGGTCATTTGGGGCTACCATTGGCATCGATTGGTCCTATTATTGAGGATCTAATGACTCTGATTGAGGAGTTGATTATTCATTACATGGGAATGAAGATATAAATTCCCTTCAGCCCAGTAGGATGTGGATGCTCTATAATCACCACTGATGTCCCTAGGGTCCTCTAAGGGGACCATAATCCTGGTGATAGTGATTCAGATATAAATTCCCCTAGCCCAGTAGGTTGGGGTTCACCTATGGCTACCCAATGTATGTTCTTAGTCCTCTTAGGAATTTATGACCTAAGGGGTTGAGGCAGCGACATATATATTTCTAGCCGATGGTGATTGAGTCCTATCATAGATGGATATTATGGTAGCTTCTATTACTGTATCTATGATGTAACATAGTTTTTCTCACATGGGAGTTGGGTGCAATGGTAGCCCATGGCGAGGATCGTTCCTTGAAATGTGTTTTCCAAGTGATTGCAACATAGATCTTTGTGTTCAAAACGTCCTAATATTGTATTAGGGTCATCTTTTGAATTATTTTTTCCTATCCTACCTCTTCATTTATATTGTCTAGTCATTATTGGAGTGGTGGAATTCTTTTTTAGTGAACAACTAGCCCAAGCATTACCTAGTCCTCTGATTTCGCAGGATGATATAAGATTTCATGATGCTATATATGAGGGGATCTTCTATTACAGTGGAGTAGAAATGTGCAATTCTCTATACTCTCCCCATCATATAATGTTTATGTCTAGTGTGCCTTTGGAGATCATATTTATGATAATCATGATGTAATGGTGGAAAGCGTGTTGCATATTTGTGTTGTGATATTCTAGTTTTTGATCCCAGTCCTAGGAGAAAGTAGAAAGGTTGAGATGGAAATAGAGTATACTTATTTACTAAAGGGGTACCCTTATATTGGATACTAGATTAATCCATCCTTCGGTCACTAAAGAGTATCCCATTTATTTTGGAATATATAAGGAATGAACTCATTTTCTTGCTCTTCAGGGATCTCATAGATGGAAGTAGAAAGGGGATAGAACATGTGGGTTAGGTTGTTTTTGGATAAATATATCTATATTTCAATGTCTGCGTCATCCTCATTAAACTTACATGCCTCCATCTGGCCATAACATAAAAGATGGATTTGATGGTCGCCTACGGACTGGAGTGGAGTGTTGCTGGAATTTTATGGGGGGAACCATATATAGTTGACCTCTATGTTTTGATCGCCTCTCGATACAACGTTTTCTGAGATTAGACTACCTATCTATATTTAGATGTCTAGAAAATGGGATGATTACCTTTCCCATGGGAGATATCGGGATGGGGAGGTTGAAGATGGTGGATGTCAGGAGTAGAGTCCCTACGATCCATCTCCACACTACCATGAGGAGTACTGTCATGGTAATGAACTCCTTATACTTATGATTTGATAGAAGAGATGACAAACCCTTGTGGTGATGATAATTTGTTCTGAACAACCCCAAGGACAATTTAATTGAGAATATTAGAAGTGTGGTTCATGCCCTGTGTCCCGTTCGGAATATTCCGACTTGCCTTTTTTTATTATACTAGGATATGATCCTACTGTACGATGGTTTCTAGAACTTAAATATATCCTTCAGGTTATATGGGAGTATGGTCCCACTAATAAGAATATTTTGGAATATTCTTATAGGTTTTATCATCATTTATAGGGATATGAGCCTGTCTTGAGGCATATTCCACTCTCACTTGGTGAGCATCATTGATGATCGGACTATGAGCCTTATCTTGACCATTTAAGTTATGCTTATGGTATTTTTTGGTAGGAGTATGAGCCTTACCCATAGTACATGCTACTCTCACCTAGTGAATCCTTGGTGGAATGGGATTATGTGCACAGTTTTAATATTAATTCCCCACTAGAATATGTCGATGGACCTTTGGAATGGGAGAAGGAATATAAGCCTCCTCCTATATTGAAATAGAATGATGCGGGAACAGTCATTCATTGGCGGAATCAGAAATGTGCTCTTTACTTCCTTGTCCTACCGGAGTATGCCTAGAAGAAGCATTGGCATGAATATGAGCCACTGCCGAGACTTATTCCACTCTCACCTAGTTATCCTCGGCCAAAATGCGGATACTTCCCGATCTTGGGCCATTTAAGTATGCCAACAGGCTTTTTCAGCAGGCATGTGCCCCCATTCTTAGGAATGTTCTACTTTCACCAGGTTGTACCTTGTTGGAACATGAGTATGGTCCATGTGTGATGCCTCTCCCATCATCATTATAAGCTAATAATCCTCTTAGGAGGTATAAATATCTTTTGCATACTCCGGTACAAAAAAATTGATCACAGTGATTAAAGTGTTGCCTTTTCTTGGTTGTAGGTATAGGAGTATGAACATGTACACATATCTGAAACAATGACATAATATGTTGTGGGAGATCTTCATTAGCTACTAAAATATATTGGCATTTTATTAATGTGTGTTTAGAGATATAAATCGGTGTGTTTTCTACCTCCATTTTCTTTGGATAGATGTCTTTGATTGAAGCGTGGATATTTTCCCACTTCTTTCATCCCTGTTCCATCTAAGTATGTCAATGTGATTTGGGTATGGGAGGTATTATTATGATCATCCCCCTTTCCCATTGTGGGAATATGACCATAAACAAGTTTTGAGTAAGCAGGGGTGTGATTCGGCTTTCTAGTCCCTGCCATAGTATGCTGATAGAGATTTTCAGTAGGAGAAAGGATATGAGACCTCTACAAGTTGGATATTGGAATATTCCCACAGACTCTTATTGGGTTAGTATGGATATGACCCTACTTAATGATTCCTTCCAAAGTATGCTGGAAACAATTATCATAAAAGGACGTAATATGAACCATCTTTAGAATGTTCACCTCCCACTCATCGGATGAGTCTTTAGTGGCACCCTTTCATACGTATCAGAGACATTTGTGCATCAGATGATACCCAAAATAAGTGACTAATAGGTACAAGCGTGATGATGCTGGCGATGAGGGTCAATAGGTCACCTCCTTGGTAGAACCTAGAGATAATGGGATCCATACTGGGATTCCTGGTCCACCTTCCTCAGATATGGAAGGTTGAATTTTTAAATCTATGGGGATAAACTCATGAAGTGGTTGGTCGTAGCGATGGGCTCATCTAGCTTAGTAGTAGCCTTTTTCGGTCAATGTGGACTCACCGACTTCCATGCTTGAAGTATATCATGGGATGCTACAATAGTCGGGATTGTACCATATTAGTGGTACTCTCACATCATTGTATTTTATACATTCTATTGGAGACATCTAGAAGGGGAGATTACTTTATGACCCATGGGGGTCTCAGCATCAGATGAGGTACCAGAATGAGTGTTGTATGATGATGAAATTATCTTAGGTTAGGAGTCCATTGATATGGGTAGTATCTAAAAGCATGCAGGCAACACGGGACCAGGCTACCAATCAGTTCTATATTGTACGCATGAAAATTCCCAATCATGTAGGAATGGTTTACACAATTGTCATGTTTTCCCTTTCTATCTATTTTGCTTGTTTGTTTGTAAAAATGGATTGAAAAACAAAGTGGCATATGTTATTCAAATCGATCTCATCAGTTCTATTTTCATATATGGGGCAGGAAACATGGATTGATGGATTATAACCCAATATTCTATTATTATAGATATTCACATCAGGTTCCCCACATTCTTTCTAGTTTAAACATGGAATGTGGGATATGATTCCATTTTATGGTTCTATTTATGGAGTATATAATGGACTCATTCAATTGTGCACATTGAGTTTCAATTTGATCATTCTTCCCTAGAAACTCCAAACAGTTCCCTTATCTATAACCAGGTACAAACCTACATTACGAAGGCTAGAAGTCATCTAGGTGTTTAGGCCTAACGACTCTTAGTAACTCACATTAGTTGAGAGTATGGGAGGTTGGGATCGTCTCACTCTTTTTGGGGTATCTTTTTCCTACTTTGGGACTCTCTTATATATTTATGATATGTTCTTGAATCTCATCCTAATATAGATATGACACCAGTTACCCTAAAGAAATGAATATTGGTTATTTGGATTTTTATTAAAAATATATATGGATCTATTTAGTGAATCCATCTATATGTATTCGAGGTTCTCCATCGTTTTTTGGTAATAGTATGTTGTTTATATGATGAAGTTGTATAACCAAGTGCTTCAGGATATGATTCCATGGAAGAAGGTGGTTAATATTCCAAGGAGATAATTAAGCCATTATGTGGAATCCTATGCATCATAGTTACTACAGGAATCAAGAATCACATAGTTCATTTTCATCATTATGATGGGATCCTTGGTATATACCCTTATATAAGGGGTTTCCATACTATTTCCCTTATTAATGGATATTCATGATGCTAAATAAGGTGCTTGTTGGGTTTCCCTAAGCCCAAGTGTGCTATTCTTGGTATGAGAAACAAGAGGATAATAGATGATCAACCTCATGGCATGTAGATATTGAGGTTTGGTATTCGAACAATCCTTGGGGTTTTTGATATAGAGCTCGATCCATGAAAATGTGTCCTATATATCTAGAATATGGAAGGAATTAGAGTCTTCATATTTTTGTATATATTGGGGGGCTTACACACTGATCATTCCTTGGATGATCAATATAGAGCTCGAACCTTAGGGAGAGGTAGCCTATGTATCCTGAGTATGATAGGAATTAGAGTCGTCATAGTTCCTTTTAGGTCGGGACTTACACACTCAGGCTACCCAATATCATTGTGATGGATTATATTGCATATTTTTTTATCAATGTGATTCCCTAAGCCCATGTGATCTATTATCATTGTGATAAACAAGGGATAACAAGTAATAAATTTCATTGCACTGAGTTAGGGACTTAGATACTGGGATTTACCATGATGATTAATATGGTTTCTGAACCTCAAGGAGAGGTAGCCTACATATCCTGGATGTGGAAGGAATTAGAGCCATCGTAGTTTCCTTTATGTTGGGGATTACACACCGAGGATACCCTATTGGTGGGGCTTACACACTGAGGAAAAAAAATGTTTTCAAGTACTAGGATTCCCTATTTACATGAACTTCTTGTATAGAGGGTGTCGAATGAACCAATGTGCCTATACTGGGACTCATCGCATGACAAGGTTTGACACATATGGGGGTGTTGTAAGAGTCGACGTGAAATAATCCTAGGAGCCATCACATGACCTCACATGATACATATGAGGGGTCCTTAGATCCATTGTTTCATAGTCTCATGGGTGTCACATTTATTGGATGACACCTTTGGAAGACATTGTAAGACCTACCTGACATGTCTGGTGGCCTTCGTGAGTCTTAGATGACTTGCCCAGAGGGAATCACATGAGCTTGTCTATCATGTCCAAATGCATCTATGAGATTTGGTTGACATGGGTAGAATCCATTATATGAGTCAAGAAATGTTTCCAAATGACGTTTCATGTCATAATTTATAGACCCAGAGGGTTTGCGAGATCAAAATGGTGACCACGGGGGATTGTGTGACTAGCCTGACGTGTCTGGAGTACTCTGCATGTCCCAGATGGTACGTTAGAGGAGTGTCATGATATCTAGGTGACATGTTGGGGTGCTTTTGTGTGTCTTTGGATGATTCATGTGAAATGTATGAGGTCCAGTGAACATGCATTTTTGTTAATTCCTTCACTTTTAAACTCATCCCTAGCCCTTCTATTTTTGGATTACATGCTATTATTCAGTGTCGGTTCATCATGAGTCTCTCTAGATCTAGTGGGATTATGAGATGTTCTTCACATAACCCAACAGTGGTCCTTCATGTGATCAATGGATGAACACGTGAAGTTATTTATATAAATATCACGACTACTCCAACTTCCCACTGATACATTACTGGATGGAAAACTAGTTGGTTGTGTGATCTCTCCGAGAATTCTATAGAAGTCAGGAGTCGAATCCTCTAGAGTTTGGACATATGATGTGTGTAGTATTACTCAGAGTCTAAAACCTTTATTCATTATATAATGGTTAATTTATAGTTATATACACCCATGATAATCGTCAGATTTTCTGGCATATCTGGAAGGAGTCCGGGATAGAGTCGACGAAGGGTTCTGGCACCACATAGCTTCTCAAGTCTCTTCTGTGGACTTCTCTGAGTGAATCGCCTAATTATTAGTGATCAGAAGTCTCCTATGTTAGTTCATACATTATCATATTATTTCAAAATGTTGAATACTTGTTTAATCATTTAGTTGTGTTGAAGGACTTCAATTCCGTTGTGCTGACATGTCTGACTGTCTTTGCAAGATTTACATGCTTATTGAAAGACACTCACATGACCTTGGGTGAATTGTCTTGGGGTCTCATGGGACTATGTTGTGGGTGCGTTGGGTGCGTCACATGTTTTCTAATGACTGTGAACACCTCTATCATATTCCCTTTTTTATCCCATTATTTTATGTGACAGAGGTTGGGAGTCATGCGATATTGCATGATTGTTGTAGAGGATATTTCTTCTATTTTACAGTGATGCATCACATGAACAACATGTCTCATATTGGGGTTCAAGATCATTACATGGAAAAAACTATTCATTTATCCTTAGAGAACTTCAAAGTTTCATGGGAAACATCATATGTTGAGGATGATAATCCAAAGGGACTTCGTGAGGTAAGGTAGATATTACACCAGGGACATGCAGTGTCTTGCGAGTCACCATGGGAGCGTAGCATGTACTTCAGCGATGAAAAACACCTCTCAACTCCCCCTTTATATTTCTTTTGTTTTATTTTACAATGGTAAGGGATTATCTAGGTTTTCATGAGTAATATATATGAATTTTTCTTGATTTCTCAATGATTTATCGCATTCCCAATATGGGTCATGCGGATAGTTTGAAATAATGTAGTGGATATGTATATCCTTCTGTCCTTAGAGCATAATAGATTTGTCAGGACACTCCTGGGCACTTCCATGCAGTGAGTCTAATAGGCCAAAGGGTTTCTGTGAGGTGATGTTTAGGTCTCATATTGTCTTTTGGATCACTCGAGGTTCACGTCGGATGCCAATCAGTGACCACAAACCCCTCTCACATCCCCCCTTATCTCCTTCATCTTATGTTATAAAGTCTCATCGGTTTTCAAGTTATCTTATATATCATCAAGGAATTTTATTCTTTCCAATAATGATACATCACAAGAGCTTCATGAACACTGGGTGTCTCTCTCTTTGTAATTCTATTCTCTTTATTTACAATGTGTTTCTATGACCTTTACCCACTGAATGTTTGCGAGTGTTCTGCATGATCAATATTGGATTCTGTGATTGATAGATGGAGCATCACACCTATTTTTCGTGTTCGAAAATTGTGGCATTCCTGAAAATAATTATACTCCATTAACCACACCAACTTATCCATATTGATTTCCAAAAATTATGCCACATCATGATAAATATTTAATGCACCAAAACTTTTGTTATCTTCAAGCGTAATCAAATTACTACTTCATGACTTCAACTTATCATCAAATCCTCTCTAAGAACATTATATGGGTGCCACAAAGTTTCTTCACGCATAGGGTATCATGAAAATAACTATTCAAATTATGGTGACCATGCATAAACCTATAATCACATGCTATGTTTTAGGTTACAAGAACATGTTTTCATCCAATATCTATCCGCACACCTGTCCATGTGGGAATGGAAGTCATCTATGTCTCTCGTTACACACACACACAGACATGCATGAGCATGATTCTCACACTAGCTATCACAGATGATATGCGTCACACCCTAATACCATAAACAAATACTCTTCATGTACTCTCATTTCTTTGTGATATGCGTGGGGGATTTTCACAATAGGGTTCGACATTTCAGACTGGAGTTCTACTACATGCAAAGTCATACATGGGGATAGGATTTGTGGACATGTCACTCTAAGAAGGTGTGTTGTGCCATAACTCCATCTTCATTATATCCTTGATCTACAAGGAGTATTAAGAGATTTATAGTGTAAGAAAGATCATGGACTTGATATGATGCATGATATCTATTTCAGGCATAGCGGACGAACGAGAACATAATTGTCGTGAGGTTGAAGAAGGCCCTTTCCATCATCCATTTTTATACCTCAATACATATGACCCTTGATGTGTTCCCTTCCATGGAAATGTGTATTCTGTGTGGTTGTGAGTGTCAACAAACCCCTAAAAATCGTAAAACCCATAAGCGCCCTGAAACCCTAAAAACCTTAAAATTCAAAAAAATTCCTAAATACCTAAAACCACCTTAAATACTTAAAAAAAATATGAAATGCCCCTAAAATCTCTAAAAACCATTAACGCCCCCCTCCCACCCACTCCACCCCCATAAAAACTCAAAAATATCTATGACAACTCTGTAATCACTTTAAACCCTAAAAACCCTAAAACCCCCCAAAAAATAAATAAAAACCTAAAAAGAACTAAAAATCTCCCAATAGCTGTAAAAGTGCCTTAAAATTCCAAAACCCTAAAAACCAATAAATCTATAAAAACCCCTAATACCCTTAGAAACCTAAAACCTAAGAAAAATAAAAACCTAGAAAACCATTAAAATTCCAAAAAACCATTAAGACAAGAAAAAACCTGAAAACTACATAAAGACATAAAAACCCGACAAACCTAATAAAACCTTAAAACCACTTCAAAGTCCAAAAAACTAGAAAACCACTAAAAACCCAAAGAACCCCAAAAATCCCAAAAACCCAACCCCTCCCCCCCCAAAATAAACCCTAAAGACTCTTTAAAATCCTAAAATAACCCATAAACACTAAAACCCCTATAAAACCCTTAAAAACCCTAAGAAAACACTAAAACCTCAACCCCCCCATGTAAAAAACCCAAAATAACCCTTTAAAACTGTAAAAATATATATATAACCCCTAAAACACTCTAGAACCTTGAAAACTAGTAAAAGTACCATAAATATCCAAAAACATTAAAATGCACTAACACTGTTAAAACCCTAAAATACCCTAAAAACAATTAAAACCTCCAGAAGTCACTGAACAACCCTAAAATAAATAAAGACAATAAAATACCCTAAAACCCCTAAAAGTCTCTATAAATACAGAAGGACCCCTAAAACCCAAAAAAGACCAAAAAGACCCTAAAACCTAAAAATCCCTAGAGGACCCAAAATACACTTGAGGACCCTAACAAACCATAAAAACCCTTAAAGGACCCTAAAAAACCCTAAAAACCATAATGGAACCCAAGAACACCAAAACCCCCTAATGGTATCTAAAAACCCATAAAAATTTACTAAAGGACCCTAAACCCCCTAAAAATATAAAAAATCCAAAAACACCATAAAACCCCAAAAAATCCGTAAAAGAAATAAAACCCTAAAAACCTCCAAAAATCACTAAAACCCTAAATGTCCCCAAAAAACCCAAAAAACCCATAAAAACCCCAAAAGCCCTAAAATCCATTTAAACCCCCAAAAGACCCTAAAAACGCTAAAAAATTTAAAAGACCCTTAAACCTATAAAAAACCCCAAAACCCCTAAAAATCCTCAAATAACATAAAATCTCAAAAAACACAAAAAAAAACCTAAAATCCTAATAACCATAAAACACTAGAAACCCATAAAACCCTAAAAACCCTATAAAACCCCTATAAACCAAAAACACAAAATACCAAAAACCCCACTTAAAAAAACCAAACCCCCAAAAAACTCAAAAACCATAAAAAACCTAAAAACCCCAAAAAACCATTTATACCCCTCAAGACATTGAACCCCCTAAAAACCAAAGAACCCTAAAATTCCCAAAAACATTAAAACCCTTAAAAATATAAAACTAAAAAAAATCTAAAAGAACCTAATAACACTAGAAAGCACTAAAATCCTTAAAAACCTAATAACCCCTAAAATACATAAAATAACAAAATATCCATAAAAACCCATAAAAACCCAAAAAAAAATAAGAACCCTAAAAACCCAAATTAAACACTAAAAATACTAAAACCCCAAAAAAACTAAAAAACCTAAAAAAATATAAAAACCATTAAAAACCATAAAACACATAAAACCCAAAAAAAAACATAAAAACCCTAAAAATAAAAATACTAGAAACCCTATAAAATCCCATAAAACCCACAAAATCCAAACATATCCCAAAATGTCCATAAAAACACTAAAACTCGAGAAATTCCCTAAAAACCTAAAAAAAACCTTTGAAACCCAAAAAGATCCTAAAACCCTTAAAACCACTAAAATAATCAAAACCCCATAAAAGTTATAAAACAAACTAAAAACCCTAAAAACCTTAAAAGACTCCAAATACCTGAAAAACTATAAAATATTATAAAACCCCTAAAGGTCCCTAAAACCCCTATTTACCCTAAAAGACCCCTAAACCCCTAAACACCAAAAAAAAACTAATGCACCATAAAACCCCAAAGGGACCCCAAAAACCCCTAAAATCCTAAACAACAATAAAAAACCCTAAAACGTTAAAAACCCTAAAATACCCTAAAGTCTATAAAAAACATTTCAACCCCCTAAAATGTTAAAAGACCCTAAAATCCCAAAAAACCCTAAAGAACAAAAGCTCCCTAAACCCCATAAAAGAACATAAAAATGATAAAAATACTTAAATGTTCCTAAAAACATGGAAAGTCCCTAAAACTATAAAAAACACTAAAACCCAAAAAACCTAAAAGACCCTTAAAACCTTTAAAATGCTAAAAATAAAAAAATTCTTCAAATCACTAAATGACCTTAACAACCTTAAAACCCTAAAACCATAGAACCATAAAAACCCTAAAAACCCAAAAATACATTAAAACACCTTAAAACCCCTAAAACCTAAAATCATAAAATCCCCTAAACCCCTAAATAAAATATTAAAACCCTAAAAATTATAAAAACCCTAAGAAAACCCTAAAAACCCATAAAACCCTAAAAACCTAAAATCTAAAAAACCCTAAAAACCTATAAATCCCATAAAAAATACATAAAACCCAAAAACACAAAACAATCTCAAAGAACACTAAAAAACCAAGAAAACGGAAAACCCTAAAATAACCCTAAATCCCTAAACCCATAAAATCCATAAAAACACTTCAAAACCCCAAAAAACCAAAAAACCCCTTAAAACCCTAAAATCCAATAAAATCTAGTAAAACCCCTTTCAAAACCCTAAAATACATAAAAAATTTAAAAAACCAAAAAAAATTAAAATAACATGAATCCCCTTAAAATCCAAAAAATTACCTTGAAACCTTTATAAACCCCTAAACAAACATAAAACCCCCAAACCATTGAAAAAATACTATAACCCTGAAAAATATGAAAACCCTAAAAACCATTAAACTGCCATAATACACTTAAACCCTAATGGAGAGATTGAAGCTCCATCCCTAGAATTTCTGAAGTTTTGTGGTGAAAAGGATCTCTTCCAATTTTTCAAGTGTCCACCCCCATCATCTGAGGTGTGCTGTGAGGATCTGGAGGCATCAGGTTTGAAATTAAATTTCACGAATGTTGTGAAATCTATAGCTTTGCTCACCTTCTCTGATTATGGTGTACCCTCCCATGTTTGAGTGATCTGGAAGGGGCCGGTGGCCCATGTTTTGGAAAATCGTGAGGTAATGGAGGAAAGAATTAATTTATGTCACTCTTCCATTATTGCAAGGGTGTTGATTCTGAAAGGTGAATAGATCTGTAAATTCTCTGATCTAACCAAAGGAATCATAACCATTTGTGGATTCTTGGAATGGAAGATGATTATAATGGGGATAGGGTTCTACCATATTGTTTTACCATAGGAGGACTAGAAACATAGGGCTTTTAGTTTTTCTAATCTAAATATTAAGCCCAGTCTCTTCCGAATTCATGATTGGGGTCAAAATTTTGACCCCCTGAATATGAAAAATACCTCTGCACATGTTTGGATTTGGATCTATAAGTTTTTCTGGATTTACTAGCACCCATGGTTCATTTTGGACATTGCATCCTCGGTGGGTTTTCCCATTCAAATTAAAAATGAGACAGATAACCCAAGGTATGGTTAGTATGCACACATCCTTGTTGAGGTTGATTTTTCATCCAAATTGGTTGAGGAGGTGGTGATTAACACTATGGTGTATAGATTCACCAATGAAATTCAGTATGAAAGGACGCCTAAATTCTTCTCCCACTACATTCTTCTCGGTCATCTTGTTTCTAATTGTCGAAGGCTAAAGGTATTCTCCTGCTGCAACCTTAATGGGCATGATACTGAGTTCTACAGGAGGAATCATGGTTCTAGGACTAAGAAGTATCATGTTTTACATGATAAAACTCCAACACCACATTCCCCCACTGGTTTGGATCTAGGCCAACCCTTAGATAACACGAAGGTGGATTATGTGGTGATTACCAATCTAGACCATCCTACCACGGTTCCCCCTACACAAGTCGCCTCTTACTTTAAGGTGAAGGTAGTGGAAGCTACCAGCTTCCAAGAGATGCTAACTCAGCTACAAGAAATTGTTTCTTCCCCTGAGGTTTCCCCTTGCCTCCTTGATTTTGACACTGAGGGGCCTATGGCAACGGGCGACTCCCAGGAAGTAGAATCCCCCCATCCTTCTCCAGTTGGAACGGTTACAGCTATTTCTATTGGTTTGATGTGTTCTCATGAATATACTACACATGACTCTCCTCTGGGGTCTGCTGCTTTGAGTGCTCCCCCTAGCTCATCAGGTGGCCCTTTCCGTAGGGGTGTCGGTGGACTCACCTGTCCCTACTACTGAATCAAGCCTTTCAACATAAGATCTTGAACCTGATAAAATGTTTTCTATAAGTGAATACTCCTTCATGGTTGTGTCCTCTGGTAAAGCTACTATGAGGACCCTATTAGGGGCCTTTACAGATCAAAAATTTCCTCAAAAAATGTTTACCCCTCTCATTGGGAGTTTCTGGTCTAATGAGGCTGAGGATTGGCCTAACAAGGCTGGTGATTAGATGGGAGCATCCAGGCCTAATGATGTTCATCCCCTGAGGTTGGTACTCAGTTGGTGGATAATTCTGCTTCAATGTAATGGATTATGGATGTTTCTGAACCTTCTTCTAAGAAGAATCCTATAGGCTAAACCAAGAAAAAAGGGAAAAGGCAATGCTAAATCTCCACATGCAGTCTCTGGCTCCACGAACCTGCATTCTAAGAGAGTCAATGATCCCATTATTTAATGAGGATCATGTTCTGGAATTTTCATGGGCTTGGGAACCCTCCCACATCCTCAACCCTTTTGGAATTTCATCACATCCCAGAGTAATTTGATTCTTGGAATTGTTGAACCAATGATTTCGATTGATAATTGGAAGTGATTCAATTGGGGAAGCCTTGGTTACTCCTTTGTTTCTAAATATTTAAATGAGACTGGACTTGATACTTTATGGGTATTAAAACATGATGATTCTCTAGAACTGTAATTTTAGGTGAGTCCTCAAGTCATTACCTTGAATGTTAACCTTAATAATATTCCTTTCTCCTTGTATTTTTTGTATTCTTCCTGGTCATACATCAGGGGAAGGGTCTTATAGCGGATGGTTGCCTAGTTTAATGAGTCCATGGATCATAACTGGATTTTTATTGGTGACTTTAACACTTTGCTGAGGCAATATGAGAATATTGGATCCAACTTCTCCCATGAGACTGCTGAGGATTTCTTTCACTACCTCGACTTTTGTGATCTCACTGAAGTCCCCATTTTTTGAGCCAACATCACATGGGGAAGATTCAAAATTAATGGAAGATAGGATAGTAAACTGGATAGTTGTTTCTACCAGATCAGTGATAGTGGTGTTCTCTTTCATATCTCTTGGTTCACCCTCCCCATGTTCAACATAGATCATAACCCCATTATTGTTGATTTCTCTAGGAACTCTCCCAAAACATAACATCTTCCTTTCAAATTTAATAATGCATGACTCACGATTCAAGGTTGCATAAAAACTTTTACTAATGGGTGGAATGAACTTTTCCAAAGGAAACCAATATTTTATTCTGGTCTCCAAACTGAAGAATGTTAAATTTTTTTCTTAAGGAGTGTAGAAGGAAGTCATTTTCTAGGATGGATGAGGACATCAAGGCTTCTGAACTCCTTCCTTCCTCCCTCTAATCCTCCAACTAGAAGCCAACCATGCACTCTCAGGAGGTCTAATATGCTCATGCGAAACTTGGTGATATTTTAGCTCTTAAGGATAATCTATCCAAGAATAAGTTCAGCATCAGGTGGCTCAAGGATAGAGGTCGTAATTCCATGTTTTTTCACCATATACATATGGAGAAGAAGGCAAAGAAATTCTTAAATGTTGTCTACATTAATGGGTCTACCCTGAACATTGAGTCTGATATCTTTTCTATTGTGGTGGAATATTCTCATGGGATGTACACTGATAAGGGGTGGGAGTATTCCCTCCCTTTTAAGGATTCCATTTTACCTTGTGTTGATGATCAACAGAATTAGGCCGAAATGAACATTCTTTCATATGAGGAAGTTAGATCAGATTTTTTTTATCTTAACATGGAATGTGCAGTGGGCCCAGATGGGTTTAGCAACATGTTCATCATGTTCTACTACGACATAATGCATGTGGAAATTACAAATTCTATCATGGATGTTTTTCACTCGTGCTCTATCGCACACAACACCAATTCTAACATCATTTCTCTGATTCGCAAGAAGGAAAAAATTTCTTGACATTTGTGACTTTCAGCCAGTTTTTATTGGGAATACCATCCCCAAAATTATCCACAAAATTTTGGTCAATAGGATGGGGAGTTTTATGGGGGTGCTTGTTAACCCTAATCAATTTTGGTTTTTCTCAGAAAGGAACATTCAGAGATGCTTATTTACTGCCTTAGAGGGCATCAATATTAGGAAAAAACACTCAAGGCATGGAAATTTTGCTTTAAATCTAGAAATCTACAAAGATTTTGACACAATTAAGTGGAGCTTCATCTTCCAAGTTCTCTCTAAATTTGGTTTTTTATAAAGATTTCTAATAAAGGTGAAGTCTATCTTAATAAGTGTTAGAGCTTCAGTGCTTATTAATGGATACCCTAAGGGGGTTTTCTAGTGCTCTTGTAGAGTCAAGTAGGGGGATCCAATCTTTGGTATCCTCTTTTAGATTACTGAAGACTATTTGAGAAGATGCCTCATTGATCTCATGCTATTTGGTCTCTTTAACATGATTATGGCTGGGAGAGACCTTTGGGTTCCATCCCACCTTTTCTATGTTGTATATATCCTTCTCTTTGGATAGTCTGACAAGAGAACCTTGTCCTCTATTCAAATTATCTTTTGTCACTCTGAATGTGTGTCTAGGAAATCCATTACCTGGAATAAATACTCCATCGTATTTGGAGAGGGAGTCTCTAACTCTAGATAGCTTCGCATTTCCCAATCCCTTTTGGGTAAGAGGGTATCACTTCCCTTTGTCTATTTGGGTGTTCATATCTTCTTGGGGAGGGTCAAGAGTGTCTACCTTGAGAGCGCTACTAGAAGAATCATCCAACAACTTGTAAATGTAAAGGGAAGTGTTTATCCCAAGATGAGATAATTTGTATGATCAACTTTGTTATTACATCTATGTTCACATATACCTTTTCCATTTATATATTTTCCGTTAACCTCATTAATGATATAGGAGAAGATCTGAAACATTTCTTGGATGGTCTGCATCAGTTTACAGAAATAGATTTTGGTGGTTTGGAAGGACTGAACAAATCTAATTGAGTTAAGAGGGATTGGAATAAAAGATCTCAAAATATTTAATGATTCCCTTCTTTCCAAGTTCACCTAGGGATTTTTCGACTCTAAGGATGATGGCCTGGTCTTTTTCTGGGAGAATTTCAAGCTGAAACATTGTGATGGATTTACAGGATACTTTCCATCCTCGACCTGGACAGCAATCCAAGGCTCATACAAGGAAATTATGGATCACTTGAAATGAATCTTTTCAAAGTAGTTGGAAATGAATGTTTGGTCCACCACTTGGCTTGATATGCCTCTAATGGATAGTGTATAGCCCCCACTGCTTCTAGAAACATTTTGATTACTAGATTCATTCATCGAATGAGAGAGTTTGAAGTTCTCCTTCTAGCTGACAGTCTCATGCAAATTCAATGCTACCCTTTTATTGATAAGGGTGAAATTGTATGGAAACCCAGACTTGTTGGGAAGACTAATTTTAATGAAATTTATCGGGTTCAGTGTGCTCAGGTAACAACTCCCCCAACCTGGATCTTAATATTTAATGGATCCTTCATCCCCCTCGGCTAACCATCTGCTACTCTGGAAACTCTGGAAAATCGGATGCCGCTTCAAGGTCAACTATAGAGGGATGATTAAAGCATGCCCTTGGTCTATTTTCTCTAATTTTATGTCATGGAATCCATCAAGCATACCTTTCTCCAATGCAGGTTCACTACTGCGCTTGGGGACTACGTGAAGGAGCTATTCGGGTTCACCCCTACTTGAACAGGTCCTTATTTGAGATGATGGGCAGTTTAACTAATTTTTCCTTGTAGCAAGCAGGTGTCTCAGAACTTGCTCATTGTCACTGCCTCCATTACCTCCAACATCTGGGCTTCCCGGAATGCGGTTTCTTTTGAAAAAGAGTTACTCTCCTTCCATGGTGAGGTCGTGACTCTTCATATAAAAATTCTTATGGTGTCTCACATTCATACAGGTTAAATGGAAAATGATGTCAGGATATTATTCTCTTACGGACGCTCGAAGTTTCTAGAATGACAAAAAAACTGTAGATTTTAAAGTCCATCCACTGGATCCCCCGATCTCCTCTTGGATCAAGGTCAATGTGGATGGTGCTGTTTTGGGAGCACCAGGCCCCTCAGGGTGTGGTGGAGTATTCTGCACCCATTGAGGTTTTGTTAAAGGTTGTTTTCTACACTTTATTGGTAATCGATGTGACCTTGATGTTGAATTCTGGGCAATGGCATTGGGGATTACATTTTCTCAATAGTTTGGATGGATCCCTCATTGGCTTTAATATGATGCAATGATTGTGGCGGAGGCCCTCAAGAATAGATCTGAGAGATTCCCTTGGAGAATCCTTCCCCAGTGGATGTAATGCCTCACCCTTTTTCAAAGGCTGAACCTCCATGTCACACATGCTTATCGAGAAGCGAACTCGGTGGCGGATGCTTCATCCAAGTACGCCATTGGGGAGAGGGACTCAATGTAGTTTTTCTGCCCTACCTTGTTGTCTACGGTTTTTCAAGTTCGATATGAAGGGTGAGTTGCACACCTGGGTTTGTAGTCCCTCCTTATAATTCCTTCATTGTTTCTTATTTTTTAATAAAATTTTGGGGGACCAGGTTCACCTAATCTCAATCCTTCTTTACCATAAAATTGAATCCTTAAAAACCATTAAAAATCATTTAAAAATACATCACAATACCTAAAATCCCTAAAAACCAAAAAAATATGAAAATCCAATTAAAAACCCTCTAAAACCCTAAAACCCAAAAAACCCCTAAAAGAAAAAATTTCTTTAAATCCCTAGAAACCAAAAAGGACCCCTGAAAGACCCTAAAACTATAAAAACCCTAAAAACCCTACATGACTAGAAAATTCCTAAAAATCCAAAAGACCCTAAATTACCCTATTGAAACCCTAAAACCCCTAAAACCACTTAGACACCCTAAGAACCCTAAAGAACTAAAATCCTTAAAACCTTTAAAAACCAATAAAAATAAAACACTCCTAAAACCGTAAAACAATCCTTAAAATCTTAAAATTTTCTAAAAACAACGAAAATACCCTAAATACCAAAAAAGAACCCCATAGGAAAATAAAAAACCAAATACACTAAAAGACTTTGAAGCTCCCTATTAAAACCTTAAATGACCCAATAAACCCTAAAAACCCTTAAACCCTTAAAACCCTAAAGCCCCTAAAAACCATAAAAAACCCTAAATAAATAATAAAACACCTTAAAACCCCCTTAAGCCCCATAAAACACTAAAAAACCTAAAAAATTCCTAAAACCCCTTAAAACCACTAAACCACAAAAAATCCCAAAAACCCCAAAAACTTTGAAAAATCATTGAAAACCCTAAAAAATGATGAAAACCCAAAAAACATATCAAACTCATAGAAACCGCTAAAAATAAAAAATATAACCCAGATCTTCTAATAAACTCTAAAAATCCTAACACTCTAGAATCACTAAGACCCCTAAAACCATAAACACACCTTAAAAAAATAAAACACCCTACAAATCTAAACCCTAAAGAACCCCCATAACAATAAAAACCCCTAAATAATCTAAAAACCACTAAAATAACTGAAAACTATAAAACCCATAAAACACAAATAAACCTAAGCCACAAAAAACCCCTTAAAATCATAAAAATCCTAAAACCCATAAAACACCCTAATATCCCTCTAAATTTGGAGAAACATTTAAACCCCTAAATATCCAAAATATCCCGAGAAACCCAAAACCCTCTAAAATTCCATAAGACCCATAAAAACTATAAAACCATTATAAATCATATAATACCCTAAAAAACCCTTGAAAATATAAAAATACTAAAAAACTTTTAAAACCCCTTAAACCATAAAGCCCCCACAAAACACTAAACCCCTTAAAACCCTAAAATACCCTAAAACCCTAATGACTATATAATTTCTAAAAAACCTTAAAACCTAAAAAACCATAAAAGGCCACAAAACCCAAAAAACACTAAAGAAACATTAAACCTCCTAGAACACTAAAAACCCATAAAACCCATAAAACCCTAGAAACCACCCCCAAAAAACCCCTAACAACCCTAAAACATATAAAAACGAATAAAACCCAAAAAAAGACACTAAAAACCCAAAAAAACATAGATAAACCTAAAACCCCTAAAACCCTAAAAACAATAAAAACCCCTGAAAACCTAAAACCTCCTAAAACCCAAAAAAACAATTGAATGCCATAAACCCCTAGAAACCATAATAAAATATAAAAAATCACAAAATAAATTAAAACCCTAAAACCCCCAAAAAAACAAAAATGTCCCTAAACCCCCAAATAACCATAAAGACCCTAAAACCCCCAAATCCATAAAATATCATAAAAACCCCTAAAATTTTAAAAGAACCTCAAAAACAAATATATACACTATAATACCCATAAAACTCAATAAAAACCTTTAAACCACTAAATACCTAAAAACACTAAATATACAAAAACCCCCCCAAAACACTAAAATCTATAACAAGACTACCCCCCAAAAAACACTCAAATAACATAAAAACTCAAAAACAAATAAATACCATAAGGCACCCTAAAACCCCCAAAAACCCCTAAAAAACCTACCGACCTAAAAAGAAATAGTAAACACTAAAACCCTAATTTTTTTAAAACAAACCTAAAAACCCAAAAAAACCTATAAAATCATTTAAAAAACCTAAAATACCTAAAAACTCTATAAAACCTAAAAACCCTAAAGGAAACTGAAAACACAAAAATGTACCTAAACACCCTAAATAACCCAAAAAAATAAATAAACCCGAAAAAACACAAAAATATCCTTAAAACCCTATAAAAATATAAAAAACTAAAAAATATAAAATATCCTAAAACCCCTAAACACCCTTAAAACCCTGAAATAACCTGAAGACCCTAAACCCCAGAAATACATAAAACTGAAAGAAAACATTTTGAAAACCCTTAAAATCTCTATAAAACGTAAAAACATAAAACAAATGAAAACCCAAAGACCACCTAAAACCCTGAAAAAATCCAAACCCCCAAAATACCAATAAAATAAGAAAAACCCAAAATACACCTGAGACTAATTACAAAATCTTAATGTCCCTGAAAATGTAAACCCCCTAAAAACATAAAACCCCCCAAAAAGTTTTTAAAATCCCAAATAAAACCTAAAAACCCTTAAATTTGAACCCCCCCCCCAAAAAAAACCTACAAAACCTAAAAACCCTTTAAAACACCTAAAAATCTTGAAAACCCTACACCATACACCATAAACTTTATACCATATACCTTAAAACAAATAACATACACCCAAATCAATAAACCATACACCCTAAATCCTAATCTCCAAACCCTAAACCTAACACCCTAAAACTTATACCCTAAACATGAAGCCCTACACCCAAAAACCTAAACCATACACCATAAAGATTTATACCTTATATCCTAAATACTAATACCCACTCCCTAAACCCTATACATGGCATATTAAACCCTAAACCCTACAACCTCAACCCTATACCATACACCCTAAACCCCACACCTGAAAACATATATTCTACACTCTAAAATCTTAATAGTACACCCAACACACTATATCTAATACACTAAACACCACACCCTAACCATATACCCTACCCGTTAAACTATAAACCCAACACCCAACACCCTAAACCCTAGACCTAATACCTTACACCCTGCAACCTATACCTTACACCCAAAACACTATACCCTATACCTTAACACTAAACACTATACCATACTATTTCTTCTGGAAATGGGGATGACCATGTTTTGTTTAAGGTTCAAACATTCCAATTGGTTTCTAACGGGTTTATTCGTAGAAACGGAAACATCCAATGATTCTATATCCATTTTGACCTACTTTCCGAACGTAGTTGATCATTAGTTGGGGACCAATAAGGCTTAAGAATTTGCTTTGGTCGGGAGGATGGGAGGTCGGACTCATCAAACCATTTTGGGGGGAATTATTGTCTACTCTAGGACTCTCTTTATATATTTGAGTTATGTTTGTGAATCCTTATTAAATTACCAAGTATGAAAATGAGCATTCCTTTAGATTTTACAATCAATGATTGATATGTATGAGATTTGTAGAATATTTTATATGTATTTGAGGTTCTTCATCGATAGAGAATCATCCGTATTTGTTAGAGATTCTTAGTCAATGGTATCCTTAAACACATTATATAGAAATCTCTTGGTCATTGTGATAACCGTACTAGTTTTAATGACACTCAGTGGGGCACTTAAAGTTTATTGTTGTTTAGAAGGACATTGATTATTTTAGAGTTTGGATCGTACCCGCAGATGGGATACCTACGTATCCTTGTTTAGAAAAGGAATCAGAACCCACGTAGTTCGAGTGAAGAAATATGGAGTTTATGCATGATTGATGGCCCAAAGAAAGATGTCATAAATACTTTTACACTCTAAGCTCATGTGAGTCATGCTCAGTGTGAGAAACAAGAGGTATTAGTAAATCCTGACGATTGTGCCATGAAAGATGAAATCATAAGAAATGATGTGCGGCATACGTATGTATGACTGCCCAGGTAGATGAGGATTGGGATTTACTTCAAGGACGAAACCCGGTAACAAGGTCCATAAAGTTATATGCGCTTTATGGAGATTTGGATACTTAACTTTGGACTTAATCCTGAGAAGGATGCCCAAATTAGAGGGGACTTATGATTGGGTTTTATTCCTGAGAAGGAATCCCAAATAAAAAAGAAATTAATATTGGGGCTTATTCCTGAAAAGGAGGCCTGGGTTAAAAGAAATTTATAATTTGGGGCTTACTCCTAAGGAGGACACCCAGATTTTGGAACATTGAGATTGGGGCTTACTCCTGATGTGGATGCCCATTTTAAGGGAACTTGGACTGGGGCATACTCCGGAAATGGAGGCCCTAGTTAGGGAACATGGGGATTACTCCTAAAAAGGATTCCCAAATTAAAGATCTTCTCATATTAGAGGATTAGGTTGAATGGAGGAAATCTATAACCTTAGTGACATAAAGATATGCAAATCACTATGTTTTGAGAGATTTTCCACATAATTCCTTTCAGATAAGGAATCCAACAAAGGAATCATGAAAAAAGTGGCTTTGAATAAGGTTTTGAAGGCTAAATATTGAATAGGATAGGTGTATTTGAAGAAAAGAGTTGAATAAGTTGGAGAGGCACCCAAAAAGAGGCAGGCGCGCAAGTCTTTTTTGGGTGTGCAAGTCCTGGTCACGCAAGTCCTGGTCACGCAAGTATACTTGCACGACACATGTATACTTGCGCAACAGTCAACCCATGGGGTAATACTTGGGTGAGACATGGCTCAATCCCTTAGTATTATCCCTAAATTATTCCAAAAGAGTGGTGTACAAGTTCTGTTTAAGGGATAAGGTGGCGTGAAAGTGTCTTCATTTCCCATAAGGGTTAGACACTTAAGCGCGCAAGTGTTGATGAATTTCAACACATAGGACTTATTCTCCCACTTTAGATCTTCCAATATAGGTAAGAAATTACCTTATAAGTGTTATGAAGATTTCAAGTTGAGACTAAGGCGCCGAGAGCATAAATTTCACTTTTGGATTTTTGGTCGTCCCTGAAATGGGGGGCCCACAGGGGGTATTTATAGGCCATTGAAGACCTTGGGTGAAAATCAAATAGGGTGAAAAAGTCACCTGTGTGACCAGTATGTGGCGCGCAAGTATACTTGTGTGACCGTGATGAAACTTGCGCGACCCATGTGTAAACAAATCCTTGTTCATGCCTTTGTCAATTTTTGATATTTCTTCAAAGGATGAATCTCTTTGTGCTAAGGTATTCCCATTTTATAGTCGTTAGACTCTGTAATGGAAAGGAGCGTCAACAAAAGTCCCCCCCCCCTCAGAGTTGAATCCGAAAGTAAAGAGGATTTGACTCTGAGGTAAAGGAGAAAACCAAGGAACTGTGGCGTGCAAGTTTCGAGCGTACAGGTATCAGTGCGCAGGTGATAGCCGCACAGGCTTTGGTGTACAGGGGTGCGACCTTGGCCTATAAATATGCGGCTATTCTCATGGAAAGCAACCTACTTTCAAACCATCCCACTCTCACAGTGTAGGTTTCTCTTGTCGTGCAAGTGTCTTGATTTTCCATGATTCATTGAATCTATTCGTGTTGCGCTTCTTCAGGGGTGGTTTGACTTGCACGGTGATACTTGTGCGCCCAAACATGCATGACCATACTAGACTTGTGCGCCGACATAGGACTCGGGTGCCTTAATGCCATAGCCATTTTTTCACTTTTCTTCACAAATTTCATGAAAAATAAACTTAATTAAGAGTTAATTATTCTACTTTTGTGTAGATTCAATGGCTCCTAGATGAATTGGAATGACTAATGAGATGGTTAGCATGTGGATTGATGACATGATGAGAATAATTGGTCATGATTATTACAATATCTGCGACAACACTCTCCCAGATTTTTCCAAGTACATGAAGAAGTATCATCTTAATTTTCCACAGAGTATCTACTTGCCTCTGTATGGGCATGGTCATCTGCAATAATTCAACATTACAGAGGCAAATAATTATCTTCTACATTCTTGGTTTCAAACTTACCCCTATTTTTCTTCAGTAAATTGTTGAAATAGTGGGTTCCCTAGACCCAACTATGTAGTATTTTTTATTACCGTATCATGTGTACAATTAGATATGCATGATGATATCTTACCATTATAGTGTAGACTTTTCTTCATCCACTATAATAATGGTAATTTCCAAATGTTGATTGTCGTGTCGAGAGGTTATATCAGATCCCAGGATATAATGAGAACCTCGAGATACAATGACATTGATCTTAAATATATGTTCTATAGTCTAGATACATCTTACTAACTGGACACAGTAGATGTATGACTGTCAGGTGCTGGAGGCTCATAAGCATTGAGACTTCTTCTCATGAAGTTCGCACTTGGTGATCTCTAGTCGTGTGATCATGAGGGAAGACCCGTAAATAGGAACACCACATGTTTTGGGTTTCATTGGTTGTTCCTATATATGGACATGTGTATTGGTCTCCTAACTTGAGACCTTTACCAATGCATATCATTTAATTACATACTTTTATGCAAGGTGAAAACCATGGAAGTAATGTCATGGTGAGGTAGTTTGCATTGGGTGCGTCATTGGTGGTATGACGTTGGTTGAATGGTCAAGAAAGTATTTGTCGCTTCCATGTTTAGGAAGTTTATATCTCAGGCCTGGTTGATCAGGATGGTGCAGCCTTCATAAGTCTTTGGCCAAAGAAGTAGAAAGGAAAATTCATCCAGATATATCAACAAACAATAAAGCAAGATAAGGATGATGACACAATAGTGCATCCTGCTTTATGAGATATTTAATGACAAAGAGATTATAGTACATAGTCAGTGTTTGTAGGATGGTAGTCGTTGCTATGACTATCCTTACATCTTTAGGGTCCATGATGAGTTGCTAGACTTCACTCTTGGTCTGTGGATTTTATTCACTGCTATCAAGATGAGGGCCTAGAGGGTCACACATGATAGTGTATTCAAGAATCCACCATATTCAGTTGAATAGGTATATGGAAATAGTGGGCCCCGTCACGGGGTCCGATCATCGTCCAAGTTGTTTATCACCAAAATAATTAAATAAATTCATTAATATTAAAGGTAGGAATATTTGGGATTGAATTTATTTAATGTATTTACGAGTTTAGTAAATACGAGGAAATATTAATCGAACGAATATTATTTTAATATTCAAGGTTCGTTTAATATTAAGTGGGACAACGAGTCGAGTTAAATTGCTTGGATTTTAACACATAATATATTTCATATATATTATAAGTATGTGATAAAAAAATAAATAATATTGGCGCAGTTTAGTCCGTTGAAATTATTTATTTAGAGAACGTTGATAATAACGGGGGTCGGGGAACCCTACCCGGTATTTATCAACGTCTCTACAAATAAGAGAGGAGGCTCTCTCTCTATTTGGTGTGCATAACACTATTCATTCATTTATGGAATGAAAAATTGAGAGCCTCTCTCTCCTCCCGCTTCTTAGAGAGAGAAGCTAATGATCCAAGAGCTCGGATCAAGTTCTTATTCATGCATCGCAAGATCAATGATGTAGTGATCATTAGGATGTCAAAGATATCGTTGAATCTCCGTTCTAGAACTTGGAGTTCGACGATCGGAGTTCCCGTGGATTTTGGAGCACGTGTGGATGATCTAGATGGATCCTGCTTTGGATCCTTCAAGAGACCATCGCCATCAGCTAGCGGCAGTCGACCGTGCCTTCGGATTTGAAATGGGTACGTTTTCATTTTAATTTTGTGCTCTTAATAATCTACGCGAGATCCTCGGACCTCTCTGAGGCTCAGATCATCGGCGACGACAAGTATCGTCATTTCACCGATTAAAATTTTAAAATTCCCGGCCCACCGGTTTCCGCTGCGGGCCCCAGGAACCTAACACAAATATCTCAATTGGAGGATCATTTGTAAATATTATAATAGTGGAGAAGGCCTACATAATGTATCATAGCCCTTGTTCCCCATATCTGAAATCTCACAAGCCTGATCTACAACCACATTATTATCCCTCAATCTTCTGAAACTCTCAGATGGATCAATCCAAAAGCTGGAAGAAGAGTTGGGACTTCCATCCTAGAGGAGGTGTGAAGTTGACTTGGATGTGGGCATACTGGGTGCGACAAACCTGTGCAGAGTTTGTCGATGATTTGAAAGGATCTGCAATATATGAAGTCTTCTGGGCTGGGTAGACATATGTTTATAGGAATGATGACTTTGTGCTGGAGATAATGAGCCGCTGGAGCCCAGAAACCAATTCTTTCCATCTGACTCATGGAGAAGTAGGTATCAGTTTTTGGGATGTCTACAAGATCTCAGGGGGATCCAATTTTGGGTGATATGTATAATGAATTCATCCCCCCCAAGGCGACTTTGAATGATTTAGAGAAGACTCCGGTTTTGGCTCGGGAACTGTTGAAAATTTTCTACAAGCTCAAGACCTCAAAGACCTCCAAATATCATTCTAGAAAGGATATTCATCCAGAGGAGTGGATGGATATGTTTCTTACCATGAAGGAGGATAAGGGGACCACCTGTACTCGTCCGAATACCTACCCCAGAATAGAGAAGAGGGGTGCTTCTGGCACATTCTGGACGACTCAAGTAGCGGGAGAATTTGAGAAGTGGGGGTACGAAGTGGATCAGAGAATCCCAAAAAAGACCCATCTGGAAGGCTTCTTAGCTTTCTGGCTCAGTTTTTATCTTATTCTAGTCAGAGATTTGAAGGGAGGCGTCAGGATAGGTACCTTTGTTGTTGCAACCAAGTTGGATGAGAGGAAAATGGTCGGGTTGGCCACCCCCATTTTGGTGAATATCTACAGGAGCTTACTCCACGTCTTTATGGGTAAGTCTCCTTTGAGAATAGTGGTAACATTTTATGTTTTTTGGGGATGTATCGCCACTCATTTCAAGACATATGCTGTACAGAATAGAGTACAGATTCCTGGAAGTTCTTTCAGGCCATCAATGCAGGAATTTTCTGGAATTTCTCTATTAGCCCTCAACTCCTATGATATGAAGGCGAGGGTGAGCATGTTCAAGGAATTCCATTTCTTTCCTTATGGAAACCCGTCAACCGGGAAGTTTGTTTATTATGGAACAACTGGCTTGGAATTAAGGTCATACATGCTGGCTTGAAGATATGGTTTATTGGCCACCAGGATTGACAGAGAGATTATATGTGAGGAATATGCTCCATATAGATTTTCACGCCAATTCAAGTGTCTGCAGTAGAATGTTGTATCCCCTCCTGTGCATGTCAGGTCAGAGCAGCATCCGATGGTTTCCCGACAACTATGGTTTCTAACATCTATGGAGAAGACTAGGGCAGTGTTTGATCTACCAGTTATTAAAGCGGTGAGTAACTTGACTACATGGTATGCCGAGAACTAGGTAGCATCATACCCTGATGGGGTACTGAATCATCTGTTTCATTGGGTGGTGAAAAAGAAAAGAACTATTGAGAAAGAAACCCTTCATCTGAAGGTGACTCTTCCACACCCGGAGCTGATTCACCAGGTTCCTCACCTAGGGCTGACTCGCCAGATTCTCAGGATGGGGATGATGAGGTATGACATGTGTCAAAGCTGCCTTGTGCCAGATATAATCCTCTTTTCAGAATCAAGATACCCACTCCATCGACTCCTGGTGAGTTACTTCATTGATGAAATTTAATCGCCATTACATTATAGAGAAACAATTTTTATTTTCTTATCCTTTATCTGTAGTTGCAATAGATGGGAAGAAGTTGAAATCCAAGATTGTAGGACCCTCCTCGTATCCTTCTGGTACACATGATGAATATCTACGACCAGAGGTTGTCCAGACATGGCGAAGTTTATATTGCGATGTGGAAACTGCCTGGATGGACCTGTGTGAGGGGATACACATCCCTGGAATAGGGAATCTTTGAGCCTCTACCGAAATCCATTATGAGGATAACCTGATGAAGTGTGGTCTTACATCAGAGAGCTGGAGATGATCATATATGCCACCGATGATTCCATTCTTGTCACCAAGAAGGTGAAGGAAATGATATATTGTGGCACCACTGAGGGGACTGGTGCTTCCGAAGATGAGGAGTGGCACGATTACGTGGCTTATGAAGATGTAAGTCTCTTTCCTTATTTTCTATGTAATTTGATTCCATTTAAAGCTTTGTTACTCAATGAAATTACTTGCTTCATCCTGTAGCTTGCAATGAAAGGAACTACTGAGGTTCCTTCACCATAGTATAGCCCTGGTGGCACTGCCATCAGAGCTGTTGATTCTTCTCACAATCCAGGTGAGGTATCTTCAGGCCAAAAAGCCATAGAGGAGGAGTTAGACATGTATTTTCATTCTCAAATTCCTTTATTTGGAGATGATGATGTCAACACTCCTAAAAATAAAAAGAATCAAAAGCATAGAAGGAAGAAGTCCACAGTTAAACGCTTCATCAGTAGTGGTGAGTCCTTCTGATAGTAATGAGTCGTAACCCATGAAAAGATTGCACATACTTCTTGGGATTGCAGAGGCTTCTTCAATTTCTCCTTTGAGGGAGAGTACTGACCCTCCTCTAAGAACGAAAGAGGGTGCTGGTGAACAATCACAAGTTCATGCTGACTTGGCTGCTCCAGGAGAAGATCCAGCATTTGTTCCCAGTACTGCTCATGCTGCTACTATAAGGAGAGAAGATACTGCTTTTGTTAAATTAATGATGATTCGTATAATATTGAATGAAAACATCAAATGACTTCCATTCTGTGATAATTTAGGTTCAACACCTACACCCAAACATTTGGTGGCCACTTCAACTGATGCCGTAATTTTATCTGAAGAAACTTTCTGGGGTCAGAGGCTGTAAGATGAAGGTCGCCAAGAAGATACATCAAATGCTCCCAATGGTGAGACTAACTAGGAATCTGAGATATCTTTGGATGAATTGGTGAAACATGGTGCATCTTTTGAAGACATTTTATATCATGTTAAATTACCATGTAATTTATAATATTTTGGACATGAGTGTTATCCTTCTTCCTGTTAAAATAACTTCTTATTACATCTCTGACCATGATTGGTCAAAATGTGTAGTTCCATATGAGCAAGCTAATGAACTGAAAATTCCTGAAGGGGGTATAGACAACCCTACTATTGCAGAGACACTAGATCAAGTGGAGCTTAACTCCGCAGAGCTTCCGGAAACTCATCTTGAAAATCCTGTTGAAGCTAGGAAAGACGGGGAGGAGCCTTCTCATGTTTCTGATCTACCGTTGGGTAAGAGATAATAATATATGTGGCTGCACTTAATTTTCAAGACAACTTAATCAACCTTTTTTAACCTTTGAAACTAACCAAAACATTCAATTGACTATGCAGGGCAATCAATTTCAGTGGTTAGATCTGGAGGTGAAGCCTCAGCCTCCACCCCAACGGGAATAGAAAGTGAAATAACAAGGGTCAGGGAGAAAGAGCAGAATAGGGCACTTCTCTAAGTGCATTAATTCTGGATTATATTCCCCCCTATGATAGTGATGCTGAGTCAGACCCGGAAGTACAAAAGGTGCTCCAATTTTTACGTCTCAAGGCATGGCAGAACATATGGAAGATCTTATCTGAAGGGCCTCTTGAAGAGCTGTCTTCGAAGATCCCACCACTTTCATCCCTGTTCGTCATGTTGGGAATTGTTGGTTTTGGATATCAAGAGATCCATGCCACAGTGAAACAAGTCTTTTTACGAAGGGAGTAGGAGCATAGGTACCATCAAGACCTGACCAGAGTGAGGATGTTGGCCAATATCAGCGAATTTGAGGTTGCAGTGTCCTGAGATGAGGCTAATCATGCTGCCAAGTTGAAGGAGATGAAGCATAAGATCAAGGATAAAGTTTTCTTGCAGATGTACCTTCAGCAACAGTTAGATACTGTTACTGGGGAACTTGACTAGTTTAACAATTCACTGGAAGGAGTTCAAACAAATGGTATGAAATCCTTCGATAAAGCTAAGAAATCACTCCATCAAGCTGAAAAGAGTGAAGCTGGTCAAATGCATGAACTTCAAGTAGCAGCTGATGAAGCTTGGGATATCGTAAATCAAATGAAGAGTTATGTTGAAAGTCTCTTGTAATCCCTGTAAAGGAGAAGATATTCCAGTCTGTGGATGTCCTTCTAACTCTTGTGCATCAATGAAGAATACTTTCATCTTCAATCATTTAGGTCATTATTATTTTTCTACCTGCTTAATTTTTTTTTACTTAAGCCAATGGGCCTAGTAAGAATAGTTTGATTTTTTTCTAGGATTATAAAAATAACCCTATAAACATTGAATATTTTTATTTCTCAATATTACCTAAATAATACAAAATGTATATTTAGTGAGCTGGGACTTGACTTTTGTTCAGAGTTCCCTTGTCTTTTGTGGGAGTTTAATGTCATGCATGTCGGACATAAAAAGGCTAATGTTTGAGGTCGAATATCTTTGACCTAATGGATTAAAATTGACTCAATTCCATGATAATTTATCTGAAAACATATTACCATATTCAAGTATGGGGGAAAAATATAAACTATGACTTAAGAAATTTTGAATATGAGGAATGATATATGAAAAAAGGGATAAAAGGAATTAGAAGAAGAATTTTCAAAGAATGAAGTTACCACTATTTAACAAACCCATTAGGGGGTTGAATTATGCAGGGATGCTTAAGAGAATTGGCTGCATAGTGAAATAATAGCATCGTTTGGATGAAAGGTATGTTATGTAGACTACTTATGCAAGGCCGCCTAAAGGCACATGCTGCATAGTCAGGCAAAAGAACTCTCATAAATTTTACTTTTCTATTGCTAAAAATCCAGTGAAAGTTTATGGAGATTAAATTTTTCCAAAGCACAGAGTCTGTTATATAGAGAGAGGTACTTGAATATGGAGAGGATATTTCCAATAAAGATTATCAAATAATTTGATGAATTTCACTCTTGAGAAGTTCTGACCCAAATGTAGGGAAGTGAAATATAAATCATAGACTTGAATACTTTCAAATCATGAAAAAGAGTATGGGACAAATATGTTAAGGATGACTATTTTTGTGGATCCCTACATATTTTCATTAAGACAAATAGGGAAAAAAGAGGTTTTCCTCCCAAGAATGAAGTTACCACTATTTAACAAACCCATTAGGGGGTTGAATTTTGTAGGGCCACTTAAAGGCATTGGCTGTATAGTCAAATAATAGCATATTTTGGATGAAAGGTCCATTATGTAGACTACTTATGCAAGGCCACATAAGGTCATGTGCTGCATAGTCAGGCAAAAGAACTCTCGGGTATCAAACATTTTGTGACCAGAAGTCAAGAAAATGGTTATGGAGATCTAGAAATATTTAAGGTTAGGAGTATGACACATTAAAATGAGTATTTCCCAATGCATGAAGGAGATACACAGACCAATGATAACCATAAACATGTTGTGGTTGGGTCCTGGATTAAGGTGTTGGACTTCACTACATATCCCATAAGGATGGGAATCAAGCCATAAGTAGTTCTTGAAATACAGTTTAACATCATGTGGTACGAGAGTGTAGGAGATCTTAGTTTAGGGTCATAAAGCTCAGACCACAATAAGGAAAACACAGTGTGTGTTTTATAAACCTGATGTGAATGAAGGCCTGGGTTTTCATACCACATTCTTGTTTTCACAGGGGGACTTTTCAGCCAAGGGATTGAAAGTGGAATTTGGGGTTAGGCCCAAAGACTTGGGGCTGGATTCAAGGGATGCTCGAACATTCCTATGTTTCCCATAAAGATGGGAATCAAGCCATACGTAGTTCTAGAAATACCCTTTGTACCTATTTGGTTCATAAAATTGAAGGGTGAAAGGGGACATTTGTGCAATGATGGTTTGACCAAAGATTAAAGGTTCAGGTATTTCCATGCATGCACGTAATCTTTGGTATATAACATGATTAGAGATCAGTGTAAATAATTATTCCCTCTTAGGTGAGGGTGTCAAAGAATGTTGTAGTTTATTGTCGTACAGGACAAAAATTGTGAATAGTTTAACATCATATTGCAAGGATGATGGTGAACCAATGTAAAAAATATTGGTTCTAGGGGCGGCCTCACAAATCAAGATCGTATGAGATGGAGGTGAACCGATATAAAGAGATTGGTTTTGGGATTGAACCTCAGGAGGTTGCCGACATACCCATCCTAGAAGGCAAGGATCAAAGTACGCGTAGTTCGATTAAAGAATGAATTGGTGATCAAGTTGTTCTTGAGGACAATGACCTAAAAAATGGTGTTGGGACTTACACATTGTTAGTGTCCCAGAGAGGGTCTTATGGTTGAAGTTTACTCTAATCTCACATGAGTCATACTCGATGTGAGAAACAAGAGGTATCAACAACCCTAACAATGCACAGTTTAATGTCATATAGGATGAAGAAGGGACTGTGCAGTTTAATGTCATGTAGTAAGGACTTAGGGGGGGGGGACTATGCAATTTAATGTCATGTAGTAAGGACAAAAGAGGGGCTATATAGTTTAACGTCATATAAAAAGGACAAGTGTTGTATTGTTTAGCATCATGTAGCTAGGACGTAAGGCTATGCAGTTTAAGGTCTTGTAGTGAGGACAATGGGGACACAGTTTAACGTCTTGTTGGACGTATTAAGGATTTTTTCACAGTTTAACGTCATGCGGGACAAAGAGGTCACAGTTTAAAGTCGTATAGCTAGGATGATGGATGTGTAGTTTAATGTTTTGCTGGATATTAGCATAGTTTAACATCATGTTGGACGTAAAAGTATTTTTTTTACACAAAATACTTCTTCATAAATCTGTCATTGGTTGGAGTCATGATGAGTTCTCCATCCATTGAGATTAAGGAATAAGTTCCATTAGAGTAGACCTTATGTATTGAGTAAGGTCCTTCCCACTTTGGATCATGCTTGGGAGGTTTCTTTCCGGGTAAAATTGGATTTCTAAGAACAAATAATAATTCTCCTTGAATGAATAAATGAATACGAACTTTTTTGTTGAAAGCACGTTCTATTCGATTCTGATAGACTTCCAAGTGATGTAGGGTGCACAATCTTTTCTCATCTAATCATTCCAATTCATCCAATCGCTTTTGAGATTGTTCACATATAGATGACTTATCGAAAATTTCCACTCTGAGCGAGGGTAATTGAACCTCAATAGGAAAGACTGCTTCTATTCCATATACCAATGAATATGGATTTGACCGCGTTGTAGTGCGGGTGGTGGTCCGATAAGCCCATAAAGCATGAAAAAGTTTATCAGGCCATGACTTCTTATCTTTATCCACCATATTTTGCAGTATGTTTGAAAGAGTATTATTGAAGGATTCTATTTTTCTATTGGCTTCTACATGATATCGAGATGAATGGTTGGATTTGATGTTGTATTCTTGATACAACTTCCTTACCTCTGATGAACAGAAGTTGGTTCCATTGTCCGCCAATATGGTATGAGGGACACCAAATCTGGTAATGATGTTAAACATGATGAGGCTAAAAATACTTTCAGAAGTGACTTCTTTGATAGGTATTGCCTCTGTCCATTTGTAAAAGAAGTCAGTAGTAGTAAGAATATACTTAAACTGCTTGGATGTATCCGAAGGGTAAGGTCTTACTACATCCATTCCCCATGTGGCAAATGGATAAGAGTATTTAGCTGTATGGAGTAACTCTGGGGGTTGATGAATGAAGTTAGATTGTACATGGCAAGAATTACACTTCTTAGTGAAATCAACACAATATTGTATCATTGAAGGCCAAAAGTATCCAAGCCTTAGAATTTGATCAGACAGTCTATGTCCAGACTGATGGGCACCATAGACTCCTGCATGAACTTTTTTCATGACAGCCATTGTCTCTTCACCATCAATGCATCTGAAGAGAATTCCATCAAAACCACTTTTGTAGAGAATTTTCTCTAGGTGATCTAAGCTATCATAAAGAGAAAAATTTACCACATGTCTCCAGACTTGTTCTTTCCCAGCTCTATCATATGTAAGTGTTCCATTTTGAAGGTATTCCCTAATAGGTGTCATCCATCCCGTAGTATGACCATATGGTTCAGAAATGGGAATAATTTCATTGATTTCCTCTGTTATGGTTTGAACATAAGGTGAAATTCTACGACGGTGGGAAATACTAATGATTGTCTCATCCTAATTTGGATCTACCAGAGTTGTGGCTATATTAGCCAGTGCATCATCTTGGGAATTTTGTGATCGTGGGACATAAGAAAATGTCTGTTATGAAGGAAATTCTTCCATTAACTCTCTGAAGTAATCATACAAAGGGATTAACTCTTCTTTTTTGATGGCATAATCCCCATTGATTTGTTTGATTACCAAGTCTGAATCACCTTTCACCTTTAAGTGATTCACTTGTTCCTAAAGTGACAACTCCAATCCTACAATGAGAACTTGACATTCTGCTTCATTATTTTTACCGCCTTCCCACAATAAGAAGGAATAGGGTAGCACTGCCTTTTCCTGGGAAATGAGCACAATTCCAAACCCAACTTTGTTGAATTTAGAATCTTCCATTTTCTTCCCTATTGGACTTCTGTAACCACTATCAAAGTAAACTTCCCATGTTTGAAGATTATCATGAATAGAGAAGACTTCCTCATCCGGAAGTTCAGTATCTAAAGATGTATCTTCTACTGAAGGATGTTCAGCAAGGAAATCAGCCAAAGCTTGGCCCTTTATTTCCTTTTGAGAAACATATTGGATATCAAATTACTGCAAAATAACTTCCCACCTTTCTATACATCCTGTAAGAATTAGATAACTAAGGATGAATTTCAGCAGGTTATTGTGAGATACCAATTGGACCTCATGATGTTGCAGGTAGTGTCTCAATTTCTGAACTGCAATGATTAATGCTAGGCATCACTTTTCAATACTTGAATATCAGGTTTCTTCTTCAAGAACAGTCCGACTAAGATAGTAAAGGTTGTTTTCATTCCCAGCATCATTCTTTGGGGAAAGGAAGGCACCAAATTATTGCTCTAAAGCTATCACATAAAGAATAAGAGGTCTTACATCAGCATGTGGCATTAATACCGGTGGACTCAAGAGATACTTATTCATAACATTGAATACTTCTTAACATTCTTCATTCCACTGGTAAGTGACTCCCTTCTTCATCAATTTGGTGAAGGGTAAGCTTTTTCCTGCCACATTGGCGATGAAACGCCGAATATAGGCCAAGTTTCCTTGAATTCCTCTCAATTATTTCAAATTTCGAGGAAGTGACATACCAAGAATTGAATTTTTCTTCTTAGGATCGACTTCGATACCACAATGGTGTATAAAAAAGTAGAGAAATTTTCCTGAGGTTACCCCAAAAGCACATTTCAAAGAGTTCATCTTAAAAATTTTTGTCAAAGTTTGTCGAATATAACTTCCAAATTAGCCAAGTGATTATAACGTTGTTTGGATTTAATGACCAAATCATCCACATAACATTCAAAAAAAATTCTCTAAAAAGGGTTTGAAGATACGGTGTATGGCACACTGATATGTTGCGCCTGCTTTCTTTAGGCCAAAGGGAATTACCCAATAGCAAAACACACCATGAGGGGATCTGAAAGCTATAGATTCTTCATCTTCTGGGGCCATTCGGATTTGATTATACCTAGAATATCCATCCATGAAGGAAAGTGCTTCATAGACAGCTATTTTATCAATTAAGAGTTATGTGATGGGAAATGAAAAATCATCCTTGGGACAATGCCGATTATGATCTCTGAAATCAATGAAGACTCTAATTTGTCCATTCGTCTTTTTCACAGGGACAATATTAGCCAGTCACTTGGGATATTGAACTTCTCTGATGAAGTTATCTTTGATAAGCTTATCCACTTCAGCTTCAATTTTGGAAGCATCAGTTGGGTGTGTTCTTCTTGTGGCTTGCTTGAATCCTCAATGTTCTTCTGGAAAACCCAAATGATGAGTAGAAACATCAGGATCAAGCCCTTGAATTTTTGTATTATTCCAAGAAAATATATCTTGGTTTTTCTTTAAAAATGAAATATACATTTCTTGATCTTCAAGAGTCATGGCCGCACTAATTAAAGTGGGGTGTAGATCTTCTTTTGTACCCATATTTACTTCTGTGATTTCATCCACATTGCAAGAGATACCCTCTTCAAAAGCTGGAGGAGCATCCCTGAGATCTTCAGATTCTTCTTCAACATGTGTTATCTCTTCTGTTTCTACTTTCATAGTAGATGATGAAGCAAAATTTCCATTATCAAGAGAGATGTTAAAATTTGAATATCTTGAAAAAGAAGCATCCATTTCTGACCCAATTGATGATGAAGGGTATTACTTGGGTAATAAAGAAGGGATGATGGATTGAGAATCGACATCATCGTTCACCTCTAACATTGCTATAACTTATTCTGGCCTAGTTGGTGAAGTATAGAATTGCTGAATTTCAGTGGATGAAATGAAGACATCTCCATTTGAGCTTTCATCATTGCTTCGTGAATCACCAATTTCTACCGTGCTATCTGGCTTGATTGTCGTAATTGACATTATGGAAGTTTCCATAAGAGTATTTAGATTTGGGTCTATCCTATCAGTTTGACTGATAGGCAACACATAATATGTACTCACATGTATGAATGGGTTTACTGGAATATTTTCCAAACAATATGGATCATTAACTTTGGTAACATCCCTTGTTGTTGATTTCTTCTTTCCCTCCATGTGATAGAATTCCGCCTCAATATATTGAGATTCACATGTTTTTAATGGGGCTTTATCACCATACAATGTCCCAATTTGACCATTGAAACAATATTTGATACATTGATGGTATGATGAGGGGATAACTACATGTTGATGTAACCAAGGTCTTCCAAGAAAAATATTAAAGGCTATGTCATGACGAACAACAATGAAATCTGAATTGGATACAAGATCTCCAAACTGAGTTCTGAGTGTGATCTCACCCAGAGGTTCTTGTTCATTTTTATCATATCCTTGCAACATCAAAGTAGAAGGAGATAAATCAGATTCAGTGAGGCCCAATCGACAAAGTGTACAAATGGGGATGAGGTTGAATCCTAAACCATTATCAATGAAAGATCGTCGGATGTCTACGTCATTGACTTTTCCAGATAAATACAAAGGTCTAATATGTCCATGCACAACATCATCTTCATCTTCATCTATGAAATATATCACTACATGGCATTCTGCAGGATCATTCTCTACATGGTAGACTTCAGCCGCAACAATTTCAGTTGCGAATTCCTGAGGGCATGACAAAGACTCAATGAGTGCCTCCCGAAGATCCTTTGATAGATTCAAGGAATCCATAATTGATAACTTGGATGGTACTTGGAACAAATGTTTCAAGACATCATACTTTTGATCCAAAGGTCTACATTTCCCAATAGGAACATGTGGTTTCACAAGTGCCTTAGAAGTTAATGCTTTTGAAGTAGATGCATCGTGTATCAAAGTGGGAGTTGGAAATACTCCTGGATTTGGAAAACTATACCGAGTAGGTCTATGTACTTGCAGATAGAAAGAAAGTGTAACCTCCAACCGATACTCCAAAATAATTGTGCCAGGACTGAATCTTCCATGCATGGAAGATCTGTCTTGTTCCTGTTGAGCCCGCTGAAGGGCTCTACCACGAGTTTTTGTTGCATACACAGTTCTAGAAGGGGTAGAATTGGAATAGTGGCTTCTAGAATATCCATGTATTCCTCTGTCGCATAGACCTCTGGAACTCCCTCAAATTCTTCTATTTGATACAGGGAACTCAGACTCATCAAGATCAAAACTGTGACTGGCATAAGGATCTATTAATTGAATCATGTTATCATAACCAAAGATCAACTCTTCATTTGATGAAGACTCTTCCTGATTATCCAGTTTAGGCTATGCCGTTTGGTGGGGTGGTGCCCGTTGCTTGGAAGTAGATGGAATAAAATCTGCCAGATTCACAGACAACTTGGACTTTGACACGGTCTCATATTATTCTTATTGTTCCTATTTCTTTGAATTATGTTGTTTCATTGAGTATTTTCCTTCTGATGAAGGGGGTTTTATGTTGAATTCATAGCAGAAGACACAATTGGTTTCTTTAATTGCATTCGTAAAATGGCATGAGTTCGGTTGATCATTTTTCTGACCATCCAATCATCATATTTCTACGCATTTTTTCTTTTGACTTCTTGCCACTTGCCTTCTTCCTCTGGATCTGTAGCAGTAACACATGCTACCTGAGCTGAAGAACCTTTCAATTTTACCTATCCTGAGTCCACCATCTTTTGTAGGAGTTGTTTGAAGACAAGACACTATTGATTGGGATGCCCCAACATCTGATGAAATGGGAAATAATTGGGACGGTCTTCATATCCTTCCTTGTTTGGCCTTATAAACTGAACCAAATTATTTTCCAAAGCCGAAATAAAGTAACCAGGAACTTGTTCATTTCGGAAAGAATAAACTTTTCTCTTTAACTCCCCAATTTTTTTCCGTCTATGATATTTATTGTTATCTTGACAAAACGGCCTCTGTTATTGACACTAAGGAGGAGGAGCCCTTCAATAAGATGATGGTTTTGAAGTAGAAGCAGGTACAGGTGCTTGTTTAAGCGTAACTGTAGCAGTCTCTACTTTACCCATTCTCCTTCTTGGAGATGATGGAATTACATGAGTTTTATCCTTATTATTTATAAGAGAGTCTTCAATCTATATAGAGATCGAAGTATGGTCTCAAAACCCTCCTGTGTATTTCACAGGGATCAACGGTGTGCATAATTCATCACGCAAATTTGCCACACATATTGGCAACAACTCTTCTTGAAGGAGTGCTAAGCTTAGGGAATATGTTAATTCATTCCAATGAGCAATGGAATATGAAACTCTTTCAGTCTCCCTTTGAATACAATTTGTACGATAATTTTTTTTTGTCTTTGGCAATGTTGAGCTGAATTGAATAAGGAATCGTTGACGGAGATCCTCCCACCCAGTAATTGACCAGGATTGCAAGCTTTTATACCAGACAAAAGCAGGCCCTTGTAATGACTGTACAAAACACCTGAGCATAATTGTTTCTTGTTGCTGAGGAGTTCCCATCATAGGATCTCAATGAGAAACAAAATGTTTTAAGTTTTTTTCTGGGTCTCCCGAACCATTAAATATTGGGAATGTGGTACTTGAAAAATTTGATGGGGGAGGAATTGCATCAACCCATTCAGGGTAAGCTCTCTTTTATGGTTGAATTTTTTCACTCTTTCCCTCCATAGCTTCCAACTGAGCTGTTAATGACTCAATGGTAGTTATTAACTTTTGAGACACATCCGGTTCAGCTTGGACCTGAGCAGGTGCAATAACTGGAGCTTAGACAAGTGTGGTGGCTGGTACTGCAACTGATAGTAGAACCACCGATTGTTGTTGCGCATGACCCATAGGATTAGACCTATGAGGATGTACTGGTAAAGGAGGATATTCTTGATCTATCTAAATAACTGTAACAAATTCCCTTGGTTGATCGACTCCAGCATGCTTAAGAGGAAGACTACCTTGAAGTAGTTATACATTCAACCTCCTTAATTCCTTCATTTCTTCCTCCTGTTGTGCAAACCTTTACTCTAGTGAGAGTGATTTGCCTTCTCCAGAGGAAGGGTGGAATGTAACTTGAATGTTTTCCTTTCCCCTTGTTGGAAACCTTTCGGAGAGGGGTAAGTTCGTTATTTGTAGGAATACCTAGATTCTGGGTAAGCCTTTGATTTCATGTATGCACACCTTCTTCATTTGCCTCTGTGTGCACAGCCTCTTGAGCAGGAACATCCTCATTTGATCCCTCTGAGTGAGTCTCATGTTCTGGAGGATCAGCAACAACAACATTGATGAAATTTAGTGATGCATAACGCATTGCATCCCTTCTATTGGAATTTCTGCAATACTGTCTTCTTTCATGTCCCGGATGAGACACTGCCTTCTGTTGAGTTGATCCCTCATGAACTTATTGAAGAACTGTAATTTGGAGGGAATCTCCTGATAATTCGGATCTTCATTCCACTTGTGGCTTCTTCCCTAATCGATAGAAGACTGACTTTCTCTGAGGAATAGAATGCAGATTTGAAAAAGTCCTCATCCCTGTGGACTGGGGCTGTTCCTACTCAACTCCTCAAATATTATTTGTTGATTCTAAGGGTTGGGCTAAAAGAGTCCTCATTCTGGAAAACTGGGGTGACTCTTGAGATGCTACATCTGAGAATTTCATAAAATATCTTCTGATCTTGCGGACTTTAGTCCGAAAATTGGCTGGATGCATTAACCTACATCCACTCAAATCACCTGGCTCAAAAGACTGTTGGATGATTTCTGACACTTCTGTCACCTGATGATGTGCATGCTCTAAATGAGAGGCATGTTCGATATTCTCGTTTGCCTGATGTAAGAGTAATTTGACAACTTGTTCTCCGTATGCCTAACTTTGAGAAGAACTAGTTGAGGCCTGTTCCTAAGAAAGCCTTTGATTATGCGCAATATCAGCTATATGTGGCCAGTTTTGGGAAATAACATTGCATGAGACCACCTTTGGTGGGATTTGTTGATTGGAGAGTACAGTGAAATGCAGTGCTCTATGAACACCCCATCCCCTAACATGAATACTATATGGGGAATTGTAAATTAACTGGTGTAACCTTTTTAACGCACTAAGGCATGAATGCTGAAGGGCTCTCTGTTGCTTTTCATCCTTCAGATATCAAGAATATGAGAGAGATGCCAAATCAATTTGGCGTTGAAACCCTTCTATTATCTTGACATGATTTTTATATTCATCATAAGATAATATTTTCTCTTTGAAGTGACGAAGATTTTTCCACATGTTGAGATGAATATCATGAATACAATCTTCCATCAACATCTCTGGAATATCATATTGAGAGTCGGCCAAAGGGAAAAGCATGACTTTTAGTTCACCTTTCACCAATTGTTTTCTCATATTCAGTGCTTCCTCTTTATCATTTGATAAAGATTATTCTACCAGATTAGAATAGAGATGGTGATTCCTTGTTGCATCATCATATTCAACAAAATTGGTAGAGAATTCATTTATCAAACTAGAAAATGAATGACCCAGGGGTGGTTCGGAGAATGACCTACATCCCGGGCCATCTTCTGATTGAGAATGTATTTCACCTACTAGCAGTAAATCATCAGACATGACTGGCTTCGCATTTACAAGTGCCTCAAGATAAAATGGTTTTCTCATTACTGCATTGTCCTTTGATGAATTTTCCAAGCAATGCACATTACTACCGTGGAGATTACTTTCGTAGCTAAATTCATCATCATGGGGAGGACCACCATGGTGGGTTACCATAAAAGATGAATCCTTTTGATCCATGATCTTCTGGCCATGCAGAGGGTTATCGTTGATCTCATTTGAAGATGATACTTCGAGATCGACCGAACTGTCATGAAGCAAGCCTTCATGAGGAAGTGTCTGATGCAGACCTTCAGAATTATTGTTCCCACTATTGGGAAATGAGATAGTAAAATCTTTAGTTCCAACAGATAATTTCCTGAGGGCTTCAAGAACTCTAGCATCAAGCAAGGCCTTATTACATATTGGCTCTTGATTTCATGACTATTCTGGATGGGTCTTTTTCTTAGACACCTTCTTAATCACTTTAGGAATCACTTGTTGACAAAAGTGGTTATAATGGGCAGGTGTATGTGACTTCTCATGAGAAATAATCAGTTTAGGCTTATTATCTCCATTCAAATCAGGTGTATGTTCCTCAATTTATTGTTCGTATGACATGGGGGAGTTGCCCCCACAATCCTCTTGGACTGGAACAGAGGTGTGTATCTGTTCCAGAGTGATATGTTGATGTGTCACTCCTCTGGTAGGGACATATTTGTATTTCATTCCCTGTGATGACACTAAAGCTATTATAATATTCTGACAGGCATCCAGAATATGATCTGGGATTTGCTTCTGCTCTTTCACCATCGTCTGAATGTTCTTGGTGACTTCAGCTATCGGAACGGGAATATATGTCCATTCCGTGCATGGAGTAGGTGTGTATTCCTACTCCTGTCCTCCTTTTCTTGTTAGTGAATTTTGACAGTACTCATGTATGGGGGAATAGAGTTGAGTCTGCTCCAAATTTGTCGTCGGAGCTTTCTGACTGACTTCTCAGAGTGCTACCAAATGAGACTGTTGGCAGGCTTGATGAACATTTTCAGGTATATGTGCCCACTGTGTATTCTTCGTCAAGTATAGTTGACGAATTTCCTTTAGTACTGACAGACGAGACCCCTAACAGAATTCTTGATTGTAAACAGGTGTACGTCCCTGCTTATCAGTTATCACCATATTAGATTTGTGAGTTTCTTTGGTTGTAGTTAGACAAGAATGCTGACTAGCTGATGGGTTATAAACAGGTGTATATGCCTGACTAAAATACTCCGCCGAAATTGCCTGGTGGGATTGGCGTGTTACTGCCAGATGAGTCTGCTGGGCACTAACATCAGGACGGACGGGTGTATATGTCTGCTCGTTGTTTGCCATCATGTTGGCTTGATGGACTTCTTCGGAGGGGGCAAAAGTTAGAACCTGCACCCTATTGACCAGATTTCGCCTCTGGTGGTTCGTCTTGTGAACTCGGGTCTGAGGGACCTGAGCCGAACCCCTAATGGCGATAACCTCATCATGTTGAGGCACACTACTGCATGAGTCTGGCGGCGATTATTAACGGGATCTCTCGGTAAGGACTCTTGTCTCCTTGAATTAAGGCCTTGAGCGACCTTCTCATTCACCTCCTCTTAATATGGGAGGGACTGGTGATTGTGTTCTAGGGATAACGACCTGAAACGGTCGGAGATGGTGGTTGGCACCACCTGCTTCCTGATCACTAGTCATCGCTGTCCGGACAACCAGGGTGAATTATTGACTTAGAGGGCTTGTCGAGCGGCCTCCAGAGTCGGAATGGTATCATGTTGATGGTATTACTTAATTAGTGAATTTGAGACCCAGCATTGAAGATGCTAAGTAGGTGATGTCTTCCTCAGAGCGTACAGGGATCCAGTAGGAGCAGCAACGAGGAATTCATAGGTGTGAATTTTTGAGATGCCATTTCTGTAACACAGAGAGATCTTGGAAATGAGTTCCTTTTTGATATAACAGACATAATCAAGATATGTTCATCCACTATATCTTTTAAATGAGCACATATGTTATTGATTGATTTTTTAGCCCTCACATTAAGTTAAATAGGGGCCAAACAAATAAGCGAAACAACATTTAACTTGGTTAAGGATTCACGTCGAGTTCACCATTTTTTGTTTCCTCTGGAAATGGGGATGACCTTGTTTTGTTTAAGGTTCAAGCATTCCAATCTATTTCTAACAGGTTTATTCATAGAACCGGAAACATCCAATGATTATATATCCATTTGGACCTACTTTCCAAAGGCAGGTGATCATTAGTTGTCGACCAATAAGTCTTAATAATTTCCATTGGTCGAGGGGATGAGAGGTAGGACTCATCACACCTTTTTGGGGGGCAATTATTGTCTACTCCAAGACTCTCTTTAAATATTTGAGTTATTTTCATGAATCCTTATTAAATTACCAAGTTTGAAAATGATCTTTCGTTTAGATTTGACAATAAATGATTGATATGTATGAGATTTGGAGAATCTTTTATATGTATTTGAGGTTCTTCATTGATAGAGAATCATTTTTATTTATTAGAGATTCTTATTAAATGCTATCCTTCAAGACATTATATAGAAATCTCTTGGTCATTGTAATAACCATACTGGTTTTAAAGCCACTCGGTGGGTCACTTGAAGTTTATTGTCGTTCAGAAGGACATGTATTATTTTAGAGTTGGGATCGTACCCGCAGATGGGCTACCTACATGTCCTTGTTTAGAAAATGAATCAGAACCCACGTAGTTTGAGTGAAGAAATATGAAGTTTATGCATGATTGATGGCCCAAATAAAGATTTCATAAATACTTTTACACTCTAAGCTCACGTGAGTCATGCTCGGTGTGAGAAACAAGAGGTATCAGTAAAACCTGAAAATTGTGCCATGAAAGATGCAATCATAAGAAATGATGTGGGGATTATGTATGTACGATTGCCTAGATAGATGAGTATTGGGATTTAGTTCAGGGAAAAAACTCGAGAATAAGGTCCATAATGGTATATGTGATTTATGGAGATTTGGATACTTAACTTAGGACTTAATCTTGAGAAGGATTCCCAAATTAGAGGGGAATTATTATTGGATTTTATTCCAAAGAAGGAATCCCAAATAAAAAGAAATTAAGACTGGGGATTATTCCTGAAAAGGATGTTGAGGATAAAAGAAATTTAGAATTTGGGGATTACTCCTAAGGAGGATTCCCAGATTTGGGAACTTTGAAATTGGGGCTTACTCCTGAGGTGGATGCCCATTTTAAAGGAACTTGGACTGGGGATTACTCCTGAAAATGAGGCCTAGGTTAGGTAACTTGGGGCTTACTCCTAAAAAGGATTCCCAAATTAAATATCTTCTCATCTTAAAGGATGATGTTGAATGGAGGAAATATCTAACCATAGTGACATAAAGATATGTAAATCACAAGGTTTTGAGAGATGTTCCACAGAATTACTTTCAAATAAGGAAGCTAACAAATGAATCATGCCAAAAGTGGATTTGAAGAGGGTTTTGAAGGCTAAATATTGAATATGAGAGGTAGATTTGAATAAAAGGGTTGAATAAGTAGGAGAGGCACCCAAAAAGAGGCAGGCGCACAAGTATTGTTTGGGTGTGCAAGTCCTGGTGGCGCAAGTATACTTGTGCGACACATGTATACTTGCGCGATGGTCAACCAATGGGGTAATACTTGGGAGAGACTTGGCTCAAGCCCATAGTATTATCCCTAAAGGCTTCCAAAAGAGTGGCGTGCATTTTCTATTGAAGGGATAAGGTGGTACACAAGTGTCTTCATTTCCCTTAAGGGTTAGACACTTAGGCGCGCAAATGTTGATGAATTTCAACACTTAGGCCTTATTCCCCCTCTTTAGATCTTCCATTATAAGTAAGAAATTACCTTAGAAGTGTTCATAAGACTTCAAGTAGAGACTAGGGTGTCGAGAGCTTAAATCTGTCTTTTGGATTTTTCATCGTCCCCGAAATGGGGGGCCCACAGGGGGTATTTATAGTCCATTGAAGACCTAGGGAGAAAATCAAAAAGGGTTGCACAAGTCACATGTGTGACCAATATGTGGCACACAAGTATACTTGCACGCCCATGATGAAACCTGCGTGACCCATGTGTAAACAAATCCTTGTTCATGCCTTTGTCAATTTTTGATATTTCTTCAAAGGATGAATCTCTTTGTGCTAAGGTATTCCTCTTTTTCAGTCGTTAGACTATGTGACGGAAAGGAGCGTCAACACCTACACCCTAAATCTTAAACCATAATCACACAACCCAATACCAAACACCCTAAACCCTAAACCATAAACCCTTAACCAAAAACCCGAAATCCTAAACCCTAAACTAGAAACCCTAAACCCTAAACCAGAAACCATACACCCAAAACCCTAAACCCTAAACCAAAAACCCTCAACCCGACACTATAAACAATTAACCATGCACCCAACACCTTAAACTCTAAACCCTACACCATAAAATCAAAACCCAACAACCCAATCCCTAAACCCTACACACTAAATCCTATACCTACAAAATAAACCATACACCCTAAACCATATACCCTACACTCTAAACCCTAAAACTTATACCCTGAACCAAATACCCTACACCCTAATCACTAAACCCTATACCCTACACCGTAAACCATATATCTCACACACAAAACCATATACCCTACCCCCTAAACCCTAAACCTTATACCCTAAACCATATACCATTCCCCTAAACCCAAAACACCAAAACCTAAACCATATACCCTCCACCATAAATCATAAACCCAACATCCAAAACCTTATACCCAACACCCAACAAACTAAACACAACATTTCAAAGCCTACACTAAAAACACTAAACTTTAAACACTACACCCAAATCACTAAAACCAATTACCTACACCATAAACACTAAACCCTACACACTAAACCCTAATTCCTACACCCTTAAACCTACTTCCTCTCCCAATACCCAACACCCAAATAATACACCCTAAACCCTACACCATATACCAAAAAACATAAAAACCTACACCATAAACCCTATACCTTCCACCAAAAACCTAAAATCCTACACCCTAAACCCAGCATCCTATACCATTTACCCTATACTCGAAACCATATTCCCTATACCCTAAACCTTATACACTAAACCCTAAACCATACACCTTACAACATAAATCATATACCCAACACCCAACACCCAAAACCTTATGCCCTACACACTAAACCCCATACCCTACTCCATAAAATCCACACCCTACGCCATAAAACCTATATCATACACCCTAAACCTCATACCAAATTTCCTAAACCCTAAACATTGAACCCTACACGTTGAACTCTTAACCATATACATCAAACCCTATACCCTATACCATAAACTGAAAACCCTAAAATCTATACATTATACACTAAACCCTACACACTACAGTGTAAACCTTATACCCTACGCCCTAAACCCTAAACCCTATTCCAATACCCCTATACACTATACCATAGAACCTAAACCACATAACCTAATCCATCAACCCAAAACCATATACCCATAACCCAAAATACAACACCCAATACCCTATATCCTACACCCTAAACCTTAAACCATATACCTCAATCTATAAACCCACATAACTTAAACCAAAAACCCGTACACCCTAAACAATAAACCCCATATCATAATCCCCTAAAAGACCTTAAAAATGATTAAATCCCAGAAAAACCTTAAATTACCTAACCCAACTAAAATAAAAAAAGTTTAGAAACACCCTAAAAATAATAAAAGAAACAGAAAACCCTAAACCCCCAAAAATACCAAAAAAACTACTTAAAGACCCTAAAACATTTAAAAACTCTAAAAACATAAAATAACCTAAAACAAATAATAACCATTAAAAAACAAAAATTCCTCTAAAATACCTAAAACCCCTAGAATCTCTAAAAACCCCAAAATATCCTAAAAAATCCTAAAAACCCATAAAAACCCTTAATTCCCTAGAAACCCTAAAAACGCTGAAAACCCAAAAAATATTGAAATACCATAACAAACCAAAAAAACAAAAAAAGTACCCCCGAAACCTAAATAATCCAAAAACCATAAAAAAATCCCAATAAACCCAAAAAATAACCTAAAACCACTATAAAATCGTAGGAAACTCAAAAACCCCAAAAAACCATAAACCACCCTAGAAAACCTAAAAAACCTAAAACCCTAAAAACAAAAAATCCCTAAAAATCTTAATAAACTGAAACCCCCTAAAAATGTAAAAACCTAAAAAAACTCAAAATATGCTAATAGACCCTAAAAATTCCCTAAATTCCCATTAAAACCCCTAAAACCTAAAATAAATCATAAATCCCAAAAACAAAATAAAACATTAAAAAACAAAAAACTCTAAAAACACTGAAAACCCAAGAACCCCTTAAAAGTCCTAAAAAACGAAAACCCCTAAAACCCAAAAAACCTCTAAAAGACAATAAAAACCTGAAAACACCTAAAAACAACTTGAAAAACCTGAAAACCCCAAAATCTATAATGACCTAAAACTATTAAATTATGATTAAAACCCCAAAATACCTAAAACCCCAAAAACCACATAAAACCCTAAAAACCCCGAAAATATAAAAAAAACAAAAAACCCTACAAATGATAAAATCTATTAAAAACCCTAATAAAATAGCTAAAACACAAAAAAATTCTAAAACCCATTAAAACCTCTACAATTCCATTCAGGTACTTAAAACCCATAATCACCCCCTAAAAGTCACAAAACACTAAAAACCCCTAAAACCCTAAAAACTCCTAGAACATAAAAATCATACAAAACCTAAACATAATAAAATTCCATAAAAACACAAAACCCTGAAAATAACCTAAAATCCTAAAACCCCATAAAACCCTAAAACCACAATAAAACTCTAAAATCCTAAAACCACCTAAAATACAAAACAAATATATAAAACACTAAACCAAAAAAATAATAATGAACCTAAAACACCCTAAAACCCGCATAAAAGACCCCAAAACCCCTACAACCCTAAAAAACCCTCAAAATAATTAAAAGCCATATATCCCCTTAAAACCATTTTTAATTCCATTAAATTCCCTAAAACAAATAATGACCTAAAAACCCACAAACACACCTTAAACCCATGAAAACCCCTAGAACAATAAGAACCCTAAAGTCACTGAAAAACCAATGTAAACTATAAAAACCCAAAAAACATAAAAATCCTTAAATCAATAAAATCACAAAAACTGGTAAAAATCCTAAAGAATCATAAAAACCCCTTATAAAATCTAAAAAACATAAAAAAACCTTTAAACCCCTAAAACCCTAAAAACTATAAAAACACTGAGAATCCATAAAAACCTTTAAACCCCTAAAAAGTTAGAAACACTAAAACCCATAAAAGTCTCGAAGGATCCTAAAACTTGTAAAAAATAAATGCCCCAACAAATCAATAAAAACCTATAAAACCATAAAAACCTAAAAAACCTAAAATTCTCTAAAAAACTGAAAACCATAAAACCCATAAAAACTATAAAAAAAATTTTAAAAACCAAAAATACCTAATACCCTAAATACCGTAAACACTCTAATAATTACTCTAAAATATTACTAAAAACCCTAAAACCCAAAAGAACCCAAAAACCATAGAAACCCTTAAGAACCCTAAAAATCATAAAAACCCTTTAAATCCACAAAAATCATAAATAAACTAAAATTTAATCAAAACTCCTAAAATAAAATAAAAACAGTGAAAACAATGAAAACCATGAAAACCATGAAAACCCCAAAAACAATAAAATCTCATAAAACTCCTACAAATAACTAAAAGGAATTAAAACCCTAAAGCGCCTAAAAATCCTTGAAAATCCCTAAAAACTATAAAACACCTAAAACCCTAAAAAACCTAAAAACCATAAAAATATTAAAAAATCACTAAAACCCCATAAAAAGCCCTCAATACCCTCTAAGGAACTAATAGACAAGAAAAGAGATGGCACTCCACTCACTCCGCTCCCACGATGGTGCTCCTGCCGCTCCACCAGTATCTTGAAGACGACGGAATGGTGGCACCCTGGCCTCCCCCCCCCCCCTCTGTAGGGGAGGGGCTGCTTCCACCCCCTATTAAGGAAAGGTTCTCTCCTTTCTCAGATCCCGACTCACTTCCTGCTTTCCCATGGATTGATCTCTTCCCTAAAGTGTCAGGCCTGCACGAAGGGCTGCCGAAGCTCCCTCTGTCAATTGCGGAGTTCAACAAGGCATCCTCCCTCCATAGTCTGACCCTTGTGGCCATGTTTTTTAGATGGTGTCCCTCGGTTGATGTTTTTGACAGGTTTTTGTTCGAGCACTAGGATCTTAGGGATCGTGCCACTATGGGTCTGGTTGACTCCAATCACATTATGATTAAATTCTCATCGGAGGAGGACCTCATCCGGGAATGGTATTCCGCTCCTCATAGATATGATGCTACTCACCTCTCCCATTTTTGGTGGAATTTTGAATTTAATTTGAATTGTGACTCCCCTCTGATGGAAATTTGGGTAAGGTTCCCTGATCTCCCTCTTCCCTTCCAAAACTTATCTTTTATTTCCATGCTGGGGAATCTGGTTGGACGGTTTCTGTGTGTGGATAGTCGGACCAGGCCCCTTTTTCACCTAGTTTCTCCGAGAGTTTGTGTTAATGTTTATGTCTCAAAGAAACTATTTTATTTCGTTTGGATTGAGATTAGAGAAGAGCTGTGTTGGAAACAGTTGGGGGTTTCTGAATCGTGGGAAAATTATTGCACCTTGTGGTTCTCTCTTGGTCATTTTAAAAGGGATTGCGGTCGAAGGGACAGAGTGGTAGATAGATTTGTAATGGATCCTATCCCCTTAATGGTTATCTCAATAAGAGACATGGAGGCATGGAATGACGCCGCTAGGGATCCTCTGTTGGATGTTTGGGGATATGACAAGATGGAGGATGAGGGCTCATCCCCCTGGATTGCTGTTAGGGAGCCTCTTTTGTTCAAGAGTGTCTTTACACAAGTGAAGGATGACCTATCCTAGGGGGAGAAACTTCTTTTGAAATGGGGGATGTCATTCCTGATGGAGATGGGGATGTTTCCTTACAGCCTGATCCTGGCAGGGGCACGAGATTGGTCTCAAAGAGAGCTTGTCTTAGATTGGATAGGGTTGCCTTTGTCAAGCCCTTCTGTGGATGTTGGATGTAGCCATGAGCTGTCTTTATTCTTGAATTGGTCCATTTGTATGAATCACCTTGTCTCTATGGGTACTGAGGAAAGGGGCCAGGGGAGGCTGGTGCTGCAGGAGGTGCAAATCCTTCAGGATGAAGACTTGCCTTCCCCTATTGTTCGTTCTTGGGCTTTGAATGTGGAACATCCCCTTCCTACTGTGTCCCCTCAGGAGAATGTGTTTGCTGGACCTTACTATGCCTGGACAGGACTTGCATGAGGCCCCTTTTCCCATGCAATCCCTTGGAAACCCTTGTCCTGATAAGTGGAGCACTGAGCAGCCTAACAAGACCTCAGCTCTTGTTCTATTCGAGAAGCTACCTCCCTGTGTTTAATTGTCTGACCCGATTATGATGGACTGTTCGAAAATACCACTTGAGCAGCATATTTTTGATATTTTACACTATCTGGATCTGCAGCAGGTGATCTTCCTTGGAGATGAGAATGATGAGCACATAAAAATTAGATAAATCCTTGGGACCATGATGATCTCATGTATGCCAACCTGAACAGAATAAATAAGTTCCAGGAGAAGACAAGTCTATCTAATTCATCTGGTGGGAAGCCGAAGAGAAGGTCGTGGTCTGACCCTGAATGCAGCAAGCAGGAAGACATGGTTGCGCCTACCGCCTCAGTTCAAAGGAAGAGCAAGATCCAGAGTTACCCTCCATCGAAACGGAGGGCTAGGAGGGACTACTCCTCCTTCCTAGACCTATGGCTATTGGGGCTTCCTCTAAGTCCAGTAAAGGTAAAGGCAATTCACATGGCAGGGGAGATCGGGCTATCAATGTGAAACCGGATGTGGAACTCAGGAATTATTGTGCAGCCTTTCTCAAGCAATATGAATACTCTGAATGGGAGTCGGTGGACTTACATGCTTCCTCAGGCTAAGGCACTGATGGAGATCCATTTGGGGATGCTGATTTTGTTCTCTAGTTGTGTTGCGTCTTAGGCTTTTGGAACTTTTTTGTGGGGTGGTCAGGGCTTTGGGTGAGGGTTTCTTGACCCTGCCCCTCCCTTGTTTGTTGCTCTTTTTCTCATCTTTATATATCTGGGGGGGCCAGGGATAGCCTGGACTCGCACCTTACTTACCCTTTAAGGAACTAAAAACCCATAAAAACTCTTAAATCCACTAAAATCGTAAAAACACTAAAAACACTAAAACACTAAAAACCTCTTAAAACCGATAAAAACATAGAAGAAACACGTATAACCTTGAAAATAAATAAAACCACTAACAAAAATAAAACTTTTGAAGACCTAGAAAACACCCAAAAACACCCCAAACTCGTTAAAATGCACTAAAACTCTTAAAATACATCAAATCCCAATAGACACTAGAAACACTAAAAATCCCAAAAAGACCACAAAACCCTAAAATTCTAAAATACATAGAACCATAAACCCCTTAAAAAAATAAATCCATAAAACCCATAAAAACATAAAAATAACCTAAAAACTATAACACCCTTAGAAATCCATAAAATTGCATAAATACATGAGAATCCCATGAAACCCTAAACACCAAATCCTTTAAAAACATAAATAAACCTAAAAACCCAGAAAAATACTAAGAACCAAAAAAGGACCCTAAATACCATATAAACCATAAAAACCTCTAAAATTCCCAAAAAACCTAAAAAGTCTAAAAATTATAAAAATGGTAAAATCCCTAAAAACCCATAAAATTCAAATAACCCTGAAATCCCTAAAACCCCTAAAAGACCCTAAAACCCCTAAAATCCATAAAAGACCCTGAAAACCCTAAAAACCTTAGAAGACACTATAAAAACACTAAAAAGCATAAAAGACCCTATAATACCATTAAAATCGTAAAAGACTATAAGACCCCTAAAATAACCAAAAAATCTAAATAATCTAATTCACATAAAAAACCACGAAAACCCCTAAAGAGGTCTAAAAAGCCAAAAGACCCTAAAAATACTAAAACCCCACAAACATCTATAAAAACACAAAAAATAGGTCCATAAAATAGTGAAACCCCCTAAAACTCTTAAAAGATATTAAAAACTATAAAAACCTCTGAGAGACCATAACCACCTTAAATACCATAAAACAACCTAAAATCCATTTAAAACACTAGACACCCTAGAAACCACAAAAAACCCTAGAAACCTTAAAACACTAAAAGGCCATAAAAAAATTAATGTACCGTAAAACCATAATAACCCTAAAAATCCAAAATCCCATTAAAACCCCCTAAAACCACTAAAAATTAATAAAAACCCTCAAAAACCCAAAAACACCTTAAAACCCCATAGAAATATAAAAAACTATAAAATCACTCGAAAACACTAAAATCCTCCAAAAAATGAAAAATTCCTAGTGGAACCTAAAATAAAATATAACCCTGAAAATCCACAAAAACTATAAAACCCCATAAAGGGCCCTAAATCCCCTATAAAACCGTAGAAAACCCTAAAATCCTAAAAAAAGTCCATAAACCCCAATAAAATACTACAGAAATCCTAAAAAATTTTAATTTCTCCTCAAAACCCGTAAATACCCTAAAGACCCTAAAACCCCTAAAACACTAAAAACACTAAAAACCCCTAAGACCGTAAATAACATAAAAACAAAAAAAACCATAAAACCCCTAAAACCACATAAAAACCAGAAAACTCCCTAAAACCCTAAATAAAATTAAAAAATCCACAATCCCTATGAATCACTAAAATCCTATAAAAACAATAAAACCCCAAAACCCCTAAAAACTATAGAGCCCTTAGAAAACCTCAAAACTGTAGAAAACCTTAAAAATCAAGAAACCATAAAAAACAATAAAAACCTAATAATCCCTAAAAATCTTACATACCCCTAAAACCCCATTAAAATTATAAAAACCATTAAATAACTTTAATACCCCTAAAATCCCAAAAAAAAACCCGAAAAACCCTAAAACCCTAAAAACCATAAAATACCATAAAAACTCAAAATCCCCTAAAACCCTAAAAAGTCATAAATCCCCTCAAAAAGACCCTAAATACACTAAAAACCATAAAATTTCCCCAAAAACATGTAGATACCCTCAATGGTCCTCTTAAAACCTTAAACAACCTAGAAACTAAAAAATGATAAAAAAACCAAAACCCCCTAAAAATCCTAAGAAACCTAAAAACCCTAAATCCCTAAAACAATAAAATTAATAAAAACACTAAAAACCATGAATCAATCCTAGAAACTATTAAATATCCTAAAAACCATAAAAATATGAAAACCCCAGAAGAACTCTAAAATCACTGAAAACATTTAATATCCCACAAAACCCAAATACATAATAAATCCTTAAAAACCCGATAATACCCCAATAAAAAAATATAATACCCAAAACCTCTAAAACCCTTACAAATATAAAAAGCCCTAAAACAATGAAAAACCCTCAATACTATGGAAATCCTAAAAAAATAAAAATACTAAGAAATCCCTTAAAAACCCAACACCCTAAAAAAATACTAAAACCTTTATAAACCATATAACACCCTAAAGGTCATGAAAGAGACCTAAAGACCCTCAAACAACCTAAGACCAAATAAACCCAAAAAAACTCTTAAAACTATAAATAAGCCAAAAAATTCCAATAAAACCCCCAAACCCCCAAAAACACTAAAACACCAAACAATTCACATAAACCCCTAAAACACATAAAAAGACCTTAAAACCAAAAAACCCCTAAAACCTAAAAACCATTGAAACACTAAAAACCCTAAAAATCTATAAAACATATATTGTACACCCTAAACCCCATATTTGACACCCTAAACTCTAAGCCATATAATATCAACCCTAAACCCTACTACCTAAACCCCACACCCTAAACCCTAAACTGTTCAGTCTAAACCCTACTCCTTACCCCCTAAACCCTACACACTAAACTCTAAACCCAATATCCAAAAACCTAAACCCTAAACCATAATCCCTAAACCATACACCCTAAACCCTATACCCTACAACCTAAACCATAAACCCTACACCCTAAACCCTATACCTTAGACCCTAAACCCTAAACCACGCACCCTCAACTATATACACTACAACCTAGCCCCTTTACGCTACACCCTAAACCTTTTACCCTACACCATAAACATTATACCATACATCCCATACCCTATAACCTACACTCTAGACCCAAAAAATTATACCTGAAAACCCTAAAAAACCTTGAAAAACCCTTAAAACCCCTAAAAGACCTAAGAAATCTAAAAAATAATAAATACAGAAAAAATACCATAAACTATAAAAAACTGTAAAACCCATTAAAGAAACCTTAAAACCCTAAGAAACCCATAAAAACCTCTAAAACTAAATTACAACCCTCAAAACCATAAAATTATAAAAAAACCGTTAAAACCATATAAAATACTAAAAACCCTAAAACCCCAATCCCCCAAAACCAAAAAATCATAAAAATGCTAAAAACCCTCAAAATAAAAGAAAAATCCTACAGGCCCCTAAAAACCCTACAAATCCATAAAAATAATAAAAACCCTAAAACCCTTAAAAAGTCTTAAAAGAACCATAAAACACCAAAAGAACACTAAAACCCTTTAAAATGCTAAAAGAACCCCAAACCCCCAAAACCATAACCCCCTCTAACCTTAAAATACCCCAAAACTCCTAAAATCCCTAAAAATATCTAAATCCCTTAAAACTGATAAAATACCAATAAATCCACTAAAAATATAAGAACACTAAAATACATAAAAAGACAAGAAAACCCATAAAATCTCTAAAAATCCTAAAGATCATTAAAAACCATAAAACACCTAAAAATATTAAAATAACCCTAAAGGCCTTAAAACCCAAACAAACACCATAATAATTGGAAAACCCCTAAAACCCCTAAAAACATAAAATACATAAAACTATAAATCCCTAAAAAAATAATAAAAACATAAAACCCATAAACTATATACCTTAAAACCAGATATTGATTCCCTACACTGTAAACTTTATACGCAACACCATAAATACTAAACCATATACTTCAAACTCTATACCCTTCATTCTAAACCTAAAACCCTACATGCTAGACCCTAAACCCTACACCATAAACCCTAAACCATACACTCTAAACTTTATACCCTAAACCATAAACCCTAAACCATTAGACCATAAAAATCATAATAGAACCTAAAACCACAAAAAAACCATACAAATATCATAAAACACTAAAATAACCAAAAATACACTAAAAATACCAACCCCCCCCCCCAACACTTAAAGAACCTAAAACCATAAAAAACCCCAAAAAGAATCTAAAACCTAAAAACCCAATAAGATACCAAAAAGCCTAAAAACTTAAAAGAATTTACAAACCATAAAACCCCTAAAAACCCTAATGAGACCCTTAAAACTCTAAAACCCTAAAAACCTGAAAAGATCTTAAAAAACTAAAAATCCTAAAAAACGTAAAACCCCTAAAACCGTAAAATGCACTAAAAACCCAAAATAATCCTAACAACCCCCCCCCCCAAAACCATAAAAGCCTAAATATATATTAAGACCCATAATAATAATAATAAACATAAAAACAAAAAAACCCTAAAAAATCCTTAATATATCTATAAGACCCAAAAACCCTTAAAACACAAGAAAGATCGAAAACCCCCCAAAAAACCTTAAAAATACACTAAAATCATTAAAACCATAAAAGTTCCAAAAATCCCTGACAAACCCTAAAATCCCCTAAAAACCATTAAGAACCCTAAAGCCCTAAAACCCTTAAAGCCCTGAATCCCCAAAAAAACCGAAATAACCTAAAGATACACTAAAAAAGACCTTAAAACACCTTAAAATGGTCCAAAACCTAAAAAACCAAAAAACATTAAAACCCCTAAAAACCATGAATCTAATAAAAAACAAAACACAATAAAACCCCTAATATATATAAAAAATCATAGAAACTATAAAAAGCGTAAAACACCTAAAACAATTAAAACTCTTAAAAACCATAAAAACCATAATAAACCATTAAAAACATAAAAACTATAAAATCCCCTAAAAGATCCTAAAATACCCTAAAATACCTTAAATGGCCTTAAAACACACTAAAAACCCTAAAAACCCTAAAAACTATACAATTATAAAAATGATCAAAATACACTAGTAACCATAAACCCCCATAAAAACACTAAAACATTTTATCCCTAAAACTCATACAAACCACATGAATCCATAAAAACCACAAAAAATACTAAAAACCCTAAAAAATATATAAAACATAAAAACCCTAAAAATCCCTAAAAACATTTAAAACCTTAAAAAACCAAAAAGCCAAAACCCCCCAAAACCCAAAAAAAACCTAAAAACCAAAAAGACCCTAAAAGATCCTACAAACCCTAAAATAATAAAAAAAGAATCCAAAAACCATAAAATCCCTAAATGACCATAAATAATCCATAAACCCCCTAAAAACCATAAAATATCCTAAAACCCCTAAAAGCACAAAAACCCCCTAAAAATATAAATGCCCCTAAAGCCCTTAAAAGATTATAAAAACTATAAAATCCCCAAAGAAATATAAAAACTATAATGATCCTAAATCCAATAAAATCCCTAAATACTCAATGAAACCCAAACAAACAAACAAAATTCAAAGACACTAAAAACCATAACATATTAAAAAAAACCCTAAAAAACTTTAGAAAATTTAAAACCATAAAACAGATTAAAACCCCTAAATATCCCTAAAAATAAAAAGAAACACCTAAAACCCATAAAATCTGAAAATCAATAGAAATATCTAAACCCCCAAACCTTAAATCCTTGAAAACCCTAAAATAAACTTAAAACCCTAAAAATATGTAAAGAACTATTCTTTCAACCCGAATCACATCGTGCTACAAAAAAGTGATTACAGGGTGTTAAGTATGTGTGAAATTGATCCATGATGGGTATGATGTACGTAGATAGTCTCCAATGGGTTTATTAGTGGATTCAGAAACACTAAATGACCTTCTTATACAATATTCATGGACTTTCATTCCAAAGGTAGGTGTTCATTGCATTATTCTTCCAATGAAACTTAATGATTCAAATTAATCAAGAGGATGGAAAATCAAGAACATCACACCCTTTTTGGGGGAATTATTTCCTATTCTATGACTCTCTTATGGATTGAAGCTATGTTCATATGTTTTTGAATCATTAGTCTATTCCCTAGAATTTTTCCATGGATTTATCCTAAGTCTCAAGATCAATCAAAATTAGGAATGGGTCTAGAATAATAGGTATGTTTATATGGTTCTCTATTAACATTACCATGTTATGGGATAGACCAAGAAATCCTCAGTTCTTCACTTTGACAATGCATGTTTTAAGCTGTATGAGATGAGGTGTTATGGTTTTTATCGTTATCCAGGGCGGATGATAACTATTTCAAAGTTGTGATCTAACCCCCAAGATGACCTTCCTATGTATCTGCATGAGAGGAATCAGAACCCACTGAGTTTGGGGTCACATTACTAGATATGTTTCTTTTTAAGGTCTTGTGATAAGGACATGGCTCTGAAGATTAACATCATGTGGAAAGGAAATAAGTGAATCAACCCGAATATGAAAGTGTCATGCTTGAACCTCAAGGATTTTTCCTATGTATCGTAGTTATTTGGGAATCAAATTCCATGTAGTTCTAGAAATTAGGGATTATGCATGGAAGAATTCCATTAAAGGGGGCATGATTTGGGGCTTACATCCAGTGGGAAGACCCATCTGAGATTTTTCCTTAGAAATACATCCTATATATCCTCTTTATAATTGGAATAAAAGTTATCATAGTTCAAATATCTGGATTATTGTTTGGATTCTCTAATTTCTACTAATCTCTAAGCCTACATGATTCATTCTCAGAGTGACAAACAGGTGGAAGTAGTAGAACTAGTAAATCACATAGTTTCCCATATCAACTGTTGGAAAAGAAGGAGGATGACATCAAAATATGATGGGGATACAACACTTCCCTGAAGAGGGTATAAGGGCTTACCTCATATGAAGTGCCTTATGATTGGTTTTGGGAAAGGGGATGTGCATTATTCTTCATCAAAGGGGAAAGAAAGTGATTTAACTTTATTTATCACCGTCCTTGATCAAAAAAATTACAATGATTACCCTTAGTCCCTAGAACGTGGAGGTACATGTGAGGATCCTGAGGTCAAAACATGTTTTACCATGGGAATGTAAACATAGGGATAATTCGAGGGCCTGCTGTATTATGAGGAATACCCACATGACTTTGCTGACCATTGATATGTAATCTCAGAAGGGTTAACTGATGCACCTTATGGTTTTATCATGTGAGACTGATGGATTTGGATGATGATTTAGCCTAGTGGTGTGGGACTAGTTCATGGAGGGGATATGGATAATGTGATGGAAACATAAGTAAATGATTGAATCTAAAGGTTGGAACACATGATATTTCACTATTCCACTTACCATTTATTTATGAAGGATGTGTTTTTGTCTTCATAGCATGTTGTTATGTGGGTGAAGGGGGTGTCTGTGTACTGTGATGGTACATGGACTCAGATTTGGTCTTTGTAGCATTTTTCTACGTGGAACCATGTTCCGTTTACGTAGCATTTTCCTACATTTTGATGAGTTTCATATGTGTATAATGATGCTATGTGGGGATGGAACCATCCGTTTAGTGATTTTTTATATGGTACAGGGTTCCACCCATATAATATATCACTATGCAGGATGTCAAATTGAATAAGGGGCATTGGTCATGTGTTTCATGGGAATATATTCTGCAAATTAAGTTGGGTTCACGGTCTTCTAATTAGTAATATCATTCCTTATTTAATGGAATATGGAAGGTAATACCTATAGGTAATCATTTAAAGAGCCTATATTTTGTGGTTCTCTCTTATTTCATGCCTACAGTTGATGAAGTTCTCCAAAAATATCTCCATTATTTGGTCCCCCTTATGGTCATTTTATTGAGTGGTGGAAGAAATATATCTATGGGGCATAGAGTGTATTTTGTGGATTCCAATGGGAGAAACCGAGTCCATGGATGACTCAGTCAGCAGGGCATGGGTTCTTTATCAATGATATAAAAAATTTTATCCTCATTCCTATAAATGTCTTTGTTTCCTTTTTGGAATGTCTCCTGCTTCGTCTCGCCTGCAAACGTTTGAGTTCATGGGGGATCATCTACAGGGATGATTTCCCCATATCATTCCTGAAAACGATTTTTATTATGGGGGAATAGAAAAAAATCACCATTTCATGAACTGATTAGTCAACATATTTTTTGTGAAACCACAATCCTCCATGAAAAGCAACAGTCTATGAAGGAGCTCCGCTTTGTGGTGATTGTTCCTTCCTCTTCAAAATTGGGATTCTCCAACATTTTTCGTCATATCGTCATTGAATTTATATTACTTTATTTATTAAATCCTAGGAAGTATTTTATTTCCCTTTTCAATGTTTTTAGGACTCAAAAAATGCCTCCAATTTGGATGGGTTCTGATCAGGATGAAGATGAAACTATTCTAATGTAGAAAACGGTCTCAACTTGAACTGGTTCACGTTATAAAGGTGGAATTGTATGGGGGACCATGTGTATTTATAGATATAACATTATCCTCGTTTTTTATATTCATTTAAAATATTTAAACCCTTAAAATTTATAAATTGTAGGTTATTTATAATAATTTTGGATTTATGGGTTTTTTTGGGATAAAATGTGAAAAGTTATTAATTGTGGAATTTTGAGAGATTCTCCTCACAGGGGTATTTTTGGTATAATTTCAAGAATATTATTCCAATTTGAGTTATTATTTTTTTAGGATTCCTTTATTAATTTTTTGAAACATTTTCTTTTATAGAAAGAGCTGATTCAGCCATCATGAGGCCCAAAAAAATTAGTGAAATTGAAAAGTTGGTCAAGAAGATAGTAGGGACCCCACCTTTATAATGGAAGAATAATATGGTATATACATATCCAATTTAGGTGATTCCATCTTGATTAGAAATAGAAATATAATATTAGTTCACCCCATTAAATTAAATGGAGTTTTTCATCCATTAAGGTGTCCATTGAATGAAATCAATTGAATGATGATTCCTGGAAATCTTGGATAAAAAAAATATTACTTATTATAAATTCCATAACTCCTATGTCCCGTGGAAAATAATTATAAACTTTTGGGGTTGGACGAAGAAGAATTTTTTGAAGAATTAAAATTATGGATGAAACTTTTGAATCATCCATTTAATGGGTAAAAACACACAATATTTCAGAAGATAGATTATGGACTATAAAAGGAGGATACCTCCTCCTTCTCAAGGCATTCCATTCCATTACATTGCATATGAGGTGCTAAGGAGGATATCTCCACTGAGGGAGTCTAGCTGAGAAAAATTCCCCTTTTGTTATTAGTTTTTTTTGGTTTCTTTATTTTTTTAGTATTCAATAGAAATTTACATATCTAATAAATTCATGAATTGTTTTTATTTTTTAATATATATTCTTAAAACTTATTTTTCTTCCATTCATACTTTTATTTTATTTTCATCTTCACATCATACCATCATAAAATATAATAATCATTATCCTGAGTAACTGGACTGAAGAATATCCTGGGGGATTAATCATGTTCTTGAACCTGTGACCATGATTTTTATCAGCTTTATGTAAATTCTAAGGATAATTTATATTGCGAGTAATCTTCACTATGGTTGTCTAAATTCTAACATCTTAATATAAAACCGTTTTCCTACTATTGTGGAGGTGAATAGAGGGTTTTATTGGAGATTTATATGTAGAATTTTCATTCATAACAAAGGCACATTGAGGTGTGCACACATAAAATAGAGTGTGTTCACTAAGAAGATTTGAAGTTGGTAATTGAAGGCACCCCTTAAAAATTATATGAGGAGAACTTCCATTCTTCTCTAAATCCATTCTATTTAGAATCTCAAGTTATTTACATTTTAATTTTTCATTTCATTTATTAAATTAAATTACATTTATTTCTAAAACCTAAAGAAACTAAAAAAAGTTCTTAGGTGAATTAGATTATATTAGTGAACAAACTAAGAAAACTCCTCAAATGAGATGACCCTGGTCAGTCACTATACAGCATGAGGAAAACATAAAAATCAACTTTTTTACACCCTACAATAAGTGTGCGTCAAATCTAGTGAAATTTCTAGGGATCCAATCTGTAGTAGACTTGTATTTTTATATTTTCAATTTATATAAAGATTTTCATTTTCCATTAAAAAAATTGAAATATTCAAAAAAAACATGATGTATTTGAACTACAAATACTATACATGGAATGATTACTCACGGGTGAAACAATGATCAGAGGAAGTTGTTTTAGAGTAATGAATTTATAGAGGCCATAGAAAGACTAATGGGTCAAATAGAAAGGAAAATAGAATATGTCCATACTAAACAGGGGAAACTCGAACCTGAGCCAGAGCAATAACCTATGATAGTGGTGGAAGAAATTTCACCACTCTACTGAAGGTAAATATGGAGACACTAGAAAAATTATTCATTCATGGTCAACTATTTCAATGAAAAATATATTAAAAGGACTTTCCTGATGAGCTACATGTGGGATATCAACCTGAACTGAAAAACATTTGGAACGAATGTCAGGAACTAATTGGTCTATCCAATCCTAGAAAAGAAGAAGAGTAACCACCATTTCATATCTCTATTGCATTGGAAGAAGAAGAAACCACCCAAAAGGATGAATTTGAAGAAAATGTGTAGTATCTCAGATACCTACCTCCATCCAATGAAGATCAACACTAATAGGCAATTTCAATTGAAGAGGAGATTAAATCCCATCCAACTTAGGGCGATTATACATTCTTAAACTCAAATGATTTTAATTTTTTGTAACTAATTTGTGTATCACTACTATATTTTTGAGTTTTCAGACTCAACAAACTCATATTACGCCTTGGACGAAGATTATGAAAAAGAATATGCACCTATTTATAAACACTTTCCATTCCCTAGCGATATTGAACATTTACTAGAGGGAGTACATGAAGAGGTCCTAGTGTATCTTCCGGAATAACTAAATCTAAAAGCTTCCTACATTAAAAGAGAATATTTTAAAATTAATAAATAAAATTTGTTTTTTGAATCACCATTTTATTATTATTTTCATGCATCACATTTGGAGAAACCACTAAATACTGAAGATATGGTTTCACAAGTAGAAACCAAAGAGAATGAGGTTCTATAATTCATCATACACCCACCAGGAAAGTTATACAACATTGTGAAGGGGGTGGATCTAGTGTACTATATTCATGGAATTATCCACAGCAAGAACAAAAAAGTTATGCTGGGAAAAGCCACATGTGGTGGTTAAAATCAAAGAAGCATTATCAACCATATGACTTTGGGTAACAGCAGGTACTTCCAAATGGAGGTAGTTACAATTTAGGGTCAACAATGGGGATCGTACCAAGAATTATCCCTTTCTTTATAAAAATTTATATTTTAGTTTCATTTCATATAATATAGTGCATCATGCATCTAAATCCCTCTTATCATTTTGAGCTTTAATGAAATGATCCCTATGCTTAATTGAGTAATTTTTTTAGCTAAATTATGGCACAGGGAAATCAAAAAAGTGGAGGAGGAAAACAATAACATCATTTAAAAAGGTAATTAAATTTTATTTTTTATCATTTAAAACTCTTCACATTCTTTCTTAGATTATTATTGGAGCATTAAACTAAAAATTTCATACACACATGTGAATTATGCTTTACTTAACATATTTAAGAGACATAAGTTTCTTAGGAATCTTATGATTCCATATTTTATATTTCAATTTTAATGAGATTTAGTGGGTGAATAGGGAATTTACTATTTAAAGTAAATCATGGAGATTGAAATTATGACTCATGATTTTTGGGAATTGATTGATTCATGTAAATGAAATTACCCAACCATTTTTCGTTCTCGGATTTTATAAAATTCATGTGAATTGATTTGAAATTATTAATCATTCCTTGAGTGATTGACCAAATCCTATGTCTCATTACTAAGAGGATTTCTAGTCCAAGTAATTCTAATTTATTTGTGAGAATATTTCTTGAGTGATCTTAGGAAAGGACACAAAACATAACTTGTATTGAAACATGTAAAATCTTTGACTGTAAAAACACATCTAAAAATAATTATTCATCATTTAAAAACCCACTTATCCATAAAATACCATCTTTACATCAATCCTTATTAATCCAATAGAGACCATGAATGACTTTTATACAGATGATCCATGTTTTAATCCATTTTTATCCATTCCTACCCTACTCTAGGTATTTTCATGATATTTTAATGTGCAAGTGTTAGGGTAAATAGAATCATGATAGAAGGGATGTTATACATTGTAAAGATTAAGTGTGTCAGGTTCTTATTGTGGAAATTATAAAATTTTATGGATTCATACATTGTACTCTATTGCTTTCCGCCTCTTAAATATAAAATAAATGAAAAAGAAAAAAAACAAAAAAATGAAAAAAATTGGATGTGATGTGGGTAAACCAAAAATCAAAATTACCAGACCTATGATTTTTATCATATGTGGTTAGGTGGTGAATGTGAGTTTTATTCTAATCTTAAATTTCAAAAAAAAATGATAAAATGAAAATTTTCATTTAAAAATAAAAAAAAATCTTTAAAAAAATTCAAGAAGGTGCACAAATCATTCACTAATCATAATTTTATCGTGACCTTACATTGAGTTTGGGGGATGTGGGAGTTGATAATTTGAAGGTGAGAATTTCATTACACTTTTATTTTTTGATATCATGCAATGTAATTAAGAGATAAACCTCCTCATGGAGCCTTGAGTTTTAAAGCATAAAATCCAACCAACCATAAGCCTTAGTTTCATTTAAACCTTTAATGAAACACCTCATGGTTTTTGTGATTTTTGTCTTTATAAATTAAATAATGTAGTTATTTTATAATCCTATTGATAAGGAGAATTATTTATTGATATGATCATAACTATACTAGAATTTTATCATTAGTTATAAGATAAAATATTGAAAAGTGAGGAAAGTCATGATTTTGTGTATCTAATAATAATTAATTGAGGAGCATGAATTAATTAAAGAAAAGGTCCCATCATTTTTCAAAGGGGAAAAGTAGTATGAATGAATTGATTGTTTATTGGAAAAATGATAAATTAAATTGATATTTTATTTAGATTTTTGATAGTTTGATTTGACATTGAAATGTTTTTAATTTTATTACTTTAAAATTTGAATTGTGGTAATATTGGTATCCTTTGAATTCTACATCGAGATTTTCTGTTTGCAGTCAAGAATGGTTTAAGTGTGCAGGAATTGATCGGGCTAATATTTTCTTAATATTATATAATAATTTAAATTATTTAAACAATACAAATTTCTCAATTTGATATTATTTACAACAATTTTAGATTTATGGTTTTTTTGGGATAAAATGTGAAAAGTTCTTAACTCCAGATTTTTGACAGATTTTCATCACAAGGGTATTTTAGGAATAATTTTTAAAATATTATTAAAAATTGAATGATTATTTTTTAGGAATACTTGTTTAATTTTATTCTACATTGTATTCTAGATAAAGATCTGATTCAACCATCTTGAGGGCTGAAAAAATCAGTCAAGTTTAAATGTTTTCCGGGTGGATATTGTGGACCCTACATTTGTAATGAAAGAATAAGTCTGTCTACACATATCCAAATTAGATGATTCAGATTAAATTATAAATATGACTCTAATAATTTTCCTCCCATTAAATTCCAAATATTTTTTCATCCATTAAGGTGGCCATTGTATGAAATAAATTTTAGGATGATTCTTAGGAATCTTGGACAAAAAACATATTAATTATTATAAATTCCATAACTCCTAGATCTAGTGGAAAATTATTCTTAAATGTTTAGGGTGAATGAATAAGATATTTTTGGAAAACTTTTATGAAGTAATAATCTTGTTAATCATCCATTTAATGGGTAAAAAACACAGAATATTTTGGAGGAAAAATTCTGGCCTAAAAACGGTAGAAACCTCCTTCTGAAATAATTCCATTCCATTCCATTCCATATGAGGAACAAAGGAGGATATTTCCACTGAGGGAGGATGACTGCTTATTATTTATTTAGTTTATTTATTTTTGTTTTATTTTTCAATTATTATTTATATTTCTAATGAATTCATACATTCTTTTTATTTTGCTATCCATCTTCTTCACCCTTATTTTTATTAAATTCTTCTTATTCATTTATTTTATTCTTTTTTTCTTAAAATAATGAACTATAATACTTGTGATAATTTGTAACTAGACCAGGGAATATATTGGTGGAGTAATCAGGTTCTATAACTCAATACCATGTTTTTGGTCTTCTTTGAGTTAATTATAAAGATAATTTATAGTGGGTATAATCCTCACTATGTTTGTCTAAAGATTAACTTCTTAATCTAAAACCATTTTCCCTAAATTTAGGATGTTAATGGATATTTTTCTTGTATGTCACTAAGTAGACATTTCATTCATAACCCGGGTGGATTGTGGTGTGCACCCCAACGATACAATGCTTTCACTAAGAAAATTTGAAGCAGGTCAACGAAGGTGGTCCCTAAAAATTATCTCATGAGAACAACTTTTCTTCTCTAATTCTATTAGATTTGTCATTTAATTTTATTTAGAATTTAATTTTTAAGTTCATTTATTTTATTAAATTCCATTTATCCCATAAAACATAAAACAACAAAAAAGCAGTTCTTATGTGAATTAGATTAAGTTGATGAAAAAACTGAGAAAACTCTTCAAGTGAGATGACCCTAGTCAGCCACTATGTTCCACTAGGGAAACATAAAAAATACACTTATTCCATGCCCTATGACAAGATTTTTTCTTCTATATATTGGTGGCCTAATTCATTTGTCCATTTACCAAGTTTCTCAGTGAATGATGTTCTCCCTCAATTCTCTTAGACACATTGTTTTTGAGAACCTTCTCCTTTGTGGATTCCCTTCACCTGAATACTAAACCTTTTATCCATGAAATGAAAAAATTATTTCCAAAAAAGGTGAGTTTTTTCTTTTTAATAAGGTGGGTTTATATGTGGTTCACTTTCTTCAGGAACTATTGTTTCTCTAGCTAATGATTTGTGGGCCAACACCTCACCATCTTTCTATGAACTTTTGGTTCGCTGAAGGTAATTCCCATTGACCACTCATATGTGGGGCCTTAAATAGGATTATTCATTCAATAATTTACATATTCTTATAGGATAAACATTTATATTTCATAGAATTGTGACACAAGAATGAGATGGATTTGGTTCATTCTTCAACGAATTCAGCTTGAAGAAGGGCAGATGTGGATGAGAATGCTTCAATTGATCACTGGTCCTCCGTTATGACTCAGGTGAGTATTATGAAAGAATCTATTTTAAAAAATATAATTTCATACCAATTTCCTAGTTACCTTCCTCTTTATAACATTGGTCTTCAAGATAACACTCCTATGTTGCTGATTGATCAAAACATCCCTATCAGTCGCTTAAATATGTACAGGGGATGAGATTGAGAAAACATCTCTAATATGGGGTAAATCACTTCCAAATTGGGTTGAAGGAAAATAATCATCATGAATGCCTCCATGTGAACATATATTAACTTTCATAGCCACAAAACATCATTGGAAACGTTTTTCTGTAAATATCTATCCATTTTCAACCTTCTGCGGAATGATCATAGTGGTGGGTGGAGCTCCAAATAATATCTATTTTCTGGAGGGTGCTTTTCTGATGAGTGGGTCTAGGAGTTTTGGGTTCATTAGAAATACTTGGAATCCTATGATCTTCTTGAAGAAATAATCCTATACCATGTAGTGTGGGTCTCCCAATTTGCCATTTATTCACGGAGCGAGATATAACCCGATCTGATCAATTGCTCGTGTTCAAGCACTAACACCTGTCACTTGTCCCACAGTAATGTGGGGATCAATTTGAGGGATATACACTAGATAGGGGTACATAACATCCTCAAAAATATGTATTATTAATTTTTACCCATGTCCAACACTTTGAGGAATGTTGAACAAGTATCACTGTTGGTTGGGGAATTATTGATCATGATAGAAAGACTATTTGGTCAGCCTCTTCATTCTTTATCCATTATTTCATTTGAGTATTGGACATGGATTTTATTGAAGGTGAATGGGCCATGTTCGGGAGTTTGTTGTAGCTGCACCCATCTGACTCAGCAGTCACTGAACAATGTTGGATCTTACTGTGCTACCCTCAATGCAGGGCGATACACCACTTGGGGTTATGAGTTCCAGATATATATATCTCCTGAACATAGATTGGCTAGTTTCTTTTACACATTCTTAAGTGGATGGGTTTTCCCTTCCCATGACCTTTATTTTTTTGTCTAGGATTTCACTTTAATAATGCAATCCATGTTGGAAGAGGGACAACCTATTAATTTATGCATCCCCAAACTTTTCCAAATTTATGAGTTATTAGGGTAGATACAGGTTGGAAGACCTCCACATCATCCAAGTAGTCCATTTCAATTTTTATATAGTTTGATAACATAGTGATTTTCTTACTATAAGTATCGACATAACACAATGGTTCCTTATTTATAACTTCTACTTTGCTTTACTCATTATTGTTGTGGTCCTTCCCAAAACCATAGATGTTGACAGCATGATCAAATTGTTGAGTTATTTTTCTTTATTTTCCTTTTCACCCTAGTTTGTGACTCGTGGATAAATGGTTAATGATTGGAGTAGTTATTTAGAAGAATGATCATATATTATTGTGTTACTCGATGGAATCTTGACCACTCGTATTGATAGAGTAGCCATCTTTGAACTCTATACTCTTTACAAGTTCACCAAGATATTTTGATTCCTGCAACAAGTTACTCTACTCCCATCCACTTAGGTTAATATGGAATCTCATCTATAAATCCTTCGATATCTATGGTTGATGATGATGTTGGAGGAATCAGGCATTAAAGTCCTTATTCCTCCCACAATGGCCTCCAATTACTTATCATTGTAGTATGAATTAATATGTAAGGCTTTCTATACTGATGAGGTATTGGGAGGGCCAATTCGATGAGTTTATAGGTCGTTGATTACTTCCAAACCTATCCTAACTATGCCTGCTATGCTCTCTTCCTCCAATACTAATGTAAGAAGGCACTCTATTCTCCATCGCATGTGTTTGGAAGCAATTTTCCCCACACAGCCTATCCCTATGGATATTTACTCAGACCCCATATTTCTGGAGGGAATGGTCTACAATCCTACTAAATCTGACCCCATATGGAAATCCTTATAAATTTCTAACATTATAGCCATCCCTACATGTTTTTCTCTAGAGGATGAACCACCTGCATTGTGGGAGAGTTATCCTACTTGGGAAACTCAACTAAGGGTTGCCCCGTCTGCCATGATGGAGCTTCCCGATTATATACCCATCATGGAGGATGGGAAAAACCCAAGTCCTAAATTTATCAAGAAACAATGAGCTATTAAAATATGTGAATGGATTCAAATTTTTACCATTTTCACAAAAGTTCCCCTAATGAACCTTTCTAATGGGAAGAAAACCCTTCGATGATTATTTATCAATTTGGGTTTAGGTGGCTTTGATTACTGACACCTTCACCTTCTCATATACCATATTTTCATGGACTAAGAGGATATAGAGGCTCATAAAGGAAACCTTATATAGTTCAATGCCGCAAATAATCAAATTAATAAATTTTGGTAGATTACCAAGGATTTCATCCATTTAATGGATGATGAAGAAAATGTTCATGACCCAGTGATTTCCCAAATAGAAGAGTTATGGGAGTCGAGGCTCATATGGAAAATCTGAATACATAATTGGAATGAATAAGAACCAATTATAAGGACATTAAATAGAAGGGACATTTTCTCAAGGATATTGTAAAATGAGTGTGTCCAGTAGTCGAGGATGAAGCTGAACAAAGGACCTACTTAGAGAATGCACTTGATGTCCCACATCAGGTAGTTGTCAATCTGCTAAAAAGAGTTAATCAAGCTCTATTGTAATATTTTGAGTTATCATATGCCATATTTTCTTATATTAGGGAGAGAATCTATATTATGGATGTTACCCCATTACCATTTAATATAACTGAAACTTTGTTTCTCTTCATCGTTTCTCCTTTTTCTTCTCTTGTAATGTCAATCAGCTATAATTGACTACATCTGGAATGATAATATTTCACCGGATATCGATCCGAATCATGATCTGGGATAATTAAATTAAATAAATCAAGTTATTATCAAAAAATTTCATAATCTAAGGGACCCAATGAGTGTAGTTTCACTATTGATAGGAATATATGGAAAACTCGTCAAACTTTTCTTCTTTTTTGTTATCACCCTAAATTTTTCCTACACTAGATGTGGTGTGGCCTTAGTGGGTATAACATGAATCATTCATTAGGATGAACTTTTTTTGATTTAAACCTAACATGAATTGTGGGATTTTATATTTGTTATTTCTTGATATTTTTCTTAAACCGTACAATGTGTAGTTTTAGTGAGTCAATACTCGACATTTGTCCAGGGTTTCCATTGCGGGTTTTCATTCTGGTGAATTTTGTCTCTTTTTCATGGGAATATTAATTTCATGAAAATAATACTAACATTATTGATATTTTAGGTTTAATGGATTTAAAAAAGACTGATTTTTTAGGATGAATATATTTGACCATGATTTTCAGGTCAGGTTCCCCAATTTAGGACTTATTGACCGAGGATGTCCAAATATCAATCATACATAAATGAAGTATTTTTCTTGAACCTGATTTTTAGGTTTCTGACTATAGGATTTGATATAGGGAAAGAAATACATAGGGAATATGAAATTATGATCCTCTTCTGAGGATGGATTTTTCTTTGGTTTGCATGCCTTTTTTGTGGGAATCTTATGTAGAGTCGTTGGGGGATTTTGTGCATAGTCAAATAAATGTGTCCTCAAGACACTGGCCATCCATTTATAATGGCTAGAAAATTTTATAAGTGTTCAAATATGGTTTTTCATTGAATTCCATAGTGAGTGGCCTATTGATGGAATGATTTCTGAAATTAATAGGGGAATTTTCATTTGCATTCAATGGGAATGACCCACCTACATGATTTTGAAAAGTTTACAGGAGGGATAATTCATGGTGTAGTTTAACGTCGTATGACCGGGAAATTTGAGATTTATGAATTAAAATAATTTTAATATATCCATGAAGAGAGCTAAAAAACTCATCCACTACATGGTAGTCTGACTAGAAATGTTCTATCATGTTCATGCATGAAAGGAGAGAGAGAATGAAATTTGTAATCTGGGGGTTTCTGAAACCAAGGATTGGGTGGGACATAAACGTCATATGGGGAGTACTGGGGTAGAAAAATCATCTCATGAGGATGATTTTTCCATTGGTTGGGGGTATGTTTTGGGAAACCTATGTAGATCTATTATGGAATTATGTAAATATTCATGAAAAGGTTTCCTTAGGAAACTAACCTTCCATTTTCGATGGCCAAGGATGGCCATGTGGATTCAGAACTTTCTAGACACATAGTATAGTTTGTAAAGGGGTTCCTGAACATGAAAAGTGGGAATTTTAGGCTGATATATCCCAAGAATGGGAGGATAAATTCTTCCCATACATGTGTGAGAAGGTTCCCTATGTAGGTATAACCATTGCGCGGGAAAGGAGGATGAAATTTATTTCTTGGATGGATGCGAGATATGAGATTCGGGCATCACTATGTATCGTATAATGATAGGAATCAAGTAGGACCAAGATATTTACAGGTTTTATGTTTATCCATATGCATATTTGGTTCATTCATATGAATGGGGAATTTTTGTCTTGTATACAAGATCGCCAATGAGACAGTACACATACTGAAATTTTCAATGCGGAGTAATTTCCCTCATAGAATCATGGGGGAAAATGTAAGATTTGGTGTATCTAGACCTAAGAATTATCATTGGGTATCATGAATCTTATTGATTTAATGTCACACAATTATGATATTGATTTTGAATCCCCATGTAATTTGTCAATAATTGGATCAGGATATCCCAACATGTCTAAGATGTGGGTAGGAAGGAAAATGTAATCCATGGTTTTGAGGGATCTCGGACCAGGAGAAATATTACAGGGCTTTGAAGATTTTGGGTGCATGAATGTAGGAAAATCATATCCTATGGATGAATTTTTCTTTGGTTGATAGTTATTTTTATGGGAAACATAGGAAGGTCCACCAAGGAATTGTGTACATAGTCAAGAAATGGTGTCCCTCAGATACTGACTCTCTATCTACAAGAACCATGGAGGATTAAGGGGATCCAAGATCGATCAAATCATGGAGTTCTATGGATGGAAAGAATGTGTCTGAATATATTAGAAACATTTATACCATGATTACCCAAGTAATTGGGATCCTCCCTACATAGATCTGACTCGTACATAAGGTGGGGAATTTTTATACATTTGTTGGAGCTGGACATGAATTTTGAAGATCAAGGTTACACTACATCTCTTACAATGACATGAACCAGGATTGGAATAATTATTGAGATTTGACTCCCTACATAGTTTTAGTCCATGCAAACAGGGGATGGGCATTTTTGTTATATATTTTTTCCTTTTTTGGGGATGGATGAGACTAAAATTTGTTATCTCAGCATCACTACATATCCTCTATGGATGGTAATCAAGACAATCATAGTTTTTGAAATAAAATTCAGTTTAATATCATAAGTTAATGACATTGGTTTCCCAAATGGGAAGGGTAAATCCTAACATTACTTTTATATTTGTACCTCCAGGACTAACTATCGTGGTTTTATTTTCAATGGTTTTGAGAGGATTACCTTACAGACGTCACTAAGACCATGTGAGTTGTGCTTGATTTGGGAAATAAGGGGAGAAAAGGGTAAAATCCCCCACCTAGGGATGGAATAATTAAAGGGGGAACATTTTATATTCAGGATGATGTGGGGAAGTTTTAACATCATACAGTAAGGTTTTTTTATCGGGTAGTTTAACATCATGCGATTAGGAAAATTACCATATAGTTGAACATCATGCAGAGAGGAAGCCTCCCTCAGGTCCAAAACTGACATCCAAATCACCTTACTATTATATGGGATACATCCTTGGGGGGTCTCATTCACCTTGGAGACCATATCCGTTCGGGGATCCTTGGCCCTCTTTGGTATAATTACCACACCACCATTCATAAGGAACCATTTTTCTTGTGTGTCCTTAACACATGACATTCAACAGAATGTTAGGGTCATTGTCACACAACCACAAAAGGTGATATGTCTAGTAAAGTCAAACTTAACTATGTGGGTTCTGATTCCTCTCATGATGATATGTTAGACACCCATCTTAAGGGTTCGATCCTGACATCAAAACAACTTTGTCTCCCCAAGATGATGATAAACTCTATAGCGGCATCCCATATGGATTAAAACCAACATTTTTATATAGAATGACCAAATCATCCCTGATTTATTCATTAAAGGGTAACATTTATTGATAAACTCAAATAAATTTAGATCCTTACATCGGTGGAGAACCTCATATACATCCAAATAATTCAAAACTTATGTATAATCATGATTAAATGTTTCCCCAGGGATATACCACGAACACATTATTTTGAATGAACCAAGGATTCACGAACATATGAACATATCTTAAATATATAAGAGAGTCCCGAAATAGGAATTTGTACCCCCCAAAGGGTGAGATGAGTCTGAGTTCCCATCCTCTCGGCCAATTTGTGTTCTTAAGTGTCATTGGGAAAATTACCCAATGAGTGCCTACCTTTGGAAAGAAGGACCATGAATCCTGGTTATGAGAGTCGATGGGTATTTCTAGATTTTTGAACAAACCCATTGGATACCATCCTAAAAAATTGAACCCAACATGGTGTGATTTCAAAAAAATGTTACCCTTTTAAACCACCCATCGAACCCAACACATCTTCAGGTTTAAAAAATGGGTAACCCGGCAAGAAAAACTTAACTATGAAACCACCTTCATAATATAGAAAAGGATATAATTCCTAGTCCCCATCAGACCATTTATCTTTGGGTATAACACACTTCATGTTGAAACAACCTAAAACCCTAACAACAAAAATCTAACCCTAAGAATCCCTAAAATCCATAAGAAAACACTTAAAACCCACAAAAACCCTCAACTATCCTATAAACCCTAAAAAATATTAAAATCAAAAAAACTCTAAAAAACACAAAAATTCCTTAATTCCCCATATGAAATCAAATAAAACCCATAAAAACCATGACGATCCCAAAAAAATCCAACAAAAGCCTAAAAAATTCTAAAACCCTTGAAACCCCCTAAAACATAAAAACCGTAAAAGAAGAATAAAAAAACTAAAACCCCAAAAATATCGTTAAAATTCTAAAAAACCCCTTAAAATTGTAATAACCTATGAAAACCCCTAAAAGACCTAATACAAAAAAATATCAAAGGATATTAAAATCCCTAAAACCCTAAAATCTCGAAACACCATAAAAAACATAAATCTCCCAACCCCAAAAGATCTCTAATTGACCTTAAAAACACATAAAAACCCTAAAAACCTTAAACCCATAAAAAACACTAAAACCACAAACACCCTAAAAATACTTGAAAATCCTAAAAATCCTAAAAGTCTCCAAACAACTGGAAAACCCTAAAAACCATTAAAAACCTAAAACCCCTTTAAAATAGCTAAAATTATCTAAATACCAAACTCCCTAGAAACCCTACAAACCCTAAAACCCCATAAAACACCTATAACCCCAAAACAACTAAAAAAATAATTCCTCTAAAACCCCAAAAAACATAAAAAAACCCAACAGCCCCAAAACACGTAAAACCCTAAAAACCTCTTATAAACCCCAAAACTCTAAAACTCCTAAAAACAATAAGAACCCTAAAACCCCCCAAAACTGTAGGAAAACCCTAAAACCCACTAAGACCACAAAAAACCATAAAAATCCAAAAAAAACCTAAAATACCCTAATAAACCTAAAATACAGAAAAAGACCCCAAACCCTAAAAACACTAAAAATACATAAAAACCCTCTAAATCGACTAAAGTCTCTAAAACCCTTTTATTATCCTAAAAACCCAAAACCCCTATAAATGTAACGCCCTGACCCCAGTTACCCAGAGTCGGTGCATTATTACATAACATTGGCATGATCACAAGAAAGATCAAATCTCGAAAGACCGATTGGTTTAGTAGCCTTGGAAACACTAGATATATTCATAAGTTTTACATTACATCATTAAACGAAAAACTACTACAACAACATATTGTCTCCATAATCCACACTCATATCCCCACATAATATCCCTGCAGGTCATTCATAACTTACTTCTTCACTTCTTGGGAAAAATAAAACATAGAAAAGGGGTGAGCTCAAATGCCCAGTAAGGATAACAATATAGCGGAAACTTTCATAAATAAGAATAAACTTTTAAGGCAATGTATAACTAAAACAAAATCCTTTCAAACATGAACTTTCAACATGGTATGGCATAAATAAAATGAAATAATGCCATTTACTTATTCACATGGATATTCTACTAATCGAATAATCACATGCAAAAATCAATAACCACTTTCATAATGTTGGAATGCATAATGCCAGACTATCATAACCACATAGTCAAGGCCTCGTGCCAAGACTACAAATAAGATTTTGTCAAGTCCTTGTGCCAAGACACTAGTTTGTCTCATGAGACCTACCGATGCATCGAGGAGCTATAGCGGGCTCCACCCGTCACATATTAAGTCCAATGCATTCCCATATGAAAAGGTTTAAACATAACATAAACATTCATATTAAAACTAGCATATTAAATGTCAATACTTTCACCATAAAATATGAATGGTATAAAAATAGCACATCCACAGTCAAACATATCACAAAACCTTCAATACAATATAGAAGTTTTGTATCATAATAAATCAACTTCAAATAATCTTAAAAATCCATCAAAGGATGTTGACATAGATGAAATCAAAATTCTTTTTAAAAAAATATCTCCTTTTATTTTGAAATAATTTAAGATCCATATAAAATAAAACATTTTCTTTGAAAATATTCTTATAAGCTTGTAAGGGAAACTTTGAAGATTTTATAACGGCGGAAAATAGCCGCACCCGCCGTATAAGTTAAAAAAAACATTCTTACCTTAATTTTGTCGAAAAGGTTAAAAAGGACCTTGTTTTGAAAACGACCGAAAGATTCCTTTATAAACCACTTATAAAAGTCAAAAAGGGTATAAATGACTTTAACTCATATTCTAGTAAATAGTAAAAATGTTTTGAAATGCATTTTTAAGAAACATGGATGTGGATGATAAAGAGATCCCAGTAGATTATTACGTATAAACAACCTTGGATAATGAAGAGGTTGTAAAGTAAACCCTTACCTTGTACTTTTCCTTGGTTGGGGTAGGTTAACCTCCTGTATAATGGTGAAATAGTTGTTATTAAATTATACAAGAATCATATATAATAATATGATATCATATATGATCTTTTAACATTGATTTGTTAATAATATCTTAGAATTATCGTCGTTTCAGGAGTTAACTTACTCATTTTCTTTTATATGTTTTGTTACATAAGCCATGGTTGTTGTATCTTATTCATATCCAGAATGATATCTAGTCCTTAAACATCATTTTTAAATCATCAAATGATAATTATACTTGAATGGATACGATGGAGAATGAATCTCATCGCGTTCGTGGAGACGGTAGTCCGTACGTACGCACGAGCGACAATATCATTCTTTCGATATTAGAATAATATATAAATGGATGGTATATCATATATACAGAATCATTAACATGTTATATTTATTATTTACATGAGTTACACATCATTATTATACCCATCCAAATAATATTATATTGAATAACAATTACACCACGACGTGGAGACGGTAAGCCGTACGTACGCACGTATGGTGACATGTTATTCAAAGGGTGGATAGAATACTGAATATGATTGTACCATATTTATAATAACATCACAGTATATGTGAGATACTGGAGTTATTATTTTAGAATGGTAAGAACAAAGGAAGAAGAAGTGGAAGAAGAAATGAACTTGGAGAAGGGTGGTGAAATCATTACCTCTTCTTCGGGTTCTTCCTTTTGATTTGATCAAAAGGGCTCCTTAGGTTGGCTTTCTGATCAAAATAAGGCCTCTAGGTTGTATTGAGGGATGTTGGGAGAGTATTTGGGCAGAGTTTGGCCGATCCAAAATGCTTTGAAGGTGTGAAGAAATTAGAAGGAGGAGTGCCCTTTTATAAGAGGGGTGAGGGGCACCTTTGGAAAAGTTAGAAATATTAATTTATAATAAATTCATATTCGGTTTCTAAAGGCTCAAAAGTTGATTATTCAAAGGTTAAGGTGGGTATAGGTCGAAAACCACTCAACCAATAGAATTTAGACAGGTTTGGGTACTTATATTAACCTTATCTTTAAGTATTAACTCTAAGTTAATTAGTTTCACTTTTACAATGTCTCTTTGTATTTTTATATAATATGGTTAATAAACTTACTATATACATCCAAGCGACCCCCAAGTGGTAAATTAATGATGAGACTATCATGATATAAGTCTCTTGGCCGAACCTTAGATTTTTAGGAATTTAATATCAATTAATAATATAATATTTGTTTAAGAACTCTTTTATGTCAATTTTGACACTATTCAATAGTTGATTTTTGTGAAACTCATAACAGATTGATTACTTCGAAAAAAGTCGATTAAATCAATCCTAATATATCATATTATCCTAGAAAATTAGTTTAATTCATTAAAAGTTTCATATTATATTTATTTGGGTATTTATAATATCAATTATTTTAATTTTTCACTATTATAGTAATTACTGCATCATCATTGTGTCATATATAAAATAAATTATTTAATGTCTAAAAATTATAAATAAAATATAATTATGTAGGAAATCTTTTTATCTTTATAATGAATATTTATAATCTAAAATCCAACATATATAACACTATGTAACAATTGTTTCTCTAAAAGATATATGCTTGTGTCATTTTTGTATTCATTTTGACTTAATTAAAATAAAGTGTCATTATCACTTACAAGTGGATCCATGGGGTCCCAAAATAGACCCAACGATGATCATGGTCGACCATGTATCAACAAATAGGGTTAAGACACGTTTTAGGGTAATTTAGTATTATTATAATATTATTTTTTAACCCTTATTTACCAGATTTACCCTTAACCATGGTAAATAAAATATTTACCGCAGTAATTATTCAAAATGTCTACAAATAAAAGTTACCTATTTACACAATTTGAAAATCCTGATTCCAAATATGGAATCCATTTTCTTAAATTCAAAACACAGAAGTGGCAGAAATTAATTTAAAATTAATTCCCGCTGTCAAAATAAAAAGCGTGTTTTTAAGAGATAATAACTATCAAAAGATTGACACTTGTTTATGTTCGGTTTAATTGTAAAATTATGTCCAATGACCAACATTATATTAAATGGTAAAAATATATTCTAAATATACTTTAAAACTACTAAAATTCATAATTTGTCATTATTAATTATTTTGATTAAAAAAGTTGTTTTTAATTAAAATTTAGTAATTTTCACTATTCATCAAAATATGAAAGTTATCCGAAATGTACCAAAATTTCACCTTAGGCTAAATTCGATATTCCGAAACCAAAAATGAAGTCCATTTTAAAATATAAAATATATGTAATTTCAAAAAGTAGGTATTACTATTCATAACGGCTAGTTTGATTGGTTACGGTGTGTTAGAACTCGGTGTTGCGTACAACATACGCTAGCGTACCGTGGAAGCTTGGGATGTTTCATTTTAAATTTTTGATGTCCCCATTTAGTCAAAAAGTTTAAAATATAGTATCTAAAAAGGGTTCACTATTAAAATTTGGTAAAAGTGAAATACTGAAAATGAATTTGTTCTTACATTATGTCTAAGAACCTCATAATATGGATTCTAAAATTATAAGGATTATATAAAGTTTAAAATTTAGTTAACACTATTCATAACCTCTTTTGAACAGCTTTTTTGGTAAGTCATGGTGCGATTGAACTTGGTGTTGCATGTAGTGAAAGTTATTGAATTGTTTTGAAGAAATAACACACTATAAAATCTTGGGTTGTTACATTCTCCCCTCCTTCAATAAATTGCGTCCTCGCAATTTGAAATTGTTCTTCGAAAATAAAAGGTTGAAAATAGAAAATATATTTGTGGTAAAACCCACATCGGAAATTGGGTTACTATAATTTAGTCTTAATATGGGGAAAATAGAAATCAAAGGGTCACCACCAAATTATGATCTCGATTAGGAGAACATTGGTGGCAATTAGAGACATATAATTGGAGGAAAAACGTAAATATTTATAGGTGGTGATTGAGGTCATCAATCACAAACAAGTGTAAAATTGAGGTCCTTAAATTCATCAATCTATGATGATTTGAAATACCATCGGTTCAACAAAACATAGGGTATTAGGGTAACACATTTTTGACGTTTCAAAATATCTTAGTTGAAATCCCACATCGAAAAATGAATTAATGAGGCCTCTATTTAAAATAAAGAGTCGAAAGTATGAAGATTACCGAAAATAACACATACTAGGGTTCCATGTAGGAAAATATGGATATGGAAGAAAAATCTAACCATCAATTATCTGATGGAGAGTGGTAGAGAACATGGCTATGAAAAGGCCAACAATCCCAAAGCCATAAATTAGTGATAATTTAAGGTACCATCTAGGACAACATTTTTGTTCTAAGTTCCTTTTCTTAATGTTGAGGAATTTATTTATGAGATTGGATAAGATCATAAGGAGATATACTTACTTTATAATTATAGTTTTGTCCATTAATAAATTTCTACCACAAACTCATCTTTCACTCGTAAAAAAATTCTATTTATACTATTCGTACAGGGTTCCAAAATAAACGAATTTATAATTCATCTACATGATCCTTTAATAAAAACTACATTATTTAATCTAGGACATCTCATGGGCCAGTGGTAGGTGATACACCCTTGTCGCCCTTCGGTTGCGGGTTCAAGTCTCGCATCCTTGCCGGACGCGACGGGTTGCCGCCCGACCTCCGGATTGTCCTTTTATGGCAATCCAAAATAATCCAAACTAGAACTATCCAAAATACTTCTTTCCAAACTCACAATCCAACATTTATAAGGAAGGTAAACATAATATAGATCCTTTTTACCCCGTAATAGCATATGAATACCTTCATCATGTATTACCATATTCCTTATTGATTACATTCATGCTCCCTTATTCCATATAGAATGCTGAATATACTTCATTAATCCAAAAATGTTTTAAACCCCAACAATGATGGAATATACAAATCATTAATCAGTTCCAAGGTAGTCAAGAATATCCAATATAATTTATCCAAAATAATCACATATTATTCCAAAATCACTACCTCAGTATCAGAACTATATTATGATTTATCATTCTCTCAACCATATATTTTCCAAAAATTTAACCTTCTATTGAGTCACTTTTCTTTGTTCCACACAATCTCAAGTCCTTAATGAAATAGTACTGCAGTACAATCCTTATATACTCCATAATTATTATAACAAGTACATTGTTGATACAACACTCAATTGACATAATCAACATAAGAACTCTAATCATTCCTCTTCATCTGTGGTAGTATCATAACTTGATTATTATCCAATAGCATCATTTGCGGCATAGTCTGATGACTGGGACATAGGTTCGCGTAGTGTCCAAACTCCTTGAAAATGAAGCATTGTACATTTGAAACCATTTTCTTACCCTTGCAGTCACGTACTTTGTGCCCTTTTCCTCCACACTTATAACAAACTCCCATTCCTTTCAGGCAAGTTCCAGGGTGTTTCTTTCCACAGTTACCACATATGGGAAAATTCTTCTTTTCCCTCTTCCCTTTATCCATCTTTCTCTCTTCTATCCTTTTCTTCTCTTACTTCCCTTCAAAGCCATAGGACTCAGTAATCTCTTTACTTATCTTATCAATACATGATATTATTTCTTCATATGATGATAATACATGGGAGACTATTTCTCTTATAAATTCTAGCTTAAGACCATGAAAGATATGATCCTTCCTTATCTTTGGATCATGTGCATTTCTGGAGTTCTCATTCCTTCTACTGGGCACCATTTCTAAACAATGGCATACACTAGATCAGTTTATGAATCAAAATACATAATCCCATACTTATAAAACACTTAACATAAATTGAACTATTTATGGATATAATCCATAATCATAAAAATGCCTCCTTTGAGGAAGTATATACTCATAAACCCTTCATAATTATTTGTAAAGAAAATGAGATTTATCCTAAGCATATCCCCCGGGAGTGTCGTAACCAAGAGTGCAGCAAAGCCCGTTGTCGTGCACCAGTTCCCGTTCGAGTCTAGCTCAAAGCGGTGTTTTCGGGTTTTACCCCTAGGTACATCTGTGCCAGAGCCGCCTCTACCTGCTCGTATCCAGACAGGGATGTATTGCTCGGAAAACTCACAAAATCTCTACAATACCAAAATTCTAGGAAGTTCTTCTATACTAATCCTCAAAGTTCATCTTAGGTCTACGTGCTCTAATCAGAGTTTATCTAAATCTAGTTTCCAAGGTTTGTACTAAACTTCCTCTGATACCAACTGTAACACCCCGACCCCAATTACCCAGAGTCGGTGCATTATTACATAACATTGGCATGATCACAAGAAAGATCAAATCTCGAAAGACTGATTGGTTTAGTAGCCTTAGAAACACTAGATATATTCATAAGTTTTACATTACATCATTAAACGAAAAACTACTACAACAACATATTGTCTCCATAATCCACACTCATATCCCCACATAATATCCCTGCAGGTCATTCATAACTTACTTCTTCACTTCCTGAGAAAAATAAAACATAGAAAAGGGGTGAGCTCAAATGTCCAGTAAGGATAACAATATAGCGGAAACTTTCATAAATAAGAATAAACTTTTAAGGCAATGTATAACTAAAACAAAAGCCTTTCAAACATGAACTTTCAACATGGTATGGCATAAATAAAATGAAATAATGTCATTTACTTATTCACATGGATATTCTACTAATCGAATAATCACATGCAAAAATCAATAACCACTTTCATAATGTTGGAATGCATAATGCCAGACTATCATAACCACATAGTCAAGGCCTCGTGCCAAGACTACAAATAAGATTTTGTCAAGGCCTTGTGACAAGACACTAGTTTGTCTCATGAGACCTACCGATGCATCGAGGAGCTATAGCGGGCTCCACCCGTCACATATTAAGTCCAATGCATTCCCATATGAAAAGGTTTAAACATAACATAAACATTCATATTAAAACTAGCATATGAAATGTCAATACTTTCACCATAAACTATGAATGGTATAAAAATAGCACATCCACAGTCAAACATATCACAAAACCTTCAATACAATATAGAAGTTTTGTATCATAATAAATCAACTTCAAATAATCTTAAAAATCCATCAAAGGATGTTGACATAGATGAAATCAAAATTCTTTTTAAAGAAATATCTCCTTTTATTTTGAAATAATTTAAGATCCATATAAAATAAAACATTTTCTTTGAAAATATTCTTATAAGCTTGTAAGGGAAACTTTGAAGATTTTATAACGGCGGAAAATAGCCGCACCCGCCGTATAAGTTAAAAAAAACATTCTTACCTTAATTCTGTCGAAAAGGTTAAAAGGGACCTTGTTTTGAAAACGACCGAAAGATTCCTTTATAAACCACTTATAAAAGTCAAAAAGGGTATAAATGACTTTAACTCATATTCTAGTAAATAGTAAAAATGTTTTGAAATGCATTTTTAAGAAACATGGATATGGATGATAAAGAGATCCCAGTAGATTATTACGTATAAACAACCTTGGATAATGAAGAGGTTGTAAAGTAAACCCTTACCTTGTACTTTTCCTTGGTTGGGGTAGGTTAACCTCCTGTATAATGGTGAAATAGTTGTTATTAAATTATAAAATAATCATATATAATAATATGATATCATATATGATCTTTTAACATTGATTTGTTAATAATATCTTAGAATTATCGTCGTTTCAGGAGTTAACTTACTCATTTTCTTTTATATGTTTTGTTACATAAGCCATGGTTGTTGTATCTTATTCATATCCAGAATGATATCTAGTCCTTAAACATCATTTTTAAATCATCAAATGATAATTATACTTGAATGGATACGATGGAGAATGAATCTCATCGCGTTCGTGGAGACGGTAGTCCGTACGTACGCACGAGCGACAATATCATTCTTTCGATATTAGAATAATATATAAATGGATGGTATATCATATATACAGAATCATTAACATGTTATATTTATTATTTACATGAGTTACACATCATTATTATACCCATCCAAATAATATTATATTGAATAACAATTACACCACGACGTGGAGACGGTAAGCCGTACGTACGCACGTATGGTGACATGTTATTCAAAGGGTGGATAGAATACTGAATATGATTGTACCATATTTATAATAACATCACAGTATATGTGAGATACTGGAGTTATTATTTTAGAATGGTAAGAACAAAGGAAGAAGAAGTGGAAGAAGAAATGAACTTGGAGAAGGGTGGTGAAATCATTACCTCTTCTTCGGGTTCTTCCTTTTGATTTGATCAAAAGGGCTCCTTAGGTTGGCTTTCTGATCAAACTAAGGCCTCTATGTTGTAGTAAGGGATGTTGGGAGAGTATTTGGGCAGAGTTTGGCCGAGCCAAAATGCTTTGAAGGTGTGAAGAAATGAGAAGGAGGAGTGCCCTTTTATAAGAGGGGTGAGGGGCACCTTTGGAAAAGTTAGAAATATTAATTTATAATAAATTCATATTCGGTTTCTAAAGGCTCAAAAGTTTATTATTCAAAGGTTAAGGTGGGGATAGGTCAAATACCACTCAACCAATAGAATTTAGACAGGTTTGGGTACTTATATTAACCTTATCTTTAAGTATTAACTCTAAGTTAATTAGTTTCACTTTTACAATGTCTCTTTGTATTTTTATATAATATGGTTAATAAACTTACTATATACATCCAAGCGACCCCCAAGTGGTACATTAATGATGAACCTATCATGATATAAGTCTCTTGGCCTAACCTTAGATTTTTAGGAATTTAATATCAATTAATAATATAATATTTGTTTAAGAACTCTTTTATGTCAATTTTGACACTATTCAATAGTTGATTTTTGTGAAACTCATAACAGATTGATTACTTCTAAAAAATTCAATTAAATCAATCCTAATATATCATATTATCCTATAAAATTAGTTTAATTCATTAAAAGTTTCATATTATATTTATTTGGGTATTTATAATATCAATTATTTTAATTTTTCACTATTATAGTAATTACTTCATCATCATTGTGTCATATATAAAATAAATTATTTAATGTCTAAAAATTATAAATAAAATATAATTATGTAGGAAATCTTTTTATCTTTCTAATGAATATTTATAATCTAAAATCAAACATATATAACACTATGTAACAATTGTTTCTCTAAAAGATATATGCTTGTGTCATTTTTGTATTCATTTTGACTTAATTAAAATAAAGTGTCATTATCACTTACAAGTGGATCCATGGGGTCCCAAAATAGACCCAAAGATGCTCATGGTCGACCATGTATCAACCAATAGGGTTAAGACACGTTTTAGGGTAATTTAGTATTATTATAATATTATTTTTTAACCCTTATTTACCAGATTTACCCTTAACCATGGTAAATAAAATATTTACCGCAGTAATTATTCAAAATGTCTACAAATAAAAGTTACCTATTTACACAATTTGAACATCCTGATTCCAAATATGGAATCCATTTTCTTAAATTCAAAACACAGAAGTGGCAGAAATTAATTTAAAATTAATTCCCGCTCTCAAAACAAAAAGCGTGTTTTTAAGAGATAATAACTATCAAAAGATTGACACTTGTTTATGTTCGGTTTAATTGTAAAATTATGTCCAATGACCAACATTATATTAAATGGTAAAAATATATTCTAAATATACTTTAAAACTACTAAAATTCATAATTTATCATTATTAATTATTTTGATTAAAAAAGTTGTTTTTAATTAAAATTTAGTAATTTTCACTATTCATCAAAATATGAAAGTTATCCGAAATGTACCAAAATTTCACGTTAGGCTAAATTCGATATTCCGAAACCAAAAATGAAGTCCATTTTAAAATATAAAATATATGTAATTTCAAAAAGTAGGTATTACTATTCATAATGGCTAGTTTGATTGGTTACGGTGTGTTAGAACTCGGTGTTGCGTACAACATACGCTAGCGTACCATGGAAGCTTGGGATGTTTCATTTTAAATTTTTGATGTCCCCATTTAGTCAAAAAGTTTAAAATATAGTATCTAAAAAGGGTTCACTATTAAAATTTGGTAAAAGTGAAATACTGAAAATGAATTTGTTCTTACATTATGTCTAAGAACCTCATAATATGGATTCTAAAATTATAAGGATTATTTAAAGTTTAAATTTTAGTTAACACTATTCATAACCTCTTTTGAACAGCTTGTTTGGTAAGTCATGGTGCGATTGAACTTGGTGTTGCGTGTAGTGAAATTTATTGAATTGTTTTGAAGAAATAACACACTATAAAATCTTGGGGTGTTACAATAAAACCCTAAAAATCACTAAATGGCCCTAAAAACATTAAAACATGAAAAAGTAAAAACCCATAAAACCAAGAAACTCTTAAACCACCTAAAACCAGTAAATATTAAAACCGTAGAAACTTTGAAACCCTAAAATAATCCTATAAAATATTAAAACTGTAGAAACCCTAAAAACCCCTTAAAACCTATAAAACCCTAAAGCCATAAAAAACAAAAAAAAACTAAAACCCCGAAAAATACATGAAATGACCCAAAAAAAAAATAAAAACCCCGAAAAACCTAGTAAACCCTAAAAAAATCTTGAAAACCATAAACAAATTTAAAAGACCCTAAAAAATTTATTAACCATAAAACCATAAAACCCCAAAAAATCATAAAAATCCTAAAAAACCCCAAAGCCCTAAAAAATTCTCTTAAAACACCTAAAGGCCATAAAAATACATAAATACCTTAAACACCTTAAAACCCGAAAAACATGAAGAACCCTTAAAATTATAAATTACCCCCACCCCCACCCCCATCCAAAAACCGTAAATTATATTAAACCCACTAAATAACCCTATAAACTCTAAAAATTAAAAAAAATGTCAAAAAACCCCTAAAATATTCTAAGAACATAAAGTATCTAAAAATTCTTTAAATGCCTAAAAACCCAAAAAATCGTAAAATGCAAAAAAAATCTAAAATCCAGTAATGGAAGGAAACAAACCCCAATAATATTTGAAGATAAATATTGATGTGGTATTTTTTAGAAAAAGGTAATTGCGCACCACAAACTGAAAGTCCTTCATGGATCACCACTCCATATGGAAGTCCACAGCTTCACAAATCCATCTAAAAAATGAGAAGTTCGCAGAACAGAGACAATGGTGCCGATTCCTGAAAATAGTTCCATTGGAAAAATGTAGGTGGAGAATTCCACCCCCATGTATGAGGCCCCCCTCGAACTCAAATGGTTTGCAGGAAAGGTGGATCCGGTGACCTCCGACAAAGAAAAAAATTCACTTAAGGGAGTGAGGTGGTGATTTCTTCTGTCATGAATGAAAACCCCATACCCCACATACCGAGTTGTCCATGGGATAGATTTTATTTCTTGGGCTTCTAGAAAATATTTTCTCTTACCCACCGACCCAACTCTTTCGTTCTGCTATAAAAGGACCCCATAATAAGAGAAAGTGGAGGTTGGAGACTTCGAGACATGAGAAGAACAGATTTAAGAGAATCGAAGGAACAAAAGAAGAAAGTACCAAAAAGATGGAATTTTCCGCAATTCCTTATAGGTATAGATCCCCATGTACTATATCAAAATAAAATATAATAAGAATTGGAATACTGACAACCTGTCCTCATTCGCAGATGAATTACCCACAAAGCATAGGACCAATTCCACTTCTTCAAAATGGTTCCCCACATAGATGAACAATACATGGGAGGAACCCTGCACCATGTAGAAAATTTCTATGCAACGGGACCTCAACCCCGTGTACCACCACGTGATGCGGTTGGATCTCAGTCCTACGAAAAAATCATTATGCGGGTGAAACTCGTTTCATCACAGAGGAATTCTTTGCTGACCACGTCTAGGTCCACAAACCATCACAGTATGTGGCTGACTCCCCCACCCACATAGAATTATGATATGCAGGGAAAAACCTTTCCTGTATGAGAAAATGGTACATGGAACATGGTATTCTTGGGCATTCCATCCTCCAGCTCCAATCATTTGCTTATTTTTACATCTCCTCATCCACAATCCCTATGCAAACCAGTCAAATGGGATTATGAAAAATCCCCTTCCAAAGCCACCAAAACCATATAATAGAACCATCAGTTGCATCAGTGTGCCCTTATGAGATTACATACCCATGGTAAGAGGAGTCACATGGGAATTCCCTGTAATGGTTCGGACCCCCAAAATGTCCATAAGTTTACATTACCATGGTAACCTAGGTTCCAACCATAGGATACTAATGTGAACCTACCAATTATAGTGATCAAGGGTAATCACTAGATTTCCCCTTAGATGAGATCCCATGATAAATAAAGGATATCACACTTTCATTTCCTTTTGATAAGGAACAATGCTCCACCCCTTTTCTAGAACCAAAAGTGAATTACCACTGAGATAAGACCCAAGATTTTCTTATAAGAGGTTGCCTAAGCTGTTCTCTCTGCCTCCACCTGTGGTCCACTCAGAAGAGTTTATCTAACTATCATGGTTAAGAAAATAAAGGGGGTGGGAGGAATTGACACAATCAAATCCCCCCCCCCCTTATTCATTGCGCTCCAGTACCATCAATCAGTAGATGATGTCGGATGTGCGATCTTCAGATCCACTACACCCTCTTGTTTCTCACACCGATCATGAATCACATGGTTGTTGAGGTTGGAATTAATCATGACATCCTCATAACCCCTAAGAATGGGCCTCTTAAAAGGTGTAAGACCTAATTAAATCATGTGTCTACAAATGGGCCTCCTCAAAAGTGTATTCCCCAATCAAATCAATTTTCAAGAACTTGGCCTCCTTGAAGATTCAATCCCCAATCAAATCTAATTTCTACAAATGGGACTCCTCTTAAGTGTAATCCCCAAATACTGAACTACAAAAAATATGATTCCCACCATAATTAAGATACATAGGATGCTTGTTTGAGGCCTGTCTTCAAAAGGGTTCTTTCACAAGGGTTAACCCCAGTCATGAACACTGATTCATTAAGGCCTCCTTTAAGGTTTATTTCCCAACTCTGACTCAGAAAGGGTCTTCTCAACTAATGTAAGCCCCACATCATGCCTCTTTATGGGAATCATCCATGTGTAAGACTCATCTTACTGAACTATGGGGGATTTGATTCAAAACTCACTAGGATATATAGGAAGCCTTCCTTAGGTCCAAAACCGACATCAGAATCCACCCAGATGTTTTTCTGGTCATATCCCAAACAGAGTCACCTTTACCCTAAAGACTGCACAAATTCTTGGTTACATGGGCCACCTCGTCATAAGTCCCACATCAATGATTGATTAAGTACCTACCAAATATACATCCATGTTGCATGACGTTAAACTGCATTGATAGGTCCTCATCACACGACCATAAATGGTGATGTGTGTAGTTAAGTGGCACCAAACTATATAGGTTTTGATTTCTCTCACAAGGATACATATGAATCCTATATTATGGGTTCGAATCAGACATCAAAAGAATTCTTTTCTCCCCTGGATGGCGATATGATTCAGTGCGCCTCATCACATAGCTTAAAATCATGTTTTCTTAGTAAATGATAATGGAATTACTAATCTATCCACAAAAGGATATCTTCAATGATGGGGACCCTCAGATACATACATATGGTTCCAGAACCATGTGTATCGATGATCAATCTTACAACTTAAGGGTAATCCACAGACACACACTGGGGAAATAACCAAGGATTCATGAATATATGAACATATAATAAATCAATAAGAGAGTCCCATAAATGGCAATAATTCTCCAAACAAGGATGTGATGAGCTCAACCTCTCATCCTCTCGAATAATGGAGTCCATAAGTGTGGTTGGAGAATTCATCCAACGATCCCCTAACATTAGAATGGAGGTTCATTAATCATTGATAAATGGGCCATTGGGTGATTTTGGCTCCACAAATAAAACCATTGGAGACCATCCAAGGACATCATACCCAATGTGGATTGATTGCACAAATACTCAACTCACAACTATCACCCATCAGGATCATGATTTTATTAGTTCAAGAAAAAAATGTTAAGACTAATGTGAGACACTTGACTATGAAACCTTATTTGTAAGGTAAAATTTATACACTTCCCATTCCCTATTGGACCAATCTTACCCTGGGTAAGACATGTATTTGGGATGAACACAATTGTAAACCTGATATAGAACTTCCTATAATAGAATGCAATTAGTTGTTATCCATCTGGAAACATTATATTCTTCAATAAAATTCCACCTTAGGAGGAAATAGTGTTTCAGGGATTTTTATGAGTTTTAGGGGTTTTGTGGGGTTTTTGGGTTTTTAGATTTTTTAGAGTTTTAGGGTTAAATTTATTAAAAGGTTTTTAGGTTTTTCAATATATTTGGGTGTATTATATGGATTTTAGGGTTCTTTATGGGTTTTCAAATTTTTTTATGTTTTTAGGGTTTTGATGGATTTTGGGCGTTTAGGGTTTGGTGACACTCCATTCTGTCACATAGTAAAAAAAATGAAAAAGTGAAATACCTTAGAAAAATGAGGATAAACACACGAAGAAAATCAAGATTTTCACAAGCTAGAAAATTGGATCACCTTAGTCTCACCAAAAAACCGTCGGCATGCAAGGTACTTTCACACCACAAATTGGTGAGCAATCCACTTGTGTTACCAATATCCTTTCACCCAGGGTCCTATTTTTTCCAATAAATAAACCCTTGGGGCCTTCATTTTTACAAACTAATTTCCTCGACGTCTAATTACTGCTTTGGTTTCCCTAGTTATTTGCCCAAGTCTTCCAAAACTTTCTAGTTGGTTATTTAACACCTAAAGCAGAAGAATTGAAGGAAGATAGTTTGACTTTAAGTCTTGTTGGTCGGAGTGGAAACTCAAGAGGGGGTTGGAATTTAGTTCCTACATAAAATTTCTATTAAATTTTTTATGATAAAAATTCCCAATTTGAAAACAACCCATTTAATTGAGGTAGTAGAGATATAAATATTCAATTGGTCAAAATTTTTCTCAATGTTTGATTAGTCCTTAGTTGAATCATTGTAAAACACTTATCCAAAATTTAAAACTAGTTTAATGAATTACACACATATACACACCAACCAAAACTAACTATCAGTGTGAATATATAACAGTTTTATGTTTTGAAGTTATAAGTAGTAAAAAATAAAAAAATAGAGTATTACAATAGACGGTACATAGCAGAGTTAAACAAGAGGTTCAGTCTCAATCTAAGACTTAATCCTCTCCACATGGTGATCACCTTCCTCAAATCACATTATAATAACAATAAACATGATACACATCCTTTATTGGTTTTTACAACTATTTTCAGAACTGTCCAGGGCTCGCACCCTCTACCATAGTTCTTCGTGGAAAAAACACACAATGAGGCCACACACAGCCTCTTCCACAGTTACATGTGGGAAAAAAGTGTAAGTAATGTTTGGTGTGAGTATTTTCAGTATCCACCAGTTCATGCACAGAAGATGGTGTGTGTAACAGAAGAAAACACACTTCTCATAAATGTAATATAATAAACACAATCAAGATAATGTTATAAAGATTGAGTTTAGAAGTCTCTATGTGTTTTTAGTACAGCTCATGACTCCTTGGAGTGAGGAAATTGTACTTATAGTCTTTCACTGATTGTTGTCTCCAAAACAGATTGTCGTAAATCTAGGGTTTAGATTCCCAATACTGCAGTGTTCTCCCTCTTGGTTTAGAAGAGATTTGATGAAGAACAATAGATTGTCTTGAGTTTTTTCTCCCAAATGATATTTGTGAAGCTCTTGGGTTCTAATTGTAAATACTGGTAGATTCTATTTTTTTCTTAAGGTCTGTCATGTAATGTCTCTCATGCATCCTCTTTTCTTCTCTTCCTCGGTCTTTAATTTTATATTTGAGATCCGAAAATAGGAATAGGAACACCACATGTGGTCTTCCTCATACCTCGAACTGTCTCTAGATACGGTCTATTGATATGCCTATAATCAATATTAATTTATTTCAAAAGCATTAAATTTAACAAATATAACCATATGATTAATCTTAAGAAACTGACAAAGTATGGACTAGAAGAGTGAGTATTGTTAGACTGGTAGCGGTAGCCTTCTCAGCAGTAGGCTTCATCGGGATCTTTCATCAGTAGTATTAATTAGTATCCTTCATCAGTAGCCCTAATCAGTAGCTTTCATTGGTAGCCTTCATTAGTAGACTTCATCAGTAGCCTTAATCAGTAGAATTCATCGGTTTCTTTCATCGGTAGCTTTCATCGGTAGCCTTACAACAGTAGCCTTTGAGAGGTAGAATCGTAGCGATGATCTTTCATTGATAACATTGTGGTGAGGTTCCTCAGCGATAAACTCTATCGATAGCCACTATCAATAATGTTCCCGTAGTAACCTCTATAGGTAACCTCTATTGGAAACCTCTATCGGTAACCTTCCAGCGGTAACCTCTATCCGTAACCTCTATCAGTAACTTCTAACATGGAGTAATTTTGTACTGTAAACTTAATCAGGAGATCATTGAGATTAAAAATACATAGTTATTTCTTGATAGAAACTAAAATATTAATGAAACATGATTATAATGTAAAAGAAACATGATTTAGGATTATCAAAATAGTTGAGTCCATGATCGCATAGCGATTCAACATTCAAATCCACCCTTACACCGCTATTTTAAACTAGTTTTGTAATGAATATTAAAAATATAATAATAAATTAAACATCATGTTTCAATCAATGAAATAATATTTATCACTATAGAATAGGTAAATTTTACTTGTTTTGGTGTTTACATTGAAGGAGGAGGTGATTGGAAGAGCTTGTGATGGAATTCAAGCAAAATGGGCAAAACTGTGTGATAGACCTAGCATGTATGTGGACAATTATTTGTACTATGGATAATTAGTGAAACCAATTGGGCTAAAAATGGGTTTATGGGTGAAACACAATGTTTTCTACATTTATCTAAAAGATCATGAGGTTCAATTCATCCATTTGGAGGCCCAAAATAGGCCCACAATATAAATAAATTCTGGGAGGACCAGATTGGGCCAACCTTTTGTATTTTGGTTATAACATGGGACTCAGAGATCCAATTGGTCTTATTAAACCTCCCGTGGATAGTTAACTCCAAGGTTCAACCCTCCACCGAATCTCATAACTATTTAACTTGTTTTGTTCATTCAACCATCCGGATAAAGAAGGATTAAAAATTATGTCCTGAATAGTGACCTAGTCTCTTAGGCACTTGACCTTTTTGTGGAAAGTGTGATGTTTTTGTTCATAAAATCAATCCTCCCCCTCATTATCTTGTGTGTAACGAATAGGGTTGAAGGTTATTAGAATTTGATATCTCTTTTCACCCATTTTACTTCTCTTCTCCATCATGTACTTCTAAACCTCTTAGTGATCAATTTGGGGAGTGTCATTGGTTGTAATCCTGACTCCAAACTTGTAATATTCATAAGGTAATTGACTTCCAGGTTTTATGTCACTTTTTCATCATTTATACATTCTAATTTTTTTTATTATGGTATGATCAAATACAAATCAAAGGAACAAGAATCCACATTCTTCCATGCATAACTCAGATCTTGTGATGATTTGAGTGCAGTTGCCTCTTTTCTCACCCATCCCTTTCATGAGTGTGCAAATTGATTAAATCAGTTCATAAAATAAAGGAGATTTAACCTATGAATATTCATGTTCTTGTCTCGTGGAACATTTTTATCATTGACACAAATCTTGCCATCTCATCATGTTGTTGATGTGATGCCTTGATTGATTTATGTTTTTTTACATCGATTCATGTTTGTTGATTTTGAGTGGCTGCTGATAATCAATATCGTTGATCGATCAAATACTAGGTGGTAATGTATTAAGAACTCACATATCAATAATAGTTTTAGTATGTATAAAATCAAGTAATCAATTATTTTTCCCTTTCCCTTGAGAGGAATGACTGATTGAGAATAAAGGGACACTTACCTGGGTTGATCACGATTTCTCCAACCGGTTTCTTTCATAAATAATATACATTAAATTTCTATTCTTAGAGAAACAAAACCCATGTTTTATAAAACCCCCTTCCTATTTTTGTTTCTTAATAAGAACCTCATTTTTTAATTAATTATCTATGGCTCCTTCGAGAGATAACCTAGGGTTTCTACTATACTGTAGAAATTCTAGTTAAAAATAGACATCTAATTTGACGCGCTCGAAAACGCTATCAAATTTTGGTGTTGTTGTCAGGGATACAAGATCATTTTTACCTTTATTTCCTTTTATTTATTTTTTTACTTCTTAATTTTTACTCTTATAAACACCTCACCCCCTTTTTATTGTTTTTGTTTTGGTTTTTTGTTTCTATTTTTGGTTTCTTTTCTCTGTTCTTCCTCTCTCCCTCTCTCCCTCTCTCTCTCTTATTCTTCTTCTCCATATCTATATCTATAATTCTATATTATAACATTATATTCTCCTTTCACCCTTCTTAAGTTATTCTATCCATATTCCATCATAAAACATCTAACTTCAAAACTTATTTGCATGACCCGATTAGAAAAAGAAAAACTGGTTAAATTTGACCCAGAAATTGAAAAGACACTTCACACAAAAATAAAGGCATCAAGAAAAGGTAGATCAAGTAACACTAAGGAACCCCTTTTGGAACCTAGAGTGGTAATAAACCAATAAACATTTGAACCCAATCAATCCCAAGAAAACACGAATGAAAATAATAGAACCTCAAAGGAACTGACCACCCCGAATGTGGAGTACCAACCTACGTACATCCAATATACCAAGAAAGCAGCCGACTTTGAGCTGAGAACATGACTCATCCACCTTCTTTATAAATTCCACTATCTTCCTGGCGAGGACCATCATAAAAAACTTAAGGAGTTTCACATAGTGTGCTCCACCATGAAACCCCAAAATTTCTCTAGGGACTTAATTAAATTTAGGGTCTTCCCTTTCACCCTGAATGGTGTATCCAAAGATTGTCTATACTATTCGCCTTCCAAAATTAGGGGTTGGAATTACCTGAAAATAATTTTTCTAGATAATTTATTCCCTACCTCCTGAATATCAACAATTAGGAAAGAAATTTGTGGCCTTAGCCAATCCCAAGTAGAGACCTTTCACGAATACTGGAAGAGATTAAAAAGAATTTTTTCAAGCTTCCCCCACCACCAGATTAGTGAACAAATGTTAATACAATAATTCTATGAGGGACTTATCCCCATGGACCATGGAATGAATGACTCTATAGCCAGTGGTGCCAATGTGGATAAAACTCCTTCCGTTTCTCATGACATAATATCCAACATTGCTCAAAATGCACAACAATTTGGTACACGAGCTATTGCACAAACCCAAGGTGTTCATGAGGTAAGTCATTCATCTCTAGAACAAAATGTAGATAAAAATATTGATGTGATGAATATTCTTCTAAGGAAATTATCTGAAGCACAAGGTAAATCACAATCTCCTCCTGTTCCATTACATTGTGGTATTTGTTATGAAAATACTCATTTTTCATACCAGTGCCCCCAACTTCATGATTCACCTGAGTCTTGTGCAGTTGTTTTCCTAGGGCATCCATTCCAATAAGAACCTCCCTTCATGCAAGAACCATTCAGGCCAAATTCAAACCACGGGTGGTAAGAATAACCCTGGTACAAACAAGGAGTAAACTCAAGCTACCCCAAGCAGAATTGGTGTCCATAAGGCCAAGGTATGCAACCTTATCATCCTTCAAATTATCAAAACAATCATCCTACTCCTCCCAAATATAAACCAATTATAGAGGATATTGTGAAACAAATGGAAACCCATAACATCTAGTTCTAACAGACCACACAATTGGAAATTCAAGACCTACGAAAAAAATTTGTACAATTGGAGAACACCATTGGTGATCATAAGATGAAAGGTTCTAGATAACTACCATCCCAACCAATTTTCAATCTGATGGAAAAAAGGTAACATTTGTACAGTTACACTTTTTAGTGGTAAATAAGTTTCTCATTCTACTGATTCTATGCCATAGGTATATCCCCCTCTTTAAAACTCTCTTCTCCAACCCTCAAATGATTCATGCAAAGAAAAAAAAGAAAAAAAGAATAGTCAAATTATCATTAAGGATTCCCATGAACAATCCACTCATCTTCCATTCCCTCAAATACTCACTAAATCTAGGAAAACATTTATAATGATATTAACAATTAAATAATGGATACATTTAAAAAAGATCAATTTAATATTCCATTGTTGGATGCAGTTAAGAAAATTCCTCATTATTCCAAATTTCACAAAGAACTCTGCACCCATAGATGAAGGATGAAGTAGAATGAAAGAGTCAACTTGGGAAGGAATGTCTCGGCCTTGATTCAAACAGAAATTCCAAAAAAATGCAAGGATCCATGCACTTACACGATACCATGTACCATAGGGGAGACCATCTTTTCTGAATCTATGATAGATTTAGGTTCTTCAATTAATGTAATGCCTCACTCTATGTACACTTCTCTGTAGGTTGGAGAGCTTCAACCAACGGGCAGTGTCGTATAACATTCCAACTGAAGTACTATGCATCCAACAATAGTGATTGAGGATGTCCTTGTACGTGTGAAGAATCTCATCTTCCCTTATCATTTCTATATTATTGATATAGAAGATACATTAAACCAAGTACATGCTCCTCTCATACTTGGGATGTCATTCCTCAAAACAGCAATGACGATCATCAACATTCACAATGGTACACTTTCCATGGAGTTTGGAAGAGAAAAGGTAAGTTTTAACATCCATGAGGCTATGGAACACCCCATTGAAGAGCACTTCACTCTTCCTATATATTCGATGGATGTTCTCTCAAATGATTCACACACACACAATTCTCTCTTCAACCCATACTCTGATTCATTTAACTCTTCTTCACCCATGGATGATTTTATTTTTTATTCATGTTTTGAGTGTTGTGTGGGTTCTCTAAAAGTGTAAATTTTTTTATTTAATTGATGAGTATTTTTATTCGGAGGTACCCATGACCGTCGATGATTCTGAAAATATCATTTCAATAGATTCTCTATCGTTAGAGAATAAACATAAGCATATAGACAGTTTAATGGAACTCACTCCCCCTAAATCTCTTCCCCCAATCCAGAAACCACTGGTGTTAGAACTCAAACAACTTCCTTCTAATTTAAAATATGCATGTCTTGAGGGTATTACCCAATTTCCCATCATTATTTCCAATAACCTCTCTCCACAACAAGAATTGAAACTGCTCAACCTTTTGAGAGAGTGAAAAAATCAATAGTATGGACATTGGCTGATATTCCTAGGATTAGCCCATCTATTTGTATTCACCATATACTTTTTGATGATGAGGCTAAGCTCATTAGACAATTTCAATGCCGGTTGAATCCCACTCTACTTGAAGTGGTAAAATTGGAAGTTAGTAAATTATTTAATGCGGGGATTATTTATCCTATATCTAATAGTAAATGGGTTAGCCTTGTGAAAATTGTGCCTAAAAACAAGAATAATAGTGGTGTAAAATGAATGGAATGAATTGATTCCAACACATGTGCAAAACTGTTGGCGAGTCTGTATTCACTACCATCGACTGAATCTGTCCACACAGAACGACCACTATCCTCTAAATTTCATTGACCAAATGTTAGAAAAATTGGATGGTAAGTCCCATTATTGTTTCCTTGATGGATATTTGGGTTATTTAAAAATCCATATAACCCTTGAGGATCAAGAAAAGACAACATTTACATGTCCATTCGGAACATTTTCATACAGAAGGAAGCCATTCGGTCTATGTAATGATCCTAGTACTTTTCAGCGATGTATGTTGAGTAATTTTTTTGAGTACCCTGATATTTTAATGGAAGTATTTATGGATGATTTCATGGTATATGGTTCTTCTTTTGATTATTGTTTGGAAAACCTAGGTTCTGTCCTCCACCACTATATTGAAAAAGTCCTTGTTTTAAATTATGAGAAATTCCATTTTATGGTTGAGCGGGGGATAGTTCTTGGGCATGTAATTTAAAATAAGGGAATTCAAGTTGATAAATATAAAATTAAATTAATTTCATCCCTTCCATATCCAAAATGTGTTTTTTTGGTGCGATCATTCTTTGGTCATGCTGGTTTTTATCGCCAATTCATTAGAGACTTTAGTAAGATCGCACTTCCATTGTCCCAATTATTTCAAAAAGACTTTGAGTTTGTGTTTGATAAAAATTTCTAGTATGCATTAAATTCTCTAAAAAGGAGTCTTACATCACCTCCCCTAATCCAACCACCAAGGTGGGATCTCCCCTACGAGCTTATATGTGATGTCTCTAACTATAAATTTGGGGTAGTTTTACCACAAAGGGTTGAGAAGGCTCCTCATGTCATTGTGTATGCCTCACATACCCTTGAACCTGCCTAGAAAAACTACACAACCAATTAAAAATAACTCCTTTCTATTTTGTTTTCCTTGTAAAAAATTTTTTCATATCTTCTTGGGTAAAAAGTTATTTTGTTTTCCGACCATGTTGACCTTCGATTCCTCTTAAAGAAACCTGAATCCAAGGCTCGCCTCATACGGTTGATTATCCTCCACAAAGAGTTTGACATTGATATTAGAGATATGAGGTGAGTAAAAAAATTTGTAGCTGAAAACATTATTAGGATTTATCCACCCCTAGACCACCATGCATACTCATCCCTCCCCATTGGAGAATTATTTCCTCATGAGAACCTTTGTGATGTTGTGGACCTTACCACCTAGTATGTGAGCATTGGGAAATTTCTAGCAACATCTATGGTCCCCATTGATTTCAGAACTTCCCAATACCAGAGACTTAAACATGATTCTTAGTGGTACATTTTGGAAGACCCATTGGAGAATTATTTCCTCATGAGAACCTTTGTGATGTTGTGGACCTTACCACCTCTATTTTGACCTTCTGTCACACTTTGTCTCTCAACGAACATCTCTAAAGGTCCTTGACTTTGGACTTTATTGACCAACATTGTATAGGGATTTTAATAGATTTTTCAAGTCATGTAGTCATTGTCAATTCACAAGGAATATCTCCATGAGGAATTAAATGCCCCAACAGTCCATGTTATTCTCTGAAAGCTTGGGTGCATGGGGCATCAACCTCATGGGGCCATTTCCAAATTTATTTGGATTTATGTAAATCTTGTTAGTTGTGTACTATGTGTCTAAATGGGTGGAATAAAAGGCTACTAGGAATGATGAACCTCAATTTGTTGTTTATTTTGAGAAGTCCCAAATTTTTATTCGGTTCAGTTTTCCAAGATTCATCATTAGTGATCAAGGTTCCCATTTTTGAAATCGCAACATGAAAAATTTGATTCGTAAGTATGGGGTTGATCATAATGTTTCCACTACATATCACCCCAAAACTAATGGAAAATCAGAAATCTCAAATCTAGAAGTTAAGAGAATCTTGGTAAAAATGGTACAACCCAACAGGAAATATTGGAGTTTGTGCTTGGATAATGCACATTGGGCATACCGCACAACTTTTAAAACCCCAATAGGAATGTCACCATATAGAATTGTGTATGGAAATTCATTTCACCTCCCAGTTGAGATAGAACACCATGAATATTGGGTTGTTAAACAATGTAATTTGAATCTCTCAAATGCAGGTGAGCAAAGGAAGCTACAATTTCAAGAGTTGGAATAAATTCAACGTGATGTATATGAGAACTCCTGGATCTATAAAGAGATGAAAAAGGCTATCCATGGTAGAATTATTCATTAGCAGAAGTTCCATATTGGTGATAAGGTCCTCATGTACAATTCCAGGCTAAAGCTCCACCTAGGTATGCTTTGTTCCTGATGGATTAGTCCTTATACTATTACTAATGTTTACCCTTTTGGTGCAATACAAATTTTTCTTGAGAAGAGTGGACGAAGTCTTACCATCAATGGGAAGCGACTTAAACTCTTCTATGAGGATTTTCCAAAGAATCCAGTGGAATAAATCCACCTTATAGAAGAAACATACCAGTTAAACACACTAGGTTTTTTCCTTCCTTCTCACATTCTCAATTATTACAGTGAGGACACTGCACATTCTAGGTGTGGGGGTGGGGGGTGGATACACTCCTGGCATCATTAGTTTTTTCATTTTATTTCTTCTTTCTTCTATTTTTCTCCTTCTTTATGGTATTTTTACATCCACCCCTTATGGTTACCAAAACATTGAACATACTAAAAATGAATTTTGAAATTTTTTATTTCATGTTGTTTTAACATTTTATGAAACTATTCTCTGTTATGGAATGAATATTTTTATGAATTTAACTCATGGAGAAATTTTTAGGGAATTTTTTTTCTATCAATGATATTAATGGTTGTATCTACGTGAAACCTTTGAGATGATTGATTCCCCTTATGTGAGTATTTTTTGGGGAAATAGTGTCACTAATATCTCAGCAAATTTTTCCCCAAACCACAAAGTGTGAGTAGTTATTACTTAATATAAAGTAAATATAAGTTAGGTTAATATTTTTCAACTTAAAATGATATTTATATACATTTTTTCCTTATCCGATCAGTTTCATTACTGTACCAGATTGACCTATGCGTGTGTAACTGATATCCAACCATTGCACGTGCCCCAAAAAAAATTTTGTCTTGGGTAGGTCAAAAACAACTCCCCATCATCCTTTGATATTTTTATAACTATTACAATTAGTGTAATGAGGAGATCAAACAAGGGATGAGAGATAAGTCTGTGATTTTTTTCCAAATGCAACTTCTGAAAAAAAAAATGAGGGGAGTGATGGAATGTGAAAAATATGGGGATATATAGGTCGGGAGCATATTTTTTGACTTCCATAAATTCTTAAGTGAGTGGGTATTGAAATATTATGGAAAAGGATGTAGGGAAGGTTCGGTGGACCAAGTCTTTTAAGCTGAAATATGTTAAAATAACCTATATTTATTGGATAGAAAGTAGAAAGAATAGTATGGAATGGTTTTCGAACACTCATGGAGAGTTAGTGGCATGGTTGAATTTTTAATTCCTTGCTCAATTTGGTATCATGAATCTCATTGAATTTGATTGTGATATGATTTATGAGACTTCTTTTTCCATTTTCACTAGGAATAACTCCTTAGTGTGGTTTATGCATTGATCACATTACATTAAAGAATTTAAATTTCCTAAAATGTTAAAACTAAATTATTTTGGGAATATATACATGAATTTTTTTTGGATATGACTTTTCCTAGGAGTTCAAATGTTTAGGTGTGGGGGTGTGATCGCATAGCGATTCACTATTCAAATGAACCCTTTCACCTTTGTTTTAAAAAAGTTTTGTAATGAATCTTAAAAATGTAATAATAAATTTCACTTTATGTTTTAATCAATGAATTAATGTTTATCATAATTTAATATGACAATTTTACTTGTTTTGGTGTATACATTGTTGGAGGAGGTGATTTGGAGAGCTCGTGATGGAATTCAAGCAAAAGGGGCCAAAATGCGTGAGATCCCAAGCTTGCATGTGAATAATTATTTGTATTGTGGATAATATGTGCATCCAATTGGGCTAAAAATGGGGGTATGAGCGAAAAAAATAGGTTTTTCATTTCTCTATAAGATCATGAGGCCCAATTCATTCATTTGGAGGCCCAAAATAGGCCCACAATATGATAAAATTTTGGGCGGGCTAGATTGGACCACCTTTTAGTATTTGGGCCATAACTCGGACTTTGGAGATCCAATTGGGATAATTACACCCCCATGGATAGCTAACTAGAATGTCCACACCTCCACCGAATTTCATAACAATTACACATGTTTTGTTAAGTCAACCATCCAGATTAATAAGGATTACAAATTATGTCCTGAATAGTGACCTAGTCCATTAGGCACTTGACCTCTTTTCTGGAATGTTGGAGGTTTTTGTCCATAAAATCACTCCACCCCATCATTCTCTCATGGAGGACAACCATGGGTGAATTTTAGTAGAATTGGAGAGCTCTCTTCATCCATTTTAATACTCTTCTACTCTATTTACTTCTAAACCTCGTAGTGATCAATTTGGGTAGTTTCATTTGTTATAATCCCAACATTCACACTTGTAATATTCAAAAGGTAATTGATTTTGATGTTTGTTGCCAATTTTTATTCATTTATACCTTCTAAATTTGTGTTTATTCTGGTATGATCAAATAAAATTCAATGGAAGAAGAATCCACATGCTTCCATGCATAACCCGGATCTTGTGATGATTTGAGTGTGGTTGCCTCTTTTCTCACCCATCCCTTTCATGAGTGTGAAAATGGATAGCATCGGTTGATAAAATCCAGGTGATTGAACAAAGTAATATACATGTTCTTTTCTAGTGGAATATTTTTATCATTGATACAAATCTATTCATCTCATCACGTTGTTGATTTGATGCCTTGATTGAGTTCTGTTTTATACATCGATTCACGTTTGTAGATTTTGAGTGGTTACTGATAATCAATATCGCTGATCTATAAAATACTAGGTGATAACCTAGTAAGAACTCATATATCAATATTGGTTTCATTATGTATAAAATAAAGGAATCAATTAACCTTCTCTTTCTCTTGAGAGCAGTGACGTATTGATCATCAAGGTACACTTACCTGGGTTGACCACGATTTCTCCAACTGGTTTCTTTCAGTTGTAATATAAATTCAATTCCTGTTCATAAAGAAAAAAACCCAAATTTTATAAAACCCCATTTACATTTTAGTTTCATAATCATAACATCATTTTTTAATTAAATTTATAAGTCTTCTTCAAGAGAAGACCTAGGGTTGCTGCTATATTGCAGAAATTCTAGTTAAAAATAAACATCTAATTTAACGTGCTCGACAATGCGATCAGTCCAACAATATCCCCCTTTTTGATAATCACAAATTAAGTAATTTAAATTGATATTAAAATTTTTTGAGTAAGGGTTAATCACATTTGGTAATTGTTGATACTCCTTTCTGTCACAGAGACTAACGAATGAAAAAGGGGAATACCTTAAGAACCAAGAGATTCATCCTTTGAAAAAACATCAAAAATTGATAAAGGCATGAACATGGATTTATTTATGCATGAGTCATGCAAGTTTCACTATATTCATGCAAGTATACTTGTGTGCCACATATTGGTCGCACATGTGACTTGCGTGCCCTATTTTATTTTTTCCCAAGGTCGTCAATGGCCTATAAATACCCCTTGTGGGCCCCCCATTTCGAGGATGAAAAATCCAAAAGTCAGATTTAAGCTCTTGGTGCACTAGTCTTTTCTTGAAGTCTTCCAAACACTTCTAATGTAATTTATTACCTAAAATGGAAGATCTAAAGAGGAGGAATAATGCCTAAGTGTTGTAATTCATCAACACTTGCGCGCCTAAGTTTCCAGCCCTTAATGGAAATGGTCACACTTGGGCGCCATCTTATCCCTTCAACAGAACATGCACGTCACCCTTTTGGAAGACTCTAAGGATAATACGAATGGCTTGAGACAAGTCTTGCCCAAGTATTACCTTATGGGTTAACCATCGCCCAATTACACCTGTGTTGCACAAGTATACTTGAACAGCCCGGACTTGTGCAACCAAACAAGACTTGCGTGTCCGCCTCTTTTTGGTGCCCCTCCTGCCTATTCAACTCTTTTCTTCAAATCCACCTCTCCTCTTCAAGAATTATCCTTAAATAACTTTTTCAAATCCATTTTTTGCATGGATCATTTGTTGGCTTCCTTATTTGAAAGGAATTCTGTGGAACATATCTCAAAACCTTGTGATTTACATAAACTTTATGTCACTAAGGTTAGAGATTTCATTCATTCAACCTCATCCTTTAAGATGAGAACATCTTTTATATGGGAATCCTACTTAGGAGTAAGCCCCAAGTTCCCTAACCTGGGAATCCTTTTCAGGACTAAACCCCATTCATAATTCCCCTTAACTTGGGCCTCCTTCTCAGGAGTAAGCCCCAAGTCATAAGTTCCCTAATCTGGGACTCCTTCTTAGGAGTAAGCTCCAGTCATAATTTATTTTGATTTGGGCTTACTTCTCTGGAATAAAACCAAATCATAAGTCCCCTCTAATTTGGCCATCCTTCTCGGGATTAAGTCCTAAGTTAAGTATCCAAATCTTCATAAATCACATATACCTTTATGGACCTTGTTCCCGGGTTTCTTCCCTGAAGTAAAATCCTGATCCTCATCTATCTTGGGTAGTCATACATACATAAGCCCCATATCATTTCTTATGATTGCATCTTTCATGGCACAATCGTCAGGTTTTACTAATACCTCTTGTTTCTCACACCGAGCATGACTCACGTGATCTTAGAGTGTAAAAGTAATTATAACATCTCTCTTTGGGCCATTAATCATGTATAAACCTCATACGTCATCACCTGAACTACATAGACTTTGTTCTCTACTTTAAAAGTAGAGTATGTATAAAGCCTTTCTAAGGTTCCAGCCCATCTTTCATTAATTATTTTCCATCCCATATGACATTAAACTCCATACTTCTTCACTCGAACTATGTGGGTTATGATTCCTTTTCTGAACAAGGATACGTAGGTAGCCCATCTGTGGGTACGATCCTAACTCTGAAATAATACATGTCCTTCTGAACGACAATAAACTTCAAGTTCCCCACTGAGTGGCTTCAAAACCAGTACGGTTATCATAATGACCAAGATATTTATATATAATGTGTTGAAGGATACCAATAACTAAGAATCTCTAATAAATATTGATGATTCTCTATTGATGAAGAACCTCAAATACATATAAAAGATTCTCCAAATCTTATACATATCAATCATTGATTATTAGATCTAAATGAAAGATCATTTTCATACTTGGTAAATTAATAAGGATTCACGAACATAAATCAAATCAATAAGAGAGTCCTGGAGTAGACAATAATTCCCCCCAAAAAGGTGTGATGAGTCCAACCTACCACCCTCTCGACTAATGTAAAATCTTAACCCACATCTGTACACAACTAATGAGCACCTACCTTTGGAACGTAGGTCCAAATGGATATAGAATGATTTGATATTTTCCGGTTCTACGAATAAACTTGTTAGAAACCGATTGGAATGTTTGAACCTTAAACAAACATGGTTATACCCTTTTCTCGAGGAAACAAAAATGGTAAACCTGACGTGAATCCTTAACCAATTTAAATGATGTTTTACTTATTTGTTAGGCCCCTATTTAATTCAATGTAAGGTCCAACAAAGAAATCAATAACATATTTTCTCATCCAAAAGATGTAGTGTCTGAACTTATCTTGGTTTTGTCCGTTATATCAAAAAGGCACTCATTTCCAAGATCTCTTTGCATTACAGAAATGGATTTTTTAAAGTTCACACCTGTGAATGCATCTGCTGCTACTCCTTCTTGATCCTCATCTGCTCTGAGGAAGAAATCACCTACTTAGAATCTTCAATTTTGGGTCTCAAATGCACTGGTTAAGGAATACCATCAACACAGTACCATTCCGACTCTAGAAGCTGATCGACAAGCCCTTCAAGTCAATAATCCACCCTGGTTGTCCGGACAGCGATGACCAGTGATCAAGAAGCAGGTGGTGCCAACCACCATATCCAACCATTTCTGGTGGTTATCCCCATAATGAAATCACCAGTCCCTCCCATATTATGGGGAGTTGAATGAGAAGGTCACTCAAGGCCTTAATTCAAGGAGACAGGAGTCCTTCCCGAGGGCTCCCATCAACAATCGCCACCAGACTCTTACGGTAGTGCACCCTAAACATGATGAGGTTACCGCCTTTAGGGGTTTGGATCAGTTTTCTCAGACCTGAGAATGCAAGACGAATCACCAGAGGTGAAATCTGGTCAACAGGGAGCATGTTCTTACTTCCGACCCCTCAGGAGAAGTCCATCAAGCCAACTTGATGGAAAATAATTAGTGGGCATATACACTCGTCCGTCCAGATGTTACTGCCCAGCAGACTCCTCTGGTAGTAACACTCCAATCCCGCCTGGAAATTCTGGCAGAGTATTATAGGCAGGCATATACACCTGTTTATAACTCATCAGCAAGTCAGCAGGCCCGTCTGACTACAACCAATGAAGCTCGCCAATCTAATATGGTGGAAACTGATAAGTAGGGACATACACCGGTTTACAATCAACAATTATGTCAGTAGTCTCGTCTGCTAGTATTGAATGAAATTTTTCAACCATACTTGTCGAAGAATACACAGCAGGAACATACACCTGCCAATGTTCATCAATCCTTCCAACAATCTCGTTTGGTAGAACCCGAAGAAGTCAGTCGGAAAGCTCCGACAAAAAATTTAGAGTAGACTCAACTCTCTGCCCCCACACATGAGTATGGTCAGAATTAACTGACAGAAAAAGGAGTAAAGGAGGAGGAATAAACACCTACTCCAAGAACGTAATGGACGTATATTTTCATTCTGGTAGCTGAAGTCACTAAGAACATTCTAACAATGCTGAAAGAGTATAAGCAAATCCCTGCTCATATTCTGGATGCCTGTCAGAATATTATAACAGATTCAGCAGCATCACAGGGAAGTAATCATAAATCTATCCTTATTAGTGGAGTGACTCATCAACATATCACTCCGGAACAGATACATTCCTCTATTCCAGTCCAAGAGGGTTGTGGGGTGTACTCCCCCATGTCATACGGACAATCATGTCAGGCACATACACTTGATTTGAAAGGAGATAATCATCCAAACCTAACTATTTCTCCTGAGCAGGAACATACAACTGCCCATAATAACCACTTTTGTCAACAAGTGGTTCCCAAAGTGAGTAAGAAGGTGTCTAAGAAAAAGACCCGTCCAACGCAGTCAAGAAATCAAGAGCCAATCTGTAATAAGGCCTTGCTCGATGTTGGAGTTCTTGATACACTCATACTATTATTGGTTGAAACTCAAGATTCTACACTCTCATTTCCCAATAGTGGGAACAATAATTCCGAAGGTCTTCATCAGACACATCCTCATGAAATCTTCCTTAATGACAGTTCGGTCGATCTCGAAGTATCATATTCAGATGAGAGCCACGATAACCCTCTTCATGTCCAGAAGATCAAGGAGAAAAAGGTTTCATCTTTTTCTGTAACCCACCATGGTGGTCCTCCCCATGATGATGAATTTAGCTGTGAAATTCCTCTCAGCAGTAGTAATTCGCATTGCCTGGAAAATTCTTCAAAGGAAAATGCAGTGACAAGAAAGACCTCTTATCTTGAGGCACTTAAAAATGTGAAGCCAGTCATGTCTGATGCTTTACCACTAGCAGGTGAAATACATTCTCAACTAGAAGATATCACAGGGTGTAGTTCATTCTCTAAACCACCCCTAGGTCATTCATCTTCTAGTTTGATAAATTAATTCTCTACCAATATTATTAAATCTGATGAAACAACAAAAAAGCACCATATTTGGACTAATAAGGTAGAATAATCTTCAGCGAATGATAAGGAGGAAGTTATGAATATGAGAAAACAAATGGAAAAGGCGAAGTACCAGTCATGTTTTGGCCTTTGGCTGACTCTCAGTATGTTATTCTAGAAATGTTAACGTAAGATTGTATTCATGATATTCGTCTCAACATATTGAAAACTCATTGTCACTTAAAAAATAAAATATTATCTGATGGTGAATATGAAAATCACATCAATATAATATAAGGGTTATAATTCCAAATTGATTTGGCATCTCTCTCAGTTTCTCGATATCAAAAGGTTGCAAAGCAGCAGAGCCCTTCAGCATTCATGCCTTCGCGCACTAAAAAGGTTGTGCCTGTTAATTTCCAATGCCCCATTTGATATTCATATCAGGGGATGGGGTGTTCATGGAGCACTACATTTCACTGTACTCTCCAGTCAACAAAGCCCACCAAAGGTGGTCTCATGAAATTTTATTTCCCAGGGCTGGCCACATCTAGCTGAGTTTGTGAATAATCAAAAGTTTTCCCAAGAACAGGCCTCAAAAAGTTCTTCTCAAAGTCAGGCATACAAAGAACATGTTGTCAAATTACTCTTGCATTAGGAAAATGAGAATATCTAACAGGCTTCTCGTTTAGAGCGTGCACATCATCATGTGACAGAAGTGTCAGAAATAATCCAACGGTCATTTGAACCAGGAGATTTGAGTGGATGTAGGTTAATGCATCCAACCAATTTCCAGACTAAAGTCTACAAAATCAGGAGAGATTTTAAGAAAGTCTCGGATGTAGTAGCTCAAGAGCCACCTCAGCTTTACAGACTGGGGACTCTTTTAGCTCAACCCTCGGAATCAACAAATAAGATTCCAGGAGTTGAGCAGGAACAGCAGGAACAGCCCCAGTCCACCGAACTGGGGACTTTTTCAAATCCTCAATCACTTCCTCAGTGAAAGTCATTATTCTCTCGATTAGGGAAGAAGACACAAGAGGAACGTAGAGCCGAATTATCAGGAGATTCCCTCCAAATTACGGTTTATCAGGAAATTCCTCAAGGGTCAACTCAAGAAAAAGAAATGTCTCATCAAGGACATGGGAGAATACAGTATCACAGAAATGTCGATCAAAGGGATGCAATGCGTTATGCGTAAATAAATGTCATCAATGTCGTTGTTTCTGATCCTACAAAACATGAGGCTCACTCAGAGGGTTTAGATGAAGAATTTCCTTCTCAAGAGGCTATGCACACAGAAATAAATGAAGAAGGTGTGCATACACGAAATCAAAGGCTTACCCAGAATCTAGGTAGTCCTTCTAATAACCAACTTCCACCTCTCTGAAAGGAGACCAACAAGGGGAAAGGAAAAAAGTCATGTTACATTCCACCCTTCCTCTGTAGAAGGCCAATCACTCTCACTAGAGAAAATGTTCACACAACAAGAGGAAGAAATGAAGGAGTTAAGGAGGTTGAATGCAGAACTACTTCAAGGTAGTCTTCCTCCTAAGTGTGCTGGAGTCAGTCAGTTAATGGAATTTGTTGTAGCTACTGATATGGATCAAGAATATCCTCCTTTACCAGTACACCCTCATAGGTCTAATCCTATGGGTCATACACAACAACAATCGGTAGTGCTACCATCATTTGCAGTAACAGTCACCACACCTGTCCAAGATCCAGTTATTGCACCTGCTTAGGTCCAAGCTCAACCAGATGTTTCTAAAAAGTTAATAACTACCATTGAGTCATTAACATCTTGGTTGGAAGATATGGAGGGAAAACGTGCACAAATTCAACCAGAAAAGAGTGCTTACCCTGAATGGGTTGATGAAATTCCTCCCCCTTCAAATTTTGCAAGTACCACATTCCCAATTTTTAATGGTTCGGGAGATCCAGAACAACACATAACACATTTTGTTTCTCGTTGTGATCCTATGATAGGAACTCTTCAATAAAAAGAAGCAGTTTAGCTCAGGTGTTTTGTACAGTCATTACAAGGTCCTGCTTTTGTCTGGTATACAAGCTTGCAATCTCGGTAAATTACTAGCTGGGAGGATCTCCGTCAATGATTCCTTCTTCAATTTAGCTCAACATTGCCAAAGAAAAAAAAATTATCTTAAAAATTGCATGCAAAGGGAGAATTAAAGAGTTTCAAATTTCATTGCACGTTGGAAGGGATTAACATATTCCTTAAGCTTAGTACTCCCTCAAGAATAATTGTTTCCAATCTGTGTGGCAAATTTACGTGATGAGTTACACACACCGTTGATCCCTATGAAATACACAGGAGGGTTTCAAGACATTACTTCAATCACTCAACATATTTAAGACTCTCTTACAATGACTAAGGATAAAACTCATGTAATTCAATCAGATCTAGGAAGGAGAATGGGTAGAGCAGAGATAGCTACAGTTACACTTAAACAAGCACCTATACCTACTTCTACTTCAAAACATTCATCTTACCGAAGGGCTACACCTCCTGAGCATCAAAAACAGAGGTTTTTTCATCAAGACGATCAAAGATATCAAAGATAGAAACAATTTGAGGAGTTAAAGAACAAAGTTTATTCTTTCCGAAATGAACAAGTTCCTGGTTACTTCATTTCGGCTCTAGAAAATAATTTGGTTCAGTTTCCAAGGCCTAAAAGGCCGAAAAAGGAAAGAGATGAAGACCTTCCCAACTATTTCCCATTTCATCAGATGTTGGGGCATCCCATTAAAGAGTCTATTTTCTTCAAACACCTGCTGCAAAAAATGGTGGATTCTGGAAAAGTCAAACCGAAAGGTTCTTCAGCCCAGGTAGCATGTGTTACTGCTATAGATCCAGAGGATGAAGGCGAGTGACATGAAGTCAAAAGAAAAAATGCATAAAAATATTATGATTGGATGGTCATAAAAATGATCAACCGAACTCATTCCATTTTACGAATGCAATTGAAGAAACCAATTGTGTATTCTCCTATGAATGCCACAACAAAACCCTCTTCATTAGAGGTAAAATCCTCAAATAAGCAGCATAATTCGAAGAAAGAAGAGTGGTTAGAAGAAGATGAGCTCGTGTCAAATCCCAAGTTGTCTTTGACTATGGAAGATTTTATACCATCTACTTCAAAATCACGGACACCGCCCCACAAAAAGGAACATCCTAAACTGGCTAATCAGGCAGAATATTCATCAGATGAAGAGTAGATCTTTGTTTCTATAAATATGATTCACTTAACAGATCCATATTCCAGCCACAGTTTCGATCATGATGAGCCCGAGTTCCCTGTATCAAATAGAGGAATTAGATGGAGTTCTAGAGGTCTAGGATACAGGGGAAGATGTGGATATTTCAGAAACCACTATTTCAATCCTACCCATACTAGAACTGTCTATGCAGCAAAAACTCGTGGCAGAGACCTTCAGTGGGCTCAACAAGAACATGAATGTTCTTACACACATGGAAGATTCAGTCCTACCACAATTATTCTGGAGGATCTGTTCAAAGTTAGACCTTCTTCCTCTCAACAAATAAATAGACCTATTCGGTCTAATCTGCCAAAGCAAATTGTATTTCCAACTCCTACCCCGATATAATATGCATATACTTCCAAAGCATCAACTTCTAAGGAACCTACAAAACCACATGTTCCTGTTGGGAAACGCAGACCTTTGGACCAAAATTATGATGTCTTGAACAATTTGTCTCAAATTTTGGCCATGTTATCAATTCTGGATGCCTTGAATCTATCAAAGGATCTTCGGGAGGCACTCATTAAGGCTTTGTCAAGTCCTCAGGAATTGGAAATGGAAATTATTGAGGCTGAAGTCTATCATATAGAGAATGATCCTGTAGAATTCTACGCAGTGATATCTTTTACAGATGAAGATGAAGATGATGTTGTTCATGGACATATTAGTCCTTTGTATTTATCTGGAAAGGTCAATGATATAGACATATGATGAGCTTTCATTGATAATGGTTCAGGAGTCAACCCCATCCCTATTCGTACATTTCGTCGATTGGGTCTCACCGAATCTGATTTATCTCATTCTACTTTGATGTAGCATGGATATGATAAAAATGAACAAGAACCTCTATGTGAGATTACACACAGAACTCAGTTTGGAGACCTTGTATCCAGTTCAGATTTCATGGTTGTTCGTCATGGCACAGCCTTCAACATTTTTCTTGGAAGACCTTGGCTACATCAACATGTGGCCATACCTTCATCATACCATCAATGTATCAAATATTGTTTCAACAGTCAAATTGGGACATTGTATTGTGATAAATCCCCATTCAAAACATGTGAATCTCAATACATTGAGGAAAAATTCTATCACATGGAGGGAAAGAAGGTATCTACAACAAAGGAGGTTACCAAAATTAATGCTCCATATTGTTTGGAAAAGATTTCAGTAAACCCATTCATACATGTGAGTACATATTATGTGTTTCCTATCAGTCAAATTGATAGGATAGAAACAAATCTCAATACTCTTATGGAAACTTCCATAATGTCAATTACAGCAACCAAGCCAGACAGCATGGGAGAAATTGTTGATTCACCATGAAATGATGAAATCTCAAATGGAAATGTCTTCATTTCATCCTCTGAAATCTAGAAATTCTATACTTCATAAACCAGGCCAGAAGAAGTTATAGCAATGTTAGAGATGAACGATGATGTTGATTCTCAATCCATCATCTCCTCTTTATTACCCAAGGAAGACCCTTCATCATCAATAGGGTCAGAAATGGTATCCTCTCCTTCAAGATGTTCAAATTTTAACATCTCTCTTGATCATTCAAATTTTGATGCATCATCTACTATGCAAGTAGAAATAGAAGAAATAACACGTGTCAAAGAAGAAGAGGAAGATCTCAGGGATGGTCCTCCAGCTTTTGAAGAGGGTATTTCTACCACTGTGGATGAACTCAGAGAAATAAATATGGGTACAAAATAAGATCCACGCCCCACTTTAATTAGTGTGGCCATGACTCTTGAAGAGAAAGAAATTTATATTTCATTTTTAAAGAAAAATCGAGATATATTTTCTTGGAACTATAAAGAAATTCCAAGGCTTGAACCTAATGTTGCCACTCATCGTTTGGGTTTTCCAAAAGAACATTGAGGATTTAAGCTAGCCGCAATAAGAACACACCCAACTTATTCTTCCAAAATTGAAGCTAAAGTGGATAAGCTTATCAAATCTAACTTCGTTAGAGAAGTTAAATATCCCAAATGGATGGATAATATTGTCCCTGTGAAAAAGAAGAATGGAAAAATTATAGTTTGTAATGATTTTAGAGATCTTAATCGACATTGTCCCAAGTATGATTTTCCAATTCCGATCACGGAACTCTTAATTGATGCAACAGCTGGCTATGAAGCACTCTACTTCATGGATGGATATTCTAGGTAAAATAAAATCTTAATGGCTCTAGAAGATGAAGAATCTATAACCTTCAGAGCCCCTCAGGGTGTGTTTTTCTATCTGGTAATTCCCTTTGGCCTGAAAAATGCAGGTGCAACATATCAACGTTCCATGCACTATATCTTCAAAACCTTTTTAGGTAAGTTTGTTGAATGTAATGTGGATGATTTGGTGGTTAAATACAGACAACGTTCTAATCACTTGGGTTATTTTGAAATCATATTCCACAAACTTTGACAACACAATTTCAAGATGAACTCCTTGAAATATGCTTTTGGGGTAACCTCAGGAAGATTTCATGGCTTTGTTGTATGACATCGTGGTGTCGATGTCGATCTTGAGAAGAAAAAAACAATCCTTGGTATGTCACCTCCTCGAAATTTGAATGATTTGAGAGTACTTCAAGGACACTTGGCCTATATTCTCCGTTTCCTCGCCAATCTGGTAGGAAAATGTTTATCCTTCACCAAATTGATGAAGAAGGGAGTCACATACCAGTGGACTGAAGAATGTCAAGAAGCATTCAATATTCTCAAGAAATATCTCGTGAGTCCACCGGTATTAATGTCACTTGTTGAAGGAAGACCACTTATTCTTTATGTGACATCTTTAGAGCAGTCATTGGGTGCCTTCCTTGACCAAAAGAATGATGTTGGGAATGAAAACAAACTTTATTATCTCAGTCGGACTATGCTTAAAGCAGAAACTTGATATTCAAGTATTGAAAAGTGCTTCCTAACATTAATATTCACAGTTCAGAAATTGAGACACTACCTACATCATCACGAGGTCCAATTGGTATCTCACAATAACCCACTCAAATTCATCCTTAGTCGTCTAATGCTTACAGAACGTCTGGCAAGGTGGGCAGTTATTTTTCAGCAATTTGATATCTAGTATGTGTCTCAAAAGGCAATAAAGGGCCAATCTCTGGCTGATTTCCTTGATTAACATCCTTCATTAGAAGATACATCTTTAGATATTGAACTAACTAATGAGGAAGTCTTTTCTATTCAAGATAATCTTCAAACATGGGAAATGTAATTTGATGGTGCTTCCAGAAGTCCAACAGGGAAGAAAATGGAAGATCCTAAATTCAACAATGTTGGGTTGGGAATTGTGCTTATTTTTCAAGAAAAGGTAGTGCTACCCTCTTCCTTCTTATTGTGGGAAGGTAGGACAAATAATGAAGCAGAATATCAAGATCTCATAGCAGGATTGGAATTGGCGCTTCAGGCGTAGGTGAATCACTTAAAGGTGAATAGTGATTCAGACCTGGTAATCAAACAAGTCAATGGGGATTATTCCATCAGAAAAGAAGAGTTAATCCCTTTGTATGATTATTTCAGAGAGTTAATGGTGAAATTTCTTTCGGAACCAACTCTTTCTTATGTTCTGCGATCAAAAAATGCTCAGTCTAATGCACTGGAAAATATAGCCACAGCTCTGGCAGATCCAAATCGGGACGAGACAATCATCAGTATTGCCCACCGTCGTACAGTTTCACTTTATGTTCAAATCAGAATAGAGGAAATCAATGAAATTTTTCCCATTTTTGAACTATATGGTCATACTATAGGAGGGATGACACCTATCAGGGAATACCTTCAAAATGGAATACTCCAACCTGATAGAGCCGGGAAAGAACAAGTCTGGCGATGTGTGGTCAATTTTACTCTTTATGATAGCCCAGATCACCTAGAAAAAATTATCTACAAGTGAGTTTTTGATGGAATTATCTTCAGATGTATTGATTGTGAAGAGAAAATGGTTGTCATGAAAGAAGTACATGTAGGAGTCTATGGTTCCCACCAGTCTGGACATAGACTATCTGATCAAATTCGATGTCTTGGATACTTTGGGCCTTCAATGATACAATATTTTGTTGATTTCACTATGAAGTGTCATTCATTCCAAGTATGTTCCAACTTCATTAATCATCCCCCAAAGTTGCTTCATACAGCTAAATACTCGTGGCCATTTTCCACTAGGGGAATGGATGTAGTAGGACCTTACCCTTCAGCTACATCCAAGCAGTTCAAGTATATTCTTACTGCAACTGACTTCTTTTCCAAATGGGTAGAGGCAATACCTCTCAACTAAGTTAGTTCTAAAAGCATTTTTAGCTTCATCAAGTCTAACATCATTACCAGATTTTGTGTCCCTCATACCATATTGACGGATAATGGCACCAACTTCTGTTCATTCGAGGTAAGGAAGTTGTATCAAGAATACAACATCAAATCCAACCATTCATCTCGGTATCATGCAGCGGCCAATGGACAAATATAATCCTTCAATAAGAATCTTTAAAACATACTGAAAAATATGGTGGGTAAAGATAAGAAATCATGGCCTGATAATCTTTTTCCTGGTTTATGGGCTTATCGGACCACCAACCGCACTATTACACGGTCAACTCCATATTCATTGGTATATGGAACAAAAGCAGTCTTGCCCACTGAAGTTCAATTACCCTCGCTCATAATAGCCATTTTTTATCAGTCATCTACAGATGAACAATCTCAAAAGTGATTGGATGAATTGGAACGATTAGATGAAAAAAGATTGTTCACCCTGCACCACTTGGAAGTATATCAGAACCGAATAGCATGAGCTTTCAACAAAAAAATTCATCTTCGTTCATTCATTCAAGGAGAATTGGTATTGGTTATCAGAACTATAATGGTACCAAGAAAGAAACCTCCCAAGCTTGAGAAAAAGTGGGAAGGACCTTACTCAATACATAAGGTCTACTCCAATGGTGCTTATTCATTAATATCAATGGATGGAGAACTCATCAAAACTCCAACCAATGACATATTTCTGAAGAAGTATTTTGTGTAACACAAATACACCATTGTCCAACATGACGTTAAAATGTTGTCTAACAAGATGTTAAATTGTGTTGTTCCAGCTACATGACGCTAAAATGTGCAACACTGGTCCATGCATAAGACCTTAAACTATTTTCATCCTTGCTATATGACATTAAACTATATAGTCCCTCTTTTGTCCTTAATTTATGACATTAAACTGCATAGTCCCATTTATTTTCCAACATGACGTTAAAATGTCATCCAACATGACGTTAAACTATGTTTTCCTAGCTACATGATGCTAAACTGTGCAGCACTGGTCCATGAATATGACCTTAAACTATTTTCATCCTTTCTATATGATGTTTAACTATACAATCCCTCTTTTGTACTTACTGCATGACATTAAACTACATAGTCCCCTCCAATGTCCAACATGACGTTAAACTGTCATCCAACATGATGTTAAACTGTGTTGTCCTAACTACATGACACTAAACTGTGCAGCATTGGTCTATGCATATGACCTTAAAATATATATAGTCCTTACTGCAAGACTTTAAACTGCATTTTCCCCTATAGTCCTTACTGCAAGTCTTTAAACTACACAGTCCCTCTTTCATCCAACATGATGTTAAACTGTGTCATGTCCCTTATGTCCTACATGACATTAAACTGTGCATCATTATGGTTTTTTCTACCTTTTGTTTCTCACACTGAGTATGACTCATGTGATCTTAGAGTAAACTTCAACCATAACACCCTCTCTGGGACGCTAAACATGCGTAACTCCCAACACCATTTTTTAGGTCGTTGTCCTCAAGAACAACTAGATCCCCAATTCATTCCTCAGTCGAACTATGTTGACTTAGATCCTTTCCTTCTAGGATGGGTACATAGGCAACCTCCGGAGGTTTAAGCCCAAAACCAATATCTTCACATCGGTTCACCTCCATCTCATACGATGTTGATTCGTGAAGCCGCCCCCAGAACCAATATTTTTACATTGGTTCACCATCGTCCTTGCTATATGACGTTAAAATATTCGCACTTTTGTCTTGTACAACAATAAACTACAACAATCATTGACACCCTCACCTAAGAGGGAATCATTATTTACATTGATCTCCAATCATGTTATATTCCAATTACTACGTGCATACATGGAAATTACCGAACCTTTAATATTGGGTCAAACCATCATTGCACTAAAAATTCCCCTTTCACCCTTCACTTGTATGAACCAAATCTATACAGAGGGTATTTTAAGAACTATGTATGGATTGATTCCCATCCTTCTGGGATACATAGGAACGTTCGAGCGTCCCTCAAGTCCATCCCTAAGTCTTTGGGCCTAACCCCAAATTCCACTTTCAGTCCCTTGGCTGAAAAGTCCCCCTGTGAAAATATGAATGTTTTATGAAAACCCTGGTCTTCATTCACATCAGGTTTATAAAACACACAATGTGTATTCCTCATTATGGTCCGAACTCTACGACCCTAAACTAATATCTCCTACACTATCGTCCCACATGAAATTAAACTGTATTTCAAGAAATACGTATGGCTTGATTCCCATCCTTATGGGATACATAGTGAAGTCTGTTACCTCAATTCAAGACCCAACCACAATGTGATTATGGTTATCATTGGTCTATGTTTCTCCTTCATGCATTGGACAATACTCATTTTCATGTGTCATACTCCTAACCTTAAATACTTCCAAATATCCATAACCCTTTTCTTGACTTTTGGTCACAAAATGTCTGATACTCGAGAGTCCTTTTCCCTGAATATATAGCATGTTCCCTTAGGAGGCCTTGCATAAGTAGTCTACATAATGGACCTGTCAGCCAAAGGATGATATTATTTGACTATGCAGCCAATGCCCTTAAGTGACCCTGCATAATCCAACCCCCTAACGGGTTTGTCAAATAGTGGTAATTTCATTCTTTTGAGGAAAAACTCTTTTTTCCTTATTGGTCTTAATGAAAATATATAGGGATCAGAAAAAAATATCCATCCTTAACATATTTATTCCATACCCTTTTTCATGATCTGAAAGTATTTAAGTCTATGGTTTATATTTCCCTTACCTATGTTTGGTTCAGACCTTCGCATGAGTGAAATTCATCTAATTCTTTGACAATATTGACTGTGAATATCTTTTCCATATTCAAGTACCTCTCTCCATACAAAAAACTCTATGCTTTGGAAATTTTGAATATCCATAAACATTCACTAGATTTTTAGTAATAGAAAAGTAAAATTTCTGAGAGTTCTTTTTCCTGACTATGCAGCACGTGCCCTTAGGCAGCCTTGCATAATTAGTCCACATAACGGACCTTTCAAACAAAAGATGCTATTATTTGACTATGCAGCCAATACCCTTAAGTGGATCTACATAATTAAACCCCCTAACGGGTTTGTTAAATAATGGTAACTTCACTCTTAGGAAATAATTATTCTAATTCCTTTTATCCCTTTTTTCATATCATTCCTTAGATTCAAAATTTCTTAAGTCATATTTTACATGTTTCCCCATACTTGAATGTGGTAATATGTTTTTAGATAAATTATCAAGTAATGGAGTCAATTTTAATCCATTTTTTCAAAGATATTCGACCTTAAAAATTAGCCTTTTATGTTTGACGTGCATGACTTTAAACTGCCCACAAAAGATAATATAACTCTGAAAAAAAAGTCAATTCCAAGCTCACTAAACATACATTTTGTATGATTTAGGTAATATTGAGAAATAAAAAGATTCAAAGTTTGTAGGGTTATTTTTATAACCCTAGAAAAAATCAAACTATGCTTACTAGGACCATTGTATTAGGTAAAAATTTAAAGCAGGGAGAAAAAGAATGCAGGTACAAATGATTAAAGATGAAAGTGTTTTTTATTGATGCACAAGAGTTAGAAGGACATCCACAGATTGGAGTCTCTTATCTTTTTCAAGAATTACAAGATGCTTTCAACATAACTCTTCATTTGATTTTCGGCATCCCGAGATTCATAAGTAGCCACCTAGAATTCATTCATCCAACTGGATACAATAAGAGACACAGTGATACCAGCACTTCTTGGAACAATTGTAAAAGAATGTTCTTGAGTGTGGTTTGAGAAAATTTTCTGCTGATCAAATAGTGACTCTGTTTCTATCCAATAGACTTGGAAGATGCATACATGGATTTGAGAATGGAGCATTGGAAGTAAAGAGCCATTTGGAGAGAGTAATCTCTTCAGATATTGTTTTTATTTCATGATAGTCTTCTCTCTACCAACCGGAAGCAGAAAACATATCAGCCCACAGGTTTTCCATTTTCATATCTGCAAGAAAATGGCATGGAGGAAAATTTTGAATGTTCACACCATTGTTACCGCTCTTAATGCACAACATTACCAAAATAGAGGTATAACTGTGCAGATGCATCTCAGGAAGATAATTATTTTCATCTGGAATGTTGAATTCTTGCAGATGACCATGGCCATACAGAGGTAGGTATATGTTCTTTAGGAAATTAAGATGATACTTCTTCAAGTACTTGGCCAAATCTGGGAGAGTTATGTCAAATATATTATAGTAATCATGTCCAACAACGCTCATCATGTCATCAATCCACTTGCTAGCTATCTCATCAGTCATTCAAATTCTTTTGGGAGACATTGAATCTGCACAAAGGTCGAATAATTAACTCTTAAGTATGATGATTTTTAATAAAATTTGTGAAGAAATTCAAAAAAAATGTCTACGGCATTAAGGAACGCAATTCCCATATTGGATCGAAAGTCTAATCCGGTCATGCAAGTATGGGAACCCAGGTATCACCACGCAAGTCCAAATACCTCTACAGAAGCGTGACAGAAAGAAACAATGAACCGCAGACAGTGGCACCTGCACAAAAGAGTGAAATCCAAGATACTTGCGCACCAAGAGATCAGAAGTGTTCAAAGCTGGGTGCTTTGTGAGAAGTGGTGCCACATATTTATAGTCGAAGCAGTTTACCTGCGTGTCGTACCCTGTGTGGCTCGCACCTGTGGGCCGCTACTTGTGCGCTCAAACCTGTACGCCCAAATTCCTTGGTTTTCTCCTTTACCTCAGAGTCAAATCCCCCTTCCTTTTTCAGATCCAAATTTGAGGGGGGGACTTTTGTTGATGCTCCTTTCCATCACAGAGACTAACGAATGAAAAAGAGTAATACCTTAAGCACAAAGAGATTCATCCTTTGAAAAAACATCAAAAATTGGAAAAGGCATGCATAGGGATTTCTTTAAGCATGGGTCGCACAAGTTTCACTATGGTCGCACAAGTATACTTGTGCGCCACATATTGGTCATGTAGGTGACTTGAGCACCCTATTTTATTTTTTCCCAAGGTCCTCAATGGCCTATAAATACCCCTTCTGGGCCTTCCATTTCGAGGACGAAAAATTCAAAAGTCAGATTTAAGCTCTCGGCACCCTAGACTTTTCTTGAAGTCTTCCGAACACTTCTAAGGTAATTTCTTACTTAGAATGGAAGATCTAAAGAGGAGAAATAAGGCCTATGTGTTGGAATTCATCATCACTTGTGTGCCTAAGTGTCCAACCCTTAAGGGAAATGGTCACACTTGTGCACCACCTTATCGCTTCAACAGAACCTGCACGCCACCCTTTTGGAAGACTCTATGGATAATACTAAGGGCTTGAGCCAAGTCTCGCCCAAGTATTACCTTATGGGTTAACCATCTCCCAAGTACACCCATGTCGCGCAAGTATACTTGCACGACCAAGACTTGTGTTCCCAAACAATACTTGCACGCCTGCCTCTTTTTGGGTGCCCCTCCTGCCTATTCAACTCTTTTCTTCAAATCCACCTCTCCTCTTCAAGATTTAGCCTTCAAAAACTTTTTCAAATCCATTTTTGGCATGGTTACTTTGTTGGATTCCTTATTTGAAAGGAATTCTGTGGAACATATCTCAAAACCTTGTGATTTACATAAACTTTATGTCACTAAGGTTAGAGATTTCATTCATTCAACCTCATCCTTTAAGATGATAAGATCTTTAATATGGTCATCTTTCATAGGAGTAAGCCCCAATTTCCCTAACTTGGGCCTCCTTTTTAAGACTAAACACCAGTCATAATTCCCCTTAAATAGGGCCTCCTTCTCAGGAGTAATCCCCATTCTCAAATCCCCTTAACTTGGGCCTCCTTCTCAGGACTAAGACCCATGTCATAAGTTCCATAATCTGGGCCTCCTTCTTAGGAGTAATCCCCAGTCATAACTTATTTTGATTTGTGATTCTTTCTCCGGAATAAAACCAAATCATTAGTCCCCTCTAATTTGGGAATCCTTCTCAGGATTAAGTCCTAAGTTAATTATCCAAATATCCATAAAGCGCATATACCTTTATGGACCTTGTTCCTGGGTTTCTTCCCTGAAGTAAAATCTTGATCCTCATCTATCTTGGGTAGTCATACATACATAAGCCCCATATCATTTCTTATAATTGAATCTTTCATGGCACAATCATCAGGTTTTACTAATACCTATTGTTTCTCACACCGAGCATGAATCACGTGAGCTTAGAGTGTAAAAGTAATTATAACATCTCTATTTGGGCCATTAATCATGCATAAACGTCATACTTCATCACCCGAACTACATGGACTTTGATATCTTCTTTAAAAGTAGAGTACGTAGGAAGCCTTTATAAGGTTCAATCCCATATTTCATTAATTATTTTTCATCCCATATGATTTTAAACTTCATAATTCTTCATTCGAACTACGTGGGTTCTGATTCCTTTTCAAAACAAGGATATGTAGGTAGCCCATCTGCAGGTACGATCCCAACTCTGAAATAATACATTTCCTTCTGAATGATAATAAACTTCAAGTGCCCCACTGAGTGTCTTTAAAACCAGTACGATTATCATAATGACCAAGAGATTTCTATATAATGTGTTGAAGGATACCATTGATTAGTAATCTCTAATAAATATGGATGATTCTCTATTGATGAAGAACCTCGAATACATATAAAAGATTCTCTAAATCTTATACTTATCAATCATTGATTGTTAGATCTAAAGGAAAGCTCATTTTCATACTTGGTAAATTAACAAGGACTCACGGACATAACTCAAATCTATAAGAGAGTCCTAGAGTAGACAATAATTCCCCCCAAAAAGGTGTGATGAGTCCGACCTCCCATCCTCCCGACCAATGAAAATTCTTAACCCTCATCGGTCCACAACTAATGAGCACCTACCTTTGGAAAGTAAGTCCAAATGGATATAGAATCATTGGATGTTTCCAGTTCTACAAATAAACCCGTTAGAAACTGATTGGAATGTTTGAGCCTTAAACAAACAAGGTCATCCCCATTTCCAGAGGAAACAATAATTTCTATAGAGATGTTAGTATACATATATTATGTATCTGTAGCTAAAATTACATAAAATTGAACCATGTTTCATGATGAAAATATATTAGAGCATATATCCCATGGCTCTAGTCTAAAAACATCTCCACCTTTTTGATTAATAAAATGAATGAAAGACAATAAGGAGACAAAAGAAGATTTTTTGTATTAATAAAATATGTGTAAATTATACAAAAATATTACAAAGATCCCTATAAACTAAGAAAGCCCACATTCAGTCCACATCCCAAATTTCTAAGGGAGATTTTCCTTTCAGAGCTGAGGAGATAGGTTCAGAAGACGGAGGTATAGCCCTCGGTATGACAGTGAGAAAGGTAGGAGGAGCTGCAAGAGAAGCATCAGTAGATTGATATTGAGTAGATCACTAAGGAATCATAAGATTCAAGATTCTAATGGCATGAACACGAGTCATCAAATGGGAAGCACTGGTGGTTCTTGAAGTAGCTGAAAAAGAAGGTAAAGCTGGAGGAACAATAATGGTAGTGCATTTCACATAGAGGAAGGGAAAAAGGAGATTCCTAAAAATCCATAATGATGCTCCCTCCTCTTTCTATAGCTAAAATGAAATCATCCTTATTCTCCAAAAACTTTTCCAAAGTAATAGTCAACTTTCCAAGCCTGCTAACTTGATCCTAAAAATCCTGAGTGATAGGTGGGATCCTCAAGTTCTCCAACAACATCTTAAACTGAACATCCATCTGATTCGTAGTATAAAACCTTTTATAATAGAATTAAACCTGATATTTTATGACCTTATGATCTTCAGAAGCCTCCCTAAAGTAATCTCCTAAAATCTTATGAATGTCACATGTAGTGTAAATGACCTGAGTCATAGAATTATAGTCTGAGGTACTTGCACCATATATTTTCTCAAATTATTCTCTAACAATTGATCTGAAAACATCTAGATCGACAAGATGAGAGGGTGATGAGGATGTAGAATCACATAGAGGTGAAATGGTAAAAGCAATTGTCTCTTTCAAAGACTTGGTCATTCTACTAATCAACCTCTTCAAATCATCATCCTTACAAATCACATGTGTCTCCATAGACTTCTTAATGTCCTCAAACACATTGACCATTTGCTGAAAAAAAACTCTTAACAATCTTAAGGTCTTCATCCACTTGAGATCTTGAATCCATATATAAGTCTAAAATCATAATTGATTGTTTTACCAACTCCACATATTCTTCCAAGGTTAAGACTTGATTCTAGAATTCCTTCACTTCATGTTGAAAGTTAGAGTGAATGGTAGAGATTAATCTTTCCAAGGAAGATGCCACATCCACTTGATTGAGAGACATTGTTCTCTCTATCCCAACAGATCTCTCATCAAAGTGTCTCTTAAAATCTGATTTTAATGACTTCAAGTCATCTTTATTCACATGATCCTAAGGTAGAAGAACCATCAGTTTCATAATATTGGTATCATAAATATAATGGACCATAGGTATTCTGTTAGGTTTTTCATCCTCAAAATCATCACAGTCTAAGCCCAAGACCATGAATCCAGGATATTTTAACAAATATTCTATTTCATGACAAACAAAAATGGTACCTATGGAAACAAGTTCCTCTCCCCCACTTGGATCATCCTCCTAGTCAACTACATTAACCTTTGACATTCCTCCTTGATCAACTACATCAAAAACAAAGTCAATTGCTATCTCTTCTACAGAATCATCAACCACATCCATATAAATTTTATCTCCAACCGATTCAACATTCTCATACTCTTCACTCTCTCCCACTTATGTGTATTTGATCAAAGGAACAAGAATTGGGGATTACTCTTGACTGTCATCAATAGCTATTTCAAATTCATTATTGCAATATTTAGCTTCATCCTCCTCCTCTAAGGTGTCTCCAACAATAATGACTTTTAAGGAATTCTCTTCTCCTTCTTCTTCACTTGTTTCCTCATCATCATTGTCTCTTTGGATAGTATCTCTTCTAGATAATATCTTTGGTGGGATGGGATCACCAAAAGATACATCATTAACATGAGGACTTTATGGAAGATCAGGATCACTCCATTCATCAACAGAAGAATCCTCTCTCTCTTTCACAATAGAAACCTCCTCTACTTCATCGAAGTACACTGGCTCCACTTCATTAGGCTTTAAACTTGGATCTATTTTATTCTTTGGCCAAGTAGGATTGGTAAGAGGATTTAATTCCTCATATAGATTAGCCTCATTATTGTTTCCCACTAGAATTTGGGATGATCTCATTGATTTAAGATTCAAACATTCCATGCGGTTTCTAACAGGTTTGTTCGTATAATCGGAAACATCCAATGATTCCATATCCATTTGAACCTACTTTCCAAAGGTAGGCACTCATTAGTTGTAGACTGATGAGGCTTAGGAATTTGCATTGGTCAAGAGGATGGGAGGTCGGACTCATCAAACCTTTTTGAGGGGAGTTATTGTCTACTCCAGGACTCTCTTTATAGATTTAAGTTATGTTCGTGAATCCTTATTACATTACCAAGTATAAAATGAGATTTATTTTAGACCTGACAATCAATGATTGATATATAGAAAATTTATAGAATATTTTATATGTATTATAGGTTCTTCATCGATAGAGAATCATCTGTATTTTTTTAGATATTCTTATTCAATGGTATCCTTTAATACATAAAAGTATCTTGGTCATTATGATGACCATAATGGTTTTAAATCCACTCTGTGGGGCACTTGAAGTTTATTTTCATTCAGAAGGACATGGATTATTTCAGAGTTGGGATCGTACCCGCAGATGGGCTACCTATGTATCCTTTTTTTAGGAAAAGGAATCAGAACCCACGTAGTTCGAGTAAGGGAATATGATGTTTATGATTGATGGCTCAAAGAAAGATGTCATAATTAATTTTACACTCTAAGCTCACATGAGTCATGCTCGGTGTGAGAAACAAGAGGTATTGGTAAAACCAGACAATTGTTCCATAAAAGATGCAATCATAAGAAATGATGTGGGGCCTATGTATGTATGACTGCCCAAAATAGATGATGATTAGGATTTACTTTAGGGAAGAAATCCAGGAACAGGGTCTATAAAGGTATATGTACTTTATGGAGATTTGGATACTCTAATTTGGGGTTTACTCCTGAAAAGGAGACCCAAATTAAAAGGGGACTTATGATTGGGTTTTACTCCTGAGAAGGAGACCCAGATCAAAAAGTAAATTAGGACTGGTTAAGAGAAATTAAGACTGGGGATTACTTCTGAGAAGGAGGCCCAGGTTAAGAGACTTAAGAGACTTGGGGCTTAATCCTGAAGAGGATAACCATATTTGAGACTGGGGCTTACTCCTAAAAAGGAAGACCTGGTTAAGAGAATTATGTTTGGGGCATACTCCTAAGGAGGATGCCCATATTTTGGAATTTTAAGATTGGGGCTTATTCTTAAAAAGGAGGCCCAGGTTAAAGAGGACTTGGGGCTTACACCTAAGAAGGATGCCCAGATTTGAGATTGGGGATTATTCCTAAAAAGGAAGCCCAGGTTAAGGGGTTCTCTCATCTTAAAGGATGAGGTTGAATGAATTAAATCTCAATATTTAGTGACATAAAGATGTGTAAATCACTAGTTTTTGAGAAATATTCCATGGAGTTCCTTTCAGATAAGGAATTCAAATCAAGAAATCATGCCATAAATGGCTTTGAAGAGTGTCTTGAAGATTGAATCTTGAATAGGAGAGGTGGAATGGCATAATTGGGGTTTAATGGGAAAGAAAAGAACCCAAAAAGGCAGGGGCGCGCAAGTCCTGGTAGGCGCGCAGGTACTGCGTGGGCGTACAAGTCCTGGTCGCGCAGGTATACCTACGCGACACATGGGTACTTGCATGATTGTTAAACAGTAGGGTAACACTTGGGCAATACTTGACCAATGCCTTTAGAATTATCCTGAGGTACTTCCAAAAGAGAGGTGCGCAAGTTTTGGTGAAGAAGTAGGGTGGCGTGCAAGTATGTTCATTTCCCTTAAGGGTAAAACACCTTAAGCGCGCAAGTGTTAGTGAATTCTAACACTTATACCTTACTCCTCTTGTTTAGACCTTCCATTCTAAGTATATAATTACATTACAAGTGTTCGGAAGACCTGAAGAAGAGTCTTTGGCGTTCAGAGCTAAATATCTGAATTCTGGAAAAAATCCCCCCTTTAAATGGGGCCCCCACATGGTCTATTTATAGGATAGAGAAGACCCAGGGTGGTTATCCTTTGGGCACGCAAGTCACTTACGCGACCATTAGGTGGCGTGCAAGTATACTTGCACGACTATGATGGAACTTGCGCGGCGCATGTGCATTTGAAGCCTTGTTCATGCCTTTGTCTATTTTTGATGTTTTCTTCAAAGGATGAATCAATTTGTGCTAAGTAATTTCCCTTTCCATTATTTTAGACAATGTTATGAAAAGGAGCATCAACAAAAGTCCCCCCTTAGAGTTGGATCCATAAGAATAAGGATGTGACTCTGAGGAAAAGAAGAAAACCAAAGGGAAAGAGGTGCACAGGTGTTCACCGCGTAACCATCATCGCGTAGGGCTGGAGCGCGCTGGCTATAGGCGCGCAGGTGGCCGGCCTGGCCTATAAATATGAGGCCCCATTTCCGTACAAAGTATCCAGATTTCAAACTTTCAAGCTCTCACCACACAAGTGGCCTTCACCGCGCAAGTTTCTCTATTTTCCAATGTTTCTTTGTTGTCACGCTGCTGTATAGGTATTTGGACTTGCGCGGTGATACTTGCGCACCAAAAACATGCGCGACACATCCATACTTGCACGTCAAAATTAGACTTGCGCGCCTTAATTCCTTATCCATTTTTTCAAATTCCTTCACAAATTTTATGAAAAATTAACTTACTTTAAGAGTTAATTACTAAAATTTTGTGCAGATTCAATGGCTCCCAAGAGAATTGGAATGGCTAATGAATTGTCTAGCAAGTGGATAGATGACATAATTAATATCGTTGGCCATGATTACTATGATATCTGTGACAGCACTCTTCCAGATTTGGCTAAGTACTTGAAGAAATAGCATCTTAACTTCCCACAGAGCATCTATCTGCCCCTATATGGTCATGGTCATCTGCAAGGAGTCAATGTTCCAGATGCAAAGAACTATATTCTTGAGATGCAGATGCACTGGTACTCCTCTATTTCGGTTATGTTGTGCATTAAGAGCAACAACATTGGCATGAACTTTCAAATTTTTCCTGCATGCCATTTCCTTGTAGATATGAAAATGGAAAACCCATGGGATGAAATGTTTTCCACTTTCAATTGGTGGGGAGAAGACAAATATGGTATTAGAACAATATCTGAAAAGAATACTCTCTCCAAATGGCTCTTTACTTCCAATGATTCATTCTAAAATCCATGTATCTATCTTCCAAGTCTCTTGGACAGAAACAGTCACTGTTTGATTAGCATATAATTTTCTCAAACTGAACTAAAGAAAATTCTTTTACAATTGTTCCAAGAAGAGCTGCTATCACTGCATCTCTTATGGTATCCAATTGAATGAATGAATTACAAGTTGTTGTTGATGAAGCTTGGGATGTCGTAAATCAAATGAAGAGTTATGTTGAAAGTCTTTTGTAATTTCTGAAAAAGAGAAGAGACTCCAGTCTGTGGATGTCCTTATAACTCTTGTGTATCAATGAAAAACCCTTTCACCTTCAATCATTTGTACCTGCATTCTCTTTTTCTATCTTCTTTAAATTTTACCTAAGACAATGGGCCTAGTAAGCATAGTTTGATTTTTACTAGTATTATTATAAATAACCCTACAAACTTTGAACCTTTTAATTGCTCAATATTACCTAAATCATATAAAATGTATGTTTAGTGAGCTGGAACATGACTTTTATTCAGAGTTCCCTTGTATTTTGTGGGCAGTTTAAAGTCATTCACGTCGGACATAAGAAAAGGCTAATGTTTAAGGTTGAAATATCTTTGACCGAATGAATTAGAATTGACTCAATTCCTTTACAATTCATCTGAAAACATATTACCATACTCAAGTATGATGGAAAATATATAAATTATCTAGACTACTTATGCAAGGCCACCTAAGGGCACATGCTACATATTCAGGCACAATAACTCTTTGAAATTTACTTTCCTTATGCTGAAAAGCCGGTGAAAGTTTATAGAGATTCAAATTTTCCAAAGTATAGAGTTTGATGTATGGAAAGAGGTACTTGAATATGGAGAAGATATTTCCATACAAGATTATCGGAAGAACTGGATGGATGTCACTCCTACGAAGGTCTGACCCAAACATAGGGAAAGAGAATATAAACCATAGACTTGAATACTTTCAGATCATGAAAAATGATATGGGATAAGTATGTTAAGGATGGATATTTTTTGCAGATCCATACATATTGTCATTAAGACAAATAAGGAAAAAAGAGGCTTTCTTCCCAAGAATGAAGTTACTAGTATTTAACAAACCCGTTAGGGGGTTGAATTATGTAGGGCCACCTAAGGGCATTGAATGCATAGTTAAATAATAACATATTTTGGTTGACAGGTCTGTTATGTAAACTATTTATACAAGGCCACCTAAGGGCACGTGCTGCATAGTCTGGAAAAATAACTCTCAGAAATTTGACATTTTTGTAACTAGAAGTCAAGAAAAGGGTTATGAAGATCTGAAAATATTTAAGGTTAGGATTATGACACATAAATATGGGTATTGTCCAATGTATGCAGAGATACACAGATCAATGCTAACCATAATCATGTTGTGGCTGGGTCCTAAATGGAAATGTTGGAATTCACTACGTATCCCATAAAGATGGGAATCAATCCATACATAGTTCTTGGACTATAGTTTAATGTCATGTGGGACAAAAGGATTGGAGATATTAGTTTAGGGTCATAGAGCTTGGACCATTATAATAAATACACAGCGTGTGTTTTCATGGGGACTTTTCAGCCAGAGGACTGAAAGAGGAATTTGGGGTTAGGCCCAAAAGACTTGGGGCTGGATTCGGGGGACACTCGAACGTTCCTACGTATCCCATAAGGATGGGAATCAATCCCATGTAGTTCTAGAACTACCCTCTATACTAATTAGGTTCGTACATGTGAAGGGTGAAAGGGGACTTTAGTGAAATGATGGTTTAACCCAAGATAAAATGTTCAGGTATTTCCATGTATTCACGTAGTATTTGAAATGAAACATGATTGAAAATCAATGTAAATAATTATTCCCTCTCAGGTGAGGGTATCAAAGAATATTGTAGTTTATTGTCATATTGGACAAAAGTGTTGTATAGTTTAACGTCGTATAGCAAGGATGAAATTGAACCAATGTAATGATATTGATTCTAGAGGCAGTTTCATGAATCAACATCGTATGAGATGGAGGAGAACCGATGTGAAGAGATTGGTTTTGGGATTGAACCTTGGGAGGTTGCCTACATACCCAGCCTAGAAGGCAAGGATCAAAGCCCGCGTAGTTCAATTAAATAATGAATTAGTGATCAAGTTGTTCTTGGGGACAATGACCTAATAAAAAAAGTGTTGCGACTTACACATGGTTAGTAGCCCATAGAGAGTGTTATGGTTAATGTTTGCTCTAAGCTCATGTGAGTCATACTCGGTGTGAGAAACAAGAGGTAGCAACAACCCTAATGATGCACAGTTTAATGTCATGTAGGACATATAATGGGACTATGCAGTTTAAAGTCTTGCAGTTAATACTATTGGTGCTACACAGTTTAATGTCATGTAGCAGGGACAAAGTACAGTTTAATGTCATGTAGGACGTATTAAGGGATTTCTGTACAGTTTAGCGTCATGTAGTTAGGACAATGGGGACAATATAGTTTAATGTCATGTTGGACAAAAGGGGAACTGTGAAGTTTAATGTCATGCAGTGAGGACAAAATATTACACCATTTAATGTCATGTTGGACCTATTAGGGACTTTTTTCATAGTTTAATGTCATGTTGGACGAAAAGGGATGATACAGTTTAGCGTCATGTTGGACGTAAGTGCGAATAGTTTAAGGTCATATGCATGGACCATTGGTTATGCAGTTTAACGTCTTGCTGAACATAAGGGACTTCTATATAGTTTAATGTCATATAGAAAGGATGATGAAGGGGGACACAGTTTAACATCATGTTGGATGAAAGTGAAAATAGTTTAAGGTCGTATGCCTGGACCGTTGGTTATGCAGTTTAACGTCTTGCTGGATGTGATGAGCAGTTTTAATGTCATGCTGGACAATGGTGTAGTTTAAGTTCATATCGGACCATGGTGCAGTTTAAGGTCATACTGGACCATTGATGATATATTTTGTTTTTATACAAAATACTTCTTCAAAAATCTGGCATTGGTTGGAGTAGTGATGATTTCTCCATCCATCGAGATTAATGAATAAGCTCCATTGGAGTAGACCCTATGTATTGAGTAAGGTCCTTCCCATTTTGGATCAAGCTTGGGAGGTTTCTTTCCAAGTATCATTGGAGTTCAGAGAACTAATACCAATTCTCCCTGAGTGAATGAATGAAGACGAACTTTTTTTTGAAAGCTCGTGCTATTCGATTCTGATAGACTTCCAAGTGGTGCAAAGTGCACAATATTTTCTCATATAACTATTCCAATTCATTCAATAGCTTTTGAGATTGTTCATCTATAGATGACTGATCACAAATGGCTACTCTGAGTGAGGGTAGTTGAACTTCAATAGACAAGACTTCTTCCATTCCATATACCAGTGAATATGGAGTTGACCGCCTTGCAGTGCGGGTGGTAGTCCGATAAACCCATAAAGCATGAAAGAGTTTATTATGCCATGAATTCATATCTTTATCCACCATCTTTTTTAGTATATTGTAAAGAGTCTTGTTAAAGTCTTATATCTGTCCATTGGCCACTGCATGATATAGAGATGAATGATTGGATTTGATGTTGTATTCTTGGTACAACATCTTCACCTCGGACGAACATAAGTTGGTGCCATTGTCCGTCAATATGGTATGAGGGACACCAAATATGGTAATGATGTTAGACTTGATGAAGCTAAAAATGCATTTAGAACTGACTTCCTTGAGAGGTATTGCCTCTGCCCATTTGGAAAAGAAGTCAGTAGTAGTAAGAATATACTTAAACTGTTTGGCCGTAGCTGAAGGGTAAGGTCCCACCCCTTCCATTCCCCGTGTGGAAAATGTCCACTAGTATTTAGCTGTATGAAGCAACTCTGGAGGTTAATGAATGAAGTTGGCATGTAATTGGCATGAATGACACTTCTTTGTGAAATCAACACAATCTTGTATCATTGAAGGCCAAAAGTATCCAAGACTACGAATCTGATCAGACAGTTTATGTCCAGACTGGTGGGTACCATAGATTCCTGCATGCACTTCTTTCATGACAGCCATTGTCTCTTCACCATCAATGAATCTGAAGAGAAATCCATCAAAACCACGTTTGTAGAGAATTTTCTCTAGGTGATCTGGGCTATCATAATGAGTAAAATTGACCACACATCACCTGATTTGTTCTTTCTCAACTCTATCAGGTGGAAGTGTTCCATTTTGAATGTATTCCCTAATAGGTGACATCCATCCAATAGTATGACCATACAGTTCAGGAATGGGAATAATTTCATTAATTTACTCTATTCTAATTCGAACATAAGGTGAAATTTCACGATGGTGGGAAATACTGATGGTTGTCTCGTCCCGATTTGGATCTTCCAGAGCTGTGGCTATATTATCCAGTGCATCAGCTTGAGCATTTTGTGATCGCGGGACATAAGAAAATGTCGGTTCCAAAGGGAATTCTTCCATTAACTCTCTGACATAATCATACAAAGGGATTGGTTCTTATTTTCTGATGGCATAATCCCCATTGACTTTTTTGATTACCAGGTATGAATCACCATTCACCTTTAAGTTATTCACTTGTGCTTGAAGCGCCAATTCCAAGCCCACGATGAGAGCTTGGTATTCTGCTTCATTATTGGTACCACCTTCCCACAATAAGAAGGAATAAGGTAAAACCACCTTTTCTGGAGAAATGAGCACAATTCGTAAGCCGAATTTGTTGAATTTAGGATTTTCCATTTTCCTCCCTGTTGGACTTCTGGAAGCACCATCAAAATACATTTCCCCTGCCTGAGGAATTTCTCGAATAGAGAAGACTTCCTCATCAGGGAGCTCAATATCTGAAGATGTGTCTTCCACTGAAGGGTGTTCAGCCAGGAAATCAGCTAGAGCTTGGCCCTTTATTGCCTTTTGAGACACATACTGAATGTCGAATTTCTGCAAAATAACTACCCATCTTGTCAGACATCCTATAAGCATTGGACGACTAAGGATGAATTTGAGCAGGCTATTGTGAGATACCAATTGGACCTCGTGATATTGCAGGTAGTGTCTCAACTTCTGAACTGCAAAGATTAATGTGAGGAAGCACTTCTCAATACTTGAATACTGGGTTTCTACTTCAAGCATAGTCCGACTGAGGTAGTAGAGGCTATTTTCATTCCCAGCATCATTTTTCTGAGTAAGAAAGGCACCCAATGATCGCTCTAAAACTATCACTTAAAGGATAAGTGGTCTTCCTTAAACAGGTGGCATGAGTACCGGTGGACTCAAGAGGTATTTCTTGAGAATATCGAATGATTCTTGGCATTCTTCAGTCCACTGGTAAGTGACTCCCTTCTTCATCAATTTGGTGAAGGGTAAACTTTTACCTGCCAAATTAGCGATGAAACACCGAATATAGGCTAAGTGTCCTTGAATTCCTCTTAATTCTTTCAAATTTCGAGGAGGTGACATACCAAGGATTGACTTTTTCTTCTCAGGATTGAATTCAATACAACGATGGCGTATAACAAAGCCGATAAATTTTCCTGAGGTTACCCCAAAAGCACATTTTAAGGGGTTCATCTTCAAATTATGTTGTTGAAGCTTGCGGAATATGAATTCCAAATCAGCCAAGTGATTAGAACGTTTTTTGGATTTGACCACTAAATTGACCACATAGAATTCAACAAACTTCCCTAAAAAGGGTTTGAAGATACGATGCATGGCACACTGATATGTTGCACCTGCATTCTTTAAGCCAAAGGGCATTACCCGGTAGCAAAACACACCCTGAGGGGATCTGAAGGCTGTGGATTCTTCATCTTCTGGGGCCATTCGGATTTGATTATATCTGTAATATCCATCCATGAAGGAAAGGGCTTCATATCCAGATTTTGTATCAATTAAAAGTTTTGTAATCTGAACTAGGAAATCATCCTTAGGACAATTCCGATTCAAGTCTCTGAAATCGATGCAAACTCTAATTTGTCCATTCTTATTCTTCACAGGGACAATATAAGCCAACCACTTGGGATATTGAACTTCTCTGATGAATTTAGCTTTGATAAGCTTATCCACTTCAGCTTCAATTTTGGAAGCATAAGTTGGGTGTGTTCTTCTCACGGCTTTCTTAAATACTCGATGTTCTTTTGGTAAACCCAAATGATGAGTAGCAATATCAGGATCAATCCCAGGCATTTATATATAGTTCCAAGAAAATATATATCTATTTTTATTTAGAAAGGAAATATACATCTCTTGCTCTTCAAGAGTCATGGCTGCACTGATTAAAGTGGGACGTGGATCTTATTTTGTACCCAGATTTATTTCTCTGAGTTAATCCACGGTGGTAGAGATACCCTCTTCAAATGCTGGAGGAGAATCTCTAAGATCTTCCTCTTCTTCTTCATCATGTGTTATTTCTTCCATTTCTACTTGAATAATAGATGATAAAGCAGAATTTCCATGATCAGAAGAGATGTTAAAATTTTAACATCTTGAAGAAGAAGCTTCCATTTATGACCCAATTGATGATGAAGCGTCTTTCTTGGGAAATAAAGAGGAGATGATGGATTGAGAATCAACATCACTGTTCACCTCCTATGTTGCTATAGCTTCTTCTGGCCTGATTGGAAAAGTATAGATTTGTTGGATTTCAGCAGATGAAACGAAGACATCTCCATTTGAGCTTTCATCACTGCTTGGTGGGTTACCAATTTCTCCCATGTTGTCTGGTTCGATTGTCGTAATTGAAATTATGGATCTTTCCATAAGATTATTTTGATTTGGGTCTATCTTGTCGATTTGACTGATAGGAAACACATAATCTATACTCACATGTGTAAATGGATTTACTGGGATCTTCTCCAAACCATATGGAGCCTTAACTTTGGTAATCTCCCTGATAGTGGATTTATCCTTTCCCTTCATGTGATAGAATTCCTCCTCAATGTATTGAGACTCACATGTCTTGAATGGGGCCTTATCACCATAAAATGTCCCAAATTGACCATCAAAACAATATTTGAGACATTGATGGTATGATGAAGGGATAGTCGCATGTTGATGTAGCCAGGGTCTTCGAAGAAAGATGTTGAAGGCTAAATCTTGATCAACAACCATGAAATATGAATTAGATACAAGATCTCCAAACTGAGTTCTGAGTGTAACCTCGCCCAAGGGTTCTTGTTTATTTTTATCATATCCTTGTAACATCATGGTAGAAGAAGATAAATCAGATTCTGTGAGTCCCAATCGACGAAGTGTACGAATGGGAATGAGGTTGACTCCTAAACCATTGCCAATGAAAGCTCTTCAGACATCTACGCCATTGAACTTTCCAGATAAGTAAAAAGGTCTTATATTTCCATGCACAACATCATCTTCATCTTCATAAGTAAAAGATATTACTGCATGGAATTCTGCAGGATTATTCTCTATGTGATAGACTTCAGCTGCAGCAATTTCGGTTTCAAACTCCTGAGGACTTGACAAAGCCTCGATGAGTGCCTCCTGAAGATCTTTTGACAGATTCAAAGCATCCATAATTGATAACTTGGCTGGTACTTGAGCCAAGTATTTCAATACATCATACTTTTGATCCATAGGTCTGCGTTTCCCAACCGGAACATGTAGTTTAACAAGTGCCTTGGAAGTTGATGTTTTGGAAGTTGATGCATCTTGTATCGGGGTAGAAGTTGGTAATACTCCTGGTTTTAGAAGATTAGACCAATTAGGTCTATTTATTTGATGAGAAGAAGAAAGTGGAACCTTCAACCAATCTTCCAGTACAATTTTTCCAAGACGGAGTTTGCTATTGGTGGAAGAACTTGCTTGTTCTTGTTGAGCTCGCTGAAGGGCTCTACCACGAGTTTCTGCCGCATACACAGTTCTAGCAGGAGTAGAATTGGAATAGTGGCCTCTGAGAGATCCACGTCTTCCCCTGTATCCTGAGCCTCTGTAACATCCTCTGATTCCTCTGTTTGATACAGGGAATTCTGGCTCCTCGAAATTGAAACTGTTTAGGCTATGCCGTTTGGTGGGGCGGTGCCCGTGGATTCGAAGTAGATGGCATGAAATCTACCAAAGTCAAAGACAACATAGGCATTGACACATACTCATCTTCTTCTGATTCTTTTCCTTTATTTTAATCATGTCATTTCTTTGAGGATTTTCCCTCTGATGAAGATGGTTTTGGTGCATTATTCATGGCAGAAGGCACAATTGGTTTCTTCAATTGTGATTGCAAAATAGCATGAGTTCGGTTGTTTGTCTTTATGACCATCCAATCATCATATTTTTGTGAATTTTTTTTCTTAACTTCTTTCCATTCACCTTCCTCCTCTGGAACTGTAGTAGTAACACATGCTACCTGGGCTGAAGAGACTTTTAGTTTGACTTGTCCTGAGTCTACCATCTTTTTCAGGAGGTCTTTGAAGACAAAACACTCCTGGATGAGATGCCCCAACATCTGATGAAATGGGCAATAATTGGGACGGTCTTCATCTCCTTCCTTGTTTGGCCACTTGGGAATTGGCAATTGAACCAAATTATTTTCCAGAGCTAAAATAAAATAACCAGGAACTTGTTCATTTTGGAAAGAGTAAACTTTGCTATTCAAATCCTCAAATTGTTTTCGTCTTTGATCTCTTTGATTATCTTGATGAAACGGCCTCTGTTGTTGGCGCTCAGGAGGTGGATCCCTTCAAGAAGATGAAGGTTTTGAAGTAGAAGCAGGTAAAGGTGCTTGTTTAATCATAACTATAGCAGTCTCTGCTTTACCCATTATCCTTCCTAGAGCTGAAGGAATTACACGAGATTTAGCCTTAGTCTATATAAGAGAATCTTCAATCTGTTGAGTGATTGAAGTAAGGTCTCTAAACCCTCCTGTGTATTTCACAGGGATCAACGGCGTGCGTAATTCGTCACATAGATTTGCCACACAGATTGGAAACAGTTCCTCCTGAGGGAGTGCTAAGATTAGGGAATATGTTAATCCCTTCTAGTGAGCAATGAAATCAGAGACTCTTTCATTCTCCCTTTGCTTACAATTTGTAAGATCAAAAACTGTTTTCTTTGGTAAAGTTGAGCTGAATTGAAGAATAAATCGTTGACGAAGATCTTCCTATCCGGTAATTGACCGGGATTTCAAGCTTGTATACCAGACAAAAGCTGGTCCTTGCAAGGATCGCACGAAGCATCTAAGTTTCACTACTTCTTGCTGCTCCGGAGTTCCCATCGTAGGATCGCAAAAAGACACGTAATGCATCAAATGTTGTTCAGGATCGCCTGATCCATTGAAAATAGGGAATACAGGGTTCCCAAAACTTGATGGGGGAGAGATTGAATCTACCCATTCAGGTAAGCTTTATTTTCTGGTTAAACCTTTGCACGCTTTCCCTCCATAGTCTCTAACCGAGATTTTAATGACTCAATAGTACTTATTAACTTTTGAGAAACATCCGGTTGAGCTTGGACCTGAACAGGTGCACTGACTGGAGCTTGTACAGGTATGGAAGCTGGTACTGCAACTGATGGCAGTACTGCCAATTGTTGTTGCACTTAACCTGCAGGATTAGACCTGTGAGGGTGTACTGATAAAGGAGGATATTCTTGATCCATCTCAGTAGCTGCAACAAACTCCCTTGGCTGACTGACTCTAGCATGATTAGAAGGAAGACTACCCTGAAGTAGTTATGCGTTCAACCTTATTAATTCTTTCATTTCTTCCTCTTGTTGTAAAAATCTTTTCTCTAGTGAAATAAATTGGCCTTCTCTAGAGGAAGGATATTTAACCTGATTCTTTCCCTTTCCCTTGTTTGATCCCTTTTGGAGAGGGGGAAGTAGGTTACTTGAAGGATTACCTAGGTTCTGAGTAATCCTTTGATTTTGTGTACGCACACCTTCTTCATTTGTGTCTGTGCGCACACCTTCTTGAGCAGGAACCTCTTCATCTGATCCATCTGAATGAGCCTCATCTGGTGGATTAGCAACAATGGCATTGATGACATTGATTGATGCATAACGCATCGCATCCCTTCTATTTTCATTTCTATGATATTGTCTTCTTCCATGTCTTTGATGAGACATTGCCTTTTGTTGATTTGATCTCTTAGGAATTTCTTGATGAATCGTAATTTGGAGGGAATATCCTGATAATTTGGCTCTTCGTTCCTCCTATGGCTTCTTCCCCAATCAAGAGAAGATCGACTTTCGCTGAGGAGGGGATTGATGATTTGAAAAAGTCCCCAGTCCGGTGGACTGGGGTTCTTCCTACTGTCTTTGCTCAATTCCTCGAATCCTATTTGTCGATTCCAAGGGTTGGTTTAAAATATTCCCCATTCTGGCGAGATGGGGTGGCTCTTAACATGCTATGTCTGAGACTTTCTTAAAATCTCTCCTGATCTTGCAGACCTTAGTCCTGAAATTAGCTGGATGCATCAACCTGCATCCACTTTTATCACCCAATTCAAAAGACCGTTGGATGATTTCTGACACTTCTATCACTTGATGATGTGATTGATCTATACGAGAGGCTTGTTTAATATTCTTGTTTACTTGATGAAGGAGTAATTCAACAACTTGTTCTCTTTATTCTTGATTTTTAGAAGAACTAGTTGAGGCATGTTCTTGGGAAAGCTTTTGATTACAAACAAAACCCATTGACTGTGGCCGGCCACGGGCAATAACATTACATGAGACCATTTTCGGCAGGCTTTTCTGACTAGAGAGCACAATGAAATGTAGTGCTCCATGAAAACCCCATCATCTGATATGAATACCAGATGGAGCATTGGAAATTAACTGGCACAATCTTCTTAGTGCGTCAAGGCATGAACGCTGAAGGGATCTCTAGTTCTTTTTAGCCTTCGGATATCGAGAGACTGATATAGATTCCAAGTAAATCTGACATTGTAACCCTTCTATTATCTTAACATGATTTTCATATTTCTCATAAGATAATACTTTCTTTTTAAACTGACAAAGAGTTTTCCATATATTGAGATGAATATCATGAATTCCATCTTCTGTCAAAATCTCTGGAATGTCATACTGAGAGTCATCCAGAGGCAAAAACATGACTGGAACTTCACCTTTCGCCAGTTGTTTTCTCATGTTCAGCATTTCCTCTTTATCATTCAATAAATATCCTTCTACCTGATTTGACCAAAGTTGGTGTTTCCTTGTTGCTTAATCGGATTCAACAAGATTGGTAGAGAAATCACTGATCAAACTAGAAGATGCATGACTTAGGGGTGGTTCGGAGAATGACCTACACCCTGGGATATCTTTTGATTGAAAAAGTATTTCACCTGCTAGCGATGAAGCATCATACATGACTGTTTTCACATTTTCAAGTGCCTCAAGATAAGAGGGCTTTCTCAACACTACATTGTCAACTAGAGCATTTTCCATGCAATGTGCATCACTACTGTAGAGAGGACTTTCGCAGTGAAATTCATCATCATGGGGAGGACCACCATGGTGGGTTACAACAAAAGATGATATCTCTTGCTCCTTGGTCTTCTGACCACACAAAGGGTTCCTGTGGATCTCATCTAAAGATGAAACTTCGAGATCGACCGAGTTGTCATGAAGCAAGCCTTCATGAGGAAGTGTTTGTTGAAGTCATTCGAAATTAATGTTCCCACTATTGGGAAATGAGGGAGTAGAATATTGCATTCCAATAGATAACTATCTGAGGGCTTCAAGAACTCCATCATTGAGCAAGTCCTTGTTATAGATTGGCTCTTGATTTCTTGACTGTGCTGGGAGGGTCTTTTTCTTAGACTCCTTCTTACTCAATTTAGCATGTGTATGTGCCTGAATTGGTTGTCTGTATGATATGGTGGAGTACACCCCACAACCCTCTTGGACTGGAACAAATGTGTGTGTCTTCTCCAGAGTGAATTGTTGATGTGTCACTCCACTGGTAGGGATAGATTTATGTGTCTTTCCCTGAGATGTTGTTGAAGCTGTTATAATATCCTGGCAAGCATCCAGAATATGAGCAGGGATTTTCTTCTGCTCTTTCACCATTGATAGAATATGCTTGGTGACTTCAGCTGCTAGAATGGGGATATACATACATTCCATGCTTGGAGTAGGTGTATGCGCCTACTCTTGTCCTCCTTTTCCTATCAGTGAATCCTGACAGTACTCAAGTGTGGGGGCAGAGAATTGAGTCTGCCTCATGTTTGTTGCCGGAGCTTTCTGACTGACTTCTCCATGTGCTACCAAGAGAGACTGTTGGTAGACTTGATTAATACTAGCAGGTGTATGTGTCTGCTGATTTCACTTATCCGAACATGGTTGACGAGCTCCATCATATGTAGTCAGATGAGCCTACTGACTAGCTGATGATGTATAAACAGGTGTATGTTCCTGCCTATAGTACTCCTCCAGAATTGTCTGGCGGGATGGGCGTGATGCTGCCAGACGAGTCTGCTGGACAACTGAATTAAAATGGACGGGTGTATGTGCCCGCTCGTTTCTTTCCACCAAGTTAGGTTGGTGGACTTCTCCAGAGATGGAAGAGATAAGAACCTACTCACTGTTAGTCGGATTTCTCCTCTGGCGATTTGTCTTGCCTGTTCGGGTTCGAGGAACCTGAGCCGAAGGCCTGGAGTCAATACCCTCATCATGTTGATGGCACACTGCTGCACGAGTCTGGCGGCAATTGTTGATGGGATCCCTTAGGAAGGACTCCTGTCTCTTTGAATTAAGGCCCTGAGGGACCTGCTCATTCACCTCCCCATAATATGGGAGTGAATGGTGATTGCGTTCCGGGGATAATGACCCAAAATGGTTGGAGACGGTGGTTAGCACCGCCTGCTTCTTAATCACTGGTCATCGTTGTCCGGATGACCAGGGTGAATTGTTTACCTAGAGGTATTTTCGAGCAGCCTTCAGAGTTGGAATAGTACTGTTTTGACGGTACTCCTTAACCAGTGCGTTTGATACCCAGCGTTGAAGACGCTGAGTAGGTGATATCATCCTCAGAGCGGACGATGATCTATTAGGAGTAGCAGCAATGGAATTTTTAGCAGAAGTTTTCACAGCAGACGTATTCACGGATGTGAACTTAAGAGAAGCCATTCTGGAAATGCAGAAGATCTTGGAAAAGAGTGCTTGTTTGATATAACAGACGTAATCAAGATAAATTCAGCCACTACATCTTTTGGATGAGCACATATGTCAATGATTGTTTTCGTTGGCCCTATCATTGAGTTTTAAATAGGGGCCTAACAAATAATCAAAACATCATTTCGACTTGGTTAAGGATTCATGTCGGGTTACCATTTTTTGTTTCCCTCTGGAATTGGGGATGATCTCATTTATTTAAGATTCAAACATTCCATATGGTTTCTAATGGTTTTGTTCATAGAACCGGAAACATCCAATGATTCCATATCCATTTGAACCTACTTTCCAAAGGTAGGTTCTCATTAGTTGTAGACTAATGAGGATTAGGAATTTTCATTGGTCGAGAGGATGGGAGGTCAGACTCATCACACCTTTTTTAGGGGAATTATTGTCTACTCCGGGACTCTCCTTATAGATTTAAGTTATGTTCGTGAATCCTTATTACATTACCAAGTATAAAATGAGATTTATTTTAGATCTGACAATCAATGATTGATATATAGGAAATTTAGAGAATATTTTATATGTATTCAAGGTTCTTCATCGATAGAGAATCATCTGTATTTGTTTAGAGATTCTTATTCAATGCTATCCTTTAATACATAAAATTCTCTTGGTCATTATGATGACCATACTGGTTTTAAAGCCACTCAGTGGGGCACTTGAAGTTTAATGTCATTCAGAAGGACATGGATTATTTCAGAGTTGGGATCGTACCCACTGATGGGCTACTTACGTATCCTTTTTTAGGAAAAGGAATCAAAACCCACATAGTTTGAGTAAGGGAATATGATGTTTATGATTGATGGCTCAAAGAAAGATGTCATAATTACTTTTACACTCTAAGCTCACATGAGTCATGTTCGGTGTGAGAAATAAGAGGTATTGGTAAAACCAGATAATTGTGCCATAAAAGATGCAATTCTAAGAAATGATGTGGGGATTATGTATGTATGACTTCCCAAAATAGATGAAGATCGGGATTTACTTTAGGGAAGAAATCCAGGAAGAGGGTCCAAAAAGGTATATGTACTTTATGGAGATTTGGATACTCTAATTTGGGGCTTACTCCTGAAAAGGAGGTCCAAATTTGGAGGGGACATATGATTGGGTTTTACTCCTCAAAAGGAGATCGAGATCAAAAGGTAAATTAGGACTGTTTAAGAGAAATTAAGATTGGGGCATACTTCTAAGAAGGAGGCCCAGGTTAAGGGACTTAAGGGACTTGGGGCTTACTCCTGAAGAGGATTCCCATATTTGAGACTGGGGCTTACTCCTAAAAAGGAAGCCTAGGTTAAGATAATTATGGTTGGGGCTTACTCCTAAGGAGGATTCCCATATTTGGGAATTTTAGGATTGGGGCTTATTCTTGAAAAGGAGGCCCAGGTTAAAGAGGACTTAGGGATTACTCCTAAAGAGGATTCCCAGATTTGAGACTGGGGATTATTCCTGAAAAGGAAGCCCAGGTTAAGGGGTTCTCTCATCTTAAAGGATGAGGTTGAATGAATGAAATCTCAATCTTTAGTGACATAAAGATGTGTAAATAATTAGTTTTTGAGAAATGTTCCATGGAGTTCCTTTCAGATAAGGAAGTCAAATCAAGAAATCATGCCATAAATGGATTTGAAGAGTGTCTTGAAGACTGAATCTTGAATAGGATAGGTGGAATGGAATAAGAGGGGTTGAATGGGCAAGAAATGAACCCAAAAAGGCAGGGGCATGCAAGTCCTGGTAGGCACGCAGGTACTGCGTGGGCGCGCAAGTCCTGGTTGCGCAGGTATACCTATGCGACACATGGGTACTTGCACGATTGTTAACAAGTAGGGTAACACTTTGGCGATACTTGACCAAAGACTTTAGAATTATCCTGAGGTACTTCCAGAAGAGAGTCGCGCAAGTTTTGGTGAAGAAGTAGGGCGTCGCGCAAGTATGTTCATTTCCATTAAGGGTAAAAAACCTTAAGCACACATGTGTTAGTGAATTCTAACACTTAGACCTTACTCCTCTTGTTTAGACCTTCCATTCTAGGTAAAGAATTACCTTAGAAGTGTTTGGAAGACCTGAAGAAGAGACTTGGGCGTTCAGAGCTCTATATCTGAATTCTAGAAAAATTACCCCTTTAAATGGGGGGCCCACAGGGTCTATTTATAGGATGGAGAAGACCCATGTCGGTTATCCTTTGGGCGCGCAAGTCACTTGCATGACCATTAGGTGGCACGCAAGTATACTTGCACGACTGTGATGGAACTTGCGCGGCTCATGTGCATTTAAAGCCTTGTTCATGCCTTTGTCGATTTTTGATGTTTTCTTCAAAGGATGAATCACTTTGTGCTAAGTCATTTCCCTTTCCATTATTTTAGACAATGTGATGAAAAGAAGCATCAAAAATCATTCACCCACTCCCTTTTCTAAGGGTTCTAGTTTATCTTCGTAAACTTGAAAATCATATTGGAAATGAAGAAGTTGTCCCTTACAACTATGATTTCTTCCTTATCTCCAACAACTCCTTTCACTTTTAACATTAAGGATATCAACTTTTCATGAAATAAAGCATTTGACTTGGAACTGGGCTTTGTCATATACTCTAACTAAACCATCAACAACCTACAAATATTTATCCTTTGTCTATGCTTCAATAGATACAACAAAAATATGTCTTGATACTTCAAAGTAGCAAAGTCCCCTCTCTTGTGACTCAAGACACGTTGAACAAATTTAAATAGTAATCTGTTTTCCCCATCCATCTCAGTAGCTATCACCTTCATAGGGATTCTATTACCTGTTATTTCAGCCATACCCTATTCATAGCAGAAATACTCACTGGTGGGAGGCACCACTTTAGAGTAATAATTGAAAACTCCTTCATATGTAACTCTCAAGAATTCAACCCATTAAACAGAAGAGAATCTCACACATACTCCATTTACATTAAATATAATTCGATTCTAATTCTCATACTATTCAAACATCATAAAATTATAGAATTATTTTATAAGAATTGGATAATATGGTCCTTTATTATTTGAAAAACATTATACATAATCCTGAGCTTCAAATGCCTTTAGCACCAGATACCTTCTCGACAACAGCCATTCCAAACATAATTCCTTTTCTAAAATGATTTCCCACTTCAAAAAATAAAGATTTATCGCTTCACCAAATCTTTTCTTCTACTACTAGACCCGGTTTGAGGTCTCTTAGGGTTCGGCGCATCTCTTTCATCACCAACTATTGGTCTCTTCAGTCTTTCCATTGTTGTCTGATGTGGTTCATGGGTTTAACAGAAGGGTAGGTTCAAATCTTCGAGAGAAAGAGGTTCAGGAGAGGATTGAAGTGGATCGAAATGTGGCTTGTACATTTTTTTATCATTTAGGGATTGAAAAACAAATCGAGTAAAGGAAACAAATAAGATTAAAACATTTCAGATTCCAGTTGAAAAATGCCAAGTCCCGGAAGTAAGTAAGGTCAAAACTCAGTAAGGGGCCAATGGTTGGGTCCTAAACGTGAGGTCTAATGGTGAGGTCCTAATGGAGAGTTCTAATGGTGTGGTCCTAATGGTGAGGTAGAACTGTGAGGTCCTAACTGTGAGGTCGAATGGTGAGGTCCAAATGATGAGTTCCAAACAGTGAGTTCCAATAGTGAGGTCCAAACTCTAAAGTCCAAACAATGAGGTCCAATGATGAGGTCCAAATAGTGAGGTCCAACAGTGAGGTCTAAATGCTGAGGTCCAAATGGTGTGGTCCAACAGTGACATCCAAATGGTGTGGTTCAAATGGTTATGTTCAATGGTGAGGTCCAAATAGTTAGGTCCAAACATTTATGTGGCCTAATATAACAGTTTATCATACCTAACTCATGTTTTATGTAATTTAACCACTCTGAATTCAAAGTATTTTTGAATACATCTTCCAATTGATATTTAGTACCAATTAATTCATGAGTGATATCACCTATTTTATAATTATCCCTCACGAAGTGATGTATTACATCAATGTTCTTTGTCCTAGATTGAGATCTAGGATTTTTAGATATGTTAATAGAACTTGTGTTATAACAGTTTACAGAGACATGTTTGAATTGATATCCATAGTCTAGTAAAGTTTGTTTCATTCCCAGAATTTGAGCACAACAACTACCAGAAGCTATATCTTCAGATTCAGTAGTGGATAATGAAATTGAATTCTATTTCTTACTACACCATGATACTAGTGACATTCCCAAAATGTGACATGTTCTAGAGGTTCTCTTTCTATCTAACATGCAACCAGCAAAGTCATCATCTGAATAACTTATCAAATAAAATGATTTTCCTTTTGGATAAAATAGCCCTAAGGTTGTAGTATATTTTATATATTTAAAAATCCTTTTAACAACACTTAAATTAGATTCATTGGGATTGGATTTAAAAAGATCACACATGCATAAACTGAATATTATATCAGGTCAGATAGAAATAAGGTAGAGCAAACTACCAATCATACCATTGTAATTGGTTTGATCCACTGGCTTATCAGTTTCACTTGCATCCAACTTACAAGTGGTACTCATAGGTTTATCATTGCCTATATTACTATACAAACCAAAATGTTTCAAAATATCCTTAGTGTATTTACTTTGATTTAAAACAATACCATTTTCATTTTGAAAAATTTTAAATCCAATGAAAATTTTAAGTTTTCCCATTAAACTCATTTCAAATTAATGTTTCTTCATCATTGAAATATCAATACCTAAAGATTTTTTAGAAGATCCAAAAATAATGTCATCTAGAGAAATTTTTACTATTAAAACATATTTGGAAATATTTTTAATAAAAATAGTTGAATTAGCTATTTCTTTAGTAAAACCTTTTGAAATAATAAAGGAACTGATTCTATCATACCAAGGTCTAAGAGTATGTTTTAGACCATATAAATCTTTATAATGATTAAAAATATGATTTGAAAATGGGAATTTTTAAATCCAAGGTTTTTTCAATAAAAAAATCCTCAACAATATACCCATTTACAAATGCACTTTTTATATTCATTAGAAAGAGTTTGAAATTTAGATGAGCTGAAAATTCAATTAGTATCCTAATGGCCTCTAGTCTATCTACAGGTTTAGAGGTTTCCTCATAGTCTATTACTTCTTATTGACTATATCCTTGTGAAACTAGTCCACCCTTATTTCGGAATATATTTCTAGACTCATCAACTTTATTTCTAAACACACATTTAGTGCCTAAGGTGAAAGTGTCCTTAGGTATTTCTACTAATTTCCAAAATTTGTTTCTTTCAAACTGATTTAATTATTCTTGCATATCTATCACCCAAAATTTATCATTGATAGAATTATTAATATTTTTGGGTTCAAGATGTGAAAGAAAAGCTTGATGATCAACATGGTATCTCATAGAAACTCTAGATTGTTTCCATCTATTTAGATCACCTAATATTGAATCTAAAGTATGATTATTGAGAGTTATAATAACTTTAATAAGGTTTGGACTAGACTCCTCATGATTGTTTGTAGGTTCAGATTCAACATGCTCTGATTCTGGAAAACTTCCAGAACTAGTGGTTTTCACTGGGGGTTCACTGTCTTTATCATTAAAGTTTAGAATTGACAAATCTTCCTCCAGATATTCAAGGGGGTTTTTAGATTCACGTGGATCAGTATCATCAAATTTGACTTGAACTAATATTTCCACACATTTTTTTTATCTTATTGATTACTCTATAGGATTTACTAAAGATTGAGTTACCAAGAAAATTCCTTCATAACATTTGGAAGAAAAAAATTTCAAGATTATCCCTAGTGTTAAGGATAAGTAATTTGCAACAAAAAACTCTAAATTAATTAACCATAGGTTTTATATTATTCCATAACTCATAAGGGGTCTTCTTAAGAAAATTTCTAATTAAGACTCTATTGATGATGTAACAAGTTGTATTAACAACTTTAGCCCAAAATAGATAGGCAGGTTATACTCATTTAGCGTAGTCCAAGAAATCTCTTGAAGTGTCCTATTTATTCATTCTACTACTCCATTTTCATGAGGTGTTCTAGGTGCAGAGAAATTTTGATTATAGCTATTATGTGAGAAAAAATATTCAAACTCATGATTTTCAAACTCATGGCCATGATCACTTCTCAAGATCTTAATTCTAAGTCCACTAAGATTTTCTACAGACTAGGAATATTTAATGAAGTAAGAACATGATTTAGTTTTGTGAGATAGAAATTATAACCAAGTGTATCTAGAAAAATCATCTTCAAGAACAAATACATAGTGCTTCCCATTTAAACACTAAACTTTTGATGGGCCAAACAAATCCATGTGAACCAACTCAAGTAGTTGAGAAGCTGAAACATCTTTATTTGATTTGAATGAAACTTTATGTTGTTTTCCCATTTTACAAGGATTATAAACTTCGTTGAGTGGAAATCCCTATTTAGGTAAGTCTCTAACTAAACCTTTATTAGTTAGTTTCCTAAGTGAATTTACATTGCAATGTCCTAATCTTCAATGCCACAACCAATATTTTTTATGAAAATCATTTAAACAAGAAACATTTTTCTTAGATAAAGAGTTTAAATAAATAGCATATACATTTTAATTTCTAAGAGCTATGAATATTAAATCATTATTAAAATTAAAAACATTTCATGCATTATTTTCATACTTAACATTAAATCCATAATCACATAACTGATATATACTAAGTAGATTGTACTTTATCCCATGAAAAAAAATTACTTTTGAAATTAATACTGTATTAGGGTAACCAATTTTTCCTATGATGACAATATTACTTTTAGAATTACCACAAAATATAACATGTCCACCACCAACTTTAATTAGAATCTTGAAGCATGTATAGCCTCCTATCATATGTCTTAAAGATCCACTGTCCAAATACCATAGGTTTTTATAGGATCTCTTTAGACAATTTTCCTACAAAATTTATTAAGTATAGTGTAACTTCGGTACCCAGATTTTCTTGGGTCTATAGAGGTTTGAATGTAATGATTTGGGAACCCATATTTGTTCTATTGTCTTCCTATAATCAACAGATATATTGTTATACATAAACACTTTGATAGGTCCTTTAAAAAATTGTTTTTCAAAATATGTTCTAGAACTTGAACTAGCAATGAACTGTCCATATTTTGGAACAAATTTTTTCTTACTAATTGTTCTCTATCATAGTTGATATCATAAACCAGTTGTGTAGTTTGAAGCAATTTTATTCCCTAGAAATTGGGTCAAGGTATATCTACCAGTAGTAAACTTCTCATGATATCTTTTTAATTTTTCATTATATAATTTTAGTTCAGTATTTTCTTTTAACAACTGAGAAATTTTTTGTTTTTTAATATCCAAAATAGACATATAATTGTCATTTAAATCCTTTTGTCTTTTTAATAATTTATATTTATCCTTGAGTTCATTAAAGGTATCTTAAGCATTCCATAGTATTTAAATAGTTCATCCTTAGTCATATTTTCATCATTATTTGATTCACTCTCATTCCCAGAATAGTAAGCATTGTGTATTGGAGAATTGAGTGTTACCTAAGATGTTTTTGTCATGAAACATAGGTTTTCATGATTGTTATTTTTATTATCAGAAGTGTCAGATCCTTTGGAGCTATCTTATGAAGCACTCTAATTATATATCATAGCCTTTTTATATCCATTTATTCCGTCTTCATATTTCTTTCTTTAACTTCATCTTGGGAATACAGCCTTCACATGAACTTTTCATTTACACTCATAATAGATTATCTCTTTTTTGTTGTTATTAAATTTTCTAACCTTCTTCCACTTCCCTTTACTATCATACCTTCATTTATAATTTGACTTTCTAAAGAACTTCTTATTTTGGCAGAACCTTTTGAATCTTCTAGCAAGATGAGCCATCTCATCATCACGATAAAAGTATAAATCTTCACTGGTGGAACTATTTATAGAAACATGAACTTTTTCTTTGTCTTTTCTCTTTGAGGTATCAGTCTTGAATGATACATATTTATTTCTTGGTTCTTCATATACTTCTTGATTAACCTTAAGATATTCCTTTTACATTATGAGTTTTCCAATTAGTTCTTTAACTGGTAGCTTGCTTATGTCGTAGTATTCTCAGATGGAAATAGAAGTTCATTTCCATCGGTCTGGTAGGCATTGAAGCAATCTCATAATCTAATACTTGTTGTCTACTAGTGTCCCAAGAAGACTCATGGTATTCATGATTTCATTGAACTTGAGATACATTTCAAATATACATTCATCAGGCTTTATTTTAAAATTATCATATTTAATAGTATTGGTATTTAATCTCATTTCTTTATAATTGGTTGTTACCTCATGGGAAACAACCAAAGTATCCCAAACATCATATTTAGTTTGACAGGTAGATATTCTATTGAATTATTAATCACCTAGAGCATAGTACCATGCATTCATTTCATTACAGTTATGATTTTTTGTATCTTTAGCCAACTGAGACCATATGTCCCTATCAGTAGTAGGTAATACATGTTGTTCTTCAATTGTGTCCCAGATTTCAGGACCCATGATCTCTAGATACATTTTCATTTTCTATTTCTACTGAGAAAAGTTATTACTATTGAATAAATGTATCCTACTAGTTTACAAACCCTCAACTCAGTTATCCATATTTAATTATAATTTAAAGAACTCAAAATTTATATATGATAGAAATTTTAAGATCTTTAGGATACAACTAAAATCAGAGTTGAAATGTATATGAAAATATTGAAAAATATATTTTATGGTATCAATAAAAACAACCATCTGAAACCAAATGTTGTTCAGAGTGGAAACTCAAGAGGGGGGGCGAATTGAGTTCCTAATTAAAATTTCTTTTAAATGCTTTATGATAAAAATCTGCAATTTTAAAACAACCCAGTTAATTAAGGAAATAGAGATATAAATGTTCAATAGGTCAAAAAGTTTCACAAAGTTTGATTAGTCCTCAGTTGAATCAGTGTAAAACACTTAACCATCCTTTGAAACTGGTTTACTAAATTAAGCACATATAAACAACAACCAAAACTAACTATTAGAGTGAAAATAAAACTATTTTCTGTTTTGATTTTATAAGCAGTGGAAAATAGAAAAATAGAGTATTACAATAGAAGGTACACAACAGAGTTAAGAAAGAGGTTCAATATCAATGCGAGACATAATCATCTCCACGTAGTTATCATCTACCACCAAGCAGTTTATATTAACAATAAACTTGGTACACAGCCTGTATCGGGCTTTACAATAGTTTTCAAAAACTATCCAGGTCTAACACACTCTACCATTGTTCTTCATGAAAAAAACATACAACCAGACCAATCAAATCCTCTTCCATGGTTACACATGGGAAAAAAGTGTATGTATTGTTTGGTGTGAGGAATTTTAGTATCCTCTAGTTCAATCACATGAGAAAGTGTGTGTAACATACAAACACACACTTCTCAGAAATTTATGATAAGAAACACAATAGAGATAATTTTATGAAGATTGAGTTTAGAAGGATTTATGTGTTTGTAGTTCAGCTCTTGACTTCTTAGAGAGAGTGGAAATTGCAGTTTGAGTCTGTCGTTGGAAGTTGTCTCCAAAACAGAGTGTCACAACTCCAAGTTCTAGCTTCCAGGTAATTTGGAGTTTGGATTCTTGGTTTAAAAGAGATTTGATGAATCACATAAGATAATTTTGAGTTTATTCTCAAAAATTATATTCATGAAACTCTTGGGTTCTCAGTGTAAATACTGATTGGTTCTCTTTTTTCTTTAGGTCTTCCATGTAATGTCTCTCATGCATCCTTTTTTCTTCTCTTCCTTGGTATTCAATTTTATATTTGACATCCGACAATAGGAATAGGAACACCAAATGTGGTCTTCCTCGTACCTCATATTGTCTCCAAATACACTCTCTTGATATGTCTACAATCAAAAATAATTAATGTCAGAAGAATTAAATTTACCAAATATGACTGTTAGAATGATCTTAAGAAATAGACAATGTATGGATTATAAGAGTGAGTATCAGAAGACTGGTAACGGTAGCCTTCTCAATTGTAGACTTCATCGGTATCTTTCATCGGGAACCTTCATCGGTAGCCTTCATCGGTAGATTTCATCAGTAGCCTTTATCTGTAGAATTCATCGGTAGCCTTCATAGGTAGACTTCATTGGTAGCTTTCATTGATAGCTTTCATCAGTAGCCTTACAACAGTATCCTTTGAGCGGTAGACTCGTAGCGATGAGATTGCATTGATATCTCAGTAGGGAGGTTCCTCAGTGGTAACCTCTATCGGTAACCTCAATCGGTAACCTTCGAGTGGTAACCTCTATCAGTAACCTCTATCGGTAACCTCTATTGGTAACCTTCCAGCAGTAACCTCTATCGATAACCTCTATTGGTAAACTCTAGTGGTAACCACTAACTTAGAGAAATTTTGTACTGTAAACATAATTGAGAGATTATTGAGATTAAAAATACTGAGTTATTTCTTGGTAGAAACTAAAAATATTAATGAAACATGATTATCATATAAAATAAACATGATTTTTGGATTATCAAAACAGGTGAGTCTATTAATCCCTTTTAGTATTTTTAATCCTTAACACTTGTACGCCTAAGGCGTCCAACCTCCTTGAATAAAAAAACATGTGTGAAACCTATTCCTCACATAGAAACTTGAGAGCCCCACTTCTGATAATACCTATGAATTCTCTTGAAGGATTGATTCAAGTCTTTCCAATGTATTAACATCCCAGTTTTTCATCACTTAAGTGAACAATAGGTCTCCCAAGCCCACTTTCGCACCCATAATTGTGTGCCTGTACTTACTTAGGTTCCCTTATTTGATTCACCTACTCTCTTTAGTCTATAATATATTAATACATCTTAAAATACATTCATGGTAAGGCTTCTTCTTAATTGGATCCATTTTCTAAAAGGTATTCTTTTGAGACCTCCACTAAAACCTCCTGATTTATCAAACCATTGTGAAAGGCATATCAGCGTGTCTACTATTTTGATTTTTATATCCACAGTCAGAGGTTTCCAATATTTGTTTTACAATGGGGTTAGTGTTCATGGAGTGTCGATGGGTTTGTATATCTGCAATCACATAGAGATTTCTTCATGGAACAGTGTTGGGGAGTTCTCGGTTTGGAGAATTAGGGTTTAGGTTATGTCCTTTCCTTCTCATCTCTAAAATCTGAAAACTCGGGTCTCTGGTAGGGAAGGTATGGCTCACACTTACTTTTCCATACATGAAAATGAGATGTCTCCCCCCTACCAAGATCCACTAGGGAAGCCATCCTGGTGTAATCCCCTAACCTTTCAAGTAGTATGTTTCCATCTTTCTCCTCTCTACTTCCTTCACCTTCACTCATTACTTACATTGGACGCTTGTCAAATGTAAAGAAAATAGAGGGAAGGTTCATTGCCTTGCCCTATTTCCCAGTCTCCTCTCCCTATTCCACGGTTGCTATTGTAGGTGCGTCCTCTTCCACCGGTGAAGGAGGAAAAGTGTGGGTACCTTTGTTGAATCTTTGACATCCTCTTGTTTCTCAAACTAATCATGACCCACGTGGGCTTAGAGATTTGTCATGATCACAACATTTTCAAAAACCAAGAATGAAATACAGTAACTCTGATTCCCACCATAATTGGGATACATTGAAATCCTTCATCAGGGCCTGAGCTCACTAGATATCCTCTTTAGGAATCCAACCATAATTAACTAAATCTGAGCATCCTCCTTAGGAGTAATCCACAAATTAAACCACTGAATCACCATGAAATCCTTTTTAGTATGTCAGACCAAACACATTTCTCTCAAAAAACTGCAATCTCCTATGAGACTCATTGAACTACATGGTTTTTGATTCCCATCCTAATGGGAGGCATAGGAAGCCTCCTTGAGGTTCAAACCCAATACATCAAATCAACTCTGTTCTCTTTGGGCCATATTCCCTACATGGTCTAATTTAACATGGAAACTGATATTCGTTCCATGTTCCTTGGGATTTATAGGCATAAGACTCACACCAAACAATGACTAAGAACTTTTACATTGATGTCATTACTAAATGAAATTAAATTATATGGCTAGGTCCTTATCACATGACCTTAAAAGGTATGATGTGTCCCATTAAGTGTCATAGAACTACGAGGGTTCTGATTCCTTTATCAATGATGCGTAGGTTACCCATTTATTGGTACGATCCCAACATCAAAACAAACCATCATCTCCCTAGACTAGTATAAATTCTAGAGTGCCCCACTGAGTGACTTAAAAACCAGTATCATCATAATGATGAATAAAAGAATATCTAAATCATATATGAATGGATAAAATTGGTGAAGAACTTCCAATACATACAGAGGATTCTAAATTTCACACAAGCTAAAAATTGATTGCAAATTCCAAGGGAATCTATGTTATACATGGTGAACTAATAAGGATTCATTAAAAATATCTCATATCTGTAAAGAGAGTCCTGGAGTGGACAATAATTCCCACCAAAAGGGTGTGATGAGTCCAACCTCCCATCCTATCAACCAATAAATGTTCTAAAGTAACGTAAGTTCAAACTTAACGAACACCTGCCTTTGGAATGAAGGTCCCTTTTTTGGATAAAGAACTATTGTATGTTTCTGGTTACATGAATATATCCAATAAAAACTTCTTGGAAGCAGTGATTCTTAAACTTGAACACACATTTCAAGGAACTACGAAACAAAAACGGTGAACCCAACATGAATCTAAAACCAATTTAATAGTATTACTCACCTTTCATACCCATATCGATTGATAAAGGAAGTACAGAAAAATGAATCAACCATGCATGTATCTATATAAAATATGTTTCTTTAATGGGGGATATTGTTGTTTTGAATTTTTTTTCTCAGAACTCCCTTCACTCCAAATGGTTTTCTTCAAGTTTTCACTCGTGAATTCCCCAACCACTGCTCAAGATGGATCCTCATCCACTACAAGGATGTCATCACCAACTCATCATCTTCAATGTTGGGTTTTAAATGTACTGTTAAGGTAATAACATTAGCATAGTACTTTTTACAACCACGGAGGTTGCCCGATAGGCTCTACAGGTTAATAACAACCCTGGATCGTCTGGTCATCAATGACCGATAGTCAAGAATCATACAGTGCCAACCACCATCTTCAACCGTTTTGGGTCCTTATCCCCAGAATGCAACAACCAATCCATACCATACTATAGGAAGGTGGATAAAAAGGTCACTTATGGCATAAACTAAAATATGAAGGGGTCCTTCCCATGGACTCCCACCAACAATCACCGTCAGCAGAATCGTGTGGTAGTAAACACCCAATATGATGGCGGTGTTGTCTTCAATTGTTCGAATTAGGTCCCTCAAGACTGGGCACACAAAATGAAATGTTAGGGAAAAAATCTGATGAATAGGGAGAAGGTTCCTACCTTTTCCCCATTTGGATAATTCCATAAACCTAACATGATGGAAAATAACGAGCAGGCACATACACCAGTCCGTCCTAATTCTGCTGCCCAGCATACTCATCTGGCAGTAACCCACCAATCCCACCAAGTACATCCAATGGAGTACTATTAAAAGGAACATACACCTATTTAAAAAGTATCATCCATTCATCAGGATCTTCTGACTACATTCACAAAATCACACCAATCAAATATGGTTGCAACAGGTAAACAGGGACATACACCAGCTTACACTCACCAATTCTGCCTGCAGTCTCATCTTCCAGTATTGAAATAAGTCTATCAAAAATACTTGATGGAAAAAATCATGCAGGCATATACACTTTCCATAATTTATCAAGACATCCAACAGTCTTGTTTGAATGCACCCGGAGAAGTTAGTCAGAAAGCTCTGACGACAAACTTGAGGCAGACTCAACTCTCTGCCCCCAACATGAGTACTGTCAGTATCCACTAACAGGAAAGGGAGTAGAGGAGAAAGCACATAAACATACTCCAAAAAGGTAATGGACCTATATTTTCATTCCAGGTACTGATGTCACAAAAAACATCTTATCAATGGTGAAAGGGAATACACATATTACTACCCATATTCTGGAAGTATTCCAAAATATCATAACAAAAACTTTAGTAGTACGAGTATAATAGACACATAAATCTTCCCCACACCTGATATGACAGATCGACATGCCATCCTAGATCAGATACATACCTCTGTTCTAGTTCAAGATGGTTATGAGGCATACTCCCCCATATCATACGGACAACCAGATCAGGAATATACACCTATTCAAATTGTAGGTAATCATCACTTTCTGGTGACCACTCCAAGAAAGGAACATATAGATTCCCATGATAACAACTTATCCCAGCAAGTGGCCTCAACTAAGTGTAATATAGCATCCAATAAAAAGTCTCACCAAACACAGATGGAAAACCAAGAGCCAATCTATGATATTGCTCCTCTTAATGCTAATGCTCTTGAAGCCCTTAGACATTTATCTGTTGTAGCTCAAGATCATACCCTCTCATTACCAAATTATGGTAGTAGTAGCAATGATTCTGAATTTCCCCCTCGGATAATTCATCATGAAGCCTTGCATCATGAAAATTTGGTTAATCCAAAGAACCTATCTTCAGATGAGAGAGACAGAAACCCTCAGTGTGGCCAGAAGACCTTTGAGAAAAAAGAATTATCCTTTGCTGTAATCCACCATATTGGTCCTCCCCATGACAAAATTGACAACAAAAGTTCTCAACGTAGTATTATTTCACATTTTCAACCAAACACTATGATTAAAAATGTAGTAATGAGAAATCTATTTATCTTGAGTCACTTACCAACAAAAGTTCAGTCATGTCTGATGCCTTGTCATTAATGGGTGAAATACTTTCTCAATAAGAAGACATCCTAATGGGACTTACATTATCTGAACCTCCCTTGGTTCATTTTCAATCTAATGTAGTAGAGAAAAAATCTAATGATTCTATTGTTTTTAATAAAATAATTTAGAAGTTTCCACTTTTGTCCGACCAAGTATACAAACCTCTAGTAAAAGATGATGCTGGTATGATGAACATGAGAAAGAAATTGGCTAAAGGAGAAGTACCGATCTTATTATAGCCTTTGGAAAACTCTCAAAACAATATTCCAAAACTGATGGTAGAATATTTCATTCTTGATGTCCATCTAAATTTATGGAAGACTATTCATCATTGTAAAACCAAAGTATTACCATATGATGAATCTCAAAATCATGTAAAGTTAATAGAATTTTTGCAATACCAAATTGACTTGGAATATATTTCAGTTTCCTAACATCCAAAGGTAGAGAATAAATAGATAACCCTTAAGTGTGCACGGCATGATGCATTAAAGAGGCTTCACCAGTTAATCTCTGATACCCCATATGGTGTCCATATCAAAGGATGGGGTGCACATGGAGAATTACATTTTACTATGCTCTAGAGTCAATAAAACCATCCAAAAGTGGTATAATGAAATTTTGGTTCCCACGACCATTTACAATCAACATATTTTGTATGTAATTAAGTATATGCTCAAAAAAAGGCCTCAATTAGCTCTCATTAGAGTCAGGTGAAAATAAATCAAGCTGTTGAGATACTTTGGCATCAAGCATGTGAGAATCTTCAGCAGGCCTCCTGTTTAGAGGATTTCATCCATTAGATAATGAAAATGTATAAAATAGGACAATGATATATTGAATCAGGTGATTTGAGGGGTTGTCAGATAGTTCACCCAACCAATGTAAGAACAAAAATTCACAAAATCAGAAGAGAAACTGTGTGAATCCCTACTATAAAAGTTCAAGAGCCACCCCAGCCTACAGGGATGGGGCATGTTTAATTCAAACTTCGATTTCAATAAAAATATTTTGATGGTTTGATGAAGAAGAAAAAGAACAGCCCCAACCAGTAGGGTTGGGGTATTTTTCACATCTACAATACCCTCCTCAAAGGAATTCAGATTTTTACCGATTAGGGAAGAAGGCACAAAGAGAATGCACAACTTAACTATCAAAGGATTACCTTTGGGTTACAGTCCATCAAATAGTTATCATTAATTCATCCTATATGAGAACATAATCACATAGAAGATATATAAGAAGACTATCTAACAAGGATACTGACAGAATTCCATCTATTCATTATGTGTTAGTAAATTTCATTAACACCATTACCAAAGAACCTCCAGAAAACGAGTCTAGTTCATGGGAATTAGAAGATTAATATCTTTTCCATAATATGGTACACACTGAGGCAAATTAAGGAGGTGGGCATACCTCAAATCAGTGGCTTACCTAGAATCAAGTTATGACCTCAAGTAACTAACTCCCACCCCTCTGAAAGGAATCTAAGAAGGGTAAAGGTAAAAGTCAGATCACATCTCACTTTTCTATTGGAGGAGGTCAATCTATTTCACTTGAATAAGGATTTGAACAACAATAATAGGAGATTAAACAATTTAATAGACTCAAAAAATATTTACTTTTAAGCAGTATTCCTACTAAACATGCTCCTCAGGAAGATCCTCAACATGCACATCCTATAGGATCTCTTCAGCAAAGATGATTTGTTGTAACTGTAGATGCGGATAATGAATTTTCTTTATTGTTTACATAGCCATGGAAAGATAAAAAACATATTTATAGGCATACCCCTATGGGTTATCCATGAAAAATTTTAGTGGCACCACCACGAGTGGTCTTTTTGGTCATTTCACCAGTCCGAGCTCTAGCTTTTGTACCTATACAGGTCCCAGATCATCCGGGTATTCCCCAAAATTATTATAAACACAATTGATTAATTACAAACTTGATTGGAATCTATGAAATAATGTTGTGTTCTAGTATATTCAGAAAAGAGAGATTACCCAGAATGGGTGGATCTGATCCCTCCCCTACCAAACCTTGTGAATACTACATTCCCAATCTTTAATAGTTCAGGAGATCCAGAGCAACACTTAATGAATTTCGTTTCTCCCTATGATCCCATGATGGGGACTCCTAAAAAATAAACAATAAAGCTCGAGTTATTTGATAAAACATTACAAGGACCATCTTTTATATGGTATACAAGTTTTTAATCTAGATCAATTACTGGATGGGAAGATCTCTATCAGAAATTCCTTATTCAACTCAGCTCAACGCTACCAAAGACAAAAGTTTTTGTCTAATAAATTTCCAAAAAATGGAAAATGAAGGAGTTTCATATATCATTTCTCGATAGAGATTATTAACATATTACTTAAATCTGGAACTCCCTCACGAAGAGTTACTGCAAATTTGTGTGGAAAATCTTTATGATGAGTTACACACACCACTAATCCCTTTGATATAAACAGGATTGCTTCTAGACCTTTCTTCAATTTTCCAATAGGAGGAGGATTTCATTGAGGAAACTAATTCTAAATCTCATGTAATTACATTAGATCTGGGATAGAGAACATGGAAAGTAGAGGATTCTACAGTCACAGTCATGAAAGCACTTGCACATCCTCCCACTATAATACCTCCATCATATCGAAGGGCTCCGCCTCCCAAAGGTTATCAGTAATGACCGCCTCATCAAGATGATCAAAAATATCATTGGAAGAGATAATATGAGGAGTTATAGAACTATATTTATTCTTTTTGGAGTGAACAGGTTCCCGGATACTTCATCTTAGCTCTCGAAAACAATTGGTTTCAGTTTCCAAGGCCAAAGAAACCAAATAAAGAAGGAGATAAAGATATTCTATATTATTTTCCCTTTCACCAAACAAGGAAGTTCTCCAAAACATGACTGGATCAATCTTGAAATGATTATTTTGGAGGACCGATTAGATGTTACAACATCTTTCTATCAGCCCGTAGATAAACCTAGTCAGTCTAATCTACCAAAACTAGATGTATTTCTAGCTTCTTCTCTGACCTACGATACATCTACATCAGAAGCGTCAACATCCAAGATACCTGCAAAACCGCATCTCCATGCTATAAAACGCAGACCTTTTGGACAAAAAATAGGATGTTTTGAAACAATTATCCCAAGAACCAGCCATGTTGTTTTTTTTTGGATGCCTTTAATATATACAAAGTTATTCAAGAATCACTTGTTGAGGATTTGTTATGTCCTCAAGATTTTGAAACAGAAGATGCTGCTGTTGAGGATTACCGTATAGAGAATGATATTGCAGAATATCATGTAGTTATATCTTTTATCGATGAAGATGAAGATGATGTTGTACAAGGAAGCATTAGGACCTTGTATCTATCTAATAGGGTCAATGATATATACATCCAATGATCCTTCATTGATAATGGATCAGGTGTCAACCTCATTCCTATTTATACACTTCGTCACTTAGTACCTACTAAATATGACTTCTCCCCTTCCACTTTAATGTTTCAAGATTATGACCCAAATGATCAAGAACCTCTAGGTGAGATTACAATCAAAAATCAGTTTGGAGATCCTATGTCTAATTCATATTTTATGGTTTTCTGTTAGGATACAACCTTTAACATTCTTTTTGGAAGTCCTTGGATACATCAACATGTATCTATTCCATCATCATACCGCCAATGTCTTTAGTACTGTTTCAATGGTCAAATCGGTACATTGCATGGCGACAAGTCTCTGTTCAAAAATTTTGAATCTTAGTATATTGAGGAAGGGTTTTATCACATGAAGGGAATAAGGTCTGTGAAAAAAGATGTAACCAGAATCAATGCCCCCAATTTTCTGAAAAAGATAACAGAAAAACCATTCAAAAATTTGAGTATAGAGTATGTGTTACATATCAATAAAATTTATTGGACAATCCAAAATCTAAACACTCATCCAATGACATCCATAATGTCAATTATGGCAATTGATCCTAACAACATGGGAGAAATTGTTGATTTACCAAGTAGTGGTGAAAACAAAATGGACATTTCTTCATTTCATCCACTGAACTTAAGAAAGAGTTTTCTTCTCCCATCAGACTAGATGAAGTTTTCACTATATTAGAGGATGGAAAAGATGTTGATTCCCAACCCATAATATTTTCTTTAATACTATAGGAAGACCCTTCATTATTAGTATGGTCAGAAATGGTTCCCTCTTCTTCAGGATGTTCAAATACTAACTCATCCCCTAGCTTTGAATGTTTTTCTTCATCATATACTATACAAGTAGAAATAGAAGAAGTTACATGTAAGGAAGAAGAAAAAGAAGATCATAGGGATGCTACTATAGCATTTGAGGAAGGTGTCTCCGCCACTATGGATGTGCTTAGAGAAATAAATCTGGGTATATAAGAAGATCCACACCCCACTCTAATTAGTGAGGCCATGACTTCTGAAGAGCAACAGATCTGTACTTCATTTTTAATGAAACATCAAGATATATTTTCTTGGAACTATATAGAAATTCTAGGACTTAATCCCAATGTATCCACTCATCATTTGGGTTTTCCAGAAGAACATCATGGATTCAAGAAAGAATAAAGAAGAACACACCCAATTGATGCCTCTAAAATTGAAGCTGATGTTGAGAAGTTTATAAAGCCCGACTTTGTCAGAGAGGTGAAATATCCCAAACGGCTAGCCAAAATTGTCCCAGTGAAAAAGAATAATTGAGAAATCATGATTTTAATTTATTTGAGAGATCTTAACAAGTATTTTCCCAGAGATAACTTTTCAGTTCTGTTCAAAGAGCTTTTAATTGATGAAATAGCTGGCTATAAAGATCATTCCTTCATGGATGGCTACTCTGGTTATAATAAAATCCCCATGTCCCTAGAGGTTGAAGAGTATACAGCCTTTAGATCCCCCCAAGGTGTGTTTTTATATCTTAAAGAACTTAGGTGTGACGTATCAACATAACATGCACCATATCTTCAAAAAATTCTTAGGAAAATTTCTCGATAGTTAGGTAGATGATCTGGTAATTAAATCAAGAAAATGTTCTAATCACTTAACGGATTTGGAGACCATATTAAATAAAAATTGGCAACATATATTGAATATTAATCCATTTAAATGTGCTTTTGGGGTAACCTAAGGAAAATTCTGCTGTATCGTTATAGGCCATCGGGGAAAAGAAGTTGATCTTGAGAAGAGAAATACAATCCTTGGAATGTCACCTCCTCAAAATTGGAAACAATTAAGAATAATTCAAGGAAAATTGGCCTATATTAAGTGATTTATTTCCAATTTGGTAGGAAAAGTTTTTACCCTTCACCAGATTAATGAACAAGGGAGTCACCTATCAATGTACTGAATATTTCCAAGAGGCATTTGATACCCTCACAAAATATCTCTTCATTCCACCGGTATTAATGAAACCTATTAAAGGAAGGCCACTTATTCTATATGTGATATATTTAGAGAGATCACTGGTTGCCTTCCATGCCCAAAAGAACAATTATGGGAATGAAAATAACCTTTACTATCTCAATCAAACTATTATTGAAACAAATACTCAATATTCAAGTATCGAGAAGTGCGACTAGGCATTAATATTTGTAGTTCTGAAAATGAGGAACTACCTACAACATCACAAGGTATAACTAGTGTCTCACAATAACTCATTTAAATTTATCTTCAGTCATCCTATCCTTATAGGGTGTTTGGCAAGGTGGGAAGTTATTTTTAAATAGTTTGATATCCAATTTGTGCCTCAAAAGGGAATAAAAGGAAAAAATCTGGACGATTTCCTTGATGAAAACCCATCTGCAGAAGATATATCATTGAATAATGAACTTACTGATGAACATGTCTTCTATATTCAAGAAAATCCCCAAGCATGGGAAATGTACTTTTATGGTGCCTCCAGAAGTCCAACAGGGATGTGAATGGAAAACCCTAAACTAAAAAAAGTTGGGTTATGAATTGTACTTATCCCCTGAGAAAAGGAAATGTTTCCATATTCATTCCTATTTTCAGATGTTGGAACCAACAATGAAGTAAAATATAGAACTCTCATTGGAGGCCTGGAATTGGAACTATAGGTACAACCACCTAAATGTGAAAGGTGATTCAGAGTTGGAAATCAAAAAAACAAATAGGGATTATACTATCAGAAAAAAGATTTAACCCCTTTGTGGGATTATGTCAGAGGGTTAATGGATGAATTTCCCTCAGATCCAACATTGTCTTATGTTCTGCAATCACAAAATGCCCAAGATGATGCACTAGATAATGCATCCACATCCCTGGAAGATCCAAATTAGGACGATACAATCATCATTATTTCCCATCGTCACATGGTTTCACCTTTTTTTCAAACTAAAATAGAAGAAATCAATGAAATTAGCCCTATTTCTATTCCATATGTTCATACCATGGGATGGATGACACCCATCATGGAATACCTTCAATATGAAGTACTTCCACCAGATTGATTTGAAAAAGAATAGACCTGATGATGAGTTTTCAATTTTACTCTTTATGATGGTTTAGATCACCAAAAGATCCTCTACAAATGAGGCTTTGATTGAATCCTCTTCAGATGTATTGACAGAGAAGAAACTGCAGCTATCATGAAAGAATTACATGCAGGGTCTTGGGGTGCTCACCAGTCTGGGAATAAGTTTTCTGATCAAATCCATAGGCTTGGATACTTCTAGCCTTCAATGACGCGGGATTACACAGATTTCACCAAGAAATTTCATCCCTTCCAAGTTCATTCCAATTTCATTCATCATCCCTTGGAATTGTTACATACATCTAAATACTCCTAGCCATTTTTCACATGGAGAATGGATGTAGTAGGGATTTATCCTCCATCTATGGCTATGTAGTTCATTAATATTCTTACTGTTACTGATTTCTTCTCCAAATGGGTTGATGCAATACCTCTCAATGAAGTCGGAGCCAAAAGTATTGTTAGTTTTGTTAAAATTAACATTATCACCACATATGGTGTCCCTCATACTATATTGACAGACAACGACACCAATTTATACTTTTTTGAGGTAAAAATATTATATTAGGAGAACAATAAAATATCCAACCATTAATCTCACTATCTTGCATCGGCCAATGGACAAATAGAGGATTTCAATAAAACCCTGATCAAACATACTCCAGAAGATGGTGGATAAATGTAAGAATTCATGGCATGATAAACATTTTCACACTTTATGGGATTATCATACTACTACACATACTTCCTCTCAGGAAACTCCAAACTTATTATTGTATGGTACAAAAGCAGTTTTTACAATCAAAATTCAATTGCCTTCACTCTGAGTTGCAATATGTGATCAGTTTTCTATAGATGAAAACGTCTCAAAAATGATTTTATGAGAAAGAACGATTAGAAGAAAATATATTTCATACTTTGCATCATTTAGATGTCTATTAGAACATAATAGTGCAATCTTTTAATAATGAATTTTGCGTCAATACATTTCTTCCAGGATAATTGGTATTGTTCCTCAGGACTCCAATGATACCAAGAAAGAAACGTCCAAAACATGAGAAAATGTGGGAGGGACCTTATTACATACATAAGGTCTACTCAAAAGAATCTTATTCACTAATCTTAATGGTTTTAGAGCTTATTACAACTCCAACCAATGCAGGATTCTAGAAGAAATACTTTGTGTAACTTCACATCATGTCCTCGCTACCTGACTCTAAACTGTACAACAGAAATTCATAGTTGCAATACAATAAACTACAAAACAACCATAAGAGTCCATGTTTCACGATGATAAAATGCATATAATTTTTGTTCTTGTCACATGACATTAAACTGCATGAAATCATTTTTCCTCGTTACACGACATTAAAGTGTATGGTTAACATCTTCTTTATTTTGATGTTAAGATATTCTATATGAAAGCAACATTGACATCATTACATCTCCTTAAGTAGTACATGAGTTCTATTTATCCCTATGATTGAATCAGATCTACATAGGGGCCTCATTTTCAAAACTATTTGTGGCTTGATTCTCATTTTCAATGAGATTTGTAGAGATTCATGTATCTCCAATCTTGGGCCCAACTGGAACAAAAAAAATTATTTCCCTTTTCTCCTCCTGTATATGAACCAGATCTATACAAATTACACTTGTAAAATACTTGGTTTGATATTCATACAATTTTTTGTTTTATTTTTAAATCATTCTTCAAGAATTTTTTAAAACCTTGGCTCTCACGTCAAACATGATTGGTTTGGGAAATGATTGTTTCAAGAACTATGTTTGGCTTGATTCTCATTTTTAATGGGATATGTAGAGATGCCTAGATCTCTAATATTGGGCCCATCCATAACTAAAAAACTCTTTGTTCCCTATTTATGATTCAAACATGCAAAGGGAATGTTCAATAACTATGTACGACTTGATACTCATCCATATGAGATATGTAGTGACACATAGGTTTAATTCCCTAGCCCAATAGAAATATTCCCTTTTTAAGTTGGAATCAATTCATCTCCTCGCTGCATGAATCTAAACTATAGAGCAAAAATTCCACTATGCATGACTCTAAACTGCACAGCCCAATGTCCTCACTGCATGACTCTAAATTGCACAGCACAATGTCCTCACTACATGACTCTAAACTGCACACCACTAAGTCCTCACTGCATGACTCTAAATTGCACAACACAAAGTCCTCACTACATGACTCTAAACATCACAACACAAAGTCCTAACTACACGATACTAAAATAAAAAGCACCCAAAGAAGTATGTATGGATTGATTCTCATCCATATGATATACGTAGTGAAATCTAGGCCACAACTCCTAGTCCCCATCACAAGATACTTTTTTATATCTTGGTTTCTATCCTTAGAGATCCCACAAAGGAAACAAGAATGTTCCAATTTTACATATGAGTCAGATGTATGTAAGGGTCTCTAAACTCATGGCCAATATTGATTCAAATATTTCTCTTGTGCATTGATCAGTACCCCATTTTCATATTCCACACTCTTAATGTTGAATATTTTCATATCATCATAATATTTCTTTTGGTTTTTAGTGACAGAGTCTCTGATATCTAAGAACTCATTTCCGTAACTATGTAGTACGTTCCCTTAGGTGGCCTTGCATAAGTTTCCTACATTAATGTAATGTATGTCAAAAGATACCACTATTTGTCTATGCAGCATATTCCCTAGTTGGCCCTGCATAACACAACCCCCATAAAAAGTTTGTCAAATAATGGTAATTTTGTTCTAGGTTAATGTGTATTTTTTCCCCTTGAATCATTGATAAAAATATAAAAGAATCTATATATTAATTCATTAATCCATGTATATTTGTCCGATTACCTTTATCTCAATCTAAAAGTATTCAATACAAAACATTACACATTCCCCTCTACATGTGTTCAAAGCAATATGAAATAACCTTGGATCACTTGACCACATATCATATACTCTTTCCAGTTTTTTTCCTAGTCGTATGAACTAAAAATAAACACACCATACTCCCAAAATTTGGGTCAGAACTTTGTAGAAATAGAATTTCAGAATATTGAGAACTCTTTTTCTTGAATATGTAGTATGTTCCCTTAGGTGGCCTTGCATAAGTTGCATACATAACAAGTCTGTAAATCAAAATATTCCACTATTTGGATATGCATCAAATTCCCTAGTTGGCCCAACATAACACAACCCCCATAACGGGGTTGTCAAAAAATGGTAACATTGTTCCTAGGAAATATTTCCTATAATTCATTTTATCCCTTTTCCCATATCATTCTTAAACTCTAGAAATTACCAAATCATATTTTAAAATTCTTCCAATCCATACTTAATCATGGAATTATGTTTCCAAATAAATTTCCAAGAAATTGGGAGAGTCTCAAACCTTTGGCCAAAGCTAAAGACCTTAAAATTAAATCCACCCAATTTCCTCACTGAATGACTTAAAATGTCATAATACAATGTCCTCACTGCATGACTTAAAACCACATAGCCTGATATTAGAGATTCCCCATTATAAAAAATTTTAAACATTCATCATAGACCAAATTTTTGTAGAAGCAGTTTTACTATTCATGAAATATATTGGCATACATAACCCTTTATTCTTAAAATCCTGTTCCTTGGAATAACCGCCCATTGGGGTCTTGAGTCTCCCAAATCTTATTTACCCATGTTTATCAATAGTAAAATGTTAAATTCCTAATAGCTCCTTTTTCTTGACCATGTAGTATGTTCCCCAAGAGGCATTGCATAAAAGTTTCATACATAACCGGTATGTTATTCAAAATATGCCACTATTTGGCTATGCAGCATATGCCCTAGTTCGCCCTACATAAATAAACCCCCATAACAGGTTTTTTAGATAATGGTAACCACATACTTGGAAGAGACTTCCTTTATGTTTATACAAGATTTATATTTTGTGACCATTAAAATCCTGACTCAAGATTCCCCTTGGAAATATATAAATAATATTAGAAGAATTCTTAGCCATTGAGCCTTGTTTGGGAAATAATTTCAAAATTTATGGTCAAAGATATTTGAAAATAAACACTAACCTTTTCTAGTCCAACATGCAGGACTCTTAACCACCAAAAACAAGAGACATGGTACTCACAAGATTGGAAACCCGTAAAGGGAACTCTGTAAAAAAGTTGAGTCCCAGCACACTAAACGTCCATTTTTGTATGGTTTAGGTAATATTGAGAAATAAAAAGTCAAAATATTCTATGTTTGTGGGTTTTTCTATATAACACTTGTAAAAATCTAACTATGCTTACTAGGACCATTGGATTAGGTAAAAAAAGAGCTAGAATGAATGAAAACACATGTGATTAAAGATGAAATTCTTTTCATTTGTGATTAAAAAAACTCACATAGGAGCATCCATAAACTAGAGTCTCTATTCTGTCATAAATCATAAGGGGTTTTATATATATCCTTTCATTTGGTTAATGACCTCTTGATCCCCATAAACTACCTGTTGAAGTTCTTTTAGCCCACCAGTCTCGTTCTCCTCAGCATGGCAAAGTGATTCCTTAGCATCTGCAATGAATTTTTCACCATCCTTCTTGAATTATCCTAATGAATCATGAATCTAGTCAAGATACCCTATGATAATATCTAACTACTATTGAAGACGCAGCTTCTGATCAAAATTTTCATTAATCTTATGCTTTAGTTCCTTCAACCTTGTAGTATGATTGGCTTAATCTTGGTATAGCGCTAATTGGAATTCATGAGTGTTGATCAATAGTTTAGGTTTTATTAGACCTTCCCAAATCTTCTGATCTTTCCCCCACTTTCAGATAATCTCTTTCACTATAGTATGAATTTCAGGGTATTCAAAATCGCCAAATCCCAGCGTGATAAACATAGATGAATGTCCAGGAATTCTTGAATGCAGTTCCTTGAGGGTCATTTTAGATATTATCTTCCATATATATTTTTCATGCTCTAAAACGTGCAAGATGATGGGTCTTTTTCACATCCGCATCTGATTCATAATCACTATCATAAGGAGGGACATATTCTGGGATTAATGCACTTAAAGAAGTGCCCTATTTTTCTCCTTCCTTGACAGTGGTTTCATAACCACATAATACGGATTGATATGATGTAAAGGATCCACCTCTTGATCTAGCCATTTATGTTTATAGCCCTATATGGTGAATTAAAAATTATGGTTATGGTTAGTTTCAATAGATAACAAGAGTGAGCATAATCACCATATCAGTATCTCTTACCTAACAATAAGTTGATAGCATGAGAAGACTCCTCCCCAATGTTCTCAGTTTTGACAGTTTTGGTTGATGTCACTAGTTGGGAATTCTCTCTTTAATTGGCTCCAGATTCTATAAATGAATATTAGGAAGATTTTCTATATCAAGATTCACCTGAACCAATGTCTCTATATTTTTAGGATCGACAGTAATGAAGACACTTCCTTTGGGCATCGCCTTGATGGAAATTTCATTAGATGGAACTTCATATTTTGACCAATTACGGTTAGAAATTTTATCATAAGAATTTTAGTAGGACGAGCAACGAAAAATCACATCTAGTTGGTTCTATATAAGGAACATCAAAATATTCTAATGAATTATGAATATTAACATGTTCTAATACTTATTCCAAATAGATTCAAAGGTTGATCATAGAATCGAATTATATCCCAAATCCCATGTTAGCCTCACCATGGGGGAACTCATTGTGGTTGCTTCGCAAACTTCATCTGACAACAGTGGACCATGAATAGCTTCCTCAGAAATAGTTGTGGGTTCAGCATCAGTTGTTGCAGGTTGTTCTAGTGCATGTGATTAACCTAATGTATCACATGATGGAAGTCAGTTTTAGTAACATTTAATGTCTTATGAAGCACTATTGATTTACCAGAGGTATCCTCTCTTCTGATAGTAGGAACATGGGTAGTTATGGGAATAGAATTCAGTTCCTTTGGCCTCAATGGCTCTTCCTGAACCACCAGGTTAGTAGGAATTCATTCCTATTCAGAAGAACATTCCATAGTTCCCCAAATATTATCAATAATTTCATTAAGAGAATAAATAGAAGAAGCTCCAAAAATTCCAAGAAGTTTAAACACTCTTTCATGAGTAAGGCTAAAATTAATGTTATCAACAAGTATTGCCATTATTAAGAATATTTTTAACCATGTTCATCTTTCTTTGATGATTTGTTTCTTCTCTTTATTAGGAGGACTTGCATTATCATATCCAAAATGGGTATTGGAGACTGAAATGCCCTTTCTATCTCATCCTCTATGGCATGTTGTCCTGGATATATTTCTCCAAATTCACAGGGTGATTAGGTAAATCCAAGAGTAGTGCATCCAGGGCTATATCGTGGCGATGTAACTTCAGTCGATTTTCCTTTAGTCAGTTTCAAGTTAAAATGATATTTCCCTTGAGTAACAATGATTTGAAAAAATTCAAATTGCAATGCAGAGGAGAATTTCTGAGAAAGGAAACATACATCTTAATTATCCCTAAAATTATTCCATTCTTCATCTAATAAAAGGTCAATCCTTTAATTGGTTCCATGACCTATCATTTCCATCACCCACTTCGTGGTGAGGATTGATTTTTTGGTTGTGTATATGATCATTTCCAGTTCTCATATATATGTTATCACTTCATCAGGATTGTTCTTAAATAGAATATCAGAAGAGGCCCCTAGATACCCGTATTCCTGTAATGCACAACCCTTCACATAAATCTATACATTTGGTTTCAGTATCACAATGAATACTTTTCCATTTTTGAATAGCCTCTAGTCATATATATTCAGAACCCATTCCAGAGGGTTGTGAAGAGGATCCTTTAGTTTTTTATTTAAGTTTCTTCCCAATTCCCACAGTGATAGATGTGGGATAACAAAATGGGACTTGTTGTTCCTAAGAATGATGGTGACTTGACTCCTCATTACAACCTCAGTAGGGATTGATGGGGTGGCAATATTAACTTTGACAGGTGGATTATATCTTCCACGAGGTCTCTTTGGTGAATTGGGAGCCTCATCACCTCCATCCTCTAACTCTAATGATTTGGACCCTGATGATGAATAATTACCTTCCAAGTAAAAGGGTCGCTTCCTAATACCTTTCTTTATCCCCACTCGAGGGAAGACATGGTTTAATACCCCTTCAGGGTAAGATTCGATCCAGTTTTCAGCATACTAGGCATTCAATCTATTTATTGCATCAATGATAGGTAAATTAAATATTTCCCATGTTTTCTCTACAAATGTCAGCAACCATAGTTTTCAGGAAACCATCAGATGTTACTGTAATATAAATTTCACAGGAGGGGATACAATAATTTGTTGCAGACATTTTAATAAACAAAAAATATATAAGGAGAATAGGCCTTGAATATGATTTCCCCATTAATCCTGATGGCCAATACACCATCTCTGAAAGCATACATATATGCCCTTAGCTCTGAGCTGTCCATCCCATCATCAAAGAATCTTCTTGTAGGTGGATTACCATAATGGAAAATATGAAATTTCTTGTACATACTCAGCAATGTCTAGATATCATAATCCTTTAGAGACAAATGAGAAATACGAGATAAAACCTCAACAGATGGTCGGAAATAACTTCCAAAGGCCTGTACCCCACTTTTCACTACATAGGTTCTCAAATGAGTGTCGATCCACCCCCTTAAAACCTAAAATGGTCCCCTTATTCAGAAAAAATATTTAACTCTATAAATATGCATTAAGATCCAATTAATATTTTCCAAAATAGGGGTGGCCAACCATAACATCCTCTTCTCATACAACTTGTTCGTGATAAAAAAAAGTTTTAGGCCCTACACCTCCCTTGGAATCTTGAACCGATAATAGATACAAGCTGATCTACATGGACAAGAAACCTACAAGACGTGTATCCATAGAAATTTTGGGATGGAATTCATACCCCCCATATGTCAAATTCTAATTTCTATAATGTTGGCCAAAAAGCGTTAGGTGTACCTCTCTTCTCTTCTTTTGGAAAGATGGTTGGAGAGTTCAAGTGGGACCCTTCCACTTCTTCTTTACCCGGAATATTTCCATCCACTCCTCTAGATGAATATCTTTTCTAGTATGGGACTTCATTGTGGTTGTATTATTGATTTTATAAAATATTTTCATCAACTCACGAACCAATGCTAGTGTCTAATTTGAGTCATTCTGTGTCACCTTAGAAGGAATAAACTCATCGTACATATCTCCAAGAATTGGAGGTCCGTAGATCATGTATACATCCTATAAACTGATGCTTACTTCTCCATGTGTCAAATGGAAGGAGTTAATTTTTGGGCTCCATTAGATTAGTAGATCTACCCCAAAATATTCATTCCTATATACATAGGTTTTCCTAACCTATAAAACCTCATAAATCCTAAAACCTTTTAATTCATCCATAAAATATGCACACATCTTATGCACCCAATACGCCCACATCCATGCAGGTTTTACACCCCCTCCAAGGAAAAAATCCCATATTTTCTTAGAGCCTATTGATTGATCCATATGAGAATCACAGAATATGAAAAAAAAATAACAGTGTGGTTGTATCTCAAGTGTATGTGCTTTCAAATTTTGAGCACAGGAGCTGTGATAGATGAAATGGTCCATACCTGTTGTAACGACATTAACATATGATCCCCCAACATAAAAATTGGTATATAAGAAATTGGTATTTTCTTGAAACCAAGAAAGTAGAATATTTTTCATCGGGTATGGAATGTTATCATCATGCAGATGACCATAACTATACAAAGAAAAATGAGTGCTCTGGGGAAAATTGAAGTTGTATTTGTTTAGATATTTTTTCAAGTCTGGGAGTGTCGTGTCACAAATGTCAAATAATTCATGATAGACAAACTTCATCATTTCTTCAATTCTATTACAGGACAATTGATCAGTAGTTCCAATTCTTTTGAGAGCATTGAACCTGCAAAAGGGATAAAAAATCGTCTTTAATGTAACATCATTTTTGATGTTTTGGCAAAGAAATTGAGAAAATGTGTCAAAGGAATTTATGTGCACGAGTCTCAACATGGAGCGCAAGTGTGGTTGCCCCATTCTGTGATGAAAATAAAAAAATATATATAAGAAGCACAACTAAATAGGTGTGTCATAGTGAAAGGAATTGTGTGCCAAGATCTGGATTTTTAGAAGCCATGAGAATTTTTGCGGAAATCTAGAAAATATATTTAAGTGATGGGAGTAACATTGCATGCTAGTGTCATCTGAGTTACCACTTTCACACCCCTATTTACATTTCATGCTACCACTTGCACTCCACAGTAACCTATTTTTTTATGTTCAAAACCTTACCTCAGTATAAGATCCTCTTTTCATTCGAGATCCCATTCTGAGGGGGGGGATTACATTGACACACTATTCTATCACAGAGTCTAAAAATGGAAAAGGAAAATTCCTTAGACAAAAGGGGAGAAAACACATGAAAAAAATCAAGATTTAAAAAGGCTTCAAAATTAGATTTCCTTAGTCCAGCCAAAACACCGTCATCTCGCAATGTACTTGTGTGCCACAATTTTGCAGGGAATCCACTTGCACGCCCAATATCCTTTTGCCCAGGGTCATATTTTTTCCTATAAATTGACCCTTGGGGAATTTATTTGCATGGAATAATTTCCCTAAAGTCAAATTGCGGCTCTAGTCTCCCAAGTGCTTCACCAAAGTTATCTAAAACATTCAAGGTACTTCTTTAACACCTAGAGTGGAGGAATTGTAGGTGGATTATAGAACATAAGTCCTTCTGTTGTTTAAAATCCAAAAAAAAATGTGCACCTAAGGCATATAACCTCCATGAATCAGAAACACTTGGGAACCACCTATTCCCCCCACATGAACTTGAGCACCCCACTTCTAGGAATACCTGTGAATACTCTTGAAGGCTTGAGTCATGTCTCTCTCAAGTATCAACATTAAATATTCTCATCACTTAAGTAATAATTAGGTCTCCCAAGCCTACTTTCATGCCCATAATTTCACTCCAGTACTTACATGGGCGCCCTTATTTGAAATACCAACTCTCTTCAGTCTACAATCCGTTAATCCCACTTCAAATCCATTCATGGAAGGGATTCTTCTTATTGCCTCCCTTGTCTGAAATGGATTCTATTGAGTTCTCCACTAAAACCTCTAGGCATATCAATACTTTGGGAAATTCACATCAGTGTGCCTCTTATTTGGGTTTTTATATCCACAGTCATAGGTTTCCCACATTTTATTCACAATGGGTTTAGGGTTCATGGAGTGTCAGTGGGATTTATATCTGTAGTGACGTGGACCTTTCTCCTAGGAACAGTGTTGGGGAGTTCCTGGTTTGGAGGATTATGGTTTAGGTTCTGAACTCCCCTTCTCATCTCTAAAACTCAAATCCTTAGGTCTCTGGTAGAAAAGGTATGGTTCACACTTTTTTTCATACAATAAAATGAGAAGTCTCCCTCCACTACCAATATCCACTAGGGCAGTCATCCTAGTGTTAGCCTATAACTATTCAAGTAGGAAGTGGTTGTCTTTCTTCTCTCTACCTCCTTAACCTTAACACCTTCCTTAAATTGGACCCTTTTCCAGGGTAAAGGGAATATAAGGAAGGCTCATCACCTCGACCTCTTCCTTGGTCGCCTCACTCTCTTCAATAGTCGCCATCGTAGGCACGTCCTCTTCCACTAGTGGAGGTGGAAAGTGTGGGTTCCTTTGTTGAATCATTGACATACCCTTATTGCTCACACTAAGAATTACTCATGTGGTCTTAGTGATTTGTCATGATCACAACATTTCCACAATCCAAGAATGAACAATAAGAACTCAGATTCCAACCATAATTGGGAGATATTGGAAGCCTTCATTAGGGCTAGATCTCCATGGATATCCTTTTCAGGAATCCAACCCTAATTCCATTAATATAGGCATCCTCTTTAGGAATAACCCCAAATTAAACCCCTAAATCACTATGGAATCAATTTTTTTGAAGTAAACCAAAAATCATTTATCTCAAAGGGATACACTCTCCTATAAGACTCATCGAACTATGTGGGATTTGATTCCCATACAAATGGGATATGTAGAAAGCCTCCTTGAGGTTCAAACCCAACAATTCAAATAAACCATGTTCTCTATGGGACATATTCCCAATAGGGTATAATCTTACTTGGAAACCCATATTCTTTCCATGTTCCTCGATATTCATAGGAATTAGTCACACACCAAACCATAACTAAGCTCCTCTCCCTTAGATGTCCTTACCACATGACATTGAACTGTATAGTTGGGTCCTTGTCACATGACCTTAAAATTTATGATGTGTCCCATTAAGTGGAAATGAACTACGAGGGTTATGATTTATTTCACAAGTATAGGTAGGTATCCCATTTTATGGGTTTGAACCCAATATAAAAACAATCCTTTGTCTCCCTAGACAAAAATAAATTCAAGAGTTCCCCACTGAGTGTCTTAAAAAACATTAACATAATAATAATGATTAAAAGAATCTCTAAATCGTATATGAGAGGATACCATTATTGAAGAACCTAGAATACATATAAATGATTCTAAATTTCACACATTCTAATAATTGATTGAAAATTACAAGGGAAACCTATGTTTTACTTGGTTAATTAACAAAGATGCATGAAAATATATCAATTTTATAAATAGAGTCCTGGAGTAGAAAATAATTCCCTCCAAAAGGGTGTGATTAGTCCGACCTCTCATCCTCTCGAATAATGCATGTTCTTAGCTATCGTAAGTTCAAACTTAATTAATGCCTGCCTATGGATAGTATGCCCCTTTTTTGATAAAGTACTATTGGACGATTCTAGTTCCATGAATAAATCCAATGGAAACCTCCTAGAAGTAGTGATTCTTAAAATAGAACACACAATCCAAGGAACTATGAAACCGAGTTTTAGGGGTTTTTTTAGGGTTTATTGTGTTTTAAGAGTTTTTTATGATTTTACATTGTTTTTATTATATTAAATATTTTTAGAGTTTTAGGGTTTTAGGGATTCTTAGGATTTTACAGTTTTATGGTCTTTGGAGTTTTCAGGTGTTTGAGGGTTTTTGGTACTTTTTATTTTTTTTATTTAGTTTTTTATGAGATTTAGGATTTTTATATTTTATTAGAGTTTTATTGGGTTTATAATATTTTTAAGGTTCTATGTATTTTTATAAGTTAAGGGGGTTTTAGGGGTTTTTTGGGGATTTAAATGTTTTTTGGGTTTTTGGGGCTTTAGTGTATTATTATTATTATTTTCTTTTAAAGAGGTTTTTAGGGTTTTAAAGGGTTTTTAGTTTTTTAGGGTACTTATATTTTTTATGGTTCTTTTGGGTTTTTATGTTTTTATTTGGATTTTTATGATTTATTTAGGTTTTAAGGGTTTTTATTTTCATTTTATCTATTTTAGTTTTTAGGGGTTTTAGGAAGTTTAATGATTTTTATGTGTTTTATTGGTTTAATGTTTTTTTACTACTTTTTGTATTTTCATAGGGGATTTTCTGGGTATTCCAGTTATTTTATGGGTTTTAGGGACATTATAATTTTTGATGGATTTAGGTTTTTGTAGGGGTTTTTGGGTATTTTATGGTTTTTATAGTTTTATAGTTTTAAATGGTTTTATGGTTTTCTAGTGGTTTTTATAGTTTTTAGTGGTTTCAGGGTTTTTATTGGGTTTATTATTATTTTTAGGGTTTTTAGATGTTTTAATTATTTTAGGGGATTTATGGTTTTCTTAGGGTTTCAAAGTGTTTTTAGGATTTTTATGATTTCCCTAGTTTTTTATGGTTTTAAGAGTTTTTAATGTTTTTTGGGATTTTTATGGATTATAATGTTTTTATTATTTTTAGGTATTCTAGTATATTATGGTTTTAATGGGTTGTAGGTCTTTTTGGGATTTATTGGGGTTTTATGTTTTTAGGAATTTTTGGGATTTTTGGTGCTTTTCTAATTTTTTTAGAGTTTCTAGGGGTTTTAATGGTTATGCTAGGGTTCTTATGGTTTTTATGGGTATTTTGGGTTTTAGGTTGTTTTAATATATTTTATTATTTTTAGGGTTTTTAGGGTTTTTTAAAATATTTTAGGGTTTTAATGTTTTTTGGGGTTTTTGGGTTTTTTTGGGTTTTTAGGGTGTTTTAGTTTCTTTTGAGGTTTAGGGTGTTTAAGGGTTTTGTAGGGTCTTTGAAGGTTTTATCGATCTTTTAGGGTATGTTTAATTTTTTAATATTTTAAATGTGTTTTAAGGGATTAAATGATCTTTGGGTTTTTTTAGGGTTTTTATGGTGTTTATGCTCTTTTAAGGTGATTTAGGGGTTTATGTTATTTTATGGTTTTAAAGGGGTTTATGGAATTTTAGAGGCATTTATGTTTTTTCATGGGGTTTTTGGATGGTACGTGTCTTTTTTTAAGTTTTCATGGATATTAGTTTTTTAGTTTTTTTTTGGGTTTTTTAGGATTATTTATTTTTTTAGGTTTATTAAGGGGTTTAAAGCATTTTGGAATTTTTTGGATTTTTTTTGTTAATTAGAGTTGTTATTGTTTTTAGTGTTTTTAGGGGTTTTAATTTTCTTATGGGCTTTTATATTTTTATAGGGTTTTTAGTTGTTTTATGGATTTTAAGTCTTTTATGGGGTTTCCAGGTTTTAAGGGTTTTATAATTTTAGTGATTTTGAAGGATCTTTAGTGTTTTTGGTGTTTTTAAGGGTTTTTAGGTTTTTTCGGTTTTGGGGGGTTTGGGAGATTTTTGGAATTTTGGGGGTGTTTTGGTATTTATGGTATTTATTTTATTTTAGGGGTTCTAGGTATTTTTTAGTGTTTTTAACGTTTAAGGGGTTTTTTAATATTTTTAGGTTTTTTTTAGGTTTTTGGATTTTGTTTTTAGATTTTTTATAGGATTTTCAGGGGGTTTGTGTTTTGGGGTTTATAACCATTTTATGGGGTTTTTAGTTTTTTAGTTGGTCTTTGGGGTTTTGGAGGGTTTTTTCATTATTAATGATTTTTTAAGTATTTTTAGTGTTGTAGGGTTTTTATGACTATTTTAGTTTTTTAATAGTTTTTAGGGGGTTTTTGTTTTTTTTAATATTTTAGAGGTTTTCAGGTTCTTAGGGTTATATGGGTTTTATTGTTTTAGGATATTTTTTTTCTTCTATATGTTTTTAGGGTTTTTTCGTTTTTATGGTGTTTTAGGGTATTTTAAGATTTTATAGGGGTATTAGTTTCATTTAGTGGATTTCAGGGTTCTATGGCCTTTTAGGTTTTACAGGTCGTTTAGGGTGTTTTTAGGGTTTTTAGGGTCTTTATGGGTTTTAGGATTTTAGGGGTGTTTTTGGTTTTTAGGGTCATCAGGGGGATTTTATATTTTTAGGGGGTTTTGGGCTTTTAGGTTTTTATGTTTTTAGTGGTTTAGGAGTTTTGGGATTTTTATCAGCGTTAGGGATTTTTAGGGTTTTTGAGGTTTGGTAGGTTTTTTTTGTTTATTTATGGATTTTGTATTTTTTCGGTTTTTAATGATTTTTAGTGGTTGGAGGTATATTTGGGGCTTTTAGGGCTTTTAAGGGTTTATGTCTTTCTCAAGGGTTTTTGGTTTCTTAATGATTTACGGTGTTTTAGAGTTTTTAGGCCTTTTAATGTTTTTTGATTTTTAGGGTTCCATAGTGTTTTTAGGGGTCTTTAGGGTTTTTTTGGGGGGGAGTAGTTTTTAGGTATTTTTAGGGCATCTTAGTGATGTGTAGTGATATTTTTTTAGGTTTTAATTTCTTCTATGGGGTTTTAGGGGTTTCAAGGTTTTTCAGGGTTATATGGGTTTTAGATATTTTTGGTGGTTCTAGTGTTTTTAGGGGTTTTTGGTTAGTTTATTGAATTTGGGACTTCATTTTTAGTTTATTTTATTATTTTTCATGATTTTTATTTTTTCTAATTGTTTTCAGTGTTTTTAGGGATTTTAGGGATTGTAGTTTCTTTTTATGGTCTTTAATGTTTTATTTGGATTTTCAAGACTTTTAGGGTTGTTAGGGTTTTTAATATTTTAAGGATATTTTATGGGTTTTATCGATTTTTATTGGTTTTATAGTTCTTTTAGTTTTTAGGTGTTTTTAGGTTCTTTTATGGTTTTATGGTATTTAGGGATTGTTAGGGTTTTTAAGGTTTTATATGGGGTTTTTGAGGTTTTACGGTTTGAAAAGGTTTTTTAGAGTTTTGTAGGATTTTTCATGGTATTTATGGGGTTTTAGTGATTTCTATGGTTTTTTAGTGTTTATTAGGGTCGTCAAAGTGTTTTATAGGGATTTAATTGGTTCTATGGTTTTTAGGTTTCTATAGTATTTTTAGGGGTTTGAACTATTTTTAGGTTCTTGGAGTGTTTACTTAGAGATTTATTATAGTTTTATCATTTTAATATTTTTTATGAAATTTTAGTGTTATTAGGGTTTCTTTTCTTTAGGAATTTTAGTGATATTACGGGGTCTTAAGGTATTTTATGGTTTTTAGGGGGTTTACGATTTTAGGGTTTTTTTGTTTATAGTGGTTTATATGATTTTTTTTGGGACTTTAAGAGTTTTTTAAGGGTCTTAGTGGTTAGGGTTTACAGTGTAGGGTATATGTTTTAAGGTATAGGGTATATGCATGGTATAAGGTTTAGGGTATAGGGTTTAGGTTTTAAATTCTAAGGTACTAGGATTATGGTTTAGGGTTTATGAATTTGGGTGTAGGGTTGGGGTTTAGTGTGCATGGTTCAAGGTTTAGGGTATGTGGTATATACTTTAAGTTATAGGATTAAGGGTTAAAGGTGTAGAGTATATGGTTTATTGTGCTAGTTTTCTGGTTTTGGGCATAGGTTATAGGGTTTGGGGTGTAATGTTTTGGTTTTATGGTGTAGGTTTTAGGTTATATATTATAGGGTTTAGGGTTTAGGGTTTAGGGTTTAGGGCTTAGGGTCTCAGATTACTATAATAGTGTATAGGGTGTAGGGTATAGGTTTTTAGATGTAGGGTTTAGGTTTTGGGCTACATGTTATTGGGTTTAGTGTATAGGTTTTTGGGTTTATGGCATAGGGTATAGGGTTTAGAGTGTAGATTTTATGGTTTTGGGTTTCTAGTTTAGGGTTTAGGGTGTTGATTTTAGTATTTAGGGTGTAGGTAATAGTGTTTAGGGTGTAGGGTTTAGGGTTTGAGGTGTAGGTTATAGGGTCTAGAGGGTCGGTTTTATGGTGTATGGTATAAGGTTTTGGGGTTTTTTTAGGTTTTAGGGTATAAGGTTTATGGTTTAGAGTGCAAGGTTTTGGGTTTAGAGTGTATTGTTTTGGGTTTCAGGTGTATGGTGTAGGGTTTAGGGTGTATGGTGCAGGGTATAGGGTTTGTGGTGGATGGTGGATGGTTTGGTGTTTATGGTGTTGGGTATTGTGTTTAGGCTATAGGGTATCACTTTTGGGAGTAGAATATAGGGTTATGGGTGTAGGGTTTGGGGTTTGGGGTTTTTGGTTTAGGCCATAGGGAATAGGTTTTAAAGTGTAGGATATAGGGGTTTGTGTTTGAGGTTAGAGTTTAAGGTTTAGGGTTTAGGGTTTTTGGATTATGGTCTATGGTGTTGGATGTAGGTTTTAGGGTATCAAGTTTAAGATATAGGGTATGTGGTTATGTGTGTAGGGTATAAGGATTTGGGTTTAGGTTATATATTTTAGTGTGTTGGGAATATGGTTTAAGAATTAGGGTATAGGGTATGGGGTGTAGGATAAAAGGTTTAAGGTTTAGGGTGTAGGGTTTAGGGTTTAGGGTATAGGGTGCGAGGTATATGGTCAGGGTGAAGGGAGTAGGGTTTCTTGGGTATTTTGTAGGGTTTATGGTGTATGGTTTAGGGTTTAGGGTGGAGGGAATGGGGTTTTTGGCTTAGGGTTTACTATTCTGGGTATAGGGGTTTAGGTGAAGGGTTTACGGTCATGTGTATAAGTTTTAGAGTATAATGTTATTTTTTTAGGGTGTAGGGTTTAGTGTGTAGGATATAGGGTTTAGGGTGTAGGGTTTAGGTTTTTGGGTGAACAATAGTTAGTTTAGGGACTTCAGTTTGGGATTTAGCGTGTATGGTGTAGGGTTTAGGTTTTAGGGTTTAGAGTTTACAGTTTAGGGTGCCGGGTTTAGGGATTAAGGTGTTTGGAAAAGGATATATGGTGTAGGATTTAGTGTTTGGGGTTTATGGTCTAGATTTTACTTTGTATAGATTATGTTTTAGGGTGTAGGATATATGGTTTGGATATTTAATATTTTTAGAGTTTTTTTGTTGTTGTTAGGGTTTTTAGTGTTTTGTAGGGTTTGGGTTTTTTTATTTTTATGTTTTTTAATTCTTTAAGTTATTTATGATTTTTATGATTTTATGGGGTTTAAAGAGTTTTTGGCGTTTTTAGGGTTTATGGTGGGTTTATTTTGGTTTTTAAGGGTTTTAGTGGTTTTCATAGGTTTTATGTTTTTTGTTGTTTTAGGGGTTTTATGGGTTTATAGATTTTTTTGGGTTTTTAGGGTTTTAGGGTTTTTAGGGTCTTTTGGGGTTATTAGGATTTATTAGGTTTTTTATTTTTTTCATGGGGTTTTAGGTTTTTATGGTTTTCATAGGTTTTTTTGGTTTTTTTGGTTTTTTTGATTTTTAATGGTTTTATTATGGTTTTTACAGATTTATAATGGATTTTGGAGTTTTATTAAGTGGTGTTGGGGGTTTTTTAATTGTTTTTAGGGGTTTTCAGTTTTTTAGGTTTTTTATGGGGTTTCATCGAATTTTATGTTTTTAGTGGTTTTATGGTTGTTTTCGGGGGTTTTTGATTTCTTGGGTTTTTTTAGGTTTTTATTTTTTTAGGGGTTCATTGAAGATATCATCAGTTTTTATGGTTTTTTGATTTTTTGGGTTTAAGGTTTCTTAGTGTTTTTCATGTTTTTCAAGCACCTTTTAGTGTTTTATAAGGGTTTTTAGTGTTTTAGGTGGTTTTAGGGACTTTTATGGTTTTATGGGGTATTCTTATCTTCATGGTTTTTTGGGGTTTATAGGGTCTTTGAGGGTTTTGGGGATATCTTGGGGTTTTAATAGTTTTAAGGGATTTTTTTAGGTTTTATGGGTTTTAGAGTTATATAGGTTTTAAGAGGGTTTTAGTGAATTTTTGAGTTTTTGAGTTTTTAGGATTTTTAGGATTTTCTCTGTTTTTAAGGTTTTTAGTATTTTTTATTTTTTTAGTTCTTTTAGAGTTAAATAGAGTTTTTTACGATTTTATGGATTTTATGACTTTTATGGTTTTTTAGCTTTCTTATGGATTTTATTATTTTTATGGTATGAGGGTTGTGTTGGTTTTATATTATGGTTTTTGGTTTTAGGTCTTTATATCATTTTTTGGATTTCATGATTTTAGGGGTATTTATAGTATTTTTGGGACTTGGGGGGTGCTTTTTGCATTTTTGGGGTATTAGGGGGTTTTTGGGTTTTTTATGGGTTTAAATTTTTTTAATGTTTTTTGGATTTTTAGGGGTTTTAGGGTTACTTAGGATTTTCTGGTTATTGATAGTTCTTTAGGGTTTTAATGGTTTTTAAGTGTTTTTAAGATTTTTAGGGTTTTATGGTCTTTTAGGATTTTTGGGTATTTTATGGTATTTTATGGTTTTTAGGGTATTTAAAAGATGTTAGGGTTTTTGGGTTTGTTTTTGGGTTTAGGTATTTTAGAGTGTTTTTTTTTGGGGGGGGGGGGGGTTGTAAGAAATGTTTTGGTTTTTAGGATGATTTAGGGTTTTTTAATGTTTTTAGGATCCTTTGGGGTTTTTTTGGGTTATTTAGGTGTTTTTAGTTATTTTTTGTGTCTTTCATATTTTTTAGGATATTAGGGTCCGTTAGGGTCGTTTTGGGGGTTTTAGGGTTGTTAATGGGGTTTTTATGGTTTTAGGGTACTTTAAGGGTTTTAAGGGTTCTTAGGATTCATTAGGTTTTTATGGGTTTTAGATTCTTTTATGGTTTTTAGTGGTATTTTATCATCATTAGGGTTTTTTGATTTAGGAATTTCATTTAGGGTTTTTGTGGACTATTTGGGAATTTTATAGTTTTGTGGCATTTTCGAGGTTTTTAGAATTTTTGGACATTTAGTCATTTTTAGTGTTTTTAGGGTCCATTAGGGTTTTTAGGGTTTTTACAGATTTTGAAGGATTTTTTTTTGTTTTTAGAGTTATTTATTGGGTTTTAGGGGTTTTAGGGTCTTTTTGCGGTTTTAGGTACCTTTATTGTTTTGGGGGGTTTAAGAGTTTTTTATGGTTTTAGGGTATTTTATTTTCACTCAGGGTGTTAGGGGTTTTTAGTTTCTTTTTTTCGTGTTTGGTTTTTTGTTGTTGATATTTTTGGTTTTAAGGGGTTTTATGTTATTTTTTTGCTTTTATAAATTTTTATGTCCCTTTAGGGGTTTTATGATATTTTAGGGTTTTTAGGGTATTTTCATCTTTTGGGGGGTTTAGGTTTTTTTTTTGCTTTTTTTAGGGTTTTTAGGTATTTTTAGGGATTTTATGTTTTTTAGGTATATAGTGTTTTTAGGGGATTATGATTTTTAGGGTAAAGAAGGCTTGAGACTAGATGGACCTAGTCCCCCAAAATTTATTAAAAAGGAGAAGAAAACAATAAAGTGTTACATGGAGGGATTACAAAACCGAGTTTGCAACTAACCCTTCATATCAGACTCCACAAACTGTGAGTAGAAAGACAAGGAAACAAAAGACCACATTGAGAAACTCTCTCCAATTTCCTGCTTGGAGAGAGCATCTTCAACTACATTTTCCTATCGATAAGAATGTGAGACATTGAGGTTCATCCCATGACCAAGGGTGAGGAATTCTATCCATTGGGTAAGAACCAAGCGAACCTATTTGAATTGTTCTTGAGGGCCTTCACGGCTAGAATTGAGTCTGATTCAAGCCATAGGAGTCTCTATACAAACTAAACAGAAAATTTAAATACCATTATCATAGCCAAATATTTGGCTTTAAGGGAACACCCATTGCCAATAATGTGATGGAAACAAAATTTATGGGTATTATAGTATTAAGTGTTTTAAGGGTTTTTAGGGATTTTAGTGATTTTAGGTTTTTAGGTTTTTTAGAATTCTTTAGTAGTTTTTAGTGTTTTTAGGGTTTTAATGTTTTTTAGAGTTATTTAGGGTTACTTGTTTTTTAGAGATAATTGGGATTTAAGGGGTTTTTAGTGTGTTTGGGGTCTTAGTGTTTTATGATGTTTTATGGTTTTTATGTTTTAGAGGGGTTTTAGGGGTTTTAGGGTCATTTAGGTGTGTTTTATAATTTTGTAGGGTTTTTCTGTTTTAATGTATTATGAGGATTTTAGGGTTTTTTGAGTTTTTTGATTTTTAGGTCTTTTAGGGATTTTTAGGGTTTTAAGGATGTAGATATTTTAAGGGATTTTATGAGTTTTTAGGGTTTTAAGGGGTTTTTATTTATTTTTTAAATTTTTAGGTGTTTTCATGGGATTTATGGATTTATGGTGATTTTTGGTCTGGGTTTGATTAGGTGTTTTTTGGGTTTTAGGTTTGTTTTAGGGAAAGGGAGGCTACGAGGCTATCCCTGGCGCCCCAAAATTTATTACAAAAAAAAAGACAAATCAAACAAGGGAGGAGAGGATTCAAACAAACTACACCCAAAAACCCCCAAACACCCCCTATAGACCAAAAATACCTCAAGGAACCCAAAAGTACACAACATAGAACAATATCCCCACCATCACAGAAGATAGAAGTTAGATGGTGGACCGTATGGGTCCCCATCAACACCATATCCAGTGGATGCATCATCATCCGATGACTCCCACTCAGATATATACTATTTTAAGAGTGTGGTGTACATATCCTTGATCTTTTTCTGGTATTTAGTTAGCTTCTCCTCAGATGAGTACTTATCAGTCTTCCCATGCTTATCAGGGACATTATTCCTTGGATACTTAGAGGAGGCTCTGGTGGACACGATCTTTGGCCGCTTTGAGTAGTCCTTCCTCAGCATCCTCTTCGGGATAGTTGAGATGAACCCTAAAAAACATTCTCTTTCACACGTGAGCAAGCATCCTCAATCAATTATAATTCCCTCATGATCTGTTCCATGTTGGAGTTCATCAAGCTCTCATCATCTATACCCGCACCCCAATGATAAAAAACGTATGAGTCCAACCCCTCCTAAAAGAGGGAATTTTTTACTGGTATCTACATCACTTTAATGTTCTACAAAACCATGTACCTTAAGATCTTAAATTTAGAATTCCTAGATAAAAACTCTTCAATCCCATCAAAACCAATTGAAGGTCCTCATTTTTATCAAAATATGCACTCGGGTCCATTTTCCTATGGTTCTGAAGTGGAGTTTAAGGTTCAACACCCAAATGTCCAACCACCTCCTCCTCACAGGCATACTGAGTAGCACATACCACCTCAAACACAACCATGGAAGTCCGGTCCTACTCTTCATCATAAACAACATAATAAATTTGAACCCTACTGATCAACACCTCTTCCTTCACATCATAGATGAGGGTCTGTGAACTATCAGCAAGCATCCATCCTTTCTCAATAGTAGAACCATCATTATAAGATTGAATCAGAAGTATGTCCTACAATTAACTCTGCTTGTAACCCTCAACACTAGAAAAAGGCACCTTCATATTCGCATCAACCACTACAAACTGGATCGAGTAACCAAATTCAGCGACATTTTAATCATGAATAATAACATAATCCACATTAATATAGGCACCCAATTACCATGCACGAGCGCACACAACATAACCAGATTACAAGGGAACCTGCAAGCCCTTATCATTCTCTTCACATGCACCACCCTTACACCCAGAGTATGTGACTTTCCCCAGTTTCTCTTCAACTATTCTGTCACTAGAATCACTCCTCCAGCCAGCATCATTCTTCCTGTGCCATACCTCAATCCTAACAGCACTATCATCAGCCATATTCTGTTGAACATCGTGATGCACATGATCCATCTCCCAATAATCCAAACCATAAAATTGGTTGCAAAAAGTGGAATTGGAATGCTCCACACTACCCTTACTCTCTTCATCCCATATCTCCACCATCCTTAGATTTCTGTACCCTTCTTTAATATCCATCACACCCTATCAGACAAAATTCCAAGGTATCGTTTCAGTCTTTCAAACACTATAGATACCCACAGTTCGGTGGGTGGATGTCTAGAGATCTTTATTATAACATCATCACCCATTAAAATAGCAAGATAATCAACATATGCATGTTCCTCAACCTTAGGCACATCCAATTGCCCTGCCAACATACCACGGACCGCCCATGGACCGACCCCAAATCTCCTATGCTCTGGATCCCACAACTACAGTCTATACTAAGTTGACCCATTTTCTTGATGGTAGAACAAAAAACCACTAGCTATCCAAAAATGGCCGATTTTTTTTATCATAATTTCTTACCAATAACAATCTAAACAAAATTAACCTGCACCATGGATGCGTCCACCTCAACACAAGCCCTTTGAGAAACAGGAAGGAATTTTTTTTTAGTCCTACTGTCTGAGATCAAAAATTGACCCATGAGATTCATAAGGATACAAATGAAATATGGTTTTTGGAAAGGAATAGGGAGTTTGGGAAACCTAACCCATGAATCATACATCAGTGAGTATCGATTCATGTGAAGGTCGAAGCACCACCTAAAGAGAAATAATTCGACACTGTTGAAGCTTCGAGGGGCCGAGGACAAAGTGTGGATCAAATCATCCTCCATTGAAAACTGAATCATGATGTGGTGGCCATCAAGCAATCCAACCATCACTCGGTTATAAAGATCCCATGATCCAAAGATGAATATGTCAAAATAGTGTACCGAGGGCTAACAATTCATGAATCAGGAAACCAATATCAAATTGTGATGTGTGGAATCCTCTTGAAACTCCAAATTTGAAAAAGATAATTTTAGTTACCCATTATATAAGTTATGAACCTTTGAAAAAAGAATAGTTTTAGGGAATAGTGGAAGAAGATTAGGTACCAAGGGAGAGAAAACGGCCAAATCCTGAGCACAATGAGCCAAAGATCCCTCCCCCACATAGGGTGGAGGAAGGGACACAATGATCGGTGCCATCAAGGTATCCTCAGGAGAACACTTCTACGATAGCTCCACTTTTCAATTTTATGTTTCTTTTAGGGTATTGGTTGGTTTTTAGGGGTTTAGATGTTTTTTCTAGTTTTTTTTAACTTTTTAGTGTTTTGGGTTTTAGGGGTTTTAGTGGGTTTTTAGGTTGTTTAGAGTTTTTATGAGTTTTGGGGTGTTTGACGGGTTGTAGTCCCTTTTGTGTTATTATAGGATTATGTTGGGTATTTTAGGGGTTTTAAAGGGTTTTAATGCCTTTAATTTTTTTGGCCTTTTAGGGACTTTTAGGGGATTTGTTGGGAGTTTTAGGGTTTTTAGTGTTTTAGCAGTTTTGACGGTTTCTTAAGGTTTTTATTATTTCTAAGGGTTTATAGTGTTTTAGGGGTTTATGTATTTTGGGTTTTATTATTGTTAAGTATTTTTAGGGGTTTTGGGTTTTTTTTGTGTTTTTTGTGGCTTTAGGGTTTTTTAGGGTTTAGATTTTTTAGGGGTTTCTAGGGTTTTTGTGTATTTTTAGGGTTTTACAGTTTTTATGTGGTTTTGAGGGTTTTTAGTGTATTTAGTGTTGAACAGTTTTGTAGGGGTGTATAGGGTTTTTAGGTTTCTCTAGTATTTTTAGGGTTTTTGGTATTTTGGGTATTTTTTAGGGTTTTAAGTTTTTTTATGGTTTTTACAGGGTTTAAAATGATTTATAGTTTTTTAGGGATTTTATTGGTTTTAGGGTTTTAGGGTTTTAATATTATTTTAGTGTTTTAAGGGTTTTTTTATATTTTTAGGTGTTATTCAGGTTTCTATGGTTTTTAGAGTTTTCAGGGAATTTTAGGGGGGGTTTGGGTTTTTGGGTCTTTTTATGGTTCTTATGGGGTTTCAGGGTGTTTAGGGGGACTTTTTTTTGTGTTATAAGGAATTTTGTATGATTTTAATGGGTTTTATGGATTTTGGGATTTTTTTGTTTTTAAAATATTTGTGGGTCCTTTATGATTTTTTGAGTTTTTGGGGTTTTTCTATTTTTAGGATTGTTGATGTTTTTTTGGATTTTAGAGAATTTATTGTACTTATGGTTTTTAGGTATTGATTATTTTTTTATATTTTTAGGGTATTTTAGGTTTTTAGGTTTTTAATATGTTTTTGGATATTTCTTGACTTTCCATTGTTTTTAGGTTTTTTTAGGGGAGTTTACAGGGTTTTATAGATTTGATGGTTTTTAGGTTTTTAGGATTTTAACAGTTGTTATGGGTCATTTAGGATTTTATACATTTTTATGGACTTTTAGGGTTTTAGTTAAATTTATGGGTTTGATGTGTTTTTAGTGTCTGTTAGTGTTTATTAGTTTTTTAGGGATTTTTTGTGTTTTATGGGTTTTAGGGTTTATTTGATGGGGTAGGGTTTTAAGGGTTTTTGTGCTTTTAGGGAATATTGTTTTTTTTTCTTGGTTTTTGTTTTTTTTGTGGTTTGGGAGTGGGGGATAAGGTTTTTAGGGGGGTTTTAGAATTTTAATGGATTTTATTATTTCATATGGTTTTTCAGTTTTTTAGTTTTTAGGTGCTTTGAGGGTTTTTAGGTTATTTATTGGGGGCTTAAGTTTTTTAGGAATTTTTTGGTCTAAGGGTTTTTAGGGTATTCAGGGTTTTTAGGCCTTTAATCTTTTGGGGTTTTAGGTTGTTTTAGGTGTTTTAATATATTTTGGTTTTTTGGGGTTTCTAAACGTTTCTTGTAGGTTTTATTATTTTTAGGGTTTTAAACGTTTTTTTTGAGAATTTTTGGATTTTTAGGGGTTGTTATGTTCTTGTAGAGTTTTTATTGGTTTATGGTCTTTATAGTTTTTACAGTTTTTAGGTTCTTTTAGGGATTTGTTGGGTTTTAAGCGTTTTTATGGTTTTTAGGGTTTTAGGTTCTTTTAGGGGTTTTCTGGTTTTTTAATATTGTTTAGTGTTTTTATTGTTTTTAGGGTCTTTTATGGGTTTTATAGGTTTAGGTTTTTTAGGGGTATAAAGGTATTTTAGGGGTTTTAGGGTTCTTATGGTTTTAGGGTTTTTAATGTTTTTAAGTTTTTTAAAAATTTTAATGGCTTTAGGATTCTTATTGTTTTTATAGGGTTTTTAGGATATTTATAGTTTTTTGGGGGTTTTTTGGTTTTTTTGAGGGTTTTAGGTTTTTTTGGATTCTAATGTTTTTTATGGTTTTAGGGTTTTTGTGGTTTTAAAGGTTTTTTATTTTTTAGTGTTTTTAGGAGTTTATGGATTTTCTTGGGGAGGGTGGTGGATTGAATCTTGTAGGGTTTTATGGATTTTTACAAGTTTTATGGATTTTAATAAAAATTAGGATTTTGTATGGTTTTAGTTTTTTAGGGCCTTCCAAGGTATTTTAGGGTTTTTATGGTCATTTAGAGTTTTCATTTTTCCTAGGGTCTTTTATGGATTTTGTGTGTTTTATTTTTTTAATGTTTTTAGAGGGTTTAGTGTATTTTAGGGTATTGTATGGTTTTTAGGGTCATTGAGGGGTTTTTTAGTGGTTTTATAGTCATGTAGTGTTGCTTAGGGATTTAACTTTCCTTTAGGGTTATTTTAGGGGTTTTAACAGTCCTCTTTGGTTTTTATGAGTTTTAGGGTATTTTATAATTTTTAGGTTTTGTAGGAGTCTTGAGGGGGTATAAAGGGTTTTTAGTGCCCTTTTGATTTTACGGACTTTAATTTATTTTAGGGTTTTATGGTTTTCTTAGAGTCTTCATATTTATTTGTATTATTTTATGGACTTTTTTGGTTTTTTAATGTCTTAATTACTTTTAAGGATTTTTTTAGGTGCTATTTGGGGTTTAGGGGTTTAGGCTTTTTAGAGGGGATTTAGGGTTTTATGTTCTTATATTGGATTTTGGTTTTTTAGGTGTTTTAGTGTTTTTAAGGTTTTATGGTCCTTTAGGAATATATCATTTTAGGGTATTTTCAGAGTTTTACAATTTTGAAGTGGTTTTATGGTTTTTGGGGTTTTAGGGTTTTAAGGTATTTTAGGGGTTTTGGGGTTTTTAGGGGTTTTATGTTGTTTATTTTTTTTAGGTATCTATCGGTTTTTTAGGGTTTTTAGGGATTTAGGGGGTTTTAGGGGATTTTGGCTTTTTATGGTTTTTAGGGGTTTTGATGGATTTAGGGTCCTTTAGGGGTTTGGGGTGGGTTGGGGTTTTTAGGGTTTTAGCATTTTAGGGTTGTTATTATTTTTTCTCATTTTAGGGTTTTTATAGGCTTTTAGAAAATTTAAGGGTTTTATCAGAATCAGGGGATTTTATGGGTTTTTAGGTATTTGTGGGTTTTAGGTTTTTAGTGTTTTTAAGGTTTTAGGGTTTTTACAGTTATTAAAGGTTTATTAGATTTAAATGTTTCTAATTATTTTTAATGATTTTTGGTGTTTTATAGTTTTTCTGGTTCCTTGGGGTTTTTTAGGATTTTTTTAGGTGTTTTTAGGTTTTTAGGGTCTTTAGGGTATTTTATAGGTTTTAATGGTTGTAAGGGTCTTTTATGGTGTTTTTCTTGTTTTTACAGACTTTTTGGTTTTTTATCAATGTTTTTAGGGGTTTTTAAGACTTTTTACGGGTTTTTTAGTATTTTTGTATGGGTTTTAGGGGATTTTAGCATTTAATAGGTTTTTAGGGGTTTTCTGTTTTTTAGGGTTTTAGGTGTTTTTTGGGTTTTCTTGTGTTTTTAGTTTTTCAAGGTATTTTAAGGGGTTTTAATGGGTTTTTATAATTTTTAGAGTCTTTAGGGTTTTTGGGATTTCAGAGTTTTTGTAGGGTTTTAGGGTATAGGGTTTTGGTTGTAGGTTATATGTTGTAGGGTGCAGTGTATGGGGTTTAAGAATTGGGGTATACCATGCATTGTTTATGGTTTAGGGTATAGGGTATAGGTTTTAGGGTGTAGGGGGTCGGGTATCAGGTGTAGGGTTTAGGGTTTATGGTGTAGGGTATCATGTTTGGGGGGTAAGGTTTAAGGTTTAGGGTGTAGGGTTTTTGGTTTAGGTCGTTGGTTTTAGGGTTTTTGGTGAAGGGTGTTGGGTTTAGGGTGTGCGGTGTGGATTTTACGATGTTTGGTATATTTTTTAGGGTGTAGGGTAAAATTTTTGGGTGTTGGGTATAAGGTATAGGTTTAGAGTATAGGATTTAGTGTATAGGGTATAGGGTATAGGGTGCAGAGTTTAGGGTTTACGATATAGGTTTGAGGTTTGGGGGTTTTGGGTGTAGGTTATAGGGTTTAGGGTGTAGGGTTAGGGTGTTGGGTATAGGGTTTGGGGTGTAGTGTTTAAGGTTTAGGGTGCAGGGTATAGGTTTTATGATATAGGGTACATGGTTTAGATTGTAGGTTATATGGTTTTAGGTGTGGGTTTGAGGGCTGAGGGTGTAGGGTTTGGGGTTTTGGGAGTAGGATTTAAGTATTCTTGTTTAGGGTATCGTGTTTAGGGTATTGATTTTATGGTATAGAGTATATGGCATATAGATTAGGGTTTATAGTGTAGCGTGTAGGGTTTGGGTGAAGGGTTAATGGTTTATGGTGTAGGGTATAGAGTTTAGGATGTAGGGTTTAGGGTGTAGGATATTGGGTTTAGGGTGTAGGGTTTAGCAGTTGGGGGTTAGGTTATAGGGTTTAGGGTTTAGTGTGTGGGGTTTAGGGTTTATGGTGTAGTATATAGGATTTAGAATGTAAGGTATCGTGTTTTGAGTGTAGGGTTTTTGGCTTATCATGTAGGGTTTTCTGTTTAGGGTGTAGGGTTTAGGTTTTAGGGTGTCGGGTTAGAGTTTAGGGTGTTACGTTCATGGTTTAGGCTATTTGGTATTGGTTTTAGGTTGTAGGAAATGGGTGTTGGGGTGTAGGTTATAGAATTTAAGGTGTTGGGTATAGTGTTTATGTTTTTGGGTATAAGGTTTTGGGTGTATGGTTTAAGGTGTTGGGTGTAGGGTTTTGGGTTTGGTGTTTTGGGTATATGGTTTAGGGTGTAGGGTCTAGGGTTTATGATATTCGGTATAGGGTTTAGGGTTTAGGGTTTTAGGTGTTGGGTTTATGGTGTTGGGTTTATGGTGTAGGGTGTTGGTTACAATTTCTAGTGTGTTGAGAATAAGGTGTAGGGTTTAGGGTATGAGCTATAAATTTTAGGGTGTAGTTTTTGGGGTTTATGATTTAAGGTATAGGGTTTTGGGATATATATTTTAGTATGTATGGTTTAGGGTTTAGGGTTTAGGGTGTCGGTTATATGGTTTATACCATAGTGTATTGGTTTTAGGGTATAGTGTATAGGTTTTAGGGTGTCAGGTTCTCGGTTTAGGGTGTAATGTGTAGGGATTTGTGTGCATGGTTTTGGGTTTAGAGTTTAGGATTATGGTTTAGGGTGTAGTGTTTAGGGTTTTTGGTATAGGGTTTTGGGTTTATCATAGAGTTTAGGGTGTTGGGTATAGATTCTAGGGTGTACGGTCTTGGTCATAGGATTTAGGATGTAGGGAATAGTTTGTAGGGTATAGGTTTTTCGGTATAAGTTTTTAGGTGTGGGGTTTTGGGTTGACGTTGTTGGGAATATGGTGTAGGGTGTAGGGTTTAGGATTTAGGGTTTAGGGTGTAGCATTTAGGGTTTATGGGGTAGGGTTTTGGGTGTAGGGTGTAGGAATTAGGGTATAGTTTTTGTGTTTTAGGTATAGGGTTTCTATTTGTTTTTAGGTTCTAATCGGGGTTTTTTGAGTTTTTGGGTTTGATGGGGTTTTTACATTTTTAGGTATTTTTAGTCTTTTTAGTGGTTTTTATTGTTTTCGGGGTTTTTGGTGATTTTCATTTTTTTTGGGCCTTTCAATGGTTTTGGAGGGTGTTTATGTTTTTTCGGGATTTTTAGAGGTTTATGGGTTGTTATGGTTTTTATGTGTGTTTAGGGTTCTTTTCTGTTGTTTTAGTGTTCTTATGTTTTTTGGAGTTTTTATAAGTTTTTTGGGTTTTTAGTGTTTTTAGGGAGTTTGTGAGTTTTCAGGTTTTTTGGTTTTTTAGATTTTTTGTTTGTTTTTATTATATTTTATGGGTTTTAGTACTTTTTTTCATTTTTATGTTTTTTCTGTTTTCAGGGTTTTTATTTTTTTTTTTATTTTATATGTTTTCAAGTTTTTAATGGGTTTGAGGGTTTTTAAGATTCTTTGGTGTTTATGGTTTTTAGGGGTTTTAATGTTTTTATGGGGTTTTAAGGATTTTAGTATATTTATGTAGGTTTATGGTCTTTTAGTAGATTTAGGGGTTTTAGGTTGCTTTACGGTTTTTATGTTTTTAGGGTATTTTTATTTTTTATGAGTTTTTAGTGCCTTTTATGGGTTTTAGTGGTTTTCAAGATTTTTAATCTTTTTTACGGTCTATCAAGGGGTATTATGATCTTTTAATATTTTTTTATTTTTTTAGTGTTTTAGTAGGATTTTGTGTTTTTCAAGTTTTTATTTTATTTTATGTTCATTTAAGGGTTTTTGGGTGGTGTTCTATCTTTTATGGTTTTGGGGGGTTTAGGGTCATTTATGCGTTTTAGTGATTTAATGGGATTTAGAATCCTCTAGGAATTTTTGGGCTGCTTGGGTCCTTTTAGGATTTTTTTGAGTTTTTAGGATTCATTAGGATTTTTAAGGCTTTTGAAGACATTTAGGGGATTTCATCATCCTATAGGGTTTTTAAGGTTTTTGGTCCCATTATAGTTTCAAGAGTCTTTTAGAGTTTAATATTGTTTTGGGGTGTTTTAGTGTTTTAGTGTCTTTTAATGTTTTTATGGTTTTTTGGGAGTTTTTTTTTTGTTTTCTTGGTCTTTTTGTGTTTTATGGGTTTTTAGGGTCCTTTGGGGGGTTTTAGGTATTTTTGGGGTCATTTAGAGGTTTTATGGTTTTTAGGTACCTTTCAGGTTTTTTGGGTTCTTAGGGTATTTTTGATTTTTTGGGGGGTTTTAGGGTCTTTAGGGGTTTTAGAGTTATTTTGTAATTTTATGGGTTTTTAGGTTTTCTAAGGGTTTCTAGGGCAAGGAAGATGCGAGGGTCAGACTATTTCCGACCCCCCCCCCCAAGTTTATTAAATGAAAAGACACAGCAGACAAGGGAGGGGAGGGGTCAATCGACCCACACCCAAAAACCCTTTACAAACCCAAACCCACACCACCCCAAAAAGAAAGACCAGAAAGCACACCAATCCAAAAAATCAGAAAAACAAAGAAGTCCCCAACATCACCTCCCAACCAATCAACAGCAAGCATCCATCCGCACCAAATCAATCAATCATCAACTAGCATCCAACAACACCAAAATCATCATCAGTTGTTTCACCAGACCAACTTCAACACCACAAAGTCACAACCATCAACCTCCATCATCCCCAAGTAAAAAACCATCACAATAACACCCATCAAGCAGTGACATCTTTCCCACCAAAAAGACTCACCACAAGCAACATCGAACCACCAGTGCCAAAATCACCAACCTTCACATTAGTCAGCACCACCATGCAAGGTAGTTCCATGGCTAGCCGCACAAAACCACTAGCACCAGAAATATAAGCATCATCTTCATCACATCCCATCCAAGTAAAAACCAACATTCTAGCATATCACACCCAGCAGCACAACCATGAGCAGAGAACCACCAGGATCCAAGTCAAGAACTACTGCGCAGCCCAAACAGCCCTTCCAGCAACCCAAGAACCACAATGCATAACCGAAATGTAGCCCCTCATATCAAATACGAAAAACAACACCAACATCGACCCATAGAAAAACCATCTGCCACCACATCAAATCCATAACAGGAGGATCCAACCAAAATTTTCAGCAATATACACGGGGCCAAAAAGACAACTTCGGCACCACCGGGAAGTAAAGACCAAATCCAAATCGCCGCAGAACACAAACAGACCAAGAACAACAGCATGAATCAAATATGGGGCACAAAACTGGAAATTATTCCTCATCCAGAAAGAATTGATGTAACTCTAGAAGAGCCACTGTACATCTCCCAATCTCAGATCTGAAAACAGATGGAAAGAATGTAGCAACAACGACCGAGAGAGCCAGACAACTGCATTTCATCGTCGAAGAGGCCAGAACCCACTCCGCCAGTGAAAACCCCTCCACCGATGAATACTTTGAAGCCGTTGACCCATTCATGGAGGCCCCATCTCATCAAACACGATCTGGAACTACGACTGAAGACCGCTAGGGTTTCCAAATTCCAGATAGTTTACCGCTTTACCACTTGCCGAGAAAATCCGTTCTGAAACCACAACGAGTTTTTCTACCTCTGAAGCCACCAAATCCTGAGCACAAGGGAAAATAATCCAAGATATGCTTGAATCAGAAGCCGAAGGCCCATGAAAAAACATCGCTCTGGAATGTCAAAGCCTCCAAATGAAGGAAACCACCATATCCTTGGATATGTAGGGCACTTCAAAGGCACGCCTCCACCAAGAAGGATGGGGTGATGATCCATAACCAAATCCCCAAGAAGGATCTGAGGGAATACCTTGAAGACGCGACGAGCGGGAGAGCAAACCAGGGTTTCTAGGGGGTTTATGGTTTATTATATTTTTATGTATGTTTATGGGTTTTTGAGTTCTGTAGTGGTTTTTAGGGGTTTTTAGGTTCTTTAGAATTTTTTTTTGATATTTTGAAGGATTTTTGGGTTTTTAGGGATTTTTAGTGTTTTTAATGTTATAGAGGATTTTATGCTACTTAGGAGGGTTTTAGGGTTTTAATTAAATCAGAATCATTTCCAACAACATCCCTAGCCAAACAGTAACCAGCATCTCACAACACCATTTTCAGCAACCATCGCCTCCTTGCCAAGCATATCCACTGCCAGCATCACAGAACCACAAGTATCAAAGACATAAGTCTCACCTTCACCACCCCACAGCGAAGCAGCAAACATCACCAAACACCAACATCTTTTATCACATCCCAGCCAAGAATCATCTACCACCCAAAAATTTAGATTCCTACAACCTTCACCTTCAGTCCAGTCGGCCTCCAGCAATTCATACCTAGTAGCACAACCAGGAACACATCCATATCACCCAAATGCAAGACAACATCCAATAGTACTCAATAGATCCAATATCCATCATCCACACCAATTGAAAACCAAACTAGCTACAACACAGAAGGCCATAGTATATAATGCAGAACACCTTCCAGTGGCCAGCGGCTTCTCAGCAAAAAGACTCACCACCTACAACATCAAACCAATAGCACCAAAATCACCTTCTTCCACATCATCTAATACCACCACACCAAGCAGGTTCATCGACAATAGTACAGAACCACCAGCACTAGAAAAAAAACATCATCTTCATCACATCTCAGCCAAGTAACAACCAAAATTCCCACATATCGCACCCAGCAGCACAACCAGGGGTATAGAACCACCACCAGCCAAGACAAGGGCAAATCCGTTGCCAAAACAAACCTTCTAGCAACCTAGAAACTGCAAACAACAACCAGCATGCAGCACCTCATATAAAAACCAGAAAATAAAGCCAGCAACGACTCATAGACACGCCATCTACCTGCATAGAAGATCCATAAAAGAAAAAGTATCCAGCCAAACCCTTCACCAAGATTCATGAGACTAAATGGACTGCTTTGGCACCGCATTAAAGTGAATACTGAAACTAGATCGTAGGAAAATGAAAACTGACCAGGATCAACTGCATGAATCAAAGATAGGGCTGAGGAACGAACCTGGATCTTCTGCGTAGACCAAAAACAAGTAGATCTGAAAACCCATTAAACTAGATCAGGCACAACACCACCAAGCTAGAACCACTCCTTCTACATCCACCAAAAACCACCGCATAGCCACAGAAGCCTCTGTAATCCTCCAAAGCATATATCTGTTAGTAGATGAGAAGATCGCATCACCGACGACCAAGAATACCAGTCCATCATAATACATATGCAGAGAATCCGAAGAGGAAAGGCGCAATACACAAATTATGAGTTCTCAACACCATAGATTAAAATGACTATCCACATTTGAAGTTCTATCAGAGAAGAAAAAGAACAACAAATTCACATCCCGGAGTAGACGAATAACCATCGATGAGACCAGAACCAGATTCACTGAAATAATCTTCTCTATCGTTGATTCCCTTAAACCCACTGACCCATCCAGGGAAACCTCAGATATGAAAAAGACAACCCCGATCCACGGCTGATGTCCAGTAGGGTTCTCAGATGCAAAAGAGTGTTTGGCTTCATCACATTCCAGATCGGTATGATCTGAAGACTGTGAGACCTCCATAGTCGTTGAATTTTGGACACACCATAAACGGATCAAAGCCCCATCCAAATCCAAAAGCCACAAATCGTTCTAAAGTCTAAATCACTGAAGACCAATAGCCACCACTATCTTGAGACTAGAGAGCACTACTAGAGCACACTATCACAATGAACTGGTAAGAATAGAGGTTCTAATGCCAATGCTCCGAGAAAAATCTAGGGGAAAACCTAGAAGAGGCATCGAGTGAGTGAGAGAGCAAAGGGAGTGTGCAACCATCTTCCCTTAGCAGTTTTAGAGATTTTAGATATTTCTAGGATTTTTTGGGGGTTTATGGTTTTTATGAGTTTTAGGGGTTTTATAATTTTTTTAATTATTTTATTGGGTTTTAGGATTGTTTTATGCGTTTTAGGATGTTTTTTTAAGATTTTTAGGGTTTCATTATTTTTGGGTTTTAGTGATGTTAAGGTTTTTCAGATTTTTTAATGTGGTTTTAGGGTCTTTTTGTATTTTTATGTTTTTTTGGTGTGTTTTGAAGGTTTTAAGGTTTTATTTTTGTTTTAGTGTTTTTACTGTGTTTAAGGGTTTTAGGGTATTCTAGGGTCTCTGTAGGGGTTTCAGGGTTTTGTAGGGTCTTTTAGGGTTTTGAAGGTGGGTATTTTTGGTATTTTAGGGGTTTTACGGTATTTGATGGGGCTTTGGGGTTTTTAAGGTTTGTAGTGATTTTATTGTTGTAAGGTTTTTCTTAATGTTTTTATGGTTTCTAGGATGTTTGGGGTTTTATGGGATTAATAGTTTTTATGGTTTCTATAATTTTTAGGGGTTTGGGGGTTTTGGGTTTTTATGATATTTTATAATTTTTTTATAGTTTTAGGGGTTTTAGGTATTTTTGGGTTTTTAGGAATTTTGGGTTTTTATAGTGTTTTAGGCGGTTTTTGGGTTTTAGGTATTTAAAGGCTTTTAGGGGTTTTATCATTTTTAGTTTTTTTAGAGTGTTTAGTATTTTCTTATGGTTCTTTGGTAGTTTTATTTTTTTTTGGGAATTTAGTGTATATATGTTTTTAAGGGTTTTTTATAGTTTTATGGGGTTTTAGGGTTTTTAGGATTGTTTTTTATTGGGTTGCTCTAGTTGTTTTAGTGTATTTAGGGGTTTTAGAGTTATTTTCGGTTTTCAATGATTTCAGGGTTTGTAGTGAATTTTGAGGAATTATTAGTATTTAGGGCGTTTAAGGATTTTTAGTTTATTTTATGGATATTTTGGGTTTTTATGGTCTTTTATGGTTTGATTTTTCTTTTATGGTCATTTAATAGATATATGGGTTTTAGGGTCTTTTAGGTTTTGTAGATAATTTAAGGGTGTTTGGGGTATTTTGTGTTTTTAGGGTTTTCTATGGTTTTTTGAGTATTTAGGTTTTAATGTTTTTGGGTTTTTTGGGGTTTATAGGGTTTTAGGTATTTTTGGGGGTTTAAGGGATATGTTTATTTTAGTTTTTTATGATTTTTGGGGATTCTATGGTTTTAGGGTTTCTATGATATTTTACGGTTTTAGGGGTTTTCTAGGGTTTTAGGGATTTTTATAGGTTTTTGGGTTGTGTGTATTTTATGTTTTTTTCTAGGTTCTAGGGTTTTTTATGTTTTTATGTGTTTTAGTGGATTTTATTTGTTTTTTAATGTTTTAGTGTTTTGGGGGTTTTAGGGAATTTTAATTGGTTCTAGGGTTTTTAGGGGTTTTTAGGGTTTCAGGTTCTTCTTAGGATTTTTACGTTTTTAGAGGTTATAGGACATTATAGGGTTTTAAGAATTTTTTAGTGTTTCAGGGGATTTTAGGGGGATTATGGTTTTTTGGGTCTTTCAGTGGTGTTTAGGTTTTTTTATAGTTTTTAAGGGGTGTTTTTGTTTTTTTAAGTTACTTAGGTTTTGAGGGTATTTGGTGTCTTTAAGGGTTTCTAGTTTTTTTAGGGTTACTTTTTCATTTATTATTTTTTTGGGATTTTTTTATTTCTAGAGTTATTTAGGGTTTTTTTTGTATTAGATTATGTTTTTAGGGTGTTTTATGATTCTTATAAGGGTTAGGGTTATTTTAAGGATTTTAATGCTCTTTTAGGGCTTCTATGGGTTTTGGGGTTTTTAGGGGTTTTTAGGTTTTTAGGGTTTGTTGGTGTTTTAATAGGATTTTAATGTTTTTTTCGGATTTTAGAGTTTTTTAATGGTTTTAGTGATTTTTAGGGTTTTATAGTTTTTTGGGTTTTGGTTGTTTTACACTTTTAGGGTTTTTAAGGGTTTTAGGGTTTTAATGGTTTTTAGTGTTTCAATTTTTTTATCACTCAGGGGTTTTAGGGGTTTTCAATTTTTTTAGGATTTTTAGGGATTTTAGGTAATTTTTATGGGTTTTAGAGTCTTTATAGGGGTTTTAGGGGATTTAATGTATTTTAGTGTTTTTAGGGTCTTTTATGACTTTATCTGGTTTTAATGTGTTTTATTGTTTTTTTAGTTCTTAGGTCTTTTAGGTATTCTTAGGGTTTTAGGGGAATTTTAGGGGGTTTTGGTTCTTAGATATTTTTAGGGTTTTTATGAGGTTTTATAACACTTAAGGGGTGTTTACTACTTTTAGGGGTTTTATAGGTTTTTGGGGTTTTTAGGGGTTTATGGAATTTGTTTTTTTTTCAATGTTGTTAGGGATTTTTATAGGTTTTAAATTTTTTTAGGTGGGGTTTTATGTTAAGTGGTTTTTGGGGTTTTTGGGATTATCATAGGTGTTTTAAGGGTATTTTTTGGTCTTTTAGGGGCTTTAGTGTCTTTTTGGGTCCTTTAGGGGTTTTAGGGTCTTTTAGGGTTTTGTATGATTATTTTAGTGTTTTTAGTATTTTCAGTGGTTTTTGGGTTTTTTGTGGTTTATAAGGTTTTTAGGGGTTTTAACATGTTTTTAGGGGTTTTGGGTGTTTTAATATCATTTTAGGGTCTTTTTTATGGTCTTCATGATTTTTAGGATTTTTAGGTGGTTTGGGTTTTTAGAGTTTTTAAGAATTTTAGGCATTTAAAGGGGTTTTAGGGGGTTTTAGGGGTTTTAACATGCTTTTAGGGGTTTAGTGTGTTTTAATTTCATATTAGAGTCTTTTTTATGGTCTTCATGATTTTTGAGGATTTTTGTGTGGTTTTGGGGTTTTAGGGTTTTTATGTGTTTAAAGGGTTTTTATAGGGTTTTGGGGTTTTAGGGTTGATGTTTCCAAAGGTTCGTGCAGTCACACAGAGAGGGAGGATAATCAAGTGTGACTTGTTTTTACTTAATTATATTCTCTTCCTTAACCCTCCATATTCTTATATCCCCCTTTAGGATGATTAGATCATTTATGAAATGCAAAAGGTAAATGAAACGCAAAACAAACAATTTTTACAAGGTTTGGTACTAAGACCTACATCCTTTATGTAACCGGGTATACCCACTGATTTCATATTATTCACTATATTTAGATTTTTAATACCATGTAAAGTATAATTACCTTCAACATTGAGCCCCCAAGTGCTCCATTCTAGAGTCCCACTAGAGATTACAGGTTCCCACCTATACTATTGACTCATGTGTCCAACAGGAGGATCCTTATACTTATTCCCACAATGTTACCATCATCCCATCGACCTACTCTTGAGTCCCACCAAAGTAGTCTTATACTTTAATGTCCCACAAAATAAATCCATAATCTTTATTCACATAAAATATGATCCTATGATAGGATGATCTCTTAGTCATCCTCCACAAGATTGTGGGATCACACTAGCTCATGTAAAATTCAAGAACATTTTCACTTAATTTGGTATTGATCAAATAATATTGATCACTTATAGAAGGTATAAATCCTTAATAAAACACTATTCTAGTGAATATTACTTCTTTAATGGAAGACTCGATCTCGTTGAATACTAAATAACTCAGATATAAAAATCATCTAAAAATAGTGTTCTAGATTTAGTCACAAAAACAATGCACACTGAATATACAATATATATTTCATGTGAAATTCATCAAACATAATGCATGTATATGATACACTATATGTTATTCTCAACATTAAAAGTGAAAGAATAAAAATGCACAAAATTATCACTATTCAAAGTGTTATTTGATGTGAATACAAATGTTGTATAATGCAAGCACACACTTACACACTCATACCTTCCTCTCATCGCACATTACCAAAAATATTATTTTACAATTTCATAAAAATAGTATATCAAAAACAAACCTATTAAATTTTCCTTTGTTCAATTATCTCACACCATCATAATGTGTCTTCGTGCAATACTATTCTTCACAATTTCTTAAGCACAAGAACTATTTCACTCAAACATCTAATATGCATAACATCACATGCATGAATTTTGAATCAATATAATAGATTCCTTTGTGTTAGTGATTTTTGATATGCTATAGTTTACTTTCATAACAAGGTATGTGATAACTATTCTTAAAATAATACATGTGAAACTCTTTCACACTGGCATATAATTTCATGGATGGTTCTTCATGCTCCGTAGCATAAAAGAATACACGGGACTCCTCTTCTGAAATTATTCTTCGACTAAATGTTTTATGTGAGTTATTATTTATACCTCACAAGACATGGTGTGTTACATTTCACTATATAATGGAATCTCAAGACAACTTCACGTGATCACATTTGTGTTTGATCATCTCAAACACATAGAACGTACTTCGAAAATATAGAGTTGTTAAAATACTTTATTTTTCTCTAAAATCTCTCTAATTATATCTCTAAAATTCTTTTGGCTCACACAATGAAAATGAGATACTTGGGATGTTTATAGAAAACCCTCACTGACTCAGTACATTGAAAAATCATTTAGACCCACACATCAAATTAGATCATGATATCACTGTCTCAAGATACACATCATGAGATACCACCATCACTAAAAAAATATTTAACTAATTTATGGTTTTCTTTGGTTTGATCTTCATTAAATCATAAAAAACTGTTTCATAATGTATCTATCATATAGAAATTATCATGATGATGAAATTGATCTTGGATGATTAGGATGGATCTTCATAGGTGGCGTCCTGAAGAAATCCCGACATAGAGAAGGTCTCTTGACAACTCCAGGTAGAAGAAAACTATGGTTGTTGATCATATGACCTTTGTACATTCCATGGTTTTTAAATCATAGAAATAGTAACCCGCACCAGATAACACCACATAAAAAATTATGAGTTGAATGCTCCCTTTTCTTACAAGGAAGATCCTTAACCATCCATAATTTTTTACTAGTCTGCTAACAAAATACCCTAGTATCGCCTCATGATGGAACATTTATTTTCCATTGTGCCACCTTGTATGGTGGATCTCCACTACTCCCTTGAACCTACCTGTTGTTTGCCTATGTCTGCTCTCTACCACTATGCTCGCCTGGTTGAGGTTGAAACTTTCCACCTCAGCAGTTGATATAGGTCCCTCATGCTACATATAAGGTTGGAAACATTTTTTATATACACTCCATTAAAAAATTTATCCATATACAAGTGGAAAGAGAAATACTTCTAAAACATTCTCATGTAAATTAATTCTTATTGAGAATAGTGTTTCATTATCAACAACAATTAAAACATGTCTTCAAAATTAAGACATAGTCTAAAATATTTAGAATTCAAAATTATTGATTTTTCATCTTCTAAAATCAATGACAAAAAATTTAAAATATAATAGACCATAGGGTTTATTTAACCCCCCTTTGGATTTTTTATCAGTACCCACTTCATTTCAAATTTCAATTATATCTTCTCTCCATTATTGGAAATAAAACCAAAGATATAGATTGGGGAAGGATTTCATATTTCCTACATTGAAATTTTAAGAACATCATATCCTCTTATGACACTTAAATTCTGATTTACTCATGAGAATGATGCTATCACCATTTAGAAAGAAATGAGATAAAGTTAATTAGATCTAATTCAATGTGAGAAATTATATCTTTATAAAACAAGAGTGTTTATATTTAGCATCAATGTTGAAAATTAATTTTTAGCATATGATACCAAATTTTAAACCTTTTATCATGGGATATAAAAATATTTTCAACTAATATTCTCAATGATAAAAAGATCCAATATTTAGATTTTTTAAATCAAGAATTATAAGATTCAAACCTCACCCAAACTTCTAATATACCTAAGATATCAACTAAGATGGAAATATACAGTGGTTGATTCTCTTTTCTCTCCTTCAGGAGATAGACCCAATAATTTTTCATCATGATGGAATTTAATTCAGAATAAACTCCAAGTATTTTATGATATTATTTTAATTTTTTCAAAAAGAAGATATGATTAAAATAGTCTTCCATGAGGGATATCATTATAGTTATAAGATTTTTACATATTTTATCAAATTCATATCTGCCTATGAATTCATGGTTCATCTTAAATTCCCTACACGAAAACAAAAAAAAATGTGTATATGGGAATAAGGTGGTTCTTCAATGCTCCTCAGTTAGAGAAATAGGGCTATGATTTGTTTCCCAACCCAATAATATTTTTATATAAAAAGGGGATTCATCATGTTTTTTAACAAGTCTGTTTCTTTTTTATCTACTTTTTCTATCATTCTTTCCTCTTACAACTATTAAGGCTATGTGATCACGTTTTTTGGGAACAAACTTAGTATTCAAAATTTGAATAGACTCTTACTTTTTTCATTTAGTATTGACGTTCATGTATAATTAAGAATGGTCCATGATGTGACCATTCCAACTAAAATATTATAATATTTTCATTATTGTGACACTCTTTACATCATTATTATCAAACTTCTTCAGATATTTTTTAATAGGATTACCTATCCGTATACTCATTTATTACATGATTCATTTTTTGTGGTATTTTATTCACATCAAAAAATGACATGTTCATGATTGGTACCATCCAAAAACGATCATAAACATGACCAATTTTATTGAAATAATCACATAAAAGTTTAAATTATTCATATATTTTCTTGATTGAATGATTCAATTTATGGTAATTCTAATTCTATTTTGTATGTTTACACTTTTATTCATCCTTTATCCCCCTAAATTGTGGATTTTTGTAACTTTTATAAAGTGTCATAATGTGACAATAATTTATTTCCTGACATCCAAACTTCCAAAAACACCAGCAGTATCCAACAAATCATTATTCATTATTCTATGAAAAAAAATTTCTTACTTTGTTATTTTACTTCTCTAATTAGCACATTTATTCTACTATTATTTCAATGTAGAAATATAATTTTCACACTTCATCACATACATCTTTGATGATGTAATGGAATCCTGAGAATATTTCTTCACCCATGATTTGACATATTTTAATGTTTTATCTACACTAGTAATCAAATATGTATTAGTACACATAGATTTATTAGGAAAAGGGTTACCATATCCAATGAGCCTGCAATAGATTTATCCTTGAATAATCTGAAGCTCTTATTTACACTAGATAGAGTCTTTTCAGAAAAGGGGCAGTTATCAGATGAATCCTTGGTAGTACTTATTTTCTAAAGGGATTGGGAAGTCTATGATTGTGTCTCTTACATATTTCTCTATCTCACTTATACTTCAATACATTTTATATTGAGAGAAATCATCTCAAATTAAACTAATTTAATTCTTTATTCACACTAAGTCTTCATCTTCTAATTCTGATCTTCATGAATATGATTTTCCATCAGTGAAAATATATAAATATCATCAATTCCTTCTATTTAATTATTCATCTTAACATAAATAAAATTCATATATGTATTATGAATCATTTCCAGTGAATGGTTAACTTCAGTAAAGACCATTTAAAAATAATTTATATCCAAAACATTACTTTTCAATTATTTAATAGCTCTAAAATATAATTCTCTAAAAAGATATATTTTTTCTTCCTCATCTTTCTCATTTTTTTAGAGTATTGGATATGCCAATGTTTTTAGTCAATTATTGTTTCATATAATTAAACTCTTCTTGTAGCTGTAATTTTTCTTCTCGATGTACTATTAAAACAATGATCATACAAGTGACCACTTCTTTGGAAACATTATTGAGATGTACTGAATTTCAAAATTTTCAAAATCACCCTCACTAATTGAACATGTTTATTTTGAATTATAATCAAATTATTTTAATGAAAAAATACCACTATGAGTTACTTGAGAAAGAGGGTGATATTCATTTAATATTGAATTTTTCTTCGGCTTCTTTTTCACTATTTTTTCCTATTTTCTATGTCTTAAATGTAATTTCAACATTTCTAACAATAGAAGTAGAGACAGGATTTTACATATGAAGATATTATAAATTTTCCTCAAAATAAAATCAAGACATCATATATTTATGATACAAATAATAGGACAAGTAATTTAGATCCAATAAGAGGTGGAATTTTCTCTTATACCAATTTAAGTGTCTAAAGGATTGTGTAGTGACACTAAGAGGGGGAGGAGTGAATAATGTGTGGTTTGTTTTTACTAAATTATTTTCATCTCTTAAACCCTCTTCAAAACACCGTCTAATGGTATAATGACTGGATATTTTATGAATTCACAGAGTAAATTAAATAGAGAACATACAATTTTTTCAAAGTTTGGTACTAAGACATACATCCTTTTTGAAACCAGTAATACCCCTCCTCTATATATTCATCTCTATATTTATATGGTTACAAATAGGGATATTCCCAAAAACATCAATGTCGAGTACCACAATGTTCTATTGTTAAGTCCCACTAGAATTTCAAATTTACTACTAACACTAATGACTCCTGATTCCCACATGAGGATATTTATACTATATACATAGTGTTATTAGCATCCCACTTTCCTAATACAGTGTCCATCTAGAGGTATATTCTTCTTTAGAGTCCCACTTAAGACTTTCACAGTCATAAGTCGCATATGATAAGACCCACTAATAGGATGATATATTGATCTTACTCCATGAACTTGCTAGATCACACTAGCTCATGTACAATTCAAGAACATTTTCATAGATGTGCGTCTTGATGAATAAATACTAATCACCAATAGAAAGACATTTAGCTCAGTACAATACTGCTCAGGTGGAAATTCAATCTTCTACTGAACTCCCAACATTACTAAAAACTGAATAACTCATATATAAATATATTTTGAAAATAATTCTCAGGCTTCTGTCTCAAAACAATGCACACTAAATATTATGTGGTAATTTCTTCAAAACATCGGGAATATATATAATTCACTACATGGTCTTCTCAGAGTAAAGTATTCAATAATACAATTGTATACATTTTTCACTATTCAATGTGTTATTTCATGTGTTTAAATTTTTTTTTAAACAATCACTAAATTACACTCCTATACATTCTTATCAATACACACTACCTAAAATATTCATCAATGATTTCATGAAAATAGTAATCAGTAACACACCTATTCAATTATACTTTGTGAAAGTACCTCATACTATCATAATGTGTCTTCATTAAATATAATTATTCACAATATCATTAGAACATGAACATTTTCACTAAATCATATAGTTTTCATAATATCACATGCATGTATTATATATATGTATTAAATCTTCCTTAGAATTAGTGCTTTGTGAGATGCTACTCTATAATCATGTGACAAGGTATGTGAAATATATTTCAATAATACATTTTAAACATATTTACACATGTATATCATTTCCTAAATGGATCATCATACTCCATCACATAACATAATATTATGTAATCCTCTTTTAAAATTCTACTTCATGTAGTAGTTTTTTGTGGTTTCTTCTATCTCCCCTACAAGACATAGTGTGGTGCCTCACATTGGTTCATATAATCTCAAGACAATTTCATTTGATCATGTATGAGGATGATTAGACTGAATGAATTGATATTCCTTAAAAAAATATAGAGCACATGAATTGCTCTATTTGGTTCTTGGCTCTCTCAAATTCTCACTCTAAAATGAATTCAGATCACACACTAAAAATTTTCTAGTCGTGATACTTACAGTAAAACCTCACCAACTCAGTGCTTCTAAAAACCATGTATATCCATGAATTGAATTAGATCGTGTTCTCATTGACTCAAAGTAAAAAATCGTGAGATAACACCATAAGAAAAAAAATATTTATCTCATTTATGTTTTTATTCATTTTGGTCTTCATTAAATCATGGAAACAATATTTCATGATCTATAAATTAAATAGCAATCATCTAGATGAGAAAAGGATCTTGGATGCTTTGGATGGATATTTATAGGTCACTACATGAAGACATACTAACAGATATATTATCTTCTAATGGATCAATGTATAATAAAACTACTATAGTTGATCAGGTGGTCCGCATATTTCATATTGGATGTCCTTCTTTACATGTTCATTAAAACAGAGAAACACTAAACCACAACTACGAGTCCAACATCAAAATGCATCTGAGAAGAATGCTCTGTTTCCTTACAAGGAAAAATAATTATTCAAATACAAATTTTTACTATTATGATAACATAAAACAATGCCACTACCCTGTGCAGGAACCTTGCTTTGCTACCATACCACATTGTATGGTGATTTGTTGCTTATCCCTTGCACCAATATATAGCATGCCTTATGCATGCTCTCATCCACAATGCTGGTCAGGCTGAGGTTGTTGCAACCCACCTTAGTAGTAGTTGTGGTACCCTCATTCTATGTTGGATGGTTGGTATATTTTTTGATATACACTCCATTAAAAACTCATCCATATTCTAGAAAAACTATTACTACTTCTAAAACATTCCCATGTAAATTATTTCTCATTGAGATCATTGTGTCATTATCAATAACCACTAAAAACAAGTCTTAAAACATAAAACCATCACTACAATAGTCTTAATTAAAACTAGTTAACTTTTAATCATCTCATATCATTGAAAAAAAATTCAACTACAACATATTACTTTAGTTAAAGTGTTTTGATTGGGTTTTAAGTATATTTTATGGTTTCATTGGGTTTTTAGGGTCTTTATGATCTATTTTTGGACATCAGGGTATTTGTTATTGGTTTTCATGTTTTTTGGGGTTTTAGAGTCCTTTCAATGATTATAGTAATTTTATGTATTTTTAGAGTTTTAGAGTTTATAAGGTTTATATTGGGATTTTTTTGGTTTTAGGGGTTTTAGTGATTTTAATGTGTTTTTAGGTTTTTAGTGTTTTTGGGTATTTTAAGGGTTTAAGGGCTTTCAGGGTATTTAGTGTTTTTGAGTTTTTTTGGTTTTTTATGGATTTATAATTTTTATTTATGGTATTTTATGTTTCTTATGTGTTTTAGGGTCTTTTAGGGGGTTTATAAGGACTTTTTGTGGTTTTTTGGGGTTTCTTGTTTTCAAGGTTACTAGATAATTATAGGGTTTTAGTGTTTCAAAGGGTTTTTAGGTTCTGTTAGGGTTTTTCTGTTCATTTTGGTTCTGATGGTTTTTAGGGACTTTTATAGTTTACGGTATAGGTTTTAGTATTTAGGTGTTGGGTTTTGGATTTAAGGTGTATATTTTAGGGTTTAGGATTCAGTGTTTAAGGTTTAGGGTGTAGGGTATATGGTTTTGGGTGTAAGTTTTGAGGTTTACAGTGTATAGTATATTGTTTATAGTTTAGGATTTTGGGTCTAGGGTGTAGGGTATAGGGTTTAGGGTGTAGATCATTGGGTTTATGGTGTTGGTTTTAGTGTTTAGGGTGTATTGTTTAGGGTTTTATGTGTAGGGTATATGGAATCAAATTTTTAGTGGTTGGGTGGGGGTTTTGTTTTTAGGGGTTATTTAATGTCTTTAGGGTTTTGTATGGCTTTATATATTTTTAGGGTTTTCTGTTTTTTCTGTTTTTTCAGGTTGCACAGATTTTTTTACTTTTTAGGGGTTTTAGGGGTTCAGGGTTTTTAGGGGATATTAGGTTTTATGGGTTTTTGGTTTTTAGGGGTCTGAGTTTCTTTAAAGGGATTTTAGATTTTTTAGCAGGTTTTAGTTTTTTTTTTGTTTTTAGGGGGTTTTTTAGAGTTAATTTGATGGTTTTTTAAAGATTTAAAGGTTTTTTGGGTTTTTATGGATTTTTAGGGTTTTAAGGGTTTTTTTTACTATTTTCATAGTTTTTAGGGTTTGATATTTTTTAGGTTATTAATTGTTTTCAAGGGTTTTTATTTTTTTAGGGATTATAGAGACCTTTTTAGGTTATTTAAAGGATTTTGGGGTTTTTAGGGTTTTTTACTTTTTTTGGGTTTTTTTGTTATTAATATTTTTAGGGTTATTTAAGGGTTTTTGGTTTACAGAGTATTTAAGGACATTGGGTTATTTACGTTTTTAGGGGTTTTTTTGAATTTTAATGTTTTTAGTGTTTTTATTTTTTTCAGTTTTATCAGGGTTTGTAAAGGCTTTAATGGGTTTTTGGTTTTTTATTGTTTTTAGCATTTTTAGGGGTGTTAGGGTATTTTAGTGGTTTTTATTGTTTTAGGGGTTTTTACTATCCTTTTGGATTTTTTGGGGTGTTATAGGGTTTTAGGGTCTATTTTTTAGGGCATTTAGAGTCTTTTAGGGATTTTTAAGGATTTTTAGGGTATTTTGGGGTCATTTATGGTCGTTTCTAGGGTTTAGTGTTTTTTATAGATTTTAAGTGTTTTGGGTCCTTTTGAGGTTTTTATGTGTTTTAGGGTCTTTTGGGGTTTCAAGGTATTTTTAAGGTCTATGTAGTTTTTTGGTTTTTACGGTTATTTAGGGGTTTTAAGAGTTTTTAGGGTCTTTTGAGGATTTATGGGTTTTAGGGTTTTTACAGTTTTTAGAGTCCTTGATGGGTGTTTAGGGTTTTCAGGGGTTTTTAGGAATTTATGGTTTTTAGAGATTTCTTTTGAGTTTTAGGGTTTTTTGGGGGGTTATGTTGTTTTGATTTTTTGAGGGTATTTTATGCTCTTAAATATTGTTTTGGGCGGTTTTAGGGTTTTTTATGGTATTTTAAGAGTTTTTTGGGGGTTTTGCGGTTTTTGGGGATTTTTTAGTGATTCATGGGAGTTTTATATTTTTTTTATGATTTTATATTTTTTATGGTTTTTATGTTTTTTTATGGTTTTTTATGAATTATATTTTTTTAGTGATTTTCATGTTTTTAGGGATTTTAGGGTTTTTTTAGATTCAATGGTTTTAAGGGTTGTTATGGCTTTTGGTATTTTAGGGGTTTTATAGGTTTTGGTATTTTTTTTGTATTTTTAGGGGTTTTAGAGTTTTTAGGGTTCTTGGGAGTTTTAGATTATTTAAGGGTTTATGGGTTTTTAGGGTTTTAAGGGTTTTTTGTGCTTTTAGGGTCATTTTTTGTTTTTAGTAGTTTTTAGGTTATTGTTGTTTTTATAGTCTAAGGGGTTGGGTTTTTTAGGGGGTTTCCTGATTTTTAGAATCATTTAGTGCTTTTTATAGGGCATTTAGGTACATTTAGTGTTTTTAGGGGTTTTAGGGGTTTTATGGGATTTTTTTGGGTCTTTTAGGAATTTTCTGTTTTCAGACTCTTTTTGTGGTTTGAAAAGGGCTTTTAGAATTTTGATGGGTTTTGGGTTTGTTAGGTTTTTTCGAGGGTTTAGTTGTTTTATTGGTTTTTTTGTTCTTATTGGTTTTACTATTTTAGTTTTTTTAGTGTTTTCTTTTTCTAGGTTTTTTTTTTACTTCAAAGTGATTTTTGGGTGATTCGGGGTTTCCAGTGGCTGTTTTGGGGTTAAATTGATTTAAGGTTTTTTTTTGGGTATTAACATTTTTCTATCAATTTTTGAGTTTTTTGGGGGTTTTAGGGTTTTTAACTATTTTATAGTGTTTCAAGGTTTTGGGTTTTTACATGTTTTTAGTGTCTTTTATAGGATTTTAGGGGTTTTAGTGTCTTTTAGGGTTTTGGGGAATATTATGGACCCTTTGTATTTTTAATGATTTTTAGCATTTTCAAGGGTATTTTGGGTCCCATATGGTTTTTTGAGTTTTTTAGCCTCTTAGAGAATTTTAGGGTATCTTAGGGTCATTTAGTGGTTTAAATGGGTTTTATTTATTTTTAGGGGCTTTAGGGTCTTTTGGGGTTTAAAGGGTATTTTAGGGTATTTAGTGTATTTTAGGGGTTTTATGGTGATTTATGGATTCGGTTTTTGGGTTCTTTTATGGTTTTAGAGTCTTTAGGGATTTTTTGAATTTTTTGGGCGTTTTAGTGGAATTAGGGGTTCTTATTAGATTTCATGGGTTTTTGAGGTTTTTAGGGTTTTAGGGTTTTTAGAGGTTTTTAGGGGGTTTGGGGTTTTATGGTCCTTTATGTTTCTTTGATCCATTAATATATCTTATTATTTTAGGGATTTTATAGTTTTTTAGAGTTTTATAGGTTATTTAATGGTTTTTAGGATTTTTGGGATTTTAGTTTTTTTTTAGGTTTTAGTGTTTTTAAAGGATTTTTTATGGTTCCTTAGGTTTTTATGTTTTTTAGGGATTTAGTTTTTTTTATTTTTTTATTCATTTTATGGGTTTTAGGAATTTTTAGGGTTTTATGTTCTATTATTTTTGTATGATTCATATGTGTTTTAGGGGGTTTTTTTTGGTTTTTAGGAGTTTTGTGAGGCTATTCAGGGTTTTAGAGGTTTTTTGGGTTTTAGGGAAATCTATGGTTTTAAGTTTTTTATGGATTTTAGGGGTCTAGGGGTTATTGGTGGTGTATAGGGATTTATGGGTTTAATGTATTTTTAGGGTTTTGGGGATTTTAGGGGTTTATAGGTTTTATGGATTATTTTTGGGGTTTTAGGGTTTTTATATTTTTTTTGTGTTTTAGTGTTTTTAGGGGTTTTAATTTTTTAGGGAGTTTAAGGGTTTAAATTAGTTTATAGGGTTTTAGGATATTTTATTGGTTTTTTTTGGTTTTTGGGTCCTTTTGTGATTTTTTGGAGTTTTGGGGGGTTTAGGATTTTTAGGGTGGTTAAGGGTTTTTACGTATTTTAGGGTTTTCATTTTATTTTTAGGATCATTTAGAGTTTTTAGGGTTTTATCGTCTTTTAGGGTTTTTTTGGGTATGGGTTCATTGAGTTTCTTTTAGTGTTTCAAGGGTCATGTCCAGGTTTTAGGGCCTTTTAGGGCATAGAAGGCTTGAGACCAGGTGAACCTAGTCCCCCAAAATTTATTAAATACAAAGAAACCAACCGGACATTATATAGGGGGATTATAACCCCGGGTGCGCAGCTCACCCCTTAGATAAGACTCTAAAAACCATTGACAGAAAGGTCAGGCAACAAAGGACAACTTCGAGTCCCGCTCCACAATAGCCTACTTGGACAAGAAATCTTCTATCGAGTTCGCTTCTTGATAAACATGTGTGACATGGAGGTTCAGCCTGTGACAGAAGGTGGGGCATTCCATCCACTGGGGAAGGATCCTCTAGGGGACTCTCTCAGAGCTATTCTTGAGGGCCTCCACCACAATCATTGAGTCAGATTCAATCCAAAGAGGGCTACATACATACTATCGAGAAAACTTAATCACTTTTATCATGTCCCAAAATTCAGCTTCATGAGAACATCCATTACCGATGAAGTGCTAAAAGAATCCTTTAACAAATCCTCGATGGGTGCAGAAAACCCCTCCACACCTTGAGTGGCCTGGTGCTCCCAATATAGCACCATCCACGTTGACCATGATCTAAGAGGATATCATAGGGATCCAGTGGATGTACTTATGAATCTATGGTTTTTTTTGTCCTGCCAGAAACTCCAAGAATCCATAAGAGAATAAGATCATTGACATATATTTTCATTGAACCTATTTGAATGTGATACGCTACATGAATTCTTGTGTGAAGTTTCATGACCCCACCATGGAAGGAGAGTCTCTTCTTGTCAAAAGTAACCACATTCAGGGAATCCCAGATGTAAGAAGTAATGGTGGTAGCAGAAACAAGCAAGAGATGATGCACTTTCTTGTTGAAATGACAATTAACCAAACCTCCCATCATCTCGAAGAATGACCTGTTCAAGCAGGGAGAAACCAAAACAGTTCCTGCAAATAGTTCCAAATTGCAATTGAAAACCTACATTAAAGAAAGATATATTGGATGGAATCTTCAAAAAAATAAAACAAAGAAAACAAACTGAGTCCAAGCAATAACTAGCCCTTTTCTATTGACTTTGAGGCGGCAACTAATTTTTCTAGAGTTTTCAGAGCATCAGATGATTAGCCGAGGGATGAAGGGTCTCTAAAATCTTAAGATCCATGTTGTAGAAGATATGCCCCGGGCACACATAAACCGATAGAAGTCCTTAACATTAATTTTTCCATCAAGGTTGGGTTTCCAGACAAGGACATTCTTATCAACAAAGGGGTAGCATTGAATCTGTATGAGGGTGTCAGCAGGAAGAAGAGTTTTAATCTCTATCTGGTAATGAATGAAACTAGAAATATACATGGTTCATGAAGTAGTATGGGGATCCACATGATCCATTAGAGGTCAATCCAGCCTAGTGGTGGACCAAACATTCAGATCTGACTGCTTTGAAATGATCCATTTTGAGTGATCCATAATTCCCTAGTATGAGCCCCAGATTTCAAGCCAGACTGAGGTGGAGAAATATCCTGTAAACCCATCATAGAGTTTCTGCATTAACCTCTCCCAAAAAAATCCCAGCCCATCATCTGAAGAGTCAAAAAATCTCCAGGTGAACTGGGCAAGAAGGTAATCATTAAATCTCCCGATATCTTTTATGCCAAGCCCTCCCAGCTCATTTGGTTTTGTGCAGTCCTTCCAAGCCACTGAAACTAGTTTTCATTCACTGATGTAGCTCATCCAATCAATGTTTCTTGATTTTTGAGTGTAGATATTTAATGAGGTTAACTGGCCATCTATAAATTGAAAAGGCATAGGTGAACATTGAGGTAATAACAGAGTTGATTAGATAGATTATTCTAGCTTGTGATAAACACATCCCATTCTATTTAGCAAATTTTTGGATGCTTTTTCTCACAGTTCTCTCAATATAGCCACTCATTACCCTCCCCCAGAAGATAGGAACACCCAAGATAGGGAAAGGGATTTGATCCCCTCTTAACCCCAAGGTATTGGGAGATTTTAAGGTGATGAGAGTTTTAGACTCCCTCTTAGAAGATGATAGAGGATTTATTCCATCTAATGGATTTCCCAACACACATTCATAGTTACGAAAGATCATTCAAATTGAGGATAAGGTGTTCTTGTCATCCTTCCCGAAGAGAAGGATATCATCAGCATAAAAGAGGTGGGATGGCACCCAAAGGTCTTTCCCTACCATAACCTGGTAGAAAAGACTAGATTGCATGAGATCAATGAGAAATAATCTCAAATAGTCTTTAGTAATCGCAAAGATGATACCATAGATTGGATCCCCCTCCCAAAATCCATAGTAGAACATGAAAAACCCCTTAGGGGAGCTGTTAATATGCTTCAAAACCCTAAAAATATTTAGGATGGATGCCACCATTTTTATGAATCAGTCCAAGAAACCATATTTAGAGAGTACATGGAAGATGAAGTTCTAATTTATGGTGTCAAAAGCCTTGGATAATCCAGTTTTAAGGAAAAATTACCATGCCTCAAAATTTTCTTCATGATATTGATGCCCTATGAGGATGTAAATAAGCAGTTCTGAATTATCCTCCCTGATAAAAACCCAAATTGGTTAGGGGTAATAAGTGCACCCATAAAATTACCCATCCTATGAGATATAATTTTGCTGATAATTTTGTTGATGGTATTCCCAATAGAAACCGTCCGAAAGTCTCCAATGTCAAGAGCATTTTCCTTCTTGGGAATTAGAGAAATTAAGTTATAATTTGTGTCGTCAGGGAAATAGTTAGAGTAGAAGGCATCCCTAACAACATTAGTAATTTCCACATGCATAATGTCCTAAAAGAATATGAAGAACTTATTGTTGAACCCATATGGGCCCGCTGCACTTTCCATGTTCAGGGAAAACAAAGCAGATCTTACTTCCTCCTCAGAGGGAATTATCATTAGGTCTTGATTTTTATGAACATTAATGAAAGGTAAAATGTGACCTGTTTAAGGGAGGGAATACTCCCCACCCTTATCAGTGTACATCCTTTGAAAATAGTCCACCACAGTAGAGGAGATCTCATCGTCATAGGTGAGGGTAGACTCATGAATGCAGACAAAATTAAATCATTTCTTGACCTTCATATCCTTATGTTGATGGTGGAAAACATGGAATTATGATCTCCATCTGTGATCCATCTGATGTTGAAATTTTTCTTGGCCAGCTCCTCTTTAAGAGCCAAAAGATCTTCATGTTTCACATGGGCTTGTAGCTCTTCCCGAGAGGGTATAGGTTTCTGCTGGTTGGAGGATTGAAGAGAGGCAAGATTGAATTAAATATCTTTGATGTCCTCATCCAACCTGGAAAACGAATTCCTTCTCCACTTCTTAAGGAGAAGTTTTTCTTTCTTCAGTTTAGAGACTAGAATAAAGTACTGTATTCCAGGGAAAAGGCCATTCCACCCGTTGGTAGCAATTTCTCATCATCCTGAAATTGTGATCTAGACATTATTAAATTTGAAAGGCAAATGTGATAATCTGGGAGAGTTCCCAGAGAAATCAACAATAATGGGAGTATGATTCGAGTTGAAAATGGGGAGGGTGAACCTAGAGATATCATAGAGTACACTACTATCACTAATCTGGTTGAAACTCATATCCATCTCACTAGCATGTATTCCATTAATTGTGAATATTCCCCATGTGAAGGAGGCTCCATCAATGGAAACATTAGTAAGATCACAAGAGTCAAGGCAATGAAATAAATCCTTAGCATCTGAGCATGAGAATTTGGAACCAATCTTCTCATCTAGCCTCAGGATAGTGTTAAAGTCACCAATAACAATCTAGTTACAATCCATGGACTCATGCAGGTTGGAAACCTTCTTCCATATGACCCTTCTCCTGGTGTATGAGCAGAAAGAATAAAAAAAAGATAGATAGAAAGGAACATTATTGAGACTAACCACCAAGGTAATGACTTTAGGACTCTCCTTAAATGACAGCTCTAGGAAATAATCTTGTTTAAAGACCCATAATGTATCCAGGGCACTCGCATTGCAATAATTAGATACAATAGAGTAACCAAGTCATCCCCAATTCAATCCCTTCCAGCTATCAATTGAAATCGTAGGTTCATCAATCCCAAAAATTAGAGGCCTATGGTATGTGATGAAATATCGAAGGGCTGTGATATTGAGAGGGCTCCCATGTCCTTGAAAATTCTAAAACATGATCCTCGTTAAATAATGAGAGAATTTCCTATCTCAAAAGGCATATTCTCAGAGTATGAGATAGTATGGGGAGAATTACTTTGCCTTTTTCCCTTTTTTCATGGGCCCATCAACGGGATTATTCTTAGCAAGATGTTCAACAACATACGTAATCCGGTACTTTGAAGTAGATTTATCCACCTTCTGAGTACCATCTTTAGGGGGATGAACATTATCAGGCCTGAATGCTTGGATCTGATCACTAGCGTCATCAAGATGATCCTCAACCTCATCAGACTATAAACTTCTATTGAGAGGGGTGAACCTGGTCAGAGGACATTATTGTTCAGTAATGACCCCTATCGGGGTCCTCGTAGTAGCTTTACTAAAGGACACAACCGTGAAGGATTCTTCACTTGGTGTGATCTCTTCTGCGGAAAGTATTGATTTAGTTGCACAGAGAGGTGAATCCACTAGAACTCCTATAACAAGAGCCACCTGAGGACCTGGGGTGGCACTTATATCAACATACCCTAGAGGAGAGTTAGGTGAAGTAGTCCACTCAACATCCAATGGCCCAGTAGAATTAGCAGCATCCTTCCCAACCGGGGAAGGTTCGAGGAGAGTTTGCATCCTAGGGGTCGATTGTAGCCACATGCCCTTAAGGTTCATCCAGAAGGTGAGGTGAGACATTAGGGGTAACAACAATACCTTGTAGCTAAGTATGTGTCTCTTGAAAACGGGTCACTTTCACAACCACCACCTCAGAAGAAGAGGGGACCATTGAAGGGAGAACTGCGACAGTAGGATAAAGATTGGTGGGCCTTGTAGGAGCCACCCTTTTGTTATCCAAGGGTTAGCCAGGCTCAGAACCAGTGGGAGCATGGGGTGTATGAGATTTCTTAGGTAGGCCCTAAACCTTCCCAGTCCCTACACCACGATCCTCCTACATGACTTAGTATCATGACCCACAAGGTTGCAGCGGGAGAAAAACTTTAGCCTTCGAAAATCAGAAACAAGATGACTGAGAAAATTACAGTGGGAGCAAAATTTAGGAATCCTTTAATACTAAATTTCCAGAATGAATCTATCCTCCATAGTTTTGATCACTACCTCCTCATCCAACGTGGATTCCAGATCAACCTCAACAAGGACGCATGCATAATGACCATACCATGAGTTATCTGTCTCCATGTCAATTCGAATGGGGAAACCCACAGAGGATGCAATGTACCAAACGATCAGGGGGTTCTATAAATGACAACAAAACATACCTATCCGGATCTATACCTACACAGATGTATTATTAACATTTGAGGGATCAAAATTTCGATCCCAATCTTGAATCTGAAGGAGATCGGGATTTAGTTGAGAGTGCCAAAACTCCAAGCCCTCCATTTCCAGTCATCCAATGGAAATAAAATATGATAGAATGCTCTACCCATTCCGATCATCTACCATTCCACGAATCCCCAAATGTTCATGATCATATTGGTGAGATGTGAAAATATCATGTATCGATCACCTTTTAGAGTCAACACCCTTCAATAATGTAAGAGCGACATTGATTAATTCTTTCCCCCACTAACTTGTGATTTGCCCAGACATGGCCCACCCGCCACTTCTAGATCACTATACTAGGGAAGGGTACTCCATAATCTGAGAAGGTGAGTGAAGTCAGAGATTTAACGGCCTTCGTGAAGTTTAACATCAAGCCCGATGCCATCAAATTCTCACGGAACACCTCATATGATGGGTGTGGATGATTGAAGAGTTGGAAAAGATCTTTGTGACCAAACAACTCTGGAAATTCCGGTGCTAGAGCTGCAATCCCACCATTAGTGGTCGGCATAGCCAGGGGCCACACGGGAATCCCAGAATCACCAGACTCAATTAATTGTTCCACATCCTCTAGGTACTTTTTAGGGTTTTAGGGTTTTTAATGTTTATTAGTGTTTTCTAGGGATTTAGGTTTATTAAATTTTTTATCTTTTTAACTATTTTATGGGTTTAAGGGGTATTTGGTGGTTTTTTGGATATTTTTTGGGTTTTTTGGTTTTCAAGGCTTTTTTAGTGTTTTTTGGGTTATATAGGGTTATTAGTTTTTAGTGTTTTTTTGAGTTTTATGGGTTTTTACAGTATTTTTGGATTTTTTATATCTTTTAGGGGGTTGAGAATTTGTTTGGTTTTTAGTATTTTGTTTTATATGTTTTTAGGGGTTTTAGATGTTTTAGTGGTTCTAGAGCCTTTTAGGGGTTTGGGGGGGTAGTGTCACGACCCGCCCTCGGGGTCCGTGCCGTGACTACCCCAAGCCCGCCTTCCATAGGCCAGGGGCTGGCGACTAGCACCAAGGCGTAATTCCCGGTAAAAGGGAAGGCATTGCCTTTGAAAAGTAAACACACACCACAGAGTAAACAAGCGGAAAGTAAACACTAAGCAAACAGAGTACGACTGAAAGTGCGGAAAAGTAAATGGGCCAGAATACAAACCCAAACTGAAGTAAAGTACAACTCAAAAAGGGAAAAACAGCAACTGAAAAGTAAAGCCGCTACTCCGAGCTGTCCACTGGAAATCCCACCTGAAGGGTGGGTACAGATAGCTCCTCTGCTCCACGGGTCCCGCCGTCCGCTCCGAGCACGTCCGCCCAGTGGTCCACCTCCGGGTACCGTCCCGCTCTGCAAGCCTCAGCTAAGGTCAACGCTGTCCGTCGTCTGCAACCAACACAACGAAGTGCGGGCAAAGCCCGTGCAGGGGTGAGTATAAGCTACTCAGTAGGGACCCCGAGACCCCTGAAGGTCTCTCAAATCCACAAAGGATAAACCACGAAGAAAAGTACAATCACGAAGTAACAACCGACACTGTTTAGGTATATGCCCATACATATACCTAAGTCATTAATTCAAATACGCTCCAACCTCCGAGCCCAAGTACAACTCAGTCCACGCAGGAAAGTATACGTATTCCACATAGGAAAGCAAAAATATAATCCACACAGGATTGCACAACACAATCCACACAGGAAAACAACAGGATTCAGCTCACACAGGCATACTTCTTCAAGGACGATAAAGACGATCACTGATCCATCTAAGTCGTCGGACCCACGAAGGATCGATAGGTAACTAACCCCCGCAGAAGACCCACACAGGATCGGGCTCACACAGAACCTGTAGGCGCTGGCTCACACAGAACCGCTGAGCGCAAGGACCCACACAGGATCGGGCTCACACAGAACCTGTAGCACTGATCCACGTAGGATCGCTGAGTGCTGTAGTCGTCGTCGTCGAATCCACACAGGATCTCTGTACTGTCGTCGTCCAATCCACACAGGATCTCTGTACTGTCGTCGTCAAATCCACACAGGATCTCTGTACTGTCGTCGTCCAATCCACACAGGATCTCTGTACTGTCGTCGTCAAATCCACACAGGATCTCTGTACTGTCGTCAAATCCACACAGGATCTCTGTACTGTCGTCGCCGCAGTCACAGTAGCAGTAGAACAGTCGCAGCCAGCACTAGGGTTCCCGCACACAGCAAGCTCGTACGGAGGGTCCGCTCCACGAGCCGAGAGGCTGATACATCAACTGTCACGAAGACCGAAGTTGATGTATCCAAAAGTTCTGTATCGTCAACAGGAACTCAACGCAACAGACGGCGCGTCGATCGGACGCCCGGTCTGAGAGTTATTGGCATTTTCGTCTCCGGGGCCCGGTTGGTTTTTAAGGCAAAACCAACCCGACCGAACTCCACCTGCGTCCAAACCTCGGGCGGAGTATGCCAAAAGATCCGTCTCACTAAGAGGAACACTACGCGACTGACGGCACGTCAATCGGACGTCCGTAGCTCAAGATATGAGCGTTTCCGCTCCGAAGGTCCGGTTGGTTTCGTGAACGAACCAACCCGGCCGAACTCAAAGTAACCCGAAACCTTGAGTGCGATATACCGAAACGACCGTTTCGATCCAAGGATCGCGTTGCCGCAGACGGTTCGTCATTCGGAGGTCCGAGGCTCAAGTTATGAGCCAAAAACCGAATCTGGTCCGAAACGGGGGGGTCCGGGTCCGGGCCGACCCGGCCCGACCCCCCCCCCCCCCCCCCGGGGGCGGCGCGGCGGCGGCGCGGTGGCCGGCGGCGGCGGCGACGGCGGCGCGGCGGTGGCGGCGCGGCGGCGGGCCGCGTGGCGGCGGCGGCGGCGGCGGCGTGCCGCGTGGCGGCGGCGGCGGGCCGCGTGGCGGCGGCGCTGGGCGCCGCACGTAATTGGCACGCGGGGCTATGCCCCGCGTTTTTCTTCAAGCGGCACGGCCTTGAGCCGTGCCTTTGCCAAAAAACGGCCCCCGCAAATGGGGGCCGGCTTGATAAAACCGGGGGGCTGTTGCCCCCCCTCTTTAATTGAACCCCCCCCCTCATTAAGAGGGGGGTTTATTGAACCGGCCGGGGGTTTTATTCCCCCGGTTTTTAAGATATCCGGCCGGCCAGCTGGCCGGCCGGTTTTTACCAACGGGACCGAAATTTCCGGTCCCGCCCTCGACTTCCGACGCCGGCGGCCCGGCCGCCGGTCTCCTCTTCCGCCGCGGCCCGGAACCGGCCGCGGTCTCCTCGTCCCGCCGCGGCCCGGAACCGGCCGCGGCGTTCGTCGTCCGGCGCGGTGCGACGGCACCGCGCCCCTTTCGCCGTGCCATGAATCCTTCCAACGCGGCGCGACGGCGTCGCGTTCTTGAAGACTCTCCTCGGCGTAGCGCGACGGCGTTGCGGAAAGAAATAAGCATGTTCATCCGCGTGGTGCGACGGCACCACGCCACTTGCTTCCACCCGCAAGAATAAAACGAGAACTAAGGAGGGGGGGTTCGGCCGTGTTCATGCGGTCCGACCCCCCTCACGTTAAATAATAACATAACTAAAGAAATCCAAAAGCCTCACGTTTAGTCATGCTAAAATCCATGAACAAGGATAAATAAATAAACAATTAACAACCACCCCTACCTCTGGTTTGAGATTCAAAGAATCTTCTACGTTCCGCGGAAGACGGCGTCGCGGAAGTCGGGCGTCGCGGTCGTCGTTCGTCAAATCCGTTGACGAAGAGTTACGTCCGATGCGACACGTTGTTGGCGGATCTTCGTTTGCCGACGAAGAAGGCCCGAGGAGGATGCGGCGTTCCCTCTTGTTGACACCGAGGACGAAGAAGAGAGACGTCGTTCTTCGTCGGAGTTTGAGCGTTCTTCGTCAAGATGAACGTTCTTCGTCAAGATGAAGAAGATGGAGGAGGAGCTCTCAAATGAAATCCACACAAGTTGGCTAACAAAATAAAATAAGGTCTCTCCTTATTTTATTTACCAAGCCTAGGAATTCAAAACTTCAAAAAAACAAACATAACACTTAATTAATTAACATGTCATGTGTAATTAATTTGATGTTAAGTTTACAAACAATTAAGAGGGAGAGAGGGGAGTTTAAGGGGGAAGTTGAGAGGTTTAGGTTCGTGTGGGTCCCACCACACTTAATCCTCTCAAAGTAGGTTAAGTGGGTGTGGGTCCCACCCCCAACTCCTTTTGAGAGGAGTTAACCTACAAAAGTGAAATAAAAAGAAACCACATTTTTTTATTCAACTTTTTATAATTCTCCCAAAAACTAACTTTCGTCCCGCAACAAACGCAACTCCCGAAAGGGTCTCTTTAAGCGAATATCGGCGCTGCGAGTTCATCGGTGCCCTCAGATTTCAATTCCGAGCACCGGGTCAAAAGTTAGGAATTCCCGCTCGTTCGTTCACTGAACGTACCCGAGCCAAACTTCGGAAATTAATTCCGGGCACTCCGGGCCTCGGAATCAGGTGCCGTCTGAAACCGCGCTCTTGTAAAATTCTAAAGAAATTTAAGAAAAAAAAATTTCCCTTGAATTTTACGGGTCTTTACATTACTCCCACCTCAGGGCTTTACGTCCCCGTAAAGCTACATCAAAGCTAGGGAAACAAAAAGAGGATACTAAGCACGCATCTGAGCCTCCCGCTCCCATGTGCTCTCCTGGAGATTCCCGTGCCGCCATCTGTTGCGCACAAGAGGAATCGATCGTCCATGTAGGACCCGCTCCTGGATGACATGGACCTCTTTTGACGTGGCCCGGACCATCTCTGGTCCCACAAGAGCTGCAAGATTTCTTCTTTGCCGAAAAGAGAAACCTGGTCTCATCCCCTGGATGAACCACATTCTTTGCCTAAAACAGTCAATCCTAACATGGATGATACTAATCCATACTAAGGATGACGTCGTAAGGCCTCGACGCTACTACTAAGAGATTCAACCGTTACTCTCGCCTCCAAGGGTTGAGTCACACTGTCGGCATCAGTGTGTGGTAACTGGGTCTCCTCCAGTAGATGTCTCACAAGTGAGGGTCAAGTCAACAGCCAAAACTGGAACCTCTTAGTAACATTACGATAGAGGACAGGAACGAAAACATCACAAGGTATGCGTCTTTTATTATTGCAGCTCGTATTACAAGACGCTACACAAAAGCAACAAGGAACCAGAAGTACAAAGGATGTAACCACTAGTTCTGCTCCTGTCCATCGGCTCCCAGAGCTCCATGATCGAAGGCCTCGGCTGCCTGAAGCTGAGCTCTCCCCTGCGGTCGGGGTGGACCTCCTGGTGGTGGTGGTGGTGGTAGAGCCTCAAAGCGTCGTCCACCACCTGCTGCTCGGCCTGCTCCTCTGCCTCGTCCGCCTCCTTCCTGCAGACCGCCACGGTCGAACCTCTGCCTCTGCCTAGGTGGTTCCTCAACCGTCTGCTGCTCCTCCGCATGGCGGGTCGGGCAGTCACGAGCCATGTGGCCTCGCCCGCCGCATGCATAGCACTGTCTTCCACTCGAAAGACTGGCTCCGCGTTGTGTGCCCTGCACTGCTGAGCCAGTGCCCTGAGGTCTGGTCTGTCTGGACCCCTGAGTCATCCGTCGACTGCCTGCTGCAGATGACTCTGCCATGTGCCGCCCTGCGGTGGGTCGCTGTGCTGGTGTAGACTCAGCAAGGAAGCTCTCGATCAGAAGAGCCCGCTCCAGTACTCCTGTCTGAGTCGGTATGCTGAGGGAGATCAGCGATGCCCTGATCTCGTGTCTCAAACCCTGCTCGAAGGTCCGGGCCCGGAAGAATGGGTCCCGTACCATGTCGGTCGAGTAACGCGAGAGATCGGTAAATCTCGCCGAGTACTGAGCGACCGTCATGCTGCCCTGCCGCAGCTGTAGAAGCTCCTGGATACGCACCGCTCGAAGGGTGGCCGGGACGAACTCAGAGCGGAAGAGGCTCTCGAAGTCCGTCCAGAGTAGAGATGCCTCATCGTGCACCTGGAGCATCAGGCTCCACCATCGTCCTGCTGCTGCGTGTAGTAGGCTCGCAGCGAGGATCACCATGAGGTCTGCTGGTGTCCTCACTAGCCTAAACACTCGAACCACTGCCTCCAGCCAGTCCTCTGCTGCCTGGGGATCCGTCTCCCCGCGAAACCTGGGCGGTCGCTGGCGCTGAAACTCATGCAGTACGCTGAGGCGACGTGCATCGTCAGCGGCTGCTGCTGGAAGCATCGGGGGATCGGCGGGTAAAGCTACTGCCGGTGCCACTGCTGACAAAGGGCCCTGCACCGAAGCCTCGTCGCTCGGTGGGATGTCGTCTCGCTCGACTCTCGGAACCCTAACTGGCTGCCGTCGTGGGGCCATCCTGAAAGAAACAACGTAACACGATCAAACGATTATACCTGGTGAGCTGGCACAAGTAATCACAAGGAAAACTTGAGACTTTCATAAAGCAGATCAGTATACCCGGTGAGCTGACACAAGTAATCACAAAGAAAACTTGAAACACACACGCAATCAATGTTTTCGTGCATTAAGTCGGAAATCAGAAGTCAGGGTCCTGGTGTACGGATACGTCGGCCGCCGCACCAACACTGGACTCCCTGGACTGATAACCACACTCAATACGCTAAACATTATTGCTTCACATAGAAAAGATCAGAGTTCGCGGTAGAACCGAACTCCTTTGATACCAATTTGTCACGACCCGCCCTCGGGGTCCGTGCCGTGACTACCCCAAGCCCGCCTTCCATAGGCCAGGGGCTGGCGACTAGCACCAAGGCGTAATTCCCGGTAAAAGGGAAGGCATTGCCTTTGAAAAGTAAACACACACCACAGAGTAAACAAGCGGAAAGTAAACACTAAGCAAACAGAGTACGACTGAAAGTGCGGAAAAGTAAATGGGCCAGAATACAAACCCAAACTGAAGTAAAGTACAACTCAAAAAGGGAAAAACAGCAACTGAAAAGTAAAGCCGCTACTCCGAGCTGTCCACTGGAAATCCCACCTGAAGGGTGGGTACAGATAGCTCCTCTGCTCCACGGGTCCCGCCGTCCGCTCCGAGCACGTCCGCCCAGTGGTCCACCTCCGGGTACCGTCCCGCTCTGCAAGCCTCAGCTAAGGTCAACGCTGTCCGTCGTCTGCAACCAACACAACGAAGTGCGGGCAAAGCCCGTGCAGGGGTGAGTATAAGCTACTCAGTAGGGACCCCGAGACCCCTGAAGGTCTCTCAAATCCACAAAGGATAAACCACGAAGAAAAGTACAATCACGAAGTAACAACCGACACTGCTTAGGTATATGCCCATACATATACCTAAGTCATTAATTCAAATACGCTCCAACCTCCGAGCCCAAGTACAACTCAGTCCACGCAGGAAAGTATACGTATTCCACATAGGAAAGCAAAAATATAATCCACACAGGATTGCACAACACAATCCACACAGGAAAACAACAGGATTCAGCTCACACAGGCATACTTCTTCAAGGACGATAAAGACGATCACTGATCCATCTAAGTCGTCGGACCCACGAAGGATCGATAGGTAACTAACCCCCGCAGAAGACCCACACAGGATCGGGCTCACACAGAACCTGTAGGCGTTGGCTCACACAGAACCGCTGAGCGCAAGGACCCACACAGGATCGGGCTCACACAGAACCTGTAGCACTGATCCACGTAGGATCGCTGAGTGCTGTAGTCGTCGTCGTCGAATCCACACAGGATCTCTGTACTGTCGTCGTCCAATCCACACAGGATCTCTGTACTGTCGTCGTCAAATCCACACAGGATCTCTGTACTGTCGTCGTCCAATCCACACAGGATCTCTGTACTGTCGTCGTCAAATCCACACAGGATCTCTGTACTGTCGTCAAATCCACACAGGATCTCTGTACTGTCGTCGCCGCAGTCACAGTAGCAGTAGAACAGTCGCAGCCAGCACTAGGGTTCCCGCACACAGCAAGCTCGTACGGAGGGTCCGCTCCACGAGCCGAGAGGCTGATACATCAACTGTCACGAAGACCGAAGTTGATGTATCCAAAAGTTCCGTATCGTCAACAGGAACTCAACGCAACAGACGGCGCGTCGATCGGACGCCCGGTCTGAGAGTTATTGGCATTTTCGTCTCCGGGGCCCGGTTGGTTTTTAAGGCAAAACCAACCCGACCGAACTCCACCTGCGTCCAAACCTCGGGCGGAGTATGCCAAAAGATCCGTCTCACTAAGAGGAACACTACGCGACTGACGGCACGTCAATCGGACGTCCGTAGCTCAAGATATGAGCGTTTCCGCTCCGAAGGTCCGGTTGGTTTCGTGAACGAACCAACCCGGCCGAACTCAAAGTAACCCGAAACCTTGAGTGCGATATACCGAAACGACCGTTTCGATCCAAGGATCGCGTTGCCGCAGACGGTTCGTCATTCGGAGGTCCGAGGCTCAAGTTATGAGCCAAAAACCGAATCTGGTCCGAAACGGGGGGGTCCGGGTCCGGGCCGACCCGGCCCGACCCCCCCCCCCCCCCCGGGGGCGGCGCGGCGGCGGCGTGCCGCGTGGCGGCGGCGGCGGGCCGCGTGGCGGCGGCGGCGGCGTGCCGCGTGGCGGCGGCGGCGGGCCGCGTGGCGGCGGCGCTGGGCGCCGCACGTAATTGGCACGCGGGGCTATGCCCCGCGTTTTTCTTCAAGCGGCACGGCCTTGAGCCGTGCCTTTGCCAAAAAACGGCCCCCGCAAATGGGGGCCGGCTTGATAAAACCGGGGGGCTGTTGCCCCCCCTCTTTAATTGAACCCCCCCCCCCCCCCTCATTAAGAGGGGGGTTTATTGAACCGGCCGGGGGTTTTATTCCCCCAGTTTTTAAGATATCCGGCCGGCCAGCTGGCCGGCCGGTTTTTACCAACGGGACCGGAATTTCCGGTCCCGCCCTCGACTTCCGACGCCGGCGGCCCGGCCGCCGGTCTCCTATTCCGCCGCGGCCCGGAACCGGCCGCGGTCTCCTCGTCCCGCCGCGGCCCGGAACCGGCCGCGGTGTTCGTCGTCCGGCGCGGTGCGACGGCACCGCGCCCCTTTCGCCGTGCCATGAATCCTTCCAACGCGGCGCGACGGCGTCGCGTTCTTGAAGACTCTCCTCGGCGTAGCGCGACGGCGTTGCGGAAAGAAATAAGCATGTTCATCCGCGTGGTGCGACGGCACCACGCCACTTGCTTCCACCCGCAAGAATAAAACGAGAACTAAGGAGGGGGGGTTCGGCCGTGTTCATGCGGTCCGACCCCCCTCACGTTAAATAATAACATAACTAAAGAAATCCAAAAGCCTCACGTTTAGTCATGCTAAAATCCATGAACAAGGATAAATAAATAAACAATTAACAACCACCCCTACCTCTGGTTTGAGATTCAAAGAATCTTCTACGTTCCGCGGAAGACGGCGTCGCGGAAGTCGGGCGTCGCGGTCGTCGTTCGTCAAATCCGTTGACGAAGAGTTACGTCCGATGCGACACGTTGTTGGCGGATCTTCGTTTGCCGACGAAGAAGGCCCGAGGAGGATGCGGCGTTCCCTCTTGTTGACACCGAGGACGAAGAAGAGAGGCGTCGTTCTTCGTCGGAGTTTGAGCGTTCTTCGTCAAGATGAACGTTCTTCGTCAAGATGAAGAAGATGGAGGAGGAGCTCTCAAATTAAATCCACACAAGTTGGCTAACAAAATAAAATAAGGTCTCTCCTTATTTTATTTACCAAGCCTAGGAATTCAAAACTTCAAAAAAACAAACATAACACTTAATTAATTAACATGTCATGTGTAATTAATTTGATGTTAAGTTTACAAACAATTAAGAGGGAGAGAGGGGAGTTTAAGGGGGAAGTTGAGAGGTTTAGGTTCGTGTGGGTCCCACCACACTTAATCCTCTCAAAGTAGGTTAAGTGGGTGTGGGTCCCACCCCCAACTCCTTTTGAGAGGAGTTAACCTACAAAAGTGAAATAAAAAGAAACCACATTTTTTTATTCAACTTTTTATAATTCTCCCAAAAACTAACTTTCGTCCCGCAACAAACGCAACTCCCGAAAGGGTCTCTTTAAGCGAATATCGGCGCTGCGAGTTCATCGGTGCCCTCGGATTTCAATTCCGAGCACCGGGTCAAAAGTTAGGAATTCCCGCTCGTTCGTTCACTGAACGTACCCGAGCCAAACTTCGGAAATTAATTCCGGGCACTCCGGGCCTCGGAATCAGGTGCCGTCTGAAACCGCGCTCTTGTAAAATTCTAAAGAAATTTAAGAAAAAAAAATTTCCCTTGAATTTTACGGGTCTTTACAGGTAGAGAATTTATACGGGGTTTTATGGGTTTTAGTGTTTTTTATTAATTCATAGTATTTTAAAGGTTTTAAGGGGGTGTTCACGGTTTTTCGAGTTTTTAGGAGTTTTTATGGGTTTTTATGGGTTTATGTCTTTTTGGATTTATAGGAAACTTAGGGGTCTGTAGTGTTATTTTATGGTTTTTATGGTTTTTAGGATTCTTTTAGTGTTATACGGGGAATTTAGGTGTTTAGGGTTCTTTTATGGGTTTAGGGTTCTTTCAGGTTTTTCCATGGTGTTTTTAGGTTTTTGGGTTTTTTATGGTTTTGATGGTTTTAATTGGTTTTAGGGGTTTTAGGGTTTTTATTAGGTTTTGGGGATTGTAAGCAGTGTTAAGGCTTTTAGGAAATTTAGGGGTTTAATGGGTTTTTAGGGATTTATGGGTTTTAGTGGTTTTAAGGATTTTTTTGGGTTTTGATGGTTTTCATAGTGTTTTTAGGGGTTTCATAGTATTTTTAGGGATTTGGGGATTTTAGGGTTTATATGGGTTTTTATATATTTAGTATTATTTCAGATTTTAGGGTTTTTAGTATTATTAGGGGTTTTTGGGATTTTATTGCTTTTACGATTGTTTAGTATTTTGCGGCGGTTTTTTGGATATTTACAATCATTTATGGTTTTTTAGGATTCAAAATGGTTATGATAGTTTGTTGAATTTTGAGGGATTTTTAGTCTTTTATGGTTTCTTTATAAAACCCCTAAGAAACCTAAAATCCCTAAAAAATCATAAAAATCCAAAAAAAATCCTTAAAAAACCTCGAAAACGGCTAAATACACACAAACCTCTGAAAAACAAGAAAAACCCCTAAAACACCCAAAAAACTCTAAAACTCCAGAAAAACCCTAAAACCTCTAAATCCAATAAACAATACATATAATCATAAAAAACCTACAACCCATTAAATCCATAAAAACCCTAAAACCCTAAAAACCCTGAAAGCCTTAAAACCCCTTAAAAACCTTAAATACACTAGAACAACTTAAAACCCTATAAAAACCATAAAAACCATAAAACTCCTATAAATCCTAAAACAATTAAAAATGAAAATGTCACTAGAAATCATAAAAGCTGTAAAAACCCTAGAAAACTAAAAAATAATCAAATACCTTAAAACCAAAAAAATGACCAAAAAACCTAAAGTCCCTTAAAACCCCATAAAAACCCTAACCCTCTACCACTTAATAGATGTGGAAAACCTCTTAAACTCCTAAAAAACCTAAACCCCTGAAATCCTAAAACCCTAAAAATCATAAAACCCGAAGAGGGCCTTAAAAATCCTAAAATTCCCTAAAAACCCTAAATTTTCATAAAAATACCTGAAAACCATAAAAATTCTAAAAAAAACTATTAAACCCCCAAAAACCATAAAAACCCTAAAAAATGCTGAAAACCAAGAACCCCTAAAATACCCTAAAAAGCTAAAAAATCCCCCAACATCCAAAAAATCATAAAAGAAACTAAAACCCCCAAAATACCCATAAAATACCTAATAAACATAAATAATATAAAAACCAAAAAACCCATAAAAATCGTAGAAACCATAAAAACCCACACATGAACCTAAAATACCCAGAAAATCCCCTAAAAGACCCTAATACCCTAAAATTCGCTAAAACCCCTTTAAACCCCTAGATGAACCTAAAACCCCTAAAACCACTAAAAGAGCCTAAAAGCCCTATAAAAACCCAAAAGGAGATTAAACCCCAAAAACACTTAAAATTCCCTAAAAGACTCTAAAACCCCTGAAAACATCATACTACCCTAAATGACCATAAAAACACCATAAAGCACAAAAAAACAAAAAATACACTAAAATACTCTAGAAACATAAAACCCACCAAAAGACCCTACACACCCTAAAAGACCATTAAACCACTAAAAACACTAAAACTCTAAAAACTTCAAAAGGCACTAAATACATAATTTTTTAAAAGACCCTAGAAATAGTTAAAATACCCTAAAACATTAAATACCAATAAAAACCATAAAATACCAATACCCTAAAATCCCAAATACCTTAAAGAACCATAAAAATCCATAAAAACCTAAAACCCCCAAAAAACCAAGAAGACCCAAAATCCCAAAAAACCCATAAAATGTAAAAAAATATGAAACCTCCAATAATTTCCATAAAAACCTAAAAAACCCTAAAACCTCCAATAAATCTGACAAAAAATAAAATTTCATTGTCCTAAAAATCCCTAAAAACCGAAAACCCTAAAACCCTTAAAATATAAAAACCGTAAAACTACTAAAAAACCCTAAAACCCTTTAAAACATTCCTCCCAAACCCTAAAAACCCTATAAAACACAAAAAACCATAAAAACCATAAAATCCCTAAAATCATAAAATCCATAAAACCCCTAAGAACCAAAAAAATCTCTACGACCAAAACCTTTAAAAACCCAAAAACTCATAATAAAAACATAACAACCAAAAAAACCCAGAAAACCCCCCTAAATCCTTAATAATAATAAAAACCCAAAAAACCCCAAAACCCCCTGAAAACCACTAACACCCTTAAAAACACACAAAATTACTGAAAAACACTACAAACCCTTAAAACCTACAAAACCCTAAAAATCCATTGAAACACTTACTCATAAAAACACTAAAAACTCATAAAACACTAAAAACCACTTATAACCCATAAAATCCCTAATGATCCAAAACCCCCAAAAAAACATTAAAAAAATAAAAACCTAAAAACACCATCAAACCCTTATATACCAAATACCGTAAAACTCATAAAACCTATATAAACCCCTAAATACCCTAAAACCCCATGAAAACCCTTAAAACACTAAAAACACCTAAAACCCCTAAAACTACTAAAACACCTAAAAAGACAAAAATCCCTATAAATATTAAAAGAACATAAAATCAAATAAAATAAAAAAACCCTTTAAATTTTAAAAATATTAAAAAACCCAAATCCTAAAAATCCATAATTCCCCCAAAATTCCAGAAAACCCCTTAAAACCCACAAAAATCCAAAAATCCTATAAAAGGCTCTAACATCCTAAATACCCCAAAACCCCCCTAAAACAAACTATAACCCCAAAAATCCCATATAACCTCTAAAATACACTAAAACAGCTAAAACACCATAACATAACCTAAAACACCAAATGAATCTAAAAACCATAAAACACTAAAGGTCTCTACATGCCATAAAGAAAGCATAAAAGGCCCGGGAAACCCTAAAACCCATAAAGGACCCTAAAAAACATAAAGGATGAAGAAACAAAAAAACCCCTAAAGGACCCTAAATACACTAAAAATAATAAAGGAACCTAAGAAACCTAAAAACCACTAAAGGACCCCAAACAACCAAAAAATCCTAAAAGCCCCCCAAAACCAATAAAAATTCCATAAAGGAATCTACCATAGTGGATTGAGTGCCTTAACCTCTCTCGGACCCTGGAACTAAATGTTTCATACGCTTATAGGGAAGCTAACTCAGTCATGGATGCCCTCTCCAAATAGGTGATCGAAGAGAGATGCTCGATGCGGTCCTTTGTTAATCCACAATTTTGTATTCTGCTTTTGGATTCGGATCAGAAGGGAAATATTCACACTCACCCTTATAGCTCCATCTTTTAGCCGTCTCGTTTATATATTTATTACATAATGGGGGGATAGGGTAGCCTATACCTAAGCCTCTTCTGCCCTTAAACCCAAAACAAACCTATAAACCCCAAAAAAAATGAAGAAAACTCTAAAAATTATAAATTAACCATACCAAACATTTAAACACCCCACCAAAACAATAATACCCCCTAAAACCCTAAAATATATAAAAAAATAAATCTGCAACCCTCCTCAAAACCCATAAAAACCCTAAAACCACTTAAAAATACAGAAAAACCTCTAAAACCATAAAAAACCCTAAAACCCATAAATACCTTAAAAGCCACAAAAAAAACTAAAATCCCTTAAAAACCCTCAAACTTTAAGAACCCATTAAAATCATAAAAACCTAAAACCCTTAAAATGAAAAAAAAACAAAAAACCAATAAAATTCAAAAAACGCCCTAAAACTCGTAAAACACGAAAAACCATATACCCTCCAAAGCCCCTGAAAACCCTAAAATCCCTAAAAACACCTTACAGAACCCAAAACCCGAAAAATTATAAAATACCCTAAAACCCAATATAACTTTTAAATACCATTAAAAACACATAAATGATATAAAAACACAAAAACCATAAAAATAAATTAAAACCATAAAAATCCCTAAAAGCCATAAAATCCTATAAAACACTAAAAATCCTAAGAACCCTAAAATCCACTAGAAAAACTAAAACACTAAAAAAAATAAAAAACTCTAAAACAATAAAAACCATAAAAAACCCTAAAATCCATAAAAACCCTAAATCTACTAAAAACAATTAAATCCTAAAACACCATAAATAACTACAATCTAAAGAAAAACAAATCCTTAAAATATTCAAAAACAACCCTAAACCCCAAAAAATCGAAAACCTCTAAATAGCGTAACAAGCAAAAGTCATAAAACACTCAAAAAACCAAAAATATCTAAAACACCAAAAAACCCTAAAACCTAAAAAACCTTTGAATCCCTATAAAAATAAAAAAATGTAAAAAACATACAACCATAAAAATATTTAAACTCCTAAAAAACCCTAAAAATAAAAAATGATTAATAAACCCTAAAAATCTCTAAACCCCCTAAAAAACCATAGAACCCCTAAAATCCAAAAAAACCCAAAAACCCATAAGAAAAAACCTAAAAACAAAAAATACTAAAAAACCTGAAGAACCCATAAACCCTTATAACCTTGAAAATACACTAAACCCCCAACACACTCTCATAAAACACCAAAACCCCTAAAGACCTTTAATCCCCTAAACATCCCTAAAACCCATAAAAATCCCTAAAACCCTAAAAACCAAAAAATAAATTAAACAACCTTAAAAAATAATCCTTAAAAACCATTGAAACCAATTAGAAACCCCAAAATCCAAAAAAACCCGAAAAATTCTAATTACACAAAAAAACCTTAAAAATCCTAAAATCCCTAAGAACCATGACCCCCTAAAACACATTAAAATTTTAAACATCCCAAAAAACCTAAAAATAAAATAAACAAATAAAACACATAAAACCATAAAAAATCCTAAACCATATACCCTACACCATAAAACCTAAACCCTAAAACCCAAACCCTAAGCCCTACACTGAAAACTCAAGAACAAAAAATTGAATCCCCATACCCTGCACCCAAAACCCTAAACCATACACCCTAAACCACATACCCTGAACCCAAAACCCTAAACCCCACACCCTAAATAGTATACCCTTAACACTAAACAATAAACACTACCCCCTACACCCAAAACCATATACCTTCACTACAAAATATTTCACTTTTTCCAACAGGATCATATCTGTCGGTAAAAGTGAATTTTCTATTGGTAAAATGTTTCACCAACATATATGTCCTTGTCACTAAACTATTGGTAAAAACTCTGTCACTAAATGATTTTGTGATAGATAAAATCATTATGTTGCAATTATAATAATACCAACATGTTGGGGGAGAATCCCGAATCCGAGCCGAAAATTGCTTGCCAAAATCCTCGTGAGAAACTCGTCGAAATATGGAAGCGATATAAGCAGAATAAATAAATCAACACGCAGGATTTTTTAACGTGGAAAAACTCTCCCATGTGGAGGATTAAAAAACCACGAGGCAATTCCCAAAATATCCACTATGAATCAGAGAGTACAAAGAATCCAAGTAATGCCCAAACTTGAATTACAAATAAGAGAGCGTAGAAAACCTGTGTGAAAATCACACCCCGATACGCCTCTGCCTTCTCTCTGATAAACGTCCCGCTGACGCCATGTATCGGAAGATCAATCTGTGACAAAATGCCACCCTTCTGTCGACGAAACGTCACTACCTCGGAGATCTTCACCCGAACATGCGTCAACCTCACATCAGCTTGCGACACCCGAATGATCTCGCCATCATGATGTACCGCCGATCTCCAATCGGGACACTCCACCTGATCACCACCGTTAGGAAGAATTTCGATACGTGGACATGATCATCAATTCCGTAATCGCTGCTCTGCACCTGTCAAATGCCGACGCGCCATCGTCGTCGTGTCACACGGGCCACCGCAAACGCGGCAACCCCTTCCCGGGTCTCCCTTGACGGCTACATCTTGCTGGCACACCCTTGTTTCTCTTCAAAATATGTTTCTGCATCCTCCTTATATAGACACAAAGTCCATAATCATCAATTAATGCAGTCAACATCCATTATTCCATCCATTAATATTGAGAATTAAATATCCATTAATGTTGGAAGAAAATCCTCAATTAATGGTGATATAAATCTCCCCATTAATAATTTTCATCTCTCATCAATAAATGTGATGAATATCAACAATCTCCCCCTTCATCACATTAATGAATGGAACCATCCAACAAACCCAGCTGGAAAGAAAGTATGTCGGTATCACACCAACCATCATTAATTGCAGAAAATATGACGACGCCCTTTTGCACTTCTGAAAAAATATCAGCTCCCACTGCAAAAAGAAAATCAAACGCCGAAATCTTCGTCACATTTGTATCTGCACCGTCCTGCTAAACAAGACCAGAACAAGAAACATCTGGCTCCCCCATAATCGTGATCACTACATAATCTGGAGCATCTGTAGGAAAAACTTGCTCCCCCTGCTCAGCATCCCCTGAGCATATGTGTGCATCACCTCTCTCAATCTGCTTTAATTTCCAAACTTTATTCTGCTCCACGCACACATCTTTGATCCTCTTCGAAGCTTCCAAAATTCTCACGTTAAACTGCAAGCACAAACCAACCTCCTCTGATACCACTTGTTGGGGGAGAATCCTGAATCCGGGTCGAAAATTGCTTGCCAAAATCCTCGTGAGAAACTCGTCGAAATATGGAAGCGATATAAGCAGAATAAATAAATCAACACGCAGGATTTTTTAACGTAGAAAAACTCTCCCATGTGGAGGATTAAAAAACCACGAGGAAATTCCCAAAATATCCACTATGAATCAGAGAGTACAAAGAATCCAAGTAATGCCCAAACTTGAATTACAAATAAGAGAGCGTAGAAAACCTGTGTGAAAATCACACCCCGATACGCCTTTGCCTTCTCTCTGATAAACGTCCCGCTGACGCCATGTATCGGAAGATCAATCTGTGACAAAATGACACCCTTCTGTCGACGAAACGTCACTACCTCGGAGATCTTCACCCGAACATGCGTCAACCTCACATCAGCTTGCGACACCCGAATGATCTCGCCATCATGATGTACCGCCGATCTCCAATCGGGACACTCCACCTGATCACCACCGTTAGGAAGACTTTCGATACGTGGACATGATCATCAATTCCGTAATCGCTGCTCTGCACCTGTCAAACGCCGACGCGCCATCGTCGTCGTGTCACACGGGCCACCGCAAACGCGGCAACCCCTTCTCGGGTCTCCATTGCCGGCTACATCTTGCTGGCACACCCTTTTTTCTCTTCAAAATATGTTTCTGCATCCTCCTTATATAGACACAAAGTCCATAATCATCAATTAATGCGGTCAACATCTATTATTCCATCCATTAATATTGAGAATTAAATATTCATTAATGTTGGAAGAAAATCCTCAATTAATGGTGATATAAATCTCCCCATTAATAATTTTCATCTCTCATCAATAAATGTGATGAATCTCAACACAATAGATATTATATATGTTGGTTATAATGTTTTCCAACAGGTTATAATGACAAATTTTTTCTCTTGGTAATAATATTACCAACATATAATATATATGTTGGTTAAAGTGTTTAGCAACAGGTTTTGATGACAAATGTATCTATTGGTAATAATATTACTGGTATATAATATATATTTATTTATAAATTAAAATTGAATAAAATTTATAAAATTTTATTGCTCGAAAAATTAAATATCATATTTATTATTTTATCATATATAATACATCGATTTTATTTAATAAACTGAATACAATTTTAACACATGTTCAAACAAGTTTCATATTATAAATATTAATTAATTTATCATATATGATACGTCTACATTAATTATTAAAACAAATAAGATTTTAACAAATGTTCAATCATAGAAAAAAAATAATTATATTAATAATGAAATTTAATACAAAAAGATCCATCACACCCCACCCACACAACGTCGAGACCACCCCCGACCCATCCATGCCTCCATAAGAGCATCCCATCCATGTGAGTAAACATCCATACCAGCAAACCAACTCTCACACCAGAAACTAGTGAGTACCACCAATAAACCATCCATGGCATGAAAGTGAGTAATCCATGCCAACAAATCATATCCAGCACCAGTCAATCCATATCTCCAAAACCATCTCATCCATGCTGGCGAGCACTAGTGACCCATCCATGCTGGTAAGTTAGAGCTCTAGCAGTATTCTATCCACACCAGAGCCATGTAATGAGTAATATAACAAAACCCCTAAAAGGGTAATCCTCCATACATGTGTTAAGTATGAATAAAACATTGGTGAATAGAAAAAAATATGAATAAAACATAACCTTTTAAATAAACATGTGTTAAGTGATGACGAAAGTTACCTCAATAAAGATCTTTGTAAGACTTCCAAATGTAGGAGTAGAATGCCTAAACATCCAATTCATCACATGCTGGACTGCTAACATGATAAGTAACATTTTCCAATTTGAAGAGATCTCCAAGAACATATGAAAATCATATGATGTGAATACACTACAAAAAAAATCTTTAATTTTTTTAGAGAAAGTGGAAACATGAATTGGTTTCCCAATTCATGACCCAAAGGAATTTATTAAAATCAATGACAATAGTACATACACGAGGTGAAAAGAGCTTGCACCAGCTAGGAAAAATATGGGGGAAACAAAAGCAGAAATATTACAGTCCACTCAAAACTGGAATACTGAATAAGAGAGGAAGCATCATCACCTTCAATGTTTTTGAGAATTCTGGCCAATTCAAACCTTTAAATCTGGAACTAGAATCTGATGACATCCTAAGAGAGCTTGAAAAAATTTGTCAATTCATACAGATTATCAAGAGGCATCCTTATCTTTAGCTCATAACTGATAAAGCAAACCAAAATAGCTTCAAATAATTCCAACAAAGCAGCGATGTGAACAATGCACAGAAGAATCAGATTACACTATCCATGTAACTGAGGTAGAACATGCTAAAAGTCAGGATTAAAAATCAGCTCCAAACCAGTAGTAAGTAGAAAGTGCAGTGGAGTAGACATGCCAAAAGTAGAAATCAGAAAACAACATCCCATATGCAGCAACAACTCCAGAAGTAGACAAAAACATAGCAACAAGAAACCAACAATAGAAGATATCCCAGATTCCAGCATCAAAAAACCTTTCATACCAGAAAAAAATTGCAAAAACAGTGGACAAAATAAGCTGAAACCAGCACTTCAGAAGATGCAACATCCTTGGAAAGAACAGCATCATATCATATAATATAGTTAGAAGAAACTAAAATAGAAACAATGAGCAGCAATTCACAAATCAAGAACTATGGATTATGGAGTTTTTTTGAACTCTTTATTCATTCTATCATTGAAAATGTCCTGCTTAATAGCTAATAAAATGTCACTCAATACATTATCTAAAAGTAATTTTCCATGTTTTGTTTTAACAATGTAGAAATATTTTTCCACAACTTATTTTAATTGAATCAAAACACAAAATCTTAACTTGTGAGGATGGTGTTTTCTATAGTTCATTTTAGCAACCTCTACCTAAATAAAAACCTAAAGTATCAAAAATATGTCCACATGAAAACAACTAGGATTTAATTTAAAACATGTAGGAAAAATCCAATATCACACAAGATAGGTCCTACCAAAGTGTAGTGAATATAAAAAGTATTGAAATGATTGAAAAAAACAAGAAAATTAATAATAAAGGAAGAAAGGGAGGTTGAGTCTAACCTCACTAAAAAGATATTCAAATGTCACCTCCATCCTATATAGCTTCATGGAAATCCCAAAAAACTTCTCCAGCTTGTACCCTCTCATTCAGGGACCTGGGTTCCAAAAAAACCTTATCAGTTTAATCAATAGCATAACTTCATATTCCATAACATGAAAATTCAAGAAAAATAAATAGACTATAGAAAATCACCCTTCATTTACCTTCATTAACTTTTACCCTTCAATCCAATAATTTATTAAAAATAAATATACAATAACTAGAATTCAATGTCACTACCTGAGTTATCATACAGATCCAAGTATACCAAAGTAGTAAGGTTGGAGTTTTGTCTTCCTCATGGAGACACATATTATAACTGTCAGAGCTTGGTAGAGACCATTCCTTGGATACTTTACTTTCAAATAATGTGGAGGTGTACTTCATTGTGTATTTCAAAAAAGGTATTACCAGCACAATAGGGAAATAAAAATTCAATGTTAGCCTTTAATTTATAAAAAATGTGGACTTGGCATTAGGTTTGAAATAATAAATTGTATAAAGTGCCCATTATATCAAATTCTTCTAGTCCATGGGATTAATAGTATCTATAACCTTCCTACTAGAAATAATCTCCATGAAAATAAATCCAAATCTGTACCATCATACCTAGTAGGCAACCACCCAGCCCATGCATACACAAGAGAAAAATATAGATTGGTCCCCATCACCATTGTAGAAACTTGGTTTTTATCCCAAGTTGGAAACATCTATAAAATACTAAAATCAAAGAGATTTGTATTGAATTCAACTTCAAGAAATATGTTCAATGCATTGAAATCAAGGTATATTACTTGTGAGTAAATCAATTCAATTAAAATTGGAAGATGATCACTATCAAACTTGGGTGAGAGTAGAATTGTAGACTGGGATTTAACACACAGCCAGTAGAAGACATGATGTAAAGAAATATGTTCATAATTGTATAGAATTGTATAGGCCATATATTTAATCAATGAGTACTTGAGAGAGGATCTATGTGTTCCCATGTCTTTATTGTAAGCTCATTCAGGCCATGTGAATGATGAGGAATTTTTGGCAGTTGGTGGTTTGGATCCTCATAACACACTTGGGGGTCCTCATATAGGGGAGCCACAATCCGACAGTAATAATAACCCTAAATTGGATTAACTAACAGTTGATGATGGAGGACTAAATTCTCTCATGACAACATCATATGATGATGCAGTACATTCAGGGAACAATACCAGTGGTAGAGGTCAGAAAGCTGCATCTAATGCACCAAGGGAGGGTGAAACTTCATGTGGAAAAGATTTGGATCATTTCATGGGGTGATTCCTTTATTAGTACAAGCCTAATATTGTTGGTAGTAATTATTGATCTTTTCAATCAATTTGATGGATTGGTGAATGATGATCTAGCTTAGAAGAATGAAGCAGATCAGATTGTGCCTTCCACGGATGAGCTGGGGGTCTTCATGAATGAGTCTAGTGAGGAGTTTTCATATCATTTTTCAAGTGATACTATAGATGATGTTCAAAGTAGCATGCTTACCAGTCCTAGGAGGAGGAAAATACAAGTGGTAAATATAAAACGGATAAATGACTACTCATTTTTTTCTCTACTCGTGGAAACATGATCCGCCAAGAAATCGAAAGACAATATGTTGGACATTGATTCTAAGGCTCCTAAAATTTCTTCTTTAGAAGAGACTATAGATCATGGGGCTATATTCCCCAAGGGTGATTCATTTAGTCAGCAGTGGATGTCAGGTGAAGCACATGAAAAATATCTCGGCTTCAATTTCACTTGGAAGAAGAAATGGTTGAAACTTTTCTAGTGATTAGTTCTTCTAATAAAGATGCAAATAGGATTATGGGAATATGGTTATGGGTAAATTCCAATGACGAATAGAGAACATGGATAGAAAATAAAGATATAATATTGACATGGGGATTCAATTATGGGATGATCAGCCAAGATGAGTACATGAAGTCTTGGGAAAAGACAATGTATCAATTTTGAAGATTTTTTAAAGGGTGGTCCAGAGACTCTATTAAACACTCTCGCTTCGAAACCAAAACAAATTAGGAGAAATGAGATGTGTTGGCCAACCAAATCATACCTCTAAAACATTATTAAATAAATTTTTTTTGCAATGAATACACATGGTTTAAATAGGTTACACGAAATTAAAATTGAAAATTGTTTCAAAAAGAAAAAAATCAGCAAAGGAAAATGAATCACCCCATCTCCAAAGAAATAAATCCTACAGTATATATAGATCCATTCTTTGTTAGTTTAGATTTAATGTAACCTTTTAATGTAAAACTAGATCCACGTATAAACTTTCCGCTCAGATCAGAGGTTACTATCATATGAAGGTGTACACTGGAATTGGATTTCACTCTTTCATTCTTCATTATGCCACTATCCATGCAATATTGATATTCCATTTTAGAACTGGATACTTCCTTTGACCCAATGGACATCAATACTAGAAAAAATAAATCTTCTATGGTTTCATCCATACAAGAACATCAATATCAGATGATACATATTCATCAAAGTTCTGAAATCATAAAATGTTGATAAGGGAAGAAGCATACACCAAGAAGTGAAAGTGAAATAGATCAATTCATCCTCAAAGAAATAATCTATCTACCTTTAGAGATCTAAAATTTTACTGTTAGAAAAAAAAATCAGATTCCATTTTCAATGGTATGTCCATTTGATCGTGAAAGTTGTTGATCTAGGGAGATCATGACTATGTTAACCCAGGTACAACAAGATTTTAAACATGTTTTCATCCTGCAAACCAAGTCGAGAAGAAATAGAAATTTCCAATATAAATAGTCTCAAAAATACTATACTATCAAACCATATTCAAAATGATTCATCATACAAAAAATCAGTTAAAATTGCATTGAATTTAGTGCAATTCCATTCCATTTATAGCACTAGTATTTGAAGTAGGCAAATCAAACATGAAATACAGCAAAAATAAGACCCCCAGAAAGACGAAAAATGGGGTTTGGAAGCTCAATCCAACCACAAAAACTAAGGATCCAAAACAATTTTTTGAGCCCTCCATAGCTCAGAAATGCCAAACAGCCCATAGAACATCAACAACTTTACTTTTAAAACTAATGAATCACTCAGCATCATCTGTTGATGTTCCTTGATCTAAAATTTAGCATAAATATCAAAACAAGAAATCCAAATTTATATACTAGTGGGTTCCATCAGAATAATTTTTTTAAATAAATATAAATCACATAAAACATCTACAATATTATAATCTCAATAGTACTAAAATCTAAGACTTATTTAACCATTAAAACTAATTCTCCCATGCTTCAAATCCATCATAAAATCTGTATGCAGCCATCAAAAAATAAGATAAGAAGAGTCATTTCCATGGAATGCCTCTGTATTTAAAATTAGGATTTCTATTAAATTACCTCACCATTTAAGAAAGCATTCATTCTCTAGTTTGATGATACAATTCTATAGTGACTTCACCATCATTCTATTTTTGTAAATCTAGTCCATGTCTTTCAATGAAACAAGAAACCAAACAAGTGGAATCTCATTACTAAAATTAAAACACAAAACTTGCCTGTTTCCCATAATTGAACACATCAAGTACTGAAAATTCACATCTCTTGAAAGCCATTAATAATGGAACTTAAGCTCATCAGCTCTAGAGGGGTGAAGGTGTTGCCCAAACATCTAGCTTTCTCTTTGTGTATAGGGTAAAAAGGATTATCAGCTATACACCTTTGAGGAGTGGGATGAAAGCTAATAAACATCATAATGCATGTATGGTTAATACTTTTGATGAATAAGTAATATTTGAATAAGTAAATATTCTAAGACTCAAATTCCAACAGGTCCTAGATGGTTTTATATGATATTTTAATATAGAAAAATGGAAGACAATAAAAAATATCTGATTAAATTGATTCCACATTTCTTTCATGGTGGGAATATAACCATAGTTATAAAAGTAAAATCTCTTGTCTTTGTTCCCAATACTACCCAACTATTTATTTTTAGAGTTTATCATTATAATAATATATGTAATGTCACATATAAAATCATTAATAGACTATATAATGATAAAATAGGTCATCTTCATCACCTGATTATCTCAGAGGAACGATATATTATTCTTAAAGGTATGAGTATTTGGGGGCTGGTAGTTTTATCATAATAGATATTGATAAAACAATATGTTGTTCTTTAATGTGTATGTCAAACAAAATAGGCATTACTAAATCAATTTTTTCATATCCAGGTACTATGGTGACTAAACCATGGTCGTCTGGATTCTATGTAATGTGTTTCTAAGCATCTAAGATGGATTTTAACTATGAACTATAAAACCACAACTACAAAAATGAAAGACCACATTAGTTAACAACATCTTAAACTATGTATATTGATGTATTGAACATGAATCACATTCTGAAAAATATAGGAATTCTAGCATGAAGTGCACATTGGTACCTTCATTCTAAATAAAAATGTATAGACCCGTGTAATTCAATTTTCATTGTTGTACTACCTTCTTCCCTTGAGGAAGAATATTATCAATGGGATTTATTGATTTTATCTTTAAAGTCGTTGGGAAATTCATAAGAACTCAACAATCGATAATAAAATGAAGAGTGTAGGATTAGTAAAATAAAAAATATAGATTATCCTAATATAAACTATGTTTCCTTATTAATAATGTGTACATGTTTTTATTGTTTTGAAAGGCTCATTCATCATAGCATCAACAGCTCGATCAACAAACTTCATGAGGAATGGATTGACAAATGTAAGTGGTTTCGTTTTATTAATTCAATAGTCATTGATACATCAATATTCAGTTTTTGAATGGTAGGAATCTAGATATCACATGGCTTTAATAAACTTAAAAGGAAACGTAACAACTAATCGATAAATGGAGTAAATATAAAAAATAAATTTGATATAGGGGAGGGATATTGAATAAGGTAAATATGAAATTTGAGAGAGATACATATATATAGAGTTATGAAATTTATAAGAAGCATAGATATTCAATAAAAATTAAAGTATATATGTAACAATAGAAAGATGAATTTTTTTCATTTTTTCATTGAAGCAATAACTCTCAAATTAGATACAGTACCAAAAAGTCATACCCACTATTATTTAACGAATAGACCCACTCCATTTTGGGATTCCATCAACTGCGTCACTTTTGTTTTACCTATTGTTAAACCTTGAACAGTTTCATCTAACGCCTCTAGTGACATTTCTACTAATTTGTATGAATAAATACATGTTGATTTGTATAGAAAATGTGGGAATGGGGGATATGATTTTACAAATAATTATAATAGAAAAGTGGAAAAAGTATCAACTCAACATAAAACCAACTACATATATTTGATACAATTTACCTTGACTCCCAGCTTGAGTACACATGAAATTAATACATGTTGGCTTTTAGCTTCCCCAACTATCATATTTCCATCATCCTGTGAGAAAATTAACCACCTGCACATACATATAATTATCTTTATCTTAGAAACCTCCTAGTCATGTTTCTTTTCCAAACTCTTCATTCGATTTAAACTATAATTTTGTTTAGAAAACCAAGGAAAATTTAACTCCTAAACAAAATCCCAATTAAACATAATACAAATATGGAATTAACAACATGAGCAGCCTTATAAAATCTTTTAATAGTGATGGTATTAACAATATGAGCAACTCTTTGATGGATTCATACTAGAAGTAATTTTAAAATATTTTAACAGTGATCGATTACCTTTAAACAGATGTAGAACATACTCCTTCAGCCATGTCAAAGAATTTCTTGATGATATAGTTCTGGGAATCTCTATTGAATCTCAAAGTTAATAAAAAATATGGGACTCTATGGTGAACTTCTTGGTATAGTTAGCATTCTGTGTAAGACTGCTGATGTGGAAATTAGAGTTGAGATTCATCTTAAACTTTTCATCAGGCCCATGTACTCAGGCCCAACCATTCATGGAGAATCCATTGGATAATGCATGAGAAAAATAGGATGAACATCACTAGGATTACACAAACATATTTTTACACATTTTACAGACAAATTAAGATTTCAAAAACTGATTTTTACACAATTTATATAATGAGTTTACAGATTAAGAATCTAGAGTTCAAGAATTATTCAAAGAAACATCCTGAACACAACTGTCCATGATCTCCATAAATAAAGTGGTGTCAAATGCATATGCCCTGTCCTCCACCTATCCATGATCTTTAGAAATTTAGTGGTGTCAAATGCATAGGTACTCCATTCCTGACTTGAAAGTCTTTGACAGTCGAGCATGCCCTTCATGAATTCCCTCTATGATCTTAAGGAAGTGTGTAGCTATAAATCCAAGCATGAATCAAAGAAGATAAATCATAAATCTGATCAACACACAAAAAAATATAAAAAGAATCTGTTCAACTTTAGGAAAAGGTAGGCAGTCCCTGAATTTTGCAAGCATCTGATCCAGAATCCTACACTTGAAATCAGAAGGCATGTCTAAAACATTGGTACAAGGCAGATATCAATGAATAAAAAATCATAGGACATAATGAGAACTACAAGTATCTTATTCCCAGTGTTTTAGATCTGAAAACTTCAAAAAATGCTTATGATCAAGGGATCCAAACAAAAAAATTCATCTACAAGGAGTTCCTAACAACCGCCAATCAAAGAAGAACCAGAATTATAAAAATCAAGTCCAGATATCAAAAAACAGAGAGAACTAGACTGAAAACATCCAAATAATTCCAGAAATCCAAGACAAATCCAAAATCCAACAGCAAGAACACCAATAGTAGGATAAGTAATGCCAACAAACAATAGAATGTAGAAAACCAAAGTGACATAAAACTAGGTGGGGGAGGGACAACCATTAGAGATGTCAAAAAAATGTATGTAATGCAAAACTAAAGAGACTCTTCATCGTCATTTTCTTCATGACAACTATCAGAGCTGTAAACTTCACAATTATTTTCCTCATCACCAAGTAAGAGTCGACTCGCAGATCCCGCCTACAAAAAAATACAATGTGAAAAATTACATTCCTCTGCAAGAATGTGATAACCACATTTGGCCAAGGTTGGGTCAAACCCACATGACTAGAAAAAAAATGTAAGAAAAACAAATTCCAAGAAAAAATAAATACACAAGCATGAATACCTGGTGTGTTATAAGAATTTCTACTAAATTTGACAAATGTGATATTTGTCAAACAACTTCATCAAGTTGTTTCTCAATTTTCTCAAAATTTTCCTCACTATTAATCCTTCTAGTATGCTCTTACTCTAATGCACATATATTTATAGGAGCATGTGGATACTTAGCACCCAAACCAAAAGTTTTTAAATATCCATTTTTATCCTCTCCTACAATTTTTTGAAAATCTCTTTTTTTTAACAGTAGAGGTGTTCTCTAAATGAGAAGGTAATTCATTCTCAATTGATTGCTGTAAAAAAACATCAATCCATGTCAAAAAAATCCAATATTAAAAATACAAAATATTTTGTAAGGTGGAAAAAGAATCCAAAAATTACCTTAACTAAGGTAGAAGTGTCAACAAGTTTTGAACCTTTTTTAGGTTCATGGGTTTTGATTCATATTTGAAGATTATATACCTCTTTACCTTATTCTTCCTAAACACAAAATATATGATAAAATCAAATAAAAAATATAATAAAAGGAAACAATATAAAAGAGTGGAGAAAAAAGTAATACTTTAATTTCAGCACGTATACATGCAAAACTCTTTGTCCCTGCATAATGCAGCATTTTCAAATGTGAACAATTTTTTTCACCCCTCTTAGTTCTTGTCTACAAAAAAACTTAAATTATATTAGGATGAAACATATTTTCTAATCTTAATTAATGATCAATCAAGACCTGAAATATATATTATTAATTGAAAATGGTTTAAATACATAAATTATGGAAAAAAATATTACTTGTCCAGCCAATGATTCCCAAAACACCACCAAATTCTTCCATGTGTCTTCATGAATGTGTTTTGGCCTTTTTTTTCCATAACCTCATTGTGCGTTCAACTATCAAAATAAATTACCTTTAACTCAGATTTGTAAGATCTCCATGCAGTACCCATTTTTTCTATTCCCCAATGATATAGTTCATGCCCTTTGGGAAAGTAATATGATAACTAAAACATAAAAAAATGAAATCATGTTTATAAAAAATATATTATTAAAATAACAATAATAATGACTAAATGTGTACCTTAATTTCATCCCAAATATTTTCCTTTTTTAATATCTACTAATCTCTAATCACGATAGTCTAATAGTAATCGTCCAGGGTCACGAGCTAAACAACCGATGAGTGAAGATAATTTTATTGCTGAATTGCCAATTGGTTGAAGCAAGCCGTTGGCATCTAAAAATACACGCTCTGAAAAAAATTTAGTCTTGATCAATCCACAACCATTTTCATTTCTCACATGACATGCCTGAGCTCTCCTTCTTCTCATAGTGGAATAATGAGGAAGACTTGATTGTTTCGTCAATTCAACTGATATATCTTTAGCATTCAAAATTGATGACCTAATTATGCCAGCCTTTTCATTATTTACAACTTGATGAGATTATAACCCTTAAAATAAAATGAAAATTTTAAAATATGTTTAAACACATTTAAACTGGTATAAGAAAATCAATAATTTGAATAAATAACTGTAAACCACTTACCAACAATCTGGGTGTCTTCCCTTCGACAGTTCACTATATAAAGAAAAATATTGGTTGTATATTTAAAGTAATAATAAAATAAATATGGTCATAAATTTAATTAACTTACCCATTCTTGTAAATAACATGCACCACTTATTCAAGGATATCTCTTTAATTTTTTATGTTTTATCCTTTCATGCACTATTTAAAACAAATACAAGAAATAAAAAATTATAATTTATCTAAAGACAGTCTAAAACAATATCCTATACAGCTTATTGGTAAATTATAAGAAACATTCAATTTTAATCATGAATTTCATCTTCAACTATCAATGACTTTAGACATTTGTTTTTAGAGGCATTGGAAGGGTTTTCTGTCGACAATAAAGAATATTTCAATGGTTTATTTGATGTCGATTGTCCCTTTTTGCTAACACATGAGCCTAACAGTTTCTATAATGAAACAAGAAAAGGTTGTCAATATAAAAAAATAAAAATGGAAGCAATGTAGAAGGTTTAAATTTAAATAAAATTCATAAATTAATACTATTAATTGATCTCTTGAAACCACATTTCGCTTGATTGAAGAGTTCTCGACGGATGTCATGTCAAAGATATATATGAAATACAATAACTAAAATACCAAATAAGCACATACAAGTGTCAAATATAAAGTAAAATTTTCTAACCAAAATCAAATAATAATATTTAAAACCCAAAACTAAATATATTATTAAGTTTCTATAGAAAATTTAATAATCAGAATCATGAAACATGTCATTATCATGATCATAGTCACAAAAATCAAGCTTCTCGAATTTCATTATTAGTATACTCATGTCTTCATGAAATCCTTCAATGAAATGAAGTGAATGATCATCAATTAAAACTGCTTCCTCATCCTAAATGTCATAATTTTCCACATCGACATTAGTTGAAAAGATGGTTTGTAATCCATACACTTCAGGTATGAAATCATCCTCCATTTCAAATAAGTCTCTTGGTTTAGTGATGGTTGAAACATGCAAAATTTTCTCTTTAGATTCCTCTGTATAAAACACTTGTAAGGCTTGAGATTCAAGTATGAATGGATCATCGGTTTTAATAATCCTCTTAAGGTTGACGAGAGTGAATCCAAAATTATCTTCTTTGACGCCTTCAATGGGATTTTCCCAATCACACCGAAATAAAATAACACTCCTTCCAACTGAATAATTCAACTCAATAATATCTGTCAACACGCCATAATATGATAAATTGCATGTATTTTTTGTTACACTCACAAGAACCCCACAATTTTGGGTCGCACTCCTCTTATCAATAGATTTCACGCGCCACCGATAACCATTGAAAGTGACTTTGGTCATTGTTTTAATCCACGTGTTAGGAAACTGACTTGATTATGTCAAATCAGTTTCTATACAAGTATCCTTGGGTAGAAAAGTCATAACCTGAATAATTAATGAAAACTAGAAATTTTAGATACAAAAAGAAACATAAAATTTTAAATTCAAAGTATGATATAAAACAAACATTATCCTAAAACCATTTATAAAACTCATTTTTATGGTTTTCATCAATTATTTCTTGTCTGTGTTGATATTTTCTATGGTGAATTTCATAGTGCTCCATGCAAATCAATAATAAGGTAAGAATTTTAAAAACAATACAAAAATAACAAGATTTATGGGTAGGTATCTTACCGTACATATACTTGAACTTTTTCAAGTTTCCCAAAACATAATTATGTGATTTCAATATCATTGAAATGTTAGGTAGAATATCTTTCTTTTTAGACATTTCATAACATTTTAAAGAGAATATGGATAGCCCTTTACGTGTTTCATCACCTTCCCCAACATTATTTCTTGTAGACCTATTTTCTCTGAGTTTAGTGACATGAAAATATCTTAAACAAAATGACATACACTCTTCAAAAATGTATCCTTCAGTAATTGATCCTTTTTGGAAACTTTTGTTATGAACATACATTTTCAATTTTCACAAAAACCTTTAATCAATCAACATAAATAATTTAATCAAATGTATACAAAAGTGAAAATATGAAAACAAAGTTTTCATACCTCTCAATTGGATACATCCAATGATAATAAACAGGTCCAGCAATCATGGCTTCATGTGATAAATGAATTACTAAGTGTACCATGATGTCAAAAAATGAAGGTGGGAAGATGCAATCCAGATGACAAAGCATGGCAGCAGCATGATGTTGTAACCTATAAAAATCTTCAGTTGTTGCCACTTTTGAACATAAATCCTTAAAAAAATTTCTCATATCAATAAATACACCGTTTACCTTATTATTTTTCATTTTCCTTAGAGTCAATGGTAACAGATGTTGCATTAAAACATGGTGGTCATTACTTTTCAAACAAACAAATTTTCCATCAATATTTTTCCTCTTAATGTTTTATGAATACCCATCTAGAACTTTGATAGAGGCTAGTACACTTATCATTTCATCTTTTTCTTGATTTGTCATTGTAAAGCATGTTGCCGGTAGATATGTTCGACCATGATCCTTGTATGGGTTATGATCATGTATTAAATTTAAATCTACCTAGTCAAGTCGAGATTGTAAAGTATCTTTAGTTCTCCCCTAAATGTCAAAAATTGTGCCAATCAAACTTTCAAATACATTTTTTTCTACATGCATAACATCCAAATTGTGGGGTAGAAGAAGATTCTCCCAATATGGGAGTTGAAAGAAAATAATCTTCTTTTTCTAAGGTATATCAACATCTCTCTTCCATTTATTATGTATTTGAGTCTCAATATTTTTTCCAAATATGAAATCAAATCCTTTCGTCTGATCTAACAATTATAATACATTATGAGATTTAGGCGGTAGCCTTGTTTCTATTTCCCCATTAAATGCCTTTTTATTTTGACGAAATTTGTGACTTCGATCCAGGAAGCATCGATGGCCCATGTAACACATTTTCTTACTTTTTCTCAAGTAATATGAACATGTTTCAATATTGCAGCATGGAAATGCATTTTTACCCTTGGTCTGCCAACCTGATATATTACCATATGCAGGAATGTCATTAGTTGTACACATTAATTCTTCTTTTAATACAAATAACTCGTTCTTTGATTCGTCAAATGTTTCAATACCAAACTCCCATAACACGTTCATCTCATCAATTAAAGGTTCTAAAAATACATTGATATCATTTCCAGGTGACTTAGGGCCAGGTATCAATAATGAAATGATAAAATATGAAGGATCCATACATAACCATGGAAGCAAATTATAAATCATCAAGACAACATGCCATATGCTATATTTACTAGACATCATTCCAAATGGATTAAACCCATCACTTTCCAAGCTTATCCTAAAATTTCTTGGATCACTAGAAAACTCAGGATACTTATCATTAAAATATTTTCAAGCAAATGAATCTATCGGATGCCTTAACTTGTCATCTTTAACTCGCTCATGCTCATGCCATGTCATGAGAGGGGCCATTTTAGATGACATGAATAGCCTTTTAAGCCTGGGTATCAAAGGGAAGTGATGCAAAACCTTCATTGGTAGTTTTTTACCATTTTTTAATTTCATAATAATTCCATCATCAGCAGTTTTCCACCTCAAAGCACCAAAATTTGGGCAATTATCATGGCAATGTTTTTCCTTATGAAACATCACACAATCATTCAGACATGCATCAATATTATTATAATCAATCCCAAGTTTCATGATAATCCCTTTCACCTTCATAAATGAGTCAGTTAATGTTGGATCATTGGGAATATCTCTCTTAAATAGTTTTATAAGAGCATCAATTTCCACGTTAGTGATCCCATGTAAACATTTTAGATGATACATTTCAACTATAAAAGATAATTTAGTAAATTCTTCACATCCGAGGTATAAAGGTTTCCCAGCATCTTCAACCAATTTAAAAAATGTTTGCGCCTCATTAGAACGACATGATGACGTGTTGTCTGGTTTCTCAAATTTGAAGGTATCCCCCAGCATGTCAAGCATATCATCTTCAGAAGAAATATCATGTTCAACACTAAAAAAATTATTATCACTGTTGAACATCAACTCCCCATGAAAATTTCACATACATTTTTGATAATCAGCGTCCATTTCTTTGATAATGAGATGAGATTTCACAACATCTCGATGCAAATAATGTCGATTAGCACAGCTTCGAGATGGACACGCAATCTTGTTATCCCTTTCCGAAGTTTCAAAAACAATATCAAGGAATAAATATACACCATTTAAATAATCTTGATATTTTCTCCTTAACTTCTCCCAACTCTTATCACTAAATATATTCATTATGAATGTTCCTGCATATTATTCGATTTTCAAGAAATTAAACACAATAAACAAACAATTTTTAGCTAAATTGTATTACAATTTAATATTGATTATAAAATTGATTAACATGAAATCAAAAAACAATAAACCTCGAACCATAAAAGACAATAAACTAAAATTGAATACTGATTTTTCATTTGTTTCATCAGTCTTTTTAGGGAAATGGAATTAACTATTATCTCAAATAAAATTCACCAATGTCGCAGCAGAATATGGGACAAGAGGGGGGCAGTAGGGGAATACATACACAAATGGATAAGAGGTTATTAAACAAATCAAAGACTCAATAAATATTAGGTGATGGGAAGCCCATACGTAGAAACAGAAATCATAGATTAAGGTATTTCACAGTACCTTATATGCTACCAAACTGGATTGTGGGGTGGGAACATCCGCCCTGAGGATTGGGGAAAGAGGCTTGTGTGGGGTGGATTTAGCGGGTAAAGATTTCTTGGGAAACCTGAAGGTCTCACGTAGAAGATTTAAGGGGAGATAACTGCGGGGTGAGGGGGGTGGCGGGTGCGGCGTCTAGTGGGGAAAGAGCGGCGAGTGCGGCATCTGTCGGGAGCTAGGGTGGCGGCTGCGGCTGTGGGTGCAGGTGCGGGGGGGTGCCCTTGGGTTATCGGGGGGGTGACATAGGGTTATTTTTTTACATAAAACATATTTATATATATATATTATTATGTATATATAAAAAATATTAATTTTGTAATATTAAATAAATATAATATATAATAATGTATTATATAAAAAATTCAATCTCTAAATACCCATTACTTAATTACTAAATTTATTGTTATATAATGAATATTAAAAATAATAAAAGTTAATATTTTTTATTTATGATATAAAATATAAACATTACTTAATTACTTAATTTATTTTTATATAATGAATATAAAAAATAATAAAATTTAATATTTTTTCCTTATGATATAAATTTTTTTAATATGTGAATATCAATTATTAATTAATTATATTTCAATTATGATTATTATTTCTTTATCCATTACCGTGTTTTTATTTTTTATGTTTATTAAATTAAAATATTATAATGATTTAATTTTTTTATGAAAAGCATTCAAAAGTATATTATATTGAATAAAATTAGAAAATATAAGCAGTGTATATATTCATATATATGAGATGTTTTTAATAAAACCTTTAAAAGTGTATATTGAATTTGGTCAAAAAAATAAGAATATATAAGAAAATTGGTTTCTCTTGGTTATTATCAATGAATGGTTTATTGTAACAGATTTTATTGATGATAAAAAAAATTTTGGTAATGATTATTATTAATAATAGATACAAGTGTTGGAAAAAAATTTGGTATTACTATGGTAAATAAATAGATTTTACTATTGGAAAAAGATATGTTGGTGTTAAAAGATCAATACCAGTAGATATATTTATTGGTAAAAACAAGTGTTGTTACTTAAAATTAATACAGATAAAATTTAATATCTGTTGGAATTGCTCATTTTTACCAACAGATATATTGTCTGTCAATAAATTTCTGTTGGTATAAGTCATTTTTTTGTAGTTCTTACACCATGTAAACTATAACCTACACCCTACACTATAAACCCTACACCCTGAACCTGATACCCCACACACTACAACTTAAAACCTATATCATACCCCTAAAACCAATACTCTAACCACTAAACCCTATACACTACGCCCAAATCTAAAATACCAAACACTAAATCATATAGCCTACACCCTAACCACTATACACTAAACCCTAAACGCTATACCCTACACCATAAACTGAAAACCATACACACAAAGCCCTATATTCTACACCCTAGACCATATACCCTACACCTTAAACCCAATACCCAAGGCAGTAAACCCAAACCCTTAAACCCTACACCCTAAACACTAAACGCCACACTCAAAACATTATACCCTAGACTCTAAACCCAAAAAACTTCACAGAAAACCATAGACCCTAAAACCTAAACCATAAAGCCTACAACCTAAACCTATACATACACCCTAAACCATATATCATACACCCTAAATCATACACCCTACACCTTATAGCCTATAACCCACACCCTAAACCCTAAAACCTATACCCTACACCCTAAAGCCTATGCCCAACAACCTATAACGTAAACCCTAATCCGTATAACAAACACCCTAAACCATGAACCCTACAACGTAAACCCAATACCCTATATCCAAAAACCCCAAACCTACACCCTAAACCCTAATAGGAACACCCTAAACCCAAATATGAACACCCTAAACAGTAAACCCTACATTATAAACCCTAAAACATGCACCATAAACCCTATACTCTCCACCTTATAACCTCCACGATAAACCCTATACCCTAAACTATACACCACAAACCCTATACCTTACACCCAAAACCCTGCACTGTAAACCCTATTCCATCTACCCTAAACCTGACACTATAATCCTTGTACCCTACACCATAAACCCTAAACACTAAACCATATTACTAGACCCATACACTCTAAACCCAATACCCTAAATCCAGAAAGCAAATCCCTGCAATATAAACCCAATACCCTACAACATAAAACATACACCCTACACCCTAACCCTAAATCGTACACCTACACCCTAATCCATATGCCCTACACCCTAAATCCCAAAACCTAAACCATATACCCTACACTATAAACCCTAAATCCTACACCCTAAACCATATACCCCACACCTTAATCCTTATAACCTAAAAATTAAACCCTAAATCCAAAAACGCTAAAAAAATTATAGAAACCGTAAAAACCCCTTAAAATATGAAAAACCCAAAATCCCTAAATAACCTTTAAATTCAAAAAACCCCAAAATAAATAAACTCTATAATTTCCCTAAAAAACCATGAAACACTAAAGAATCCTAATAATATTAAAAGACTAAAAACCCTTAATACCCCTAAAACACTAAATACCCTAAAAAGTTTAGATGATTCTAATAACTCTAAAAACCCTAAAGGGAACCCTCAAAAACCATATAAACCCTAAAACTCCTAAAAACTAAAAAACCACTGAAACAACAAAGAAAACATAACAACCTAAAAACAATAATAAAACCCTAAAAATAGTAAAAATCATTAAAAATTTCATGAAAATCCTAAAAATCCAAAAATTTCTTAGTAACAATAAAATTTTAAAAAAAAATACAAAATCCCTAAAAACATCACAAAAAACTAATAAATCCTTAAAACACAAACCCCGAAGACCAATAAAAACCCTAAAAATCATAATAATCACTAATATCCCTAATGTAATCTAAAATTCATAATAGGACCTAAAACCCTAAAGACCCCCAAAACCACTAAAAACCCAAAAAAGATCTAAAATTCACATAAAATAAAAATAACCCTAAAACCCCTAAAACCCCCTAAAATACCTTAAAATCCCTAAAAACCACAATACACCTTAAAAACTATAAATAACCCTAAAACTATAAAAATACCTATAAGTTTCCATAAACCCCAAAAAGTATATAAAATATTCTAAAACTCTACCAGAGTCTTAAATCAATAAAAAAATAATGTAACTTAAAACCCTTAAAACTCCAGAGAACCCAAAAAAACCTAAAATATCTTATGGACCCTAAAACCCTAATAACCCTACAGAACCCTAAAAATAATAAATGACCCTAAACCATAAACCCCCAAAGGAACCAAAATACCTGACAAAACCCCTAAAGGACCCTAAAACCATAAAAACACTAAAGGAACCAAAACCCATAAAAGTCCCAAAAACCCATAAAACCTAAAAGATCCTAAAAACATTAAAACACTAAAACAAACTAAAATCATTAAAAAATAGTAGAAAATCATAAAAAATACTAAATGAATCTAAATACCCTTAGAAACCAAAAATACCACAAACACTATAAATCCTTAAAAATCCCTAAAAACCCTAAAAGATCCTAAATCCCAAAAAACACTAAGAGAACCTAAAAACCTAAAAACATCTAAAACCCATTAAAATACCCATGAAACAGAAAAAACAAAAAAACATTAAAACACATAAATATCCTAAAACCCCTCAAACCTAGAAAAAAACCCCCAAAAACCCATAAAAACATAATAAATCAAAAAACCCAAAAAATCAATAGAAACACTAAAACCCCTAAAAGACCAAAAGAACCTTTAAACCCCCCCCCCAAATAAAAAACCTAAAAACATTAATACCCCAAACCCCCACCCCTGAAAAAACCCTCCAAACTCCTAAAGGACCGAAAAAAACCAAAAAACCCTAATGGACCCTAAAAACCATAAAATATCATAAAACCCTAAACAACACTAAAAACTGTAAAACCACATAATAATCCCTAAAAAAATCAAAACCCTAAAAAACCATAAAAGACCATAAAAAACAAAAAACTCAAAAAGTTTCTAAAATCCTAAAAAAACAAAAAAAAAACAAAAAAAACCCAAAACCTTAGAAGACCCTAAAAATGAAAAAACATTAAAAGAACCTAAAAACCAGAAAACCCCTAAATGACCCAAAAACCCCTAAGAACCTTTAAAATCTGTCAAAAGGACTATCAAACATAAAAAAAATTAGAACCCATTCAATATGTAAAGTCCCGTAAAATTCAAGGAAATTTTTTTCTTAATTTTCTTTGAGATTTTACAAGAACGTAGTTTCTGACGGCACTTGATTCTGAGGCCCGGTGTGCCCGAAATTTCTATCCGAATATTAGCTCGGGTACGTTCAGTGAATGAACGTACGGGTTTTTCTAACTTTTGAACCGGTGCTCGGAATCGAATTCTGAGGGCATCGATGGATTCATAGCGCCAGTAATTGCTTAGGAACACCTTTTCTAGAGTTGGGTTTTCACGAGAGAAGTTGATAAAAATTGTGGAAGTTAAAATAAAAAGTTAACTACAATTTTTATTTTCTAAGTGGTTTATCCGTTGAGTGGAAGTTGGGGTAACCACCCAACTTCCCATGGGAGGTTATGAGAGTGTTGGGGACCACACGAACCCCACCCCTTCATATTCTCTAACTCCCTCAACTCACCATTAATTTGATAACTTAAATTATTTAATTAAGTGATTTTAATTTGAATGTTTAAAATTCAAATGCTTAAGTTATGTTAATAAAATAAGTAAGGGACTTATTTTGTTTTGGGTTGAATGCTTGTTGGGTGAGTCTTAGGAGAAAAGTTGAGAAGCTTGAAGAACTTCTTCCTCTTAGACGAAGAACATGAAGAATGTCGGATTCCTCGGAGGTCGGCGTCTCCTTCCGTGACGCGACGTCTCCTTCCACGACGTCTCCTTCCGCGACGTCTCCTTCCGTGATGTCTCCTTCCGCGACGTCTCCTTCTGCGATGTCTCCTTCCACGACGTCTCCTTCTGCGACATCTCCTTCCATGATGGTTATCTCTACGATGAATCCTCGCTCAACATGTTCGATGAGGTAGGGGTTTATTTTTGTTCGTGATTACTACCTTGACGTTCTTCGTGAATTATGACCATTTTATATCGATTAACGAGAGGGGTCTGGACCGCACAAACACGACCGACACTCCTCCCTTATCAATGTTGTTGTTTCTAATGTGGATTGGAATGAGAATGGCGTGGTGTCGTCGCACCGCGCAGGATCATGCGGCAAGGAATGTGCGGCACCATCGCGCCCCGCCGTGAAATCGAACAAGGTCCCGACGCCGTCGTGCAGCGTCGGAGAAACCCGAAGACACCGTGGCCGGAGTGGGGCCGCGGCGGAGAGGCGCGGCGCCGTCGTGCCGGGACGGACGAACCAAGGTCGCGGCCGGTTCCAGGCCGTGGTGGAGCAGGGAGACCGGTGGCCGGTTCCGGGCCTCCGGCGTCGGAACAGGGGGGGACCGGCCGTCGCCGGTCCCGTGGCGGCATAAGTCGGCCGGCCAGAGCGGTCCGGCCGGTCAAGGAGAAGTCGGGGGTTATAAACCCCCGGCGGCCAGCTCAAGCGGCCCCCCAATATGGGGGCCGCGGTTACAAAAGACAGGGGGGTAGCACCCCACCCCTCAAATGGCTCGGCCGTTTGGCCGAGCTCCTGGCCAGCGCGCCACACCCAGGCCGGGCCGGCTGCCTGGCCGGTCTGCCGAGCCGGGCCGCGCCGGTCGGGCCGGGCTGCGCCCAAGCGGGCCGGACCCGAACCCAGTTCGGGTCAACCCGGTTCGGGCCGACCCTGGGGGTATCGGGCCTGGTCGGACCGGGCCCAAACCCCTTAATATCGAACCTCTTCTGGTCAGTCGTCCATAACTTGAGCTACGGGCCTCCGATCGACACACCGTCAATTGATATGCGATCCTTGGATCGAGATGGTTGTTTGGGTATATCGCTCTCAAGGTTTCGGAATACTTTGGGTTCGGCCGAGTTGGTTCGTACACGAAACCAACCGGGCCCTCAGAGCGGAAACGCTCATAACTTGAGCTCTGGATGTCCGATTGACGTGCCGTCGACTTTGTTGGATTCCTCTTAGTGAGACGGATCTTTTTGCTTACTGCGGCCAAGGTTTGGACGCAGGTAGAGTACAGTCGGGTTGGTTTTTACTTAAAAACCAACCGGGTCCCTGGGACGAAAAAGCCAATAACTTCTAGACTGGGCGTCCGATTGACGCGCCGTCTGTGACGCTGATTTCCTGTTGACGATACGGAACTTTTGGATACATCAACTACGGACTTTGTGTCAGTTGATGTATCAGCCTCTCAGCTCGTGGAGCAGACCCTCCCGAACGAGCTTGCTGTGTGCGGGAACCCTAGAGCTGGCTGTGTTTGCGACTGTGACGACGACGACGACTGTACAGAGATCCTCAGTGGATTCGAGGGCGATGACTACAGCACTCAGCAATCCTATGTGGATCAGTGCTACCAATCCTGTGTGGGTCCGATCCTGTGTGGGTCAGCACTCAGCGGTTCTGTGTGAGCCAGTGCCTACAGATCTTGTGTGGGTCCGATCCTGTGTGGGTCATTGCGGGGGTTAGTTACCTATCGATCTTGTGTGGGTCAGACCCTTCCTGGGTCATTGTGTGGGTTAGTTACCTATCGATCTTGTGTGGGTCAGACCCTTCCTAGGTCATTGCGGGGGTTAGTAACTATCGATCCTTTGTGGGTACGACAGCTTAGATGAATCAGTGGATATACCTGATCATCTCTATCGTCATACGAAGAAGTATACCTGTGTGAGCTGAATCTTGTTTGCTTTCCTATGTGGATTGTGTTGTGTTATCCTGTGTGGATTTACGTCTTGCTTTCCTGTGTGGATTTACGTCTTGCTTTCCTGTGTGGACTGGGTTGTACTAGAGCTCGGATGTTGGAGCCGAACGAGAATTGATGACTTAGGTATATGTATGGGCATATACCTAAGCAGTGTCGAATGTTAATTTGTGGTTGAATCTTTCCTTTTTGGTTTATCCTTTGTGGATTCTGGGAGACCTTCGGGGGTCTCAAGATCCCTACTGAGTAGCTTATACTCACCCCTGCACGGGCTATGCCCGCACTACGTTGTGTTGGTTACAGACGACAGACAGCGCTGATCGTGGTTGAGACTTGCAGAGCAGGACAATACCTGGAGGTGGACCACTGGGCGGGACATACTTGGAGTGGACGGCTGGACCCGAGGAGCTATGGAGGCTATCTGTACCCACCCTTCAGGTGGGATTTCCAGTGGATGGCTCGAGGCTGTAGCTTTAATTTCAGTTGTTGTTTTTCCTTTCCAGTTGTACTTTACTTTCAATTTGGGTTTGTATTCTGGCCCACTTACTTTTCCACACTTATTATTGTACCCAGTTTTACTTTGTGCTTACTTCTACTGCTTTCTTGCTCTGTGGTGTTTGATTTCTTTACAAAGGCAATGCCTTCCCTTTTTACCGGGATTTACGCCTTGGTGCTAGTCGCCACCCCCTGGCATATGGAACTTGGGCTTTGGGTAGTCACGGCACGGGCCCCGAGGACAGGTCGTGACAAATTGGTATTAGAGGAGTTTGGTTCTACCGTAGAACTTTGGACTCTGATCTTCTTTTTTGAGAAGCAATAGCGTTAAGCGTATTGGGTGTGGTTATCAGTCTAGGGAGTCCAGTGTTGGTGCGGTGGCCGACGTATCTGTACACCAGGACCCTGAATTTTGATTTCCGACTTAATGAATGAAAACATTGATTGCATTTGTGTTTCAAGTTTTCTTTGTGATCACTTTATGTCAGCTCACCAAGTATACTGTTTGACAGTGGCGCACCTGTTTCTTTTCAGAATTTCCCCACCACGGCAGCCAGCTAGGGTTCCGAGAGTTGTGTGTGATGACAGCCCACTGAGCGATGAGGCCTCGGTGCAGGGCCCTTTGACATCAGAGGCACTGGCGGTACCTCTACCCGCCGAGCCACCGATGCTACCAGCCCCAGCCGCTGACGATGCACGTCGCCTTAGTGCACTGCACGAGTTTCAGCGTCAGTGACCGCCCAGGTTCCGCGGGGAGATGGACCCCCAAGCAGCCGAGGACTGGATGGAGGAAGTGGTACAGGTTTTTAGGTTAGTGAGGACACCAGAAGACCTCATGGTGATCCTCACAGTGAGCCTACTGCACGCGGCAGCAGGCAGATGATGGAGCTTGATGATCCAGGTGCACGATGAGGCATCTCTTCTTTGGTTGGACTTTGAGAGCCTCTTCTGCTCGGAGTTCGTCCCAGCCACCCTCCGTGCGGTGCGCATCCAGGAGCTTCTTCAGCTGTGGTAGGGCAGCTTGACGGTTGCCCAGTACTTGGCAAGATTTACCGATCTCTCGCGCTACTCAACAGACATGGTACGAGACCCATTCTTCTAGGCCCGGACCTTTGAGCAGGGATTGAGGAAGGAAATCAGGGCATCACTGATCTCCCTCAGCATTCCGACTCAGGTAGTAGTACTGGAGAGAGACCTTATGATCGAGAGTTTTCTTGCTAAGTCTACACAAGCGGCAAGACCCACCGCAAGGCAGCATGTAGCAGAGTCTTCTGCAGCAGGTAGTCGACGGATGACTCATGGGTCCAGGAAGACCAGACCCTCAGGTAGATGACCTCAGGACATGGGCTCAGCAGTGTGGGGGACTCAGTGCGGAGCCAGTCTTTCGATAGGCAGACAGTGCTACGCATGTGGCGGGCAGGGCCACATGGCTCGTGACTGCCCGACCCGTCGTGCCGAGGAGCTGAGATAGAAATTGACCAGCGCACCTATCTTGAGGTTGCCGGAGGAGGGAGTAGGGTATTTAGTCTACTATGATGCATCAGGGACCAGACTCGGATGTGTCCTGATATAGGAGAGGGAATTGATTGCCTATGGATCACGTCAGTTGAGGTCGCATGAGCAGAACTACGCTACCCATGACCTGGAGTTAGCAGCAGTGGTCTTCACTCTGAAGATGTGGCGACACTATCTGATGGGTGAACACTTTACAGTCTATTCTGACCATCAGATTCTTAGGTACATCTTCTCTCAGAAGGACCTGAACCTGAGACAGTGGCGATGGCTCGAGTTCCTCCAGGACTATGACTTTGAGATAGTCTATACTCCTAGGAAGGGGAACGTAGTAGCCGATGCTCTCAGTAGGATGACGGGAATTCAGCTACTTGGGGAGGCGACAGAGCAGCTAGCCGCTTTGCAGATATCCTTCATGGATAGAGATGGGGCAGCTTTCCTTCAGTCATTCACAGGCACTCCTCCACTACTACAGCGGGTCAGAGAGGCACAGCGTGGGGACACCGACTGTGAGACGCGGCATGCACAGATATCCTCAGGACAGGCACCTGATGGTTTCTCCTTAGGAGGATAGCACGACGTCATTTTCAGAGGACGTACCTTGGTACCAGTTGCTTTGAGGGAGGAGGTGCTTATAGAGTTTCACACTTCTCCTTTGGTGGTACATCCTGGAGTGGAGAAGATGTACCAGGAACTCAGACGATAGCACTGGTGGTCGGGCATGAAAAAGGTTGTGGCGGAGTTCATTTCTCGTTGCCTCATCTGCCAGTTGGTAAAGGCAGAGCCCCAGGTACCAGCAGTCTTGGTACAACCTTGGAGGTCCCGGAGTGGAAGTGGGACGGGATATCTATGGACTTAGTGACTGGACTTCCACGCACTTCCAGAGGTCACGACTCCATTTGGGTGATTGTCGACCGACTCACCAAGTTGGCACACTTCTTACCCATCAGAGAGTAGAGATCAGTGGAGAGATTGGGACAACTTTACATTCAGAATATTGTGCAGCTTCATGGTGTGACATCATCTATCGTCTCTGATCGAGATGCTCGCTTTAATTTCACGGCTTTGGAAGGGGTTGCAGGAGGCGTTCGGGATGCAGCTACGTCTGAGCACCATCTTTCACCCTCAGACAGATGGTCAGACGAAGAGGACCATTCAAACTCTCGAGGAAATGCTCCGCGCATGTGTCCTCGACTTTGGTCACAGCTGGGAGGACCACCTACCCTTGGTGGAGTTCGCATATAACAACAGCTACCACTCCACCATCGGGATGGCACCATACGAGGCGTTGTACGACTGACCTTGCAGATCTCCTTTGTGCTAGACAGACCCTGGGGAGTCAGCACTTTTGGGACCGGAGATAGTCGAGGCCACGACAGAGAAGGTCCAGATCATCTAGGAGCAGATGAGGACTGCTCAGAGCCGGCAGAAGTCTTATGCTGATAGGAGGTAGAGGCCACTGGAGTTCGAGGATGGCGACCACATCTTCTTTCGGGTCTCACCTTGACGTGGTTTACGAAGATTTAGCCGAGGCGGAAAGTTGTCTCCACGCTTCATCGGACCATTCCAGGTCCTCAGCAGGATTGGCGAGGTGTCTTATCGCCTGGCTCTACCACCTCAGTTGCACCGGGTGCACGACGTCTTCCACGTATCTCAGCTGAGGAGATACGTGTACAATCTGAAGCATATCATTGACCATGGGAAGTTGGACGTTGATGATGGGGAGACTTTTACGGAGGTCCCGGTGGAGATCTAGGATCGACAGGAGTGGGTCCTACGTGGACGGTCGATTCCTCTAGTGTGGATCAGATAGCAGCACGGGAATCTCCAGGAGAGCACTTGGGAGCGGGAGGCTCAGATGTGTGCTCAGTACCCACATTTGTTTCCCTAGTTTTAGATGTATCTTTACGGGGACGTAAAGACCTGAGGTTGGAGTAATGTAAAGTCCCATAAAATTCAAGGAAAAGTTTTTCTTAATTTTCTCTGGGATTTTACAAGAACGCAGTTTCTGACGGCACTTGATTCCGAGGCCCGGTGTACCCAGAATTTCTATCTGAAGATTAGCTCGGGTACGTTCAGTGAACGAACGAGTGGGTTTTTCTAACTTTTGAACCGGTGCTCAGAATCGAATTCTGAGGGAACCGATGGATTCGTAGCGCCGGTAATTGCTTAGGAACACCTTTTATGGGGTTGCGTTTTCATGATAGTTTTTGATAAAAATTGTGGAAGTTAAAATAAAAATTTAACTACAATTTTTATTTTCTAAGTGGTTTATCCGTTGATTGGAAGTTGGGGTAACCACCCAACTTCCCATGGGAGGTTATGAGAGTGGTGGGGACCACACGAACCCCACCCCTTCATATTCTCTAACTCCCTCAACTCGCCATTAATTTGATAACTTAAGTTATTTAATTAAGTGAGTTTAATTTGAATGTTTAAAATTCAAATGCTTAAGTTATGTTAATAAAATAAGTAAGGGACTTATTTTATTTTGGGTTGAATGCTTGTTGGGTGAGTCTTGGGAGAAAAGTTGAGAATCTTGAAGAACTTCTTCCGTGAAGAACTCTGGATTCCTCGGAGGTCGACGTCTCCTTCCGCGACGCAATGTCTCCTTCCACGATGTCTCCTTCCATGACATCTCCTTCCGTGACGGTTATATCCGCGACTAATCCTCACTCAACCTGTTCAACGAGGTAGGGGTTTATTTTTGTTCGTGAATACTACCTTGACGTTCTTCGTGAATTATGACCATTTTCTATCGATTAACGAGAGGGGGCCGGACCGCACAAACACGGACGACCCTCCTCCCTTATCTATGTTGTTGTTTCTAATGTGGATTGGAACGGGAATGGCGCGGTGTCGTCGCACCGCGCAGGATCATGCGGCAAGGAATGCGCGGGGCCATCGCATCGTGCCGTGAAATCGAACAAGGTTGTGACGCCGTCGCTCCGCATCGGAGAAACCCGAAGACACCGCGGCTGGAGCGGGGCCACGGCGGAGGGGCGCGGCACCGTCGCGCCGCACCGGACAAACCAAGGTCACGGCCGGTTCCGGGCCGCGGCGGAGCAGGGAGACTGGTGGCCGGTTCCGGGCCGCCGGCGTCGGAACAGGGGGAACCGGCCGTCGTCGGTCTCGTGGCGGTAGAAGCCGGCCGGCCAGAGCGGGTCGGCCGGTCATGGCGAATTCGGGGGTTACAAACCCCCGACGACCAGCTCAAGCGGCCCCCCATTATGGGGGTCACGGTTACAAAAGACAGGGGGCAGCCCCCCCCCCCCCCTCAAATGGCTCGGCCGTTTGGCTGAGCTCCTGGCCAGCGCGCCCAGCACGCCGCACCCAGGCCAGGCCGGGCCAGGCCGCGCCCAAGCGGGCCGGACCCGGTTCGTGTCGACTCGGTTCGGGCCAACCCTGGGGGTATCGGGCTGGGTCGGACCGGGCTCGAACCCCTTAATACCGAACCTCTTCCGGTCGGTTATCCATAACTTGAGATACGGGACTTCGATCGACGAACTATTAGTTGCGATGCGATCCTTGGATCGAGACGGTCGTTTCGGTATATCACACTCAAGGTTTTGGAATATTTGGGTTCAGCCGAGTTGGTTCGTACACGAAACCAACCTGGCCCTCGGAGCGGAAACACTCATAACTTGAGCTCCGAACGTCCGATTGATGTGCCGTAGACTTTGTTGGATTCCTCTTAGTGAGACAAATCTTTTGGCTTACTCCTCCCGTGGTTTGGATGCAGGTGGAGTATGGTCAGGTTGGTTTTGACTTAAAAACCAACTGGGCCCCTGGGACGAAAAAACCAATAACTTCCAGACCGGGCGTCCGATTGACGCGTCGTCTGTGACGCCGAGTTCCTGTTGACGATACGGAACTTTTGGATACATCAACTCTGGACATTGTGTCAGTTGATGTATCAGCCTCTCGGATCGTGGAGCGGACCCTCCCGAACGAGCTTGTTGTGTGCGGGAACCCTAGAGCTGGCTGCGTTTACGACTGTGACGACGACGGCGACTATACAGAGATCCTCAGTGGATTCGACGGCGACGACTACAGCCTTCAATGATCCTACGTGGATCAGTGCTACTGATCCTGTGTGGGTCCGATCCTGTGTGGTTCAGTGCTCAACGGTTCTGTGTGAGCCAGCGCCTACAGATCCTGTGTGGGTCCGATCCTGTGTGGGTCATTGCAGGGGTTAGTTACCTATCGATCCTATGTGGGTCAGACCCTTCCTGGGTCATTGCGAGGGTTAGTACCCATCGATCCTTTGTGGGTACGACGGATTAGATGAATCAGTGGATATACCTGATCATCTCTATCGTCATACGAAGAAGTATACCTGTGTGAGCTGAATCCTGTTTGCTTTCCTATGTGGATTGTGTTGTGCTATCCTGTGTGGATTTACGTCTTGCTTTCCTATGTGGATTTATGTCTTTCTTTCCTGTGTGGACTGGGTTGTACTAGAGCTCGGATGTTAGAGCCGAATGAGAATTGATGACTTAGGTATATGTATGGGCATATACCTAAGCAGTGTCGAATGTTACTTCGTGGTTGAATCTTTCCTTTGTGGTTTATCCTTTTGTGGATTTTGGGAGACCTTCGGGGTTATCGGGGTCCCTACTGAGTAGCTTATACTCACCCCTGCACGGGCTATGCCCGCACTACGTTGTGTTGGTTGCAGACGACGGACAGTGCTGATCGTGGTTGAGACTTGCGGAGTAGGACAATACCTGGAGGTGGACCACTGGGCGGGACGTACTTGGAGCAGACGGCTGGACCCGAGGAGCTGTGGAGGCTATCTGTACCCACCCTTAAGGTGGGATTTCCAGTGGATGGCTCGAGGCTGCAGCTTTACTTTCAGTTGCTGTTTTTCCTTTCCAGTTCTAATTTACTTTCAGTTTGGGTTTGTATTTTGGCCCACTTACTTTTCCACACTTACTATTGTACCCAGTTTTACTTTGTGTTTACTTCTACTTCTTGCTTGGTCTGTGGTGTTTGATTTCTTTACAAAGGCAATGCCTTCCCTTTTTATCGGTATTTACGCCTTGGTGCTAGTCGCCAGCCCCTGGCCTATGGAAGGCGGTCTTGGGGTAGTCACGGCATGGGCCCCGAGGATGGGTCGTGACACAATATCCATAAAAACATGAAAAATTCAATAAATCCCAAAAAACCCCTACATCCTTTTGAAATCACCAAAAGGTGTTCAATACCCTAAAAACCAAAAAAATCTCAAAAAACCAATAAAAATCTACAAAACAAAAAAAACATTAAAAAACATAGGAAACCTAAAATCCACTAAAACCCTAAACCCCCAAAAATATAAAAACCCTAAAACCCATAAAAACCTTAAAACCCTAAGAACCCCTAAAAACCAATAAAAACAAAAAACCCCAAACCCCCCAAAACTCAAAAATACTCTAAAAACCAATAAAACATTAAGAACTCTAAAACACTAAGAAACCCTAAAATCTAAAAACCCCAAACCCCCCCTAAAAACACAAACAATCCATTAAATCCTTAAAAACACAGAAATCCTAAAACCATAAATATCCTATAACCATCAATCCCTAAAAACCCTAAAAACCTAAAATTCCTTAAAAACTCTAAAAAATCATTATAATGCATAAAATCCCCTAAAAACTCTTAAAAATATAAACCCCCTAAAAATCCTAAAAACTAGAAAAATGCTTAAAAACTGAAAAACCCTAAAAAGATGATAAAAACTCAAAAAGACATTTAATGACCCTGAAACCCTAAAACCCTAAAAGATCAGAGAATCCATATAAAACCCCAAAAATACCCATAAAATTCCACAAACAAAAACACACCTAAAAACCCCAAAAAACAACTAAATCCACTAAAAACCATTAAAACCCACAAAACACCCTAGAAACTATAAACATACAAAAACACTTAATATGATAAAAAACATAAAACAAACCAACAATCCAAAAAACCATAAAAACAATAAAAATTACAAAAAAATCAATAAAACCCCTTAAACCCCTAAAAACCCATAAAACATTAATAACCATTAAAAATAGTAAAAACCCCAAAAATCTAAAAAACACTAAAATCCAAAAAAATATTAAATTCCAAAAAAACCAAAAAACCCCTAAAACCATAAGAACCCTTGAAATTCTAATAAAACCCTAAAGACCCCTAAAACTCTACCCGAACCCTAATCCCCTAAAACTATAAAAACCCAAAACCCCCAAAAAACACAAAAACCTAAAAAACATTAAAAAACTAAAAAACCCAAAAACCCAAAAAACCCCTAAAATAACCCTACAAAACATAAACCCCAAAACCCCCATAAAATCACAAATACCCCATTTAAACCCTAAAAGACTCTAAATACACTAAAAACCCTTAAAACCCCTAATACCCTAACCCCCCGCCCCCCAGAAATCTGGATAACAATCCTGAAATCCACGAATAACCCAAAATCCCTAAAAGAATCTAAAACCCAAATAAGTACCTAAAACTGCAAAAGACCTCTAAAAACCCTAACCCCCCCCCCTAAAACCCCTTAAAATTCATAAAATCCTCAAAACCCTTAATCACCCAAAAAAACTAATTTTTTTTAAAAAAAAGTTTATACCCCCCTAAAAACCTATATACTCACAATAACCAAAAATACTAAAAAACCCTACCCCCCCCGCCCATACAAAAAACCATAACTCCCAAAAAATTATAAAATCCCCTAAAACCCTAAAAAAATCCTAAACACCACTAAAAGAACCTAAACACCCTGAAAACACTAAAAGACTCTAAAAACATTATATGAAATTAAAAAACCCTAAGAGACCATAAATCAGCCTAAAAACCCTAAAAACCCTTAATGGGACCTAAAATCCCAAAAAAATATTAAAACCCCTAATGAACCCTGACACCTGTTAAAACCACTACAGATGACCCTAAACACCCAAAAAACACTTAAAGAACTGAAGAATACTAAATGTCCCTAAAACCCATAAAATAATAAAAGACCATAAAAAAATTTAAACCCCCTTAAGGACCCTGAATCCTTAACCCTCCTAAAATACCCTAAAACCCTTAAAAATAGTAAATTATCCATTCCTGAAACCCCAGAGGGCTTATATTTTTATTTATTTTTGGATAATACATATTTTTTAAATGGGTTTAGAGAGAACCCTTTTACATAACCCGCATGCTCAGAGGCATAAGGGCTATAAATGAACTATGGAAAATGGGCCAAACACATAGAACAATCCCTCGCTATCTCTTGCTACACTAACGCTCCAAATCCCCCTACAAATATTAATTGAAAGACTTGTATTTCCCTATACATAACTTCTTGTTTCCTAGTATCGATGGAGATAGAGTACCTTATAATCCTTCCAAATTTTATAGCTCATCTGGTGGTTTTTACCTTCTCTAATATTTCTGATCTGGGATTGAACTAGTGAATCTAGCCCATTTTTCATCCTTTCCTGTTATCAACCCGAGTCTGAGCGCACTGAGCCTCAACTATGGACCCCACTCCTCTATGAACCCAAGTGATGTCGAACTCCACCTCTTTCATGCCCAACGTTGTGGCCCAACACAAATCAAGACTCTGACTCCATGCTACCACCGTGCTATATCACCGTCATATGCTGAATCAATATCTATCATCCCGCCATGATACATGTCATCTGTCGCTACTGAATTTTTCATCGCTTTCTACCCCAGTGCCCAGCGCTACCACCTATGACGACCACTGAAGTTTCTTAAATAGAACATCAATGAGAATAACTTCCACAATCCCTAAATATGTTGATGTGCAGAATCAAACTCAAGCTTATAGATGTAGGATTATAGGGTTTTATTATACAACAAGGTTATGAAACCAACTTCCCAAAACAACCCTAAATAACCCCAAAACCCCAAAACATTAAAACAACATAAAACCCTTAAAGAACCCAAAAACCATAAAAACCTGAAATGACTCTAAAACCCAAAAAATTACTAAAAGAAACTAAAAACCCCAAACCCCTAAAACCATAAAAGATCGAAAAAATCCATAAAAACTATACAAGAGCCTAAAAACATTTAAATTCCCTAAAACCCCCTAAAACGCCTAAAAACCATAAAACCCATAAAAAATATAAAACACTTAAAAACCCTAAAAACAAAAAAAACACTTAAATCCTTAAAAACATTAAAAACCCAAAAACCCTTAAAAACCTAAAACTCCTAAAAACATAAAACTCCCTAAAACCCCTAAAACCTCTAAATCCCCCTAAACACCTATAAAAACCTAAAACCCATATAAACCAAAAAACCAATAAAATATCCAAAAGACCCAACCCCCTCCCCCCACAATAAAAAAATACTAAAACCCCCAAAAAACTAAAAAACACATTAAAACCCAAATCCCAAAAAACCCCAGAAAATCATAAAACAAAAAAAACCCTAAAAAACTATAAAACCCTACAAAACCATAATATCCCCTAAATAAACTAAATACCAAAAATTCACTAAAACCAAGTAAACTATAAAAACCATATAAACCATAAAATAAATTAAAACCATAAAACAATAAAATATCTAAAAATCATAAAAACCATAAAAACCCTAAAACCACTTTAAACCCCTAAAACCCTGAAACACTTTAAAAACTATAAAACAACAAACTCATCCCCTTAATACCACAAAAAAACATAAAAAAATCTAATAAAATCCTTAAAAACAATGAAAACCACTTACAATCTTAAACACCCTAAAATCCCTAAAAACATTGAAAACAATAATTACACTAGGAAACCCCCTAAAAAATAAATAATCCTTTAAAACCCCAAAAAATACAAAAAATGATAATTATGATAAAAAACCCATAGAACAATAAAAGACCTAAATAGCTAAAAACCATAAATACCTAAAAACCCAAAAAAATTATTCAAACCCTAAAATACCCTAAAACCCAATTAAAACTCTAAAACCCTAAAAACACTATTAAACCAAAAAACCCTAAATACCCTAAAAACCATAAAATCCCAAAAATCCCCTACAGGAACCTAAAAACTACAAAACCCAAAAAAACTCTAAAATACCCTAAACCCCCTAAAAACCCTTAAACCCCTAAAAATTCAAAAAACCCTAAAAAATGAAAACCCCTTAAAATATCCAAAAATCCTTAAAAGTCCCAAAAAAATCCTAAAGAATTTTAAAGACCCTAAAGATTCTTAAAAACTATAATATACCTTAAAATCCCCAAATCCCTAAAAGATCATAAAATAACCAAAACCCCTAAAGGACACTAAGAATCCTAAAAAATATAAACGGCCCTAAAAACACTTAATAAAATCTAAAAGATCCTAAAACACTGAAAAACATAATGGTCCCTAAACCATAAAAATGTTAAAGGTCTTTAAAAACCCTAAAACCCATAAATGACCAAAAACATTCTCAAGGACCCTAAAACAATAAAAATCCCTAAACGAATTGAAAAACCCTAAAACCACAAAAGGAAAATAAAATTTTAAAAAAACCCCTAAAATACCCTAAAACCTTAAAAATAAATGAAATGACACTAAAATATTGAAAAAACCCTAAAACCCCAAAAGGGATCCAAAAAACGTGAAACACCCTAAAAACCTTAAAAACCCAAAAGACCCTAAAACCCTAAAATACATAAAATATCTTGAAAACATTAAAACATAAAAGACCCTAAAAATCATAAGGAACCCTAAAAACCCAAAACCCATTAAAATACCATGAAACCATAAAAAACCTGAAAAATAAAAAACATTGAAAACCACAATAAAGCACACAAAACCCTAAAACCCTAAAAATACTTAAATAAATAAAACCACTAAAAATTTAGAAACCCCAAAACCCATAAAACCTAAATACACATAAAATCCCAAAAACACCAAAAACCCTATAAAACCTAAAAAATATAAAAACTCATAAAACCATAAAAAGCATAAAACCGCAAGAAACCCTAAAAATACAAAAAAACATTAAAATCCCTAAAAACCTAAAAATAATCTAAACCATCTAAATAGACCTATAACCCCTAAAAGTACTAAAAATAACCTAAATATAAAAAACTCCAAAGACACTTAAATTCAGAAAACCCAAAAAACCTATAAAAACCTAAAATGGGCTTTAAATTACCTCAATCACCCTAAAGCCCTTAAAGCCCTTAAAACCCCAAAAACCATAACCCCCCCTGAAAACCCTAAAAACCCTAAAAATATTAAAAAACCTAAAGTCCCTTTAAAAACCTAAAACCCTAAAATACCATAAAAAATCATAAAATACCTATAAAATATAAAAAGTATAAAACCTATAAAATAACCCTTAAAAACCTAAAACCCCCAATGAATGAAAAATCCATAAAACCCCTAAAAATAACAGAAAACTAAAAACAAATCCTTAAAAAATCTAAAAACCCTAAAAACACTAAAATAACAAAAAACATGAAACCCTATTTTTTTTTAAAACATTCTAAAAACCCAGAAACCCCTACAAAAACTCTTAATCATCCCTATAAACCAAAAAAACTCTAAAAACCCTTAAAACTATGAAGAAAAACAATAACCCTTAAAAATAAAAAAACCCAAAAAAACGTTTTAGAAACCCTAATAAAACATAAGAAACCCTAATAAACCCAAATAAAACCCTAAAAACTCTATGAAAACCTGAAAACCCATAAAATGTTTAAGAGACACCTTAAAAACACTAAAAGTATATAAGAACCCTAAAAACATAAAATACATGAAAAATAAAAAAACAATCACAAACCCGTAAAATCCCTAAAAAATATTAAAACCCCTTAAATATCTAAAAACAACAAAAACCCTACAATCCTTAAAACTCCAAAAAGACCCTAAAATGACAATAAACCCTTAGAAACCCCTAAATGTTCTTAAAACCCTCAAAAACCTAAAAAATCCTATAAAAACCCTAAAACACTTAAAAACTAAACAAATAAAATGAATCCCCTAAAACCCCTAAATACCTTAAAACCATAAAAAATTAAAACAATTAAACCATAAAGACTCGAAATATTATAAAATAACTAAAACCCCAATACCCTACACCCTACACCCTAAACTCTAAACCCTACACCCAAAACCCGATACCCTAAGACCTACACCAAAAAATCTATATCGTACACCTAAAACCCTAAACTCTACACCCAAATATGTATATGTTATACCCTAAACCCCTAACCAAACACCCTATACCCTCAACCCTACCCCCTACACCACAACCCCTAAACACTTCACCCAGAACCAAATACCCTACATAGGAAACCCTAAATCTTATATCCTACACCCTAAACCCTATACCATAAACCCTACACCTGCACCCTACACCCCAAACCCTCTAGCCTACACCCTAAACAATATATTGTACACCCTAAACCTTACATCCAACACCCTAAACCCGAGACCCTAGACCCTAAAACCTATACCCTGCACCCTAATCCTAAAACTGCACCATAAAACCTATACCCCACACCCTAACCCTGAAAACCTACACACTAAACACTATAACCTACACCATAAATTCTAAACTATACACTTTGTTCCCTATACCCTACACGCTAAACCCTACACCTAGAAACATATTTTCCAGACTTTAGATTAGAAATATGATATTTTAAAGAAGTTATCCTCAGTACCAGCAATCCTACCAATTCTGGATGCAATAAATCTATCAACTGATCTTAGGTAAGAACTCATATAAGCTTTGATAAACCCCAAGGAGTTTACATCCAGAGTGTTCACTGCTAAAGTCTATCAAATAGAGAACTATCCTCTAAAATGATATGAAATTTTCATCTTCATGGATCAATAAGAATATGAAATTATGCAGGGGCACATCAAACCCTTATGTGTGTCTGACATGATAAATGATGTCGATGTCAGAAAAGTATTCATTGATAATGGATATGGAGTTAATCTCATCCGAATGCAGACACTTCACCAGATGGACTACACTGAAGATAATCGGACACATTGTACCACAACTCTGTTGGGCTATGAAAAGAGTGAGAAGAATCCATTGGATTAATTAAGCTTAGAAACTAGTTTTGAGACTTCATAGCTAACTCAGAATTCCTTGTAGTCTAGAAAAATGTGGCCTTCAACGTCTTACTAGGAAGGCCCTGGCTACATCAGCATGGGGAAATTCCCACATCTTACCAAAATTGCATCAAATATATCATTAATAGATAGAGTGGGACATTTCACGTAGATAAGTCCTCATTCGATTCCTGCGAATCACAATATATTGAAGCAGGGTTCTGTGAGAATAAAGGCAATAAGCCCTCAATCGGTGGAATTGATTTGGTCCCCACCCCAAATAGTTTGGAAATTTTTCCCTCTAGACCCTTCACATAGCTAAATAAATAATATGTACTACCAGTCAACCAAATTGAGTGAACATGTCCAGATTTGGACGCATTTTCCGCAGTCCTTATGATATCGATCATGGCTACCAAGCCAGATGGTGTAGAAAAAATCATTAATCCCCAATATTATTGTGAATTCTCGGATAAAAATGCCCTTGATCTATTATCAGATCCCCAGAAATTCCTTGCCCCACCCCCTGGGGAGAAAGAGGAAGAAATGATCCTACCACCCCTCACTCAATCCTCTCAAAAAAGGTCCAAATGATTTATTCGGCCAAAAGTAATTACTTTGACCTTCCAATGCCAAAATGGTGACTATTATCTCAACTCTAAAGAGTTCACCTCAAGAATTGTGTTTCCATAGGGAAAAGAGGAAGATTATGGGGATGCATAGGATAATGAGGAATAAGACCTTAGGGATGCCCCTCCGGAATTTGGGGACAGTGTCTCTAACACCATTGATGAACTAAGGGAAATAAAATTTGGTATTGAAGAATACCCATGCACTACTCTGATGGGTGTGGACATACCTTCTAGGGAAAAAGATGCATACACCTCCTTCCTATAGTATTATCAATATGGGTATCCAATAACTATACAAAAATACTGGCCTCAAGCATGAGGTCTCCACTCATCATTTAGGCATGTTGGACACCATCATTGTTACAGGAAATCCACCAAAAGAACACACCTGACACATACTGCTAAAATATAGGTTAAAGTTGACAAGATCATCAGAGATAACTTTATACAGGAGGTCTAATATACTATCTAGCGAGCCAAAATTTTTCCTATTAAAAATAATAATGGACAAATCAGAGTCTACATCAATATTACTGATCTCAATCAGCACTGTATGAAAGATAATTTCTCAGCCTCGATCATGGAATTTCTAATCGATGCAATTAATGGATATGATGCTCTCTCATTCATGGATGAATATTCAATATACAAAAAAATATGAATGAATCAGTAAGATGCAGAATCCACTTCCTTGAGATCCCTCAAGGGATTATTTTTCTACAAGTTGATTCCCTTTGGTTTGAAAAATGTGGGTTCCACATAAAAACATGCCATGCATCTCAAATTCAATACCATCATAGGAATATTTATGGAAAGATATGTTGATGATATATTGGTTAAATCAGGAAGACATTCAAACCACCTAGAATATCTTGAAACTATCTCCAAAAAATGGCAACAACACATTTTGAAAATGACCCCCCTAAAATCTGATTTCAATGTTACCTCTAGAAAATTCCTCATCTTTTTCTTATGCCATCATGGCATCGATGTTGACCCTAAGAAGAAAAAGTATATCCTTGGTATGTCACCTCCTCACATCCTCCTTTAGTTGAGAGGAAATCAACGACATCTGGCCTACATTCAGCTCTTCAGAGCCATCCTAGCAGAAAAATGTTTTACCTTCACCAGGTTGATGAAAACGGGGTCAAATATCAAAGGACTGGTTATTTTCCAGAGGCATTCAAAAATCACAAGAAATATCTTCTTAGCCCACCAGTGTTAATTCCACATATTGAAGTAAGTCCACTCGTTCTTTATGTGATTGCTTTGTAATGTTCACTAAGTGTCTTCCACACATGAAATAATGATTCATGCAATAAAAATAGTCTTTATTATCACTGTAGAACCATGATTGATGCTGAGACTTGTTATTCGAATATCGAGAAGAGGTTCTTCATCTTGATCTTTATATTTCAGAAGCTGTGACATTATCTACTGCACCACGAGGTCCACTTGTTCTATCAAAGTAACCCACCCATATATATTCCTAGTCATCCAAGGTTGATTGAGTGCCTGTTAAGGGTGGAGGTCCTCTTGAAACAATTCTAAATATGGTTCATACCTCATAAATCCATCAAAGGCCAAGCATTATCAGATTTCCTAGAAGAAAACCCTTCTCCTGAAATAACCCAATTAGATGATAAACTACCGGATGATAAATTTTTATCCATTAAAAAGGAATCCCAAATGTTGAAGATTCATTTATATGGTACATCCATAAGTCCAAAAAGAAAAAAGGATGGAATACACCAAGCTCAAAAAATTAGGGATGAGATTCATACTCATATCTCCAGAAAATGGAATCTGACCTTACTACTTCCTACTGTTAGAGGGGTGTATAAGAAAAAAATATGTGTATCAGGATCTCATAGTACACCTAGAGTTCTCACTTCAAGTTCAAGTAGAAAAACTGAAGATAAAAGGTGATTCAAAGCTGGTAATCATGAAAGTAACTGGTGACTATGATATCAAGAAGGAGGAGTTAGTCCCTTTGATGGACCATGTCCAAGAACTAAGGGATGAATTCCCATCAGTTATGATACTAACTTATATCATATGGTTATAAAATAAACAATATGATACATTAGAAAAAGTATCCACAACCCTGGATAACTCCTATCATAATTATACGATCATAAACATTTCCCACCATTGTATGGTCTTACCATTCATCAAGAAAAACATAGAGGAAATCAATAAGGTAAGCCCCATTTTCGAGCCGTATGGTTTCACCACTAATTGGATGAATCAGAACACAAATTAACTTTAAAAGGGATTCCTCCCTTCTGATATGGATGGATGGGAGAAAATATGGGGATGGGAAATCATCTTTGTTATGTATGATGGCACAGTTCAGAAAATAATCATTTACAAGAGGAGCCTTGATGGGATCTTTCATGGATGTACTGAGGGAGAAAAGGCTGATTATATCATTAAATAAGTGCATGCTAGAACCTATGGATCACATCAATTTGGATCCAATATCTCCTATCAAATTTGAATGCTTTGATACTATTTTCCCACTGTGACGTAGGATTGTGCCACAATCACAAAAAAGTGATACTCCTATCAAGTTCATGCCAATTTGATCCACCCAACCCCAGAGTTACTTCACACCTACAAGTACTCATTTCCATTTAACAAATGGGGAATGGATGTCATGGGACCTTATCCTCTATCTATGACCAATAAATTCAAATATATTATCACAATGACTGACTTCTTTTCCAAACGGGTAGAAGGTGCACACCTCAAGGAGGTCAGAGCAAGAATCACTTTTAGTTTCTAAAAAAAATATCATCACCATATTTTGTTTCCCTCATAAAATAATAATGTTAAACATCACCAATTTATGATTTTATCATTTGGATAAATTATATAAGGAGTATGGTATCAGGACCAATAGTTCATCATGCTACCATGGAGTGACCATTGGATAGATAGAGACCTTCAAAAACACTGTATCAAATATACTCCAAATGTTGGTAGAAAAGGAAAATAAATCATGGATGCACATTATCCTATATTCTCTGTTGGATAATTATACCATGAATCATACCACCAACCAATAAACCCCATATTCATTGGTATATGGGACATAAGCAGTTCAACCTATTGAATTTTAACTACCATCATTCCACATTCCCATCTGTGATTAGCTATCCGCGGAAGAAAAATACCAAAAAAACACAATTAGATTGAGTTCTTGGATGATAAAATATCTCACACCATGCACTATTTATATGTTTGTCAAAATTGGATTGCACGAACCTTCAATAAAATGGTTCGCCTTCAATCATTCCTCAAAGAATAAATGGTGTTTGTCCCCATAACCCCAAAGATAATTGGGAAGAAATCTCAAAAATTAAAAACAATGTGTGAAGAACCATACGTCATACACATGGTCTACTCCAATGGATCATATTCATTGATTTAAATGGATGAAATATTTTTTCTCATCCCTTGGAACATATGTTTTGTTTGTGAATCACTACTTCCGGGAAGTTCCCATTGGGTTTATTTATGGAACCAAAAATATCCAATGGTTCTTTATCCAAAAGGACCTACTTTCCAAATCTTGAAGTTCATTAAGTTTGAACTTATGATATATAAGAACATGCAATGGTCAAGAGGATGGGAGGTCGGAATCATTACACCCTTTTGGGGGGAATTATTTCCTACTTCGGGACTCTCTTATAAATTTTAGATATTTTTATGAATCCTTATTGATTCACCAAGTATAACATAGGTTTCCCTTGTATTTTTCAATCAATTATTAGCATGTATGAGATTTATAATCATCCGTATGTATTCATGGTTCTTCATTCATGGAGACAACTGTATGTATTCGAGGTTCTCCATCAATGGTATCCTCTCATATACTATTTATAGATTCTTTTAACCATAATTATGATAGTACTTGTTTTTAATCCACTCGGTGGGGAAATATGAAATTTATTATAATCTAGGGAGATGAAGGATTGTTTTAATGTGCTACCTATGTATCCTTGTGAATGTATTCATAACCCTCATAGTTTAGTTCTGCTTAATGGGGCACATCATACCTTTGAAGGTTTTTTGATAAAGACCTTTCCATATATTTTAATGTCATGTGGTAAGAAAATTTAAGAGAAATATTCTTCGTCAAGGTTTGGTGTGGGAATTATGCATAATCGGCCCAAGGAACTTGGAAATAATTTGGGTTTCAAAGTTGGATTAAACCCTATTGGGAATATGGTCTATGAATAACAAGGTTGATTTTTGGTGTTGGGGTTGAACCACGGAGAGGCTTCTTATGTATCTTATTTGGATGGGAATCGAAGCCCATGTAATTCGTTGAGTCTGATGTAAGAGTGTATTCCTCTAAGAGAAATGAGTTTGGTCTTACATCCTAAAAATAATTCCTCTTATGTATGAAATGAGATGGATCTTAGGCCTTAGGAAAGCTTCCTATGTATCCCAATTTTGGTGCGAATCAATGTTTTTGTATTTCATGAGTTGAGGTGTTTGTGTAAACTTTATGGTCATGAAAAATATCTAAGAACACGTGAGTCATGATAAGTGTGAGAAACAAGAGGATGTAAAATATTCATTAAAGTAACACACACTTTTCCTTTTCTGCTAGTGGAAGAGGACGGGACAATGATAGCGATGGTGGAAGAGGCCTAGGCGACTGGGGAAGATGGTGAAGCAAAAAGACTTCCCTCTATTATTTTTACATTGTACAAGGGTCTAATGTAAGGAAAGAGTGAAGGTGAAGTAATTAGAGAAGAGAAAGTCTGCAACCTCCTACTAGAAAGGTTAGGGTATTAGACAATGATGGATTCCCTATCATTTGTCCTGGTAGGGGTGGGAGACTTTTTATTTGTTCAAAAGGAAATGTATGTGTGAACCATACCTTTCATACCAAAGACCTGAGGTTCCGGACTTTAGAGATGAGAAGGGGAGGAATGAACCAAAAACTAAATCCTCTAAACTAGGGACTTCCCCACACTTTTCCTGGGAGAAATGACCATGTGAATGTAGATATACAATCCCATAACACTCCATGAATCCTATTCGCATTAAAAAACAAATATGGTAAATCTCTTACTATGGATATAAAAACCCAAATATGAGACACACTGATGTTCATTTCCCAAAGTATTGATGATTCATGAGGTTTTTGTGGAGGTTTCCACATAATCCCTTTCAGAAAATGGAGCCAATGAAGAAGAATCCTTTCCATGAATAGTTTTGTAGACTGAAGGGATTAGGTGATTTAATGAAGGGTGCCTAATTAATTAACTGTCGTGCAGGTATGGGCGCAAAAGTAGACTTGGGTGACCTGATGTCAGCTTATGTGAAAACAACCTAGATGTAATACTTAGGTGAAACTTGAATTGGGACATCAAGAGTATTCAAAGGTATTCCTATAAGTGGGGTGGTCATGTTCATTTGAGTTGAATAGGTTTCCCACAAGTGTTTATGATTCATGGAGGTTGATAACTTTAGGTGCACAAGTTTTATGGACTTCAAACACTAAAAGGACTTAATTACTATGATCCTCCTTAAATTCCTCCACTCTATGTGTTAAAGAATAACCTTGATGGTTTCAAAAGACTTGGGTGAAGCATTAGGATGACCAGAGCATCAATTGAACTTCATGGAAATTTTTCCCTCCAAATGAAGTCCACAAGGGTCTATTTATAGGAAAATAAGTGACATTGGTTGAATGGTGATTGGGATCTCAAGTGTCCTGCACACCAGAAATGTGGAACGCAAGTACCATGCACGCTAATGGTTCCTTGGCTTGACTGGGGCCCCTCTTTAAGGAAATATACAAAATAATTTCTTCATTTACCTCCAGCATTGTGTTACGCATGTATTTGTGCACAAGTACCTTGGGTGCCTCTTTAGGGACTTAGACAAAATATATTTTCCATACTGCAGGGGGTGAAACCCCTTCTTGGGATCAGTGTCGTCTTGTGGTCCCAGCCTTTTGGATTGGTGCCTTCTATACTATCATTTCCCTTATGAAAAATGTAGAGTCGCACCATGAACTTTTCGATCGCTACTGATAACATTTTTTAGAAAACTGCATGGAAACAATTTCCTGGGGTCTACCAAATCCCCCATAAAATTTTATTTCTTTTGAATGAAAATAATCTTATTATAAGGAAAAAGTATGTCACTTTGATGTATTCCAATGTCATTTGGTTAGATTTGGAGCTACGTCATGTTTGGAAGGATGATCTAAATTTTTCCTAAGTCATGTGGCCTAGAGAGAATAGTTTTTTTTACTAGGGTAATATGGATGACCCTAAAAACATTGTATATTTTGAATTTTTATTGCTCAATATTTCCTAAACCATACAAAATATAGGTTTTTTGAGCTGAGTATTTACTTTTTTCCTGATTTCCCTTTGTATGTTTTCAATCTAACGAGTACTATGTCTTTTATTTTTGGGTGTATATAGTAATGCATGTCTGAATAAATAGGATAGTTTTTATGGTCGAATAGATTTGACCATAAATTTTAAATTAGATACCAAACAAGGATTAGTGGCTCAGAATTACTCTAATATTATTTAAATACTTCCAAGGGGATTCTTGAGTCAGGATTTTTATGGTCACCAAATCAAAAAACATCTATAAACATAAAGAGTGTCCATTCCAAGAATGAGGTTACCATTATTTTATGAACCTGTTATGGGGGTTATAATATAGAGGACCAACTAGGGCATATGCTGCATAGCCAAATAGAGGTATCATTCGATTTACATGCCTGTTATGTAGGAAAATTTATGCAAATCCACCTTAGTACACGTACTGTATAGTCAAGCAAAAGAGATATCTAGAATTTAACATTTGTTGTTTATAGAAAAGGGAAAATAAGATTCAGATGGCTCAAGATCACATTGTGTGGATTTTCCATGGAAAATTAATTTAAGAATAAAGTGTTATCTATGCCGATATATGTGATGAATACGAAAAACAATTCTATACAAATTTGGGGTATGAGGAATGGTTGAAATTTTTTAGAAAGGGAGCAATTTGATATCATGCTATGAATTTTTGAAGTCATGTAGTGAGGACATTGTATTTTACAGTTTTATGTCATGCAGTGAGGATGTTGTACTGTGCAATTTTATGTTATGTTGTGAGGACATTGTACTGTGAATTTTTAAGTCATGTTGTGAGGATAATGAGTGGATTTAATTTAAGGGATTAATATTTGGATAAAGGATTGAGACTCTCCAATTTATTGATAATTGTTTTGGAAACATACTACCATCTTCATGTATGGAAGGGGAGAATTCTAAAATGTGATTTGGGAATTTCTGGATCAAATGAATGATATGGGAAAAGGGCTAATGGCATTAGAGGGTGCCTTTCCTTAGAACGAAGTTATGATTATTTAACGAACCCTTTATGGGGGTTGTATAAGGTAGAGCTGGCTAGGAGATGTGCTGCATAGCCAAATAGTGGAAACTTTTGACTGGGAGGCCCATTATATAGGAAAGATATGCAAGGCCACCTAGGGTAACATACTTCATAATCAAGAAAAAGAGCTCTAAAAAATTTGGCATTCCATTGCGAAAAGATAAAGAAAAGTTATGGAGATTCATATTTTCCATGGCACAAAGTTTGGTTTATAGAGAAAGGTAATTGAATATATAAAGAGTATCTCCAATCATGATTTCCAAATAATTGGAGGAATATGATTTCTACTAAGGTCTGATCCAAACATAGGAAGTATGGTGTCTATAGTTTCAGATCATATGACTGGGATCAATATAGAAATAGTATATGATATGTGGTCAAATGATCCAAGGTTATTTCATATTGATTTGAACACATAGAGAGGGAAATGTGTAAACCATGGTCTTAATGACTTTCAGATTGAGAGAAAGGTAATGGAACAAATATACATAGATGACTGCTTTAAGATACATATTCTTGTATATTTTCCTCAAAATTTGAAGGGTACAAAAGACACTTTAACTAAGATTAATGTTACCTTTACATGGAAAACCCATTATGGGGGTTATATTATGTAGGGTCAGCTGGGGCATATGTTGCATAGCCAAACGATAGTATCTTTTGATTAACATGCCAGTTATGTAGGAAAATTTAATGTATGGCCACCTAGGGGAATGTACTGCATAGTCAAGTAAAATAGCACTCAGATATCATAAATGATGCCACCAAAATCCTTTAGAAAATTATGATGATCTGAAAATATTAAAAATTAAGAGTGTGAAATATTAATTGGGTAGTTCTCAATGTATATGAGAAATATTTGAATCAATATTGGCCATGATTTTGTTTTCCCATTCATAGATCGAATTAATATAACAAATGGGGACATTTATTGTTTCCTTGGTGGGGTCATTAAGGAGAAGTCCTAAAATGATTACTCCCACATATATTGTTAATTATATGTGGAAGAGAGATAAAAATTTATCTCATGGCTGGGACTAGGATATAAGACCTAGTTTTCACTATGTATCTCAATGGGGTGATAATCAAGCCATACGTAGTTATTTGGGTGCTTTTCATTTAAATGACATGTAGCAAGAACATCAAGTTGTGTAGTTTAGAGTCATGTTTCAAGGAAATGAAGTGTTTTTTATGTAAAATTAGAATATTTTGGCTGGACTACAAGATTTAACCCGAGTGTCACTACATATCTCATATGGATGAGAATCAAGACATACATAGTTCTTTGAACATTCCCTATGTAGGTTTGATTCATACACATGGAATAAAGGGGTTTTTATCATGGATGGGCCCAATATTGGAGATCTATGCATCTCTACATATCTCATATGGATGTGAATCCATCGAAATTTAGTTCTTGAAACAATCAATTCCCACACTAATTGAGTTTGTTGTGGGAGAGGGGGTCTTTGAACACAATTTGGAAGAACTGTTAAACTAAAGACACAAAATTGTATGAAGATCAAACCATGTATCTTTAAAGAGTACTCTGTATAGATATGATTTATATAAAGGAAGATAAAAGGAAAATAAATTTATTTGTGGTTCTGGTAGTGCCTAATATTGGAGATCTAGGAGTCTCTACGTATCCCATTGCAAATGAGAATCAAGTTGTATATATTTCTTGAAATGAGGTTTATCTGAAGATTTGATTCAAACATAGGGAGAAATGGAACCCATGTTCCACTAAAGAGTATTCATGATATAAGTGATGCTTGTGCATGGAAGCTCATAATGTTAAATAAAGAATATGTTAACTGTACAGTTTAATTTCGTGTAACTAGGACAAATGATGTCATGATATTTAATGTCATACAATAAGGACAAAGATGATATGAATTTTATTTTCATGAATCATGGATGATTATGGTTGTTATTTGGTTTAATGTCTTGAAACTAGGACATTGTTTTGTGTAGTTTAGAGTCATGCAGTGAGGACATTATACTGTGCAGTTTTAAGTCATGTAGTGAGGACATTGTACTGTGTAGTTTTATGTCATGTAGTGAGGTCATTGAAATGTGTAGTTTTATGTCATACTGTGAGGACATTATATTGTATAGTTTTAATTCATTCATTGAGGACATTCTACTATGAATTTTTACGTCATACAGTGAGGACATTTTATTTTTCAGTTTTAAGTCATGAAGCGAGGACATTATATTGTGCAGTTTTAGGTCATGTAGTGAGGAAATTGGGTTTGAAATTATAAAAAGTAATTCTTCAAGAATTTTTCATTGGTGGGAGTTTTAATAAGTTCTTCATATATTTAAATTAAGTAATAATATCTATTGGTGTATAACTTATGTATAGAGTAAGGTCTTTCCCACTTTGGCTCAAGTTTTGGAGTCTTTTTTCTTGGTATCATCAGATTCCTAAGGACCAATACCAATTCTCCATGAGGAAATGAGCAGAGGAAAACTTTATTGTTAAAATATTGTGATATTATATTCTAATAGACTTCCAAATGATGCAATGTATGCAATCTCTTTTCATCTAATTATTCTAGCTTATCAAATCACTTTTGATATTGTTCATCAGTAGATAACTGATCACATATTGTAACTCGGAGTGAAGGAAATTGAATTTAAATTGGAAAAATAGCTTTTGTGTCATACACCAAAAAATATGGAGTTTTTTGAGTGGAAGTGTGGGTATTAGTCTAATAATCCCAAAAAAAAAATTAAAATTTTATCAGTCCAGGATTTATTATCATTATCCACCATCATATGGAGAATATTTGATATATTTTTGTTAAAAGACCCTATCTGTCCATTGGATATTGCATGATAGTGAGATGAATGGTTGGATTTGATATTGTGCCCTAGATATAACTTCTATAGCTCAACAGAACAATAATTGGTTCCTTTATCCATCAATATAGTATGAGGGGCACCAAATCTGTTAATGATATTACCTTTGAAAAAAGCTGACAATGACTTTGGCTCTGAATTCTTTGAGAGGTATTACCTCAGCCCATTTGGAGAAGAAAATCAGTAGCAGTAAGAATATACTTGAACTTCTTAGCCAGAGCTGGAGGATAAGGTCATACTACATCCATTCCCCCTATATCAAATAGACATAAGTATTTAGTTGTATGTAGAAACATCGGGGGTTGATGAATTAAGTTGTAATGAACTTGATAGGGATGACATTTCTTGGTGAAATTTGTACAATCCTATGTTATTTAAGGTCGTAAGTATCCAAGCCTTCATATTTTATTAGAAGTTCTATGCCCATATTGGTGATCACCATAAGCTCCTACATGCACTTCAATAATGACAACTGTAGTTTCTTCTCCATCAATGCATTTGAAGAGTAATCTATCAAATCCTTGGTTGTATAGGATCTTCTGATGATTTGGGATATCATAAAGAGTGAAATTGGACACTCATCATTAGATCTGTTCTTCCCCCCCCCCCCTTTATCTGGTGGAAGCACTCCATTTTTAAGGTATTTTATTATGGGTGTCATCGATCCCATAATATGACCATACAGGTCAGAAATAGGGACGATTTAATTAATTTTCTTCATTATAGTTTTAAAAATAGGTACACAATAGTGGGAAATAATGATGATTGTCTCATCCTGATTCGAATCATCTAGGTTTATGGATGCATTATCCAGGGCGTCATCTTGGGAATTTTGTGATCATGGGACATAAGAAATTGTAGGATCTGAGGGAAATTCTGCCATTAACCCTATGATATAATCACACAAAGGGATTAAATCATCTTTTATGATAACATAATCCCCATTGATCTGTTTTATTACCAAATCTGAATCACCCTTCACTTTAAGGTGGTTCACTTATACCAGAAGCACCAATTCCTGACCTACAATGAGATCTTGATATTCTACCTCATTGTTGGTACTGCCTTCTAATAACAGAAAGGAATATGGGAACACTACCTTTTCTGGGGATATAAACACAAATCTTAACCCAAATTTGTTGAGTTTAGGGTTTTCCATTCTCTTTTCATTTGGACTTATGGAAGCTCTATCAAAGTAAATTTCCCATTTTTGGAAATTATCATGAATAAATAAGATCTCTTCATCCGGAAGTTCAGTATTCAAAGATGTATCTTCTACAGATGGATGTTCAGTAAGGAAATCTACCAAGTATTGGCCTTTAATTTCTTTCTGAGGAACAAACTGGATATCAAACTATTGTAAAATAACAGCCCACCATGCCACACATCTTGTATGAATAGGATGACTAAGGATAAATTTGAGCGGGTTATTGCGAGATAATAAGTGGACCTCGAAATGTTATAGGTAGTGCCTCAATTTTTGATTGGAAATGATTAATTCCAGTAATCACATTTCTATGCATGATTATCATGTCTCTGTATCAAGCATAGTTTTATTGAGATAGTAATGACTATTTTCATTCCATGCATCATTCTTTTGGGCCAGGAAGGAACCTAGTGTTTGCTCTAAGGCTTTCACATAGAGAATAAGTGGATTTCATTCAACAGTTAGCATTAATACCGGTGGACTCAAGAGATATTTATTAATGGCATCAAAAGCCTCTTGGCAGTATTTGGTCCATTAATAGTTTACCCCCTTCTTCGTTAATTTGGTGAAGGGTAAACAATTTCCTACCAAATTGGAGATAAACCATAGAAAATAGGCCAAATTCCCTTGGGATTCCTCTTAATTATTTCAAATTTCTTGAAGGTGACATGATAAGGATTACTTTTTTTCTATTTGGATCAAATTTGATTCCACGGTGGCATACAATGATGCCGAGGAATTTTCCCGTGGTTACCCTAAAAGCACATTTCAATGGATTCCTATCCAAATTGTGTTGCAGATGTTTATTGAATATGGTCTCCAAATTAGTTAGGTGATTGGAACGTTGTCTGGATTTAACTACCAAATCATCCACATAACATTTGAGAAATTTTCTTAAGAAGGTCTTTAATATATGGATATGGAACGTTGAAACGTTGCACCTACATTATTTAAACCAAAGGGAATTACTTGATAGAAAAAAATCCTTGAGGGGATATGAAGGCTATATACTCCTCATCCTCTAGGTACATTCAAAGTTTATTGTACCTATTGTATCCATCCTTGAAAGAGGGGGCCTCATAGATAGATGTTTCATCAATTAAATGTTCTATGATCAGAATTGGAAGGTCATATTTTCGACAATTCCAATTAAGATCCCTGTAATCAATGAAATCTCAGATATTACCATTCTTATTTTTCACTAGGAAAATGTTGTTCAGCCATTTGGGATATTTCACATCCCTCAAAAAGTTATCCTTAATAATCGTGTCGACTTCAGTATCAATTTTAGACACATGATATGGGATTATTCTTCTTACTGCCTGCTTAGATCCTCGATTCTTTTATGGAAAACCCAAGTGATGCGTTTCTACATATTAATTAAGCCCCATAATTTCTTTATAGTTCCACAAAAATATATCTTATTGTTTCTTTAGAAATTAAGCATACATCTCTTTCTCTTCTAAAGTCATGGATGCACTAATTAGAGTGGGGTTTGGATCTTATTTTTCACCGAGAATTATTTCACTGAGCTCATCGACGGTGGTGGAGACGACTTCCTCAAATACTGGAAGAGAATCCTTGGTATCTTCTTATTCTTCCATACATTTCAATTCTTTTGTTTCTACAAGAATAGTAAGTGATGAATAAATACATTCAAAGATTGGGTTGGAGTCAGTATTTGAACATCTAGAAGAAGAGGAAAAAATTTCTAACTCTAACGATGATGAAGGGTCTTCCTGGATCATTGAAGAGGAGATAACTTCTTCTATATTGATTGAAGAATCATAGACTTACTACATTTTTCTGGATGAAATTAATACAACTCCATTTAATCTTTCACCACTTCTTGGTAAATCAACAATTTCTCACATGCTTTTAGGCTCAATGGTCATAATTGATATTATGGATGACACTGGATGAGTACTTATACATTGATCTATTGATTCAATTTTGATTGATAGGAAACACATAATCTATACTCAGATGTTTGAATGGGATATATGGGATATTTTATAGGACATTTGGAGCATTGATTCTTATTATATATTTTTTAACGGACCTCATTCACTTTGTGTGATAAAATTCTACTTCAACAAACTAAGCTTCACATGTTTTTAATGGAGCCTTGTCAATATAAAATGTCCCAATTTGAGTATTGAAGCTATACTTGAGACATTGGTGGTATGATGATGGAACGACCACATGTTGATGTAGCCAAGGCCTTCCAAGAAGAATGTTGAAGGCTAGGACTTGATAGAAAACAATGAAGTCAATATTCGATACAAGATCCCCAAACCAAGTTCTATATGTAACCTCACCTAAAGGTTCTTCTTCATTATTTTCATAACCATACCACATCAAAGTGGATGGATATAAGTCAGGTTCAGTAAGGACCAATTGACAAAGTGTACGAATGGTAATGAGGTTGACTCCTGAGCCATTATCAATGAAGGATCATCATATGTCTGCATCATTAACCCCACCGGATAGATACAAGGGTCAGATCTGTCCATTTAAAACATCATCATTATCTTCATCTATAAAATATATGACTGCATGCTATTCTATAGGATCATTCTCTATACGATAAGCCTCAGTAGCAGTAACCTCAATTTCAAACTCTTGAGGACTTGACAAATCCTCGATATGTGCTTCTCGAAGATCTTTTGACAGATTTATGGAATCCAAGATTGAAAAATTGGCTAGTAAATGGAAAAACTATTTCAAAACATTATAGTTTTGATCTACAGGAATACCTTTTCCAACATGGGGATTCATTTTTGCAAGTACCTTGGAATTTGATGCTCCTGATGTAGATGTACACTATGTTGAGGTAGGAGTTTCAAATACTTATAATTTTGGTAGATTAGACTTATTAGGTCAATCTACCTGCTGATATAATTATGGTGTGACCTTTAATAAGTCCTCTATGATAATCATGTCAGGACTAATCTGATCATGAGTGGGATAATTTTCTTGTTCTTGCTGAGCCTGGTGATGGGATCTCTCAAAAGTTTCTACCACATAAACTGTTCGAGTAGGGGTAGAGTTAAAATATTGATTTTTAGAATATCCACATCTTCTCTTATATCCCAGACCTTGGTTTCTTCCTCTAGTTCCCTAGTTAGGTATAGTGAATTCAAGCTCATCATAACCAGAATCATCATTTTCATAGGGATATATTAAATACAAAATTTTAATGAAACCAAAGATCAATTCTTCATCTAATGACGATTTTTCATGACAGGTCGGTTCTAGTTGTGTAGTTTGGTGGGGTGGTACCCATTCTCTTGATACAGATGGAATAAAATATGTCAATTTCATGGAAAACATTGTCCTTGACATATAATCATCCACTTATGACTTCACTTTATCTTTCAGGTCACCTCTCTTTTTTGGGGATTGACCTTTAAAGGATTGTTCTTTTGATAAAGATGGCTTTATTATGTCAGAAGTGGTAGAAGACACAATTGGTTCTTTCAAATATGTTTATATAATGAAATGAGTTCGGTAGATCATTTTCCTAATCATCCAGTAATCATACTTCTATGAATTTTTTATTTTTACTTCTTTCCACTCTCCTTCGCTCTCTAAGTCAGTAGTAGTAACACATGCTACTTGGGATGATGAGATTTTCAGTTTCACTTGTCCAGAGTCTACAATTTTTTTGTAGGAGATATTTAAAAACAAAACCCTATTGAATGTTATTCCCAAAATTTGATGAAAGGGGTAACAATTTGGATGATCTTCATCTCTTTATTTGTTCAGTTTTTTTGGCCTTGAAAACTGAACCAAATTATTTTCCAAAGCTGAAATGAAGTAACTGAGAACTTATGCATTCTGAAAAGAATAAACACTATTCTCTAACTCCTTAAAATCTCATCGCATTTGATCTTTTTGATAATCATGACCTGGATATCATTGTTGTTGATGCTCGGGAGGTGGACCACTTTGGTATGATGGAGGATTTGACGTAGAAGTAGGTACAGGTGTTGGTTTGAGTGTAACTGTAGAAACCTCTTATTTTCATGTTCTCCCACCTAGAGATGATGGGATTACACAATATTTAGATTTAGTTTACAAAATGGAATCCTCTACTTTTTTGGCAATTGATGTATGATCTTGAAACCCTCTTTTGTATTTCACATGGATTAGTGTTGTGTGTAACTCATCAGACAGATTTTTGACATGAATTGGCAGCAACTCTTCTTGAGGGTGTTCTAGTTTTATAAAATATGTTAATCCTTTCCATAGAGAAATGAAATTTGAAACACTTTCATTATCTCTTTGTTTGAAATTTCTTAGATAAAAACTTTTTTTCTTCAGAAACATTGATCTGAATTGAAGAAGTATTTTTAGACGAAGGTCTTCCCATCGAGTAATTGATCAAGACTGAAAACTTGTATATCATAAAAAATATGGTCCCTATAATGATTTTACAAACCATATGATCATTATTGCTTCTTTTTGTGGAGGATTTCTAATCATGGGATAATAATGAGAAACATAATGCATTATGTGCTACTCTAGATCCCTTGATCCATTAAATATTATAAATGTGGTATTCAAAAAGTTTGGTGGTGGAGGGATCAGATCTACCTCTTTAGAGTAAGATTTATTTTATGGTTGTATAGGTGTATTCCATTATTACATAGTTTCCAATTGAGCTATTAATGCCTAAATTGTGTTCATAAGAATTTGGGGAATATATAGATGAGATGGGAAATGTATAGGTACAGAATCTATAGCTTGATCTGGCATGATGACTGGAAAAACCACTGGTGGTGGTGCTACTTGTATTTTTCTTGGATAAATAATGGGGAAAGGCCTATAAGGATTTGTTTGATCCTACCATGTCTATGTTCCCAATAGAGGGAATTCATTGTCCACATCTATATTTGCAACAAACCCTCTTTTCTGTGGAGTTCTTATATGATGTGAAAACTAAGGTTCTTCTTGGGGAATATGTCAAGAAGAAATGTTGCTTTAAAGTAACTCTGCATTGAGTATTTTTTCTCTTCTTCATCTCCACTTATTGCTAGAAAATTCATTTTTTGAGAGAAAGAGATTGAACTTATCTAGTGGAAAAGTGATATGTGATCTGACCAGTACCATTCCCCTTGTTAGATTCCTTTCGGAGGGGAGGGAGTTGGTTACTTGAAGGAATACCCAGATTCTGGGTAAGCCTATGATTTTGGGTACACACACCTCCTTCAGTAGCTTTAGTGTGTACCATATTATAGATAAGAACTTCATCTTCTAACTCCCTTGAACTATAATCATTCTCTAGAGGATCTTCCCTAATGGTATTTAATGACATTTACTGACGTGTAATTCATTGATGGAATTCTCTCAGTATCATTGTAATATCGTCTCCTTGTGTATCTTCTATGAGACTATGTTCTCCTATATGATGAATTTTTAGGAACTTTTTGATGAAAAATAATATGAAGGGAATCCATGGATTGTTCAATTGTGAATACACTTTGTGGCTTCTTCCATAATTAAAAGAAAACATACTTTAATTGAAGAGGGGACTGAAGATGTGAAAAATCCACAAACCCTACAGGTTGGGGATGTTCTTGTTCTTCTTCTTCAGACCTTAAAACTTTTTTATTGAAAACAAAAGTTGAATTAAAAAAGATATCAGCCCTGCTAGATGGGGTGGATCCTGAACTGCTATAGCTAAGATTTGGGTAGCTACTCTTCTGATTTTTCAAATTTTGGTCCAAACATTGGCTGGGTGCATTATCTGACAACCACTTAAATCACCTATTTTGAAATACTGTTATGCTATTTTAGACATTTTCTCAATCTGATGGATGACATCCTATAAGCGAGAGGCCTGATTAATGTTCTCAGATGCTTGATGCAATATTATCTCAATAGATTTTTCCCTTTGGGCTCGACTCTGATGAGAGATAGTCAAGGATTATTCATGAGTGTATCTTTGATTACATACAAAATCAGTTTATTATAGTTGGACATGGGCAATAATATTGCACGAGACCACTTTTGGAAGGCTTTGTTGATTTTGGTGCATAGTTAAATGAAATGCTCTATTTTCACTCCATCCTCTGATACAAACACCAAAGGGGTTAATAGAAATTAACTGGCGTAGCCTACTTAGTACATTGAGGCATGCACTTTGAAGGGTTCTCTGCTGATTTTCGACCTTTGGATGTCAGGAAACTGAGAGAGATGTCAAGTCAATTAATCATTTCAACCCTTTTATTACCTTAACATTACTTTGATATTCATCATATGTTAATACTTTTTCTTTCAAATGATAAAGAGTCTTCCATAATTTGAGGCATATATCATGAACTCAATCTTCTTACATCAATTCTAAAAGTTTATATTGAGAGGTTTCCAAAGTCCATAACATGATAGGTTTTTCACCTTTAGCCAATTTTTTTCTCATATTCAACATATATTCATCATATTTTGCTAGAGGTTCCTCCATTTTATAAGACCAAAGTTGATAATTCTTAATTTATTTATTACAAAAAATGGAATCAATTGATTTTTTCCTCTGCTATATTTTCCAGATAAATGACCAAAGTGAGGTTCGAAGAATGACCATCCTCTTAGGTTTTCTTCTGGTTGATATTGTATTTCACCTGTTAGTGATAAGGAATCATACATGACTGGACTTATATAGGCAAGTCCCTCAATATAAGAGGGATTTATCATTACTACATTGTCAATTAGAAAATTATCCTGACAATTCCAAACACTACTACGGAGATAACTTTTGCAGTGAATTCCCTCATGGGGAGGACCAACATGGTGGATTACAACAAGAGATAAATCCTTACACTCTCTATATAGACCAAAGATTCATGATTCAATCCTTCATGATGAAGTTTATGATGGGGAACTTTACATTTACTGCTACTACTCCCATAATTTGGTAATGGGAGGGTTGGATCTTGAGATGAAATAGATAAATGTTTGAGGTCTTTATGAACTCCAACATTAAGAGGATTTAGATTTTAGTTTGGATCTTGATTTTCCAATTGTGTTTGAAAAGAATTTTTTCTTAGATTCTATTTTACACATAGTTGGGGCCACTTTCTGAGAGAAGTGGTTATCATGGGCAGGTGTATGTGTATACCTTTGAGTGGTGATCGAAATGGGCTGATTATCTCCAATTATAAAGGGTGTATGTTCTCGATCCGGTTGTCTATATTATATGGGTGAGTATTCCCCATAACCCTCTTGTACTGGAATAGAGGTTTGTATCTTCTCTGGGATGGCATGTCGATGAGTCATCCTAAGTATGGGGATAGAATTATATGTTTGTTCCCCTGGTACTGCTGAAGTTTCTATTATGATATTATAGCATGCTTCTAGAATATGAGCAAGAATTTGTGTCTTCCCTTTCACCATTTATTAAATGTTTTTGGTGACTTTAGCAGCTGGAATACGAATATACATCCATTATATATATGGATATGGTGTATGTGTCGGCTCCTATCCTCCCTTTCCTATCATTCGATACTAACAATACTCATGTATGGGGGAAGGGATATGATTATACCCCAAGTCTGTTTTTGGATATTTCTTACTGACTTCTCCAGGTGCTTCCAAAAAAAATTCCTGGAAAGATTTATGTATGTTAGAATGATTATTTTCCTGCATTTTTTTTCACCAAAAATGTTTGATAGAGTACATTCAATGTCGACAAACGAGACTGTTGGCAGAATTGGTGAGTGTAGGTACGTGTATGTTCCTGCATTCCAATTGCCACCATATTTCATTGTTAGGATTTCTTGAATGTAGTTAAACAAGACTAATGACCGGAAGGTAGTTTTTAAGAAGATGTATGTTTCTTATCATAGTAACCCGCCATATATAAATGTTGTAAATGGTTGGGCACTTCCAGACGCGTCTTCTGGCCGGTGGAATTAGGACGGATAGGTATATATTCATGTTCGTTGTTTGCCACCAAGATCGGTTGATGGACTTCTCTAGGGAGGGGAAAGGTAATAAACCTTTTTTTATTTTCCATACATTTTCCCTGGAGGTTCTTCTTTCATGCTCAAGTCTGAGGGACCTGGGCTGAAAAACCAAATGCAACACTCCCATCCTGTTGAGGGTTTACTTCCGCACAATTCTGCTGATGACGATTGTTGGTGGGATCCCTATGGAAGGACCCATGGATCTTTGAGTTGAGGCCATGATTGATCACTTGATCCACCTCCCTATAGTATGGAAGGGACATTTTGTTGTGTTCTAGGGATAAGGACCCTAAATGGTTGAAGACGATGGTTGGCACCATTAGCTTCTTGACCATCAGTCATCACTGACCAGACAATCGATGTTTTTTTAACATGGAGAGCATGTCGGGAAACCTCCAGGGTTGGGATAGTACTGTGTTGATAGTATTCTCCTACTAGTATGTTTGAGACCAAGAATTTAAGATGCTGAGTTGGTGATGACATCCTTCCAGGGGATGAGGATCCAACTTCAGCAGCGGTCGGGGCATTCATGGGTGAAAACATGAAGGAAGCCATTTGGAGTGAAGGGAGTTTGGAGAAAAAATGAGAAAAAACAATTAAATCTATTAAAGAATCATATTTTAGATCGATACATGCATTATAGATTACTTTTTTTGTCCTTAATTTATCAATTGATAGGGTCGTGATAGATGGGTAACCCTATTAATTTGGTTAAGGATTCACATCGGGTTTATCATTCTTTTTTCGCGTCCCTGAGAATGCGTCTTTTTTTAGGAATCACTACTTTTGGGTGGTTTACACTGGGTTTATTTATGTAAATAGAAACACCATACTATTCTTTATCCAAAGATACCTGCATTACAAATTAAAACATTCATTATGTTTGAACTTACGCTACTTAAGAGCATGCATTGGTTGAGAGGATGGGATGTAGGACTCATCGTGCACTTTTGGGGGGGATTATTTTCTACTATGGGACTATCTTATAAATTTGAGATATTTTCATGAATACTTATTAATTCACCAAGTATGACATAGGTTTCCCTTGAAATTTTCAATCAATGATTATCTTGTATTAGATTTAGAATCATTTGTATGTATTTTAGGTTCTTCATTAATGGAGAAATTCATATGTATTCGAGGTTATCCATCAATGTTATCCTCTCATATAATATTTAGATATTATTTTAACAATCATTATGATAGTACTAGTTTTTAATCCACTCAATGGGTCACTCTAGAATTTATTTTCATCAGGGAGATGAAGGTTTGTCTTGATGTCAGGATCATACCCATAAATGGGCTACCTATGTATCCCTATGAAAGTAATCATAACCCTCATAGTTTAGTTCCACATAATGGGGGTACATCACACCTTTTAAGGTCATGTGTTAAGAAGTTATCCATACAGTTAAAGTCATGTTATAAGGACATCTAAGTGAGAGATTCTTAGTCAAGTTTTGGTATGGGACTTATGCCTAACCAACCCAGGGAACTTGGAAATAATATGTGTTTCCATGTTGTATTAGACCATATTGGGAATATGGCCTAGAAAGAACATGGTTGATTTGAAGAGTTGGGTTTGAACATCAGAGAGGCTTCCTACATTTCCTATTTGGATAGTAATAAAAGCCCATGTAGTTTGGTGAGTCTCATAGGAGAGTTTAGTACCTTGAGATAAATGAGTTTGGGCTAACATTTTGAAAAGGATGACTTTTTATGGATAAAATGATATTGAGATCAGGACATAAGAAGGCATCCTATATATCCCAATTATGGTGGGAATGAGACTTCTCGTAGTTCAAGAGTTGAGGTGTTTGTGAAAATGTTGTGGTCATGAAAAAATATATAATCCCACATGAGTCATGCTCGGTGTGAGAAAAAAGGGGATGTCAAAAATTCAACAAAGGAGCACACACTTTTCCTCATCTTCTTGTGGAAGAGGATGGGCCTATGGTGGTGACTATGGAAGAGGTCAAGGAGGCCAGGGAAGAGGGGGAGGTGATGATAATTTCTTTATTATCTTTATAGTGGAAAAGGATCCAATGTAAGGAAGGAGTGAAGGTGAAGGAAGTAGAGAGGAGAAATACTACAACCTCATACTTGAACGGTTAAGGGATTACACCAGGATGGATTCCCTAACATTATACCTAGTAGGGGAGAGAGACTTTTCAACTATTAAAATGGAAAAGTAGGTGTAAATTGTACCTTCCTACCAAATAACTGAGATTTCAAGCTTTAAAGATGAGAATGGGAAGACAGAACCAAAACCCTAATCCTTGAAACCGGGAACTTCCCAACACTATTTCTAGGTGAATGTTCTATGTGAATATGGATATAAAAACACACAGACACTCCATGAATCCTAAACTTATTGAAAAATAATTGTGGGAAACCTCTGGCTGCAGATATACAAACCAAAATACAAGAAACACTAATGTTCTTTTCCTAAATGTTTGATGATTCAGGATGTTTTGGTGGAGGTTTCAACATAATCTCTTTTAGACAAGGGTTCCAATGAATAATAATCCATTGCATTAATGGTTTTTTAGACTGAAGGGATTCGGTGAATAAAAGAAGGTAACCCAAGTAAGTATCTGGCTTGTAGGTATAGGGACCCATGTAGTCTTGGGCGACCTAATTTCAAGTTAAGTGACAAACAACCTTGACATTAATACTTGTGTGAGACTTGACTAAATCCTTAATGGGTATTCATAGGTAATCCTAGAAGTGGGGTGCCCAAGTTCCTTTGATAGAAATAGGTGGCACACAAGTTTTTATGATTCAGAGAGGTTGGGCGCTTTTGGCGCACAACAATTATGGATTTAAAACTATAAAAGGACTTATGTCCTATGATCATCCTTCATTTACTCCTCTCTAGGTGTTAAATAACTACCTTGGAGGATTTAGAGGACTTAGGAGAAACATTAGGGTGACAGAGCAGCAATAGAACTTCATAGAAATTCGTCTGTCGAAATGAAGGCCCCAATGTTCTATTTATAGGAAAAAAGTGACCATAGGAGAATGGTGATTGGGTGAAAAAGTACCTTGTGTAATGATGGTGCCTTGGATTGACTGGGGTTCCACTTTGAGAAATTATCCAAAATAATTTCTTTATTCAGCTTCAGCATGGTGGAACGCATGTATTTTTTCACAAGTACCCTAGGTGCCGCATTATGGACTTAACCAAAATAATTGTTATGTCCTGACAGGGCACATCCCATGTTTCCTTTCTTCGCATTAATTCTAGGCATCAACCTTTTTGGTCAGTGCCTACACTACTATCACTAACCCCCATGAGAAATGCAGAGTTGAACTGTGAAATGTTTGAGCCCAGTTGAGGACATTTTGAAGAAAATTGAATGGAATACATTTCATGGTGTCTACACCAACATATCACTGATTCCCCCAATTTAAGATTATTAAAGAAATACTTTGTGTTTTCATATAATTTTCATCATATCCGCAAGACCTTAAACTGCATAACATCATATGCGTCCATGATGTACAATGATAAACTGCTTATCATCAATGTCTTCACCACAAGATGTTAAACTACATGGTAAAATTTCCTCACCTCGTGATGTTAAACTACATGTTAAAATTTCCTCACCACATGAAATTAAACTACATTGTAAAACTACCTCATTGCATGACGTTAAACTGCATGGTGATCATTGCATCCTGAACAATGATTCATCACACACAAGTTAGATTTGTGTGGGAGAAATACAAAGTGACCATGGTCCTATGTGAGAGTAAGATCAACATGGTATATCTTTTTTCCAAGAACTATGTATGGATTAATTCCTTACCTCTATGGATGTGTAGAAATGCCTGGATTCCACATCCTGACCTAGCCACCATTAAAAAAAATCCACCGGCATATGTGTCAAACCAGCATAGGGGGAATTCACAGAGCTACTTATGGATTGATTCCCATTTTTCATTGGGATACATAGATACTCCTTTACCCTAATTATTATTCCATCTACCATGGGATAAAAATGCCTCTATTTTACAATCTAGTGCATCTATTTTGCGAAACAAGCCTTTTATATTCCTTATATCCCTCACCGATCATGGCTCATGTGATCTTACGAATGGTATTAAGGATTTATCTCGCATAGATACATAGTAAAAGTATATGATATCCCATCACATCAAAATATTGATTAAAAATTCCCCCTCCCTATGCATGGGTCATACCAATATAGGGAGTCTCCCATGAACTACGTATGGCTTGATTCCTACCTTCACAAGATGTATATTGATGCATGGATTCCACATACAGGTCCAGAAACCAACCAACCCCCCCCCCCCCCCCGCATTGGTGAGACCAGATTAGGGATAATTCATAGAACTATGTCTGATTATCATCCACATGAGGAGATGTAGTGGAACCCAGATCACAAAATTTGATCCCAATAGCAACAAAATACCAAAAAATAGAATGCTCCGACTCTTTGTTATGTTATCCCAATGTGGATGAATGAATTTATGCTACTCCTTGTTTCTAACATCCATAAAATCTCACATGGGATTGGGGGTTTGGATGGGAGTTCCCCACATGGTCAAGGAATATCACTCTGCAATAGGTTTATCCTAGTGGAATAACCTTAAAAGGAATAATATCATCCTCCCCTCCACATTAGGGAACCCAAATTCCTAACTGAATGATGTTAAAATTAATGGTACATCTAGAACTATGTGTGGCATGATTCCTTCCCTTGTAGGATACGTAGTGACACCTAGGTTCTACATCCTGGTCCTACCACCATAATAAAAATTCCCATATCCCTATGTAATGAACAAGCCTATGTATGGAGACCAATATTTATAACTATGTGTGGATTGATATCTATTTTTCATGGGATATGTTATGATTCTCATATCTCATATTTCTATAACAACCACACAAAATGAAATATAAAAGACAAATGTCCCCAATATCTTGCACATAAATGCATATCTACATGGGAGAGTCCAAATATTGATTCTTAATACAAGGATTTGTCAAAGATCATGCCCCCCTCATACGATTCTAATCTATGTTGGGAATTATATATTTAAAAACTAATCATTGTATGGATATTAGAAATATATCCAGGTGTCTTTTTTCCACCCATAAAACTATATAACCTATAAAATCATGGATCCCCATAAACATCCACGACCATCGGAAATGGATGGTCAGTGTCCTATGGACACCTTTGTTTGACTATGCACACAATTCCCCAGTGGCTCTGCATAATTTTCCCACAAAAAGGGCTATCATCCAAAGGAAAATCAATTATCAATAGAGGATTTTACTACTTCCATACACTCAACGGCTCCTAAGCACCATATAATTTCTTTCAATCTATGAGATCATAAGGTCATGGTTCACACTTTCTACCTCCCTCAAATCTGAGGTACGCCCATATATCCTTACATGATTAGCCCATAATTCTCCAAGGTTTATATGAAAATTTGTCTCTACAGCATGAAACTAAATTGTACATCCAACATCCTTACCGCAACACATAAAACTATATGGATCCATAACATTTGTTTCCATTCATGTAAACTCACCCATGTCCTTACCAAAAGACTTTAATCCATACTGTATATCCAGAACAATGTATGTCCTAATTCCTACCCTCAAAAGATACATAGATATTTCCTGACATTCATCCTAGTTCATACACCTCTAATTGAAACACTAAGCCTTGCCCCCTATGTGTATTAGCCAGACCTATATAGAAGGGATATCTCTTTTGAAGAACAATGTTTGGCTTGATTCTTACTCAGATTGGATATATCGTGATTCCCATATCCTATGATCTAAACCCAGTTGCAAAACACATAAAAATGTACCCCATTTAAGTCAAAATAAGGAACTCCAAAATAGGATCCATCTATGGGCCCATCTCAATAGCAATCCATTGTCCCCTTTTCACATCAGTTCATTAGCGTCCTCACCATATGATGATAAACTACATGGGATCCACATCCTTTCATCAAAACTATAAAAATAATGGGGGTTTTTCCTAATCGTATGACGTTAAATTTCATGATAATGTATCTTTATTGTGTGACATTAAACTACATAGAATCACTCTAAGGATAAAGTGACACTTTCCCTGATTACTCCATCCCTAGGAAAAAGATATAACCCTTACCTCCCCTTGTTTCTGAAACAGAGAAAATATCACATGGTATTATGGACATTGGTAAGGTATTCCCCACAAAATCATGGAAAATCAATCGAAAAAGTTTGTCCCGAGAGACATAATCCTAAAAATAAAGTCAAGGTTCTCGCATTCACAATTAAGATTCCTTGGTCCTAGACACATGACGTTAAACAACATGGTGTTTCAAGAACTACATCTGGATTGATTCCTATCCACACATTATATGTAGTGGTGTTGAGATAACAAATTACGGGATCAACCATCCCTAAATATGTAACATATGGATAAGATGACCCATCCCTACATATAGAGAAAACCTTTGTAGGGAGATTAATTTTGTTACACATGAATCTTTAATCATGGGTCTATATCCAAATAAGGAATCATAATTTTTTACCCTACATATTATTAAGATATGTGTAGGTAGGTTCCCAATTCCCTATGAAATCATGGGTGGAATTTTTCTAATATGATCTGAAAAATTATTTCTATCCATCAAAATCTGTGATTTGAGAAATTTTGGATCTTCATAATCATCCATTTACATAATAAATTGATGTTAAGTCTCTTTTATAAACCTTTTTTTGACTATGCACATAATGCCTCGTTCGTTCTGCATATGTTTCCCACAAGGAAGGCATGTCAACCAAAGACAAATTTGTCCTCAAGAGAGTCCCTTCCTACTCTCATATTCCCAAGGAATTTCAAGACCCATTTCATTTCCCCCAATACATGACCCCTTAAATCCATGGTTTTCAATTTCTTTCCTAATCATGTGTTGGAATTTTCAGGTCATCCTGTCTGGGTTATTCTCCAGTTAGTCGGGGCTTCTATAAAAATGTCGCACCACATTTAAATTTCATGATGCATGACACCAAATGTTCACCCTTGGGTCTAGAAAGATCAAAGGGTATTTCTACCATGATCTTACATGTGAAATAAATCCTCATAGTAAAATATAGTATGACCCCCATCTCATTCATGATCTCATATATAAGATAAAAAATGCCTCATTCTGATGTTCGAATATGCCCCGCATAAGGAAAAAACTTAAGATAACTATCTACAACTTGATCCTATTACCATATTAAATGTAGTGACACATAAGCCTCATATCTCATGTCCACCCATGAAATATTATTTCCCCCACATCTCCACACATGGGTCGGACCTACGTAGGGAGCCTCCTTATATCTATCCTAGGAGAGTATTGATACCAACTTCAGAGAAATTATGACTTGAAATACCCTCTTTCTTGTTCATGAACCCCATTTTTCACAAACCATACTCTATATAAAAAAATTTATGAATCCCCATAATCATCAATGACCATTAGAAATGGTTTCATAGTGTCATGAATAAGACTCTATTTGACTATGCACATAATGCCCTTGTGCTCTAGATACATTTCCCAAAAAAATGGCCTACCAACCAAAGGAAATTTTTTCTTAGGAGAGGATTCTCTTACCTTTTTATACCTCTAGGAAGTTTAAATCCCACCTATCTCCCTAGTTTTTGGAAACCTCCCAGACTACAGTTAACACCTTTTCTCTCCATTTATTAATGAAAATATTGAAACAACCCTAGTCAGACTACCATGAAAAATGGTAGATATTTTATCCCCTTGGATAGGGAAAAATGACATTAAATCATAATTCTAAAATTTACTAGTTGAATGATGATAAATTTTACCATGATTTAACGCTGCTTTAAATAGACCACATACAAGTAGGAGTGGTATTTAATTCATGATCATCATTAATCCAGATTCCCTCATTATTTCAAACACAACTCCTTAGACAAGTTCCCTTAGAAACTTTGAGACTTCTAAATTTCCATTAAATTACCTGGCCATCAGAAATGGAAGGTCAATGTCCAACAGAAACCTCTGTTTGACTATTCTTACAATACCCTAATGGCTCTGCATATGTTTCCCAAAAAAATGCTTATCAACCAAAGGAAAATTCATCCTTAGGAGAGTCTTCTCCATATTCCATATTCTCCCTGGCTCCTATACCCATATCATGTCTCATATAATAGTCTTATATCAAGAAATAAACAACCAGGGTCCAAAAAATACCTAATTTATTCCTGAAAAGTATTGGGATATTATTGGTCTATAAACCCTAATTGGGGGCGTTGCCCTATATGTAGTGTTCAAAGATGATCGACCTTAAACATTAGAAATGATAGTTTTGTTTGGAAAAATTTAAACCACCCATGAAAAAGAGAGTAAATTCACCAGGATGAAATCCCACAAAGGATACCCTAGATAAAAGTTTATTACTGGCTCACTAAACCTATGATACATATAATTGTGGAAAAATATTGAGAAATCCAAAAATAAAAAAGAGACACAAATCCTGTTAGGTCAAAAACTCGTAAGAGGCAGCCTAAGAAAAATCCAAGTTATGCCCACTAAGCCCACATTAAATCAGATCTAGGACAAAATTATGGTTATAACAGAAAAAGACACAATGCTTTTAGGTTCTTTCATGTGAACCTATAAATTATTAAGTTGCGCTTGCTAAGTCCCTTTGCTTAGGAAAAAAATTAGAGAATGATTTGATTCAAATATCCTAGATTGTGACCCAAATTGGAATATAGTTAATATTATTGTTTAAAATATAGTTAATCATAATTAAAAAACATTTCTGGAATAGTTTAAGGAGAAATAATTGGAGCGAGAAATATTTTCATTCCATTAAAAAGAAAATGGGGGAGATAACTATAATCAAAATTATCCCTTAAATTATAGAATAAAATTAAAAAATAATAAAATAAAATACAAAATATTATAACCATGACTGATTATCTCTTTCCAGTATATCAATAATTGTATGATAGGTGCCATTAAGAGCTTGCTCCAAATCAGTCCTCTGTGCAAATTCAGCTTCTACCACTAGGTGTACTTGTTTCATAATGTCTCTGAGATCTCACCCATTCAATTGTATAGCTTCAAAATTGGTAGGTGTTTATGTTAGTTATGCCTTTATCCCTAACCACATGAGTCTCATACTCTCACAACTCTTCAGTTTGGGAAATCACATGTTCATGATCATATGCCTCCTCAATAGTTAAGTGGTGAAGCTCTTAGGTTATATCCCAAAATGTCTTTGTTTGGAGATATGTGGAATTGAATTGAGTCATATTGCCTTCACGAGTAGCTAGATCCTCTAGAGTAATAACAATTTTCTGCATGAGGTATTGTAGGTGTCTATAGTTAAATCTGCTTGAACCCAAGTTGATAAACAACCACCAGAGGGTTTCCTCACTGAGAGAAAATTCTAGATGAGTAGTTTTAGTGGAAATAGTACATATTTGAAGCCACATCCATCTCTGTATGGTTCTATGTCTCTTGATGGGATTTGAACCCAGGTTTTTCTCCCTCGTCACAATAGGTATATAGTCAAGGGATGAAATCACAATAGATGGAGCTACCCTAGGTTGGTTTACCTAAGCGGGGGAACCTCCCCACTATGTAGATGGTTGTACATATAGAACTAAGCTTAGGGTTAGACTTTAAAATCACATATTTCCAATTACATTCCATCTTTTGATGGATTTGGTAGATCCACATACCATAACAACTTGAGATAGGGGTATGAGTCACTCTCCATGGATTTGGGTTTCATAAAATAAGTCCCCTTTGTGTGCATGTGATGATAGATAGAGCTTCCTCTTAAATAGGAATAAAGGGAGATTTTGTAGTCAACATGCTTCAAATGGGACCAGAAGTAGTTAGAAACTTTTTCATCCATTGTGTTGGTCTAGCTAGTGTTTGACATACTCCAATGATAAGTGACTGTAGGCCATTGTGAAAGGAATAATGAACTAAATACCAGATTCCCCCCACATCATCGTCAATGAGAGTTGGAGAATGATTACTAGATGAGATTCCCTCTTATCCTTGGTGACTGGGGGTAATGTGACCCTCTACAAACATATTAATTGTCTAAAAAACATATCAGTAAATAATTTTCATAGATAGTTATTCTGTTAATGAGATCAGTCAAGATTTTACCACATAGAATGATGATGTATGAACATGCTTCTGAAGGACCCCACCCATCGTCTATTACTACCCTGTGAGAAACAAGGTAAGGCACCAAAATAAAATAATAAATATCACTAAACAATTCAATTATGCTACCAATGCATTAAGACTTGGGGTGAACAATAGAGATGTTGAGGAGTGTCAGACCGAGATTAGAATGAGGAACCGTCACGATAGGATGATATTCATATTAGGGTAATTGCTCTACTATCCATCCATATAAACATTGAAATGGACTGCTGAGACGATGTGGGGTTTTTCCTTACTAAATCTTCCCCAATATCACATAAATATGAGCAAGGGTAGGGATGGATAAAATAATGGGTTGTCCCTCTACTAGTGTAGTAACCATCATTATTGGTAAAACTCAGATTCCAATGTAAATGTAGTGGGAAGTGAAGAGCCTCATATTTAAGAACATGTCAATGAAACTATCCAATCTAAGTTCAGAATATGTGTCTTTTCAGACCCCATAACCTCAAGTGGTGTATCAACCAACCTCATGGGTAGCACAGTAAGATATAGGAATGATCTATGATTGTTGAGTGTGATGTGACCAGCTACAGTGAAGTCTCAATCTTGGATCATTCATCTATATAAATACCCCTTTTCAATCCCCAAACATAATAATTGAGCGATAATGAAGGGTTTTACTGTGTAGTATCTATACCATGATCAGAAAATCCCTCTCCAATGGAGATAATTGCTCAACATTTTCCTAGGTATTTTCCATTGGTAAAAATTCATCATACATTCTTTCAAGAATGGGATGTTCCATTATCTGGTAGATATCCCATAAAATTAACCTCACATCACTATGGGAAAAATTAAAGGTGTTATTACTCGAACACTAGCGGTTGAGTAGTTCAGGCAGCATCTCACCCAGTGAATAAATAGAGAATTGGGAGACTGAAACAGATTAGTATTGGGTGAAATCTTCCAATGGTGAAGTGGCTTCAAAGAAGTTCTGATGAACTTAGAATTCCTAGACCTACTCATAAAAATATCACCCCCAGGCCATAGATACCATTTGGAGATCCAACATCCACTCTGATCATTTCACAAAATATTGAAAATGGATGGATAGTCACTGAAAAATAATTCAAAATATATGGTATGGTGGCATCGATTTCTCTACATCCACATTGAACCACTTATAAAAAATATATCGTCTTGGATTGAAGTAGTTTTGATCTCCTTCATGGTAGAAATATTCACCCGGATATACTCTCGATATGTTTTAATATGATTAAAAAATATGCTCTAGTCAACCAGTAACTAGGTGGAGTCATCCTAAAGACCATAATTGTAACATGGTAACCAATTAGACAATGGGTGGTCCATGAGATCCCTAAAAGAAGATCCCTCAGAGTACTCTATTGAGATGTAATGTAAGACTGGAGATCAACTCCAATGTTCTCAGCCATAGCCAACATTCATCTAGTATTATCAATTGTGATGTGAGGAAGAGCCATTATTTTTGTGCAATAGGTAAGAAAAAAGTTATCATTCAAAAATTGGTGATATAATGAAGGAAATTCCACAAATTGACGTCCCCACATAGAAATAGTCCATGGGGATTATTTTCCCTGAAATGTTTGTCCATATAAAGTTTTGTTCATGTATCGATAATTCATGGAACCTCAAAAAGAACTGAACTGTGAAGAATTGTCCAGTGAATTGATAGTTCAAGGAATAAGAATGTTGAACCCCAACCATAATAATGTTGAAATTTTAAATCACCAATAGACAGTTCAAAGTTCAGTTTGCAGATTCAATGTCCAATTCACAGATGAAAGAGACTATGAGGGATTTGTAGTACACAGAAACGAGTGAGGGAGAGATCCACAGGGTCGCTGAATTCATCAGAAAAAAAAAATCGTAAAAGGAAAATGAGATGGGGAACCTTTATATAGTCATTTCCCCAACCTATGGTTCTATCCTTATACCAAAAATTGATTCTTGTCAAGTCCACTTTCTATATCAAAATATCATACTCTTTGTCCTAATCGGATCCCATCCTGAATGGGGGATTGTTGGGTCCTAAAAATTTGGAAAGGGAAAGTCAAATACTCCCATAAATTTGTAAAATAAAGAGAAAATAACTGGTTGAGGATTTGAGGAAGAATATTTAAAAGAGAAAAATTAGAAAAAGGGAAAGGCCAAATCATGGAGGGAAAATGTTTCTCACATATTGCCTCTCCGCATGGAATTCCATGCTGCAAACCATCCATGAAACAATTGGTTTTCAGGATATAGATAAAGATGTTGGTCCTCCAGGAATTATGTCATTCATGAAATAAAGGCGGGGGAAATTCTCCACACTTACCATTTTTTACATTTTTCAGATGAACGATTTCATTCACCTAACTGAGGTAGTGATTTACACCACCGAAAACTACAACTCTTACAAACCTCTATTGATCGAGTCATCTGAGGGATGGGTGATTCTTCTGTGGGCTTCCTCAAAAGTTGGCGTGTGACCCACTGACCCAACTCTTCAGTTCTTATAGAAAAGGACCTTGAGGGGGATAAAATATGAAATCCAAAACTTTGACACTTCAGGAGAATGTATTTCATAGTTTTGAAGGCATAGAAGAAGAATTGAACCAAAAAATACATACTCATTTGAAACTTCCATGAAGTTAATGACCGAAGCATACTATGAAAGAAAAAAATACAACAATAATTGTTAGACTGTGAACTTATCTTCCTTCATAGATGAACTTACCATGAATCTCATGACCAATTCCCTTTCATTAAATTGGTTCTATGTGTGGAAAAATACTACACAAGAGGAGACCTACACCACATTGAAAATCACTACATGGTGGAAAATTATCCCCACATTCCACCATGGTATATGACTAGAACTTATCCCAATATAGGAAATCTCTACATAGGAGGAACTCATCCCCATGTAAAAAAGTGCTACACGAGTGTAGCATTGTTCTGCATAGCCAGACGCTATGAAAACCACTTATGGATCCACACACCATCATGATACATGTAAGATTACCCCACCCAAATAACAATATTCTATTCAGAGGATACCCCACCCTTCATTAGATAATGGTTGGGGGAATGGGGTATTCCCAAGTGTTCCATCCTCTGGCTCCAACCAATTCTTTCCATTTTCTTTCACATCAACCATAGCCCCTCTGCTACCCAATCCCATGGTATTTGTCTAAATCCCCTTAAAAAGCCACTAGACTCATATGATAGAACAATTAGGGACATATATGATCCCATCTATGATTACATACCTATGGTAAGCAGAGTTACGTGGGTAATCCCTACAACCGTGTGGACCCCCAAAATGTACCATGGTTTAAATTCCCATGGATACTTGGGGTCCAACCCTGAGATACTAATGTGAACATCCTATTTTTTGGGATTAAAGGTAATCCCTGTATTTTTCCTTCCATGCGCTCCAGTGATAAATTAATGATTTCTCACATGCATTTCCTTTTGATGAGGAATTCCACTTCTACCTTTTCCCTAAACTAGTATCAGGGCATCCACCTTGGAGTATTCCCCCCCTTGATGGTCGGAGGTGGTGCTCTTTTCCCAGCATCTTGTCCCATCATTCACATTATTTTATATCAGTGATAAAGGGAGAGTGTGTTTTTTGCGGGATCATCCACTTCATCTTGTTCTCACACTGATCATGAATCATGTGGGATTAGAGGCTAACGATGATCATAGTGTCCACACCATCTACCAATTGAACCATGAGAACTTTTATCCCTACCCTAAACAGGATATGTAAGATTCATGTTTAAGGCCTAAGATCATAGAGGATCCTTCTCAAAAGTTAACCCTAATCATTACCCCTCATTCACCAAGGCCTCCTTTATGGTATAAGTCCTAGATCCGACTCAGAAAGGGCCTTCTCCATCAATGTAAACACTATATCATGTCCCATTTATAGGTATCTTCCAATAATTTGTGCCATCTTACTGAACTATGTGGGATTTGATACCAATCTTAATGGGATACTCAGGAAGCCTCTTTGAGGTCCAAACCTAACACCTGACTCACCCAGATATTTTTTGGACCATATCCCTATAAGGGAAACCTCCAACCTGAAGACTATAATGCTTCTGGGTACCTTGTTCCACCTTAGTGTAAGTACCACATCAAATATTTTATAGGAACCTCCTGCCAGATGTCCTGGCACCATGATGTTAAACTGCAGGGATGGGTCCTCATCACACAACCTTAAAAGGTGATGTGTCCATTTAAGTGGCACCGAACTACGTGTACTCTAAATACTATCATGAGGATATGAAGGAAGCCTATATTATAGGTTCAACCACTACATTGGAACAATTACTATCCACACTGGATGATGATAAACTCCATAAAAAGTTTTCATATATCTTAAACCTGCATTGTCATAGTAAATAGTGAAGGAATTCATTATCCAACCATAAAAGGGTGACATTGATGAAGAACCCATGTGTATTTTTTATTGATCTTATAACCAAGGGGTAACTAGTGGAAACATTCCTAGGAATGAACCAATGATTCAAGAACATATGAACATTGATTAAATCTATAAGAGTGTCCTAGAATATGTAATAATCCCACAAAAGGAGTGTGATGAGCCCAAGTTCTCATACTCTCGACCAATTGGAGTCATTAAGTGTTGTTGTCCAAATAATCATCCAACGAGTGCCTACCATTGGAAAGAAGGTCCATGAATCATGGATAAAGGGTCTTTGGGTGTTTCTGGATTAATGAATAAACTTGTTAGATATTGTTCATGGATATTTACCCAACATGGAGGGATTTCACAGACACTTAACCACTGGAAATCACTTGTCTGGAAAACTTAACTATGGAACATATTTTGTAATATAATATTGATATACTATTCTAGTCCCCAATGGACCATTTTCATCCCAGGGGTATAATGATGGGATTCTTGTTGAAATATGGATTTTAGGGTTTTTTGATTTTTTTTACTGTTTTTAGGATTTTTTATTGGTTTTAAGGGTTTTAAGGTTTTAGGGTATGTTAGTGGTTTTAAGGTTTTTTAGTATTTTATGGTTTTCATGAGTTTTTAGGATTCTATGGGTTTTTTGAGGTTTTTTAGAGTTTTTTAGGTTTTTTAGGGATTTTCGTGTTTTCACATGGTTTCATTTGGATTTTAGGATTTTTAGGATTTTACTTGGGGGTTTTAGGGATTTTATGATTTATTTTAGTGTTTTGAGGTTTGTTCATGATTTTTAAGTTTTTTTAAATTTTTTAGGATTTTTAAAGGGTTTTATGGTTTTTATGGGTTATTAGGGTTTTGGGGGGTTCAAAGTTTTTAGGGCTTATTTTTTTAGGATTCTATGGTTGTTTTATGGATCTTACAGTTTTTAGGTTTTTTAGGGTTTTTACGGTTTTTGGGGGTTTTTGGGAAATTAGGGTTTTTTATGTTTTTCTTGGTATTTTCATGAATTTTGATGGAATTTTAGTGTTTATGAAGGGCTATTAGGGTTTTTTATTTTTTTAGGAATTTTAAGGGTTTTAGTTTTATTAAGTGGGTTTTGGAGTTTTTAGGTATTCATGGAATTTTAGTGGTTTAGGGGTTTTGGAATTCTTTATGGATTTTAGGGAACATTACAGTTTTTAGGGTTTTAGGGTCCTTTTGGGTTTTTAGGGTTCTTTGGGACCTTTGGGTTTGTTGTGTCCTTTAGAGAATTTTTAGGATATTTGGTTCTTTTAGGGACATTGATGGTCCTTCAATATTTTTTGTGTCTTTTAGAGTATTTTAGTTTTTTTATCTTATCTTATGGTCTTTTAGGTTTTTTAGGGTGTTTTAGTGTCTTTTGGGGTTTTATGGATTTAGCGACTTTTAGGTTTTTTTTCAGGGTTTTAGGGTCTTTTAGGGAATTTTATGGTTGTTCCAGGGTTTTTATGTTATTTATCATTTTTTAAAGATATATTAAAATTTTGGATTTTTGGGGGTTTTATGGACCTCTAGGATTTTTGTGTGTTTATGGTATTTTATGGATGTTTTAAAGGATTAATATTTTTAATAGTTTTTAGATATTTAAATTTATTTTATTGTTGTTTTGTGTCTTAGGATGTTTGGGGTTTTTAGGATTTTTATGGTGTTTTAGGTTTTTATGGGTTTTATGGTTTTATTGTTTCAGTTTTTATATGGTTTTAGGTTTTTAGGGCGATTAAATAGTTATAGGTTTATTAGAGTACTTTAATGTTCATAGGTGGTTTAATAGTTTATGGGTTTTAATGCGCTTGCAAGGGTTTGCAGGGTTTTTATGGTTTTAAGGGATTTTAGGTTTTTTATCATCTTTTATAGTTTTTAGAGTTTTCAGGGCCTTTTATGAATTTTAGAGTTATTTATGGATTTTTAGATATTTAATGGGGTTTTAGGGGGGTCTGGGATTTTAGGTATTTTAGGTGGTATTCATGTCTTTTAATGGTTTTTTGGGGTTTAGTATTTTTAGGGGATTTAGGGGGTTTTACGTGTTTTATTTGGGTTTTATATTTTTCATGAATGGTTTTTAGGATTTTTAGATGTTTTAGGGGGGGTTGGATTGTTTTTGGGTGTTAGGGGTTCTATTGTTTTTAGGGGTTTTATTAGTTTTTAGGGTTTAGGGTGTTTTAGGGTTTTTATGGAATTTATAGAGTTATTTTTAGTACTTTATGGTTTTATGTTTTTAAGAACTTGTAAGGTTATTTTTTTATACTTTTAAGATTTTTAGGGGTTTTAATGGTTTATGGTTTTTAATGTTTTTATAGTTTTTAAGGTTATAGGTTTTTTAGAGTTTATAATTATTTTTTGGATTCTTATAGTTTTTAGGGGTTCTATTATTTTCTGGTTTTTATTGTTTTTAGGGTTGTTACAGTTTTGAATACTTTTGGAGATTTTTTGTTTTTAGGGTTTCTATGGTTTTTGGGATTTTTACTCGTTTTAAGGATATTTTATTATTTTAATCATTTTTTGGATTTTTTTTATTTTTTTGTTTTATTGAGAGTTTGTTTGATTTTCAGTGGTTTTTAGAGTTTTACTAGATTTTTGGGGTTTCTAAGGGGGTTTTTGTGCTGTTTTAGGGTTTTTTTTGTTTTTTGGGTTATTAGGTGTTTTATTGTTTTAGGGTATTTTATATGTTTTTACTATTTTGATGGATTTTTAGGTTGTAATGGTTTTTTAGTATTTTGAGGGTTTTCAAGTTTCTATATTTTTTAGTGTTTTAGGGATAATTTTTAGTGTTTTTTGTATTTCTAGGGTTTTTGGGGGTTTATGTATTTTAATAGTTATTAGGGCTTCAGATTGTTTTTAGAGTTATTTTAGGGGGTTTTATGTTTTTATGGTATTAAGGGTTTATATGTTTTCTATGGGTTATTACAATGTTTTAATGGGTTTTAGGATGTTATTGATTTTTAGGTGTTTTAGCCTTTACTTTGGGTTTATAGAGTTCTTTAGAGTTTTAGGGGTTTTTTAATTTTAAGGGTGAAAGATATTTTACTATTTTAGGGTTTAAGGGTTTTTAATGGTTTTTTAATTTTCTTAGGGATTCATATGTATTTTAGGTATTTTGGGTTTTTATGGGTTTTTGGGTGTTTAGGGATTTATTTGGGTTTATAGGTTTTTACAGACTTTTAGGATTTTTGGTCCTTTAGGGTCTCTTTGTTATTTTCTATTTTTGGGTTTTTTTGGATTTTTTGTGCCAATTATGGGTTATTATTATAATTATGGTTTTAGGGGTTTTATTGGTTTTAAATTTTTTTTGGATTTTTAATCCTTTTATAGGGTTTTTAGGGTTTTTGGGTTTTCAAGGAGTTTTAGGGGTTTTAGTGAGTTTTTTGGGATTTTTTGGTTTTAGTGTTTTTAGGGTTTTTAGTGTTTTCAAGGGTTTTTATATTTTTTAGGATTTCTTATGGTTTTTATGTTTTTAATGGGTTTTTGTGTGCTTTTAGTTCTTTTTTGGGTTTTTTGTATTTTTTTCCTATTTTGGGGGGTTTTAGGGTTTTTAGGGTCTATTTGGGGGCGTAGGGTTTTAGGGTTTTTTGGGGTTTTAGGATCTTTATGGTTTTTAGGCGTTTTAGAGTTTTTTTATTTTTACATTTTTATGGATTTTTATGGGTTTCTGATTTTTAGGTTTTGTTATAGGATTAGGGTTTCTAATGGATTTATGGGTTTTAAGTACATTTATAAGTTTTAAGATTTTATGCTCATTTATGATTTTTAATGTTTTTTAGGTTTTTAAAGTTAATTTAAGGTTTTTATAGGTTTTTATATTTTTAGGGGGTTTAGGGCGTTTAAAATTTTTAGTGTATTTTTAGGGATTTTGAATTTTAGGGATTTTTATATTTTTATTGTTTTTTTGATTTTATGGTATTTTTTGTGTGTTTTAGAATTTTTTTGGTTATTTCATGTTCGTTGAATTTTGTAGGGTTTTTTGGGGTGTTTTGTGGTTTTTTTGTTTTTAGGGTTTCTATGTTCTTTTTGAGAATTTTAAGGGGTTTTATTATTTTATGGTTTTTTTAGTGTTTTGTAGGGGTTTTAGGTTTTTATGGGTTTCAGGATTTTATTTGGTCTTCTTTTGGGTTTTGTGGGGTTTGGGGTTTTCATTGAGGTTTTTAGTGGTTTTTAGGGGTTTTAGGGTTTACATGGGTTTTTCTTTTTTTATTGGGTTTTAGTGTTGTTTTAGGGTTTTAATGGCTTTAGGATTTGTAGGTATTATTTTGTGTTTTAGTGTTTTTAGGGTTTTTGAGTTTTTAGGGGGTTTTCATAGTATTTAGGGTGTTTTAGGATCTGTAGAGCTCTTAAGGTGGTTTATGGGGTTTTAGGTCCATTTTAGGGTTTTCTAGTTGTTTTAGGGACTTTTAGTAGTTTTTAGGTTTTTATGGTCATTTAGAGGTTTTTAATGTTTTTACTATCATTGGTGCTTTTTGGGGGAATTAGGATCTTTTTAGGGGTTCTTTGGTGTGGGTTAGGTAATTTTAGTGGTTTTGATGGGGTTTGAGGTCTTTAAGGGGGTTTTTATGGTTTTTAAGTGTTTTAGGGTTTATTTTTAATTTTAAGTCATTAAGATTTTTTGGATTCTATGTACATTTATTGTTTTAGATTTTTTTTTTGGATTTTTATGGGTTTTAGGATTTTAAGGGATTTTTAGGGGTTTTTTATAGTATTTCAAGGTGTTTAAGTATTTTTATGTTTTTAGGGGTTTTTGGGTTTTTGGGGAAATTAAGGTTGTATGGGGTTTTAGGGTTTTTGTGGTTTTTATGGTTTTCTGAGGTTTTTTGGGTTGGAGGGGTCAGGGTTTTTTATAGTTTTTATTATTTTATACTGTTTTATTCGGTTTTATAGGTTTACAGGTTTTTAGTATTTTTAGTGATTTTAGGGGGTTTTAGAGTTTTTAGGGGGGGTTTTGGGTTTTTGGGGTTTTTGGTTTTTTAAAGTAGTTTTTGGGGTTTTCAAGGTTTTTATGACTTTAGAGGTTTTAGTGTTCTTATATAGATTTTATGGTTTATTATGGGGTTTTAGGGTTTTTTGGTTTATTTTTTATTTATTTTTTTTAGGGGTTTAGGGTTTTTAAGATTTATAGTGTTTTTTTCATTATATAGGGTTTTAGGGTTTTATATATTTTTATGGATATTTAGGGTTTTAGTATTTTTGGGCATTAATAATGTTTAAGTATTCTTTTTTTTATTTTTATGACCTTTTAGGGTTTTATGGGTTTTTAGGTTTTTTAAAATATTTTCATTTTGATATTTTTGAGGAATTTTTTTATGGATTTTTGGGTTTTAGGGTTTATTTAGTTTCTTTTGTGATTTTAGATTTTTTCAGGGTTTTTAGTGTTTTCAGGGTATTTATGGTATTTTAGATTTTTAGGAGGTTTAAGGGGTTTTCAGAGTATTTGGGTTTTTACATTTTTATGGTATTTTAGATTTTTTTTAATAGTTTTTATGTTTTTTTGGTTTTTTGGGTGTATTGATGTTTTTTTTTATTTTTATGATTTTTTGTGTTTTTCGGGATTCTAGGGATTTTAGGTCCCATTTGACCTGATTCAGGTCATGACCCTATTTGGAGGCAAGATTCTCACTTCGAGACAAGGTAGTATATCCTTATTGTTTTATGAAGGAGGTTCCACTGTTGAGTGGTCCTTAAGTGTGATTGCAGGGGTTTCCGTGATCGTGCAATCAACCAATGTTGGGTATGATGTCCTAAGATGGTCTCCAATGGGTATATTTGTAGAGCCCAAAACCCCGAACTACCCTTTTCTACATTATTCATGGACTTTCATTCCAGAGTTAGGTGCTCAATGGATGATTTGACAACCACACTTAAGGACTCTATAGCTTGAGTGGATGGGAGGTCTAGATCATCACACCATTTTAGGGAAATTATTGCCTATTCTGAGACTCTCTAAACTATTTATGAAATGTTCATATGATTTTGAATACATGGCCTATTTCCAAGAATGTTTTCGTGTATTACCCCTAGGTCACAAGATCAATAAAAAAATGCATGGGTTCAGAATCATTTGTATGTATTTGACGTTTTCTACCAATGAATAAATATGTTTTTACAAAAGGTTCATCATATATTTTACCCTTTTATGGAAACATTAATGATTCTATGGAATTTTATCAAGCCAACGATGATTTAAACCATATGATGAGGCTCTCTGGAGTATATCCTCATCCAGTGGGGAGAAGATCGTTTCAATGTCAGGATAAAACCCAAAAAATGGGCTTTCTATATATCCTCATGAGTGGAATTAGATTCCATGTAGTTCAGTGTCACTTTAATGGACACATCACCTTTTAAGTTTGTGTGTTATGGACCCATCCATGAAGATAAATGTCATGATGTGAGGGCATCTAGGAGGAAGATACTTAGTAAAGATTTTGTGAGGGACTTATGCCAAAGAAGGACAAGATTCCCAAAAGAGATATGGCCACCTGGGTGGATATACCTATATTTGGGATATGGACTAGAGAAAATTATGGTGACTTGGGTGTTAGGTTTTTGCCTCAGAGGGGCTAGCTATGTATTCTTGTTAGTTGGAAATCAAATCCATCATTGTTCGGTTTGAGTTGGTACTTATACCATAGAGGAGACCTGTTGAGCTCAGACCATTTGGCAGGCATCCTACATATCATGTGTGGAGAAAGAATCAGATTCCTCATAGCTCATTGGATTTGGTGACTACACCTAAGAGGAGGCCCATGATTTTTGGTTATGAGGAAGAAATGATTGCCTCTAGCCTCTAATCCCACGTGATTCATTCTTGGTGTGAGAAACAAGAGGAGACAGTGGATCTGAAGATCTCACATCCCCCATCATCTGCAGATAGATTGTACTAGATCCCAACAGAAGAAAGAGAGTTAGAGGGGTTTGAGCACACACATATCCTATTTATTTTGATATTGTTGATAGTTAGATTTACCTATATTGGTGTCCCCTAGGAGGAGGTAGAGATGAGAACTAATGCATTTCCCTACAAGAAAATCTAGGGTCTTACCTCATTGGGAGGTCCCTTCTGATCATCATATGGTGTATACTACAGTTAAAATTCATATTGCATGGATGATGATTAGGAGTAAAATAATGATGGGATGTTATGACATGCCTTGAACATGAGAAGTAAGGAACGTGAAAATGTTGATTCTTGAGGATCTCAGATCAAGAGAAATGATATGATGCATAGAATCCATTATGGAGTATAGTGGTTGGAAAAGCCTCTCATGGGAACATATTTTCGTTTGGATTATATGCCTTTTGAGTGGGAAACATATGAAAATCCACTGAGTTAGTGTGTGCATAGTCAATGAATGGATTCTTCATGACATTGAACTTCCTTTTTTGATGGTCGTAGATGATTATGAAGAACTAAATCGCCTGGTATATAGTATTTTATGGTCATATAGCTTTGACTATGACATCATAGTTTAATGTCACGTTGTAGGGACTAATACCATACAGTTTATCATCATGTGGTCAGGATGATCACTCAATGTTTAAGGCCATAGAGCTTGGAACTCTTGATATAGAAATCATGATTAAATTGAGGATAATTAGGTCAGGATGTTCTGATATTCCTCAAACATGAGAGGGAATGAAAGTGTAAACCATGATTCTTGGTATTCTCAGAGCAGGATAAATAAAATGGGGCATAGAAGCCATTAGGGTGTATGGGAGTAGGAAAATCCTCTCCCAATGATGAATTTTCCTTTGGTTTATAACCCTTTCTGTGGACAATGTTTTCAGATACACGGGGGCATTGGGAGCATAGTCATGAAAAGGTGTCCCCCGAACACTAACCTTCCATTTTTGATGGTCGGGAAGGTTTTTAAGTTCCAAAATCACCCAAGAAAAAGAATTTGATGAATGGAGAAGGGTGTGTCCAGAATGTAAGAAACATTAAAACCATGATTTAGCATAGAGTTCTTGACCAACTTGGCATAGGAGGTAAGTGATGGGGTTTTAAGATTCTCACGAGTATAACTCGACTCATGGTATTTAAGGGATAGAGGTTGTGATGGAATAAGGGTGCAATATAAAATGTCAACGACTCTAACAATAAATTCACGATATGAGTCTTCATTATTCACAGGGTTCAGTGTCGGGTTGTGGTCCAATCCTGATTGAGGATGTGGGTAATAGGCCTCAAGGTATAGACTGTCTAGTACGAACATTTGTTTCATAAAAGGTTGTTTGTGTAGGAGTTGGCCGCATAGGGTCGGCTAAATAGGAGCATCAGTGTAGGAGCATTCATGTTCTATCGGCCGCATACAATATTCTTTGTAGGGGGTTATAATGTGAATTTTACTTCTTTTAGTAGCATCCACATAGGTTTTTCTTCATTCCTTTTTCCAAATAGGGTCATTCACGAACTATTTTCCACCAAGGGTTGTCTATGAATTGTTTTTTTATTCGTTCGCAGGGTTAGAAAATGATGCCTTAATTCCACGATTAACAATGAATCTGCATATTTTTCTTTGTGGATGGTCTTCTTTATATAGTTATCTATTTGGAGTTCTATTAAGGGACACCTTTATATGGTTTTTTGGATGGTTTCTACGAGCTGCACCAAGCGTGGGAGAAATTTCTCCCACATCCTCTACCTTTTTATATGTGCTTCATCATTTTTCCACATATCCGAGAGAGATTTTTTTGGATTCCCCCACCCCCTGAAATATCCCTTGGGGTTATTTAATATAGGATTAGATTGGGACACATGCCTTAATTTGAATTAGCCTATGGAGAACTCCTTGAACCACAAATAAATTTTTCATCAGGGGCGTTATTTGTGGGTGCGGTTGATGACACCTCATCTTGAGAACCACTTAGTTAGCAGGGGACATCTTAGGTGGAGGAAGAATTTTAAACATCCATTTTTTCATAAACATGGTTCACGGAAGATGGTGTTGTCCCCTCCATACCACAAAGTACTCAGTTATTGGATGGATTTACGATGTCGCGGACCGCCATTTGGAGTTGCGGCTGGGGAAGGAATTTTCATTTCGCAATCTCCCTTCCTTTAATCGTTTTTCATTAATCATATTTGGAATTTTTTTCAATTTTTTTCTGATATAGATGGAATTTTCTTCATCTTGATTGTGTATCTTTGGGAAACCACAATGTTCTTTTAGGGTTTTAGTGTTTTTAGTGTATTTAGGGTCATTTATTATTTTTATGGTTTCTATGGTCATTTAGAGTTTTTAGGGGTTTATGATTGTGTTGTTTTTTGGGGTATATTAGGGTTTTTAGGATTTTTAGGGTTTTTGTAAGATTTTGTAGGTTTTTAGAGGTTTTTGTGGTACATAATTTTTTTTAAGTTTTTTAGGGTTCTTTTGGGTTTTTAGGGGTTTTAGGGACCTCTATGGGTTTTAGGGGTTTTAGGGCCCTTTAGGGGATTTGGGTTATTTAGAGTATTTAAGGGTTTTAAGGGTATTTTAGGGTATTCAGTTGTACTTCATATTTTTTATTGTATTATAGGTTTTTTATGTTTTTAGGGTCATTCATTTTCTTTTATTTTTTTTGGGTTTTTTGGGGTCTTTTTTGGGTTTTAATGTTTTTAGGATATTTTAGGATTATATGGTTTTAGGGTCATTTAGAGGGTTTTAATGGTTTTGAGGAGTTTTGGTGTTTTTTGTGTTGGTAGGGGTTTATAGGATTTTATAGTATGTTTGAGGGTTTTCCGGTTTTTAGTGCTTTTAAGGGTTTTGAGTTTTGAAGTCCTTTATGGTTTCTAGGGTTTTTAGTGTTTTCAAGCCTCAACTGGATTTTTAGTGTGTTTTTAATATTATTAAAGATTTTATGATTTTCAGTATTTTTAGGACTATTTGGTTATTTTATGTGTTTTTAGGGGTTTTTAGGGTTTTTAGGATTTTTTTTGGTTATTAGGGTTTTAGGAATTTTTAGTGTATTTTAGATATTTTTAGCATTTTTTATGGTGTAGGGGTTTTAATGATTTTTTGTGGGTTTTTTGGGTTTTTGGGGTTTTAGTTTTTTAGAGAGTTCAAGGGTTTTTAGGGGTTTCATGTTTTTAAGGGTTTTTAAGAGTTTTTTATTTTTTTAAGAATTTTAGGGGTTTTGAAGGATTTTTAGGGTTTTTAAGATTCTTTTAGGGTTTTAGGGTTTTTTAGTTTTTTAGGGTTTTGGGAATTTTTGGGGGCTTTCAGTGGTTTTTAAGAGTATTATGTTTTCTATGTGTTTTACAGGGTTTTATGTTTTTAGGGTTTTATAATTTTGTAAGGTTGTTTAGGGTTTTTAGGTTTTTATGTGTTTATAGGTTTTTAAGGATAAATAGGGGTTTTGTATAGTTTTTATGGTTCTTGGGGGTTTTAGGGTTTGTATTTAGTTTTGGTATTTATTGTTTTTTTAGTTCATAGGTTTTTTAACATTTTTAGGGGTTTAGAAGATTTACAGTTTTTTAGGGTTCTTAAGGATTTTAGGATTTTTTTTATTTTTAGTGGTTTTAGGGTATTTAGTGTTTTAATTGGTTTTTAATGATTTTTTTTTGGCTTTTCAGGTTTTATGGATTTTCATTTGTTTTAGATGTTTTTTGGGGATTTTGGGTTTTTTTTGGATTTTTATGTTTTTATGGATTTCATGGTTTATAGTGGTTTTATGGTTTTTAATTATTTTTAGGTTTTTTAGGATTTTTAGGGGGTTTTATTTTTAGTTAATGTTTTAATGGGTTTTTATGGATTTTAGGGGTTTTTTGTTTTTAAGGTTTTTAGTGCTTTTAGGGTGTTTTAGGGTGTTTATAGGATTTTTAGGGCCTTTTAGGATTTTTAGTTTCATTAAGTGTTTTTAGGTCCTTTTAGGGTTTTTAGGGGTTTCATGATATTTTAGGGGTTTGGGGGTTTTAGGGGCTTTAAGGAGGTTTTATGGGTTTTTAGTAGTTTAATTGTTTTTAATGATTTTAGGCTTTATTGGTTTTTGGGGTTTTAGGGTTTTTAGGATCATTTAGGTGTTTCAGGGGTTTTTATGGATTTTAGTGTTTTTATGGTTTTAGTGTATTTTTAGGGATTCTATTGTTTTAGTGTTTTTATGGGTTTTAATGGTTTTTCGGGTTTTTTGCGTTTTTTTGGGTTTCTAGGGTTTTTAGGGTTTTTAATATTTTACGAGTTTTTTAGTTATTTTTATTGTTTTAGTGGGTTTTATGGTAAGATAAGTATTTTCAATGATATTTAGGGTTTTTAGGGTCTTTCAGGTGTTTTAGGGTTCTTTTGGGATGGGGGGGTTAGGGCAAGGAAGGTGTGAGGCCAGGCTATCCCTGACCCCCCAGTTATATAAAGATTAAAAAAAAGTAGCAAACCAGGGATGGGTGGGGTCAAACAACCCACACCCAAAGCCCCGAGATCCCACAAAAAAAATTCCAAGAGCCCAAAGTGCAAGATAACTATGGAACAAAATCATCACCGCCATAGGAATCACCATCAGCTCCATAACCTGAGGAAGCATCTGATTCCACCGACTCCCATTCAGAGGATTCATACTGCTTGAGAAAGGCTGCACAATATTTTCTGAGTTCCACATCCGGTTTCACATTGGTAACTCGATCTCCCCTGCCAAGAGAATTGCCTTTACCTATACTGGACTTGGAAGAAGCTCTGGTTTCCATAGGCCTAGGCAGGGAGGAATAGTCCCTTCTAGCTCTCAGTTTCACCGGAGGGTCACTCTGAATCTTGCTCTTCATTTGAGCTGGGGAAGCAGGCACAACCATGTCTTCATGCTTGCTGTATTCAAGGTCAGACCACGACCGTCTCTTCGACTTACCACCAAATTAATCAGAGATACCCATCATCTTCTGCACCTTCTTAATTCTGTTCAAACTAGAATACATGAGATCATCACAGTCCCCAAGGATTTCACCAAGCCTTATGTGCTCATCATTCTCATCTCCGAGGAAGATCACCGGCTGCAGGTCCGACTTGTGGAAGATATCGTAAATATGCTGCTCAAGCGGTATCTTCGAGAAATCCAACATAATCGGGTCAAACAGTTCGACATAAGGTGGAAGCTTCTCGAATAGAACAGGGTCTGTGCTCTTGTCAGGATGCTCAGTGCTCCATTTATCAAGTCAAGGGCTACCAAGGGATTGAAAGGGAAAAGGGACATCAGGAAGATCAAGCCCAGGCACAGTAAGGTCCAGCGGCACATGCTCATCAGGGGATGCAGTGGTAAGGGGACGTTCTAAGTCCAATGTCCAAGAACCAGAAAAAGGGGAGACCAGGTCTGCATCCTTAAGGATATCATCAGCTTCTACCTCCTACGGGACTAGCCTCCCCTGTCCCCTTTCCTCATCACCCAGGGGGATTAGATGATTCATATCAATGGAATGATTCAGGAAAAGAGTCATCTCATGACCACATCCAGCATCCACTGAAGGGCTAGACAAAGGCACCCCCTCCATTCCAAGATAGGCTAGCTTTGAGGCCAAGCCTATTCCCCTACCAGTATCAGGCTGTGGGGCATCTCCCATTTTAGAAGAGGAATCTCCCCCCAGGCCCAAGTCACCCTTCACTCTTATGAAGAATCTCTTGACCAAAACAGGCTCTCCCACTGCAATCTGGGGGGGAAATCCCTCATCCCCCATCTTTTCAAATCCCCGAATGTCCAGCAGAGGATCCCTAGGGACAACATTCTTTGCCTCCTTGTCTCCTGTTGAGCTATCCATCGAGGGGATGGAATCCTTGCAAAACCTAGCCGCCACACCATCCCGCTGACTACAATCCCTTTTCAAATGACCAAGAGAAAAACAAGAGGTGCAGTAATTTTCCAACGATTCAAAAACCACCGACTGATTCAAACGAATCTCTTCACCAATCTCAATCCAGACAAAATCCACTGGTTCCTTCGAGACATCGACTTCAATACAAACCCTCGGAGCAACCGGGTGACAGAGGGCCCTGGTCTATCTATCCACACACAGAAACTTCCCAACCAAGTTTCCCAACATGGAAAGAATAGATAAATTTAGGAAGGGAAGAGGGAGCTCTGGGAAGCTTACCCAAATCTCCATCATAGGGGAATCATGGTTCAAGTGAAATTCAAAATTCCACTGGAAAAGGGAGAAGCGAGAAACATCACATCTACAAGGAGCTGAGGACTAGGCCCAGATGAGGTCCTCCTATGATGAGAAATGAATCAAAATATGGCTGGAATCTACCAAACCTACAGTGGCACAATCCCTGAGATCCCAATGCTCAAACACAAACCAGTCAAAAACATCAACCGGGGGACACTAGCTCAAGAACTTGTCTACAAGGGTCAGAATGTGGAGTGAAGAGGCCTTGTTGAACTTTGCAATCGACAGAGGGAGCTTCATCAGCCCTTGATGCAAGCCTGGAACATTAGGGTAGAGATCAATCCACGAGAAAGCAGGAAGCGAGTCAGGATCTGAGATAGGAGAGAATCTTTCCTTAGTAGGGGAAGGAATCGGCCCCTCCCCCACAGAGGGGGAAGGCCAGGGCACCACCATTCCATCATCTCCAAGCCATCGATGGAGCGGGAGAAGCTCCGGTGTGAGATCTAAGCGAGCAGAGCGGCATATTTATCCTTCTCAGGGATTTTAGGGGTTTTTAGGGGGGGTAGGGGTTTTATAGGTTTTGAGGGTTTTTCCATGTTTTTATTGTTTTTTGGTGTTAGGTTTTTTTAAGGTTTTTAGGTTTTTTTCTGTTTTTAGGTTCTTTTATGGATTTTAGGGTCTTTGGAATACTTTTTAGTGTTTTATGGTCTTAGCTTATATTTAGGGGTTTTGGGGGATTATGTGATATTTTTTGGGTTTTAGGGTCTTTTACATTATTTTATATACTTTTAGGGGCTTTAATAATTATTTTAGGGTTTCTAGGGTTTTTAAGGTTTTTTTGGGTTTTTATGGGGGTTTATCATTTTTTGGGGTGTTTATCGATTCAGTATTTTTTGGTTTTTAGTTTTTTTATTGTTTTTTTAGTTTTTTAGGGTTTTGGGTTTTTGGGTTTTTGGGTTTTTGTGATTTTTTGGGGGTTAATAGTATTTTTAGGGATTTTTTGGGGATTTGTTTTTTTAATGTGGGTTTTATTTTATTAAAGTGTAATGGTTTTATGGTTTTTAGGATCATGAGGTTTTTTTGATGTTTTTAGTTTTTTTAGTGGTTTGTTTTGGTTTTTAGATAGTTCATTGGTTTTTTAGGTTGTTTAGTTTTTAGGTTCTTTTCATGTTTTTTATATTTTTAGGGTCTCTAATTTTATTTAGAGGTTTTTATGGTCTTAAAATTTCTTTTTGGGGGATTTTAGGGTCTCTTAATAGTTTTGGGGTTTTTTGGCTTCTTGTATTTTTTCGATTTTTTCAGGTATTTTAGGGGTTTGTAAGCTGTTTTAGGGTATTTTGTTTTGTGTTTTTAGGGTTTTTATAGTTTTTCAGGGTATTTTATGGGTTTTTATGGTTCTTGGAGTGGGGGGCCTTATCTTTTTTATAGTTTTAGATTATTTTAGTGTTTTCTAGATTTTATGGTCCTTTATAGTTTTTAGGTTTTTTGTTTCCATTATGGGGTTTTAAATTCTTATAGTTTTTAAGGGATTTTGGGTTTTAGGGTCCTTTACTTGGTTTTAGGGTCATTTGGGGGAGGGTAGGTGTCTTGTTTTTTTATTACTTTTAGTTATTTTAGGATTTTAGTGCCTTTTATGGTGTTTTGGGTATTTTAGGGTTTTTAATTTTCTTGGGAGTTTTTACTATCTTTTAGGGTTTCTAGAGTTTTTAAGTTTTTAGGTTATTTTAGGTATTTTTTGTGTTTTTGAAATTTTTGGGGTCATTAAGGAGATATTTAGGGTTTTTTGGGTTTTTAAGGATTTTTGGTCTATTTTGATTTTTAAGATTTATTGGGTTTTAATTGTTTTTATTAGTTGTAGGGATTTTATGGATTTTAATGTTTTAGGGGTAATTGATGTTTTTAAGAGTTTTAGGGTTATCTTGGGTTTTTACGGTTTTTAGGTTTAAAGATTTTTTCATAGGTTTGGGTATTTTTAATTATTTAGGGCCACTAATATTTTTTATAGTGTATAATAGTTTTATGGGGTTTTAGTGTTTTTAGTATTTTAGTTTTTTTTCATATTTATTTTTGTTTTTATAATTATTTGGTTTTTTGGGGTTTTGGGTTTTTTTGGTTTTTTAGGGTTTTATGGGTTTTTAGGTGTATTGTGGGTTTTAAGGAAATTTCAGGATTTTTAATGTTTTAGGGTTTCTTATGGGGTTTTTTAATTTTATAGGTTTTAGGGTTTTTTGTGTTTTTAGAGTTTCTTGAGTTTTTAGGGATTTTTAGTGGTTTTTTGGGTTTTAGAGTGTTTAGGGTTTTAGTGCATTTTAGGTGATTTTTGGATTTTTATGATTTTTTATAATTTTTAGGGGTTTTCATTGATTTTTTAGGTGGATTTCATTTTTTTAGTGTTTTAGGGATTTGTAGATTTTTTATTGTTTTTAGGGGTTTTAAGGTTTTAAGGGGGGGTTTTAGGTTTTAATCATTTTTTAGGAATGTTTTATAATTTTTAGGGATTTAGGTATTTTTAAGGGGTTTGGGGTTTTAGGAGATCATATGGATTTTTAGGTGTTTATGGGTTATTTCTCTTGGAACATGTGTTCTGGTTAGGAATCGCTATTTATGAACGACTTCCAAGAGATTTGTTTATGAAAATGGAAACACCCAAAAAATTTGTATCTTGAGGGACCTACATTCTAGAGGTAGAAATTCTTTAGATTTATTGATCTACGACTTTTAGGAACCAACATTGTTCGAGAGGATGGGAGGTTGGGATCATCACACCCTTTTTTGTGGGAATTATTACCTACTTTGGGACACTCTTATAGATTTAAGATATGTTCATGAATCTTTTATTAATTTCCATGTATGATGTGAGTTATCCTAATATTAGCAACAAATTATTAGCATGCGTGGAATTCAGAATGATCTGTATGTGTTTGAGGATCATCATCAATGGAGATATCTTTATGTATCCAGGGTTCTCTGTTGATGGCATCCTTTAATATAATACTTAGATATTCTTTAGATGTTATCACAACGATTATTGTTTTAAAGCACATAGTGGGGGTACTCTAGAGTTTATTGTCATTTAGGTATATGAATTTCACTCTAGAATTTATTGTCATCCAAGGAGATTAATGTTTACTTTAGAGATTATGGTCATCCTGGTAGACGAACATCACTTTGGAATTTATTTTCATCCAAGGAGAAAAAATTTGTTATGGTGTTGTGATCAAACTCATAGATGGGCTTCCTAGGAATCCTTGTGAAAGGAATGAGAACCCATGTAGTTCGGTTCCACTTAACTGGACACATCATACCTTTTAAGGTCATTTGATAAGGACCTAACCTTAAAGTTTAATTTTGTGTGGTTAGGGAATAAAGGTGGAAGGTTCTTAGTCTACACTTTTTATGGGACTTATTCCTTAGTATCCCAAGGAACCTAGAAGTAATAGGAGCTTCCATGTTGAATTATACCCTTCTAGGGATATGGTCCAAAGAGAACAAGGTTGATTTGTAATGTTTGGTGTGATCCTGAGGGAGACTTCCTACATATCCCATTTGGATGGGAATCAAATACCATGTAGATCAATAAGCCTCACAGGTGAATATGGCATTTCTATATAATTGTTTTGGTGTTTATTCCTAAATTAGATGCCCTGATAAATGGGACAATGAGTGATATATCTACTCATGAGGTTTTGGGGGTTTAACTCAGGGCTTACTCTTGAGGAGGATGACCCTATTAAGGGAATTATGATTGGGTTTAATCTTGAGGAAGATTTTCCTTGAAGGTGGGGGTGATTTCTCATTTCATGGATGAGATGATATAAGTATCAGGCCTTGATAAGTCTTCCTACACATCCCTATGAATGGAATAAATGTTCGTGTAGTTTATTCAATTTGGGTGGATTGGGTGGTTTTCGTAATCACCACAAAACCTCTAATCCCATGTAAGTCATGCTTGGTGTGAGAAATAAGAATACCGAAAAGATTCAACTAACCAAACACTTTCCTTCATTTCGATGGTTGATGTGGTCATGGATATGACACTTTTCTCTCTTTAATTTACATTGGACATGGGTCTAATATAAGGAGAGAGTGAAGGTGAAGGATTTATATTGGATCAAGACTGAAACCTCCTATAAGAAAGGCTAGAGGATGACACTAGGATGGTTTCCCTTTGATTTGTCCCAGGAGAGGGGGGAGACTTTTCCTTTGTCAAAGGGAAAATCAACTAGGATCCTTACCCTCCCTACTAGGGACCGGAGGCTCTAGATCATAGAGATTATAAGGGTTGGACATGTTCCAAACCCCGATCTTCTAGACTAGGAACTCATCAACACTATCCCAATGATAAGGGTTCTTGTGACCATGGGGATACATACTCACTTGCACCATGAGAACCATGGTCAGCCAATCAGACAATTGTAGGGAAAATCTGATAATATGAATACATACCTAAATAAAGGACACGTTGTTGTTCCACTCTCCAAGGTTTTGTGAATATAATGTTCTTGGTTGAAGTTTCGAAATGTCCCCTTTTATATAAGGTAGCCAAGTAGTTATGGGATCTTCCATGGTTTTCTTAAAGAGGCATTAAAGGGTGTCTCACGTAGGTCCTAAGCATTGGTTCTCTGTGAATTTGTGTCGTGAAGGTGTGCCATGAAGGTCCTAGAAAAAACTAAAAAATGCTCCATGTAGGGGAAAAGGGCTGCGTGATCTGGAAATGCCTTTGTAAATGGACCACTTTGGTACAAGACTTGGGTTAGGTCTTCACCTAGGCTCCCTGGGTCTCCACTAGTATCCTTGAATGAGTCTCATGAATGTTACTGATTTCGGAGAGGGACCTCATGTAGGTAACTTCTTCTTAAGGAAGAAGGATCCTAGAACACGTGACGTGAATTTTAGACCCTTAAGCGACATTAATATTACATTCCCCTTTAATAATTACTTCTCTCATGTTTTAGAGAGCATCCTAATATATTTGGGAGACCAAGGGGAAGGTGTTACATAATGAGAGCTCCATAGTTTCTTCAAAGTTTTTCAATTCATTTAATGAGGAGCCTAAGGGTCCTATTTATAGGAAAGGAGGAGATATAGTCAAATGGAGTTATCATCATTGGTCTTCCCCATAGGTCCATGGCACAGGGCTCTCATGTAGGGGTGGAAACATAAGTGGGATTTGTAGGTCCTCATTGTAGGTCGTTGGTGTAGGTAGGTGGTATAGGTGTACCACACAGGGGTGGGGGATATGCCTTTTGGTAAGTGTATGTGGTAGGAGTAGCTGGGTGGAGTAGTTTTACCACATAGGGGTGTTAGACAGACAACCACAATGAACCTACTTATCTATACTATTGGGGCTTCACCCCTACACCCTTTCTCAGGATCTGTGTCGGGTTGTGATCTTAGCCCATCGGGATGGTGCCTTCACTATCATTATTGACCCCCATCAAAAATCAAGAGTCATGCCGTGATATTTTTGGGCCCAGTAAATGCCTTTTTTGGGTTGTGGAATATGGAAATCCAATCGACTCCTTTCTCAATAAAGACATATATTTCTCAAACATACCATTTAGTGACTAAATTATTTTCACATCTTCAATTCTGTTTAAAAATGCATGGAACACATTTTATGTTTTCTAAAAAATCACCATGATAGAATTATATTCTTCCATAATGAAAAGAATTTGGTTCCAATGTAACTATAGGGTACTTTGACATTCTCCAAGATCATTTTCTAGAATTTGGAGCTATGTAAAGAATGAAATGATTCTATAATTTTTTCAAAATCCATGGTGCCCTGAGAGCCTAGTTTGACTGTTTCTAGGGTCTTTTGAACAACCCTACAAACATTGTGTCTTTTTTTTCATTTCCCTAATTATTTCCAATGATTAATATGAAGGATACATAGCACATGAGACTTGTATTTTTCTTAATATGACCTTTTTTTTAGTTTTTAGCCTAAAAAATTTGTGCATTTTAACATTCTATTACTCTATTTGTAATAAAATACATAACTTGTTGGTTTAGAGAGTTAAGACATGACATATTTATTAAGTTACATTTGAGGTTTTTAATCATGGTGAGGACAATGTCTCTCTTAATGGGTAGTTTAATGTCATGCATGTTGGACTAATAAAGATAGTGATTTAGGCCAAATAGATTTGACCATGTATTTTGATATTAAAACCCAAACAAGGTTAGATAGATGGGGAAGGTCCCAACATTCTTTAGATACAACCAAGGGGAATCTTGAGTCATTATTGTTTATAGAAACCAGTCCTAAAACTTGAAGTATAAAAATAGAGGAGGTATCTTCCAACAAATAAGTTTCCACAATTTGAAAAACCCATTATGGGGGTTGTATTATACAGGGCCAACTTGCTGCATAGCCCAATAGTGGCATCCATTGGCTATCTAACCTTTTATGTGGGTGACTTATGCAGGGCTAACTGGGGTGCATACTACATAGTCAGGTAAAGGATTTCCTTGGAATTTTGATATTATATTACTGATAGAAAAATGAATTTATGATTTGGTTGTTAGAAAACCACAATGGGAATCTTTTACAAGTAAATATGTCTAAGAATAAAAGGGGGCATCTTTGTCGACACCTTCCATGGATGAGAAACCATTTATACTCAAATTTTATGTGTGAAGGAGGGATCATTTTTCAAAAATAGGACATCTGATATTATGATGTTAATTTTAATGTCATGTTACAAATACATTATGCTCTGCGGTCTCAATTAATGAAACAAGGAAATTATGCTATGCAGTTTCAAGTCATGGAGCAATGACATTAGGGGAGCTGTGTAATTTAATGTCATGATGTATGGAAATTATATTGTATAATTTCAAATCATGCATCAAGGTGATTAAGCTATGTAGTTTCAAGTCAGGAAAAAAAAGACATTATGGGTGTTGACATAAGGTCTTTATATTTTACCAAAGGATTTATTGTTATCTAATTAACATTAATCTATCTAGAAATATGCTATTATATTTAGTTAAGGAAGAAAAAAATGTAAGCGGTGATTTGGGGATTTCTGGATCCAAAGAGTGATATGGGAAAATTGGATAAATGGAAATAGAGGAGGTATATTCTGAGAAAGTGGTTACCTCTATTTTACCAAAATGTTATAGGTGTTGTATTATGCAGGGCTTTATTGGGAAAATTATTTATATCAAATAGTGTCATCCTTTGGTTTATAGGCCTATTATGTAGGTGACATTTTTCAAGGATAAATGGGGGAACGTACTCCATATTCAGGTAAAGGATCTCTCAATAATTATGACATTAAATTTCTAAAATATGATGAAAGTTTATGGAGATTCATATATTGCTAATAACATAGTTTGGTTTATAGAGAAAAGTTCTTGAATACAGAATAGGTATTTCAAGTCATAATTCCCAAATAATTGGGAGAATAAGCTATCTACAATGGTCTAACCCACGTGAATGAAGTATAGTGCTTGTAGTTTTATTTCATATTACTAGGACCAAAATAGTTGCAAAACAATTAATGACATCGTGGAAAAATTATCCAAGGTTATTAAAATATGCATTGAAAAAATGAGAGGGTAAAAGTTTAAAAAATGGTATTAGAGACTTTCAAGTCGATAGAAATGATATGGGAAAAATATTAAATGGATGACCACTTTAAACTACTGTTCCTTCTTACCATCACCAAAGTTTATATGAACAAAAGAGGGTTCTCTGAAGAATGAAGTTACCAATATTTGAAAAAAACTTGTTTTGGGGGATATATTATGTAGGTATATCTAGGGAATATGTTGTATAGTTAAATAGTGACATCCTTTGGATGAGAGACCTATTATAGGAGTAACTAATGCAAGGCTTATTAGGGGAATATACTACATAGTTAGGAAAAATAACTCTCAGGTATCAAAAATTCTTTGACCAAAAATTGAAGAAAGATTACAAAGATCAAAATTTATTCTGGATTAATAGTATGAAATGAAAAAGTGGTAATGTCTAATGCACAAGGGATGTGTTTGGACCATTATTTGTCATGTGTTTGGAGTCCCTTACATTGATCTTACTCATATGTATAATTGGGACATTTCTTGTTTCCTTGGTGGAATGTCTAAGGAGAGGACCCAAAGTAAAATCTCCTATATATAATTTTTAATTCATATAAGTGAATGTGGAGGCTTTTTTATGTTGCGATGTGATTGGACCCATGGTTTAAGATCTGGATGTCACTATGTATCTCACATGGGTGATAATAAATCCATACATAGTTCTTAAATAAAGTTCCCCACCTTGATTTAATTCATGATTGGATGATAATGGGGGTTTATTTGAATACAGGTTCATACATAAGATGAGAACCCATATTAAATATCCTCATGTAGACCTAACTCAAACATGGGAGGAAAGATGAATTATTTGAATCATGTTGCGATTGGTACCAATATTAAAATATTGGATGTCACTACGTATCTCAAATGAGTGAGAATCAGGCCACAAGTAGTTCTTGAAAATTGGTCTCCCTATATAGACTTGGTCCCCACACAGGGAGAGGGGGTATTTTTTAAATGGTGGTTGAACTTGATTGTAGGATTCCGGTGTCACTATGTGTCTAATTGATGAAATAATCAATCAATATGTAGTTCTTGAAATCCATTATGTTTAACATATAGCGGTAAGGACATAGGTGAACTAAGATGAATTTATTGAAACATAGTGATTGGTCCTAATAATGAAATTTTGGGTGTCTCAACGTATCTCATAGGGGTAAGAATCAACACTCAGATGGTCCCTAATAGGCTCACTTTGTAGATATAATTCATTCATAGGAAGTAAAGGGGATTTATGATTAATCATGGTTGGACAAAGGATGAGAGATTTGTGCAACACTACATATCTTGCTAGGGACATAATCAAGCCACACATAGTTATTAAAAGATGTTCCTCACATTAATCATACTTTGATGTGGAAAAGAGGGATTTTTATAACTTCCAAACTAATGTTTGGTCCTAAATATTGATGTCTAGATACCACCTTGCATCTCATTAAAATTAGAATCAAGGAATAGGTCTTGGAATGGTTCTTTGTGTTGATCGGGTTCATGTACAGGGAATAGGAAGGGGAATTTTCTTTTCTAAAATCGTGGCTGGATCCAGGATTAAGGATTTGGGAATCACTATATATCTCATTTGAATGAGAATCAAGAAACGTGTATTTCTCGAAAAAAAATTGCCCACTCCAAATAAGGATTGATGTGAGGAAGGGGGATTTAATAACTTTTAGATATTTTCCATAATAATGGCCAAGCCCAGGATATAAGATGGTAGAAGAATCAATCCATATGTTCTAGAAGAGTTCATAGTATACAATTGGTTCATACATATGGAAATGGTAAATTTTTTCTTTTATGATTTCAGTTGGGACCGATATTGGAGATCTAGGTGTCACTGGGTATCTAATTGGAATGAGAATCAAGACACATGTAGTTATTGAAGAAATGTGTAGTTTAAAATCATTATCTATGGAAGAAGGTGACCTGATATGAAAGAAAATTTTTAACTAGACCAATAGATAGGACCCAAGCATCACTATGTATCCTGTAGAAGAAAGAATCATGACACACTTAGTTCTTAAAGAACTATTCCCTATTAAAATTTTACAAATACACATAGGTAATGAAGAAGATTTTTTTATCATGGATAGACCCAGGATTAGAGTCTGAGCATTAGTTTGTTTCTTATTGGAATAAGAGTCAATCCATACACAATTCTAGAATATGGTTCCCCATGTGGGTCTGATCCAAATGTAGGGAATAAATGGGGCTCAAATTCCACAAGGTAGTGGAAATGATTTAAGTAAGTGTTATTAATTGAATATTATCATCATTTAATGGACCAAAAGTAATGTCAACCCATGTTATCTTTAGGGAGTTTCTAAACATAAAATGAGGGAGACATCAACTATATAGTTTACTGTCATGTTCTAAGGACAAATGATGTTATGATGTTTTAGGTCATGTGGCTAGGACCTCATGTCATACAATTTATTTTATTATGACATGGATGATGATTCTATTCATTTTAACATATCGTATCATGGAAGATGGTTGTAATTTAGCTTATCATAAAACTAGGATAAACATTTTGTGATTACTCAAAGTACTTATTCAATAACTTTGTATTGGTTGGAGTAGTAATTAGTTCTCCATCCATTGAGATTATAGAACAAGCTCCATTATAATAGAAATTATGTATGGAATAAGGACCTTCCCACATTGGCTCAATCTTCATAGGATTCTTTCCTGGTATCATTGGAGTCCTAAGTACCAAAACCAACTCTCACTATAGGAATGAACGAAGGAGGACCGTATTTTTAAATGCCAACACTATTAAGTTATGATAGACTTACAAATGTTTCAAGGTATTCAATCTATTTTCTTACAGTCTCTTCAAATCATCCATCCATTTATAGTGTTGTTCATCGGTGGATAATGGATCACATATAGAAGATCTGAGTGATGTAAATTGAATTTAAATGGGTAGAACTTCTTTTGTCTCGTATACCAATGAGTTTGTGGTAAACCATGTGGACGTATGGGTAGTAGTACTCAAAGCCTATATGGAATGCATGAGTTTATCTAGCCAGGAGTTCTTATATTTGTATAGAATTTTAAGGAGTATGTTGGAAATGGTTTTGCTGAAATCCTCTATCTACCCATTTTCTATTGCTTGATAGTGGGAGGAATGGTATCATTTGATATTATGCTTCTGATATAACTTCCCTACCTCGGCATAATGGAAATTTTTATTGTTTTCCATAAATATGGTATGAGGGACACCAAGTCTACTAATGATATTATTTTGAAAAAGGTAACCATGGTTTTGGATTTGAATTTTTGAGGGGTATTTCCTCAGTCCATTTGGAGATGAAATCGATATCAATAAGGATGCACTTAAACTACTTAGCCATAGTTGGAGGATAAGGTCCTACTACATCCATTCCCCCTGAATAAAATTTATAGTAGTATTTAGTTATATATAGAAACTATGGGGGTTGATAGATGAAGTTGGCATTCACCTATAAGGAATGACACTTCTTAGTGAAATCTTTGAAATCTTGTTTCATCAAAGGCCAGAAGTATCCAAACCTTCGGATTTGATAAGAAAGTATATTCCCAAACTGATGGGCACCACATGATTCTGCATCAAATTCTTTCATTAATGATGTATTTTATCCTCCATCAATTCATATATTGTGGATTTTTTTTGAAACAAAATTTATAGAGTATCTTATGTTGTTTTGGGCCATTATAGAGAGTGAAATTAACTTCTTTTTTCTGGATATATTCTCTTATAACTCTATCCAATGGATGTATTCTGTATTAGTCATATTCCATGATAAGCGTCATCCATCCTGTGGTAGGACCAATTGGTTGGGGAATTGGACTAATTTCATTTTTCCCTTTATTTTGATTGGAAAAAAGGTGAAACCACATGACGTTGAGATATTTTGGTTATTTTTTCATCCCAGTTCGGATCTTCCTGGGATGTAGATGTATTTCCCAATGCATAATCTTGGGAATTTTGTGACCGAGGGACATAATATAATGTTTATTCTGAGGAAACTTCAACCATTAACCCTCATACATATCACACAGGGTAATTAGATCTTCTCTTTTGATAGTGCAATCCCCATTAATCTGTTTGATTACTAACTCTGAATCACCATTCACTTCTAGGTGGTTCACTAGTAATTAGGGTGGAGATTATAAAAATGGAATGAGAGCCTAATATTATATTTCATTATTAGTAAAACTTATGATAATGTGAAGGAGTATGGAAACAATTCCTTTTTTGGGGAACTATGTAAAATTCCCAACCAATATTTTTTGAGCTTATGGTCTTCCATTCTCTTCCCTATTGGACTTCTAAAACAACTATCAAAATATATTTCCTGGGTTCTGGGGACTCTCTTTAGTAGATAATATTTCTTCTTAAGGAAACTCAGTATTCCATGATGTATCTTCTATAGACTGGTGTTCATCAAGGAATTTTTATAAGGCTTGGCCTTTTACTACTTTCTGAGGCATGAACTGTATATCAAATTGCTATAAAATAACTTCCCAACTTGAAATATGTCTTATTAGCATAGGATTAATGGGGATAAATTTTAGAGTGTTATGGCGAGAGACCAAGTGGACCTCATGATGCTACAGGTAGTGTCTCGTCTTCTGAACTCAAATATTAATTTTTGATAGCTCTTCTCACTATCTTAATATCAATTATCTGCATTGATCATGGTTCAACTGAGATAATAAAGGTTCATTTCCATCCCATCATTATTCTTTTGTGCGAGGAAGTAACCCAATGATCTATCCATGTATGTCACATAATTAATGATTGGTTCTACTTGACCAATTTTCATCAATACTAGTTGAATCATGATGTATTTCTTGAGTGTATCAAATTCCTCTTGGCAGTCATTCTTCCATTAATATGTGACCCCCTTCTTCATAAATTTGGTGAATTGGAAACACACACCTTCCATATTGGGTTTGAAGCGCAAAATATAGGAAAAGTTTCCTTGATGTCTTCTCAACTATTTCAATATTAGAGTTGGTTACATGAAAAGGAAATCTTTATTCTTATCAGGATAAAGTTAGATGATGTGATAGAGTACAAAAAAACCGAAAATTTTTCCCGAGGTTACCCTGAAATCACATTTAAAGGGGATTATCTACAGATTATGATAAAAAATCTTACTAAATATAGTCTCCATGTCAGTTAGGTGACCATAACATTGTCTATATTTGACCACTAGATCATCAACATAGCATTAAACAAACTTCACACCAAATTATTTGAATAAGTTATGCATTACACATTGGTTTGTCTCAACAGCATTCATCAAGCCAAAGGGAATTACCCAAAAGTAAAATACACCTTTATGGTCTCTGAAGAATGTATATTTCTTATCTTTTGGATCCAACCATATTTTTTTATACCAAGAGTATCCATCCACAAAGGAGAGAGCATCATATCCAGCTAGTACATTAATCAAGAGTTCTGTGATTGGAACCAAGAAGTTATCTTTAAGAAAATGCCAGTTGAGATCCTTGAAATCAATGAAAACTATGATTTGACCATTCTTATTTTTCATGGGGGAAATTTTGGCAAACCACTTCAGGTATTTTACCTCTTGGAAGTATTCAAACTTTATGATTTTGTGGACATCAGCCTCAAATAGGGATGTGTGAGTCAGGTGTGTCCTCTTGGCTGCTTTCTTGTATCCCCAATGATATTTTGAAAAACCCAAATGATGAGTTGATACCTCAGGTTCAAGACTTGGAATTATTTTATAATTATAAGAAAACACGTATCGGTGTTTCTTTATAAAGGAAGTATATACCTCTTTGTATTTAAAAGTCATGGTCACACTAATCAGAGTGGGTCGTAGATCTTCCTATGTATCATGATTTATTTCTCTGAGTTCATCCATAGTGGTGGAGACACCTTCCTCAAATGCTGGAGGAGAATCCCTAAGGTATTCCTCTTCTTCCTCTTCTACATGTATCACTTCTTCTGTCTCTTCTTAGATGGTAGGTGATAAAGAAAAAATTTCAAAACTAGGGGAGGAGTCGGTATTTGGACATCTCGAAGAGGAGGAAACCATCTAGGGCCCTACTGACGATAAAGGGTCTTTTTGAAGATCTAAAGGGAAGATTATGTGATGAAAATAAAAATCTCTATATTTATTCAGGACTGAAAAAACATCCTTTTTCTTGGATGATGAAGCAGAGACTTTCCAAAGATCAGTGGATGGAATGGATACATCTTTGTTTAGTCTCTCATCACTTCCGGGTGAGTAATTGATTTCTCCTTTGCTATCAGGTTTAGTTTCCCCAACATTAATAATGGAATCTAATGAAATGTTTCTAGGATTTGGGCCAACCCTTTCAATTTTATTAATGGGATGTATGAAATATGCATTGATATTTTTTAATGGGTTAGCTAGAATATTTTCTAGACCATCTAGAGCATTGATTCTAGTAACATCATCCTTCATGGGCTATTTTCACCATGATTTATAGAACTACACATTAATGTAATGAGATTCAAAAGTTTTGAATGGGGTATTAACACCACGAAATGTCCCAATTTTTCCATTGATGCAATATTTTATTCATTAGTGGTATGATGAAGGAATGGCCACATGAAGATATATCCAAGGTCTCCCAAAATAATATTGAATGTTGTGTCCTACTGGAAAACCGTAAACTCAGAAATAGATATGAGATCCCCAAACTGAGTTCTGAGTATAATATCACCTAGTGGTTCTTTAACATTCTATTCATAACCTTGTAACATCAAATTAGAGGAAGAGATGTGGGATTCAGTGAGGCCCAATTAGTGAATTGTATGGATTGGAATGTGATTGAATAAGGAATTATAAATGAAGGATCATTGGATATTAGTATCATTGATAATTCCAGATAGGTACAATAGCATGATGTTTCATTATGTGATAAAATCCTCATCCAGTTCTATGAACGATATAACCTCATGGGATTCTTCCATATTTTCCTCTATTCTTTAAACCTGTGGCGAATAAACCTAGGTTAAAAATATTGAGGGAATGAAAAAAGACACAATGAGTGATTATTGAAGATCCTTCGATAGACTCAGGATATAGAGGATTGATAAATTGACCATAACATGGGTGATTTTCTTCAATACATCATACTTTTGTTCTAGAGGTCTACATTTTCTATAAATGATATTCTCCTTTATAGGTGCCTTGGGTGTAACGACCCAAAGTTTTTCAATTAAAATTCCCTTTTTAAAGTTATGTCATAAAATCACATGAATTCACAGCATAATGAACTACTAAGTGATAAGTGAACTTTAAACATAAGTTTGTCACTTCTGTGTTTGGAATTTTGCAAATCCGACATACACAGTTGTGTTCAAGATGATTTTTAGAGTCTGATAGAACAAACTTTCTTTTTGGTTGAATAATAGCATACCCTTATGAATAGTAAAATTAATAGTAATATGACCCTTATGAATAGTAAATAATTTTATTATTTTATTTTCTTAAGGCAATAAGATAACAAGATCTTAATTAATTTTTCAATGAGAAATAAAACTAAGTTCACCTTTAAGATTGTTATTTTTCAAATTAACTATGACTTCATTTAAAAATTAAATTAATAATATTTAGAAAATTAATTTTTAAAAATGGAATTCATTTTTGAATTCTAAATGCTGAAAAATGGTTAGGGTAAAGTTTTGGTATTTTTCTGAAAAACACAAATTTTTGATGAATAGTGAAATACGGTAAAATACCGTATATACAATTTAACAATTAAATACACTATTCATGACATCACAAGTGATTCAAGGCCACTTGGTTAGAACTCACATAAACTTATTACTATTAGGGGTCACATGAAACAATACTATTGGTTGTCTTGAGTGAAATAGTAAAATAATGAATTAAATATTCAAAATTTACCCCTCTCCTCCACTATAAAAACCACCCTTCATACCCTCATTACCTCACACCTATAAAGCTCCAATACTTCTCTAAACTCTTATCATACATCCTAACTAGACCCTACCCCACGTCCAAGATCTTCTAGTATCATCAAAATATCATGCTTAGGCCCTTAAGGAGGTTCTCAAGAGAAGGATTCAAGAGGTAATTTCTCTCCATCTTCTCCCTTAATTTCCTTTCATGTCCAAGTTCATTTCTTGATCTCTCCCCACTATCTTCACCCAAATGGTATTGTAACTCCAGTATTATAAATATAATAGAATTTTATGATTATAATGTGATATTATATCATCCAACATCCCTTTCCCTCTTTCTTTTATTTTATTAAAGAGAACGTTGTTCGTGAGGTGTTAATTTATCACCTTCAAGAAGACAAGTTTTCTTCTTCCATTTATACCTTCAGATCTGGTCATGAAACCATTTTTATGGTTGAACCATAATATTTTATATTTATTATGTCCTATTTTATGTTCTGTAACTGACTTATGAACATATTACTAAGTGATAAATTAAAACAAGTTTGTTGTGATCAAAAAACCGCCCAAATTAACCCAAACAATCATCATTTAATTCTTATCTAATGATTAATCCACATGGATATAATATAATTAATTGTAAGATCATTAAAACTAATTTAATATCATTAATAACATGTAATATTGGTTCTGGATGATTACCCATGTTCTACCCGAACATCAATTTAAGAATACAAGTGAACCACTCAAGAAAACCATAAAAACAAACATTCCCGAATAATGTTTCAAAACTCTATAACTCATTAAAAGGCACATAAAATCACATAATAAAACCAAAATGAAACATATTAATGTATACAATGTTCTGTAATTTCTAATTAATGAATATAATTTCATTATACAGGATATTAAAGGGAAGTAAGCATTCAGATACAAGGTAAGGGGAAATCTCGAACCCAATTTTCTTCCTTCGGGTTCTCCCTCTTTCAATCCATTTTGATATGGTTACTCCTTAAAGATCATTTATTAATAATTATCCTACCTTTTCTGGAATATAAATTTTTTCTAATGAAGTTTATGTCAAACTAAATGTTTTCCAAAAGAACTCTTCTTTTAAGAACTCAACTTTTACCTCTCTTTCATGGTTGATGGTTCTTGTATCAAGTATGTTGTTCCCTCTTTCTTTTGGGAACCCAAATATTATGAATGTATTATTATGAGATGAAACCCATTAATTTAAATGGGTTATTTATGTTCACTTTTGATATGTGATCTATGTGTCAATCATGATAATGATAATGTTATGATGTGACAGGTGCACCCGGAATTATATAGTGCATTATGAATGTTTCAAAGTGACGGGTGCGCCTGGAATTATACAGTGCTCCAATGCATTGGGTAAAGTGATGACTCTCAATAGTATATGTGAAATTATGTGTGAACAAGATTCTATCTTGGTTCACAAGTATGTGTGGTAGTTAACCACTAAAACATGATGTTTCATTTTTATGCTTTGCCACATTTCAAGTCTTTTATTTATGTTCATCTCATGTTCATGATTTATTTACCTATGTCATGATTATTCTCACCCCATGCTATATTATTCTTATATATCATCTTACTGGGATTTTATCTCACCCCTTTTAATGTATATCCACAGGTGGCTACATATACTAAGGAGAGGACAAGTGAAAATAAGAATCTAGAGAAGAAGAAATTAAATAAATGTTTATGCTTGATGTTGTAATTTCTATGTATGGTCCTAGTTTTCCCAAGACACTAAAATGTTGGATCCTTTATTTGTAATACTATTATTTTGTTTTCCTTTAAAATGATGTAATAGTAATGTAAGAAAAGTCTGGGATGCTATAGTTGGTATCAGAGGAATGTTTTAGTTAATTTGGGAATTAGGATTAGTGAACCCTAGAGAAAACCTCTAGCATGAGACTAAGTAAAAGTAGGCACACAATAAAATCAACATAGGGATCCCATATGTTATGTTTTTGGTATAAATTGTTTAAATGAATAAGTTATTCATAACTTTTTTACTTATGTTTTGTTTTAACCTTTTCTATTTTAGGAAATGGTTGGAACTAGGAGAAATCGGGCCAACAACTCGTGCGACGAACAATGCAATGATTGCCAGAATGACATCCCAAATGATTTGGGAGCTGGAGTTAAAAACTTCATAGAGATTATTACACAATTATCTCAGGTTATGAACAATAAAAATAATAATGGGGAACGTCATTATTCAATGAAGAGGGAGCAACTGTCTATCGAATGTTTTATGCGGCAACGACCACCGACGTTTAGTGGATCTTTCGATCCACTAGTTGAGGAATAGTGGGTTAACTCCATGGAGAAGATATTTTCTGTTATTCATTGTTCTGATACAGAGAAGGTGACCCTATCCTTTTATCATCTATATGGAGAAGTTTATCAATGGTGGGATTTGATTAAGAACGCCAATCCAAGGGAGGAAATTGAAGAGATGGAATGGGAAGACATTAAGATAATGTTTCTTAATAAGTATTTCCCACAAACTCTTCGTATGAAGATGGAGAGAGAATTTATAGAGCTCAAGCAAAAAGAAGGAGAATATGTCACAACTATGAAGCAAATTTCATAATACTTGCAAGGTACGCTTTGGGTTTTGTTATCAACAATGATATCAAAATTGATAGATTCTTTAGTGGATTAAAACCACACCTTCGAAAGGCTCTTGCAATTCGAGACTTTGGGAGTTATGAATAAGTTGTTCGATGTGCTTTAAAAGTGGATATTGAGTTTGGAGAATGGTCCCATGGAAATGGTGATAAGAAAAGAATGACAAAGTTTCAAGTTGGTGGATCTAATGAAAAAGGTGGGAAGAAAAATCAACGACCCACATGCCAAAAATGTGGGAAGTTGCACCATGGGAACTGCCTCAAAGGGACGGGGAAATGATTCAAGTGTGGTAAAGGACATCATGCCCAAGAGTGTAAAAAATACACAAAAATGAAGGAGAATGTAGCTGATGAAAAACCACTCATGGTTCAATGCTACAACTGTAGGGAGCAAGGGTACTATGCAAACCAGTGCACTAAACCTCAAGTTCTTGAGGGTAATCAGCATCAGCAACCACCAAATCCAAAGGAACAAGGGAAGGCTTATGCCAACACCACTGTGGAGGTGGAGCATGATAATGATGTCGTACAAGGTACACTTCCTATTCACTCAAGAATTGAAAAATTCTTATTTGATTCTGGTTCTATGCATTCCTTTATATCTTGCAAGTTTGCTAGAACTATAGAATCAAAGCCCCGAAACCTTGAAGTAGAGATATCTATAAAAACACCAAGTGGTGCAATCATTGCAACCCAAGCGTTTTACTCTTCTCTTGTTGGCGTATGTGGGAAGATTCTTCCAGAAAATCTCGTAATACTTCCCTTGGTAGAAATCGACGCTATAATGGGAATGGATTGGCTCTCGTCATATAGAGCACATATCAACTGTCAGGAAAAGGAAATATATTTTTATATTTTGAACCATCCCAAGATCTTCTACAAATTCAAGGAATATCATGAATCTCCTTTTAAAAATCATTCAATGGTGTTGGTGTTGATTCCCTATGAAGAATAATACCTCACCCAAATGGTTGAGTCGAAGGAAAGTGCCAACCTTGAGAAAATGTCCATCGTGAGGGAATACGGCGATGTACCCAGAATTCCCCCGAATCATGAAGTAGAGTTCTCAATTGAACTCACACCCTGAGCTACTCTTATCTCGAAGTGTCCCTATAGGATGTCTCATATCGAATTGGAGGAGTTAAATAAGAAGCTGCAAGAGCATCTGGACAAAGGGTTCATACGCCCTAGTGCATCACCTTGGGGTGCACCAGTGCTCTTTGTGAAGAAGAAGGATAGAACAATGAGGTTGTGTATCGATTATCGGTAACTCAACAAGAACACCATAAAGAATAAGTATCCTCTTCCAAGGATTGATGAATTGTTCGATCAGTTAAGAGGAGCTCAATACTTCTCAAAGGTGGATCTTCATTCTGGATATCATCAGGTAAAGGTGAAGAAGGAAGATATTCAGAAGACTACCTTCCGTATAAGGTATGGGCACTATGAGTTTTTTATGATGCCCTTAGGAGTTACTAATGCCCCTAAAATATTCATATAATTGATGAATAGAGTCTTTAGACATTACCTCGACAAATTTTTGGTAGTGTTTATCGATGATATTTTCATCTACCCTAGTAGAAAGGAGGAACATGAAGAACATATAAGACTTGTGTTGGCTATATTGAGAAAGGAGAAGTTGTACACCAATTTCATCAAGTTTAACTTTTGGATGAAGCAAGTCACGTTCTTGGGACATTTGATCACAAGTGAGGGAATTTCTGTGGATCCTTCAAAGACAAAGGCGATTGAGGAATGGCCCAGGCCCTCTAGTGTCATAAAAATCCGTATTTTTCTTGGATTATCTAGGTATTACCGACGTTTTGTGAGAAACTTCTCACGATTGTCAAGACCACTAACTAAGTTAATAAGGAAAAGGGTAAAGTATGTCTGGATGGAAGAATGTGAGGGAAGCTTCAAGGAGCTAAATAGATGGATGATCACTGCACATGTACTCACACTACCGAAAAGTGGAGAAAGTTTTGTGATATACAGTGATGCTTCAAAGAAATTCTTGGGTTGTGTACTCATGCAAAATGATAATGTGATAGCATATTCCTCACGATAGTTGAAGATTGATGAGTAGAACTACCCGACGCATGATCTAGAGATGGCAGCCGTGCTTTTTGCCTTGAAAATCTGGTGGCACTACCTTTATGTTGAGAAGTGTGAAATATACACTGACCACAAGATATTAAAGTATATATTCACACAAAAGGATCTCAACATACGTCAAAGGAGATGGTTAGAGCTAATCAAGGATTACGATTTCTCTATTCACTATCATCCTATAAAGGCGAACAAGGTAGCTGATGATTTAAGTAGAAAAGAACCAACTACTGTATCCATGCTGTAGATTGAGAAAGACCCTATCTTCTTGGATATGAAAAGAATGGATTTGGAAATCATAAAGGCAGGGGATGCATCTAACCTTGCCCAAATGATTGAACAACCATCCATCTAGGAGAAGATTAAGGAAGCACAAAGGGATGATGTGGATATACAAAAGAGGGTGAATGCAGTAAAGGAATAGAAGATATAAGAGTTCCATATCGATGATGATGTTGTGATTCGGTTTGGAACGTGGATTTGTGTGCCTTCATCACCCGGGATAAAGAAGGAGCTATTGGACAATGCACATAGCTCAACTTTCTCTATCCATCCTGGGAGTACCAAGATGTACTGTGATCTCCAGGAACACTTCTGGTGGGATAACATGAAGAAAGAGATTACAGAATATATATCAAGGTGCTTGGTATGTCAGCAAGTTAAAGATGAGCGACAAAAGTCCAAAGGTATGATCCATTTCCTATACCCATGTGGAAATGGGAAAATGTTACTATGGAATTTGTCATGGGTCTCCCAAAGACATCAAAGGGAAATAATGCTATATGGGATGTGGTTGACCAAATCACCAAGACTTCCCATTTTATCACTATTCGGGAAGATCTCTCACTTGAACAACTTGCAATGATATATGTGAATGAAGTGGTGAGACTGCACGGTGTTCCACTCTAAATTGTCTCTGACCCTGATCTGAGGTTCACATCTAAATTTTGGAGGAGCCTTCAACATGCTTTGAGTACTGAATTAAATTTCAGCACGGCCTATCACCCCCAAACTGATGGCCAATCTGAAAGGACTATTCAAACGATTGACGATATGCTTAGAGCCTTCTCTCTATAATTCAAAGGTGGATGGGATCAAAATCTCACATTGGTTGAGTTCTCATACAACAATAGCTTCCACATGAGTATTCAGATGGATCCATATGAAGCTCTGTATGGAAAGCAATGTAGAACTCCAACCTGTTGGGATGGAGTTGTAGAAAGAAAGCTACTTGGACCTGATCTTGTTCAAGAGATGACAGAGAAGGTTCATGTCATCCAGAAACACATCAAAGCTGCTCAAAGTCAGCAAAAGAGCTATACTGACAACCGTCAAAGGGACTTGGAGTTCGACGTTGTAGATAAAGTCTTCATTTGAATTTCTCCATAGAAGAGATTCATGCGATTTAGGAAGAAAGGGAAGCTAAGCCCAAGGTACATTGGCCCCTTTGAGATCCTTGACCGCATAGGAGCCGTGGCCTATCATCTTGAACTTCCACCAAATAGGTCTCAAGTTCATGATGTGTTTCATGTATCACTACTGAGGAAGTACATAGCAGACCCCTCACATGTACTAAACTCATAGGTGGTGCAGTTGGAAGGTGATCTATCCTATGAGGAGCAGCCAGTAAAGATTCCGGACCGAAGTAATAAGGTTCTACATAACAAGAAAACCCACCTTGTCAAAGTTTTTTGGAGGAACCATAAGTTTGAGGAAGCAACTTGGGAACCGGAAGAGGCAATGAAGGAGAAGTACCCTCACCTGTTTATGTAAAACGAAATTTCGAGGGTGAAATTTCTTAAGGGGGAGAATGTAACGACCCAAAGTTTTTGAATGAAAATCCCCTTTTTAAATTTATGTCATAAAATCACATGAATGCACAACATAATGAACTACTATGTGATAAGTGACCTTTAAACATAAGTCTGTCACTTCTGTGTTTGGAATTTTGAAAATCCGAAATACACTGTTGTATTCAAGATGATTTTTGGAGTCTGATAGAACAAACATTTTTTGGGTGAATAGTAACATACCCTTATGAATAGAAAAATTAATAGTAATATGACCCTTATGAATATTAAATAATAATATTATTTTATTTTCTTAAGGAAATAAGATAATGAGATCTTAATTAATTTTTCAATGAGAAATAAAACTAAGTGAATCTTTAAGATTGTTATTTTTCGAATTAACTATGACTTTATTTAAAAATTAAATTGATAATATTTAGTAAATTAGTTTTGAAAAATGGAATTAATTTTTGAATTCTAAACTTATAAAAATGGTTAGGGTAAATTTTTGGTATATTTCTAAAAAACTCGAATTTTTGATGAATAGTGAAATACGGTAAAATACCGTATATATAATTTAACAGTTAAATACACTATTCATGACATCGCAAGTGATGAAAGGCCACTTGGTTCGAACTCACATTAAATTATTACTATTAGGGGTCACATGAAACAATACTATTGGTTTTCTTGAGTGAAATAATAAAATAATGAATTAAATATTCAAAATTTACCCCTCCCCTCCAATATAAAAACCACCCTTCACACCCTCATTCCCTCACACCTCTAAAGCTCCAAGACTTCTCTAAACTCTACCCAGACATCCTCCCTATCCCCTCCCCCACGTCCAAGAGCTACTGGTCTCATCAAAAGACCAATATTAGGCCCTTAAGGAGGTTCTCAACAGAAGGATTCAAGAGGTAATTTCTCTCCCTCTTCTCCTTTAATTTCCTTTCATGTTGAAGTTTATTTCTTGATCTCTCCCCACCTATATTCACCCAAATGGTATTGTAACTCCGGTATTGTACATATACTGGAATTTTATGATTATAATGGGATATTATATCATCAAACCTCCCTTTCCCTCTTTCTTTTATTTTATTAAAGAGAACGTTGTTCGTGAGGTGTTAATTTATCACCTTCAAGAACGACATGTTTTATTCTTCCATTTCTACCTTCATATATGGTCATAAAACCATTTATATTATTGAACCAGAATATTTTATATGTATTATGTCCTATTTAAAGTTCTGTAACTGACTTATTAACATATTACTAAGTGATAAATTAAAACAAGTTTGTTGTGATCGAAAAACCGCTCAAATTAACCCAAACAATCATCATTTAATTATTATCTAATGATTCATCCAAATGGATATAATATAATTCATTATAATATAATTAAAAATTATATAATATCATTAATAACATGTAATATCAGTTCTATATGATTACACATGTTTTACCCGAACATCAATTTAAGAATACAAGTGAACCACTCAAGAAAACCAAAAAAAACAAACATTCCCGAATAATGTTTCTAAACTCTATAACTCATTAAAAGGCACATAAAATCACATAATGAAACCATAATTAACCCTATTAATGTATAAATGTATCTGGAATTTCTAATTAATGAATATAATTTCATTATACAGGACATTAAAGGGAATGAATCATTCAGATATAGGGTAAGGGGAAATCTCGAACCCAATTTTCTTCCTTCGGGTTCTCCCTCTTTCACTCCATTTTGATATGGTTACTCCTTATAGATTATTTCTTCATAATTATATTACCTATTCTGGGATATAAATTTTTTCTAATGATGTTTATGTCAAACCAAATGTTTTCCAAAAGAACTCTTCTTTTAAGAATTCAACTTTTACCTCTCATTCATGGTTGATGGTTCTTGTATCAAGTATGTTGTTCCCTCTTTCTTTTTGGAACCCAAAGCTTATGAATTTATTCTTATGAGATGAAACCCATTCCATTAAATGGGTTATTTATGTTCACTTTTGATATGTGTTCTATATGGCAATCATGATAATGATAATGTTATGATGTGACGGGTGCGCCCAGAATTATATAGCGCAGTATGAATGTTTCAAAGTGACGGGTGCACCCAGAATTATACAGCACTCCAATGTATTGGTTAAAGTGATGAATCTCATGAGTATATGTGAAATGATGTGTGAAGAAAGATTATATCTTGGTTCACAAGTATGTGTGGTAGTTAACCTCTAAAACATGATGTTTCATTTTTATGCATTGCCACATTTCAAGTCTTTTATTTATGTTCCTCTCATGTTCATGATTTCTCTACCTATGTCATGATTATGCTCATCCCATGCTATATTCTTCTTATCTATCCTATTACTGGGCTTTTATCTCACCACTTTTAATGTATATCCTCAGGTGTCTACATATACTAAGGAGAGGACAAGTGACAATAAGAAGCTAGAGAAGAATAAATTAAATAAATGTTTATGCTTGATGTTGTAATTGCTATGTACGGTCCTAGTTTTCCCAAGAAACTAAACCTTTGGATCCTCTATGTGTAATAATATTATGTTTTTTTCCTTTAAAATGATTTCATAGTAATGTAAGAAAAGGCTGGGATGCTATATTGGGAGTTGTGTTCTTGATTTGGATGGACTTTCTCTTGGGGGAGGAGATGGAACTGCTTCTGATCTTGGTATATTAGGCTAGCTAGATCTGCCTATATGTCGAGGAGGTGGTGTCATAGCTAGTAACTTGTCTTCCAAGATGATCAGGTCTGGTAATACCCTATCATGTGTGGGATAATTCCCTTATTCCTACTAATAATGCTGGGGGGGGGGTCTCCCATGAGTTTTTGCTACATTAATTGTTTGATCAAGGGTGTGGTTGATGTAATTACTACTATCATAACAACATATTCCCCTATATACTCAAACTTGATGACATCTTCCCCTAGTTACCCAATCTATTTCCTAGAAATTATGTTCATAATTAGCATCATCATTTGAGTAGGGATCCATTAAGTGAATAACATTAAAGGAACTGAAGATCAACTACTCATCTAATGAAGATTCTTCTTGGGGGGGACGACTCTTATTGTTCCATTTGGTGGGGTTTTGCCCATGATTTTGATATGGTTGGAATGAAATACACTATGGTTAAGGACAAATTTTTCAATGAAACAAACACATATTCTTTTCTTTTCTCCTTATTCCATTTTCCATGTTGCTTCTCTGAGTATTGGCCTTCTGAGGACTAGGATTTTCATAAAGATGGATTTTTTAATAGATATGGAAGGAGACACAATCATTTGTTTCAGTTTTGTTCATAGAATTGAATGAGTTTGGTTGATTGTTTTAATGACCATCCAATCATTTAATTTCTATGGATTCTTACTTTTTACTTCCTACCACTCACCTACCTCCTATGGATTAGTAACAGTAACATATGCTACCTAGGCTAGTGAATTTTTCAGTTTCACTTTCCCAGAGTCTAATATATTTTGTAGGAGGTCAATAAAATTAAAAAACTCTTGTATGGGGTGCCCCAAAATTTTATGGAAGGGAAATAGTTGGGGAGGTCCTCATATCTATCTTTTTTAGGTTTCTTTGGCCTTGGAAATTGAACAAACCTATTTTCCAAAGCCGAGATGATGTACCTTAGGAATTGGTCACATTAAAAAGAGTATAACATGTTTTTCAACTCTTCAAACTACCTCCTCCTTTGATCTTATTGATCATCTCGATGATGTGGTCCATTCTAAAGACTCTTGTGAGGTGGATCTCTACAGTATAATGAGGGATTTGAATTACGAGAGAGTACAGGGTCCTGCTTAAGTGTGATTATAGCAACCTCTACTTTTAATGTTTTTTTCCCAAAGATAATGGAATTACATGGGATTTGGCATTATTCCCTATTATGGAGTTTTACACATGTTGAGAAATAAAATATAGATCCATAAATCCACTGAGGAATTTCATAAAGATTAATGATGTGCACAAGTCATCATGAAGATTTCTACATAAATAGGAAGCAACCCACCATGAGGGAGCGGTATATTCATGGAGTATGTTAATAATTTCCACTGAGCAATGAAATATGTAGCTCCTTATTTATCCTGTTTTAAGAATTTTCTGAGATTAAAGACTATTTTATTCTTTAGTTTTGAGCTACACTGGAAAAGGAACATCTGATAGAGATCTTCACATCCAGTGATCGATCGAGACTACAAACTCGGGTACCATACAAAGGCTAGCCCCTGCAATTATTCTATGAAGAATCTATGTTTCATTTCTTCCTAATACATATGGGTTACCATCATGGGATTATATAAAGATATGAAATACATCAAGTGAAGGACTTGATCTCATGAGCCGTTGAGGATTCAAAATGTGGGATTCCCAACGTTTGGAAGGGGAGGAGTCAGATCTACCCATTCAAGATAAGAACATTTTTGGGTTGAACTAGTGCATTTCATCCTTCCATAGCTTCTACTCAATTCATTAATGAATCAATGGTATTCATAAGTGTTTTAGTAATATATAGATGATCCGTAACCTGAGAAGGTGCATCGGTTAGATCCTAAACATGTGTGACAACTAACATGGCCACTAGTGGGACACTACTGGTATCTACCATGGGTAACCCATGGTTAAAGGCTAGAAAGAATATTTCTAACCATGTTATGGTTGTGTAACCAATGGAGATAATTCTTGATCCATGTCAGTATTTAAGAAAACCCCTCTTTTTTGAGGTTCTCCTATTGGAAGTGCAAGATGATTATCTTCTTGTGGAGAAAATATAGCTGGAATTCGTCCTCGGAGTAACTCTACATTGAGTATTCTAAACACCTTCATCTCCTCCTATTACTGAGAAAATCAATCCTCAAGTTAAATGTATTGATATTATCTAGGAGGAAGGTGAGACATGGTCTGACCTTTACCATTTCTCTTATAAGGTTCTTTTCAAAGTGGTGGAAGTTGATTATTCGAGAGGATACCTAAATTTTGGGCAAGCCTTAGATTTTGAGTATTCACACCTCCTCCATTCACATATGTGTGGACCAATTTAGGAACAATAATCTCATCCTATGACTCCCCAAAATTGGATTCCTTTTTTGATGATCTTCAATGATGGAATTGATGACATTCACCGATGCATAATGCATTGCTGGCATTTTGTCAGTATATTTGTGAGATCGCCTTCTTATGCACCCCAAAGAGACTATGTCCTCCTATTTTTTAGTTCCTTGATAACTTTTTGATGAATATTAACCTTAAGGTAATCCCTTGACAGTTATATTATGCATTCATTTTTCAGCTTCTTCCCTAATCAGAAGAAAACTGACTTTCTCTAAGGAGGGGATTATGATTGTGAAAAATACCTCATCCATGTGGGATGGGGATATTCTTGTTCTTATTTATCAAAACATTGGGTTATATTTGTTAGATATTATGTCTATGTTAAAAATTCCCCAAACAAGTAGGTTAGGGTGGCTCCTGAACTGTTATGGATAATATCAGCACAACTACTCTTGTTATTTTACAAATTATGGTCTGAACATTGGTTGGGTTCATTATCTAAAACTCACCTAAATCACCTAATTTGGAAGACTATTGTTCTATTTCATACATTTCCCAATCTTATGGCTTAAATCCTCTAATTTAGAGGCCTTTTTGATGTTCTCAGACACATGATTCAAAAGAATACCAATAGTGTACTATCTTCGGGCCTAACATTACTGGAATCCATTTGAGGCATGTTCTTGATAAACATATTTTCTGTCATGAACAAATTTCATTTTATGTAGTCGGCCTAGGGAAATAACATTTCTTGAGACTAAATTTGGTATGATTTGATAACATTGGATCACACTGAAATTAAATGCCCTATGTGCACCCCATCCTCAGATATGAACACCAGTTGGGTTATCCGTGATCATTTATCACAACCTCATTAATGTATTGAGGCATGAATGTTGAAGGGCTCCCAATTTCTTCCCAATTTTTTTAGTTTTGGAAGAAATGAGGTATGTAAAATCAATTTAATGTTACAACCCTTCTATTACCTTAACATGACTTTGATATTTGTCAAATGGTAATATGTTTGGTTTTATATGACAAAGAGTCTTCCATATGTTGATGTTGATATCATGAATATAATATTCTTCCAACATCTATGGAATATTGTATTGAGATGTGGCCAAATTAAAAAACATGACTGATATTTCAACATTATTCAGTTTTCCTCATGTTCAACATATCGTCTTTGTATTTTTCAAGTGTTATATCTACTTGATCAGACCAAAGTTGGCATTTTAATGTCGCTTTATCATAATTAGAAAGAATGGTTGAGAGTTACTCTATTTAATTGGATGATAAATGGCACAAAGGTGGTTTATAAAATGACCGTCACCTTGGTATATGTTTTGGTTGAGAAATAATTTCACCCACTAGTGACAAGGCACCAGACATGACAAACCTTGTATTTTCAAGTGCCTCAAGATAAGAGGGATTACACATTACTTCATTATTAGTTGGATAATTTACGTGACAATGTAAATCAACAATTTAAAGAGAAAATTTCAATGAATTCCATACTGGGGGGGACATCATGGTCGATTAAGGAAAGGGGTAGACCCTCTTACTCCATGGTATTCTAGCAACATGGAAGATTTATGTGGTACTCATCAAGAGATAGAATCTCAAGATTGACTAGAATGACATGAGGAAAGCCTTCATGAGGAAGCATTTGATAAGGACCATAAAAGTTACTATTAATGCTCCTATAATTTGATAATGGGAGGGTAGGATCTTGAGAAGTAACAGATAAAAGTACGAGGTTTTCATGAAATCCATCATTCAGCGGAGCCAAATCACAAACAGGCTCCTGATTTTCCAACTGTTTTTTATAAACTTTTTTCTTTGATGCCTTCTTACAAGAACATGCGGCCACTTGCAGAGAAAAGTGGTTATCATGGGGAGGTGTATGTTCCTTCATTTAAGGGACTGTCAGAATAGGAATATTATCTCAATTTGGAATGGGTGTATGCTCTCGATCCGATTCTCCAAATAATATTGGAGAGTATGCCCCATGACCCTCATGGATGGGAACAAAGGTATGAATCTACTCTTGGGTGACATGTTGATGATTCACCGTTATTGTGGGGATAGTGTTATGCTTAGTTCTATCATGTTCTACTACTTCCATCGTGATGATATCTTGTCAAGTCTCTAGGATATGAGAAGGAATTTTCATCTACCCTTTCATAGTTTCTTGGATATTATTAGTGAATTCAGTAGACAAAACATTAATATACATCCATTCCCTGTCTGAAGAAGGGGTATGCACCTACTGCTGTCCTCCCTTTCCTATCAATGGATACTGATAGTACTTGTGTGTTGGATCAAAGAGTTGATATTTTCCTCCATTTCTCATCAGGGATTTCTGACCGACTTCTTTGTGTGCTTCCAAATGAGGATATTGGAAGACTTGATGGATTTATATAGGTTTAAGTTCCCACCTCCATGTTTCTTCCGTATTTGGTTGGGGAGATTCTTTGAATGATTCTTGAAAAATCTTTTGGCTGATAGGATGGGTATAGGCATGTGTATATTCCTACATACGGTATTCAACTTGATTAGAACAGTGGAATTTATTGGATTCCCCTATATGAATCTTCTAGTACGACAATTCACAGTGAACGGGTGCATATTCTCGATTGTTTTATTCCACCAAACTTGGTTAGTGGATTATAAAGAGGGGGAAAGGTAGATTCCTACTCCCTATTAGAATATTGTTGTCCCCATTGTATTTTCTTGCATTCCAGTCTCTAATGGACTTGTGTCGGACAACTAAGGCCAACACCCTCTTCATGTTGTGGGTTTACTTCCACATGGTGTTGGAAGGGGTGATTGTTGGCAGGATCCCTTGGGAAATAAACTTGTGTCTTTGGGATGATGTTGTAGATGGCCTCTGTGTTGACCTCATTGGAATATAGGAGGAACTGGTAATTGTATTTCGAGGATAATTTTCTAAAACACTTGAAGATAGGGGTTGGAACCATCTTCTTCTGCACCACTAGTAATTGTTGACCAGATTATTGGGGGTTATTCTTGATTTTCCTAGATTTTCGGGTAGTCTCCATGGTTGGAATGGTACTGTATTGATGGTACTACAAAACAAGTGCATTAGAGACCTAGAATTGAAGACACTGATTTGGGTGTGGAATCATTCATGTAGACAGGGATCTATCCTATGCAACATCTGGGGAATTCACAGGTGTAAACATGAAGGAATCTATTTTAATTGTTGGGATTTCTTGTAAAAGAGTTCCTTTATATGTGAAAAACACAAACAATTAACCATTATGTCTCATTGGAGTGAATGAATTCCCAATTTATTGTATTGTAAGGCCCATTTTATTAATTTATATGGGTCAGATAGATGGGTAACATTGTGATCTTGATTATGGATTCACATCGGGATCACTATTTTTTGTTTCTAATGGGAATATGTTTCCTTAGAAAACAGAATGGTCTGATGGAGACGGATCTATACATCACTTTGATTGATGGTAATTCCATAATTTAGTCATTCACATCGGGTTCACCATTTTCTATTTCTAATAGAAATATGTTCTCCATAGGAAATATAATGGTCTCATGGAGACTGATCAGTGCATCCCTTTTATTGAATTAAATTCCATAATTTATTCATTCATGTCAGGTTTACCATTTTTTGTTTCCGACAAAAATATATTTTCCTTTGAAATCACTATTTTTGAATGGTTTCCAACATAATTTTTATGGAACTGGAAACACCCAATGGTTTTGTATCAAGAGGGACCTGCTTTCCAGATATATAAATTTGTTATATTTGTTGACCTATGAATCTTAATAACTCACATTGGTCAAGAGGATGGGATGTCAGGCCCATCGCGCCCTTTTTGGGGGAAATTATAATATACTCTGGTACTCTCTTATATATTTAAGATATGTTTATGAATCATTCATTAATTTGAAACTATGTAGTGAGTGATCCCAATCATAGAAATAAATTATTATCTTGTTTGGAATTATGAATCATCTGTATGTATTTGAGGTTCTTAATCAATGTAAATATCTGTATGTATCTGGGTTCCCCATTGATGATGTCCTCTTATATACTACATAGATATTCTTTGGTTTTTATTTGGATTATGCTTGTTTTTAATACACTCAATGAGACACTATAAAATTTATGGCCATCTAGGTAGATGAATGTCACTCAGGAATTCATCATCATCAAGGGATATAGGAGGTCACTCTAGATTTTAATGTCATCCATGTTGATGAATTTTACTCTGGAATTTATTGTCATACAAGGAGACATAGGCTGTTTTGATGTTGGTATTGAACCCATATATGGGTTTCCTACGTACCCTTATGAAAGGAATCAGAACCCACATTTTTCAGTGTTTCTTAATGGGACACAACTTACCTTTTAATTCAATGTTATAGGGACCAAACTATATAGTTTAATATCATGTGGTAAGGACATATAGGTCTAAGGTGCCTAGTCAAATCATGGTGTGGGACTGATGCCTAAGAAGACCAAGGAACCTAGAAGGAATACGAGATTCCATGTTAAATTATACCCTACTAGGGATATGGACTAGAGAGAACATGGTTGATTTGGAATGTCGGGTTTAAACCGTAGGGAGGCTTCCTACATATCCCATTTAGATGGGAATCAAATCCTACATATTTCGATAAGTCTCATATGTGAGTATGTCTCTTAGAGAGGATTATGTTGAGTATTATCCTATAATAGGATACCCTAATAAAAGGAACCACGAGTGATGTATCAACTCATGATGGTTTTGAGGATTAACTTAGGACTTACACCTAAAGAGGAGGAATCAATGAATGGAATTCTTATTGGGTTTAATCCCGAGGAGGATGTCCCTTTTGAGGGGCATGATTTCTCATTTTATGGATGAGATTATTTAGAGATCAGGCCTTGAGATGACTTCCAGTGTATCCCTGTGAATGGAATTAGAGTTATCACAGTTTATTCAATTTGGGTGGATTGTGTGGTTTTCGTAATCATCAAAGAACCTCTTATACCACATGAGTTATGATCGATATGAGAAACAAGTGGATGTGAAATATTCAACAGACACACATTTTCCATCCTTATGTTGGTGGAAGTGGTTGTGAATATGGTGTAAGTGGTTTTGGCTATAGTGGAAGAGGTCATGGCTACGATACTTCATTATATTCAATTTAAATCAGACATGGGTCTAATGTAAGAAAGAAGGGAAGGTGAAGAATATATAGAGAATAAAAAATTAATCCTTATAAATGAAAGGATATGGGAATATACTAGGATATTTTCCCTTTGATTGGTCCTAGTAGAGGAGGGAAAATTTTCTTTTTTCAAAGGGAAAATTATGTGTGATCCTTACTCTACCTCCTAGGGACCTGATGCTCCAGATCATAGAGTTGAGAAGGGTTGGATGTGGTCTGAACACCAATATTATAGACTATGAACTCACTAAAAATTTCCCGAGGGTAAGGGTCCTTGTGACCATGGGTATACATACTCACATGAACCCCAATAATCCTAGAGATCCAACTGAACAAGTGTAAGGAACCACTGATCATTGGAATACAAACACATTTGGAGGGCATGATGGTGTGCCACTCACCTATGTTGTGTGATTCTAGGGTTCTTAGTGGAGGTTTAAACATGGCACCTTTTAGATGAGGGGTCCAAGGAGGGTGAGGATCTCCTATGGTTGTCATGAAGAGGCTTTAAATAGTGGCTTGTGTAGGTCCTGAGCACAGGTGCTCAGTGTAGGTGTGTTGGACAGGTGTGTGATGCAGGTCCTAGAAGGAATTAAAAAAGGATTGGTGTAGGGGAACAAGGTCTACATGAGCTGAAAATTCCTTTAAAAATGGATCACCAGGGTACAACACTTCGGTGATTTCTTAACCTAAGAACCCTAGGTCTCCACTACAGTACTTGAATGAGTATCACGTTGGTCCCTAGTTAGAAAGTGGGACCGCGAACATGTGACTTCTTCTTATGGGAGAGGGATCGTCGAATAAGTGGCTTGTATTGTAGACCATTAATTGACCTTAATAATACTTTTCCACTTTAATTCTCACTTTTCTCATGTTTTAGACAGAATCTTTAGAAATTTGGGGGACCTGGGTGAAGGTGATGTTCAATTAGGGATCTGGGTGTTCTTCGAAGTTTTCTAGATATTCTAATGAGGTGTATAATGGTCCTATTTATATGAAAAGAGGGTACATGGTCAAATAAAGATGTCAGCATAGGTCCTCCATGCAGGTCCATGGTGTAGGGCTCTCGCACAGGGGTGGAAGCATAACTAGGATGTGTATTTCCTCGATGAAGGTCACCGGAGTAGGTCAATGGTGTAGGTGTACCACAAAATGGGGATGCACATTTTGAGTGCAGGTGGTAGGTGTAGGATTTAGGCATAGGTTTACCATACATGGGGGGGGAGGGGCTGGTTGGACCACATTGGTGAACCTACTTCTCCATACTGCAAGGGATATATCCCTACATCCCTACTCGGGATCAGTGTCTTGCTGTGATCTCAGCCCTTCAGGATGGTTCCTTTGCTACTATCATTGACCCCCTATGAAATGAAGAGTCGCACCATGATATTTTAGAGCCCAGTCAATGACTTTTTTGGGTCGCAGCACATGGAAATCCAATCTTCCCCTTCCTCCATAAAGACATATTTTTTTCAAACATAGAATTTACTATCTAAGGGAAGTTACCATATTTAGTTCTATTTAAACGTTCATGGAACTCATTTCATGGTGTCTACATGAGGTTTCATGTATTTTAGGGTTTTTAGGGATTTATATTTTTTAGGGAATTTAGGGTGTTTTATGTTGTTTAAGGGTTTCTGGATATTTTAGGTTTTTATTGTGTTGTTTATGATCTTTTAGGGTTTATAGGTTATTTTAATGTCAAATAGGGTGTTCATAGGTTTTATAATTTTTATTATATTTTATTGGTTTTAATGGTTTTATGGTTTTTAGGGTTTTTAGGGGTTTTAGGGTTTTTTAGGTTTTTAGGGTTACTAGGGTTTTTATGGTTTTGAGGGGTTTTTTTGGGTTTTTTGTGTTTTTAGCTTCTCATAGGGGTTTTTTATGGTTTTAGCGTTTTAAGAGTTTTAGGGGTTTTTGGGTGATCTTCGGGTTTCTTAGAGTTTTTTGGGATTTTAGGGTTTTTAAATTTTTTCTGAATTTTTTGGGGATTTATATGTTTTTTAATGTTTTAGGTTGTTTAGGATTTTTTAAGGATTTGGGAGGTTTTATTGTTTTCAAGGTGTTTCAAGCTTCATTGAGTGTTCTTGTATGGTTTTAAGGGTTTTATTGGTTCTAAAGGTTTTTATGGTTTTACAAGGTTCTTTGGGGTTTTATGGTTATTATGCATATTTAGGGTTTATAGGGTTTTAGGAGTTTCGATGGGTTTTATGTGTTTTTAGGTTTTTTATGGTCTTTTATGGTTTTGGTGTTTTTCTGGATTAAAGGGGGTTTTAATATTTTTCTGGTTTTGTGGTTTTATTTTGTATAGGGGGTTTTAGTGCTTTTTGTGGTTTTATGGGTTTTGGTGTTTTTAGTGTTTTTTAGTGTTTTATGTATTTATAAGATTTTAGTGTTTCTAGGAGTTTAGGGTTTTTATGGATTTTGGGGTTTGTTAGGGTTTTTTTTGCATTTTATGATTTTCACGAGTTTTTCATAGATTTATATGGTGTTAATGTTTTTATCATTTTAAGGGGGTTTTAGTGGGTTTCAAGGTTTTTAGAGGGTTCTTGTTTTTTGTTTCTTTTAATGGTTTTTATAGTTTTTTATGTTTTTTAGGGTTTTATAGTTTCTTTGGATTTCTAGGGTTTTTAGTGATTATTATGGATTTTAGGGTAGTTAGATTTGTTGGGGTATAATTGGATTTATAGGTTTCTATGGATCTTAGAAGTTTTTAGAGATTTTAATGGTTTTTAGTGGTATTTATGGTGTTTAAGTGTTTATGGGGATTTTAGGTGATTTAAGGGGTTTAGATTCATTTGGGGTTTTTAGGGTTTTTCAACCCTTTAGTGTTTTTGGGGATTTTAGTATATTTTAGTGTTTTTGGGTTCCTTACTATTTTTTTGGTTTTTATATACCTTTTGTGTGTTTTCTAGGGGTTTTAAGGTCCTTTAGGGTTTTCAAAATCCATTCAAATTTTTTGGGTGATTATGTTCATTAATTGTCTTTTAGGGATTTTAATGGTCCTTTAAAGTTTTAAGGGGTTTTAGATTCTTTTAGGGTTTTAAAGGTATTTTATAGTCATTGAATACTTTTATGTTGTTTTCAGTGTCTTTTAGTGTTTTCTGGTTTTTAGGGTTTTAGGTATTTTTTAGGGTTTTAGGAAATTTTATGGTGTTTTAGGGCTTTTAGGTTCTTTTTGGGGTTTTTTGGGTTTTTAGTTACTTTAAGGGGTTTTAAGTTCATTTATGGATTTTTAGGGAATTAGGGTATTTAGGGGTTTTTATGATTTCTATTGTTTTGGAGGATTTTTAGGGGATTTCTTGGTTTATTAGGATGTCTTAGTGTTTTTAGGTATTTTTTGTTTTTAGTGTTTTGTGGTTTTTAGCATTTTTAGGGGTTTAGGGATTTTAAGGGGTTTAAGAGGCTTTAAGAGGGTTTGTGGTTTTTTAGAGTTTTAGGGTTTAAGACACTTATTGTATTTTATGGGTTTTAATGGTCTTTATGGTTATTGTGGTTTTGGGTTTTATAATGGGTTTCAATGTTTTTAAGGGTTTTTTTGGATTTTTAGGGGTTTAAAGATTTTTAGTGTTTTAGGGTTTTAGGGTATTAAGGGTTTTAGCATTTTATGGGTTTTTATTATTTTTTTGGCTTCTTAGGGTTTTTTAGAATTTTATGTATTTTAGCAGTTTTTACGTGTTTTTATCGTTATTTAGGGATTTTTTGGAGATTTTTCTAAGTTTTATTAGTTTTCAGGGTTTTAGGGGTTTTTTCTGTGGTTTTTGGGATTTTTATTATTTTTTGGGGTTGTTAGGTTTTTTAATGGTTTCATAAGATTTTTAGGGTTTTTAGGGTATGATTAGTTTGGGATTTTTTAATGGATTTAAGTGTTTTTAGGGGTTTTAGGTTTTTTTAATTTTTAGGTCCTTCATGATTTTTTTCGGTTTTTAGGTTTTTAGAATTTTTCTATTTTTTAATGATTTTATGGATTTTCGTTGTTTTACTTATAATTAGGGAATTTTTAGGATTTAATGGGGTTATAAGGTTTTTAGATATTTTGATGGGTTTTAGGGGTTTTCAGGGTTTTAAAGAGATTTTTGTGTATTATGAGTTTTTTGGGTTTTTATGATTTTTGATGTTTTTAAGGTTTTTGGTGGTTTTAAGGGTTTTAAGATTTTTAAGGTGTGTTAGGTTGTTTTTTGGGGGTTTTATATTTTTTGGGTATTTATGGGTTTAAGCAGTTTTACTATCTTCATGATGTTTTTTGGGTTCTTATGGTTTTATGGTTTTTTAAAGTGTTTTGGGGGATTTATGGGTTTATTATTTTTTAGGATTTTTAGGATATTTTTTAATGTTTTTAGGGGTTGTTTCGGGTTTTATGATTTTTTTGGTGTGGTTAGTTTTTTAAGATTTTAATATTTTTTAGGTTTTTAGGGGTATTTTATGTTTTTAGGGATTTCAGAGGTATTTAGGGTTTTATAGTTTTCCATGGGATTTGGGGTTTTTAGGGGTTTAGGGGTTTAATTTAGTTTTTGTGGGTTTTTATAGTTTTTAGGGTTTCTTAGATTCTTTTAGGGTTTTTATAGTTTTTAGGGGTTTAGGTTTTTCTTAGGGTTTTAGTGTTTTTTGTCTATTTAAGGGTTTTTTGGGAGGTTTTTGGTTATTTTAGGGGGTTCATAGGGTTTTTAATGTCATTTTGTTTTATGGTTTTTAGGGTCTTTTTGGAGGTTTTATGGGTTTAATTGGATTTAAGGGGGTTTTTGGTTTTTTTAGGTTTTTCATGGTTTTAGTATTTTGTGGTGTTTTTTAGGGTTTTTAGGGGTTTTAATTTGTTTTCAGGGTTTTATGGGTTTGAGTGGTATGGTAATGTTTTCAGGAGTTTTCAATTTCTTTATATATGTTTAGTTTTATTATGGTATTTTGGATTTCATAGAGATTTGAGGGTTTTTTCGGACGATTTATGTGTTGTCTATGGATTTTAGGGTTTTTAGGGTTTTAGTGTTTTAGTATTTTAGGCTCTTTATATTTTTTGGGATTTTTATAGGTTTTAATGCTTTTAAAGTTGTTGATGGGTCTTTCATGATTTTTAGCTGTTTTAGGGATTTTTAAGTAGTATGGGTTTTAGGATTTTTAGGGTGTTTAAGTTTTTTTGGTTTTTTGGTTTTTTTTTGTGTTTTCATGATATTTTTTGGTGTTTTTGGGAATTTTTATGAATATTCAGGATTATTTTAGTACTTTTAGTGTTTTCTAGTGTGTTTTGGGTTTTTAAATTTGTTAGGGGTTTTAAGGTATTTTAGTGTGGTTTAGGGTCTTTTATGGGTTTTAGTTATTTATGGTCTTTTAGTGGGATTTATAAATTTTTATGGGTTTATGGGTTTTACATTGTTATAGGGATTTTGGGTTTTTTATTGTATTTTCTGTTTTTTAGTGTTTTCTGGGTTTTTAGGGTTTTTTCTTGTTTTTATGGGTTTTAGGTTTCTTGGATTATAGTGGTTTATATGGTTTTCATGGTTGTTTTAGGGGTTTTATGGTTTTAGGTTTTTTTAGTGTTTTGTAGGGGTTATTAGGGTATTTTTGGTTTTAGGGTTTTTAGGTTTTTCTAGATTTTAGGGTTTTTTATGGTTTTTAAAGGGTTTATGGTTTTTAGGTTTTAATTTTATTTAGGGGTTTTCTGGGTTTTCTGGGTTTTTAGAGTTTTCATAGTGTTTATTTGGGTTCTATGGGTTTTTATGATTCTTTTAATGGTTTAAGAGTTGGGGGTAGAGTTTTTGTGTGTGATTTTGGTGGTTTTAGTGTTTTTATGTTTTTGATTTTTTAGATATTATTGGGTTTTTAATGTTTCTAGGGTTTTATATGTTGTTAGGGTTTTTAAGGGTTATTATGGTTTTTAGGGTTCAATGGGGTTATCAAGATTTTTTATTTTTATTTTTGGTTTTTTAGATTTTTTTAAGTTTTTATGGTTTTGAGGATTTTTTTGGGTTCAAAATGTTTTGAGTGTTTTGGGTTTTAAGGGATATTTTGGGTTTTTAGGATATATAGGGTTTTGGGGATTTTAAGTGTTTTTATGGCTATTTAGTATTGTTTTTCATTTTTTAGGGTGTTATGGGTTTTTGGTTTTATAGGTGTTTTATAGTGTATTTTGGGGTTTTAGGGGTTCAATGATTGTTCCTTGGTTTTGGGTTTTTTTAGACTTTTTATGGGTTTTAGGAGATTTTAGATCTTTTGAGGTTTTTAGGGTCTTACAAATATTTAGGGGCCTCAAGGTGTTTTTTGGTTCTTTTGTGGGTGTTTTAGAGTTTTAGGTTTATTAAGAGTTTTAGGGTTTTTAAGGGCTTGATGGTGTTAAGGGTTTCAAAGGGTTTTAGGGTTTTTAGTATTCTTTTTGGGTTTGAAAGTTTTGTAGGTTTTTTACATCATTTAAGTGGTTTGGGGGGGTGTAGGGTTTTTAGGTATTTCGGGGGTTTGGGGGGGTATTTTTGGGTTTTAGGGGTTTTATGGTCTTTGGGGGTTTTAGGGTTTTAGATATTTTAGGGGTTTTTGGGATTTCAGAGGTTTTAAGGGGTTTTATGTATTTTATGGGGTTTATGGATTGTTTTAATTTTTAGGGGTTTTAGGGTTTTTAATGTGTTTAGGTAAATTAGGGAATTTTAGGGGTTTTTTAAGTTTTTCAAGGGGTGTTTTATATTTTTAGTGCTTTTTGGAATTTTTATGGTTTTTATAATTTCTTATGGATATTAGGGTTTTTTCAAGTTTATTGTTTTATGGGTTTTTATGGATTTTTATGATTTTTAAATTATTTTTCAAATTTTTTAGTGTTGTTTAAGGTTTAAAGTGGTTTAGGGGGTTTAGGGGTTTTATGGTTTTTTTTAAATTTTAGGGTCTTTTGGGGTTTTAAAAGTTTTCTATGTTTTTGTTGGATATTTTAGTTATTTTTGGGATTTAATGGTTTTTTAGTGTTTTAGGTTTTTTAGGGTTTTTAGTGTACTTATTTTTTTGGGGATTTTCATGGTTTTCATGGTTTTTATTATTATTTAGGTTTTTTGGGTGTTTTAGGTATTAATATTTTTAGTATATTTTTTAATTTTTTGTCTGATTTGGTAAAACTTATGTTTTTAGGGTTTTTTAGATTTTTAATGGATTTTATGGTTTTTATGGTATTTTGGGTATTTGGGGGGTATTCTAGGTCTTATTTGGTTTTTATGGGATTTATTTTTGAGTTATTATCTGGGTATTTAAATTTTTAAGGGGTTTTTAGGTCTTTTATGGTTTTATTTGGTTTTTAGGGTCTTTTAAGGTAATTATGGGGTTTTAGGGTCCTTTAGGGTTTTTAAGGATTTATGATCTTGTTGGTTTTTTAGGGGTCTTAGGTTCCTTTATGTTTTTTTATTCTTAGGGTCCTTTTTGGTTTTTTGGTTTTCTAGGGTAAATTAGGGATTTTTATGATTTTTATGTTCATTAAGTGTTTTTATGGTATTTTAGGTTCATTTTAGGATTTTTTGGTTTATTTGGAGGCTTTTAGAGTTTTATAGTTTTGTAGACTTTTAGTGTATTTTAGTGTTTTCAGGATTTGTTTTTTGTTTTTAGGGGGGTTTTGGGTATTTTTGGTGTATTTAGGTTTTTTTGTTTTAGGTTTTTTAGGGATTTTACGGGTTTTTAGGGTTCTTAAAGAACTTTATGGTTTTTAGGGGGTTTTGGGATCTCCAGGGTTATTGAGGGCTTTTACGATTAGTAGGGTCATTTGGTTAATAAAAGGTTTTACAAAATTTCAAGTTTTTTTGGGTTTTAGGGTTTTTATGGTTTAATTTTTTTAAGGTTTTTTAGTTTTTTAAAGAGTTTTTATGATTTTATGGGTTTTAGGATCTTTAATTGTTTTAGGGTTTTTTGTGTATTTTATGGTTTTTTTAGTTTTAGGAATTTATGAGTTTTGGGGGATTTTTAGGGATTTTTGGCGGTTTAGGGTTTTTAGGGGTTTTATGGTTTTATTATTTTTAAGGTTTTAATATATTATAATGGATTTTTAGGGATTTTATGGGGTTTGGGTTTTAAGAGGATTTTATTTTTAAGGGGGTTTTGGGGGTTTTTGATATTAAATGTTTTTAGTATTTTTTAATTTTTATGGATTATTAAGGGTTTTAGAGTTTTCTAGGGTTTTAGAGGTTTTGTAATTTAAGGGGTCTTATTATTTTTATGTGTTTTTTGGGTTTTAGATTTTTAGGTTTTTTCATGGTTTTAATAGTTGTTTATATTTTTCCAAGGTTTTATGGGTCTTACGGTTTTTAGAATGTTTCAAGGTTTTAATAGTATTTATAGTGGTTGTAAGGTATTTTTGGTATTTAGGTTTTATTAGAGATTTTAGGGTTTTTAGGGTCTATTATATTTTTAGTGTTTTAGGGGTTTGGGATTTTTTCATGGTTTTTGGATTCATTTAAGGTTTTATGATTTTTTAGATTTCTTTATTGTTTTTAGGGTTTTAGGGAGGGAGGGTTCTGGTTTTTTGGTTTTCTGTGTGCTTTAGGGGTTTAATTTTTTTTAATGGATTATAGGGGTTTAAGGGATTTCAAGGGTTTTAGAGTTTTGAGTTTTTTAATTGTTTTTACAAATTATAGTGTTTTTTTTTGGGTTTAGGGTTATTAAGAGTTTTTATGGATTATTAGGATTTTAATGGGTCTTTAGCGATTTTTGTGGGGATTTACATTTTTTATTATTTTTAGGGTATCTTAGAATTTTTATTGTTTTTGGGCTTTCTATGGGTTTATACATTTAATGGTTTTATATATGTTTTAGGGTATTTTTGGATTGTCCTTATGTTTTTTTGGTGTTTTCTTAGGGGTTTTGGGGGATTTTATCGGTTTTGACGATTTTTTGGAGTTTTAGAATTTTTTTAGGTTTTTTAGGTTTTTTGTGTTTTTGGGTTTTATTGGGTTTTAGTGTTTTAGGGGTTTTATCATATTTTTGGCCTTATAATGTTTTTATGTTCTTTTAGGGTTTTAAGGGTTTCTAGTGTTTTTAGGGTCGTTCAGGGTTGTTTGGAATTTTCAGAACATTTTTTTGATTTTTTAGGTTTTAGTTTTTTTTTATGTTTTTTATGTTTTTTTATGTTTTTAGGGTTTCTAATATTTTTTATGGGTTTAAAATTTAAATAATAATTAAGGTTTTGAATATATTTTTTTGGTTTTTTTGTGATTTCTTAGGTATTAGGGTTTTTTAAAATTTTCTGGGTTTGGGGGGGGGGGGGCTGGGTTTTTTGGGGGGATTTAAGATTTATTATATTTTTTATAAGGTTTTATGGTTTTAGTGGTTTTAGATTTTTTAGATATTTATTTGTTTTTTACAATTTTCAGGGGTTTTAATTTTTTAGTGTTTTAGGATTTTTGTTAGGTTTAATGGTTTTATGGGTTTTAAGGGGTTTTTGGTGTTTTTAGTGTTTTTTAGGTTTTTAGGGGTTTTAGTGTTTTTATGTGTTTTCAAGGTTTTTAATGGTTTTTTGGGTTTTTTTTGTGTTTTTTAGGGTTCTAATGATTGTAGTGGTTTTTAGGGTGATGTAGGGGTTTTTAGGTTTTTATGGATTTTAGTGTTTAAGGGCCTTTTAGGGGTTTCAGGTTTTTTTATCTTTTTGGTGTTTTAATGTTTTTTATTGATTCATGATTTTTATTATTTTTTAGGGAATTGTGTGTTTTTATGGTTTTTTAGTGTCTTTAGGGGTTTTTATGGGTTTTCATGGTTTTTTTTGTTTTTAGGGGTTTACTATTTTTTAGGGGTTTTAGGAAATTTTAATAGTGATTTAGAGTTTTTAAGTGGTTTAATATTTTTTTACAGCTTTTAGGGTTTTTACAGTCTTATAAAATTATTACAGTTTCTTATGGTCATAGGGGTTTTTAGGTTATTTTCACAGTTTTAAGGGGGGGTTTATGGGGGGGTGTTCTAGGTTTTTAAGGTCCTTTATGGGTTTTTAGGGGTTTAGTGTTTATAGGTATTTTAGGGATTTTAGGGGGGGTTGGGTTTTTCTGAGTTTTTTTTCAGGGATTTTAGTTATTTTATAGGGGTTTAAGGACTTTTATGGGTTTTAGATTTTTTTGGGTCCTTTATGATTTTTAGGGTTTTAGTGACTTGTTGGAAATTTTTATGGGGATTTAAGGCCCTTCAGGTTTTTTATAATTATTTGTATTCTTCTAGGGTATTTAGGGTCTTTTGGGGTTTTGTTCTATATATTAGGGGTGTTATGGTTTAGATGGTATTTAGGGGGATTATAGGGTCTTTAGTGTTTTTATGAGTTTTTATGGGTTTTAGTATTTTTAGGTGTTTTAGGGTCTTTATGGACTTTTGGTTTTTAAGGTGTTTTAGGTTGTTTTAGGATTGTTGGGTCATTAAGAGGGTTTTTTTTGGTTTTTGGGGAATTTTAATGTTTTATATGTTTTAAGGGTTTTTATTGGTTTTAGGGGTTTTTCATGATTTTTTATATTTTTAGGGTTTTATGGGTTTTTAGGTCCCTTTAGGGGTCCTTATGGGTTTTACATTTTTATGTTTGTTAGGGGTTTTAAGGTATTTATAAAAATTTTGGGTTATTTAATAGGTTTTTTGGGTTTTATGGTTTTAAGGGGTTTTATGGTTTTTCAGGTATTAGGCATTTTAAGGGTTTTTAGTGTTTTATACAGTTTTATGATTTTTAATGGTATTATGATTTTAGGGGTTGTAAGGTTTTAGGGTTTTAAGGTGATTTTAGGGTTTTTATGTAGTTTTAGGATTTTTATAGGTTTTGGGGTTTAAAGGATAATAATATTTTAGTGGTTTTAATGTTTTTAGTATGTTTAGGGGTTTATAAGGATTTTATGTGTTTTTTGGGTTTTATACAGGTTTATGGTTTTTTTTATTTTTTTAAGAGTTCTAGTGTTTTTAGGATTTTAATGGGCTTTAGGTGATTTAGGATTGTTTTAGTGTTTTTAGGTTTTTTTCTCAATTTTTAGGCTTTATGTTTTATAGGGGTTATAATAATTTTTAGGGGTTTTATGGTGTTTTATGTTTTTTAGGTTTTTTGTGTTCTTAGGGTATTTAAGGAGTTTTTAGGTCTGTTTAGAGGTTTTATATGGTATTTAGATCTTTTAGGGTATTTATATGTTTTTTACAGTTTTGGGGGGCCTTCATGGTTTATTAGGCTTTTTTATTATTTTTTTGAATTTTAGGGTTTTATGGGGTTTTATTTTTTTAGGGTTTCATTTTTTAGTCGCTTTTGAGGGTTTGGGGGTTTACGATATATAGGTTATTTTGAATTTTTTTGTGCATTTTAAAAAATTTTTATGTTTTTTGTTGGGTTTTACTATTTTATGGGTTTTTAGTGTTTTAAGTGGTTTTTAATGTTTTTAAGGGTATTATTATTTTTAGGGTATTTTGGAGTTTTTAGTAGGTTTCGAAAGTTATTTAGGGTTTTTTGGGGGTTTCAATTATTTTTTTGTGGTTTTTGGAGTTCCTAGTGTTTTAGAGATTTTTTGGGGGTTTTAGGGGTTTTAGGATTGTTTTATTGGTTTTAGAGTTGTTTTATTATTTAATGAGTTTTTAGGTTTATGTTCAGTTTTTAAGGGTTTATATGGGATTTAGAGATTTTTTTGTTTTAGGGTTTTTATGGGTTTACGGTTTCTCTGTTTTTATGGTTTTATGGTTTTTAAGGGGTTTTAGGGACTTTTAATCCTTTTTTGGTTCTTTTATAGTTTTAGAGTCTTTTAGGTTGTTCAGTATTTTTGTGTCAACTAGGATCTTTTAAGGTGTTTAGGGTCATTTATATTTTTATGGGATTTTAGGGTTTTTATGTTTTGTTTGGGTTTTATGGTTTTTCATAGTTTTAGGGCTTTTAGGTGGGTTTTAGGGTCTTTAATGGTTTTTTAAAAACAATTCAGTTCTTTTAGCACTTTTTTGTGATTTATGTGTTCAATTTTTTGTAGACTTTTTAGGGTTTTTTTGGTTTAAGGGTATTTAGGCTATTTTGGGGGTTTGTGGTTTTAAGATTCTAGGGATTTTTAGGGATCTTTATGTCTATTTGGGTTCTTTTGATTTTTAGGGTTTCTTTATAGATTTTTAGGGATTCTAGGTTGTTGTTGGGTGTTTTGTGTTTTTAAGGGTTTTAATGATTTTTAGGGTGTCTTATTTATTTTAGGTTTTTTATGGTTTTATGGGTTTTGATGTTTTTTGTATTTTTTTTATTTTTAGGGTTTATGGGTATTTTATTTTTTAGGGACTTTTATGAGATTATGGGTTTTAGGGTCCTTTTGGGGTTTCTATAGTTTTAGGGGGTTTGGGATTTTTTGGTCGTTATGGATTATTTAATGTTTTAGGGTTTTTATAGATTTCTAGGGGCATTTAGGGTTTTTAGTGTTTATGGATTTTTTTAGTTTTTAAAGATAATTTAGGGTTTTATGGGGTTCTTATAATTTTTGTGGGTTTTTAATATTTTTTTGGGTTTTATGGTTTTTTCAGTTTCTGTGGTTTTTGTGGTTTTTAGGCTTTTTTAGGCTTTTGGGGTTTTGTCACGTTTTTTGAATTTTTAGGGAGTGTTTAGTGGTTTTATGTTGTTATGTTTTTATTTTTTTAGGGGTTTTTATTGATTTTTGGGTATTTCACTTTTTTGGTGTTTTATAGTATTTAGGGTTTTTAGTGTTAATAGGGTTGTAGGATCCTGAAAATTCTGACAACGGAAGAAAATACCCCCACAATTACTTTGCAGAAGGATGCACGTCTTCCTACATGTCTAGAAAGGTGAGTGGACTCAAATTGAGTTCTAAATTTCAGAATAAACGTGAAGGAATTCTTGTTTTCAAATCATTTAAAGTTTCCCTCATACCATCACCGGGAATGTTTCGCGGACCACCTGGATCGCAAACAACGAGGTACATTGAACGATCCACTAGCCCGTGGAGTGAGGGCCAGCAAACCCAGCGGACCGTGAACCACGTCACTAAAGGAATCATACGCGTGAAGGAAATCTGCGTACCATCCCGCGTACTCATCAATTTGTGGACAAAGCAAATGGGCAGGGTTCTGTGAACCATTATCGTGAATCAAAGGCTCCGCAAACCCCAGATTTACTGAGTCTTACATGGGTTATGATATCTCTTCACGGGCCTTTGAAAATAGTACCACATGCCCAACAGATACAATTTCCCTAATGCTCTACAAAAGTAGAATAGAAGGAATTGAGACAAACATACGAAGAATACTTTAAGGGGACTCAAAGGTTGGAAGACAGAGTTCAGAGAGGATTCCAGCTTCAGTCTTGATTCACCGGCAGAGCCCAAATCATGAACCAAAATCTCTGTAAGTATAACCGGTCGTGAACCATAAAACAAGGGAATTGAATAATATTAATAAAACCACTGACCTAATTGGTGTACCACAAACCACATACCTCTCACAAATGAATTCCCAGTGAATGATAATCTCCCAGACCCTCCTTCAATATGGTGTTGCGCGTTGGGTTCCTCTATACAGACTGAACCCAGTGTCGCGTACTACTTTAGTAGATAGTTGGAACCCAAAGCGGTGTGATGGGACGCATACCACTATGGTACGTGGTGGTATATACCCATGCTCATGTACCACTTTGGTACACAGACGACCCTTATACCAGCATACCACTATGGTATGCAGAGCCTCCCCCATTCCGCATTAGAAAACTGTACGCCAAATGGGGTGTTTTCGGGTATTGTTTCCATCAGTTTCAACCTCACCCCTCCATTACCGTCCAATACTCCATAATCCTTCTGCTAACCTATCCTCCAACATCCATCCAAAGCCTCCTCCAATGCCTCCAGAGCTGTATGATTATCCCATCAGGTGCACCAACACGCCACTTTGAGTATATATACGTATTGTAAGTAGAGTCATGATGGCTCTCCCTACAACGGTTTAGTCTTCATAAATGCTTGTGGTTCTGCATTCCCATGGTAACCCAGATTCCAACCTTTTGATTCCGATGTGAACCTCCCCACTCTAAATATTAGGGTTTATCACTTACTTTCCCATTTAATGAGGAATAGTGATCAGTCAATGGAGTTATGTTTGTTACTCCTTTTATGAGGATGAAACTCCTCGCTTTTCCCAAAATGTATTTCGGGGCACTCCCACTGAGGTAAGTCCCCAATCTTCTGAGGTCTTGTCATGTGACATTTATATCATCCCACATTAAAGGGTTTGTTTCTCTACTCCCTCACACATGGTCACCCTGGGCTCTTCCGCCATGGGATCTTTCTGTCCCACCAACATGAGAGGAATCATGTGCATTGTTGAATATTTTACATCATCTTGTTTCTCACACAGATCATGAATCCTGTGGGCATAGAGGTGTGTAACGATTGCATCATCCACACATTCTGAACTACGAGAACTCTGATTCTTGACCAAATAAGGATACGTAGGATTCCTACCTGAAGGCCTAAGCTCAAAAGGGTTCCCTTCTAAAAGGGTTCACCCAATCATGTATTCTTAAATGGGAAGCTTCCATGAATTATCCCAAACCCATTCTGAACTATGAGAACTCTGATTCCACACTAAATCAAGATATGTAGGATACCTACTTGAAGGCTCGAGCGAAAAAGGGTTCCCTTCCATGAGGGTAAACCCAATCATGTCTTATTAAATGGGAAGATTCCACGCATAATCCCCAAGACATTCTGAACTACTAGAAATATGACTCCTGATCAAACTAAGATATGTAGAATGCCTACCAGAAGGCACAATCTCAAAAGGGTTCCCTCCCATAAATGGTCCACCCAATATTATTTCTCATTAAATGGGTATCTTCCACGCGTAAGCCCCACACATTCTGAACTACAAGAACTCTAATTCCTAACCAAATCAGTATGCGTAGGATGCCTAACTGAAGGACTAAGCTCAAAATTATGACCTTCCAAAAGGGTTCACCCAATTATGTCCCCCCAAATGGATAGATTCTATGTATAATCCCCACATAAATCTGAACTACGTGGGTTCTGATTCTACTCTTGACGATACCTAGGAAACTGGTCTTATGGGTCTGATCCCAACATCAAATCACATTCTATCCCCCCTGGATGATGATAAAATCTAGAGCACCTTATCGTATGGCTCAAGTCTGTTGTACCCCTGTAGTATCAAATATATTCATGCCTATAAAAATCCTGCAAACCAAGGGTTGCCTGTGGACATGCTCTTCGGGAATGAACCAAATTTTCAAAAACATATAAACATGAATTAAATCTATAATAGAGTCTTAGAACAGGTGATAATCCTCCCCCAAAAGGGTGCGGTGAGCATGACTTCTCATCCTCTCAACCAATGGAGTCCTTAAGTGTTTTTGGATGAATCTTTAATCAATGAGCGCCTTCCTTTGTAAAATAGGTCCATGAATCTTGGATATCAGGGTCGTTGGCTGTTTTTGGATCCACAAATAAACCTATTGGTGGCCATCCGAGGAAGTTATATCCAAGGAGGACTAATTTTACAAGTACTTGACCCCACACAATCTCCCTCTAGGACCGACTAACTGTGGCATCTCCCTTGCAATGAGAAAGGGGTGAATTGTCCAATCCCCATTGGGTTAATCAAACCTTCTTTAAAGAATAATGATGCAGAATGGGTCAAAACAAAATAAATAGTGAATTTTATAGGAAACCATCTCTAGAAAAATTGATGGGTGATGATCCTCATCAAACTATTTATTCCCCACCTAAAATGTGTCACCTCATAGGTGGAACAAAAATGGCGAACCCAAAGTGAATCCTTAACCAAGAAGGCGGTTCTACCCCAAATATAATAGACACAAAAGGATATTTCACATCATACCATTTTGGTTGCCTCATTACATGTGAAATGTCCCACTTAATAGGTGGAACAAAAATGGTGAACCCAATGTGAATCCTTAAACAAGTTGAAGGTCATACCCAACTCAAGGAATTTCTCCGCACAAAAAAAGGGAAGGGGTCCAAGTCAAATCGTCAGTTATTCATATGTTTAAAATAATTCCACATTGAAGTGTTTTTGTGGTCTGTATGTCATATATGTATATTGAAGGTTCCCATAGAGCAACCTTCGATTCTAATGACATCCCGACAACCAATGCAAACAAACTCATCAGTGATCCCACAGGCAGTCGGGGCCCCAACAAAGAGCATTCCCCCTCGCCTACCCAATGTCTTCAATGCTGGGTATTCAATAGTATTACCAAAGAGTACCATTGAAATGGTACTCTCCCCACACTGGAGGCCATGAGAAAAATACTACAGTCTACAATGGTCCTCCAGCCGCCTCTTCAGACACGGTCGACACCCAAGCATAGGGCGGATCTAGTGGTCGTCTCAAACAATTTTGGGAGCCTGTCCTCAGAACATGACAATGAGTACCTCCCTTATCTTAGGGAGGTAGATGAAGTCGATGTTGACAAATTATTCTCAACTTCACAGGGTTCCTACTCATGGGACATCGCTAGATCATCGCCGCTGACACTATATGACCAGACCTCATCATACCGAAGAGAACCATATGCTGAGGGAACCTGCTAAAGTCCAGGATACCCAGGGCCCTCGGGATGCCTGCCAAGGGTTGTGATTATATAATCAGTAACATGATATCTCCCATGTTCCTAAGGAGAAACTCTACTGCACTAACACAAATACATTCAATGGGTAGACGTACGACTCGGTCCCCTCTACTCAAGACCATCAAATAAATAGGGTGTAAAAATATGAACAAATGCACATTTCTGCTAGGGCTATCTTTTCCCACCATATAGACAGAGCAACAAATTACAGGTTGATGCACATATCAATCAATTCACAACAAGCTCATCCACCAATTAGGGTGGTAACCAGCAACACATAGGCACAAATATCCTTTGATTTATTTCAAGTTCACCATCCAAATAGGGCATCACTTAGCTACATGCAAGAACAAATAGCTGCTAATACATATCAAGAACGACGTCTAAATAGGGAGGCACACAAATATTAGTAGAGTCAAATTCCTACGGATGCATAAAAATTCTATGATATAAATACTCTATAAGCGAGGAGATGAAAATCCCTACTCATGAATATAAATACCACTAGAAAAATACGTTGGCAACCAGAGGAGACAATCAGTGGTAGACTTGTTTCTCTATCCCAACACAAGAGAACTTCCAGTATCTTCTAGAAACTCATGGTGGACCAGAGCAGGCACAAACTCATACTCCAACAATAGAATAGGATTTCATACCATTTCATTCCAAAGATTTATCTCTAGAAATCTTGGAAATTATGGATGATCAGATGTAGATCCCAGACTCTGTCATCCAAACCTTCCAAGACAATATTGCATCAGCGACAAAGGTGAGAAATTGGGCCCGTGACCTGATTTCCTCAAATGGAATGGCTCACTCTCAAAATATGTAAGTCACTCTGGAGTAGTTATGAATTCCTGGTTAAGTCCGGGAGGTTAGATGACAATATCCCATGATACACGGACAACCGAATCAGGAACAAATACTTATCCCAACTGGGGGACACTGGTCTAATGTGGTGCCCGCTCTAGGGCAGGAAGATATCCCTTCCAATACACTAGATGTCCATCTACATATCTAGGTGGCATCATGGAACCCAAAAAGGCATGGAATCATATATGAAGTCCATTACGAACAATATAAGGCACTAGTTACCAATATGAGAGTTCTCAAAAACAAAACACGCCGAAGGCAACTAAAAAATGAAGAGAACATACATGATCCTTCTCTGTGAGAAGCTGGGGTTCATGACACCCTCAATAATATATCAATAAATAATCAAAACCCTATAAGTATATTACAAAATTATGGAGTTGGTAGTAGAAATTGGGAAGTCCCTCCCCACAATGTCACAACCAGCAGCTCTGAAGGTCCTCCACAGAGTACTGATGGGGGATCACGCTATGGGCTAGGAATGATCGATAACGAGAGCCTATCTTCTTATGCGCATCGGGGCAGCCCTCCCCTCGACCTAAAGATCATACGAAAAGAAGTTCCTCCCCTTGTTGTCATCTGCCCTGATGGTTCTTCCCAGGGTATATGCTGTAGATATGAATCTCCCTGTATTCGGACACCAAGTCATAATGGTAGTCCTAACCAAAATGATAGTCATTGAGAAGGCCCTCCATGCATTGATAGTTTTTATGAAGGCCCTTTCCATAGTAATTCCATGCAATGAGAAGGTACTCCCCTCATTACAGTACATCCTGAAGGCCCTCCCCAGGTTGTGCACTGTAGAAATTCTCCCTACTACCAGGTATCAAGTCATGAGGGTAGTCTTGTCCATGATGACGGTCATTACGAAGGCCCTCCCCTCAATGGCAGTTGTTGTGAAGGTCCTCCCCCTATTCCATCAAGTAGAAAGAAGGTCCTCCCCTTGATGTAGACCTCCCTAAAGGTCTTACCTAGGGAATATTCTATAAAGAAATTTCCCGTGGCCGGTCATCAAGATGAAATGGTAGCCCTCACTATTGAAGCTCTAATTGCAAAGGTCCTCCCCACAACCAAAATTTGTACTATAAAGTAGTTCCTCCCCTTGCTGGAACAAATATGATAAATCCTTCTTATGCTGAGGTGCTTAGAAATATGGAGTTGGACATATCGGGCACTCCGACCATATCAAGTGATATTCTTTCTGAACCAGATGATGGCTTAGGGACACACTCATCTTCTAAGCCACCCCCACACTATTCACATATCGATGAAGCTCCCAACAGCCCAGTTTCTTCAAACAAACTTATTAAGAAGCACTCAATCTAGGCATATCAAGTAGAGAATACTCCAGAAGAACAACAATAGGATATGTTTCTTATGAGACAGAAAATAGATGAGGATAATATATTAGTGATGAATTGGCATACAACCACTTCTCAGTTCAACATACTGAATAGTTGTTTGGGGAAGGAATGCTTGACATTTGCCTTAATATATGGACGACTATTCATCAACTAAAATAAAAATTCCTACCCTACGAAGGGTATTTGGACCATGTCAACACATTAGGGGAGCTTCACTATCTAATCAACTTGGAAGACCTCTCGTCTACAAGGAAGATATAATTATAATGGGAAAAGAAAAACCTTTAACTAACCTACCTCCATGAACTAAAAAAGTTGTGTCACCTTATTGGAAACACCCTGTCTAGAGTTCATATTCGGGGATTAGGAGAACATGGATCTCTACAAATCACCCTGAAACCTATCCATCAAAACCCATTATAAATGACATCCCACAATTTCATCACCAAAAGGATACAACAAAATGAAACCCCTTATTAGGAAAGATGGAATAATCAATAAAAACCAGCTTGAAGTAAGTCTCAAAAAAATTAGGGCCGAAGAGATCAATCCATTGAAAAGATTCTAATTCAGGTAACCAAGAACATCCTGTAGGCTTCCTGCCTAAGGGAAGCCAACTAGAAAGTAGTGGTCACATCTTCAAAAGACCATAAACTTCATATAGGCACAATTCCATACATGGCTCACACCCACACAAGAGTACTAGAAATTGAAAAGACGGTAATAATAGAAGTTTGCACCACAATGCGGGAACAACCACAACCCACATGGATAGGGGAATTTTTAAATCAAAATTCACCTGTAAGACCAACAAATACAAAACATAGAGCATCAATAGAATAATAGGAACAACCCCATCCCATAGGTAAGGGGGGACTTTTACCTCATGTCCCCACATAGTGGACAACTATCTTCTACCATCTGGGAGGAATGATGGACAGAGGACTCACCCATTCTGTCCCATCTCATGGTTTGAACCCTCTGAGACAAAGGTGTGTTATGAGGTCAGAACAAGTCTCCCTTTGGGTCAATCTTTGTTGATAAACCTAAAGAATACCGCAGAATATAAGGAGAAAGTATAATAAAGGATGCAGAAATTCTTTCTCCCATTTGGAACCGGGTACACCACCCCAAATGTGGTATTCTTCAGTGATCATGGTAAACATAAACTCAACGGATCTCACAGGAAATGACAAAGATGGAGAGGATGAAAAGGGATATGGTTCCCTCCTATAGGCATCCCACACCGAGCCTGATGGTGTGCATTCCCAGAACCAAAGAGCAGTCCTAAATATAGACCCCCCTCATTCAATCCGAAATTACCTCCCACGTGAAACCCAAACAAGGAGAATAATAAATCCAAGGTCATATATGACCCTATATCGCCTCCCCCTAAAAATGATTCCCTCACTCACTATGAAAGGTTCACTGTGCTGGAGGAAGAAATGAAAGAGATAAAGTGAATTAATACTAAGTTACATCGAGGGAGATACCTCACCGGATGTGTTCCCCCTACGGAATGTCAGTAGGTTCTCCAAGAAGAGGTTCCCTTTCCACATGCACTCATCATTGAAAATGAATCCATACTCAGAGGCCCATCTAATCCAGCATCAAGACAGGTAACATACTCTAAACGAACCCTGAAAGGACAACAGAACTTCCCCCCACTGGGGAGGAAGTCGGAATATATTCAGGTAAACCCACACATGATACCCCCAACTAGGTATCCACCCCATATTCTAGAAGTACAAGCACACCCAGTCTTGGCCACTTCCGCACCAACCCAAGTTCAATCTTGATAGGATATGCATAAAAAAAATTGAATACCATCAAGCAACTAATGGATCCACTAGAAGAAATGGAGGGGTGGCATGCTCGGATACTAATAGAGCGTAAACCCTTCCACAAGTGGGTTATAAATTTTCCACTATTACCAAACTTCAAGAACCCCATATTCCCTATATTCAATGGATCGGAGGACCTAGAATAGTATTTAATGCACTATGAATCTTATTTTGACCCCATGATGGGAACTCCATAGTAGAAAGAGGCATTAAAACATAGGTACTTTGTATAAACACTGTAGGGTTCGGCTTTCATATGGTTTACTAGTCTTCCAACCAATTCAATTGTAGGCTAGGGGGACCTCTGGCGATAGTTTCTCTTCCATTTCAGTTCAAAGCTGCCTAAGACGATGGTTAGTAATATCATGAACTGCAAACATTGAGAAAACAAAAGAGTCTCAATTTTCATTACCATATGGAAAGACCTGACTTATTCCCTGAACCGGCCGCTCCATTAGGATGAGATGCTCTCCATCTGCATCGATAGATTTCAGGATGAATTGAGAACACCACTTATCTTGGTGAAGTACACTAGTGGGTTTAGATTTTTCTCTATAATTTCCTAGAGAATATAATAATCCTTGCAAAGGACCAATCTTAAGTCCCGAGTGGCCCTATCAGCCCTTGGGAAAAGAACGAGAAAAGCTAACGTAGCTTCTGTCATGTTTAAGCCAGTCACGGTGCCAAATCCATTTGCGAGGCCCCCACCAAACCATGCAGAACCCCATGGATGCTAGCAGCCACCCCCACCTTGGAAATACAAGCTACAAGAAGCTAAAAGAAATTTGTTCAAAGAACTAATAAATCTAGTTTAATATTTCCAAGATGACCAGGTCTGTAGCTATTTCATAGCCTCTATGAATTGAAACTTTCTTTGGCTATCAGATCCAAATCTATCCAATGAAGTGGGTCTCGATGACCATCCAAATTATTGTCCCGATCACCAAATAATGTGATGAGTTATCCATGAATGATTTGTTTTCAAGGATCTACATCAAATTATGGTGGAATCCGGGAAACTCAAGTTGGTCCCACCACTAGTACAAGTGGTGTATGTTTCCACCTCAGATGCAAGAGAGGAAGAGGAATGGAAAATAGTCCCTAGTAAGAAGGAGGAAAAGTTTGATAATTGGATCTCCTGGGAGACAGTCAACCGAGTCCATGGCATCCTCCAGGTGCAGCTGAAACAACCAATTGTGACCCTAAAGCTCCTAATACAACACATCCATCATCCTCGGCCCCGCAGTACTCAAATGGGAAGAAGGGAAGAAATAAAGTGCAAGAAGATGGGATGAAACCAAAGTCAAAGTCCATGTTGATGATTTTGTAATTCACGACAACAGATATGGAACAACAAGAATTTCCCCGCCAAATGGTACAATGGGAACCGCCACATGAAACAATACAATGGGCATTTCCCCACCAAACGACACTGTCAGAAAAATACAGTCAGATTGAAATAGTGTAGGATCAAGAACAGATCTTCAACTACATTAATTTTATTCACCTAATGCACCCCTTATTAGTCTGAGAATATGGGCACAAACCCAAATTTATTGATCCCAACTAGAGAGCCAAAGGAAGAGGTCGTAGAGGCCAGAGGTTTCTTGGATGGAATGATCATGACAAGGTTTAGATTCCAAGCCACCCCACAAGTCAAACTGTAGACATCATGGAAACTCACAGAAGGACCCTCCATCAGACACAATAAAAAATTTGAATACTCCTCTTCCCCCAAAGGAAGAAATCCTAGCATAGTTATCTTGGAATATCCATCAAGGGAAGAAAAAATATCAAATCTACCATGGCGTGCATGTGGTCCAGTTTGGAAAAATCCATAAAGGGCGGCAACACCACCAGCCCCGGCTACAGAGGTCAAACCATCCCAGTCCAAAGCCCAAAGCCCTAGAGTGTTTGTGAAAGATAAACCCCTTGCCGGGAAGTTATGATCTTTAGAGTATAAGTATGATATTCTAAATAAGATAACTTCATTACCATGAAATATTTCATTTCTAGACGTGTTAAGAATATCTTCAGATCTTAGGGAGGCACTCATCAAAGATTTAATAAGTCCCCAAGAGTTCGAGGCCAAAGTAGAAGTATCCAAAGTCTATCGGATGGAGACTAGTCCCAAATAAAGTCATACCCTCATATACATCACCGATAGAGATGAATATTCCATTATTAAATGGCACATCAAACCCTTATATGTGTTTGAAAAGATAAATTAAATTTAAGTATGGAGGATCTTCATCAACAACAGCTCTGGAGTCAACCTCCTCCCACTGCAGACACTTCATCGACTAGGCTATGATGAAGATAGCTTATCACCATGCACTAAAACTCTACTGGGATATGAAAAAATAGAGTAGAAACCATTGGGACAATTCAAATTTAAAAATCAGATCAGATACCACATGTCGGATTCTGAGTTCCTAGTAGAACAGAAAAGTACAACCTTCGACATCCTGTTAGGGAGGCCTTGGTTGCATCAGCACATTGCAATTCCATCATCATACCATTAGTACATCATATATTGCACTAATGGGAAAAATGGGACATTTCACGTTGAGAAATCCCTATTTGAATCATTTGAGTCACATTATATCGACAAAGAGTTATAGTAATCAGAAGAAAAACATATTTCAGCCAACGACATTAATTGGATTACTGCCCAAAGTAGGATGCCAACTCAATTTTATTCATTGTCTCTATTTCGTACACCATGTCCAGAGACACGAAAAAGTAGGATGAATCCCATGATGTCAGGAAAATACCTATCAAAGATTCTCCTGACCCGTCGACGAGGCCTCAAACTACCCTTTCCTAAATAACTAATGAAAAAGATGATTTATCTCCCAAAATTGTAGTGTTAGTTTCAAGAATACTCTCTCCATCATAAGTGGAAGAAGATGAAGATAAATAAGAAGAATAAGATGAGGAAGACCTCAAAGTTTACCCTCCTGCATTCGAAGAAGGTGTCTCCACCAAAATCGATGTACATAAGAAGAAAACTCCAGGCACCAAATATGACCTGCGGCCCACTCTGATTAGTGTGGTTATGACTGTGAAATACCAGGAGGCATATACCTCCTTCCTAAAGAATAATCGAGATTTGTTTTTTTATAATGACAAAGAAATTCCAGGCCTCTATCCTGAGGTCGCCACTCATCATCTAGGCTTACCAAAAGATCATTGGGGCTATAATCATGCATCTAGAAGGACCCACCTGATGGATGCTGCAAAAATAGAGGTTGAAGTTGATAATATGATCAAAGAAAAATTCATACAGGGGGTTCAATTTTCTATCTAGATGGAAAATATAGCCCCTATCCAAAACAAGAATAAACATATTAGAATCTGCATTGACATCAGGGACCTCAATTGAAATTTCCCAAAAGATGATTTCCCAGTCCCGATCATAGAAATTTTGATCGATGAAACAACTGGATATGAGGCCCTCTCTATCTTGGATGGATATTTAGGATACAATCAAATTTGGATAGCCCGAGGAGATAAAATGATACTGATTTTAGGGCTTCTCAGGGAGTGTTCTGTTATAATGTTATACCCTTTTGTCTAAATAATTTCAGCTCCACATATCAACGCACCATGCACTACATCTTCATGACCTTATTTGGAATGTTTTCTGAGTGTTATGTCAATGATCTGGTGGTTAAATCGAGAAATCACCTATACCACATGGTTGATGTTGAAATATTTTTCAAAAAGTTTCTGCAACATAGTTTAAAGATGAATCCCCTAAAATGCGCCATTGGTTTTAACTTGGGAAAATTCCTTAGCTTCATCGTATGTCATCCTAACATCGAAGTTGACCCTAAGAAGACAAAATACATCATTGGCATGACCCCACCTCACAACCTCACTCAGTTGAGAGGTCTCTAGGGGCACCTTTCCTACATTCGACACTTCATAGCCAACCTAGCAGGTAAATTTTTACCTTTCACCAAGCTCATAAAGAATGGAGTTACATATGAGTTGGATAATGATTGACAAGAAGTGCTCTAAAATCTCAAAAGATATCTCATAAAAACGACAGTTTTGATGCCACCAATCAAGGGGAGGGTACTCATTTTGTATGTAACCACCCTAGAAGAGTCATTAGGCACCTTCCTCACATAGAAAAATGATGCTGGCAGTGAGAACATCATTTATTACCTCATCCAATTAATGATCAATGTCGAAACTCTGTATTCAAAAATTAAAGAGAACTACCTAGACCTAATCATTAAGTTTTAGAAACTCAATCATTACCTGAAACACCATGAGGTCCACCTAGTCTCCCACTATAACCGCTCAAATATATCCTTAACCGTCCCATGATAAATGGGAACCTATCATGATGGTTAGTCATCCAAAAATAGTTTTACATATGTTACGTACCCCAGAAGGCCATCATAGGGCAAGAGTTAGTAGAATTCCTGGCAGATTACCCTTCGAAGGAAATAGCACCGTTGGATGTAAAACTCCATGATGAAGAAGTTTTTCCATCCAAGAGGACCCCCAGAAATTGTAAGTGTGCTTCAATGGTTCTTCCAAAATCCCTATAGGGAAAATTATGGAGGATCCCAAGATCAACAATGTGGGGTTGCGAATTATAGTCTTAACCTTGAAAATCCCATCCTTTTATACTCTTTCCTACTTTTGGAAGGGTGTGAAAATAATTAAGTATATTATAAGGCTATCGTTGCAGGCCTGGAATTGTGACTTCATGTGCGAGCCAAAGACATAAAGTTAAAGGGTGATTTAGAGATAGTCATCAAATAGGTCAATGATGAATATTCAATTAAGAAATAAGTATTGGTCCCCTTGATGAACCATGTGTGAGAATTTATGGCAGAATTCCCATCAGAACCATCCATGAATTATGTCCCCCTGTCACAAAATTCCTAAGCTGATGCTTTTGAAAATGCAGCCCCATCCTTGGATGATCTAGATCAGAATGAAACAGTCATTATCATTACCCATTGTAGGATGGTCTTTACATTCATCTAGATAAATATGGATGATATTGATGAAATTAGCCATGTTTCTGAGCCTTATGGTCACACCACTAGCTGGATGACGCCCATTTCAAATTACCTTCGCAAAGAGGAAGTCCTTCTAAATTGGGATGGAAGAGAGCAGGTCTGAATATGGGAATTCAATTTTTTCTTGTACAATTGGGTAAACCAAGAAAAGGTTCTCTACAAACATTTCCTTGACTGGGTCCTTATTAGGGGCAATGATGGAGAATATATTGTTGCCATCATGAAAGAAGTTCATGTAGGAGCTTATGGAGCACACCAATCAGAAAGCAAGATCTCTCACAAAATTCAAAGGATTGGGTACTAATATACCACTATGATATAATATTGTTCCATATTCTCTATAAAGTTCCATTCCTACCATGTTAATGCTAATTTCATAAACCAAACCCCAGAGTTACTTCATGCAGCTAATTACACCTACCCATTCACCACCTAGGAGATGGATGTTGTGGGACCATATCCTCCGGCCACAACATGATAATTCTAGTTCATACTCATAGCAACTGACTTATTTTATGAATGGGACAAAGCCAGAACCCTTAAAGAAGTCAGGGAGAAAAACATTATTATCTTTTTGATGGCCAAAATCATTACTATATTTGGTTTCCCTCATACAATACTGACATACAACGACACCAACTTATGCTCTGCTGAGTTGGACAAGTTATACCAAGATTTTCGAATCAAAGCCAATCTGTCGTACTACTACCATGAGGTGGATAATGGGAAAATAGAAGCTTTCAACAAGACTTCGTCCAACATACTCCAAAAAATGGTAGATAAGGATAAGAAATTGTGGCCAGACAAGATCTTTCTTGCTTTGTTGGCTTACCGGACCATGACCCATACTCCCACCCAGGTTACCTCGTACTCACTAGTATATGATGAAGAGGCGGTTTTGCATATCAAAATCCATGTTCCATCACATTGTCTGGCCAGTTGTGATCAATTGTCTATGGACGCGTTTTTATGGGTTTAAGGGTTTTTAGGGTCATTTATGAGTTTTTTATGGGATTAGGGTTTTTTTACAGTTTTTATGGTTTTAATGGATGATTTAGGGGTTTTATATTATATTTAGGGATTTTAGAGTTTTAAGAGTTGTAAAGTTTTTTTACGGGTTTTTGGATTTTTTGGGATTGAGGGATATTTGTTTGTTTTAGGGATATTAGGGGGTGTTTAGGGGTTATAATGGTTTTAAGGTATATTTTAGGGTTTTAGGGATTTAAGTGTTTTTAGTTTTTGGATGGATTTAATAATTTTATGGTTATATTGGGGATTTATAAACATTCTTATGGGATTTATCAGCTTGGATGGGAGTTAGGGGTTTTTAGGGTTTCAGTGTTTAATGGGTTTTCATTTATTTTTTAGGGTGATTATTTTTTTGGGTTTCTAGGGTTTAAATGGTTTTATAATATTTTAAGTGTTTTAAGGGTTTTGATTGGGTTTTTTTATTTTAAGGGGTTTGGGGTTTTAATGGTTTTTAGAGGTTTTGGGGGTTTATAATATTTTTAAGGATTTTAGGGTTCATTTTATTTTTTAATTTATTTTTCATATTTTTGTATTATTTACGGGTTTTAGGGTGTTTAAGGGTTTCTTTGGGGGGTTTTCAGGGTTTTATATAGTATTAATGGTCTTTTAGTGTTTCTATGGTTTTTAATCCTTTTAGTTTTTAAGTGGTTTTAAGGGGTTTTAAGGGTTTTAGTTTTTAAGTTTTTTGGTATATTTATGGTTTTAGGGGATTTATGTGGTTTTGGGGTTTTATAATTTTTTTTATTTTTAAAATTTTTATAATTTTTAGGGTTTTTTGGTTTTATGGGGATTTTTAGTAAATTTAGGTCTCATTGTTTTTGGGTTTTGATGGTTTACTTAGGGTTTTTAGTGATTTTCTAGGGTTTTTAGGTTTTGTAGGGTTTTAGGGACTTTTACAGATTTTTTAGTATTTTAAATTTTTATTTTTTCAAAGATTATTGTGTTTTTTAGGATTTTTATTGATTTTTATGTTTTTCATGGTTTTTGTGTTTTTTGTGTTTTTGGTGGGTTTTTTGGTATTTTTGAAATATAGGTGTTTTTAGGGGTTTTTAGAGTTTGCAAAGTTTTTAGTTATTATTAAATTATTTTATAGATTTTTAGGGTTTTATATGTTTTTTATGGTTTTATAGGGTTTTAGCTTTTCTTGGGGTGTTTTAGGGTTTTTAGTTTTTAAGGGTTTTAGTGTTTTGTGGTTTTTAGGGTTTTAGGGGATTCATGTGTTTTTCTATTGTGTTAGTGTTTTTATAGTTTTTAGGGGATTAAAGTATTTTTAGAGGTTTTAGGGTTTTATATTTTTTAGGTTCTTTTAGGGTTTTTTTGTGTTTTTAGAGTCCTTTAAGGTTATTTAGGGTTATTTAGGTACCATTTGGGAGGTTTAGGATATTTTTGGGTTTTAAGGGCCCTTTAGGGTTTTTAGGTGGTTTAACATCTTTCTATGTTTTTAGGGTATTTTATGGTCTTATAGGATCCTTTTTAGGGGTATATTGTCTTTTAGGGTTTATTAGGGTTTTAATGTCTTTTAGAGTTTTTTTTCTCGGGTTTTAGGGTCCTTTAGGGTTTTTATGGTCACTTAGGGTTTTAAGGGTTTTAGGTTCTTTTAGGCAGTTTTTGGTTTTTTATTGTTAATTAGGAGTTTTATGAGTTTTAGTTTTTTATGGGTATTTTAGGGTTTTAAAGGGTTCTATGTATTTTTCGGATTTAAGGTATTTTAGGGTCTTTTATGGTTGTTTTGTAGTATTGAAGGTTCTTAGCGTTTTTAAGTGTTTTAGGGGGTTTACGGTATTTTTGGTTTTTTAGGGTTATTTGGGGTATTAGGGTTTTTAATGGTCACTTGGGGTTTTAAGGGGGTTTAGGGATTTTTATAGTTTAAGTTTTATTTGTTTTTATATGAGTTTTTTATAGTTTTTTGGAATTTTAATGGTATTTTGTGTTTTCATGGTTTTTAGAGTTTTTTGGGATTTAAGATTTTTTATAGGTTTTAAAGTGGTTCATGTGGGTTTTGAGTGATTATTATGTTTTTATGTTTTTGGGGGATTTTACTGGGTTTTAGGACTCTTTTAGGGTTCTAGGGTCTTTCAAGTATTTTGGGGGGTTTCAGGGGTTAAGGGTTTTTTGGTTTTTTGGTTTTTATAACAGTTTAGGGTTCTAGGGATTGTTGGGGTTTTAGGGGGGTTTGGAGTTATGGTCTTTTTAACATATTCAAAAGTTCATTATGTGTTATCATGTTTTTATTAGGTTATATTGGGTCCTTTAGTATATTTATGGGATTTAGGGTCTTTTAGGGGTTCTAGTTATTTTTTATGATTATAGGTTTTTTTGGGTTTTAGGGGTTTTAAGGGTTTTGGGTTTTTTATGATTTTTAGGGGTTTTAAAGGGTTTCATGGTTTTTAAAGTTTTAAGTCTTTTAGGGTTTTTAGGGTTTTATGGTTTTTATATTTTTTAGGGTATTAAGGTTTTAGGGTTATTTAAGGGTTTTAGGGTGTTTCGTGTTTTTTATGGTTTGTTGGGATTTTATGGGTGTTAGGTTTTATCAGGGGATTCTTAGGGTTTTCAGTTATTTTCTATTATTTTATGGTTTTTAGGGTTTATATGGGTTTTAAGTTTTTTATGATTTTAAGGGGTTTTGTGGTGTTTATTTTTTTTAGAGATTTTTAGGGGTTTTGGGTTTTTATAATTTTGTATAGATTTTGAGTGTTAAGGGGTTTTATTGTTTTTTTAATATTTTTTTGGTGTTTTATGGGGTTTTAGTGTTTTAGGGGTTTTTAGGGGTCTTACGGTGTTTTAGGGTTTTGGGGGTTTTTACAGGTTTTAGGGTCCTTTAATGTTTTTATAATTTTTTGGTGTTTTTAGGGTTTTCTAATTTATATTAAAGGTTTTTTTGTTTTAATGGTTTTAGAGATTTTGAGTTACTTTTTAGGGGTTTTAATAGTTTTTTCGGGTCTTAGGGGGTTTTTCTATTTTTAGGGATTTTAAGTGTTTTTAAGACTATTTAGTATTTTTAGGGTTTTTTTAGGGTTTTTAGTGTTTTAGGGTCTTTAAGATATTTTTAGGGGTTTTAGGTTTGTAAAGGGGTTTTAGGGGTTTAGGGTTTTTATGGTTTTTAGTTATTTAGGGGTTTTACTGTTTTTATGGGTTTCAGGTTTCTAAATGTTATTTATGGTTTTAGGGATTTTTTGGTTTTTGGTGTTTTTAATATTTTTAGGGCTCTTAGGGTTGGTTTGTTGTTATTAGTATTTTTTTATTTTTTTACTAGTATTAAGGTCTTTAGGGGTTATTTTGGTTTTTAGAGGTTTTATAATGGTTTTTAGGGTCTTTTAATGGTTTCTAAATTTTTTTACCATCTTTTATATTTTTAGGTTTTTGGGGTCTATTTTGTTTTATGGTTTTTAGGGTTGTATAGGGTTTTATTAGGGTTAGGGGGGTTGACATTTTTGTGTTTTGTTGGTTTTTAATGTTTTTTTTTGGTTTTAAGAGTTTTTAACTTCTGGGGTTTTTTAGATTATTTGGGTTTTCATAGGGTTTTAAAAATTTATCTTTGTTTTCAATGTTTTTTTAGATTTTTCTATGTTTTAGATATTTTTAGTTGTTTTTGGGTTTTTTGGGGTTTTGATGGGGAATTTTAATGGTTTCATAGGATTTTAGGATTTTAGGGTTTTAGAGTCTTTTAGGGCAAGGAAGGTGCAAGGGTCAGGCTATTCTTGACCCCCCCCCCAAATTTATTAGAAAAAAGATGCAACAAACAAGGGACTTGAGTGGTCAAACGATCCAAACCCAAAAAAAACCTTTACAACACCAACCCCAAAAAAACCCCGGATGAAAAAAAGAACCAAATAACACACAAAGCAGAAAAGTAGAAAAGTCTCCAAAATCACCTCTCGGCCCATCAGAATCTAGCAGCCAGCAACACCAAACCATTTGCAGCAACTTCATCAACCCAGCTTCAGCACCACAAAGTCACAAACACCAGACTCTCGCAGCCCCAATCAAAACACCATCACAACATTCACCACCAAGCAACACTATCTTCCAGTAATCAGTGACCGGCAACTAGCAGCAACAACCACAAAAAACACACACCACAAAAAAATACCTACATCATTTGAACAAAATCACAAGAAACCCAAAGAAAAATAATGTAGGGCCTCCCCCCTCCAGGACAATGGAGACAAACCCAAGCAGACCAGAGTACACCCGAATTTCCATCAAGACATGAAGAAGCTGGGATGGGATTTCATGGCTCGAAGAGCCGGGTCCTACACCAAGAAAACCACAATCGAGACCAGATCTCATTATCCAAAAGGAGCCAGCCGCATCCTGCAACAATCAACCCAGAGTAAGTGGCGTGTGCATGAAGGCAGCAACAAGATCTCGAGGACATGGGATCACCAAATCAGACACCAAGAACTCCAAACCCAACACCAATATCTCACAGCCACAAAAAGATCCCAGATCTGGAAAGGAAGACACCGATCTAAAAAACCAGATCCAGAAAACACAGAACTGATACAAGCCGAATCTAAACAGGGATCCCATAGCCAGGAGAGTCGAAGTCACCTCTACGTGAACAGGAGCCAACGACTGGCGATCTAAATCTGAAGCTAGATCTCAAAGCCACAAGGCATGACGAGGCCACCACCAGATCAAAAACGAAGCCAAGGCTATGAACTACCTCCATCGATGCCAATCCAGGGCAGAGCCATGCCCACTGTGGTCGGACCACGCCTGAGGGGGAAGGAATATGATCCGATGGGGAACCCTAGAGACGCGAGGGGAGGAGAAGATCCACCGCTCCAAGGCCTTCTTAGATTATTTTATGGATTATCCAAGATTTAAAATGATTTAGAGGTTTTAAAAGATTTCTTGAGTTTTAAGAGGTTTTGAATTTTAAGGGATTTATTTTTTTAGGGGTTTAGGTATTTTTTTAGTTTGTATTTATGGTTTATTGGGTGCTTTAGTTATTTAGGAGTCTTAGGGTTTTAGTGATTTTTTGGGGTTTTAAGGGGGTTTTACGTTTTTTTATAGTTTAGGGATCTAATGTGTATTTAGAGTGGTTTAGGGACTTTTAGGGGTTTTCAATTGTTTAGGGTATTTTATGGGATTTATATGGGGTTATCATATTTTTTAGGTTTTTTAGTATTTTAGGTTTTTAAGTTCCTTTTTAGGATATATTTGTTTTTGGTTTTTGGTTTTTATGGATTTTTGGGGTTTTTTTAATTTTTGGTGGTTTAGGGGTTTTAGGATTTTATGGGATTTTTGGGTCTTTATGCTTCATTTATGGTTCTTAGGGTTATTTTATGGTTATCAGTGGTTTTAAGGGGTTGTAGGGTTTTTATGGGTTTTATGTTTTTATTGTTTTTAGGGTTTGTAGGTTTTTTGGGGTTTTTAGATATTTTAGGGGTTTTAGGGTTTTCTTTTGGTTCCATTAGATTATTTGTCATTTTCTTTGGGGTGTCTATATTTTTTAATGTTTTTATTTATTTATTTGGGGTATCAGTTTGTTTTTAATTTTTTATAGATTTTATTGTTATTTTTTATAAATATTAGGGGTTTTAGGATTTTTTGGGCTTTTATGACTTTTCATGTTTTATACTTTTTTTCAGTTTTTAGGGGTTTTGTGGTTGTTTCAGGGTTATAATATTTTTTTAGTATTTTTGGGTTTTTATTTCTATATATTTATATGGGTTTTTAGGGTTTTTAAGGGTTTTACGGTTTTTATTAGTGTTTAGGTTTTCTAGGGGTTTTTATAGAATTTTAGGGTGTTTAAATATTTTTATGGAATTTTAGTGTTTTAGAGAGTATTTAGGGGATTTGGATTTATTTAATAATTTTAGTGTCTTTATGGTATTTTTATGATTTTTTAATCTTTTTAAGGGATTTTAAGGGTTTTAGTGTCTTTTGGAATTTTTAGAGACTTTTTGGATTTTATTGGTTTTTTTGGTCTGTTAGCGGGTTTTAGGGTGTATTTGTGTTTTTAGGGGGTTTAAGGGTTTTTAGAGGTATTAGGGGTTATGAGGTTTTAGAGTTTTAATGGTTTTTTGGTATTTTAGGAATTTATAAGGGTTTTTAAATTTTTAGAGGGTTTTGGGCTTTTACAATCTTTTAGGTAATAATTGGGTATCTAAGGTTTTTTATGTTTTTTAAGATTTTTCGTTTTTTTTTTTGTTTTTATGGTTTTTGGTATTTTATGTTTTGTAGGGTTTTTGGAGTTTTGAAGATTTTATTTTGGGTTTTTTGGTGGTTTTAGTTTTTTTAGAGTTGTTATGGGTTTCTTGAGTTTTTAGGGTATTATGGGTTTGGGGGGGTTAGTGGTGATTTAGGGGATTTTTTAGTTTTTTAGTTTATTCAGTGTATATAGGGGTTTTACAGTTTTTTTATGGTGGGGGTGGGGGGGTAGTTTATTTATGGTTTTTTGGAGTTTCTAGAATTTTAGGGGGGGGGTTTATTATTTTTAAGGATTTTATATATCTTTATTGTTTTTAGGGTTTTGGGTTATTTGTTGTTTTTTTGTTTTTAGGGACTCATGGTATTTTTGAGGGGTTTTAGAGATTTTATTGATTTTATGGTCTTTAAAGTTCAATTAGGGTTTTTATGGGTTTTCAAGGTTTTTAGGTTGTTTTAGATTTTTAAGGTTTTAGGGGTTTTAGTGTATTTTAGGGTTTTTTGGGGTTTCTCATTTTGGGTTATTTTAGGGTTTTCTAGAGGTTTTTTGGGTTTTAGGATCTCTTAATTGTTTTTAGGGGTTTTAGGTGGTTTAGTATTTTTAAGGTATTTTGTGTTTTTTGTGTTTTTAGGGGGTTTAAAGGTGTTTCTGGGTTTTTAGAAATTTAGGGTTTTATGGTTTTTATATTTTTAAGGGTTTTGTGGGTTTTTATTGTTTTATAGGGTGTTGTGGACCTTTAGTGTTTTAATGGTTTTTATGGGTTTTGTAGTTTTTTTAGAATTTTAATGTTTTTAGGGTTTTTATAGTATTTTTGTGTTTTATGGTTTTAGGTTCTTTTAGGGGTTTGAAGTGGAATTAGGGTTTTTAGGGTCTTTGGGTCTCCTAGGGTTTTTAAGTTGTTTTTGGGTTTTTAGATATTTTTTCCAGGATTTACGGGTTTATTTGGTTTTTAGGGTCCTTCGTGAGTTTGTAGGATTTAGGATTTTATTTGTATTTTTTAGTTTTTTGGGGGGTTTTAGGGTCCTTTTAGACACTTTTGACTTTTTATGGTCCCTTATGGGTTTTAATGGATTCTTAGGTCCTTTATGTTTTTTTTGGGATTTTGGTTCCTCTAGTGGCTTTAAGGTTTTTTTACATATTTTTTCAGTTTTTTGTGTTATTTAGTATCATTTAGGGTTTCATTATATTTTATGGTTTTTATGGTTTTTTAGTTTTTAGTGTATTTAAACGGTTTTAAGGTTGTTAGTGTATTTTAGGGCTATTTGGTGGGTTTTTGTGGGTTTTTGTGGTCTTTTATGGTTTTTGGATTTTTAAGTTCATTTAGTGTTTTTTGGGGTTTTGTCTTTTTTAGAGATATATTAATGATTTTTAGTATTTTTAGGGGTTTTTTTATGGTTTTAGGGGTTTAGTGATTTTATAGGATATTTATGAGTTTTGGGGTTTTTAGTGTTTTCGTGCTTTTTAAATGTTTATAGTGTTTATTAGGGTTTAAAGATTTTAGGGGTTTTTTGGTTTTTCAAGGATCTTTAGGATTATTATGTTGATTTTTGTTTTTTACCAGTTTTAGGTATTTTTTTGGGATTTAAAGTGTTTTAAGGGGGGTTTAAGCGTTTTATGGGTTTTAAAGGATTCTTAGGGTTTTATGAGTTTTAGGCTATTTTGGGACTTTTATGGATTTTTATGATTTTTGTTTTTTTAGGATTTTTAGAGGTTTTATGAGTTTTAGTGTTCTAATGTGTTATTTTTTAGGTTTCATGGCTATTTTTGTGTTTTTGGGTTTTAATATTTTTATGGATTTTTAAGGGGGATTTTGGATTTTTATAGGATTCGTAAGAATTGTTTTAGTTTTTTGAGGGTTTTATAGGGTTTTTTAGAATTTTTAGGGGTTTTAGTCTTGTTATAGGGTTTTAGTGTTTTGTGAGGTTTTTGGGTTTTGAGAGTTTTAATGTTTTTATGGTTTTTAGGTTATTTTAGGTTTTTATAGGGTTTTAGGGGTGTAAGGTGTTCTTGGGAATTTAATGGGTTTTTGTGTCTTTTGTGTTATTATATTGTTTTCAAGTTATTAATATCTTTTAGGGATTTTTAATATTTCTAGGTTTTTACGGTCTATTAGGGTTATATTTTGGTTTTTATAGTTTTGTTGGGTTTCTTGGGTGTTTTATGGTTTTTAAAATTTAAAGTTATTTTAATTTTTTAAGGGTTTTAGGGTTTATTTGTTTATTTTTCGTGGATATTTGGGGGTTTTGGGGGTTTTAAAAAGTTTTTTCGATTTTCTTTGGTTTTTATGGTTTTAGGTGTTTTTAGGGTTTTTTTGGTTTTTTTGGGTTTTATATTTTTAGAGGTGTTCAGGGCTTTTTACAAAGATTTTGTGGAATTTTAGGGGTTTTCATTGATTCTGAGGGTTGTTTATGAGGTTTTAGGGGTTTTAGGGTTGTTTGCGGTTTTTAGGTTTTTTTAGGGATTAATTATTTTTTAGTGGATTTAGGGTATTTTAGGATTATTTTTGGGTTTCTTGATTTTTTTGGGTTTAGGGTTATTAAAAAAATTATGTGTTTTGAAGGATTTTTTATTTTTTAGAGTTTTTAGGATTTATTATTTTTTATGCTTTTAGTGTTTTTATGGTATTTAGGGTGTTTAATTTTTTTATATGCTCTTTTAGAGATTTTTTTTGAAATTCTATTTTTTTATGATTTAATGTCTTTTAGGGTTTTAAGAAAATTTAGTGTTTTTTATAGTTTTAAGTAATTTTATGGGTTTTTAGGGGATTTATGATTTTTGGGGTTTTCATGTTTTTAGGGTATTATGGTTTTTAGGGATTTACAGGGTTTTGGGATTTTTTAGGGTTTTAGGTACTTTAGGGTCTTCTAGTATTTTTTAGGGATTCTAGTATTTTTTAAAATATTAGGTTTTTAGTATCTTATAAGGATTTCTATTAGTTTAGGGTTTTTAGGGGTTCTCAGGATTCTTTTATATTTATAGGGTTTTTTTGGGTTTTTAGGGTTTTTAGTTTTTTAGGGTTTTTAGTTTTTTAGGGTTTTAGGGTGTTCAGTGTTTTAGAAGTTTATTAGGCTCTCTTAGGAATTTTTGGATTTTTGAGATTTTTTTGGTTATTTTAGGGTTTTTAGGGTTTTTCAAGATTTAAAGAGTTTTTATGATTTTTTGTATTTTCATCATTTCTAGGTGTTTTTAGGTTTTTCTCTTTTTTTATTATTTTTTGGGATTTCTGGATTTTCTAAGGTATTTCACATTTTTAAGGACTTTTAAGATTTTATGGCCTTTAGGTGTCACGACCCGCCCTTGGGGTCCGTGCCGTGACTACCCCAAGCTCGCCTTCCATAGGCCAGGGGCTGGCGACTAGCACCAAGGCGTAAATCCCAGTAAAAAGGGAAGGCATTGCCTTTGTAAAGTAACAAACACCACAGAGTAAGCAAGCGGAAAGTAAACACTAAGCAAAAGTAGAGTACAACTGAAAGTGCGGAAAAGTAAATGGGCCAGTATACAAACCCAAACTGAAAGTAAAGTACAACTCGAAAGGGAAAACAGCAACTAAAAAGTAAAAGCCGCTACACCGATCTGTCCACTGGAAATCCCACCTGAAGGGTGGGTACAGATAGCTCCACTGCTCCACGGGTCCCGCCGTCCGCTCCGAGCACGTCCCGCCCAGTGGTCCACCTCCAGGTACCGCCCCGCTCTGCAAGCCTCAGCTAAGGTCAACGCTGTCCGTCGTCTGCAACCAACACAACGTAGTGCGGGAAAAGCCAGTGCAGGGGTGAGTATAAGCTACTCAGTAGGGACCCCGAGACCCCTGAAGGTCTCTCAAATCCACAAAGGATAAACCACGAAGAAAGGAACAATCACGAAGTAACAACCGACACTGCTTAGGTATATGCCCATACATATACCTAAGTCATCATTTCAAATACGCTCCAACCTCCGAGCCCAAGTACAACTCAGTCCACACAGGAAAGTAAACGTATTCCACACAGGAAAACAAAACGTAATCCACACAGGATAGCACAACACAATCCACACAGGAAAGCAACAGGATTCAGCTCACACAGGTATACATCTCCAAAGGACGATAAAGATGATCTCTGATCCATCTAAGTCGTCGGACCCACGAAGGATCGATAGGTAACTAACCCCCGCAAAAGACCCACACAGGATCGGGCCCACATAGGACCTGTAGGCGCTGGTTCACATAGGACCGCTGAGCGCAAGGACCCACACAGGATCAGACCCACACAGGATCGGGCCCACACAGGACCTGTAGCACTGATCCACGTAGGATCGCTGAGTGATGTAGTCGTCGTCGTCAAATCCACACAGGATCTCTGTACTGTCGTCGTCGCAGTCACAGTAGCAGTAGCAGTAGTAGTCACAGTAACAGTCGCAGTAGTAGTCACAGTAACAGTCGTAGTAGTAGTCACAGTAACAGTCGCAGCCAGCACTAGGGTTCCCGCACACAGCAAGCTCGTTCGGAGGGTCCGCTCCACGAGCCGAGAGGCTGATACATCAACTATCACAAAGTCCAGAGTTGATGTATCCAAAAGTTCTGTACCGTCAACAGGAACTCAACGCAACAGACGGCGCGTCGATCGGACGCCCGGTCTGAGAGTTATTGGCATTTTCGTCCCCGGGGCCCGGTTGGTTTTTAAGGCAAAATCAACCCGACCGTACTCCACCTGCGTCCAAACCTCGGCCAGAGTATGCCAAAAGATCCGTCTCACTAAGAGGAACACAGCAAAGCTGACGGCACGTCAATCGGACGTCCGTAGCTCAAGATATGAGCGTTTCCGCTCCGAAGGCCAGGTTGGTTTCGTGAACGAACCAACCCGGCCGAACTCAAAGTGTTCCGAAACTTTCAGTGCGATATACCGAAACGACCATTTCGATCCAAGGATCTCTTTTCCACAGACGGTTCGTCGATCGGAGGTCCGTGGATCAAGTTATGGCCAAAAGACCGAATCTGTCTCGAAAACGGGGGGTCCGGGTCCGGGCCGTCCCGGCCCGGCCGGCCGGCGGCGCGGTGGCGCGACAGCCTGGCAGCGCGGCGTCCTGGCGCCGCACGGAGGCAGTGCGCGGGGTCTAAGCCCCCGCTTCTTGTTTTGGCAGCGCGGCAATCAGCCATGCCCCTTTTTGTCAAACGCCCCCCCCCCCCCTCGTGGGGGGCCTGCTTGTTCGGAAACCGGGGGGCCGCCTGCCCCCCTCAAGGAAACCCCCCCCCCCCTCATAAATGGGGGGGTTTTAGTGCTGGCCGGGGGATTAATTTTCCCCCGGCCTTTGACCTTCCGGCCGGCCACCTGGCTGGCCGGTTTTTCTCCAAGGGGACCGGAATACCGGTCCCCTTTCCGGCTTCCGACGCCGGCGGCCCAGCCGCCGGTCTTCTCGTCCCGCCGCGGCCCGGAACCGGCCGCGGTGTTCGTCGTCCGGCACGGTGCGACGGCACCGTGCCCCTCCGCCGCACCTTTGATTCCCTTCAACGCGGCGCGATGGCGTCGCGTTCTTGATGATCCTTCCACGGCGCGGCGCGACGGCGCCGCGCAATATAATCGTGCGATTATCTGCGTGGTGCGACGGCACCACGCCATCTTGTTTTCTCCCGCAAGGTAAATCAACAAGAACAAAGGAGGGGGTTCGGCCGTGTTCATGCGGTCCGGCCCCCTCACGTTAAACAATAACACATATTTATAATCCTCACGTTAGTCATGCTAGAACCACGAACAAGGATAAATAAATAAACAAATAACAACAACCCCTACCTTGGGTAAAGGTTCGAAGATTTGTCAACGTCCCGCGGAAGACAACGTCGCGGAGGTCGGGCGTCGCGGTAATCGTTCGTCAAATCTAATGACGAAGAGGTACGTCCGAAGAGGTACGTCGTTGGTGAATCTTCGTATACCGACGAAGGAAGTCCGAGGAGGAAGCGGCGTTCCCTCTCGTTGACACGGAAGACGAAGAAGAGAGAAGCGACGTTCTTCGTCGGAGCTTGAGCGTTCTTCGTCAAAGCTTGAGCGTTCTTCGTCAAAGTTTGAAGAAGAAGGAAAAGCTCTCAAAATCTCTCAAGAAGGCTAAACAAAACTAACCAAATAAAATAAGATAGAGACTTATTTTATTCACAAACTTAACAAATTAATTTCAAAGGTTTGAAATTCAAAAAGGATAACTCCAAAATTAAATAACAATTGTCATGTCATTTAAAGAGGGGTTAAGGGAGTTTGAGAGAAGATGAAAAGTTTAGGGTTCGTGTGGGCCCCACCACACTTAATCCTCTCAAGGGAGGTTAAGTGGTTGTGGGTCCCACCCCTAACTTCCTTTGAGAGAAGTTAACCAACAAGTTTTAATAAAAATTTGTAATCCACAATTTTTATTTAACTTATTCTAAACTCCCAAAAACCAACTCTCATCCTGAAATAAACGCAAACTCAGAAAAGGTCTCCTTAAGCGAAAATCGGCGCTACGAGTTCATCGGTGCCCTCAGATTTCAATTCCGAGCACCGGATCAAAAGTTAGAAATTCCCGCTCGTTCGTTCACTGAACGTACCCGAGCCAAACTTCGGAAATTGATTCGGGGCACACCGGGCCTCGGAATCAGGTGCCGTCTGAAACCGCACTCTTGTAAAATTCCAAAGAAAATTAAGAAAAAATTTCCCTTGAATTTTACGGGTCTTTACATTACTCCCACCTTAGGGCTTTACGTCCCCGTAAAGATACCTCAAAAACTAGGGAAACAAAAGAGGGTACTGAGCACGCATCTGAGCCTCCCACTCCCATGTGCTCTCCTGGAGATTCCCGTGCTGCCATTTGATGCGCACAAGAGGAATCGATCGCCCATGTAGGACCCGCTCCTGTCGATCCTCTATCTCCACCGGGACCTCCGTAAAAGTCGCCCCATCGTCAACGTCAAGCTCCCCATGGTCAATGATGTGTGTCGGGTCGTGCACGTATCTCCTCAGCTGGGACACGTGGAAGACGTCGTGCACCCGGTGCAACTGAGGTGGTAGAGCCAGGCGATAAGCCACCTCACCAACCCTGCTGAGGACCTGGAAGGGTCCGATGAAGCGCGGAGATAACTTACCGCCTCGGCCAAATCTCCGAATACCACGTCGAGGTGAGACCCGCAAGAAGACGTGGTCTCCATCCTCGAACTCCAGTGGCCTCCGCCTCCTGTCAGCATAAGACTTCTGCCGGCTCTGAGCTGTCCTCATCCGCTCCTGGATGACCTGGACCTTCTCTGTCGTGGCCTGGACCATATCCGGTCCCACTAGTGCTGACTCCCCAGGGTCTGTCCAGCACAAAGGAGATCTACAAGGTCGGTCGTACAACGCCTCGTAAGGTGCCATCCCGATGGTGGAGTGGTAGCTGTTGTTGTACGCAAACTCCACCAAGGGTAGGTGGTCCTCCCAGCTACGACCAAAGTCGAGGGCACATGCACGGAGCATGTCCTCGAGAGTCTGAATGGTCCTCTCTGTCTGACCATCCGTCTGAGGGTGAAAGGATGTGCTCAGACGTAGCTGCGTCCCGAACGCCTCCTATAACCCCTTCCAAAGCCGGTAAGTAAAGCAAGCATCTCGATCGGAGACGATAGATGATGGCACACCGTGGAGACGCACAATCTCCTGAACGTAGAGACGTCCCAAGCTCTCCACTGAGCCCTGCTCTCTGATGGGTAAGAAGTGTGCCGACTTGGTGAGTCGGTCAACAATCACCCATATGGAGTCGTGACCTCTGGAAGTGCGTGGAAGTCCAGTCACGAAGTCCATAGATATGTCGTCCCACTTCCACTCCGGAACCTCCAAGGGCTGTACCAAGCCCGCTGGTACCTGATGCTCTGCCTTTACCTGCTGGTAGGTGAGGCATCGAGAAACAAACTCTGCTACTGCCTTCTTCATGCCTGGACACCAGTGCTGTCGTCTGAGGTCCTGGTACATCTTCGCCACTCCAGGATGTACCGCCAAAGGAGAAGTGTGAAACTCTCTCAGCACTTCCTCTCGCAAAGCGACTGGTACCATGGTACGTCCTCTAAAAAGGATGTCATGCTCTGCTCCAAGGGAGAAACCATCAGGTTCCTGACCCGAGGATATCTGTGCTCGCCGTGTCTCACAGTCAGCGTCCTCACGCTGTGCCTCTCTGACCCGCTACAGTAGTGGAGGGGTGACTGTGAGATACTGGAGGAAGGCTGCTCCATCTCTATCCACGAAGGATATCTGTAAAGAGGCTAGCTGCTTCGTCGCCTCCTCAAGTAGCTGAATGCCCGTCCTCCTGCTGAGGGCATCGGCTACTACGTTCCCCTTCCCAGGAGTATAGACTATCTCAAAGTCATAGTCCTGGAGGAACTCGAGCCATCGCCGCTGTCTCAGGTTCAGGTCCTTCTGCGAGAAGATATACCTGAGACTCTGATTATCAGAAAAGACTGTAAAGCGCTCGCCCATCAGATAGTGTCGCCATGTCTTCAGAGCGAAGACCACTGCTGCTAACTCCAGGTCATGGGTAGCGTAGTTCTTCTCATGCGGCCTCAACTGACGTGATCCATAGGCGATCACTGCCCGCTCCTGCATCAGTACACATCCGAGTCCGGTCCCTGATGCATCGCAGTAGACTACGTACCCTACTCCCTCCTCAGGCAACCTCAAGATAGGTGCGCTAGCCAATCTCTGTCTCAGCTCCTGGAAGCTCTACTGACATCTGTCTGACCACACGAAGGGTTTTCCCTTCTTCCTCAAAGCTGTGAGTGGTGCCGCAACTCTAGAGAAGTCTAGCACGAATCTATGATAGTATCCAGCTAGTCCCAAGAAACTCCGAACCTCAATCATGCTCTTGGGTGGCTCCCATGCTAACACAGCCTCAATCTTCGCGGGATCCACTGCAACTCCCGACTCAGAGATAACGTGTCCCAAGAAGTGGACCTCACGTATCCAGAACTAGCACTTCGAGAGCTTACCATAAAGCTGGTGCTCTCGGAGTGTGTCTAGTATAACTCGCAAGTGATAGGTGTGCTCCTCCTCTGTCGTAGAGTAAATCAGAATGTCGTCGATGAAGACCACGACAAAACGATCGAGGTATGGCTGAAAGATCCTATTCATGAGAGCCATGAACACTTCTAGAGCATTGGTTACACCGAAAGGCATAACCAAGAACTCATAGTGGCCATACCGACATCTGAAGGTCGTCTTCTGCACATCCTCATCTCTGACTCTGAGCTGATGATAGCCTGACCCGAGGTCTATCTTCGAGAACCACCGTGCTCCCTTGAGCTGATCAAAGAGGTCATCAATCCTCGGTAGCGGATACTTGTTCCTCACTGTCACCTGGTTCAGGCGACGATAGTCAACACAAAGTCGCAAGCTCTCGTCCGCCTTCTTGGCGAACAAAATCGGGGAAGCCTAGGGTGAAACACTGGGTCGGATGAACCCCTTGCCCTGCAAGTCCTCCAACTGTACCCGTAGCTCTCGAAGCTCAGCGGGGGCCATCCGATATGCTGGAGTGGATATCGGGGCTGTCCCAGGGTACAAGTCAATATAAAAGTCTACCTCTCTGCGAGGAGGTAGCCCTGGAACGTCGTCGGGAAAAACGTCCGCAAACTGATCCACCACTGCAGGAAAACCAGGACTCCGCACGTCAACTGCTCCAAGGATGAGGCTAGCTAACTGATGAGTAATGGGTTGTCCTCTCCTCCACGGAAGTCCATCCTGTGCTGCTAAGGCTCCCTTCTCGCCGGTGAAGGTGAACCTGCTCCCATCGGTGCGTACACAACGCACCTTGCGCCTAAAACAGTCAATCTGCGCATGGACCGTAGATAGCCAATCCATGCCCAAGATGACGTCGTAAGGCCTCGACGCTGCTACAAGAAGATCCCAGCCGAAGCTCTTGCCTCCTAGAGTAAGCTCACACTGCCGGCACCAGTGCGTAATCGTCGAGTCTGCTCCCGTAAGAGTCTCTAGCCGTAAGGATCGAGCCAACGGCTCTGTCGGAATCTCCGAGCTCCGAATAAGGGCAGCGGCTATGAAAGAGTGACTCGCTCCTATGTCTATAAGTACTGCAGAAAGGGTGGAATAGACACAGATAGTACCTCGAATCATCTCGGGTGCGCCGTGGTCGTAGGCCTCTACTGCCTGGAGCTGTGCCTGTCTCTGCCCGCCAGCTCCCTGTGGTCGGGGTGGACCTCCTGGTGGTGGTGGTGGCAGAGCCTCAAAGCGTCGCCCACCACCTGTTGCTTGGCCAGCTCCTCTGCCTCGTCCGCCTCCTCCCTGCGGACCGCCACGGTCGACCCTCTGCCTCTGCCTCGGTGGTCCCTCAACCGACTGCTGCTCCTCGACACAGCGGGTCGGGCAGTCACGAGCCATGTGGCCCTGCCCGCCGCACGAGTAGCACTGTCTGCCTCTCGAAAGAATGGCTCCGCGCTGTGTGCTCCGCACTGCTGAGCCAGTGTCCTGAGGTCGTCTGCCCGAAGGTCTGGTCTGTCTGGACCCCTGAGTCATCCGTCGACTGCCTGCTGCAGATGACTCTGCCACGTGCCGCCCTGCGGCGGGTCGCTGCGCTGGTGTAGACTCAGCAAGGAAGCTCTCGATCAGAAGGGCCCGCTCCAGTACTCCTGTCTGAGTCGGTATGGTGAGGGAGATCAGCGATGCCCTGATCTCATGTCTCAAACCCTGCTCGAAGGTCCGGGCCCGGAAGAATGCGTCCCGTACCATGTCGGTCGAGTAGCGCGAGAGATCGGTAAATCTCGCCGAGTACTGAGCGATCGTCATGCTGCCCTGCCGCAGCTGAAGAAGCTCCTGGATACGCACCGCACGAAGGGTGGCTGGAACTAACTCCGAGCGGAAGAGGCTCTCAAAGTCCGTCCAAAGTAGAGATGCCTCATCGTGCACCTGGAGCATCAAGCTCCACCATCGTCCTGTTGTTGCGTGTAGTAGGCTCGCAGCGAGGATCACCATGAGGTCTGCTGGTGTCCTCACTAGCCTAAACACACATACCACTGCCTCCAGCCAGTCCTCGGCTGCCTGGGGATCCGTCTCCCCGCGAAACCTAGGTGGTCGCTGGCGCTGAAACTCATGCAGTGCGCTGAGGCGACGTGCATCGTCAGCGGCTGGTGCTGGAAGCATCGGGGGCTCGGCGGATAGTGCTACCGCCGGTGCCACTGCTGACAAAGGGCCCTGCACCGAGGCCTCGTCGCTCGGTGGGTTGTCGTCACGCTCGACTCTCGGAACCCTAGCTGGCTGCCGTCGTGGGGCCATCCTGAAAAGGAAACAGGTACGCCACGGTCAGAACAGTATACCTGGTGAGCTGATATAAGTAATCACAAAGAAAACTTTGAAACACACACGCAATCAATGTTTTCGTGCATTAAGTCGGAAATCAGAAGTCAGGGTTCTGGTGTACGGATACGTCGGCCGCCGCACCAACACTGGACTCCCTGGACTGATAACCACACTCAATACACTAAACATTATTGCTTCACATAGAAAAGATCATAGTTCGCGGTAGAACCGAACTCCTCTAATACCAATTTATCACGACCCGCCCTCGGGGTCCGTGCCGTGACTACCGCAAGCCCGCCTTCCATAGGCCAGGGGCTGGCGACTAGCACCAAGGCGTAAATCCCAGTAAAAAGGGAAGGCATTGCCTTTGTAAAGTAACAAACACCACAGAGTAAGCAAGCGGAAAGTAAACACTAAGCAAAAGCAGAGTACAACTGAAAGTGCGGAAAAGTAAATGGGCCAGTATACAAACCCAAACTGAAAGTAAAGTACAACTCGAAAGGGAAAACAGCAACTAAAAAGTAAAAGCCGCTACACCGAGCTGTCCACTAAAAATCCCACCTGAAGGGTGGGTACAGATAGCTCCACTGCTCCACGGGTCCCGCCGTCCACTCCGAGCACGTCCCGCCCAGTGGTCCACCTCCGGGTACCGCCCCGCTCTTCAAGCCTCAGCTAAGGTCAACGCTGTCCGTCGTCTACAACCAACACAACGTAGTGCGGGCAAAGCCCGTGCAGGGGTGAGTATAAGCTACTCAGTAGGGACCCCGAGACCCCTGAAGGTCTCTCAAATCCACAAAGGATAAACCAAGAAGAAAGGAACAATCACGAAGTAACAACCGACACTGCTTAGGTATATGCCCATACATATACCTAAGTCATCATTTCAAATACGCTCCAACCTCCGAGCCCAAGTACAACTCAGTCCACACAGGAAAGTAAACGTATTCCACACAGGAAAGCAAAACGTAATCCACACAGGATAGCACAACACAATCCACACAGGAAAGCAACAGGATTCAGCTCACACAGGTATACATCTCCAAAGGACGATAAAGATGATCTCTGATCCATCTAAGTCGTCGGACCCACGAAGGATCGATAGGTAACTAACCCCCGCAAAAGACCCACACAGGATCGGGCCCACATAGGACCTGTAGGCGCTGGTTCACACAGGACCGCTGAGCGCAAGGACCCACACAGGATCGGACCCACATAGGATCGGGCCCACACAGGACCTGTAGCACTGATCCACGTAGGATCGCTGAGTGTTGTAGTCGTCGTCGTCGAATCCACACAGGATCTTTGTACTATCGTCGTAAGCTCGTTCGGAGGGTCCGCTCCACGAGCCGAGAGGCTGATACATCAACTGTCACAAAGTCCAGAGTTGATGTATCCAAAAGTTCCGTATCGTCAACAGGAACTCAACGCAACAGACGGCGCGTCGATCGGACGCCCGGTCTGAGAGTTATTGGCATTTTCGTCCCCGGGGCCCGGTTGGTTTTTAAGGCAAAACCAACCCGACCATACTCCACCTGCGTCCAAACCTCGGGAAGAGTATGCCAAAAGATCCATCTCACTAAGAGGAACACATCAAAGCTGACGGCACGTCAATCGGACGTCCGTAGCTCAAGATATGAGTGTTTCCGCTCCGAAGGCCCGGTTGGTTTCGTGAACGAACCAACCCGGCCGAACTCAAAGTGTTCCGAAACTTTGAGTGCGATATACCGAAACGACCGTCTCGATCCAAGGATCGCGTTGCCGCAGACGGTTCGTCGATCGGAGGTCCGTGGGTCAAGTTATGGTCAAAAGACCGAATCTGTCTCGAAAATGGGGGGCCCGGGTCCGGGCCGACCCGGCCCGGCCGGCCGGCGGCGCGGCGGCCTGGCGCCGCACGGAGGCAGCGCGCGGGGGCTAAGCCCCCGCTTCTTGTTTTGGCGGCGCGGCAATCAGTCGCGCCCCTTTTTGTCAAACGCCCCCCCCCCCTCGTGGGGGGCCTGCTTGTTCGGAAACCGGGGGGATGCCTGCCCCCCACAAGGAAACCCCCCCCCCTTCATAAATGGGGGGGTTTAGTGCTGGCCGGGGGATTAATTTTCCCCCGGCCTTTGACCTTCCGGCCGGCCACCTGGCCGGCCGGTTTTTCTCCAAGGGGACTGGAATACCGGTCCCCTTTCCGGCTTCCGACGCCGGCAGCCCGGCCGCCGGTCTTCTCGTCCCGCCGCGGCCCGGAACCGGCCGCGGTGTTCGTCGTCTGGCACGGTGCGACGGTACCGCGCCCATCCGCCGCACCTTTGATTCCCTTCAACGTGGCGCAACGGCGTCGCGTTCTTGATGATCCTTCCACGGTGCGGCGCGACGGCTCCGCGCAATATAATCGTGCGATTATCCGCGTGGTGCGACGGCACCACGCCATCTTGTTTTCTCCCGCAAGGTAAATCAACAAGAACAAAGGAGGGGGTTCGGCCGTGTTCATGCGGTCCGGCCCCCTCACGTTAAACAATAACACATATTTATAATCCTCACGTTAGTCATGCTAGAACCACGAACAAGGATAAATAAATAAACAAATAACAACAACCCCTACCTTGGGTAAAGGTTCGAAGATTTGTCAACGTCCCGCGGAAGACAACGTCGCGGAGGTCGGGCGTCGCGGTAATCGTTCGTCAAATCTGATGACGAAGAGGTACGTCCGAAGAGGTACGTCGTTGGTGAATCTTCGTATGCCGACGAAGGAAGTCCGAGGAGGAAGCGGCGTTCCCTCTCGTTGACACGGAAGACAAAGAAGAGAGAAGAGGCGTTCTTCGTCGGAGCTTGAGCGTTCTTCGTCAAAGCTTGAGCGTTCTTCATCAAAGTTTGAAGAAGAAGGAAAAGCTCTCAAAAGCTCTCAAGAAGGCTAAACAAAACTAACCAAATAAAATAAGATAGAGACTTATTTTATTCACAAACTTAACAAATGAATTTCAAAGGTTTGAAATTCAAAAAGGATAACTCCAAAATTAAATAACAATTGTCATGTCATTTAAAGAGGGGTTAAGGGAGTTTGAGAGAAGATGAAAAGTTTAGGGTTCGTGTGGGCCCCACCACACTTAATCCTCTCAAGGGAGGTTAAGTGTGTGTGGGTCCCACCCCTAACTTCCTTTGAGAGAAGTTAACCAACAAGTTTTAATAAAAATTTGTAATCCACAATTTTTATTTAACTTATTATAAACTCCCAAAAACTAACTCTCATCCCGAAATAAATGAAAACTCAGAAAAGGTCTCCTTAAGCGAAAATCGGCGCTGCGAGTTCATCGGTGCCCTCGGATTTCAATTCCGAGCACCGGATCAAAAGTTAGAAATTCCTGCTCGTTCGTTCACTGACCGTACCTGAGCCAAACTTCGGAAATTGATTCCGGGCACACCGGGCCTCGGAATCAGGTGTCGTCTGAAACCGCGCTCTTGTAAAATTCCAAAGAAAATTAAGAAAAAATTTCCCTTGAATTTTACGGGTCTTTACATTCGGATTCTTAGTTTATTTTACTTTGTTAGTGTTTTTAGGATCCTTATTGGTTTTTCATCATTTTTAGGGTTTTAGGGACATTTTATGGATTTTAGGGTGTTTTAGGTCGATTTAAGTTTCTCTTAGGGTTCTAATGGGATTATGGTTTTGTGGTTTTTTTATTGTTTTTAGGATTCTTAGAGTTTTTTTTTAACTTTTTTGGGATTTTTATTGGTTTTTAAGATTTTCTAAGGCTTCTCAGGTTTTAAGGGTTTTTTGGGGGTTTTTTAGGTTTCTTATGTTTTTTTAATTTTTTAATGGTTTGTAAGGAATTAATGGGTTTTAATGGTTTTGTTAGGAATTTTAGGGATTTTAGGGGGTTATTGGGATTTTTATTTATTTATGGGTTTTAATGTTTTTGGGAACATTAGAGGTTTTAGGGGTTTTAGTTTTTGAAGGTTTGGTTTGTGTTTCTACGGTTTTAAGTGTTTTATAGTTGTTATGAATTTTTTGGTTTTTAGGGGTTTTTAGGTTCTTTTATGTTTATATGTTTTTTTGGGTATTTTAAATTTTCAAAGGTATTTAGGGAATTTAAAGTTTTTTAGAATTTATACTTTATTTTATGAGTTTTAGGGAATTTAAGGGTTTGAGGGGGTTTAATTGATTTGTTTTGGTTTGTTGGGTTGTCTATGATTTTTTAGGGTTTTATGGTCTTTTGTAGTTGGGGGGGGGTAGGTTTATTTAGGGTGTTTAGGATATGTAGATTTGTTTTTACAATTTTTTTTCCATTTAGGGTATTTATGATTTTTAGGTTCCTTTAGGGGTTTTTTGGGTTTTTAGGGTCATTATGATTTTTAATGTTTTTGGGTCTGTTGGGGTTATATTAAGAGTCTTTTATGTTTTTCAGGTATTTTTTGGTATTTTTTGGTCTTTAGGGTTTCTAGGTAATTTTTAGTTTTGGGGTATTTTAGGTGATATTTATGGTTTTTAGAGTTTTATGTTTTCAAAGTTATTAGGGATTTAAATTATTTTTAGGTTTCAGGGTAATAAAAAAATTGGGTCCTTTGAGATGTTTTTGGGGTTTTTTTGTTTTTAGGTATCTTAGGGGTTTGGGAGGTTTCTATTGTTTTTAGTATTCTAGTGTAATTATGTTTTTTTGGGATTTTAGTGTTTTTAATGGTTTTTTGTGTTTTTAGGGTTTTTAGTGGTTTTAGTGGTTTTTAGGATTTTTAGGATTTTAAGGGTTTTGGGGTATTTTTCATGTTATTAGGGTTTTATGGGTTTTTAGTGTTTTATAGGTTTTTATTATTTTTATTGTTTAATAGTTTTAGTGTTTTTATGTATTTTTATGGATTTTAAAGGATTTAGGGGTTTTATGGTTTTTATGGATTTTTAGTCATTTTTAGGGTTTGTCAATGTTATTCAAAATTTTAGGGATTTTAAGGGGGTTTAGGGGTATTCATGGATTTTTAGGGGTTATCCGTTTTTAGATATTTTTTAGGGTTTTAGGGTTTTTATGGTTTTCGTGTTTTTATGTTTTTTATTTATTTAGGTTTGTTTGGTGGGTTTTAGAGTTTCAGTGTTTTTAGGGTTTCTTTGGGGTTTTAGGGATTTTGGGTGTTTTGGGGTTTTTAGTGTTCTTTGGGGTTTTAATTTTTAGGGAATTTTTTAAAGGGATTTTAGGGTATTTAAAATAATTTATAGTGTTATTTATGGCGTTTATGGTTTTTTAGGGTTTTACGGTCTTTCAGGAACTCTTATTATTTTTACGTTTTTTCTATTTTTAAGCTATTTTAGGGGTTTTTTGCGTTTCTTGGGCTTTTTAGGGGGTTTTAGTGTTTTCAGGGTTTCTAGAGTTTGTTATGATTTTATGGGTTTAATGGGTTTTAGGGATTTATTTCTTTTATGGATTTTAGGGGTTTTTTGGTTTTTTATGGGGTTTTAGGGGCTTTAGTGCTTTTTAGGTCCATTTTAAGAGTTTAATAGGGCCTAGGGTTTTGGGGGGGTTTTCAAGTTGTTTTGAGGGTTTTATAGGTTTTTTAGAATTTTCCAGGTTTTTAAATGTTTATGATTTTTAAATTTTTTAGTGTTTGTAGCGTTTTTATTTGTTTTGTGGTTTTTAATGTTTTTAGGTTTTTAAAAGGGTTTTATTAGTTTTTAGGGGTTTTAGGGATTTATGGTTTTTAACTGTTTTAGTCACTTTTTATAACTTTTAGGGGTTTTATGTTTTTTATGATTTTAAGGGTTTTTGGGTTTTTGGGGTTTTTGGATTCTTGGGTTTTTGAGGGGTTCTTAGTGGTTTTTGTTCTTTTTTTTCAAATTTAATGTTTTTTTGGGTTTTTTAGGATTTCAATAAATTTTTGGGATTTATAGCTTAATATGTTTTTTATGGTTTTATGTTTTTTATGCTTTTTAGGTATTTTAAATATTTTTAAAGGTTTTTAGGGTTTTCAAGTTTTTAGTGTTTTAAGGGGGTTTACCTGCATTAAGGGGGTTTTAGGGAAATTTAAGGGGTTTTATTGTTTTTTATATTTTTAGGGTAGTTTAGGGTTTATTGTGTTTTTAGGTGTTTTAGGGTTTTAGAGTTTATTTATGGTCTTAAATTGTTTTTAGGTTTTTAAATGGTTTTTGAGGTTTTTATTTTTATTATGATTTTTATGTTTTCAAGGTTTTTTGGTGTTTTATGGGATTTTAGTATTTTTTTGGATTTTTGGGGTTTTTTTGGGGTTTAATATTTTTTATGGTTTTTAAGGGATTCTTTAGGCTTTTAGGGATTGTAAAGTTTCCAAGTTATTTAGGGTTTTTTACAATTATTAGGGGTTTTAGGGTTTTCATGGTTTTTAATGTTTTTAGGATTGGTAGGGTTTCTGTTTTTTTAGTGTTTAAATGGATTTTTAAGGATTTTGGTTTTTATTTTTTTTAAGCAATTTTACATGTTTTTTTAGGGTTTTAGTGTTTTTTTGGTTTTTAGTGTTTTTAGTAATTTTCAGGGGTTTGGGGGTTTAATGGTTTTTAGTGTTTTAGGGTTTTTATGGGGTTTATTGGCAATTTTTTATCTTTAGAGTGTTTTAATGTTTTTAGAATATTTAGGGAATTCAATGTTTTTAACGATTTTACGCATTTTTGGGGTTTTAAGAGTTTCATGTGTTTTAAGGAGTGTTAAGGTTTTTTAATGGTTTCAAGTGTCTTTTAGGGTTTTATATTATTATTTTGGTCCTTATAGTGGTTTTTGGATATATTAGGTGTTATGGGGTTATTTAGGGTTTTTACATTGTTTAGGGGTTTATGGTTTTTATGTGTTTTTATGCTTATTAGGAGTTTTAAGTGTTTTATGGGATTTTGTATTTTTAGGGGTTTTGGGTGTTTGGATTTTTTTATTGTTTTCAGGTTTTTTGGGTTTTTAGGGTTTTAGTGATTTCTTAGGGGTTTAGCGGTGTTCAAGGTTTTTTTGTTTCTATGGATTTTTAGGATTTTTAATGGGTTTTAGGGGTTTTATGATTTTTAGTGTAATTAGGGTTTTTTGGGGGTTTTGTGTTTTTTAGTGTTGTTATGGTTTTTAAATGTTTCAGAGGGTTTTTTATGTTTTTACGGTTTTTTAAGGTTTCTAGGGGTTTTAGTTTTTTTATAGGTCGTTAGTGTTCACTTTTGTCTTCAGTTTTTTAGGGTTTTTGGGGGTATTGGGGCATTATGAGTTTATTTTGGTTTTTAGTGTTTTAAGCGTTTTAGGGGTTGTTAGGGTTTTAGGGGGTCATATAGTTTTTAGGGATTTTTAGGGGTTTTTTGGTTTTATGTTTTTAAGGGGTTTTAGGGTTTTATTGTTTTCATGGATATTTAGGGTTTTTAAGGTTTTCTTTTGTTTTGTTAGATATTTTACGGGTTTGGGGTTTTTTAAGGTTGTTTAGGATTTTAAGGAGTTTTAAGGGTATTTAGGTGGTTTTAGTGTAATTTTTGGGGTTTTAGTGTCTTTAGGTTATTAATGGTTTTCTTTGGTTTTTAGGGTTTTTAGGGGGACTTAGGTTTTTTGGGTTTTTGAGTTTTAGTGTTTTCCATGAGTTTTCATAAGGTTTTCAGGGGGTTTCAGAGTTGTTAGGGTTTTCTTAGAGTTTTATTAGTGTTTTAATGGGTTTTTTATAGTTCTATGGGTTTTACATATTTTTAGGATTTTTATTTCTTTTAGGATTGTTGGGGTTGTGAGGGGTTTTAGGGATTTTGAGGGGGTCTTTAGTGTTTTTAGAGTTTTAGGGGTTTTATGGTTTTTAATGGTTTTATGGTTTTTTACATTTTTATTATTTTTAGGGGGTTTCTTGGTTTTTAGGTGTTTATAGATGTTTTAATGGGTTCTAGGGTTTTTGGGGTCTTTTAAGAGTTTTTGGGTTCTTTAGGGTCTATTGGGTTATTTTATGGTTTTTAGAACCTTTTACTATTATAGTGTATTTTATGGTGTTTTAGGTTTTTTAGGGGTTTAGTTCCTTTTATGGTTTTTAGGGTCTTTTAGGTTTTTAGGATCTCCTAGGGTCTTTTGGGTGTTTTTTGGATTTTAGGGATTTTAGTGGTTATTTATGGTTTTCAATGATTTTTATGGTATTTTAGTTTTTAGGGTTTTTTGTGTTTTTAGGGGTTATAGGGTTGGGGGGGTAAGGGTTTTTAGGGGTTTCTAGGGTTTTGAGGGTCCTTTATGTTTTTAGGGGTTTTATGGTTATAGGGTTCCTAAACGGGTTTTTATGGTTTCTTATCATTTTTAAAAATTTACATGTTTAAAGTGTTTTATGGGTTTAGGTTTTTATGTCTTTTTAGGTTTTTTAGAGTTTGTTGTGTTCTTAGGTATTTTAGGTTTTTTAATTTTATTAGTTTTTTAGGAATTTTTAGTGTTTTTTTTGTGTCTTTTTTTAGTGGTTTTAAATTTTTAGGTATTTTAACATTTTTATAGGATTTATGATTTTCTTTTGGTTTTAGGGATTTTAAGGGGTTTTAGGGTGTTTCATATTTTTTGGGGTTTTAATTTTTTTAGTGTTTTATAGGCATTAGTGTGTTATGGGTTTTAAAGGGGTTATAGTTTTTTATGGGTTTTTTTGGTTTTTAGGGTTGTATTTTTTTTATGGTTTTTAAATTTTTTATGATTTTTAGGGTCTTTAGATTTTTTAGGTTTTCTTAGGATTTCATAGGATTTTAAGGGTATTTAGAGTTTTTTAGACTTTTTAGGTATTTTATGGGTTTTTTCAAAATTTTGAATGTTTTTTTGGTATTTTAGTGTTTTATGGTGTGTTAGGGATATCTAGGGGTTTTAAAGTTTTAGGATTTTTTTACAGGTTTAAGGATTTTTAATTCTTTTGCTGCGTTTTGGGGTTTTATGGGTTGTAGGGTTATAGGGGATTTCATGACTTTTTATTATTATTAGAGTTTTCCTGTTTTAGGGGGGTTAGGTTTTTTAAGTGTTTATGGTTTTTAGGGAATTGGGGGTTTTCATTTTTTGGGGTTTCAATCATTTTTAGGGGTTTTAGTATTTTTAGGGGTTCGGGATTCTTTATGGTATTTTCTGGTTTTTATATGGTTATTTAGGTTGTTTTAGATTTTCTAGGGTTTTAGGGTATTTAAGGGGAATTTGGGATTTTAGAGATTTAAGGGTTTTTACTATCTTATAGTGTCATTTTACTGTTTTTAGGGTTTTTAGGGATTTCTGGTTTAAGATTTATATTTGTATTTTAGGGTTTTTAGTGTTTTGAACAGTTTTATAGTTTTTAGGGGTTTAGAGTTTTGGGGGTTTATGGTTTTCAGGGTTTTATGGGCTTTTAATTTTTGTTAGTGGTTTTGGTTTTTTTATGGTTTTTCATAGGGGTTTCAGGGGTTCTTAGGGGTTTTTATATTTTTTCAGGTTTTTAGGGATTTTTAGGGAATTCTAGGGCCTTTCTATGACCATTAAAATTATTTATTATGTTTTTGGGTTTTAGGGATTTTAGGTGTTTGAGGGTTTTTTTATTTTTGGGATTTCTCGGCTTTTTCAGGGTCTTCCTTGGGGTTTTTATGGTTTTTCAGGTTTTAGAGGTTTTATAGTTTTTAGTGGTTTTTAATGGTTTTAATGTTTTAGGGGTATTTAAGGGTTTTTAGAATTGTTATATATATTATGGTTTTTTATATTTTTTAGGTATTTTTAATGATCTAGGGGGTTGACGGTATTTTTATTTTTTTATGGGTTTTTCAATATTTTTAGGGATTATTAGGATTTTTAGGGTCATTAGTGATTATAACATTTTTTTTGGTTTTAGGTTATTTTTAAGAATTTTAATGTTTGTAGGGGGGTTAGTGTATTTTATAGTATTAATTTTTTAGTGTGTATTAGGGGTTTTTATTATTTTTAAGTGTTTTAGTTTTTTCAAGGTTCTTTTATATTTTGTTTGGTTTTAGGTTTTATTTTAGTTTTATTTTAGTTTTTGTGATTTTAGGAGTTTTTAGGGTTTTATGGTTTGTAGGAGGGGGGGGGGTTATGAGTTTTTTTGTTTTATGGGGTTTTAGAGGATTTATGGTTTTTAGGGTTTTTAGTGTTTTTCAGGGTTTTTTGAAGTATCTGATAGACTTTTTGTGATTTTTGGGAATTTTTAGGGGTTTTAGTGCATGGGGGTTTAGGGTTCTATGTTTTCTGGGGTTTTATGGTTTTAATTTTTTTTATGGTTTTTTTTCAAAGGTATTTTACTAGTTTGATGGTTTTTATGGGATTTAAGATCTTTTAGGATTGTTTAATGGTTTGTCTTATGGATTTTCAAATTTTTAGGGGATTTTAGAATTTTTTGGATTTTAATGGTTTTTAGGGGTTCGGTTTTTTGGTATTTTCATGGTTTTTTTTTGTGTTTTAGTGTTTTAGTGTATTTTCAGGTGTTTATGGGATTTTTAGGGTCTTTTGAGATTATAGGGTTTTTAGGTTCTTTTAGGGATTTAATGGTTTTTATGGTGTTTAGGTTCTTTTGTGATTGTTGGGTATGTTAGGAACTTTTAGTGTTTTTATTGTCTTTTAGTGGGTTTGTGGGTTTTAAATATTTTACTTTTTTATGTTTTTGGGGGGTTTTAGGGTTTTTAATTGGTTTAGGGTCTTTTAGGGTGTTTCATGGTTATTTGGTTCTTTTAGGGTTTTTGTGGTTTTTGGGTTTTTTTATGAATTTTAGGGGTTTTATTTCCTTTTAGGTTATTATTTTTGTTAATATTTTTAGTGTTTTTTAGTGTTTTCAGGGTTTTAGTGTTTTTAGGGTTTTATGGTTTTTGGGTATTTAATGGGTTTTAAGGTTTTTTGATTTTTTGGGCTCTTAGAAGTTAATATGTTTTTAGGGGGTTTATGGATTTTTTAGTTTTTTTAGGTTTCCTTAAGATTTTTTTGGGTTTTTTTGGGTTTCAAGTTATTTTATTGTTTTCTATGGTTTTGGGGGTTTTTATTTTTTAAGGTATTTTATGTTTTTAGGGTTTCTGGGTTTTTTGGGGGTTCATTCTTTTCTTATTGAACGTATGGGATTTTGGGGTATTTTATGTTTTTAGGGTATTTTGGTGGTTTTAGGGTCTTATTTGGGGTATTAGGGTATTTTATTAGTTTTTTTAGTTTCCAAAGGGTTTTTAGGTTTTTAGGATTTTTTAATGTTTTTATGGTATTTAGGGGTTATTGGGGTTTTTTCGGTTTTTCGGTGTTTAGGTGTATTTAGGGGTTTTAGGAATTTTTATAAACTTTAGAGATTTGTTATAGTTTTTAGGGTTTTAGGGGTACTTTTAGGGGTTTTAGGGTTATTTGGTTATTTGGTTTTTTTGGGTTTTATGGGTTTTATGGTTTATCAAGGGTTTTATTGGTTTTGTTAGTTCTTTTTTTTGTGTGTGTTTTAGGTGTTTTTAGAATTTGTTAGGTGTTTTCTGGGTTTTTAGGGTTTTGATGGTTTTTATGGTATTTTAGTGTTTTTAGTGTATTTAGATTATTTGAAGTTTTTCTTAGGGTTTGGTATGGTTTTTAGGATTTTTTGAGTTCTTAATAATTTAAGGTTGTTTTAAAAAAAAATTATGCTTTGAGGGTCTTTTCGGGGTTTTAGGGTATTTAGGGTTGTTTAGGGATTTGAGTGGTTTTAGGGACTTTTATAGGTGTTATATTTTTTTTTTGGGTCCTTTTGGTTTTATTAGTTTTTTTATCATTTTACTATACATTATTTGTTTTCGAGGTTTTAGAGTCATTTAATTTTTTTATGGTCATTAGGGTTTTTAGGGTCCTTTGGGTTATTTGTGTTTTAGGTTTTGTTAGGGGTTTTAGTTTCCTTTAGAGTTATTTTATGGGTTCTGGAGTCTTATGTTTTTAGTATAATTTATGGTCTTTTAGGGGTTTTATGTGTTTTCGTTTCTTTTAGGTTTTAAGGGTTTTAAGTTCTTTTAGGGGTTTTGGGTTTTTAGGGTCTTTAGGGGTTATTTATGGGTTTTTGAGGTTTTTATAGTTTTTAGTTTTCTAGTGGTTTACATGTTTTTGGGGTTTTAATGGATTTTAGGAATTTTATGATTTATAGTTTTTTATGTGTTTTTATGTTTTTAAATATTTTTAGGGTTTTAGGGATTTTAGGGTTTTAATATTTTTAGGGTATTTATGGTTATTGGTGTTTTTAAGTATTTTAAAGTTTATAATTATTTTTAGTGTTTGTAGGGCTTTTTTAATTTTTTAAATTTTTAGGGTTTTTATTGGTTCCTAGGGGTTTTATGGGCATTTAGGGTTTATGGGATTAATGTATTAGGGCAAGGAAGATGCGAGGGTTTTAGAGGAAAAGAAGGTTTGAGAGCAGGTGAACTTGGTCCCCCAAAATTTATTAAAAATGACGAAACCAATAGGATGTAACAAGGAGGGATTAAAAACTCGGGTGCATAGCGAACCCCTTATATTGGACTCCACAAATCATTGATTGCATGTTAGGGTAGCAAAGGACCACTTCGACTCCTACTCCACAATAACCTGCATGGACAGGACATCCGCTACCGAGTCTGCTTCTTGATAAGCATGTGTGGCATGGAGGTTCAGCCTTTGATAGAGGGTGAGACATTCCATCCATTGGGGAAGGATCCTCTAGGGCACTCTCTCAAACCTATTCTTGAGGGCCTCCACTGCAATCATAGAGTCAGATTCAAGCTAGAGGGCTCTATCCGTACTATCAAGCAAACTTAATCTCTTTTATCATGGCCCAGGATTCAGATTCAAGAGCACGTGAATTACCAATGAAGTGATGAAATCATCCTTAAACAAAGCCTCATTGGGTGCGGAAAACCCCTCCGCACCTTGAGGGGCCTGGTGCTCTCAACGCAACACCATCCACATTGACCATGATCCAAAACGACATCATAGGGATCCAACGGATGTACATAATAATCTACAGTTTTTTTGGCCTACTAGAAATTCCAAGCATCCATAAGAGAATAATATCATTGACATCATTTGCCATTGAACCTCCCTGAATGTGAGACGTCACATAAATTTTTGTGTGATGTTTCACGACCCCACCATTGAAGAAGAGTCGCTTCTTTTCAAAATCAACAGCATTCCGGGAAGCCCAGATGGAAGAAGTAATGGAGGCAGGAGCAACAAGCAAGAGCAGAGACACCTACTTGCCGCAAGGCCAATTAACCAGACCGCCCATCATCTCAAAGAATGAACTGTTCAAGCAGGGGGGAAACCCGAATAGTTCCTGCAAATAATCCCAAAGTGCAGTAGAAGACTTGCATTTAAGAAAGTTATGTTGGATGGATTCTTTATCACGACAACAAATAAAACAGACCGTGGATAAGCTGTAACCAGACCTTTGCAGTTGACTTTGAAGCGGCAGCCGATTTTTCTAGAGTTTCCAGAGCAGCAGATGATTAGCCGGGGGATGAAGGGTATCTTAAAGCTTAAGAGCCAGATCTGAGGAGTTGTGCCTTGGGTGCACTTAAACCAATAAAAGTCCTTAACATTGAGCTGTCCCACAAGGTTGGGTTTCCAGACAAGGACATCCTTATCAATAAAGGGGTATCATTGAATCTGCATGAGGGTGTCAGCGGGAAGAAGAGTTTCAAACTCTCTCATTCAATGAATGAAACATGCAATAGAAATGGTTCTTAAAGTAGAAGGGGGGTCCACAAGAACCATTATAGGTCTATCGAGCCAAGTGGTAGACCAAAAAATCAGATCATACTTTTTTGAAATGATCCATTTCAAGTGATCCATAATTATCCTGTATGAGCCTCAGATTGCTGGCTAGACTGAGGACGAGAAGTATCCTGTAAACCCATCACAGAGTTTCAGTGTGAACCTATCCCGAAAAAAGTCCAAGACATCATCATTTGAGTCAAACAATCCCTAGGTGAAATTGTAAAGAAAGTCCTTTTTGTGCCAAGCCCTCCCAGCTCAATTGGTTTTGTGTAGTCCTTCCAAGCCACTGAAATCATTTTCCGTTCACTCATGCAGCCCATCCAAGAAAAGTTTGGAATCATTTCTTGAAGATCTTTAATGAGGTTGGCAGGCCATATATAAATGGAAAAGGCATAGGTGAACATAGAGGTAATAACAGAGTTGATCAGACAAATTCTTACAGCCTGTCCAAATAGAAGGATATCATCATCAAAAAAGAGGTGGGATGGCACCCAAAGGTCACTCCCTTCCGTAATCAGGTTGAAAATACAGTCTTGCATGAGATCGACAAGGCATCTACTCAAATAGTCTTCAGCAATCGCAAAGATGACACTAAAGATTGGATCCCCCTACATGACTCCATGGGAGCACTAGATAAACCCCTTATGGGAGTCATTAATAAGCACCGAAACTCCAACACTATTTAGGATGAATGCCACCATTTTTATGAATTTGTCCGGGATACCATATTTGGAGAGTACATGGAAGATGAAGCTCTGCTTGATGGTGTCAAAAGTCTTGGAGATGTCCAGTTTTATGGCAAAATTACCATGTCTCGAGCATTTCCTCATGATATTGATAAGGCTGTAAATAAGTAGTTTTGAATTCTCCTCCCCCGGAAAAACCAAAATTTGTTTGGGGTAAAAAAAGCCCCCATAAAATTTCCCATCCTCTTTGACCAAAAGTTTGCTGATAATTTTGGGGATGGTATACCCAATAGCAACTGGCCCAAAGTCTCTAATGTCAATAGAATTTTCCTTCTTGGGCATTATAGTAATTAAGTTAGAATTGGTGCCAAGCATGAAAGAGCAGGAGAGGAAGACTTCCCTGATAGCATTTGTAATTTCCACATGCATAATGTCCCATTAGAACATGGAGAACTTGTTGTTGAACACATCTGGGCCTGCTGCACTTTCCATGTTCAGGGAAAACAAAGCATATCATACTTCCTCATAAGAGGGAATGCTAATTAGGTCTTGATTTTTTCGGGTCATTAACTTATGGTAAAATGGGACCCGTCAAAGGGAGGGAATACTCCCCACCCTTATCGGTATACAACCCCTGAATTTATTCTACCACGGTAGTGGATATCTTAGCCTTAGAGATGAGGGTACACCCCTTAATGTGGAAATCATTCAAGCATTTCTTGTCCTTCTTATCCTTAAATAGATCGTGGAAAAACATGGAATTCTAATCCCCATCCTTGAGCCATCTGATGTTGAACTATTTCTTAGCCATCATCTCCTTATGATCCAAAAGATCATCAAGTTTCGCTTGGTCCTGCAGCTCCTCCCAAGAGGGTATAGGTATCTTCTGGTTGGAGGATTCGAGGGAGGCAAGATAGAGTTTAGCAACCTTGATGTCCTCATCCAATCTGAAAAACGACATCCTACTCCACTCCTTAAGGAGAAGTTTGACTTTCTTTAGTTTGGAGACCAGAATAAAGTACTATCTTCCATGGAAATGGTCATTCCACCCCTTAGTAACAATTTCTCTATAGCATGGAATTGGGATCCCGTCATTATTAAATATGCAAGGTAGAGGTGATAATCAGGGAGATTTCCCAGACAAATCAACAATAATGGGATTATGTTCCGAGTTGAACATGGGGAGGGTGAGCCCAGAGATATCAGATAGAACACTACTCCCACCGATATGGTAGAAACACCTATACATCTTACTAGCATGTCTTCCATTAATTGTGAATCTTCCCCTTGTGAAGGAGGCTCTAGAAATGGGTAGTTCAGTAATATCACAAGAGTCAAGGAAATGAAAGAAATCCTCAGCATCCGAGCAAGAGAAGTTGCAACCAATCATCTCATATGGCCATAGGACAGTGATAAAGTCACCAATAACAATCCAATTATGATCCATAGACTCATGCAGCTGGGCAAACTTCCTCCATAGGACCCTTCTCCTGGTGTATGAGTAGGATGAATACACAAAGGACAAAGAGAAAGGAACATTATTGAGACAGACCACCAAGGTAATGACTTGATGACCCTCCTCAAATGACAGAGTCTGGACATCATTATTTTTAAAGACCCATAATGTATCCATGCCACTCTCATTGCAATATTTGGATATAACTGAGTAACCAAGGCATCCCCAATTGAAGCCCTTCCAGTTATCAATCGAAATAATAGGTTCAATAATTTCATGAATTAGAGTCTTCTGGGATGTGATGAAATGCCGAAAGGCTGTGACAGTGGGAGGGTTCCAAATCCATTGAAAATTCCAAAATGTGATCCTCATTAAAAAATGAGAGCATTGCCTCCCTCAGGTGGACTATTCATGGAGCTCGAGACAGCGTGGGGAGCCTCAGATTTTCCTTTTTCCTTTTTTTTCTTGGGCCTGCAAATGGGATTCTTCTTAGGAGGAGGTTCATCAGCTTCCGTAATCCAGTACTTTGAAGAAGAGTTATCCACCTACTGAGTACCAGCTTCATGGGGTTGAATGTCATCAGGCTTGGATGCTCCGATCTGATCACAACCCTCATCAAGATGATCCTCAGCCTTATCAGACCAAAAAATCCCGCAGAGATGGGTGAACCTGTTCAGAGGACATAGTTGTTCAGTAACGACCCCTACCGAAGTCCTCGTAGTATCATTACCAGAGTACACAACCGTGAAGGAGTCTTCACATGGTGCGAGATCTTTTGTGGAAAGTCTGGATTCATTAGTAGGGACATGTGAATCCACCAGTACTCCTAAAATAAGAGCTACCTGAGGACCTAGGGTGGCACTCACAGTAGCAGATCCCAGAGGAGAGTCAGCTGCAGTAGTACCCTGAACAGCCAACGACACAGTAGAATTAGCAGCAGCCTTCCCATCCAGGGAAGGCTGGGGGGGGAGTTTTCATCCTGGGGGTCGCTTGTAGCCACATTCCCTTAAGTGTCATCCAAGAGGAGAGGGGAGACATCAAGGGAAAAAACAATACCTTGTTGCCGAGTAGGTGTCTCTTGACAACAGGTCACTTCCACCACCACCACCTCTGAAGAAGAGGGGACCTGTGAAGGGGGCACTACGACAGCAGGATACAGATTGGTAGTCTCCATAGGAGCCACCCTCATGTTATCCAAATGTTGTCCAGGCTTATATCCAGTGGGAGCATGGGGAGTTTTATCAGGTATGCCCTGACCCTTCCCAGTCCCAGCACCATGATTCCTCCTATAGGACTCAGTATCATGCCCCTTCTGGTTGCAGTGGGAGAAAACCTTCAGCCTTAACCTATCAGAAACAAGATGACCGAGAAAATTGAAGTGGGATAAGAATTTATGCCTCATTTAATACTGAATATCCAACGTGAAGCTATCCCCCATATTGTTTAGAACCACCCCCTCAACCGACGTGGATGTCGGATCAACCTCAACAAGGACGCGTGCATAATGACAATTACTTGGGTTATTTGTCTCCTTGTCAATTCGAAAAGGGAGAACCACTGAGGATGCAGTGTCCCAAAGGATCCAGGGCTTCCAGTAAATCCATCTTAGCTAACAGATCTTGATCCATACTTGCACAGATGTATTATTTACATTTGAGGGATCAAACTTTCGATCCCAATTTTGAATCCGAAGGAGACCAAGCTTTAAGTTGATTGTGCCAAAAATCCAAGACCTCCATTTCCATTCATCCTATGGAAAGACAATATAATAGAACCCTATCTCCATTTCGATCATCTTCCATTCCAAGAATCTTTAAATGGCCGCAATCCAATTGGTGAGATCAGCATATTTCCAGAGTCGTTCGCCTTTCGGAGTCAACACCCTTTCAGTAATGGAAGAGAGACATAGATTAATTCTTTCTTCCTTTGCCTCGCGATTTTCCGAGATATGCGCCACCTTCCCCTTCTGGATCACTCGACCAGGGGTGGGTACTCCATAATCTAACAAGGTGAGCGATGTCGTAGATTTCACTACCTCGGCGAAGTTTAACTTTGAGCCCGACGCCACCAGATCCTCGCGGCACACCTCAGATGGTGGGGGTGGATGCTTGTAGAGATGGAAGAGCTCCTTGTGACCACATAGCTCTCGAAATTCTAGGGCCGGAGCTGCAATCTCTCCATTAGGGGACAACACAGTCGGGGGCCATGCGGGAATCCCAAAATATCCAGACTCCTTTTCTTATTCCATCTTATGTTTTTAGGGGATTTATGTGTGTTTTCAGATTTTAGGATTTTTAAGGTTTTAGGGTTTTTATGGGTTTTGGGAATTTTTATCTTTTTAAGGGTTATTAAAATTTTCATGGGGTTTTATGGTTTTGTTGGATTTTTATGTTTTTGGGGTTTTTTGGTATTTTGGGATTTCGGGTTTGTATGGTTTTGCAGGGTGTTTTAGGGGTTTTTAGAGCTACATGGATTTTAGGGATTTTTAGGGTGTTTAATGGGTTTTTTAGTGTTTTTAGCAATTTTAGGAGTTTGAGGGTCTTTAGGGGGTTCTAGGTTTTTCATGTTTTCGAGGAGTTTGCATGGTTTTTTAGGGTTTTTAATGTTCATGGAGTTTTTAGGATTTCTATAGGGGTTGTAAATGTTTTATGGGTTTTAAAGGGATTTTTTGGTTTTTTTAGGTTCTTAAGAGTTTTTACTATTTCTGTGATCTTTTAGGGCTTTTAAGGCTTTTACACTGTTTTTGGTGTTTTAGAGTTTTTTTATATTTTTTGGATATTTTGGTCGTTTTTGGATTTTTTGGAATATTATTTGTTTCGGGTTTTTAGGGGTTTCATGGGGTTTGAGTGTTTTTTGGATTTTCTATGTTTTAGGGTTTTTAGATTTTTGGGGCTATTTTTGGGATTTTTAGTGTTTGGGGGGGGGGTGGAGATTTAGGTTTTTTAGGGTGTTTTAGGGTATTTTGGGGGTTTATGGATTTTTTGGGTCTTTTAAGTGTTTTATAAGTTTTGGGGGGTTTTTCATTGTTGTTTATGGATTTAGGGTTTTTAGTGGGTTTTTTGGGTAATCGGTGTTTCTTTGGGTTCTTAGGGAATTTAAGGAGTTTAATAGCTTTTATGGATTTTAGGGTTTTTAGGGGTTTTTAGGGGTTTTTAGGTTTTTTATAGTTTTTAATGGTTTTTAGGGTTTTTCAGTTTTTTAGTGTTTTTGGAGGTTTTAGTAATTTTATGGAGTGTTGTAGTTTTTATGGGTTTTCAGAAATTTTAGAGCTATTAAGGAATTTTAGTTATTTGAGGGTTTTTAGGATTTTTTAGGGTTTTAGGGTTTTTTACGGGTTTTTTTTGATTTTTAGGTATTTTAGGAGTCCTTAGTGTTTTATGTTATTTTGGGCCTTTAGTGTTTTTATGGGTTCTAGGGGTTTTTAGGTTCTCTATGGTTTTAAAGGGTGTTTTTACGGTTTCATAGGGTCCTTTAGGGCACCAGGGTATTTAGGGTTTAAAATGGGATTTAGAGTTTTTAATGTGGTTTTTGGGGTTCTTTTAATGTTTTCATTGTTTTTGTGGGTAATATTTTTTTGTTATTATGGTTTTAGGGGGTTTAAACAATTTTCATGGTTTCATGGATTTTTAGGGGTTTATGGTTTTTTGGGGTTTTTTGGGGTTTTTTGGGCTTTAGGTATTTTTGGGTGCTTAAGGATTTTTAGGGATTTAGACATTTATATTTTTTAGGGTTTTTGGGAGGTCATTCAGGTTTATTGGGTTTTTGGGATTTTTTGGGTGGTTCAGGGCATTTTGTGTGGTTTTATGGTTTTAAGGTGGTTTGGGGGTTTTATGGATTAAAGGGTTTCCTCTAGTTTTGAGGGATTTAAAAGGTTTTTAGGGTGCCTTAGTATTGTTTAAGTATTATTTAGATTTTTAGAGTTTTTTATGTTTTTAAGGGTTTTAGTGTTTTTATTATTTTCGGGGATTTAGGGTTTTTATGTTTGATTGTGGTTTTTATTGATTTTGAATTTTTTTAGGGGTTTTAGGGTATTTTGGGTGTTTTGGGGGGTTTGGGGGTTTTTTGGTACTTTAAGGTTTTATAGTGGTTTTTATTATTTTACGGACTTTTGGGGTATTAGGGCATCAAAAAAAATTTGTGTTTCTTTTTGGTTTTTAGGGTCTTTGGAGGGGTTTTAGGAGTTTTTATGCTTTTAGGTGTTTTATTATTTCCTAAATTTTATTGTTTTTCATGATTTTTTTTGGTTTTTAGGGTTTTTAGGGGGTTCTGGGGGTATTATGGTTTTTATGGTATTTGGGGTTTTACGATTTTCCAGGTTATTTAGTTGTTTTTTGGGTTTTGGGGTTTGGGGTTTCAGGGTTTTGAGGGGTTCTATGGGGATTTCATGGTTTTAATAGTCATATTGCTTTTACATTTTTTAGTGTATTATGTATGTTTTGAGGTTTTAGGTGTTTTTAGTTATTTTTAGGGGGTTTCTATAGTTTTAGGGATCTTAATAGTTTTTATGATGTTTAGTGTTTTTTAGGATTTTTAGGTATTTTAGGGTTTTAAATGGATTTAGGAATTTTAGTAATATTTTAGGGTTTTAGGGCATAGTTTTTTTTAGGGTTTTTAGTCGTTTAAGGTGATTTTAATATTTTTAGGGTTTTTTTGAATTCTTAACTTTTTACGGTTTTTTGGTTTTTTAGGATTTATTGCGATTTTCAGAGATTTAATTTTATTTATTTTGGGTGTTTGAGGGGTTTTTTGGGTATTTGGAGTTTTAATAGGGTTTTGTGTATTTTATGGGTTTTTAGGGTTTTTAGGGTCCTTTAGGGGGTTTTAGTAGTTTTAGGCTCTTTAAGGTGTGTTTAGGTTTTATATAGTCTTTTACGATTCTTACGGGTTGTACGATCATTTATGGGTGTTGGGTGATTTTAGTGTTTGTAGGGTTTTAGGTCTTTTAGGGTTTTTAGGGTTTTTAGGTATTTAGTTTTTTAGGTAGTTTTTGGGTGTTTTGGTGGTTTAAAGATTTTTAGGAATTTGAGGGGTTTGAAGAATTATTTTATTGTTTTTTAGAATTTTGAAGGTTTTTAGGATACTTTTATGATTTTTTAGTATTTTTAATATTCTTTTATGGTTTTATATGAGTTTTAAGGATTTTATATTTTTTAGTTTTTTTAACAGTTTTGTAGTTTTTTAGGTATTTTAGTGTTTTCTAGGGTCTTCTAGGATTTTTATGGGGGTTTAAAGGGTTATTAGGGGATTCTATGTTTTTACAATTTTTAGGGTGTTTTGGAGATTTTAGGTTATTTACGTTTTTAAGGTGTTTAGAGATTTTATGGTTGTTTCTGATTATAATAAAGAGGTTTTTGTTTGAAAAGTAAAAAAGTGGTCTGATGAGAACCAGTCTATCTATCATTTTTTACAAGTCAATATGATGTCATATCTAAATGATTTCATGCTAGGTTTACCATTCTGTTTCTAATGAAAATCACGTTGTCCCTATAAGGACAGATTGTGGGGGGGGGGGGTTTAAATATATTACAATCATTCAAGTTAGTTTCAATATTCTCAAATGGATTCCAAAAGGTTATTCAGGGATCCAAAAACTCCCAATGATTCCCTCATTCAAAATGTTTCATGATCCTTCTTTCCAAAGGCTAGTGGTTTCTGTGAAATGGCCCCTACAATGCTTACAGACTCATATTGGTTAAGAGGATGGGAGTTCGAGCCCATCACACCCTCTGGTGGGGGTATTTCCCATTCTTGAACAGTCTTATATATTTTATACATTTTAATGAATCCTTTGTTCATTCCCAAGTTTGGCATGTATCACCATAAATTAACTATTTATTATTAGCATGCATGGTTTCAGAATCATCCGTATGTATATTATGTTCTACATTAATGGAGATATCTTTTTGTATCAAATTTTCTCCATGAATGGAACCATTTATACATGGAAAATATATTCATGTATTTTTTCGATTACTAAACTAGTTTTAATCCGTACATTGAGTCTCTCTAGTGTTTACCATCATCCAGGGGGATGGGAGTTGTTTCGATGTCAGGATCAAACCCATATGTTGGGCTTCAAATGCATCCTCAAGAAAGGAATCAGAAACAATAGAGTTTGATGTCACAAAACAAGATAAGTTACATTTTAAGGTCATGTGATGATGACCAAACCATGCAGTTTTACATCACGCGACAAGGATGTCTAGGTGGAATGTGCCTAGCCAAAGATTAGTGTGGGACTTATACCAATGCAACCTGATGGACCTAAAAGAGATGTGGTCTCCCATGTTGGGCATGATCATACTGGGGACATGACCCAATAAGGATGATTATTAAAGGTACAATTAAGTAATATTTCCCTTGTGATTGGATATGACCGTACCAAAAATGTAGCCCAGAGAACGTTAGGGTGAATTTGGGTGTTGAGTTTGGATCTCAATGAGGCTTCCTACATATCTCAGTTAGTTGGGAATCAAATACCCAGTAGTTCAGAACGGGTTGGGGCATATACTGAATAGGGTTCCCATTTGGGTGGGTATGGTTGGGTCTTAATCCAAATAGGAGGAAGATTTGAACTTGGTTAGGGCTTACACCATATAGGAGGATCATTTGAGTATGCTTGATGCATATATCGTATAGGAGGACCATTCGAGGTTTGCAATCATGTTGAATCGTGATTACCACTAACCTCTAATACCTCATGATTCATTATCAGTGTGAGAAATAAGAGGAAGCAGTAAATACAAATATCACATGATCCACTTTTTCCGTTAGTGGACAGATGCTGGATCTCAAAGAGGAATAGAAATTGATTTGAATGTGCTTGCCTCCTCCTATATTTTGGTAATTAGGATAGCTTCATCTGATAATATTTTTGGCTACGTCCCAATTAGGTGAAGAGAATTAAGAGTGTTTCCCCTCACAAGAAATACTAGGTGCTTACTCTAGGAAGGATGACCTAGGTTGGTTCTTGGGGAAGAGAGGAAGATACATAATTAACTCTCTTATGCCTTCCCTCTCGGAATGGGGAGGTCCATCTGGGAACCTCCAAGGTTGGGAACCATATTACCATGGGAATTTAGAATTTAGGACATTATGAGGGTCCCCCTTTTCAATGATATCCCCAACATGACTCCACATATGAGGGGTATATAGGCTCGAGAGGAAAGGATGATGTGTCCAATTATCTGATCATATATCTCATGTGGCTTTGAATGAGGCCTTCTCCTAATTCGATTATAATGGTTTTTGGAGGGGCCAATGTGGTATTTGATGGTATGAAAATGGTAAGTGATGGGATCTAGAGGGAAGAATACCCTAGGATGCCCCGTTTTGTGTAGAATTTTATATCGTACGATGGGGTTCCCTCGGCGTAACATATTTATATGGGGTCGAGGGTGTCATCTGCATAGCATTTCACTATGTGAAATAGTGTTTTTTCTATGTAGATTTTTACTACATGGGGATATATTCCACATGCATAGTGTTTTTCTATGAAATATCAAGTTCCTACCATGTAGAAATTTTCTATTCAGGGTAGGGATCCCTCTGTGTAGCTTTTTACCATGCGGGGTGATAGACTTCAAATGCGACATCCTATTATGCTTCACAGAATGGTGTCCGGAAAGGGGTCTTGTGTTTGTGGATGACTGGATGAATTTATTTTCTTCCTTAATGTTATAATATGGGTTTACGTACAGGGGATCGATGGCTCTCCCACATTTTCCCCAATTCTCATCTATGTGTTAGCTCTTATGCAGCTATTTTTTCTTTTTTTCGATTCCCCTTGGGGGTCTTTTATAGAATAGAGGAATTAGATATAGGTTCGTTGTTCCCTGGGGAACCATTTACGGGTTCCCAATTAAGGATGCCCCAGACCACAAATGACCTCATTTGTGAGGATTGAAAATTATATTCATGCCCACAAATGGATTATCATTTTAGGGGGATGGTCTTTTGTAGGGGAGTAAATCATCATCGTTCACCACAAATGACACTACTGGAAAACTAACCTTTACCAACGGTTTGGAACCGTTGTTATAGGCCTCCAAACCGTTGGTATAGCCTATACCAACGGTTTGGAGAACTGTAGCCAAGTAAGCCGTTGGGATAGGTCTATACCAATGGTTTTTCAAAAACCGTTGGTATAGACCTATACCAACGGTTTTGGAAACCGTTGGTATAGGTAATATGAAATCTATACCAACGGTAATGGAACCGTTGGTATATAAATTCCAAAAATAAAACATCCGCTGGGATTTGATCCCAGGACCCCTCATTTATAATCGAACGACTTAACCACTAAGCTAACATCACTTTTGTAAACATAATTTCATAAATATATATATGTATTATCATAATTATTTAAAATTTTGATTTATACAATGTTCTCTGTTAGTAGGTCTGGAAAAAAATTAAAGAACATATCCCAACGGTTTTCAAAACTGTTGGGATAGGTTAGGGGTGGGTTGAGTTTTTTAGGCCGAAGGTTGGTTTTTTGGCTGTTTTTTCCCAACGGTTTTGGTGAACTGTTGGGAAAGATCACTCTTTCCCAACGGTTTTGGTGAACCGTTGGGAAAGAGGCTCAAAACACACCCTTTCCCAACGGTTTTGGTGAACTGTTAGGAAAGGTCACTCTTTCCCAACGGTTTTGGTGAACCGTTGGGAAAGAGGCTCAAAACACACCCTTTCCCAACGGTTTAGCATAAACCGTTGGGAAAGGTGGGGAAATCTATAGCTTTCCCAACGGTTTTGGTGAATCGTTGGGAAATGGTAGCTATACCAACGGTTTTTACAAACCGTTGGTATAGAAGTGTTGGGAAAGATCATCTTTCCAGTAGTGTGATCTTGTTTCATTTTTAGTTGTTGATGGTTTCCAAAGTGTCCTACGAATGATTTTACACATGGGATTCCATGTGGAGTGGTGGTCCATGTATCATTCTTTCTATGTTGACCCTCACATATTTAATGGATTTGCTTATTTTTCACATTTCTTCAACAAAATTCATGGCTTGAGGTTCATTTTCCCTTACCAAATTCATGGAATCCTTCCCAATTTTCATGTAAAGTTTTATGGACCCAAAAAAATACCCCCATCATAAAGGGATATTTTTGGGATGAAGAGGTGAAGTTCAGATGAAGAAATTGGTCCTGTCTTGAACTAGTTTTTAGTATGTATTGGGACCCAATGATGGACCCTACCTATATATTGGGGGACCCGACTCATTTATATTTTACTAGGTCCTCTCTACGAATTGATCTCTATGTGAAATATATTATATTGATGCTTCCTCAATGTAGTGTCCTCTTTTATTGATGAACCTTCTATGAACATGACATCATCATCTATGATTGGTAATTCTACTCACTCGCTTAGTGATTTAGTCATTTTCACGGTTTCTTCATAGACTGAGCACTCTAGAGACTGAGCACCAAGCACCACATAGGATTAAGGTCTAACAATCCAAATTCCTTGAAGAATGAGTGCCTTGTAGGTTGAAACGCCTCATGGGGTGGTGGTTCATAGGTATATTCATGGAGTGATAAATAGAATAATGTTTTTGAACTTTCCTATACACTCTTTTAATGAATCTCAGATAATTTTTATGATCTTTTAATAGGGATAAAATAGGATTTTACTTCAATTTCAATAAGTGTGATTAAGAGTGGAGCTTCTAATTCTGAGAAAATTAAATATGATCTTCAACATTTCATCATACCTTAGGAGGGTATTTTGAAGAGTCCGATTCATTGGGTCTTATGAATTACCCACTGTCTAATACATTAGCATTGTACAAAATTGGACTTCAAGATGATGCTCCCATTCAATAGGTTGATATGAATATTCCATCTTATTAGATCAAGGAATCCTTGGATCAAGTTTAAGTGAACATCTAAACTATAGGTCATATTATTTTCTGATTAGATGAATATAAGGTTTCTATTTTGAATGGATCCCTATGGAATCATAGAATCTTGAATAATGATGACATATTTTTTCAGTATTCCATTTCAGTTTTCCAATAAATTCTTAATATCTCATGAGATAATCAAAGTGAAGGATGGATTTACAAATGTTATTTCCAATTCAGAGGAAGCTTTCCCGATGAATGGTTTTGGGGTTCTGGGTGAACCAAAACTGAATGGAATTTACCAAATGATTGGAGGTCATCGAAATAAACTAGAATCTGAGATTTCTCAGTTTTTGGTATATTCACAAACTAATATCATACCTTAATTGACAAGTCATTGGTGTTTGAACACCAACACCTTTCATCTAACACATTGAGAAGTTGGGATCAACCTGTTGAATATTTACCAATTATGAGAGATCATCATTCCTATCAACATATACAATGAAATACTTCATGAAGCTAATGTATATAAAGACACTAAATAGGTATATCCTTTTGATAGAGATTTACTAAATTTTCTATAGAAATCAGTTGGTCATCCTCTTGATACCCATTCAATCATTCTTTTTAGTGATGAGATAAAGCTAGTTTTTTTCAGGATAATGGACTACAAATGATGGTTCATCATTCCAAGAATCACCCAATACAATAGTCATGAGGTATTCAATGATCATATTGGGCCACTCTTGAGGACAACCAACATGTGGCATGGGGTTATTGGATATTTCCGAATGTATCTCCAGAACTTGGGTTATTAGGAATTTTTTCATTGCTCTTAAGGGGATGGATCTTCCCATATCATGATGACTATATAGGTTTTAGTGTTTTCACCCTAATGAAGGTGGCCAAATTGGAAAAGGAAAAATTCATCACCATATTTTTCCCACCCTCACTTGTATTTACAAGTTTTTGGGCCATATTCAAGAGGGTAGACATCCACATCATCATTTTGGGATGTTTTAATTTTTGCGTGTCTGGGTAGAAGAACTCTTTCGAGGATACAAATATAAAAATGCCCAATAAATCCTACATTCCACCTTCCACCCTTCATTTCCCAATATTTCTATTATTCACCTTACATCCCAAGGTATCAGAAGTTTTTTTAAACAGTTAAATTATTTTTCCTAAATTTCTTTAACACATTATCCAACACATTATGGAGTTTTAGTGTGTAATGAAAGTGGTTATCTGGAAAAATTTTCTTTCATTTTTTCATTATGAGATGAGATTATATCTACTTTGGTGGATGGGGTTATCATTTTCAAAACATATGTTCCTTATATGTTTTCAAGATAGTTTGGATGTCTCCAACTGGTTTCATCTCTACTCCCTACCCAGATTAAAAAAGAATAACACCAATTCATTATTCATCAATTATTTTTGATAATGACACATGAGGATTATGGAAATAAAATAATTTTACCTCCCATGAGAGCTCTGAATATCCAATAATGGGATTATGAACAAAATTGGTTGGAGTACTATCCCACTAGGGCACTAGGGAAGCCTGTTCGACGGGTGCATAAACCTCTGGACACATCTTGTTCTTTTCTGATCACAACATCTTTCCCCATTTCTATAAGGGGAATACATTGGTCCTATCATCATAATCATTATATGGGATATTCATCATTATTTTCTCATTTTATAGAGAGTGGTGTTGACCCCAAAATTATTAATGACTCCTTTAGCAACCTAATGAGGTTGGTCCTAGTGGGATAGTACCGAGTATTCCACAAATTATTACCAAACTTATCATCTTAGTTTCTGAGATTAAATGGAAATAAGATATGGAGGAAATTCCCACTTGAGTGTCACAGTTTAGAATGATCACATCTCCATTAAATTTAATCCTTGACTATTAACCCATACTAGTTGATAAATTGGTTCAGGATCCTAATGCCACTTTTGACCATCATGTGGTGCAGAAATGGGATTGTCACCAAATTTATATGGTGTTGAAATTGAAAAATGAATTTCATGAACATTATCATAGAATTCTTGATGTGACCCTCACTTAGAAAACAAACATCAAGTTTGAGTATATAAGTTTCTCCATGCCAGAAGAAGATTTTTGTTGGATTTCCATGTGACACAATACTACTCCACAATGAGGGATATGTGTAATAAACACCCTCCCAAAGAAGGCTGTGGATTTTTAGAATCATTGAATAAAAGGTGTTGATGTATTAAAATGAAATTTAAGGGTTTAATTTAAGAATATTTTATGTATTCCTCCTATTAATGAGTGTATATGTCTTTGAAATCATGGATTTTTATAGATTTATGGCATAAATGGACATACATATTAAAACTTATAACACTTGGAAAATAGAGAAATTTTATAAAGGAAATTTCATCACAATATCAACCACTCATGAAGATCCACCTTGTAACCCATTCACATTGGACCATTCATGAAGGCCCACCATTAGGTATATAAAAAGGGCCTTCACCTTAAAATTTTTAGAGGATGAAAAAACTCCCGGATAATGAATCTAGTAGATGGATTTGGTCACATAGAACATTCTCCCGAGTAGTTTGTCCCTAGTTGGGAGACCTTACATGGCCCACTCTAACTAGGGTGAGGCCCCCAGCCTAGATCTTGGGAGACCCAAAATTGGGAAACCTATACCTGGGTGACTCACACCTGGGTGAAAACCTAGGTTGTCTTAGTGGTCCATACATTGGGGGATGTGCCTCTAAACCCCACTCATGATCATTCTTGGGCTACAGTCCTCGCCCTCTAGGCTAGTCCCATCACTACCATCACAGACCCACTTGAAAAATGGAGAGTCATGCTGTGATATTTTGGGGGGTCAATGATTTTTTTTGGTTTCACCTTATAATTCATTAATGTCCACCCCTATAATACCATGATTTCGGATAATCATCCACACTCCATGAAATTTATTGAGTTTGCATACTCTTCTTTGTTCCTTTCCCGTGTTATGAGTTGGGATTCACCTTACCTTGAGTTGATACACTCCTTAGAAAACTCTTAAAACCTCATCACATGACTCATATTTTATCTTGAAGCAGTATGATGGGAATCCTCTTTAGGACTAATCCACAACCAAACCTCAAAATGACATCACATGTTGAGTAAGACCCTAGCCTTTCTTACAAGAGGTTGAACTCATAATACTCCTTTCCACATTGGATACTATATTAGAGAGGGGATGGACACCGAACTCCTATCCCTCTTTCTCCCGTACCTTCATCCTCTTACACCAGAGGAGGAGGAGAAGTGAGGAATTTCAGATCTTCTTCTTCCTCCTTCTCCATCACATCCAAGAATGACTCATCATGATTCATGTGGACACCCAAGATCTATGATCATAGAATACTCAACATCAGATTCATGTTTTGGTAGGGGATCATCCTTTGAATATTCCTCTTTCTTTACTTTAGAGTGAATCTATAGGTGTGGGTCCTCAAGGCCATTTATCCAACCTCAGGGAGAAGCATATTGTGTGGTTTCCATGATCTTCTATTTACTATTGTTTATCACACAAATCATGACTTGCATAGTCTTAGAGGTTTCCAATGGTCATGAAATCCACATGATCCCAATAATTATTGGGAATCATTCCATGTGTAAGCCCAATGAAATTTAGGGACACCTACTTTGTATAATCTCCAACCTTTCTCTAATGTGGGAATCCTCCATAGGAGTAATCCATAGTCAAACTAATCCCTATGAATACTTATTTGTATTAATCCCCAATCAAAACCTTTATTCACAAGGGAATATTTTTCAAGTGTAATACCCAACATAATCCTATATAAGTTACATACTCCATTACAAGAAAAACCTTCATTGCTTCACATTATGAACAATTCCTTGCAGTCAAACTATGCGAGATTTGATTCCTATCCCAATAGAATACGTAGAAAGACTTCCTATGGTCCAAAATCAATGCCTCAAATTAAACATGCTCCCTTTGGTCCACATTCACTGAATGGTGAAATTCAACTTGTAAATTCATATCCCTTCCAGATTCCCTAGGTTTCTATGGAAAATACCCACACCAAAAATTGACTACGAACTATCCACCTAGACATCATTATTTCATGACTCTAAATTGAATGGATTGGTCCTTAGCACATGACCATAAAAGATATTATGTGACCAATTAAGTTCCACCGTACTATGTGGGTTCTAATTATTTTCATGAGGATATTTAGGAATTCCATCCATGGGTCCGATATAGACATCAAACAACTTTTATCTCCCTAGATAAAGATACACTCTAGATTTCCCCACTGTGCAACATGAAAACCAACAGTATCATAATAATGACCAAATAATATCTAACTATTATATAAGGGGATACAGTTTATGGATAACTTTGGATACATGTATATATCTCTATCTATGAAGAACCTTGGATACATAAAAATGATTATAAATTTTATACATGCTTAAATTGATTGTTAATTCAAGGGTGACCTACTTCATAGATGGGAATTAATAAAGGATTCATGAACATATCTAAAATATATAATAGATTCCTAGAGTCAGAAAAAATTCCTCCCAGAAGGGAATTATGAGCCCAAAATCCTATCATCTTGGCCAATTTTAGTTCTTAAGTATCATTATCTAAATTTCCCATTTTGATTCTTCTTTTAGAAATCAGGTCCCCATGGATAAAGAGTAGTTGGGAATTTCTTGTTCTACAAAAAAACCCACTAGATAACATTCAGATGTAGTGATGTCAACACGAATGATTTCATAAGACTCAAACCCCTAAAATTGCCCATGGTGAAAACATGAATATATCTAGGGATGATACACATGGTCATCATGGAGATCCCCTTAGTAATTATTCATGATAATGTGGACACCCATGGTCAAATTTCCCCTCTATTAGGCATTTTTGGGTTTGATCACTGACACTTACATGTCATTATACACAAAGTTATCAATGCTTGAGAATAATTGTTTACATGTTAATGTGAACATGTTCAATTTAATTCCTATGACTATAAAGTTGAATCTCTATATGATAATATGACCAAGCTGCATAACATAGTTCCTGAAGATGTGTGATTTTATGATATCATGGTTGTGCAGTCTATAGATCTATGAGAATGCAAGGCTTTCATAGCTAGGTTAAATACATATTTTTCATCAATAAATACTGGACATGAATCCATCAAACAAAAAGGTAAAGAGATAAGGACCTTAATTAGAAAAATGTGCTCACAAGATGAATCTAAAGTTATATAAATAACCAATCTTGAGTAGGACCTTGATGGCTTAAATCAGATGCTAGCTTATCTTCAGAATAATGTAGGATGATTTTTACTATATCCTTTGTTGTTTCATTATTTTTTAGTAATGTTCAGGAGATACTCTAGGATATGTATTCTAAACCATATTTCTTATTCAAGAGATCAATTAATACTTATTCTCATTACAATACTTATCATTCCTCAAAGTAAGCAGTTCCAATCAATCAAAAACTATAGTGTGTTTTGAAAGATTATATCTCAGGTAAACTAAATGGTTTCATCACTGGATATCAGTTTCAATCACAAATTAGGATAATAAATTTATCATAATCTTGTAATGTTATATTTTTTCCTAAGCTGAGGGAATTAGAGAGCATAGTTTCCATTGTGTCTGGAGTCACATGGAGAACCGTAAAAAAATTTCACCTCTTTTTTTACCACACTAATTTTTGAATATATCCATTGTATTGTAGGCTTAGAAACCATGGCTTGAATTTTTCATAGGCCTCCCTTTTAGATTTATGATCCATTTTTTTTTGAATTTTTAGTTTGATTTCTCATTTTTTTCCAAAACCATTCAAATCATTGGTTTAGTGAGCTGAGACTCTACTATTATCTAGGGTTCCATTGGTAGTTTTTCAACCAGGTGAAAAATGTGTTTCTTTTTTGGGTAGTATAATGTCTTTCAATCCATAATAATGAAAAATTTATTTTAGGTCAAATAGATTTTGATAATAAATTATGGGTTAATGACCCCAATAGGGATTATTTGCTGAGAATGTACCAATATTTTTCCGACATGAAAGTTGGATTTTTAGACCTTGGTTTTTTGATTTTGGAAATGAATATGTGATATGGAAAAATTATGTGAGGAGTAACCATTAATAAAGATTCATGTATGATGTTATCGGAGCATATAGACATTGGAAAATTATCTCCTGAAGACAAATTTTACATTGATTAATTGGCCTTTTGTGGTCTATTTAAGCATAGACGATAGGGGCATATTATGAATAGTCAAACAAATGTTTCCTCTAAAAAAATACCCTCCATTTATAATGGCCAGTTTATTTTTGAAAATCCATTTTTTTCAAGATCACAAAGGGTAGATTGACAAGTTAATTATTTCTTAAATGGATAGATCATTTTCATTGGCATAATACATGAATGATAAAACATTACTAAATGAATTTTTCTAATGTATAGGAGGGATTAAGAATGGTGTGGTTTAATGTCATGAGATTAATACATCGACCACATAATTTAATATCTTATTTAAATGAAGTTCGGGGGATATAGTCTAAGGTCACCTAGATCTGATAGAGAGATACACAGTTTTCCCATTCCACTGTAATATGTGAAATAATATTCCACCACCATCATTACTTAAGGAAAAAGAGAATAAGTTTTAATATAGGGGTTTTTATATCTAAGTAGTGACGTGAGACAAAAAAACATCATTTGGGTCTATAGATAGAGAAGAGGTCTCTTATGAGGATGAATTTTTATTTAGTTTAGATGTTGTTTGTGTGGGTAACTTATGAAGACTCTACATGGACATATTGTGCGTAGTAAAAAAATGGATTACTTGGGACACTAACCCTCCATATTTTATGGGTATGGGGTTTATGGATATTCATACTTCATCATACATATATTTTTCATTGTGAAAGGAATGTACCTTAATATGAAAGCATCATTTCCTGTTGAAATTTCACAAGAATTGGTAGAAATTCATTCCTCACATAGGTGTGATCCATATACAGGAAGGTGGTATTTTTATTGATTTTAGGTGGGTGAAATATATATGGTTTCATCATTAATATATATCTCATCAAAATTATAATCATTCCATATGTAGTACTGGGAAGGTTTCCCTGCATGTTGATCAAACTATTGTTTGCGTATAGGGAATTTTCCATTGAAAACGGGCACATAGGTGGGGTGAGATGCATATTGGACCCTCCTATATTGATCTAGATCATGTATAGTAGATTGGGGAAAATTTTATTATTGTTTTTGGGCCAGGATATATGATCTTGGGATCACTACATATCTCGATAAAGAAAGAATCAAGCCATACATAGTTATTGTGTGAACCTTTCCTATGTAGGCCTAACACATATATAGAAAAATGGGATACATATTTATATTATTCATGGACCCTAAATTGAATATTAGTGCATTACTATAAATCATGTGATAACAATAGTCATGCTAGATATTGATCATAGAAATCGTGTAGTTTAGTTCCATGGGACTAGGACATAATATATAATGTTTAACATCATGTGATAAGGAAGATTCGAGGTCTTGTATTTTTCAGTAATACAACTAGGAACACATGTCAAGGAAAAGATGACTGATAAATTTCTCATTGGTCTGGTATGTTCGAACGTACCTCATACATGAGGGGGAATTAAAATTTAAACCATGATTCTAGGGGTTCTTGGATCAGGAGAAATGATACGGGTAAAATTCTTATTGGGGATTCTAGAGATTAAAGAGTCATCTCCTAGGGATAAATTTTCCATTGGTTTATAGGCCTTTTATGTTGGAAGCATATACATATCCCACTATGTCATATTATGTATAGTCAAACAAAGCTCTCCTTAGGCAACAAACCCTCCATTTTTGATGGCCAAAAAAGAAATTTGGATATCTAAAATTGGAAAAGTCACAGATCATGATAAATGGATGTAATGTTTCTGAATTTGTAAGAATCATTCAATCATTGATTATCCATGGAGTGTAAATTTCTTTACAAAGACTTGAATCATATATAGGGGGGAAATTTTTGCTTCCTTGATGGATCCCTGAATAGGGAGCCCAAATTTAATATATCTTTCTTATATCTTTTTTAATGTAGTATATGGGGACTTTTTTTCTTTACCTAGTGGATGTAACTATGAAATGAGGTCTAGGTTTCACTACGTATCTCCTCAAATCAATAATCATTCCACATGTAGTTCTTGAGGTACCATGCAGTTTAATGTCTTGTGGAAAGGATTCCATCCATGTTGTATAACTTCATGTGGTAAGAACATAGGTCCCCAATGTGAATAGGAAATATTGTGTATAGACCAGATATTAATGTCCTGGGTGACACTATGTATCTCGTGATTGTAGGAATCAAGCCCGATATAGTTCTGAAACTTATGTCAATTGTGAAATTTTACTTCATGCGGTAAGAATATTTTGTCTTCCTTTTATGGTATTTTGACCATGACTATAATATCCCATATTTGAATAGATATGACTTGATCATTTGGGTAATCCCCAAAAAAAACTCTTAATCCCATTTGATTTATGATCAGGGTGAGAAACAAGGGGTGGAAAGGTTTTTTCCCACCACACAAAGGTGATGGATAGGGAATTTTTTTTGTGGATGGACAAGGATGTAAGATCGAAATGTTGCTATGTATATCACTAGAGTGAGAATCATGCCAAACATAGTATGAGAATTGGATCTTTTTTCAGGTATAAACCATGAAATGTGAGGTGGAACTTTCTCTAGTTGTGTTAATTATTACAGTTGGACTCAGGATCAGATATCTGAGTGTCACTATGTATCATAGGATAACAGGAATCCAGCCACACATAGTTCAAAATAGGAAATCTCCACCTAGTTCTAATCTAGATGCATAGAAAGGAATTTTTTCCATTGATTATCATTTCTAGACATAGTATTGGAGATCCCGACATCAATACATACCCTATTATGGATGGAATCAAGCCACACATTGTTTTAAACATGCTTCCCTATACATATTTAAATCATGTGAAGAGGGAGGAAATTATACTTAAAAATACCTATAAATGGAAGAAATCACATTGGAGTCCCCTACATCGACATTGTTTGTATGCAGGGGAGGGAGAATTCCCAATATTTCATTACTAGGACTAGAAAACATGGTTTGGGAATCACTACATATCCCATTGGAATATAAATAAAGATGTGTGTTGTTCTTGAGGAACAATGCAGTTTAACATCATGTAGTAAGGATGTTGGTCATACAATATTATGTCTTGCGGTAAGGATGTGGGTCACCAGACATAGAATGTAATGACCAGGCCCTAGAATCCTAGATCTGGTGAAATATTTTAATATATTTTCATAGATACGAGTTTTAAATCCTAATGTATCAATCAGTTTAGAATTTATGGAAAATAGATTACATACATGATCCTTAAATTATAATTCTAAATCTAAACTAAAACATAGATAATCCATGGAACGTCATTATTCTTCTAGAATAGCCCTTCAAATCAGTCATAATATACATCTTTACATCCTGGGGAAAATGAAAAATAAGAAATGGGTGAGGTCAGATGCTCATTATGCGTAAATAATACAATTGAAGCTATCATAAATAAAAATAAAATTTTAAGGTGAGTTATATAACTGAAACACAAGCCTCTTAAACATAATATTGAGGTTAATATGGAAAGAATAAATCAAATAATTACATATAAATATTTACATGAATATTCTACTAGTTTTATAATGATATGTATTTTCAATATTTAATCTCATAATGATGGGATGCATGATAACAAACAACATAACCACACCTTCAAGGCCTCATTCTAAGAAAATTCATACGTTGGTAAGATGTTAGTAAAAACCCAAACTAGTTTGTCTCGTGAGACCTAACAATGTATTGAGGGGCAATAGAAGGCCCCAACCATCACCTAATATGTACAATGCATTCCTTATATGAATATAGTGAAACATAATCAATATAAACATTATTATTAAAACTAGCATAATAACTGTTAATACTTTAACCATAAACCATGAATGGTATCAAAAAAGAATATCCATAATCAGACATTTCACATAAACTTCTATAAAATATGGTAGATTGTATCATATTAAATCAAACTCAATTATCCATAAAATATAACAAAGGATGTTGACATATATTAAATTAATCTAATAAAATCATCAAAAAATTCTTGAGCGAAATACAATTTTTTTGTTTGAAATCATTTAAAATATGCACACTTTTAAAAGGAAAAAATTATTTTAAAAACAATCTTATAATATTTTAAGGGAATAATCAAAATTTTTAGGCATCATGATGGCTGAAAATGATTCTCAAATGACATAAGTTTAAAAACAATCCTTTCATCAAAAAAATTATAAAGTGCCTCATTCGGAAGACAAAAAAAGATTCCTTTCAAACCATTTTATGAAAACTCATACATGGGTAAAATGAATTTACACAATTGTAGTGGAATAATAAAAATATTTTTAAATATATTCTAATGAAACATGGACATGGATGTTAAATACTTTCTAGTATATACTTACATATTAACAACCTCGGTTAATAATGAGACTATGAAATTAACCATTACCTTGTACATTCCTTTAGTTGAGGGTAAGTTATCCTCCTATATAATGGTTTAAGTATGTTATTAAATTGTACTAAAACTATATACATATTTATGACATCATATACGATCCTCTTATATCATTTTGTTAATAATATTTCATTATTAACATTGTTTTGGGTGTTAAATGATTTATTTTATTATTTTTGTTTTGCAGAGTAAATATCATTTCTCATGGATAGGATATATTTTCATCATATACAGAATCAATTTAAGTTCATAAATATTATATTAACTCAAAATATAAATTTCTATAATTATTCTCGAATGGTCAATGTGGAGAACGAATCTCATTGCATCGTGGAGACGGTAGGCCATACGTAGACATAGGTGATGGTATCATTCCTTTAATGGTAAAGTGATATGGAATTTAAGGTTATATTAATTATAAATAATCAATATAATGTAAAATTTATTTTTTATTTCCATTATATTCATTATTATACCCATTCATAAAAAGTGGTGATGAAAAATAAATTACCCCACAATGTGGAGATGGGAAGTGGTACATACGCACCCATAGTGATACTGTTTTTCGTAGGATAGATAAAATGAGAAATATGGTTCTACCATAATCATAATAACATCTCACAATATAGATTATACTGGTGTTGATATATTATATTGGAAACCACTCGTGATGAGAAATTTGAAGAAGAACTAATTTTTAAGGAGTCATTAAAGATGATTACATATTCTTTAGAGAATCTTCTTTGGATATCCTCTTAGGAACACTAGGGATGGTCTTTTGAGAAAATAAAAACTTTATAATGTATCTAAGGAAGTTTATATGGGAAATGGGCTGGGTTTGGTCGATCAAGAAGGATCAATGTGGTGTGAGGAAGTGAGGGAAGAGGTTCCATTTTATAAGAGTGGGGAGGGGAACTTTAGGATACTCAAAAAATATTAAATTAATATATATTACTTTCAAATTCAACATGCATACAATGTGATTTATTTATAATATATTACTAGGTTAATTCTAAATCATATCAACCAATAAAATTTAGACATGTTTTTATTTTTTTAAACCTGATCATTTTGATTTATCCTTAATTAATCTATTTAATTTTAATTATGGAAATACCATTCTAATTATTAAAAGGTTATAAATATTTACTTATATGGTGTAAATTTTCTATAAATGGAAAAATTATGAACCTTTATACATTATAATTATTTATATGTATTTTTTAATTTTTTGAAAAATTTTTAAATAATTTTTAAATTTTTTAAAAAAAATATCAAAAGTGTCAATTTTGACACTACTCATTAATTTGTCTTTAAATAAAATTAGAAAAATAAAGATAAAAAAAAATTTAATATACTTTTAAAATTTCATAGTCACCTATAAATTTTTTGGATCACCTTAATAAATTCAAAAAAAATATATTTTTTAATTTTTTTTAAATCATTTATTTGTTATTTCTACTAATAAAGTAATTTTGGCATCACTATTATGTCATCATTAAAGGTAATAATTTAATCTCTAATAATTATATATAAATTTATATGATTTAGTTAATTCTTTTATCTTTCAATATACTATTTATTATTTATGTTATCTCCTATATATCTCTATATTAAATTAATATACTTATATGAAAATAGGGTGCATCGTTTTGTCCCATTCTTTGATTTTAATAATATCTCTGTCATATTCGTTGACAAGTGCCCTTTAAAAGAATCCATTTAAAACCATAGGTGATAAGGGTCAAATTTAGTCCTAAAATAGTATTTTTATAGGTTTTCGGGAAATTTCCTAATGTTTATAATATTATTTTTACCCTTAATTACCAGATTTACCTTCAACTGTGGAAATAAAAATATTACATAAGTTTATATTCATAATGCCAAAAAATAAAATAATCCTATTTACATAATTTTTACTCAATTATTATAAATATTTAATCTATTTTTAAAAATTTAAAACACATTTTTCTAGTAATTAATTTAAAATTAATTGCATTGATGGAATGATAAAACATGTTTTTAAATGTAAAAACAATCAAAAGATTAACATGTGTTTATATCCAATTTTAATGTGAAAATAATTCCAATTACCTGAATTTTATTAAATGATGTTAATATAATTTAATCGTACTTTAAAAACATCAAAATATTAATTTAAGAGAATACATTATTTCGATGAAAAAAATTGTTTTCAATTAAAATTTTGTATTTTTTACTATTAATCAAATCATTAAATTTATCCATAAAATACCAAAAAAATAAATAAAAAAATTATATCCCTCAATAAAATATTAAGTTTATTTTTCTAATAGAATATGTAAAATTTCTGAAAATTAGAAATAAAATTGGTTCACCAATGAAAGGCGCTAAAATTACATTTTAAAAAAATTAGAATTTTAATGCACAAAATTGGATTAATTTTTATCATAAACCAATAAAATAATCTATACGAATTTAAAAATATTTGATTAATTATTTCATATATAAAATTTATAATTTGGTTAATACTATTCATTCTTGTTGATGGAATGTCTCGGTTATAATTAGCTTATTAAAATAATGTTATTTAATTGTATATCATTATTCGTTTAAGATTATTGTTGTGTGCAACGTAATCTATTGAAGAAATTAAATTTAAAAAGAGACATATTTTAAAATCGTGTGGTTTAACAATATCTCCTTCTTACATAAAATGGATACTCACAATATAAACATCGGATAAAAACCATGGGTTTAACTTTTCAAAATATATTTGTTGAAATCTCACATTGGAAAAAGGATTAATGAGACCTCCACTTTAAAATAAAGAAAGGGTGTATGAATATTACCAGAGAAAAAACTTACAACGGTTCTATGTAGGAATAAAATAGTCATGAATGAAAAATCTAACCATCAAGTTATGATGGATAGAGATATAGAACTTGGTTAGGAGATTTCAAACAATCACAAATGTATAAATCTATAATGACCTCAGGGACATCATAAAATGTACTAGGATAGAATTATTTTTTTTCAAGATCATTTACCTATAGTTAAAAAATTAATTTAATTCAATGAAAAATAACATAAAGAAACATATTTATTTTACAAGTAGAGTTTCATCCTTTAACCAATTTATACCACAAACTCATCTTTCTATGAAAAAGATAATAAAATTCAAATAAATTGTATTTATATTAATCGTATAAGGTTCCAAAAAAGAATATATTCTTAATAAATCACATATTTTAAATAAATGAAAATTTTTCATACTAATTAGTAAATCATGTAGGCTAGTGGTAGGTGATGCACTCATTTCTCCCTTCGGTTGCCGTTTCAAGTCTCATGGCCTTACTGGATATGACAGGATGTCGCGAGACATGTAGGTTGACTTTTTTTTCTAAAAATATATTATTTTCACATTATAGAAATAACCATAATATATTCAACATTAATGAAATTTTTTATCCTAAAAGAAATATTCGATGTTCAACTTAATTCATTCCAACCTTAAGAATCTTCAAAAAATACATCAATCCAAGCTCAAAATACAAATATTTATAAGGAAAGTCACTAAATTTCCAAAATAATCTTAACATAAATTTTTCCAAAAACAATATAATGCATATATTTTTACCACATACGAAATATATGAATACATAGATAAAAATAATACCTTAATGATAACATGAATTCTTCTAAATTCTTAAAGAATAATTATTTTTGTATAATCCTTATAGATCTCATGATTCATATAATCAGAATATCATAACATAATTATTTAATCAAAAACACTAATAATTAATTATTCCAATCCAGTTATAATAACATCACAAGATTTTCCCTCATACCTTTTCTTATTTTGAGCTATATTTTCTGGATTCTTGGTAAAATAATTTTCATAATGTCACATATCTTTACAATTGTAGCATTGAAAATTTATATATTCTTTCTTTCCCTTACAATTACAAGCCTGGTGACCTTTCTATCCACACTTGTAACAAACTCCCATTCTATTTAGAAAAGTACCAGAGAGTTTATTCCCACAACTATCACATATGGTAAAATACTTCTTTCCATTTTCCCTTTATCTATCTCTTACTCCACCATTATCTTCTTCTCTTACTTTCCCTTAAATTAATAAGATATAAAAAATTATTTCTAGCCTTCATAGCACATGAGACTATATCATCATGTGATGAGAATGTTTGGGAAACCAATTCCTTTCAGAGAAATGGCATTAACTCATCATTGAAATAATCAATATTACTCCTTGGATTACATAGGTAGTCCACATCATGCCTTGGTAATATTGTGAAATTTCATTTATATTTAGAAACATTCTCATCTTCCTTTGGTCTCAGATTCAATAATTGTCTCTCTATATGTTCTCTTTGTTCACAAGGGAAGTATTTTTCCAAGAAAATTCCTTAAATTCCTTCCATTCAATGTTTGATATTCTCCTTTCATCCCTAGTGTTTTAAATCAGTGTCCAATATTGATTTGAATCTATCAGAAGATGATAATCTTCCATGAAAACATTCTCCATTTTATTACTTCCCAAAGAATAAAATATCTTCTCTAAAGAACATATCTATTGTTTAGTTATAAATGGATTTATAGTCCCATTAAATGTTGGAGGTTGTTGTCTCATAAATCTTTCTAACATTGTTCCTCCCTATTGTGGATTAGGCCACTCCATATGGGTAAGGTTATTATTCATAACATGGGTTAGTTGTTCCAATATGGAAATAATTTGTTTAGAACCAGTTGAAGCTCCAGATCCAACACCACTATTTTTCATAGGGGTAAATACCAACACTGTTTATGTGGAATGATATAGTTTTTATTCCTTTGACTTGGTTCCATTTCTAAAAAAATTACATACACAATATTAATTTATAAATCACAATGTATAATTTCAAACTAGTAAAACACATAACATAAATTGAAAATTTATACCTAGCTAATATCATTATCATCAACATGGTTTCATTGGGGGTATATTTACTTTTAAATCCTTTATAATGATTTGTTATGAAAATTTGTTTTATCCTAAGCATATCCCACAGAGTGTCAAACCACATGCATTGTAAGACCCATTGTAGTTTACCAGGTTACCCCATGTTAGGCCCAAAACACTTTTTAAGAGTTGTACACCTAGCTACATCTATTATATAACCACATCCACTTATATTTTCCAAAAATGGATGTATTTCCATGAATACACACCTAATATATACCTTTGAAAAATTCTAGGATGTCCTTCTTTACAAATCCTCAAAGTTAATCTTAGGGTTATGTTCCCTAATATTTGTTTCCAAAATATACTTTCCAAATTTTCTACTAAGAATTATATGATACCAACTATAATGGCCCGAACCTAGAAGCCCAAATCTAGTTCATTATTTTAATACATTTTCATAGATACAAGTGTTGAGTCCCAAAGGACTGACCATTATAGAAAATTTAGAAAAGATATTTCATACATGATCCTTACATTATAATTTAAAATATAAACTACAACATAGAGAACACTTGGAACATCATGATTCTAATATATTTACCCTAAAAATTAGTTATAATATACATATTCATATCTTGGAAAAAATGAAACATAAGAAAGGGGTGAGCTCAGATGCTCGGTAAGGGTAAATAATATATTATAATCTATCATAAATAAACATAACATATTAAGTAAAGGTATATAGATGAATCATGATACATTTAAATATAATATTGAATATAATTTGTCATTAATAAATCAAATAATTCCATATAAACATTTACATGGATATTCTACTAGTCAAATAATCATATGTATTAACAATAAATAATCTCATAATGAGGTAATGCATAATGTTAGACATCATAACCATACCATAAAGGCTTCATGAAAAGGACATAAATATGTGGGTTAGACATTATTAAAAACCCAAACTAGTTTGTCTAATGAGACCTAATGATGGTTGAAAAATCTTCTCATGCTGTATTTGTTAAAAAAATCCATTCGTTGGAAAATTCATAAGGTACCTCATTTGGAAAATGAAAAAAGATTCCTTTAAAACCATTTTATGAAAAATAAAACATGGGTAAAAATGAATTTAAAAAATTTTAGAGTAATATTAGGAATATTTTGAAATACATTTTTATGAAACATGGACATGGACGATGAATATGTCTCAGTAGATACATATGTATAAACAACCTTGGACAAAAATGAGACTGCAAAATTAACTCTTACCTTGTACATTCCATTAGTTGAGGGTTCATTATCCTCCATTATAATGGTTAAAATGTGTTATTAAATTATAAATGAACTATATAAATATTTATGATATCATGTACGGTCTTCTTATATCATTTTGTTAATAATATTTCATTATTAACATTGTTTTGGGAGTTAACTACTTCATTTTCTTATGTTTGTTTTGTTGAGTAAACCATGTTTATTACTCATTGGATATATTTTATTTATATTTAAAATGAATTTAAGTTCATAAATTTTATATTCATTAAATATATACATTTTTATAAACATTCTTGAATGGTTGTTGTGGAGTATGAATCTCCTCGTGTTGTGGAGACGGTAGGTCATATGTATGAACAAGCAACAAAATCCTTCCCTTAATGGTTAAGTGGTAAGAAATTGGATGGAATATTAATTATACATAATCAATATAATGTCATATTTATTATTTAAATCCATTATATTCATCATTATACCCATCCAAATAATGTTTCAATGAAAAATAAATTACACAATAATGTGGAGTTGGTAATTTGTACGTACACATGAATGGTAATATTGTTTTTTGTAGGATGCATAAAATGTGGAATATGGATTTTACATAATCAGAATAACATATTAGAATATATAAAATATTATTTTTATTATTTTAAAATGTAACTAATGTGTGAAGTATAAGTAGAAGAGGAAATAATTTTGAAGGATTCGTTAAAGGCGATTACCTATTCTTTAGAGAACTTCCTTTGGATCTCCCATTAGGGACATTAGGGATGGTATTTTGAGAATGTTGGCACATATTATATGTGGATAAAAAATCTGAGTGTATAAATGGACAGGTTTGGGCTAATAAAGAATGCTCAATGTGGTGTGGGAAAATGTGGGAGGAGGTTCCCTTTTATAAGAGAGGTAAGGGACACTTTAAAAAACTCCTAAAATATTAAATTAATTTAAATTAATTTAAAATTACAAAGGCCTGAAAAGTGAGTTATTTATAATATAATATCAGTTAGAGTCTTAATCCTTTCAAATATTAAAATTTAGACTTGTTTTGATTTCATTTTAATCCTTATCATTTTAATTTATCCTTACTTAATCTATTTAATCTTAATTGTGGTAATAATATTCAAAATATTAAAAGACTATATATTTTTACTTATATGGTGTCAATTTTTTATAAATAAAAACATTATGAAATTTTGGACCTTATAATTATAAATTTTTTTGTTTGTAAAGATTTTTATGATTTTAAATTATTTAATAATTGATTATTTTTATAAAATTTCAATAGAGTTAATTTTGACACTATTCATTAGTTTGACGTTAAATAAGATCCAAAAAAATATAAATTCAAGATAAACAATTAAATATACTTCTAACATGAAATAACATGTAGAGAGTTCATAGAGAATATTAATTAATTCAAATTATATTTTGTTTAATATTTTTAAAATCATTTATTTTATATTTCTATTAATAAAATAATTTATGTTTCACTATTATGTCATCATTAATGGTAATTAATTAATATTTAAAAATTATAAACATGTAATTATGATGTAGTTAAATATTATATCATTTCAGATACTATTTATTATTGATTTTATCTCATGGTTATCCCTATATTAAAATTAATATACTTGTATGAAACGAGAGTGTCTCATTTTGTCTCATTCTTTGATTTTAATAATATCTATGACATATTCATGGAAAAGAGACCATTAAATTATTCCATTTAGAACCTTAGGTGGTAAGAGTATAATTTAGTCATAAAATAGTATTTTATAGGAGTTAGTGTAATTTCTTAATGTTTATAAAATTGTTTTTACCCTTAGTTACCAGATTTAACCATAACCATGGTAATAAAAATATTACTAAAGATACTATTCATAATGACAAAAAATAAAAGAAAACTATTGACATAATTTGGACCCAATGATTCAAAATATTTAATCCATTTTTCAAAATTCAAAACAAATAATTATCAATAATTAATTTAAAATTAATCTCATTGATGGAACGATATAATGAGTTTTTAAAAGTAAAAAACATCAAAACATTGAAATGTGTTTATATCCAATTTTAATGTGAAATTGTTTTAAATGACCTATATAATATTAAATGAAAAATATAAAATAATTATACTTTAAAATCAATCAAAATTATAATTTAACACTATAAACTATTTTGATGAAAAAACCCAATTAAAATTAATATTTTTCATTATTCATCAAAACATAAAACTTATCCGAAAAATACAGTAAGTTAAAAAAAATTATATCACAATTTAAAATAAGATGTTTATTTTTTCATATAGAATGTATAAAACTATACAGAATTTGATTTGAAATAGGTTCTCTATTAAAAGGAAATAAAATTTCATTTATAAAAATATATCCTTTTAATGCTTAAAATTGGATTAATTCTTATCTTATTCTGGTAAAATAATTTGGATGAATGTAAAAACATTTGATTAATTATATAATATAAAAATATCATTATTTGGTTAATAATACTCATTCATGCTGGTGTAACAGCTTGGTTATAATGGTTGTGTTAAAATAATGATATTTTATTATGTATCATTGTTCATTTAAACTTGGTGTTGAGGGAAATGTAAGTTATCAATGAGATTAAATTTAAAATTTAAAATTCTATAAAATCTTGTATTGTTACAAGGAAGGAAATTAGTATTGTTACCGGGCCCAATATTATATGTATGGGCATCACTATGTATCCTGCGATGACAGGAATCAAGCCACACATATATCTTGGATGAAGAGATTCTTAAGGTGGTTCGGACTCTAAAATGGGGATAGGGGTATTTCATATTCTTCAACCAATATCTATCTCATTTGTGTTGAATATTTAGTGAGACAATTACTCTTGTGTAGTTTAATGTCATGTGATAAAGACACATTTTCATAATTTAACGTAATGTGGTCAGGATGATGATGTTATGATGTTAAAAATCTTAAAGTGAGTAAATTTGTCTCACGAAATTTTTCATATTATGAAATTGATGATTTGTAATTATTTTTAACCTCATGTTAAAAATAAGGTCCATGTAGTTTGTCATCATGTAGTGGGTACTACGTGCATTTTATTTTTTACATGATGTATTTATTGATAATCCTTTCTTTGGTAGGGGTCATGGTATGATGTATGTCCATCAAGATCAAATAATAGGATTAATTGGAGTGTAATGTTTTATGTAATAGGGCCCCCTATTGTGGATCCATCATTAGATGTCTCTTTTGGGTTATCATTAGAGACCTGATGACAAACATCATCTCTCCCTCGTGGAATGATCGGAGGTGGACATTTTTGTTGAAGGCTCATACCATCCAGTACTAGTGGACTTCCAAATGATTCAATGTATGTGATATCTTATCATCCAGTCAATCCAATTCATCCCAACATTAATTTGATTTCTCATTTATGGATAATTGATCATATATGTAATTATATATCTAGGGATATTTTACTTCAATGGGAATGACCGCCTTTTTTCTGTATACTAATGAGTATGGGTTCGTTGGTGTGGTAGTTCAGGATGTATTGTAGTAAGCGCACAAGGAATGTTAGAATGGTTGTAGTTGATTTTATACTCCTGATATAGATTCTATAATTCAAAATAATAGAAATTGGTGTCCTTTCCAATAAATATTGTGTTAGGGACCCATAATCTAGTGTTGATGTTGGATTTCATGTATTTGAGGATATTTCTTGCCCTGACCTCTTTTAGTGGTACAACTTCAGATCACTTGAAGAATACATCTGTTACTATAAGAATGTACTTGAGTTTATTGGATTTAGAAAGAGGATATTATCTGACAACATCCATTCCCCACATTGAAAATGTCTAGAATTATTTTCCTATGTGTAGTTACTCTTTGGGTTGGTGAATTAATTTGGTTTGAAAATAGAAGGAATGGCACTTCTTAGTAAATTTTGTGAAATCCTATGTCCTAGTTGGAATCTAGTACCCATGCCTTTAGATGTATCAAAAATCATGAATCATGAATGGTGATCACTATAGGCTTTGGTGTTCACTTAATTTATGAAAAAAGTTTTCTCTTCTCCATTAATTCACCTCAGAAGGAACCCATCAGGGCCCTGCTTATAGAGGACCTTTTGATGATTAGTATTATCATATAAAACATAATTAATTACTCAACTCATAATATTCTCATTCCCATATTTGTATGAGTTCTCATTTTTTATGTTACTCCAAATGTATGTCATACAACAAGTGGTAGGACCATACAGTTTTGGTAAGAACTAACTTCATCAATCTCTTATGTGTCAGCTTGAATGAAAGGTAAGATCATCAAGCTGTACACAATACTGATGACAATTTCATCTTGGTCTGGATCTGGTAGATATGTTTTTGTATATTCCAGTGTGTCATATCAGTAAATGTATGACTATGGGATGTGATTCAATGTCAGCCCCAAATTTAATTACACTATTAGTCCTTGGATGTGGTTTATCTGGAGTATTATCTCCTTTATTTTTATGGAATAATCACCATTGAACTACTTGATGACCAATTATGAATATCTTTTTATCATCATGTAATTTAATTTTACATGATGTTCCAACTCTATCCTCATAATGAGAGCCTAATATCTTGCTTCATTGTTCCATGATCCTTCCAATAGTGGGAAGGAGTATGGTATGACTACCTTTTCTGGAAAAATAAGAATGACTCATATCCCCACATTGTTGATCTTGAGTTTTTCCATGCTCTTCCCAATCGAGCTTTTGGATGCGACATCAAAATAAATCTCACATACTGTGGGGATCTCATGGAAAGATAAGACCTATTAATCAGTTAATTTACTACACAATGAATTAATTTATATTGATGGGTGATCTACCAAAAAATACACTAATTCCTAGCCTTTCACTGCTTTCTATGGCATGAACTGAAGGTTATACGATTGTAGGATGACCACCCATCTTTATAGATATCCAGTCAACATCAGATGGATACAAATTTATTTTAGTGGGTTAATATAAGAGGCCAAAAGAACCTCAAGATATTTCAGGTTGTGTCTCAGTTTATAGACTACAAATATTAGTTCTAGATATCTCTTCTAAATATCTAAATAATGAGTCTCAGTATTGATCATGGTCCATATGAGGAAATAATGGATGTTTTTGCTGATAGATCCATTCTTTTGCACAAGAAAACAACCCAGTTATCTCTTTATTAATGTTGTATACAAGATGATAGTTCTTCCTTTGAAAGTAGTAATTAACTCTAGTGGCCTCAAAATATATTTTTTGATGCTGTTGAATTCTTCCTTAAAATCATTAGTTCACTAATATGTAACCCCCTTTTACATCGACTGAGTGAAGGGATGGAATTTTCCAACATGTTTGGATATAAATTTCTATATTTAGGCCATGTTTCCTTGAATTCATATTAACTCTCTGAGGTTTTGAGGAGGTTACATGATAATGATGGACTTTTTATTCTTAAGGTTGACATCTATGCCATGATGGTGTATGAAAAAGATAATGAATTTACCTAAGGAAATGACAAAATCACATTTAAATTGGTTCACTTATAGGTCATGTTATGATAATATATAGAGGATGGTTTCAAGATCATCTAGGTGGAAAGAAAATTTTGAGATTTAACTGCCATATCGTTAACATAGAATTTGGTGAAATCCAATAGGAAGGGTTTGAAGATGCAATGTATATAACCTTGGTTTGTAGCACCACCATTATTCAAAAAAAAAATGGAATTACCTGAAAGAAAAATAATCCACATGGGGCCTTAAAGGTGGTGGATCCTTCATATTAATAGGCCATTAAGATTTTATTGAATCTTGAATAACCATCCATAAAATAAAGGGCATGGTATACAACTATCATATTGATTAGAAGCTCTGTGATTTGGACTGGGAAGTCATCATTCAGGTAGTACTGGTTATGATCTCTAAAATCGATGATAAATTCCATATGAAATTTATTTTTCTTGATAGGTCCTATATTATCTATCCATTTAGGATACTGGATCCCTTGAATTAATTTTTCTCTAATGAACTTTTCAAATTCAGATTCAACTTTTCTAGATTGTGTTGGATTCATTCCTTGGGCTACTTACTAATAAACCTGATGATCCTCTAGAAAGCATTGGTGATGAGTGGCCACCTAGGGTTCAAAGCCCGAAATTTAGGTGTAGTTCTAGGTGATCACATCCAAATGAAGCTTTAGGAATGAGGTATATACCTATATTTCATCAGATGATTTGGTTTCACTGATCAAAGTGTATTATGGGTCTTCTTATGTACCAAGATTTATTTCTCTGACTTCACCATTTATGGTAGAGATGCCGTCCTCAAATTTTAGAGGTGCATCATTGAGGTCCTCCTCATTACCTACTTTATCCTCTTCATATTCTTCCTCTTATTCCATAGGGGGAATACGTAGTTGGGTAAGGTCTACAGAGTTATGAGAGAATCTGATATTGTGTCATTCATAAGATGAAGAGACTTCCTCTGACCTAGCTGAAAATGTGGTATCTCTTGAATCATTAGAGGGGATGGAGTGTGGGATAGAGGAGGATTGTCTTTTTCCTCTCAGGGTCACGAGACAACCTTTTAAAAATAAATTTATGATATAGGGACACCTTGAAGCTCTAAGTATGGATTGAAAGAATTATCATATAACCTTTAAATATCCAACAAACATTTCTACACAGTTAGACTCAGTTCTTAGGACTAATATCATAAATACCTGTAGAATATGTGCCTGAATTTCAAATCATATACTCGACCTGATTGATGGGAAACAACTACTCCTTTTCAATATGTTTGAAGGGGTTGGCTGGGATCATTTCTAGACCATTTAGGCTAGTGACCCAAACAACACCATCATTCAGGGGTTGTTTCCCTTCCCTCAATTGGAATCTTGTATCAATATAATGCAACTCGTAGGATTCGAATGTCACCTTATCAGTGTGAAATGTACTAAATTGTTAAATAATGATGTATTTGATGAATTTATGATAATGTGAGGGGATTAATATATGTTTATGCAACCATGTCCTTATTATAAATATCTTTATGGTCTTATCCCATTGAACAACTACAAATTATGATTTGAATATGAGTTCTTCAAATCAAGACAAGAGATTGATTTGGCCGAGTGTTTTGTGCCCAATTTTTTCATAGTATTATGGTGTAAGAGAGGAAAGTGTTAGGTGATCCTCATTATTTCCCATACAGTGAAGTTTTCACATTGGAATGAGATTAACTCTAGATTCATTGTTAATGAAAACTTTTCATATATCGAAAAGATTTATCATGCTAGACATATTCAAGGGTCTGATGTGTCCTTGTATAATGGTGTCTTAATATTGATTTTTGAAGTAAATAACCACATGAAATTATATCATATTGGGGTTTTATGGTATAATTCAGTAGTGATAACATCAGTTTAAACCTCCTAGGGAATTATCAAAACCTTTACATGTGCATCCCTATGACCTTTTGATAATCATGTGGTGTATAGTATTGATAACATGGATGGTACGAAGGATAAATATTTCAAATATCATACATCATGACTAAATCCATGTACTTCCATATGTGGTGATGATATTTCATATCAATTATAGGGGATAGAGTATATGATAACGATGGATAATCCCTTGAAACCATGGTTGAAGGTTCTTATATCCTTATTGGGTTATGCTGAACATGTCTACCTTCTTACTGAGGGAGATATGATTCATGTACCCCCTCTAATTGATATTCCAAAGTGATCTATTACGGGTGTTTTTGGGCATATTATAGGGTAATTTCCTAAACCATTTGGACTCACATAATGGATCTTCTGTGAGTTTTCACAATATTGATAGTCTGAGTAGTGGAATGACTAGAATTATTGATCTTATCGCATTTGTGCCTTCCTCAGTATCCTTGGATCCCACAGCCTCTTACTCTATTTCCCCAATTGGGTGCATGAAAATTTCATTCATATCCATACTCTTAATTAGTTAAGAGATCTATTAAATGAATAACATTAATGGAACTGAATATTAACTCCCCATTTGATGACGATTTTGTATGGATGGTCATTTATGGTGGTACTATTTGTCTGGGAGGTTCCCAATATTTCAAATTTGGAGGCATAAAGACTAAGAGAATCATATTAAACTTTGGATTTGTTTCAAGTTCATCCTCCTAACTTTTCTCCCTTTCTTTTTGACTGATGATCTTCTCTAATTACTTTCTTTTGTAGGTTTTTTGTGTGAATGGTGTCAGCTATGTTGTAGTAGAAGCATCTAGGGGAATGGTCATTTATTTCATTTATGATAGGATAATACAATGAGTTAGGATTAATTACACTTTACTTATCCAATTGTAAAAATTTATTTCTATTCATTTAACAATTTTTTACCACTCATTTCCTTCCTTAGGGACGGTGGCAGAAATGTACACTACTTAGGCTATCAGCTTTTCCAAACTCACATTCCCAGAGTCCATTATATTTTCAGGGTGTAATTAAAGAAAAATAACTCTTTAATGGTGTGATATATTATCTTATAGAAGGGGAAATAAACTATTTGGTCATAAATACCTACCTAGTCAAGTGTTTTGGGCTCTGGAAGGTGTAGTAAATCATTATTGATAACATCTATAAAATGTATGTGTTATTGATCATCTCAAAACATGTAATTTTTTTTCACCTTGAATTGATTTTCCTGGGTCCCCTCCCCTCATCCTAACAAGGAAGGGGTTTTTATTGACACCAAGGGGTACTACATGATATGGTTCATGTTTTGGAGATGTTTTTCGGCGCGGAGGATGGATTAAGTATGACAGATACCCCTTACCTTTCCAGTTCTTTTCCACGAGATTGGTGAATTCATTCAAGACATTAGGTTAGCCTATATTATGGAATATTCCATTCCTTAGGAAATTATGGTGAAATCCCAAAATCCACCTGTATATTTCATTGGGATGAGCAACATTCAAAACTCATCATAGAGGTTCTCTATGAAAAGAGTGAGCATATCTTCTTGGGGAAGAAGTAGGTTCAGGGTGTGGGCCATCCCTTTCCAAATGGAAATGAAATAATAAAACCTCTCATTATATTTATTTTTAAAATTTGATAAGTCATAGATAGATTTATTTTGAATCATTATGATGAACTGAAAGAGGAACTAATGGTCGTGGTCTTCCCATACTCCAATTGACTGACCTGGAAAACTGGTGTACCATATGAAGGCTAGAGCTTTCAGTTTTTGCATCAAGAATATGAGTTTCACTAATTCTTATAGCATGGGATTTTACATCATGAGATAAAAATGGGATATATTGTGTTTATAGGTTGTTATGAGTATATTGATCCATTAAATATCAGAAACCTAGGTCTCCCTAAATTTAGCGGGGTCAGAGTTTTGGTCACCCATTCTAGGTAACGTTTTTGTTCTAGATATATTGTTGCTTGATGTTCCTCAACATCATCTAATAGACCTGTAAATGACTTGATGGTTTTAATAATCCATTTATGAATTCTCATTTGAGTAGGAACTTGGAAAGGTGATGTATAGGTGGGACCGGATGCACCGGTTCTATCATTATTTTCATCTAATATCGGGATAGAGAAATATTTTAAGTGTTTCATAGAATATGATATATTGTTTCAATAATTAAGGTATGTCTTGATATTCGTCAATAATTGGGTCTAGGTAAACCGATGGTCCTGAAACTAAGTTCAGCAGATATTATGGCCTATCTTCAGTTATTGGGTTAGACCTTTGTTATTGAGGTAAACCTATGGTAAGTGTACATTGATGATTTTACTATTGATCATATTCAGTAGTAATGATTCCATGGATTAATTTGGAGTTGAATATAATAAACTCTTTCATTTCATTATCATATTGAGTGAATCTTTCTTCAAGTGTTAGGGTTTCAACCTCTTCAAAGAGAGGAAGTGCATTGAATGCTACCTGGACTTTAACATTTTCATTTTTATAGGTTCAATGAGAAGGGAATAAGGTATTGGTCAAGGGATAACCCAAATTCAGGGCAATTATCTAGTTCTTTAAAGGCACACCTTGTTCATTTTCCATAGTGTGTATCACGTTCTGGATGGAACAATCCTCTCCAAGATCCTCAAAATTTGTGTCTTCTTTTGTGTCATCTGAAGGATTAATGTCCACAATGTTCATAATTTCATAATGAATTTTAGTCATTGTGTTAGATGTAAAATTATATAAGGGTTTTTTTCTCCATTTGGACCCCTCCCTTCCTTTTTGGGGTCCTTTTCACACTTATGGGTGAAGAGTGACTCAGAGGTAACCTCCATACAAACTTTTCATATCCTTTCCTTCTAGGGGAAATCGGTCATGAGATGGGATGAACTGGGAGACCTTACTTCATATAGTCATACCTAAAGGGGAAAATAAAGATTTCCATTTTTAAGGGGATTGTGAGGTAAAAATTCCCCCAACACAATGGGCTAGGGTTTCTCTCATTATTCTATTTTCATGCCTTATACTAATTTATTTGTCATGGGAGGGGAATATTTTATAACAAATCCCCCCATCCCTGTATGTTAGGGATGATACATTACTATGGTGTCTACTACTACATTCATTTCTCTATTTATCTCATGCATCCGTATTCAAGTGTGAGCCAGATACAATGTTAAATATTCACGCAAACTACCTACTTCCGTGGATATCAGTAGTGCCTGATGATTGACATCCATTAAATGAGAAGCCTAATTAATGTTCTTAATTGCCTAGTTTAGTAGTTTTTTGTGGTTTCTATAATTTTTCTTGGTGATTTTAAGGCCTTTTCAAGTTTGATCAAAGATAACTGTGATGTATTTTCTGATCAGGGGTCTTGCTAAATGGTCTCCATGGAATAATGACATTACAAGATATCATTTCTAGTGGGTTTTACTGAATTTTTTCTGTGGTGAAATGAAAAAAATATGTTCCCCCCATCCCAAATATAATAACGAGATAGGGAATTAGTAATAAAATGGTGTAAATCATGAAATTCATTAAGTCATTCCAATTTAATATCTTTCTATATCTTCTCTAATCGTGGTTTCCACATGTATGTTAGGGTTTACAAATCGATTTATTGACGAATCCATAACAATTTTTTAACATGGTAGTCATTCTCATTGAAATGCAAGAAATTTTCTTCAAGGTCATGGAGAGTTCCTCAAATATTTTGACGAATGTTTTCTATGAATTCTTATGAATATTCATCAAGAATTTCAAAATTTTAAACGATTGAGGTACAAAACTAGATGATTATATTATCCACATCCATCTTTTTTCTCATGAGAAAAAAATATTTTTGTTATTATTATAGAGACTCCTCTACATGATAATCCCAAGATGAACACTTCATGATTGTTTTCCATTAGAACTTGGGATAGTGGGGGTATCATTGGCATGGAAACTATCCAGAGTTTTGTCATAGGACTATATCCATGGGTCGTCTTCTGGTTGATAAAGGAAAACCTTATTTTCAAGGATGACTGGCCCCATCGTTAAAACTACCTTATAATAAATGTTCTTTCTCGTATTTGACTTAGAAATGGGGGGGATTATTGTAGAAATGAAATGTGATAGGAAGTAAAACCTTCACAACATATACCATCTTGGGGAAGTATACCATCAAAGCTTGACATCCAACTATAGGGATAATTTCTGCAATGTATACCCTAAATATGACCTTTAAGGCATATGTTATCAAAGGGTTTACCTTATTACTTGTTGATATAAAAAGGGATAACATGATTCCAATCAAGATATAGTCTCCCATGATCGATTGGTTTGTGCCCATGAAGGAAGCGATTATAGTGAATTCTCTGGGGAGGACCCCAATATCTACTGGTAATAATGTTTTAGGGAGTACCTTTGCAAATTCTACTTCCACTTTATTAATTTGGTAATGGATTATAAGGATCCCCAGCCACCACTAATATATGTTTGATGTCCTTCATAAAAATAGCCTCTAATAGAGTAGGGTTATGATTCTTCTCTTCATTTTCTATTTTCCTTTGGTGTGTTTTCTTTTTTAGGTGCTCTCTTACGAGAGGCTGGAGCTGCATGCTGTATGTGATAGGCTTCATATACAGGTTCCTACTCAAGTGGATACCATGGTTATATTGAGATATATTAGTAATATTATATAATTCTAGTAGGGATATCTTCATACCCTAGAGAGTCCATTAGTGCGGACTAGTCACTTCCAGTTGGAACTAATATTTCTTCCTGATCCTATAGTCCATTTAATGTGGAATATTTTTAACAACCATCTTGGATGGGGGTGGGGATTCATGTATACTCTTGATTGACCATCCCATTGTGTGGATGAGTCACCCAACTTGAGGAGGCAATCTTGTATTCCTGAAACCTATCTATCGTGGTAGATGAGATTACTTATTGATATGTTTTTAAGATATGGTCAAGGATTTATGTCTGACCCTGCATCATTAATAAGAAATTTATAGAGATTTATGTACAAGGAACATGGATATATTCCCATTATGGTGTTGGATCATGGATATGTTCATGCACCTATCATCCATTTATATCCAATAAAAACCGTCATCCCACCTATGCATGGAAATAGATTCGAATCTGCCATTAATTAACAATAGAGACATGCAAGCTGCTTTCACCAATAAACTCCATGTTTTAAAAATAGTTTTGATATACCATTGTATGTATATTAATCTACATTTAGTATTACACCATATTTTACTGGTGGTCTTGTTATCTATAAGTGGTAATATTCATCTTCTACTATTTTTCTACGGTATTTTATTGATGGTCTTGAAATGAATCAGCTAGGATTTGAATATTTTCACAGTTTTCCACCATATTGGACCAGAAGGAATGACCTGAACAAGATTAAATTTATGTCTTCTCATATTATACTAGCATATTTGACTTATGGTCTTGATATTCCTCAACATGGATATTCATTTTCTCATAGTGTTATGATATATTTAACGGAAGGGTTTTATTTGAATGAGTATCAATTTTTTTCTTCAAGTAGTTTTCTACCATATTTTACTGATGTAACTAATATAAAAGATAATTAATTTATATATTCTCATAGTTTACCACATTATTTGATTGAATTTATTGATATGCATCAGTAGGGATATTCATTTATTGTAGTTTTTCACTACATTTTACTGATGGGATTAATATGAATGAGCATGAATTTTCATCTACAAAAAATTTTGTTATCGTATTTGACTAATGAGATTGATATGAATGAGCATGAAATTTCATCTTATCAATGTTTTCTTCCCTATTTGACTGATGGTCTTTTTTGGTAGGATCAAGGATGATGGAATGTTCTCTATTTTTTGACCATCACTCTCTTAGTGCCACTCTAGGTACCAGGGTATTCCTGACATCAGTATGGGACCACAGGGCAGTATCTTCTTCATAGCGAGGATGTTGAGCCACATGGTGTTAGAGAAAATGATTTCTGTTAGAGGGCCTCAGGTGAGACCCTTATGTTGTTGGGATGATGTTGTTGGTGATCACTTTATCATCCTCAATAAGGTAACTGATGAACTCCTTTTCACATTCCATAGAAAGGATCCTAAAATGGTGTAAGATGGATGTTGGGTAATTCTGTTTTTCGACCAGCATCCATTATTTAGTAGACGAATGATGGGGTTCCAAAAGTTAGAGGGAATGTTGATCTACCTCCAATGTTTGTATAGTACCCAGTGGTACTCCCAGATCAATGCATTTGAAATCCATCATTGAATATTCTATGTGGGTGATGAAATCCTTTGTTTGGTTAAAGACCCAACATGTCCAGTGGTAGATTCCTATGTCTATGAGAACTAGTGAGAATCTATTTGATTTGATAGAGTTATTGTTAAAGTGGCTACAACATATGGGGCACACACTCACAATAATACTCCATAAATTTATAATATCCATAAATGAACACATGCTTTATTAAAAAAAATTCAACCCTCTTTCATTTTGATATTGAAAGGGGGATGATGGATGAAAAAAACCCACAAATTTTTTACAGTTTCACATCATGATCAACATTTTTGTTTTGAACAAGAACAAAGAGGGTTTTATTGGGTGGGAAAAAATTTCTGATGAGATCCAGGAATTCCATTATTTTTTCACATGTCAAGAAGATGCATCAAATAAATTATTTCACAGTAATATTTCCATTATATTTCTAAAAAAAATTGCGATCTCTCTAGAATAACTGATTTTGGTTGTTTTGAATATTGTAAAATCATTAAATTCAAGTGCATTATTCTCATATGGTTCCAACGGGTTATTTGTGGAGCCGAAAACACCCAATGGTTCCCTCATTTGAGATGTTTTGTGAACATTATTTCCAAAGGAAAGTGGTTGTTGAGAAATGGAACCAATAATTATTAGGGACCCACATTGGTTGAGAGGATGAGAGGTCAGGCTAATCACACACTTTTGGGAGGAATTACTACCTATTCTGAGACACTCTTATGGATTTGATACATGTTCATGAATCCTTTGTTTATTATGAAGTATGAAGTGGATCACCCTGAATTAATGATTTATTATTATCATGCATGGTTTTGGAATCATATGTATGTATATAAGGTGATACATTAATGGAGATATCTATATGTATATGATTTTTTTATTAAATGGAACCTTTTATATTGGAATCAGATATTTTTATATTGTTTATCATTATGATGATGGTTTTAATCCATATAGTGAAGTGCTCCGGAGTTTATCATCATCCAGGGAGATGGGTGTTATTTGGATGTTGGGATTGGACCCAAAAAATTGGCTTCCTGTGTATTCTCATGAAGGTAATCAGAACACAAGTATATTGGTTCCACTTAATGGTAAACATAACTTTTTAGGGTCATGTGATGAGGATCAAACCATGCAGTTTAACGTCATGATTCAAGAATGTCAAGGAGGAAGGTTCCTACACCAGGTTTGGTATGAGACTTATGCCGAGGCATCCCAATGGACTTCAATATAATTTGGTCTCCCATGACAGGGAACAATATTAATGGAGACATGACCCAATAATGATGGAGATGAAAGGAACCCGAAAATAAATATGATCCTCTCGGTTAGATATGACCCTACTATGAATATTTTTTGATGAACATTATGGTGAATTTATGTGTTGGGTTGAGGCCTCATGGAGGCTTCTTGTGTATCCCAATTATTTGGGAATAAAATCCCACATATTTTTGAATGGTTTGGAGATTATACCAAATAGAAGGCCCATTTTGGAGAGTATGGTTGGGGTTTACACAAAATAGGATTCCCAATGAGTATGGTAGTGGATGATACCATATATGTATCTCATTTCAGTATGGATAGAGAATATACCATATATGAGACATGATTGAGGTTTGGGATCATGAAGATGTCATGATATCCACCAACCTCTATGCTAATTTCATTCATGATTAGTGTGAGAGAGAATAGGAAGAAGTAGATCAGAATATCACCAAATCCACTTTGTTTACTAGTGAAAAAATTCTATATCTCAAATAGAAAGAGAAATGGATTTGAATTTTCTGATATCCAATATTGTTTTGGTAACTGAGATATCCTCATATGTTTATCTATTCAGTTAAAACCTTATAATTTAAAGATTATAAATAGTTACACCTCTCACAAGAAACCCTTGGGGCTTACTTTATGAGTCATGTATGGGGTTGGTTCCATGGGATGATAGGAGAATACGACATTAAACCTCAAAAGAAAAATGAAATCATGATCCACTACCTCCCCTCCTAAAATGTGGAGGTCCACATGGGAACCTCCAAGGTCCGAACCCCTATTACCATGGGTATGTAGACTTGAAAAAATTCTGAGGGACCACCTTGTCAAGGAGGTTAAGAACATGACTCCAATTACCATGGGTATCTATAACCAATAGGAAACATGGATTTTTTCAATGACATGATCATACAAATCAAGTGGATTTGGTAATGGCATTGTCCTGAAGCTTCTATATTGGTTCATGGAGGGGACTAAGTGGGGCCTAATGGTATGATAAAGGGAAGTAATGTGAGTTGGAGAAAATAACACCCTATGATGCCCCATTCTGAGTAGCATGTTCTTCAGTGGTAAAGTGTGCACTATACATTTTATGATGTTATGAAGGTGAGGTTATTGCTGGTATAGAGTTTTTCTATACAAAATGGGGTTTTTTCCACAAAGAGTTTTGTTATTTCGAGATAGGTTCTTCTCATGTAGTGTTTTTTACATGGGATAAAGTTCCTCCTGCATAGAGTTTTGCTACATGGTGTAGGGATCTCTTTATGTATATTTTTACTATGCGAGGTTGATAGACCAAAAAGGGTCCATATGCTTACGTATTGAGAATTGGTTTCTACAAAGGGGTCTTGGGTTTTTGGATACCTAGATGAATCTATTTTATTATTTAATGTTATGCATTGGGTATACCTACTAGGAATTGATAGACCTCACACCTTTATCCCAATTATCATCCATGTATTTCCTCTTATATATCTCATTTTTTCTTTCTTTTTGGTTCCCCCTCATGGGTATTTTATAGAAGAATAGAAGAACCGAATACATGGTTGATCGTTCATCTATGTTGTGCCACACGACATTATTTATGGGTACCCAATTATTAATTCTACATCACATGAATGAAATCATTCACAGGAATAGAAAAAACCTTATATGATTTCAAACTATTTTTCATTAGCTTTAATGGTCACTTACGATGGTAGAAATCAATTTTCAGTGCCACAAACAATCTAGTTTCATTTTCAGTCCCTGATGTTCACCGGCGTGTCCCATGAATGGTTTCATTCATGGGATACCATGCAGAGAAAAATTTCACATAGTGATATTTTCTATGTGGACCCTAAATTATTTCATGTATTCTCATCCTTTTCAAATTTCTTCAACAAAATTCATGTCCTTAGATTCTTTTTCCCATTACCAAATTCAATGAATCATTTCACCCTTTTATGCTGTGTTTTTCAGACCCAAAATGTTTTTTAGTGTCTTTAGGAGTTTTATTATCTTTTAAAGGTTTTGAGTTCTTTTAGAATCTTTACAGGTTTTATGGTCTCTTAGGGTTTTAGTGTTTTTACTGTGTTTCTAGGGTTTTTAGGGTATATTTATGGTTTTATGGTCTTTATAGGATTTTAAATGGTTTTAGGGTATTTTATTGGTTTTTAGGTTTTTTACTGTTTTAGGGAATTTTTGGGGTTTAAGGGGGTTTTATGCATTTTTAGGGTCTATGGGGTTTTTATGGTTTTTAGTACCATTTAGGTATTTTTAGGATTTATAGGGTTCTTTGTGTTTTTGGTTTTTAGGGGTTTTTGGTGTTTTTGGGGGGTTTTATGGTTTTATTGATTTTTAGTCATTTCAAGAGTTTTTAGTTTTTTTGGGTTTTAATTTTTTTAATGATTTATAAGGATTTTTAGGTTCTTTTTGGATCTTTTAGGTTTTTATATTCTTTGTGGGACTTTTATGTGTTTTATGTTTTCTTTAGGTTTTAATGGTTTTTAAGGTTTTGAGGGTTTTAAAGGGGTTTTGGGAGTTTTTTTTGGGTTTTTAGGGGTTTTTAGAGTTTGATTTAATTTTATAAGATGAGGTCATTTTTTAATGGTTTTTAAGTAGTTTTTTATGTTTTTAATGGGTTATATGGGTTTTTATGTTTTTAATTGTGTTTAGTGTTTTTAGGGTGTTCGGGGTCATTATAGGGTTTTAGGGTTTAATGGGGTTTAAGTGTGTTTTGTGTTTTTAGGAGTTTAATGGGATTTTAGTGTTTTTAGAGTGATTTAGGGGATCTTTGGGTTTATGGGGATTTAAGGGGGTTTAGTGTTTTTACGGGATTTGGGTGGTTTGGGGGTTTTGGGGGATTTAGGGTCATTTATGTTTATTCAGTTTTAAGGACTTTTTAGGGTCTTTATGTGTTTTTGTTTTTGTTTTTGTTTTTTGGCATTTTATGATGTTTTTATGGTCTATTTTATTCATGTGTTTATGGGTTTTATGGTTTATTTAGGGGGTTTGGGTATTTTTTAAGGTTTTAGAGTTGTTTAGGGTATTTTATGATTTTTATGTTTCTAGGGATTTTTATTCTTCTTAGGGTTTTAGGAGTTTTTTGGGTATTCAGAAGTATTTAGAGTTTTTAGGGGTTATTTTAGGGTTTTTGAGTGTTTTAGGGTTTTAGTGTAGTGAAGGGGTTTAGGTTCTTTAACAATTTTGTGGGTTTTATAGAATTTTAGGGGGATTTTTTATGGTTTTCAAGGATTTTAGGCTCATTTTGGGTTTTAGGGTTTTTATTGTATTTTAGGGGTTTTATGGGTTTTTAGTTTATTTTAGGGGTTTTTGGTTCTTTTAAGGGATTTTAGGGTTTTTATTGTCTTTTAGTGTTTAGGGTGTAGGGTTTTGCATGTAATGTTTCAAGTTTATGGCTTAGGGATTAGGGTTTACGGTGTAGGGTTTAAGGTTTAGAGTGTAGGGTGTTGGGTTTAGGGTGAAGGGTTTAGGGTTCAGGGTGTGGGTTATAAGGTTCATGGTGTAGGGATTTGGGTTTAGGGAGTCAGGTATAGGGTTTTGACTGTAGGGTTGTGGGTTTTGGGTTTTGGGTTTTGGGGTTAGGGTGTATGGTTAATGGTGTAGTGTTTAGGGTTTAGGGTGTGGGGCATGGGTTTATGTGTTTTTTGGATTTTTTTTTTAAAATTAAGTGTTTTGGGGTTTTTGGGATTTAGGAATTGACTATGTTTTTAGGAGGTCTTATTGGTTTTTTTTTTATTTTTAGGGTTTTTATGGTGTTTTAAAATTTAGGTGCTTTTGGAGGTTTTAGTGTTCTGAGGTTTTTTTTGGGGGGGGGGGTAGGGTTTAAAGGGTGTTTTAGGGATATTTAGGGATTTTTAGGGTTTTGGGCTCTTGTGGTTCTTAAGGGGTTTTATGTTTTTTTGGGGTTTTCAGGGATTTCTTATGGGTTCTGTGGTTTTAGGGGTTTATGGGTTTTTAGGTTTTTTTTTGGATTTTAATGGTTTTAAAATGTTTTTTTTGTTTTTTTATAATTATTTATTGTTATATATTGGGTTTAGAGTTTTTATTGGTTTAGTTTTTTTGGGTTCTTCATATTTTTTATTTTTTAGGGTTTTAAGGGTGTTTATAATATTTTAGTGGTTTGGGTTGAGTGTGTAGGGGTTTTTAAAATTTTTATTGTTGTATATGGTTTTTAGTGTATATTTGTGTTTTTATTTGGCTTTTAGTGTTTTTATATACATTTAGGGTTTCAATAGTATTTATTTTTTAGGTCATTTAAGATGATTTTAGGTGTTTTAGGGGTTTCTTGGGTTTTTGGGTTTTTTAGGGTTTGTTAGTTTTTAGGGGGCTTTGGGGTGGGCTTTGGGTTTTAATTATTTTTATGGTTTTTAGTGTTTTAGGGGGTTTTATTATTTTTATCGTTTTTTAGTTTTTTGTGGGTTTTTTAGGGATCTAATCACTTTTATAGTGATTTGGTTTTTTTTATGTTTTTGAGGGTTTTATGGGTTTTATTTGTTTTTTAGGGTTTTTAGTGTTCTTAGGGGTTTTAGTGGTTACCATGGTTTTTATGGGTTCTTCGGGTTTTTAGGAGTTTTGGGGGGTTTTTGGGTCTTAAATTGTATTTTTTTGGGTGTTAGGGTTCCTTAGGGGTTTTAAGGTGTAGGATTCATGGTTAGGGATTTCTATGGTTTTTAGGGTCTTTAAGGTTTTTAAGTGTTTTATGGTTTTTATGTTTTGAGGGGTTTTGGGATTTTATTGTTTTATAGAGTTTTTGTTTTTTAGGTCATTTAAGGGTTTTTAGAGTCTTTTAGAGTTTTATATTGTTATTTATAGCGTTTTAGGGTTTTTTTGGGTTCAGGACCTTTTTGGTGTTTTTTGGATTTTTAGGGGTTTATAGGGTTCTATGGATTTAGGGATTTTAAGGTCTTTTAAGAGTTCTTATCGCTTTTAAGGTTTTTATGTTTTTTATGATTTTGAGGGTTGTTTATGGTTTTTTAGAGTTTTATGTTTTTAGGGTTTCAAATGGCTTTCAAGTTTTTTAGAGTTTTTAGGGTTTTTATGGTTTTTTATGTTTTTTGTGATTTTATGGTTTTGAGTGGTTTTTCATGTGTATTTAGGGTGTTAGTGTCTTTTAGGTTTTGTAGGAGTTTTTGAATTTCTAGTTTTTTTGGTTTTTGTTGGGTTTTCTAAGGGTTTTATAGTTTTTTTGTGGTTTCATAGGGTAGTTTGGTGGTTTTAGGAATTTTTTGGGTTTTAGTGTTTTTTTTGATTTTGGGATATTAAGTGTTTTAGGGTATTTGGGGTTTAATGAGTTTTATGGTTTTTTTATTTTTATTGTTTTTAGGGTTTTTAGTTTTTTTGAGGGTTTTATCGGTATTTTAGTTTTTTATAATGGTTTTAGGGTCATTCCAGTTATTTATGATTTTTAGGGTCTTCTAGGGATTTATCAGTTTTAGTGTATTTTAGGGGGTATTATGGTTTTTATGGGGTTTTTGGGTTTTAATGATTTTGTTCATTTTTATGGTTTTTAGGGATTTAGGGGTTTATATGTTTTAGGGTTTTAGGTGTTGTTTGGGTTTTTAGGGGGTTTTAGTGTTTTTAAGGAGTTTAGAGGTTATAGGGTTTGGGGGTTTATGGTTTTGAGTGTTTTTATTGGTTTAAAGTGCTTTACACTTTATAAGGTTATTCTAGAGTTTTTTTGATTTTCTAGGATTCTGGGGGGTTTAGGGTTTTTATCATTTTAAGGTATTTTTAGGGTTTTTAGGTTTTTATGGGTTTTAACGTTGTTTATGGTTTTTATTTTGTAGTGCTTTTAAAGATTTTATGATTTTTTTTTTCTTTTTAATATTTTTGGGGTTTTAAGGGGTTTTAGGGATTTTTTAGTTTTCATGGTTTTATAGTGTTTTTATTATTTTTAGTGTTTTTATGTGTTTTTTTTTGTTTTTAGGGGTTTTAGGTTTTTAGGGTATTTTGGTGGGTTTTAATGTTTTTTTGGGTTTTTTGTTTTTTAGGGTTTCTTATGGTTTTTAGGATTTTTTAGGTTTTCTTTGGATTTTTTAGATTTTTAAGAGTTTTTGAGATGTTTAGAGTTTTTATGGGTGTTTGGGTCTTTTTTGGTATTTTAGAGTGTTTTTAGGAGTTTAGTTATTATTAAGGTCTTTTTTTGTTTAGGGGTTTTTTATATTTTAAGGGTTTTAGGTTTTTTAGGGGTTTTATTATTGTTTCAAGGTTATTTTGTGGTATTAGGGGTTTTTTGTTTTTTGGTTTTTAGGGGTTTTAGGCTTTTAAGTCTTTTAAAGGGTCTTTTAGGGTTTTATCGGTTTTTTGGGATTTTTAGGTATTTTTGGTTATTTTTGGTTTTTAGGGCCATATAGGGATTTATGGAGCCTTTTAGGGGTTTTTAGTGTTTTTAGGGTTTTTATGTTTTCTAGGGGTTTCGTGGGTTTTTAGCATCTAAAGAGCTTTTAGGGATTTTATGGGTCTTTATTGGGATTTTAGGATATTTTTTGGGTTTTATAGTACTTTTTATGGATTTTGGGTTTTTGGGGTGTTTTTCATGGTTTTCTAGTATTTAGGGGCTTGAGGGTTTATGGGAATTTTGGGTTTTTTAGGTCTTTTAGGGGTTTTAAGTGTTTTTGGGTGTTTTTAGGGGGAATTAGGGTTTTATGGGTTTTAAGGGGGTTTAGGGTTTTTAAATTTCTATTAATTTTTAGGTTTTTAGTGTTTTAATGGTTTCTTTTAGTTTTTATTGTATTTAGGGTTTTATCATTTTTAGGGGGTTTTACTGTGTTTTGATATTTTAGGGTTTATATTGGGTTTTAAAGATTATTTAGGGGTTTCAGGGGTTTCAGGGTTTCTTGTGTTTCTGGGGTTTTAGGATTTTTTATTGTTTTATGGTTTTTTTAGGTTTTAGGGGTTTTTAGTGTTTTTATGCTCTCTAATGGGGTTTTATGTTTTTTCTATGTTTTCTGGGGTTTTGGGTTTTAGTGGGTTTTAATTTTTATGGGTTTTAATGGTTTTTATGGGTTTTTGGGACTTTTAGTTTTTCAGGGATTTTTATTGTTCTTAGTGTATTTTTAGTTTTTAATATTTGGAATGTTCTTATATGGTTTTTATGGATTTCATGGTATTTTTTGGTTTTTAGTGTTTTTAGGGTTTTAGGTTGTTTTAGAGTATTTTAGGGGTTCAAATGATTTTTTTGGGTTTGTAAGGTCTTTTAGGATATTGGGGGGTTTAGGGTCTCTTAGTTGTTTTTTGGGTTTTTATAGTGTTTTCTATTTTTAGGGTTTTTAGGGCCCTTTAGGTTCCCCTAGGGTTTTTAGGATTCTATAGGACCTTTTAGGGTTTTTCAGGGTTTTAGCATTTTAGGGTGTTTTACGATGTTTTAGGGTTTTTACGATCCTTAATGGTTTTTAGGGGTTTTAGTTTTTTATGGTTCTTTAGGGTTTTATGGTCTTTATGGCTTTAGTGGTTTTGTGTTCTTTTAGGGTGTTTTGGGGTTTTTATGATCCTACCATTTTTTATAGTTTTTAGGATTTTTTTTATTTTAATTTTTTAGTGTATTTTCTATTCTATTACCGTCTTTAAGTGTTTTTAGTATATTTTATGGGGTTTTTAAGTATTTGTATCTTTTAGGAGTTTACAGTTTTTAGTATATTTTAGTGTTTTATGGTTTTTTATGCTCATTTACAGTGTTTTAAGGGTTTTAGGGTCTTTATTGGTTTTTAGAGTTTTTTTGTTCTTTAATCGGTTTGTTGGGGTCTTTAGTGTTTTTATAGTTTTTATGGTTTTTAGGGGATTTAGGATTTTTAATTTTATTAGGGGTTTAAGGGGGTTTTAATGTCCTTTAGGATTTCAGTGTTTTAATATTTTCTATATTTTTTAGGGTTTTTATGGACATTGTGATTTTTTGTTTTTTATAGTTTTTATGGTTAAGGGGTTTTTATGGATTTAGGGTTTTTTTATAGTTTCTGGGTTTTCAAGGATTTAGTATTTTAAAAATTGTTTAATGGGTTTTAGGGTATTTTAGGTAATTTTTAAGATTTTAAGAGTATTTTATATTTTTTAGGGTTTATATGGGATTTCATGGGCATTTAGGATTTTTAGAGTTTTAGGGTTTTTTAGGATTTTTAGGGTTTGTAGGGTTTTAATGGGGTTTTAGTGTTCGTTGGGTTTGTAGTGTTTTTATATGGTTTTATAGGTTTTATGTTTTTTTATGTTTTGGGTTTTTAGGATTTTTCTGGGGTTTTATGGGTTGTTAGTGTTTTACTGGATTTTGGGGGTTTAAGATATTTTTAGGTTTTTATGGGTTTGTAGGATTCCTTAAAGGGTTTTTTGTGTTTTTTTCATTTCGGTGGGGTTTGGTTTCATTAAGGGTTTTATGGGATTTTAATGTTCTTTTATGGGTATTAGGTTTTCTAGGGTTTTGATGGGTTTTTTTGGGATTTCAAGGTTTTTAAGGATTTGTAGGGTTTTACAGGTTTATTTATGGTTTTTAGGGATTAATAGAAGCTTTGATGGGTGTTTTCAGGTTTTAGGTATTTTAGGGTTTTATAATGGTTTTTAGCATTTTTATGTGCTTTAACATTTTTAGGGGTGTTTAGGTTTTTACCGGGTTTTTAGGGTTTTTAGTGTTTTCAGGTTTTTAGGACTTTACATGTTTTTATTGATTTTAATGATTTTTAGAATTTTCAAGGTTTTTGAAGGTTTTTAAGATATTTTTGTGTGGTAGTGTCTTTTAGGGGTTATTACTATATTTTTTGTTTTTTGAGGGATTTTAGGGTCTTTCAGGGTTTAGGGCCATTTAGGGTGTTTAGATTCTTTTAGGGAATTTTAGGTTCTTTTAGTTTTCTAATGTTTTCGGCGTCTTTTAAGGGTTTGGGGCCTTTTAGTTTATTATGGGGTTTAGGGGTTTTTCTGAAATTTTATGGTTTTTATGGTTTTTGGTGATTTTTTGTAATTTTAGGGTTTTTAATGTTTTAGGGGTTTTTGGTATTTTCATAGATTTTTATTTTTAAGGGTTTTTTTGGGAAATAGGTATTTTCAGGGTTTTTTTGGTTTTTTATGGTTTTTATGGTTTTTAGTGGTTTTTAAGGTTTTTAATGTTTTATTTTTTTATTTTTTACAGTTTAGGGTTTCATAATGGTTTTTAGGGTTTTTATGATTGTTATAGGGTACTTTAAGTATATTAGTGTTTTTAGGGTTTATATGGTCTTGCAGGTCATTTAGAGAGTATTAGGGTCTTATAGGGAAGAAGAGGTGTGAGGCCAAGCTATTCCCACCCCCACCCCAAATTTATTACGAAAAAAAGACGTAGCAAACAAGGGAGGGGAGGGGTCAATCAACCCACACCCAAAAACCTTGGACACCCCCACAAAACCATAAGACCCAAGATACCCCAAAAGACACATAAAACCAGAAAGAGAAGGAAAACAAAGTCATCTCCATCAGCATCTCCCAGCCAGCTAGCAACCATCATCTCACAACACGTTTTTCATCATTCATCACCTCCTTGCCAAGAATATCCACCACCAGGAACATATAAATTCCAACACTAAACTCACAGACAGAAGCTTCATCATATCCTATCCAAAAAGTAGTTGTGGTCCATCACCTCGTTTTCAAACAACAATCATCTCTTTCTATCACCAAACAACTCCTAGCACCCTGCTTCAAAACCAGCAACCACATAGCCTGATAACCATCATCTCCTTTTGCGCCTCGCAACCAAACCACAATAATAGAACTCACCACCGAAAACATAAAAGGACCAGAAACTAGGACATCCACATCCTCACATCTCATCCAAGCAGAAAAATCACACCCACCAGCAACACAAAGGCACCCTGATCAACACTCAAAGCCAAAAATCCGCTCCCAGAGCTCTTTGTTCCAAACTAGAACCAAGAAGTCCCCACATCAAGTCTAACAAGCAGCACCAGCAGCAAAACACAACCAATCCATCCACAACAATTAAAGCAACCGGAGAGAGCACGAAAATGAAGAAGATGAGAACAACAAACCTTCAACTGCGCCTCCTGCAACCTCGGGGAAGAACCAGAAGCACCCATAACAGCATCTAGAACCAGTCTCCTTATTCTATCACAAATCTATAAGATCCATCGAGAGTCACCCATCCCCAAGTCGATGACGCAAAACTATTCTTCATCTTGATTCCTCACAAGCTGCCTGAGTCTGAAGAGTGCGAACATCCAGAGGCCATTACTGAAAAACATCTTCCTCATCTCCCACAAGCACAAATCCAGGGAAGAAGACCACTCGAACAAGAAACCATCAATGTCACAAGACCTTAACTTCATCTTCTACACAAACCACTGCTAAGCCGTACTCACCTGTGCCTCCTTTCCATGATAGAACCTGGGACGTCAGAGCATCCTGCTTCGTCATTGAGGCCCCCGACTCTACTGATCCGCCCGAGGAAACCCTAGATCTTCAAAGTCAACCCTGAACCACAGATGATTTTCCGAAAATATTCTGACTGTGAAGGGGTTAACAGCTTTGCCGCAAGCTAGATCCGACCGATTTAAGTCCACAAAAGCCCGCAAAACCTCCATGTCCGACGAATCCCAAGCGCGCAAGCAAAGAAGACCTTCCAAATCTGAGATCCAGAGCACGGGGCGAGTAAAATGAACCTGCTGAAGACAGAAAACAACCACCATCATGGGTCCAAATAGAGTGACAAGAGAACACCATCATCGAGGAAGTAAGGAACCAGCACCAAGGTCTCGAGAAGAAACCAGGGGAAAACCTGGAAGCAGCGTCAGAACTTAGAGAGTGTGTCTCCATCATTGGGTTTTTAAGGGGTTTAAAGTATTTTAAGAGTTATTCGTTCTATGGGTCATCTAGGTTCTTATAGTGTCTTGTTAAGTTCTTATGGATTTTTGGGATTTATAGTTTTTAATGGTTTTTAGGGGTTTTTAGTGTTTTTAGATTTTTTTGGGATTTTTCCATATTTAAGGGATTTTAGGGTCATTATGTTCTTTTATGGTTTCATGGGTTTTTATTTTTTTATGGGATTAAGGGTTTTTTAAATTTTTAGTGGAATTAGGGTGTTTTTATAGTGTTTTAGGGTCTTTTAGGTTTTTTAGATTTATAGGGTTTTTAGGTTTTATGGGTTTTTAGTTATTTTATGGGTTTAGAGTTTTTTTGGGGGTTTATGGTCAGTTAGGATTTATTAGTGTTGGATTTTTTATGGGTTTTTGTTTTTTTAGGGGTTTTAGGTGTATTAAGGGTTTTTACAGGTTTTAGGGTTTTTAGGGTTTGGGGGGGGGGTTAGTGCTTTTAGGGTTTAGGGTTTAGGGTGTACGGTATAGGGTATAAGGTGTGGGGAATAAGTTTTAGTGTGTGGGGTATATGGTATATGGTATTTTGGGGTTTTAGGGTCTATTTCTTATTTAAGATTTTAGGTAATTTAATTCATTTTATGGTATTTTGGGTTTTAAACAGTTTTTAGGGTTGTAGGGTTTGATAGGTTTTGTTAGGGTTTTACGGGGTTTTGTGGGTTTTTATAGTTTTGTTAGGGATTTCAACATTTTTTTGTTTTTAGGGATTTTAGAAGTTTTAGGGGTTTTAATGGAGGTTTTAGGAATATTTAAGGGTTTATGCTTTTAAATATTTTCTTGGGTTTTAATAGTTTTTAGATTTTAATGGTTTTTAGGGGTTTTTAGGATTGTCATGGATTTAAGTGATTTTTTAGGGTTTTTGGTTTTTATTGTCTATATAGTTTTAATGGTTTTTAGATTATTTAGGGGTTTTTTTGTTCTTTGGTTTAATAGGGATTTTTTGGGTTTTTAGGTTTTGAGTGTTTTTAGGGTTTTATGGGGTTTTACGGTATTTTAAGGTTTTTAGTGTATTTAGGATTCTTTAGGGGTGTAGGATTTTTAGGGTTTTTATATTTTTAGTGAGTTTTACAGTTTTATTTTCTTTTAATTATTTTTATGGGTTTTAAGGTATTTTATGTTATTTTATATGTTTTATGGTTTTTATGGACCTTTGGGATTTTTTATAGTTTTTTGGGTCATTTAGGGCATTTGGTTTTTTAGTTTCTTTTATGGGTTTTAGGATTTTTTATTCTTTTAGGGTTACTTTTGAGTATTTTAGGGTATTTTATGTTTTTAGATTTTATAGTGTCTTTTTATGTTTGTTAATGTCTGTATGTTCTTTTATGATTTCTAGAGTTTTAGGGTCTCTAGTTTTTTAAACGCGTTTAGGGTTTTTTTGGGTATTTAGGGTATCTTGAGTTTTTTGGTGTTATATGGTTGTTATGGATTTTAGGGGTTTTTAGTTTTTTTGGGGGGGGGGAGTGGGGTTTAGGTTTTTAGAGTTTTGTACAGATTAAGGGTTTTAGGGTTTTAGGGTCTTTTAAGGTCTCTTCTGGGTTTTAGGTTTGTTAGGAGTTTTTAATGTTTTAAGGGTTTTTTCATCTTTTGGGTGTTTATGTTTTTTAGTGTTTTTTATTGTTTTAATGGTTTTGTGGGTTTTCTATGTTTTTTAATTTTTTTATGTTATTTGATTGTTTTTTAGGTTTTATTATATTTTTGGATTTTTGGTTTTGTGGGTTTTTAGGGTCATTTATGGTGTTTATTGTTTTTACAATTTTTGGGGTTTTTAGGGTCATTAAGGATTTAGGTTTTTTGGGGTTTTTATTATTTTAGGGGATTTTAGATTCCTTTAGGGTTTTTTGGGTTTTAAATGTATTAATATTTTCATGGTCCTTTAAGGTTTTATGCTTTTTAGTGTCCTTTGGGGTTATTTATGGTTTTTAGTATTTTAGAATTTTTATGGAAGTCAGGGGTTTTAGAGGTTTTAGGGGTTTTAGGTATTTTTTATTTTTAAGGGGTTTTAGGGTTTTTTGGACTTTTAAGGTGTTTTAGGGGTTTTTAAGATCCTTTAAGTGATTTTGTATTCTTTACACTTTTTAGGGCTATTTGGGTTTTTTAGATGTTTTAGGGTTTTATTTTTAAGGGGTTTTTTGGTTTTTTACAGTCTTTTAATGAAATTTAGGCTTTTTTACAGTTTTTAATGTCTTTTGATTTTTTTTGGGGTTTTAAGGACTTTTAGTATTTTCAGGGGTTTTAGGGCTTCAAGGGTCCTTTATGACTTTTAATGGTCTTTGAGTGTTTTTATGGGTTTTATAGTCATTTATGATTTTAATGGTTTATCGTATTTTATGGGTTTTCATTGATTTTAGGATTTTTTGTGATTTTATGTAGTTTTAGTGGTTTTTAGGTGTTTTAGGGTTTTTATGGGTTTTATGTTCCTTTAGGGATTTTATTTTTCTTTTGCGATTTTAGGGTTTTTTGGGTTATTTGGATTTTTAGGGATTTTAATGAATTTTTAGGGATTCTTAGGGTGTAACGGTTTTTAGGGGTTTTCATGATTTTAAGGTAGTATCACTTTTTGAGTTCTTTGAATGTTTTCTTAGTTTTTATAGCTTTTAGGGGCTTTAGGGTGTTAAGAATTTTTTTGGGGATTTAATTGTCTTTTAATGTTTGTTATTATTTTTTAGGGATTTTTAGGGATTTTGTGGTGTTAGGGTTTTATGGTGGGGGGGGGGTAATGGGTTTTATAGATCTAGGGTTTTTAGGAATTTTAGGATTATTTTAGGGTTTTTAGATTATTTTAGGGTTTTAGGGGGTTTAGGGGGTTTTTTAGGTTTTGTAGTGGTTTTAGGATCTTTAGTGTATTATTGTTTTTTATAGAATTTAGTGGTTATAATTATTTTTAGGTGTTTTTTAGGTTCTATTTTTTATGGTATTTATGGTTTTTAAGTGTTCTTAGGGTTTGAAACATGTTTATGATCTTTTAGGATCATTTTAGGTCTTTTATTTTTTAGTGTATTTTAAGGTTTTATGGGTTTGTTAGGATTTTTAGTGTATTTTAGGGTTTTCTAGGTTATTTGTGTCTTTTGGGGGTTGAGGTATTTTATGGGTTTTTATTGTGTTTAAGGATTTTATAGGGTTTTAGGGGTTTTAGTGGGATTTAGGGGGATTTATGTTTTTTATGGTTCTTTAGGGTTTTTATTGTTTCCAATGTTTTCGGGGGATCTTTAGTGGTTTTTAAGAGTTTTTGTATTTTTAGTGATTTTTAGTTTTTAATGATTTTATGTTTTTTAGAGATTTTACAAATTTTAGTTTTTTTGGTTTTTAGAGTTTTTAGGGTTTCCTATAGTTTTTATGAATTTTTAATGGTTTTTGGTTTTTTGGGGGTTTTAGGGATTTTATAGTTTTTAGGGGATTTTGGAATTTTTTTAGGTTTTTTTGATTTTTTAAAGGTGTTTAGGGTTTTTATTATATTGGGATTTTTAGGATTTTGGGTATTTGTTAGGTTTTTTTGGTCGTTTTTAGGTTTTTTGGGGGTTTTAGTGTCGTTAGGGATTTTAGGTGTTTAAGAGTCTTTTAGTTTTTTTGGGGTTTTTTAGTTTTTAATCGATTTTAGGGTATGTTAGGGTTTTCAGTTTTTGTAGTATTTTTAATGTTTCTAGTGTTTTAGAGTTTTATTGGTATTCAACATATTTAGGGTTTTAATGGATTTTATGGTTTTATGGGTACTAGTATTTTTTTATGATTCTTAGGGGATTTAGTGGTTTTATGGGTTTTTTTATTCCATTTAGGTATTTTAGAGGTTTTAGGGTTCTTTTAGTGTTTTCAGTGGTTTTAGGGAACTTTTATGGGTTTTAGTGTTCTTTTAGGGTTTTTATGGTTTTAGGGTTTTCCTTAGGTTTTGTATGGTTTTTAGGGTTTCTAGGGTTTTATATGAGTTTTTAGAATTTTTTTTGGGGTTTATAGGATATTTGTGGTTCATTAGGGTTTTGTTGATTATTATGATTTTTTATACTTTTTATGGGTTTTTATGGTGTTTACTATTTCTAGGGTTTTTTAGAATCTTTAGAAATTTAGTGTTTTCAGGGATATTTATTGTTTTTATGAGTTTTTGGGTATTCTTAGGTTTTAAAGTGTTTTTAGGGTTTTTATAGTTTTTAAGGGTTTTTTTGTTTTTTATATATATTAGTGGTTTGGTTGATTCAATAAATTTAGTGGATTTTCATATTTTTTAATTTTTTTTGGGTTTTTTGAGTTTTGTTTGGGTTTTTTTTGGGTTTTAGGGCTTAGGGTTTATTGTGCAATGTATTTGGTTTAGGGTGAAGGGTTTTGGTTTTATCAGGTAGATTATAGGGTTTACAGTGTAGGGTATAGGGTTTACATTATAGGGTCTACAGTGTAGGGTTTAAGGTTTAAGGTGTAGGGTATAGGGTCTATGCTGAAGGGATTATTGTTTAGGTTTTAGGGTGTATGGTTGAGGGTTTAGGATGAATGGTTTAGAGTTTATGGTGTGGGGTGTATTGTTTAGGGTGCATGTTTTAGGGTTTATGGTATAGGGTTTAGGGTATATGGTTTAGGGTTTAAGATTTAGGGTTTTGGGTTTAGGGTTTAGGGTATGGGGATTAGGGGGTAGGGTTTAATGTTTGGGGTTTCGGTTTTAGGGTTTACAGTTTAGGGTGTAGGGTTTAGGGTTTAGGGTGGATGGCATAGGGATTAGGGTGTATGGTTTAGGGTGCATCGTATTATGTTTATGGTGAAGGGTTTCTGATTTATAGTGTAGGGTATAGGGTATAGTGTTTAGTGTTTATGGTTTAGGGTGTAGGTTTTAGCGTTTATTGTATATGGTATAGGATATAGGGTTTAGGGTCTGGTTTAGGGGGTTTGGGGTTTAGGGTCTAGGGTTTAGGGATTATGGTTTTGGGTTTAGGGTCTAGGGTTCAGGGTGTATGGTTTTGGGTTTGGTGTTTGGGGTTTAGGGTTTAGAATTTAGGGTGTAGTGTTTAGGTTTTAATATCCATTTCATTGGGCTTACGGTGTAGGATTTGGGGCTTACAATGTTTGGTATAGGGATTATGGTGTAGTTAATAGGGTGGACGGTAGATGGTTTTTGGTGTAGGTTCTGGGGTTTATGATTTGGGGTACAGGGTTTAGGGTGTAGGGTTTATGGAGTAGGGTTTTGGGTTTATGTGTTAGGGTTTTGGGTGTAGGGTATTGGTTTTAGAGGTTTTCTGGTGTTTTAAATGTTTTTTCTGGTTTTAAAGGTTTTTATGGTTTTATGGGTTATAATAGTGTTGAGTGTTTTAGGGATTTTTAATGATTTTAGGTATTTAAGGTTTTTATGGTCTTATTGGGGGGTTTTAGGGGTTTTCATGGTGTTTTTAGGGATTTGAGGTTTTGTTATGGGTTTCTTGTTATTTAATTGGGGTGTTTATGTTTTTTTAGTTATCAGGTATTTTTCAGTTTTTAGGGACTTTAGGGTATTGTGATTTTTTGTGTTTTTTGGGTTTTTAGGGGCTTTAGGGGTTTTTTATGATTTTTTGGTTTTTATGTGTTTTTAAGAATTTTAGGGTTTTTAAGGTGTTCCAAGATTATAGGGGTTTATTGGGTTTTATGTATATTTAATGGTATTTATATTTTATTTGGGTTTTTCAGGCATTCAATTTTTTTAGGGTATTTAGGGTTTTATAAATGTTTTTCATGTTTTTAGGTTTCTTTCATATTTTAAGGTTTGGGGCATGGAATGATATTTTAAGGGTTGGGGGGTTTTATAGTTTTTAGGTATTCTATTAATTTTTAGTGTTTTAGAATTTTTAGGGCGTTATAAGATTTTTAATTCTTTGTAAGGGTTTTAATTTTTGATATTTTTCATGTTTTTATGGGTTTTCTGTCTTTTAATGTATTATTTGTTTTAGGATCTTTTAATGGTTTTGGAATTGTTTTATGGTTTTTAATTTGTTTTGGATCATTTATTCTTTTTAGTGTTTTAGGGACACTTATGGGTTTTATGGTTTTTATTTTATTTAGGTGTTTTAGTGGGGGATTATTGGTTATGATTTATGGTGTTGGGATTAAGGATTAGGTTATCAGGTATAGGTTTTAGTGTGTATGGTTTATGGTTTATGGTGTGGGGAATATGGTTTATGGTGTAGGGTTTTGGGTTTATCATTTAGGTCATATGGTTTCGTTTGTAGGGTTTTAGGTTTTGGGTTTTGGGTTTTGGGATTAGGGTGTACAGTATAGGGTGTGGGTTTTATGGTGTAGGGTTTTGGTTTAGTGGTTTTAATGTTTTTTTACTAATTTTATTGTTTTATATGTTTTATATGTTTGATGGATTTAGGGATTTTTTATGGTTTTAGAGGAACTTATGTATTTTATATTTTTAGGGTTTTAGGGCAAAGAAGGCTCGGGTCCAGGCTATTCCTAGCACCCCCCAAAATTTATTAAACAAAAGGACACAAAAACTGCAGACAAGGGAGGGGAGGGGTCAAACGACCCACACCCAAAAACCCTTACAACCCACTCCAAAGAAAGAAAAACAAAGAAAGAAAAAGACACAAAAACAAACAAAACCGCAGCATCATCACATCACATCCAGCCAGTACCAGCATCCAACAGCACTACATACAATGTTAACCAGCATCCAGCAGCTCACAGCTAACCAACAACCAGCATTCATACTACAGTAGCAAACAACATCCAGCAGCAGCAACCAGCCAACCAGCATCCACAACAAACCAGCAACCTGCATCCTCATTTTCAGACAGCTAGCACCTCTTTCGACCACCAAACATCCCCCAGCATCCCACTTCCACTCCAGCAGCATTTTTTTTTCACCAACACCAATGTTACCATCAATTGTTTAAAGGGTGTTTTAGTGGTTTTTAAGGAATTTAAGGGTTTCAAGGGTTTTTTATTCTAAGGTTAAGTAGGTGTTTTATGTTTTTAGAGATTTTCAGGGCTTTCTTATTGTTTTTTTGTGTTTTGGGAGTTTTAATGTATTTTAGGATTTTAAATGTTTTGAAGGTTTTTGGTTATTTTTATGATTTTTTATGGTTATATTTTGGGTATATGGTTTTTTGTGGTTTTAGGATTTTTTGGGGTGTTTTGGGGTTTTAGGGTTTTTATGGTTTTGAGAGTTTTTTGTGGTTTTAACATATTTTAGTTATGGGGGGGGGGGAGGGGAGAGGGGGTTGATTTTTTCGAGGGGTTTTATGATTGTTTTGGTGGTTTAGGGTTTCAGTGCCTATTTGGGTTTTTATAGGGTTTTAGGGTTTTTAGGGTCTTTTAGGGTTTTAAGTGAATTTATATTTTTAAGTTATTTTAGAGGATTTTAGGGTTTTTTTGGGGGTTTAGGGTCTTTTAAGCTTTTATGGGGTTTTATGGGGTTTTGGGTTTTATATTGTTTTTAGTGTTTTTATGGGTTTTTATGGTTTTTAAGGTTTTTTTGGGGTTTTGTGTGATTTTTTGGGATTATATAGATTTTATCATTTTGGGGATTTAGGTTTTTGATGGCTTTAAAGAGTTTTAGGGGGTTTTAGGTTTTTTAGTTTTTTAATGGTTTTAGATGTTTTTTGGATTTTTTAGGTGTTTTAGTGGGGGGAGTTATAGTTTTTAAGGATTTTTAGGGGTTTCTATAGTTTTTGTGAGTTTTAATGGTTATTAGTGGTTTCAGTGGGTTTTTGGGTTTTTAGTGATGTATTAGGGGTTTTAGGTGTCCTTTGTAGTCTTAAGGTGTGGAATTTATGGTTTAGGGTTTTCTACGGTTTTTTGGGGGGTTTTAGGGGTTTTAGGTGTTATTAGGATTTTCACGCTTTTGGGGGGGTTTTGGGATTTTTGGGGTTTTAGGGTGTTTTGGGTTTTTAGGATGTTTAAGGGTTTTTTATTTTATTATTTTATATAGTTACTTGATTCCTCTTCGGTTTTTTTTTGTTTTAGTGTAATTTAGGTATTTTTTAGGATTTTTATTGGTTTTTTGAGTTCCAGAGTTTTTATGGACTATTAAAAGTTTTTATGGTTTTTAAGGGTTTTTAGGGTTGTCGGGTATTCTAAGGTTTTAAGGGTTGATTATGTTTTTTATAATTTTGTGTGGTTTTAGTGTTATTATGGAGGATATGGATTTAGGGTTATTATGGTTTTTTGGGTTTTTTAGGGTATTAGGGTTTTGGGGGTTTATTTTATTTAGGGTTTTTTAGGAATTCTTATGGTTTTCATATTTTTAGGGGTTTTTCGGTTTTTAGTGATTTTAGGGGTTTTTAGGTTTTTAGGTTTTTATGGTTTTTAGGGTTTTAAACGGACATTTTTTACAGTTTTTGATAGTTTTAGGGGGTGTAAGGGTTTCAGAGGGGTTTTGTGGTTTTTACGATATTTATACATTTTTGAGATGTTATGGTTTTAATGTTTTTGTGGTATTTAATGGTTTTTTGGGTTTTATAGGTGTTTTATGTTTTAATGGTTTTTAGGGGTTTTAGGGGTTTTGAATATTTTTAGGTGTTTTTTGTGTTTTAGGGGGTTTAGGGTCTTTTTATGGGGTTTTGGTTTTGTAATGTTTTATGGTATTTAATAGTGTTTCTACAGTGTTTTAAGGGTTTTAGGCGTTTTAGGGTTATAGGGGTTTTTAAGGATTTTATGGGTTTAATGTTTTTTACGATTTTAAATGGATTTAAAGGGTTATAGGGTTTTTAGGGGTTTAAATGGTTTTTATGTGTTTTTTTTGTTTTTAGGGTCTTTATGGTTTTGTATGGTTTCTTCAGTGGTATTTATTATTTTACTAATTTTTAGGATTTTTATGATTTTATGAATTTTTAGTGTTTTTAGGGTTTTCTTTGGGTTTTAGGGTTTTTAGGGATTTATTAGGGTAGTTTTGGGGTTTTTGGATTTGTAGGGATTTTAGGTTGTTTAGTGTTTTTTTTGGTGTTTTAAGGTTTTAGGGTTTAAAGTGGTTTTATTGTTTTTTTAGGAATTTTAGGTGTATTTGGGTTTTTATGATGATTAAGGAATTTTTGGATATTTTATTATTTTTATTTGGGTTTTAGTTTCTTTTATGTTTTTTATTATTTTGAGGGCCTTTTAGGGTTTTAGGGATTTTTTTGTCTTTACGGGGATTATTGTTTTACATGTTTTTTGGGTTCTCATGGTTATTAGGGGGTTTTGGGGTTTTTAGCATTTTCTACTATTTTGATGTATTTTAGGGGTTTTTTGACATTTTAGAGTTTTTAGGGTTTTTTGTGGTGTTTGGGTTTTTAGTGTTTTTAGGGTTTTATGGTTTTTAGGGTATTATGGGGATTATGGTTTTTAGTGTTTTAGTGTTTTATTAGGATTTAAAATTTTAAGTTTATTTTAGATTTTGTAGGGATATCTAGTTTTTTCGGAGTTTTTTAGGAATTTTATCAATTGTAGTGAATTTTGAGGCTTTTTTATGGTTTTTAATGTTGTTTGGGATTTTTAGATTTTTTAGTGTTTTTAATGATTTTAGGGTATTTAGGGTTTTAGTATTTAGGATTTATGGGATAATTATGGGGGGTTTTATTTTTTAGAGGATTTAATTTTTTTTATATTTTATTTTTATTTCTTTAGGGGGTTTTAAGATTTTATATAAGTTTTTCATTTTTTGGGGTTTTGGGGGGTGGGTTTAAGGTGTTTCATGGTTTTTATATTGTTAGGGTTTCTTAGGTTTTTTTCTTTTTTTTGTTTTCTTGGTATTATTATAATTTTAAATAATGGTTTGTGATTTTTATTGTTTTTAGTTGTTTTAGGGGTTTTTTAGTCATTTCATGCATTTTGGTGTTTTTAGAGGTTTAGAGATTGTTAAAGGTTTTTTGGGGTTTAGGGATTTATTTATGTTTTTAGGGGTATCATGGTTGTTTTAAAGTAATTTTTGGTTTTTAGGGGTTGTTTTGGGTTTTGGGGGGTTTTAGATTGTTTAAGGATTTTAAGGGGTCTTTTTAGGTTTTATCAGGTTTTCAGGGTTTTAGGGATTTTAATTTATTTTGTTTTTTTGGTTTTTGAGGATAATTTAGATATTTATTATGTATTTTAGGGGTTCTAGTGTTTTTAGGATTTTTATGTTTTTTGGGTTTTCAAGGGTTTTTAGTATATTATTTTTTTTGGGTTTTAGGGTTCATTAATGGGTTTTATGATTTTTACAGGTTTTACGGTTATTTCATGTGTTTTACAAGGTTTGGGGAGTTTTTAGTGTTTTTTTTGGTTTTTAGGGTTTTAGGGGGTTTATGGGACTTTTGGGTTTTTTAGGTTTTTTAGGTTTTTTAGGGTTTTTGGTGGTTTTAGGGGGTTTGGGAGTTTGGGGGTTTTAAGGGGTTTTGTGTGTTTTTAGGGTTTTTAGTGTTTTTTTGGTTTTTTAGGAATTTTTTAGTTCTTTTATGTTTTCAAATAGGTTTTAATGTTTTTGGTGTTTTATTGTTGTTAGTGGGTTTTATGGTGTTTCATATTTTAGGGTTTTTAATGGGTTTTAAATATTGTTTAAGTTTTTAGTGTTTCTTAGGGTTTTTAGGATTCTTAGCGATTTTTCTGTATTTTGGGTTTTTTACGTTTTTTATACATTTTTAGGGTTTTTGGGTTTTTGGGGTTTTTTATGGATTTCTGTTTACTTTAGGGTTTTAGGGGTTATTAAAATTTTGTGAGGTTATAATGGATTTTTATGTTTTTTGAGGTTTTATGGTCTGGTGGGGTTTTGAAGGCATCAGGTTTTTATGTGTTTACGGGGTTTTTGTAGATTCTTAGGTTCTTTTAGATATTTTGGTATTTTTATGAGTTCATAGTATTTTTGTTCTTCTTTGAATTTGGTAGGGTGTTTTGGGGTTTTTATGGATTTTATTTCTTTTATGTTTTTATGGGATTTTAGGGTTTTAGGGTATTGGGGTGTTTTATGGCCTTTTTGGGGATTAATGTGGGTTTATAGTTTTTGGGTTTTTAGGGTCTTTTCGGTTTTAGGGGTTTTATAGTCTATTAGGGGTTTTTAGAGTTTTTAGGTGCCTTTAGGGTTTATAGTGTTTTTAGGATCATTTTGGTTTTTTACAGTTGTGTAGGATATTTTAGGGTTTTTAATGGGGTTTTAGGGTTTTTAGGGTGTCTTAGAATGTTTTAGGTTTTTAGGGTATTTAGTGTCCTTTATTGTTTTCAGATTTTTTTGGGGTTTTAGGTTTTTTGAATGTTCTTTAGTATTTGATGGTCTATTAGGTATTTTTGGGTCTTAGGGTATTTTAGGTTGTTTTTATGTTTTTAGGTTCCTTGAGGTTTTTAGGGTTTTTTTTAAATTTTTAGGTCATTTTCTGGTCTTTGTGGTCTTTAAGTTGTTTTAGTGTATTTTGGGGATTTTTCAAGATTCTAGTATCTTTTAGGTTTTATAGTTTTTTTATCAATTAGTTTTTTAGGTTTTTTTGGTCGTTTAAGGCGTTTTAGGTGGTTTTGGTGTCTTTTATGTTTTTTAGTGATTTCATGTTATTTTATGGGGTTTTCAGATCCTTAGGGTTTTTATGATATTTAGGTTTTTAGGGGATTAGTTTTTATTTATTTTTATTGGTTTTATGGGTTTTTAGATTACTTTAGAATATTTACTGTTTTAAGATTTTTTAGAGTAATTTAAGGGTATTTAATGATTTTAAGGGTTTTAGATTTTTATGGGTTTTAAGGTTAAGGGGTTTTTAGGGTTTTATGGTCTTTTAATGTTTTTAAGTCTTGTTGTGTTTTTCATTTTTTTTTATTTTAAGGTGTTTAAGGTTTTTTAGGGTATTTTAGGAATTTTTACGGGTTTTAATGGTTTTTGGGATTTTTTAGGGTTTTAGGGTCATTTTGGGTCTCTTAGGATTTTTGGGGTCATTTAGGATTTTAGGTGGTTTAGGCTCTCTTAGGGTTTTTATGGATTGAAGGGTTTGGGGGGGGGGGGTTATGGTTTGTATGGGTTTCAAGGATCAATAGGGTATTAGGGGTTCTATAGTTTTTTTCAAATGATTATGGTTTTAGGATTTTTTTGGGTTTTTTGTATTTTTATTACTTTTACGGGGTTATAGTTGTTTTATAGTTTTAAGGATTCATAAAATTACCTTATGGGTTTTAGGTTTTCTGGGTTATTTTAGAGGGTTTTGGTTTCTTTTAGGGATTTTAGGGTTTTAAGGTTCTTTTAAGGATTTCAGTGGTTTTTGGGTTTTTTGGGTTTTTTTTTTGTGTTTTGAAGGTTTCCATAGTTTTGTTGGGGATTATAGGGGAATTTAGGTTTAAGAGTTTTTAGGTATTGTTAGGGGCCTTAAATGATATTTTAGGGTTTTTTTTGTTTTATGTGGTATACAAGGGTTTTCAACGTTTTTAAGGTTTTAACATTTTTAGTTTTTTTAGTTTTTTATGTTTTTTGGCCTTTTGGATTTTTATTGTTTTTAATGGGGTTTAGAGTTTTTCAGGCTATAATTGGTTTTTCATTGTTTTTATAGATTTTGTAGTATCATTGTTTTTTAAGGTTTTATGGAAGTTTTTGTGGTTTTTTTTCATTTTTAGGCTCTTTTATAGTTTTTGGTCCTTTTAAGGGTTTTAGAGTCCTTTAGATTATTTTAGGAAATTTTAGGGTCTTTTATGTTTTTAACCCTTTAAGGGTATTTTATGGGATTTAGGGTATTTTAGGGTTCTTTTGGTGTTTCAGAATGTTTAGGGGATTTTACATTTTTTGGGTTTTTAGAGTTTTTTGTGATATTTTAGATTTTAGTATTTTTAATGTTTTTAGTGCTTTTTGGTATTTTCATATTTTTTTTGGTTTTGGGGGTTTTATAGGGTTTTAGGGGGTATAGGTATTTTTAGGGGTTTTTTGGGTTTTTTTATGATTTGTAGTATTTTTTATCATTTCGTTGTTTTTACATTTTTTTGGGGTTTAGGCTTTCATAGGGGTTTTAGGGTTTTAACTGATTATTTTAGGGTTCGATAGGTGTTTTAGTGTTTTTTAGGGTTTGTAGCGACATGAGGGTATTTTAGTTTTTTTAGGGCCTTTTAGGGGATTTTATGGGGTTTAGGGACTTATAGCTGTTTTATGTTCTTATGGGTTTTAGGTTTTTATGGTTTTTAAGAGTTTTAAGTAGTTTTTAGTGTTTTTAGGGTTTTTAGGGATTTTTAACATTTATAGGGTTTTTAAGGTTATTATGGTATTTTATGGTTTTTATGATTTTCAGCACTTTTTTGGGTTTTAAGTGTTCTTTATGTTTTTAGTGTTTTAGGGTATTTTTATGGCGTTTTAGTGTTTTTATGGTTTTTAGTGTTATATATATTTTTAAGATTCTTGAGTATTTAGGGTTTTTGGTTTTTTTTGGTTTTAGGGGCTTTTAGGGATTTTCAAGGATGGATTTTTTTTAAATGGAGTGGGGTTTTTTGGTTCTTTTAAGGTTTTTAAAGTTTTAGGGGTTTTAGGGTTGTAAGGTGGTTTTAGAGTTTTAGGGGTTTTCTTATTTTACCGTTTTGGGTGTAGAAAATATGTTTTAGGGCATAAGTTTTTGTGGGTAGGGTATTTGTTATTGGGGTTTTATGGGTCTTTAAGGTTTCTTTTGGTTTTATTTTTTAGGGTGTTTGTTGTGTTTTATGGTTTTTAGGGTTTAAAAGTGTTTTTAGGTTTTTAGGGATTGATAGGTTTTGTAGGGTTTTAAGTGGCTTTTAATTTTTTATTGGTTTTTTGGGTTTTCATGGTTTTATGGTTTTTGGGGTTTATATATGGTTAATAGGTTTTAGGAATATTTGGGGGTTTATGTTTTAATTTTTTTTCATCTTTTAGGGTTTTTTGGAGCTTTTTGGTTTTAGGTTGTTTTTAGATTTGTAGGGGTTTTATCGATTTTTTTATTTTTATGTTTTTTATGGGTTATTAGTGTTTTAGGGTTTTTAGGTTTTTTAGATTTTGGGTTTTTTGGTTTATTAGGAGTTTTATCTTTTTTGGGGGATTAGTGACTGTAGGTTTTTTAGTGTTTTAAATGTTTTTAGGAGTTTTTAATGTTTTTAGGTTTTTTAGGGTTCCTTAGGTGTTTTAGAGTTTTTAGGATTTTTAAGGGTTTTAGGGTTCTTAGACTTTTGAGAGATTTTATGGTTTTTAGAAAATTGTAGGTCATTTTATGGGTTTTATGATTTTTTAGGCCCCTCATAATTTTTTTGTGGTTTTTATTGTCTTTTAGGGTTTTTTCAGTTTTTAGGTTCCTTTTGGGGTTTTAGGATTTTTTAGAGTCTTTTAGTGTTTTTTGGGTATTTTAGGGATTTATAGGGTTAATAAGGTTTTTAGTGCCTTTTTATGTTTTTTTAATTTTTAGGTTCTTTTTGTGTTTTATTTTTTGGTCTTTAGGTTTTTATAGTGGTTATATGGATTTTAGGGTATTTTGGGTGTCTTATTTTTACTTTTTTGGTTTCTAGGGGTTTTAAAGTTCTATTCAGATTTTAGTGCTTTTAGGGGGTTTTAGGGATTTAGGTTTTTAGTGTTTCACAGGGTTTTATGGGATTTAGTATTTTTTAGGGTTTTTGTGGTCTTTTAGGGTTTTTAGGATTTTTAGTAATTTAGAGTCTTTTTGGTTTTGGGGGATTTGGGGACTTTTGGCAATTTATAGTTTTTAGTGTTTCTAGGGCCATCGTGTTTTTTTGGGTTTTTATGTATTTAGTATTTTTTTATGTTTTTTTAGGTTTGTAGGGTTTTTATGATTTATTGGGATTTTATGTATTTTGGGGGTTTATGGTCATTTATGGTTTTTACATCATTTAATATTTTTTTGTGTTTTTTGGATCATTTAGGATTTTTAGGGTGTTTATTTTTTAGGATATTTTTGGGTCCTTTAGGGTGAATTTGGTTATTTATGAGTTTTATGGTTTCTAGGGTTCTTTAGGTATTTGTATGGGTTTTAGGGACATTTGGGGTTAATTGGGGGTTTTAACTTTTTTTTTTTGGTTTTTGGATTTTTAGGGGTTTTGGGTTTTTTGTGTTTTAGGGTTTTTATGGGGTTTTGGATCTTTTAAGGGATTTACACTTCCATGGGATTTTAGGGCGTTTTAATATTTTTAGGGGTTTAGGTTTTTTACAGTTCTAATGGGTTTTTATAGTAATTATGGTCATTTAGGATTTTTTGATGTTTTTTTTACTATTTGTAGTTTCATTGTAGGTTCTTAGAAGTTTTAGTGGAATTTATAACTTTTAGCGGTTTATGGTGGTTAGGTTCCTTTAAGACTTTTTATGGACTTTTATGACTTTTTATGGATATCTTGGTCATTTATAATTTTAAAGGTTTGGTTCATTTTATGTGGTTTTAGGGGCTATGGTAATTTAAGGGGTTTTAGTGTTTTAAAGGGTTTTTAAGTGTTTTAGGGTTTTTTGGTTTTTTCGGGTTTAGAGTTTTTATGGTCCTTTTTGAATTTTTTTTTGTTCCTTTAAGGATTCTTAGGTTTTTTTGTTTTTTTTATTTTTAGGGGTTAAAATGATTTTTTAGGGGATTTATGTGCTTAATGTGTTTTAGGGGTTTTTATAGGTTTTTATAGGGTCAAATCATTTTTTGGGGACTTTTAACGTTTTTAGTATTTTACATATTTTAGGGGTTTTAGGTTTTTTGGGATTACTTAGGTTTTTAATTTCCTTTTAATTTTTTTAGATTTTTTTCATGGATTTTTAACTATTTAAAGTTTTTATCGGTTTTTTGGGGGTTTAAGGGGTTTTTATGGTTTTTGGGGCCTTTTAGTATTTTTAGGATTGTTTTAGGGATTTTTTAGCTTTTTAGAGTTTTTGGGGGTTAATGGGGATTTTGATTTTAAGGATTTTTAGTTGATTTGGGATTTTTATGGTTTTTTGGAGTTTTCATGGATTTAGTGGTTTTTATGGCTTTTCGGTTTTTAATGTGTTGTAGGGTATTTTTGGGAATCTATGGTTTTTAAGCGGTTTTAGGCTTTATAGTATGTTTAATATTTTAAGGATCTTTTTTGGGGTTCTTGGTTTTTTATCGTATTTTAAGGGTTTTAGGTTTTTTAGGGTTAATAGGGTCGTCTATGGGTTTTTAGGTTATTTAGGTTCTTTTATGTGGTTTTAGGGATTCTTTTGGTTTTTTAGTTTTTTTAAGCATTTTTAGGGGTTTTATGGGTTGTAGTTGGTTTGTGGGGGTTTATGGGTTTTAAAGATATTTATGGTTTTTATGATTTTTAGTTTTTCCAATATTTTTTTTGGGGATTTTGGGGTTCTTCATGGTTTTAGGTATTTTTAGGGATTTATAATATTTTTTATTTTAGGGTTTTTAGATATTTAGGGATTATTTTTTTAGGTTTTTAACATTTTTAGGGGTTTTTTTACCATTTCTAGGATTTTTGAAGGTTTTAGGGTTTTTAGGTGATTTAGGGATTTCATGGTTTTTAGGGGATTTTAGGGATTTTAGGATCTTCTAGATTTTTTAAAAGGGTTAAGGGTTTTCGGTTTTGTTTGAGGGTTTTTTGGGTTTTTGGTATTTTTTAGGATTTTTGCTGTTTTTATGGTCTTTGGGGTTTTTAGGGTCATTATGGGTTTGGGTGGTTTAAAGGTTTTTTAGGGTTCTTTTAGGGATTTTTTTTGGTTTTTTTAGTTTTTAGAGGTTTTAGTGTATGTTAGGATTTTTTGGTTTTAGCAGTATTTCTATGGTTTCTAGTGTTTTTAGGGTTTTTTTGGGTATTCGAGGTGTTTATGGTTTCTAGGTTTTTTATAATTTGTAGGTCTTGCATGATTTTTATAATTTTTATGATTTTTAGGGGTTTTAGGTTTGTTTATGGAATGTTAGGGGTTTCAGGGATTATTTAGGGGTTTTAGTGTTCTTTTGTGGTTTTTAGGGTTTTACATGGGTTTTGTGGGGTTTTTAGGGTTCCTAGTATTCTATTTGAGTTTTTTTAGAATTTTTTAGATTTTAATAGGATTTTGGGGGCTCATTTGTGTTGGGGGGGGGGGGTTGTTAGGGTTTTTAAATTTTTTTAGGGTATTTGGTGTTTCTCAGGTTTTTAGGAATTTTTAGGGGGGTTTAGTGTCTTCTGGGTTTTCATAGGGGTTTTTACAACTTTTTGGGTATTCCAAGGGTTTTAGGTGTTCTAAATATTTTTAGGGATTTAAGATATTTTACGGATTTTTAGTTTTTTTATGTATATTTTTGGTTTGGGGATTTTTTAATGATTTTGTTTTTGATTTTTTTCGTTTTTTTGGGTTTAAAAAGTTTTTAGGTTTGTTTTATGGATTTTGGGTTTAGGGTTTATGATGTAGGGTTTATGGTATTGGGTTTAGGGTATAGGTTATAGGTTTTAGAGTGTGTAGTATATGGTTTATGCTATAATGTTTACAAGGTAGGGTTTAAGGTTTCAGGTGAAGGGTAAAGGGTTTAGGTTGTAAGATTTATTTTTTAGGGTTTAGGGTATAGTGTATAGCATTTAGGGTGTATTTATTAGAGTTAAGGTGTAGGGTATATTTTTTGGGGTGTAGTATTTATGGTTTGGGGTTTTGGGATTAAGAAGTATGGTATAGGGATTAGGGTGTAGGGTTTTAACCTTAGGGTTTTGGTTAGATGGTGTTGGGTTTGGGGTTTAGGGTTTAGGGTGGAGGGTATAAGGTTTAGGGTGTAGTATTTAGCTACATGGTTTTGGATTTATGGTGTAAGGTTTAGGGTTTAGAGTGTAGGGTATAGGGTTTTGGGTATATGGGTTGGGGTTTATTGTATAGGGTAAAGGGTTTAGTGTTTAGGTTTTAGGAAATAGGCTATAAAGATTAGGTAGAATGTTTTAGGGCTAAGGGGGGTGGGTATAGAGTTTAGGGTGTATGGTTTTGGGTTTATTGTTCAGGATATAGTGTTTTGGGTGTAGGTTATTTTGATTATGGTATACAGTATAGGGTTTAGGGTGTAGGGTTTCTGTATTATGGAGTAAGGTATGGGGTTTAGGGTTTATGGTTTAGTGTCTAGGGTTTAGGGTTTAGGTTTTAGGGTTTAGGGTTTATTGTTTTGGGTTAGGGTGTTTTTTTAGGGTTTATGGTGTACTGTATAGTGTTTAGGGTGTAGTTTTTGGGGTTTGGGTTTTAGGGTTTTGGGTTCGGGGTTTGGGGTTTAGGGTGTGTGTTTTAGGGTTTAAGATGTTGTGTAAAGGGCTTATGGTGTAGGGTCTAGGGTTTAGGGTGTAGGTTATAGGTCTTAGGGTGTAGTTTAGAGGGTGGAAGGTTCAATGTTTTTATGTATGGTGTAGGGTTTATTATTTAGTGTATAGGGTTTTGGGTGAAGGATTTCAAGTATAAGATTTTGGGTGTAGGGTAGTGGGTTTAGGGTGTAGGGTGTAGGGTATAGTTTCAATGGTATATGGTTTATGGTGTATGGTTTATGGCTTATGGTGTAGGGTAAAGGTTTTAGGGAATATGGTTTGATGTTTAGGGTGTAGGTTGTTGGGTTTGGGGGGTAGGGTTTACGGTTTGTTGTGTGTGGTATAGGGTCTAGGGATTTGGGTTTAGCATGTAGGGTCCATAGTTTAGAGTGTAGGGTTTAGGGTTGAGGGTGTCATGTTTGTGGTATTCGATACATGGTTTAGGATATTGGGTTTAGGGTACAGTGTTTTGGGTGTCGGGTTTAAGGTGTCGATTTTTGGGTTTAGGGTGTCGGGTTTAAGGTGTCGGTTTTTGGGTTTAGGGTTTTTGGTGTCAGATTGGGGGTTATGATTTAGGGTGTATGGTTTAGGGTTTCTTAGTGGCTTTTTTTGGGGTTTTTTGGGTTTTTAGTGTTTTATGTGTTTTTAGTGTTTGTAGTGGTTTTTATAGATTTGACGGATTTGTGGTTTTACATTTTTCTGTGGTTATTAGGATTTTTTGGTTTTTATCTTGTATTTTATTGATTTTTGTGTTTTTTAGAGTTTTCTTTAATTTTAAAGGGATGTTCTGGGGATTTTTGGGCTTTAGTGATTTTTTGGATATTTTTAAACATTAGTTTTTTGTAGGATTTTATGGTTTTTATAATGTTTTTATGATTTTTAGGGTTTTTAGGCATTTTATGGATTTTAGGGTTATTTATATTTTTTTAGTTAAAAGTTTTATATGGTTTTTACTATTTTTGTGTGTTTTTAGCATTTATTAGGGGTTTTGTGCTTTAAATTATTTTAGGGTGTTTAGGGTTTTATAATGTTTTTATGGTTTTAAAGGTTCTTTCCTATTTTTATCGGTTTTGGATTTTTTTTCATTTTTAGGTGTTTTATGTTCGTTTTAGTGTTTATAATTGGTTTTTAGGCGTATTAAGGTTTTTATGGTGTTTTATGGTTTTTATGGTCTTAGTGGTTTTAAAGTATGTTAATTATTTTAGGGTTTTTAGGGTATTTTAATTTTTATAGGTTTGAGGGTGTTTAATATGTTTTAAGGGTATTTCCATGCTTTTATATGTGCTTTAGGATCATCTTGAGTTTTTACGGGGTTTAGGGTCTTTTACTGTTTAATAGGGTTCTCAGTTATTTTTTGGATTTTATGTTTTTTATGAATTTTAAAGGTTTTAAGGGTGTTTTATGGTTTTTAGGGTTGTTTAATGTTTTTATGGTTTTAAGGATTTTAGGGTTTCTAAAGGCTGTTTTGGGTTTTTTGAGTTTTAAGGGTATTTTTGGGGATTTCATATTTTATAGTTATCATGGTTTTTTTTGGGTTTTATGGGTTTCATGGTATTTTTGTTTTTTAGTTTTTTTGGTTTTTGGGGTATTTTTGGTTTTTAGGGGTTTTTGGGTGATTTTTGGGTTTTTAATTATACTTTAAGGTTTTAGGATTTTTAGAATTTTTTGTGATATTTTGGTTATTAGGTTATTTTTGTGTTTTTTGGATTTCAAGGCCTTTTAAGGGTCTTGGGGTTTTTTTGGTTTGTTAGTGCTTTGTAGAGTTTTAGGTTAATTTATATTATTCATTTTTTTTGTTTTTTTTTAATTTTGGTTTGGTATTTTTAGGGTTTTAGGATACTTTAGTCTATTTAAGGTATTTTAGGGTCTCTTAGTGGTTTATGGTTATTTATGGTTTTGTACGATTTTGTTGGGTATTTTAATTTTTTTCAGGGTTTTAGGGTCTTTTAGGGTTTTTATGGTTGTTTTGTGATTTTTAGTTTTTTTAGTCTTTTATCATTTTGGGGGTTTTAGGGTATTTTACAGGTTTTAGAGTTTTTAGGTTATTTTAGAGGGTTTTCGTCAGTTTTTTGTGGTTTTTTTTTTTCTTTCATGTTTTTTTGGAAATTTAAGGTTTTTTAGGATTTAGGGTCATTTAGAGGTTTTTGAATTTTTTGGGTCCTTTATGTTTTTAGTGTTTCTAGATTAATTTATGGATTCTATGAGTTTTTAGGGACCATTAGGACTTTTACGGGTTTTAGGGTCTATTGGTGTTTTTTGGGTTTGTTAGGGATTTAGGGTTTTATTGGGATCATTTGGTGGGTTTTACTGTTTTTAGGTCATTTAAGATTTTATTTTTTTTTGTTTTTAGGATTTTAGAGTTTTTTTGGGGGTTTTAATGTCTTTTACTCTAAAAAACTAAAACCTAAAAAAAACTGTTTAAAAACCTAGATAACCATAAAAAATCATAAAATATAATAAAAACAATAAATAACATGAAACCCCCTAAAACCCATAAAAAATATTCCAAAACCTAAAAGATTAAAATTACCCAAAACCCATAAAAACCCTACAAAACCTTAAAATATTATAGAATAAAAAATATCATAAAAACAATAATAACCCTAATACCCATAAAACCCATAAACCTTTAAAAACCCCTAATAAGCCTAAAAACCCTAAAACCCCAAAAAAAAACTAAAAAGCGTAAAACCCAAAAAAAACCCTTAAAAAGCATAAAAAACCTAAAAATCTAAAAACCCCTAAAACCCCTAAAACCCCTAAAACCAATTTAAAACTATTAGAACCCTAACAAACACCCTGAATTCCTTGAAAACCCTACAACCCCTAAAAATTGTAAAAACATGGCAAACATCTAAAAGGAACCAAAATCATATAAATCTCTAAAACCCTAAAAATCATATAAGTCCCTAGAAACCCTAAAAACTCCTAAAAAACTACTAAAAATACATATAACTCCTAGAAGACCCAAAAAACACATAAATCCCTAAAATACCCTAAAAACTAAAAAACCATAAAAGACACTAAAAATCCAAAAAACAAAAAAAGTCCAAAAATGCAATTGATACTGTAAAGGACTCTAAAAACCCCTAAAATAACCCAAAATGACCTTAAATACTATAAAACCCCCTTAAAACCCCTAATAAAACAAATAAACCATAAACCTCCCTAAAATCAATAAAACCCATAGAAAATTCTAATGGATAGTAAATAAACCATGAAACCCCTAAAAGAACCTAACGTACCTAAAAAAAATTAAAAAACACCCTAAAAATCCTAAAACTTTAAAAAACCAAAAAACCCTAAAATTCCACGACACCCCTAAAAACATTAACCCCCCCTATAAAACCTTAAAAATGCAAAACAAATTGAAAGGCCCAAAAACTATAAAAATCCAAAAAAAATCTGGAAAAAAACTTCAAAGACCCCTAAAACCAGTAAGAACCTCAAAAAATCATAAAAACACAAAAAACACCTAAAATCATATAAAAAACAAAAAAATAAAATCCCCTAACACCCCCCTCCATAAAGACCCTATCAAACCCAAAAAAACTGAAAGACCCTTAGAAACGTTAAAATACTCTAAAATATCCTAAACACACTTATTCCCCTAAATGAACCTAAAAAGCTTGATAATAACTCTAAAATACCTTAAAACTCCTTAAAACCCCTAAAATCCATAAAAAAAATATTCCCCAAAAACCAGAAAACCCCATAAACATCCATGAAAATCCTAAAATCTATAAAAACACAGAAATCACTAAAATAACCTAAAGCCCCTAAATACCCAAAAATTATCCAAAAAACGATAAAGCCCACAAAAAAATCATATAATTCTTAAAGATCCTAAATAACTTGATAGGACTCTAAAAAATAAAACAATATTAAACCCCCTAAAACCGGATAGTACCCTCCCCCCCACAAACCCCTAAAGGAACCTAAAAATCCAAGAGGGACCAAATAACTATAAAAAAACCTAAAAACACTATAAAAACAATGAAAGTCCCTTAAAACCCACAAAAAAATTGAAAACCCTAAAAATCCAAAAACCATAAAACCCTAAGTAACCTAAAAAAACCCAAAAAATTCCTAAAACCCCATAAACACCCTAGAAGTGATTAAAACCTTAAAAATGATTTTAAACTGGTAAAAACTATATAACTATAAAAAAAACCCTAAAATACTAAAGAACCTATTAATATGAAAAACCCAAAAAAATATAAAAACCCTTAAAACCTCTAAAAAATCTATAAACAATAAAACCAAAATAATCTCTAAAAATTATAAAATTCAAAAAAAACTCGAAAAACCCTAAAAACCCAAAAAAACAATAAAAACTATAAAAATACAATAAAATAATAAAACCTTAAAAATGATAAGAAAAACATAAAAAAATTGAAACCCCAAAGAAAACACTAAATTTAAAAAAAAAATCTAAGAAATCCCTAAAAATTTAAACACCCCCCAAAACTAAAACCCTAAAATTCTCTAAAAAATCATAAGAACTCTTAAACAACCCTAAAACTCCTACAAACCCTAATAAACCATAAATAACTAAAAGAAATTAATACCCCCCTTAAACCCTAAACACCCCTAAAACTATTAAAACTAATTAAAAACTAAAATATCATAAAACTCCTCAAAACACTAAAAACCCTAAATACCTCTAAAAGTCATAAAAACCACCAAAACCTCAAAAAACTCTAAAATTCATAAGAACCCAAAACCTTCAAAAAATAAAAGACCAAAAAATTATAAAAAATCCTAAATGTTCAGGAAATACTAAAATTTCCTAAAAATCCAAAAACCGCTAAAATGCCCTAAAACCCCTTAAAAACCTTAAAATAGCTTAAGAACCATAAAACCCATAAAGGACACATAAAACCATAAAAACACTAAATGATAATAAAATACCCAAAAAACCATAAAATACTCTAAGTTACCTAAAACCCCAAAAGCACTGGAAAAATATAAAAAACCTAAACAGCCCCAAAACACTCCAAACCCCTGAAGGTCCATAAAGGAACATAAAACCTCTGAAAACCACCTAAAAACCTAAAAGGACTCTAAAACCCCACAAACCCTAAAAGATCTTATGAACCCTTAAAAATCCTAAAAAACCCTAAAACCCCCTAAATCCCATGAATGAACCTAAAAATACCAAAAGACCCTAAAAAACCCTAAGAACTAAATAAGACCTCAAAATCCCTAAACACATCCAAAAAACATAAAAATACTTAAAGGCCATAAAAAACCTTAAATAAATTAAAAGATCGTAATACTCATAAAAAACCTAAAAAACCTAAAAAACCTAAAACCCCTGAAATACGCTAAAACAACTAAAACCCTATAAACAATTAAAACCATAAGAACCCAAAATGCCCTAAATATTCTTAAAAACCCTAAAAACATAAAAACCATAAAACCATAAAATTCACTATATCTCTAAAAAACCAAAAAAAACCTAAAAAACAATAAACCATAAAAATACTAAAAAACTATAGGACCTTAAAAACTCTAAAAACAAATAAAAACCTAAATATATGAAATCCTAAAAAACCTCGAAACCCTAAAAAGTAGTAAAAACCCTAAAAAAACTCAAATTCCTAAAAAATTCCATAAAACCTTCAAACCCATCTAAACCCCTACAAGACCCCTAAAAACCCTAAAAACCCTACAATCAAAAGAATTGAAAACCTAAAAAACCTAAAACCCCTTGAATAACCCTAAAAATCAATCAAAAACCATAAAAAACTAAAAATATAAAAAACTAAAATAACCCTAAACCTCTTTAAAAACACCTAAAAAACCTAAGAACCCCAAAAAACCCTAAAACATCAAAAAATCCCAAAACCCTAAAAACCATAAAATCCATAAAACCCAATAAGCCCCTAAAACCTTAAAACTAATAAAAACCCTCAAAATACCTAAAACCCTAAAACCCCTAAAACTCATAAAACAATAAAACTCTAAGAACCCGAAAACCATATAAAAACCTAAAACCCTAAAACCCCTAAAACACAAAAAACCCAAAAATTCCAAAAAGATCCTATAAATTCTAAAAAACCATATAACATCCTTAACCCCTAAAAAACCATAATACCCCTAAAAATACCTCTGACCCCTTAAAACCACAATAAACATTAATAAACCCTAAAAAACCTAAAAACCGCTAAAACTATAAAATCCCAAACACTCCAAAAACCACTAAAAACCATAAAAACATTAAAACACTAAAAAATATAAAAACCCATAAAATCCAGTGAAATACCAAAAAACCCCAAAAACCCTAAATGAATCTAAAACCCCTAAATGTTCACAAAAACCACAAATAAGCCCTATAAAATTAAAAGACCATGATAAAAACCCTACAAGACACTTAAACCCAATAAATTTACTGAAACCATAACACCCTTAAAACCCTAAAACCTTTGAAGATCCTAAACACCCAAAAACCCCCAAAAAATATGAAAAAAACATTAAAACCATTAACAACTCTAAAAACCTAAAAAACTTTAAAACACCCTAAAATCCATAAAAAGACTCTAAGACCCACTAAAACCTCTAAAAATCTAAAAACACCTAAAACCCTTAAATCCATTAAAAACCCTAATAAAACCCTCCAAAATCTTGAAAATATCCTAACAGTATGAAAACATAGAAAACCCTTAAAACACAAATAATTGTAAAAAAACCCTAAAAACCAAAGAAACCCCTAAATGCCCTAAATTCCCAACAAACTATAAAAACCCTAAAAACCCCTAAACGCACTATAAATCCCAAAAATCTAAAAAAACCTATAGAACCACTAAAAACAAAAACACAATAAAAACACTAGAAACCCTAAAGAGCCCTAAAAATACCCAAAAAAGATAAAAATACATAAAACCCCTAAAAACACAAGAAATCCTTAGAAAAACTAAAAAACATAAACCCCCTAACAATCTCTAAAGAACCACAAAAACCTTTAAAACCATAAAAAACCATAAAATGATAAAACCCTAAAAAACCCATTAAAACTATAAAAACCCTACAAACCTAAAAAAAACCATAAAACCCTACATAATACATAAACACAATAAAAACAATAAAAACTATAAAAAATACTTATAACATACAAATCCCTTAAAATCCTAAAACCATTGGAGAACTCTAAATCTCTAAAAAAAATTAATCCCCTTAATACCCTAAAAACCACTAAAAAAACTTGAAAAATAAAAAACCTAAAACCTAAAAACGAAAAAAACTCCAATTAACTGTAAAAACCACTAAAAACCCAAAAAAAAATCCTAAAAAAGCAAAAAAAATAATTCAAATTTATAAAAACCCTTAAACCTTAAAACTATAAAAACCCTTGAATCCCCTAATAACTGTAAAAAATACCAAAAAACCCTAAAATTTGTAAGACTCATAAAAACACTAAAAATCTCTAAAAATAATAAAACCATATAAAACCATAAAAACCTAAAAACCCCAAAAGACCCCTAAAAACCCTAAAAATCATAAAAACTCTGAAAAATACAAAAAACCAACAAAACCATAAAAACCCAAAACCCCTAAAATCCCTAAAATCCCAATACACTTTAAAACATAAAAACTCGAAAAAAAATATCCCTAAAGGACCCCAAATACCCTAAAACCTTATAAAACAGCAAAAAGTCTGAAAAGTCCTACAAAACTGAAAAGAAAAATAAAATCTCTAATATAACCCTATTGAAATAAAAGAACCCTAAAGCAATAAATACATAAAAAACATCCATCAAAATGCCTAAAACCATAAAAATCCTCAAAACCCATAAAATCCCTAAAATCACAAAAAAACCTCAAAATAGTAAAAAAAAATAAAAAAAATGAAAGGCCTTAAAAGACCCACCAACCCTATAAACACCCTAAAATCCCTAAAAACCCAATGAATCCAAAAATGATAAAAACCCAAAAATATGCCAAAAACCTAAAGAAAACACTAAAAATAGAAAAAAACACAAAATCCCTTAACCCCATAAAACTTAAAAACCTTAAACACCCATAAAAATCTCTCAAAACTCTAAAAACCCAAAAAACTCCAAAAAATATTAAAAACTAAAAAAACAAAACCCCTCCCACCTCCCAAAAAACCCTAAAAAATCCAAAAACCATAATAACACTAAAAACCCTAAAAACTCCACAGTTTCGTCAAAAGCCAAAAAACTGAAAAAACAAATTAAAAACCCTAAAAACCGAAAATTCAAAAAATTCTAAAAATCAACCCTCCCAAACCCCCTAACATAAAAAACAACACTAAAATCATCTAGGAACCCATAAAACACATATGAACCCTAAAAACTAAAAACCACTAAACACCAAAAAATACCAAAAAAATGAAACCCTAAAAACACTAATAACCCTATAACCCTTAAAATATCTAAAAACTCTAAACTCTATAACTTAAAATAAAAACCCAAACCTACTCCCTAAACCCTATACACTACTCCCTAACCATTACACCCAAAACCCTACCCCATAATCCCAAAAACCATAAACCATAAACCCTAATGTTCAAACCCTATACACTACTCCCAAAAAATTAAACCATATACTCGCAACCCTAATATCTACACATTAAAACTTAAACTGTACACCATAAATCGTAATCACTATATCATAAACTCTAAAATCTACTTAAAATCACTAAAAACTCTAAAATAACCCAAAAGATGGCCTGAAACCATCAAAACCCCTAAAACTCTAAAAACCATAACAGATCCTGGAAATAATAAAAAATACTAAGAGGTCCTAAAAATAATAAAAATTGTATAAATACCATAAAAACCCTAAGAAATTTAAATCCCTTGAACCCTTAAAACAACTATAAACCCATAAAAATAATAATAAACAAAAAAAGCCTAAAATCACTAAAAATAATTAAAATACTAAAAATACTAAAAATGGTTAAAGAACCTAGAAAAAACTAATGAACCAAAAAACCCCAAAAAACCCCTAAAACCCCCCAAACCCCCCTTAAAACTATTAAAACTCTTAAACCCCCCAAAACTCTAAAAAACCCTAAAAACCCAAAAAAACCATAAAACCCACAAAACCCTGAAAAAGACCATAATGAGAAATAAAACCCAAAAAACCCAAAAAAATTATAAAACCACAAAAACATAAATCCTATAAATACCATAAAACCCCTAAAAGCATTAACACCAATAAATAACACAACAACATAAAAAATCCCCTAAAATCCTTAAAAATAAAAAAATATCGTATGATCCCTAAAAACATACTAAAGACCCTAAAAAGACCCTAACATGCCCTAAAAACACCCTATAATTCATTAAAACCCCTAGAAAAGGTAAAATTTATAAGAACCCTATAAATAAAAGAAAACAATAAAATCGTTAAAAAACCCTAACAACCCATAAAATCCATCAATAATATAAAAACTTTTAAATACGTAAATGCCATTAAACCCCATAAAAACCATAAAACCCTAGAAAACCCTAAAAGTAACCACAACCCCCTAAATGACTATAAAACCCCATAAAAGACACTAGAACCCTAATAACCCTAAAAGGCCCCAAATAAACACTAAGAACCCTTAAACACCCTGAAAACTATAACACCATAAAATGAAATAAAACAATCCTAAAACCCTAAAAACGAAAAAAATACTATGCACCCTACAAACCCCACAACCATCCCCTCCAAAAAACCCTTTATACCCCTAAAACCCTAAAACCCCCTAAAACCCCATAAAACCCTAAAATCCCCTACAACAAAAAAAAAATCCCAAAAAAAATTCCTAAAACTAGTAAAAAAACCATAATACCCAAACCATCCTAAAACCCCTAAAACTCCTAAAAACCCTTAAAAACTCGTAAAAATCCCAAAAGAACTGAAAATTCCTCAAAACCCCTCTAAAAGTCCCTGAAACCCCGAAGCCACTAAAAATATTCTAAAATCCCAAAAATGTACTAAAAAATATAAAACATGCAAAGAGCTTTAAGCCCTCTAAAATACTATATAATCAGTAAAAACCGTTGAAGATCCTTAAAAACCTAAATGACCATAAAATTCAAAAACCCTAAAAATCTCTAAAAACAACCTAAGAACCCAATTTTTTTTAAAATCCTCCAATCCATAACAAAATCTAAAACCCCTTGAAAACCGTAAAAACCTTAAAACCCTAGAAAACCCTAAAATCTGTAGAAACAATAAAACATTAAAAGAACCCTAAAACCATAAAAAACCTAAAATAAACTAAAACCCTAAAAAAAACCCTAAAAACCTAAAAACACTTAAACCCCAAAAAAGAATCCCCAAAACCAATAAAACATCCTTCAAACACTAAAAACTGCTAAAACCTAAAAACATTAAAAAAACCCAAAAACTCAAAAACTCTAAAAACCCATAATAACCCTAAAAACTCAAAAAATTGTAAAACCCTAAAAAGATACTAATTACCATAAAACCCTAAACAATATAAAAAACCTAAAAACAATAAAAAACCCATCATAAAATAAAAATATTAAAACCCCTAAAAACCCTAAAAAATCCCTGAAAATCTAAAAACCCCCTAAAACAAATAAACACCAATAAAACACATAAAACCCCTAAAATCCAGTAAAATATTTAAAAGCCTGAAAAGTACTCAAACCCCTAAAAAATCCTAAAAACCAAAAAACCCTAAAAAATCCTAAAATCCCTGAAAACACTAAAGAACCACTAGACCACTGAAAACACATAAATCCCCTATAACATATAAAATCCCAAAAAAACGCAAATGATCCTTAAACACCCTAAAAACCCTCAATATTTTTAAATTCCCCTAACACTCCTCCCCCCTAAAACCCATGAAACCCTTGAAATATTTAAAATCCTAAACAAAACCCTAAAAAACATGAAAACCCTAAAACCCCTAAAATTCTTGAAAGACCCTTAAAACCATAAAACCCTAAAAACTCATAAAAATATTTACAAGGCCTTAAAACCCATAAAACCATAAAAAAACATAAAAACCAGGAAAAAATAAAAACAATTAAAAAAAATAAAAACCTAAAAAAGAAAAATCACTAAAATACTAAAAAACCCCTAAACCACAAGAAAAAAACCATGAAGATCCTAATAGACCCTAAAAACACATTAAAGACCTAAAAGTCCCTAAAAACCCTGAAAGATGCTAAAAACCCCTAAAAGACCCAAAAACCCCTAAAAAGCCTTAAGAGACCAACAACCCCCCTTTAAATACCCTAAAACCCCCTTACCCAAAATAAAAACCATAAAACCCATAAAAACATTAAATTATATAAAATCCCTAAGAACCCCTAAATGTTCATAAAACCATAAAAACACAAAAAAATTAAAACAATTAAAAAAACATAAAAAACCCTAAAATTATCCAAAATACATTAAAATTGTGAAAAAAAATAAAAAATAATAAAAACCCCCAAAACACTAAAAAAATACCTAAAACCAAAAAATCCCTAAAAACATAAAAACCCTAAAAATCCCTAAAATAATTTTAAAAACCTAAAAACCATGAACTGACTAAAAATACCTAAAAATAAAATAAATGCAAAGAACCCCCACCCCTCAAAATTCATGTCAATGAAAGGACCTAAAGCACCCTAAAGCCATAAAATCCAAAAACCCTAAAATCCATAAAACCCTAAAAACCCTAAAACTCCCCAAAACTCCTAAAACCCAAACCATAAAAAACTAATAAAATCCCTAAAAACTATGAAAACTCTAAACCCCTAATAATCATAATGACCCAACAAAACTCCTAAATTAACCTAATAACCCTAAAAGAACATAAAAATGTAAAATATCTAAAACACCTAAAACCTAATAAAACCCATAAATGTCTATAAAACCAATAAAAATATTGAAATCATTAAAATAACTAAAAACAATAAAACCCATAAAAACTTAAAGACCCTAAAACCCATTAAAACCCTTTTAAACCCTTAGAAACCATAAAAACCCTAAAACCATTAAAAATAAAAACACTATTAAAATCCTACAATCCGTAAAATCCATAAAAATACTAAAAATACCTTAAAAATTCTAAAATACATAACAAACATAAAACTATCCTAAAATACTTAAATTCCCTAAAAACCATTTTAAACCACTAAAATCCCTAAATCCCTTAAAAACCCTAACTTCCTAGAAAACACTAAAAAAATGTAAAAAATCACTAGAAACCCTAGAAACCCTAATCCACAACCTAAAAACCATTGTGAGCTCCCACAATGAGGGGATTTGTGCTTACAATACCTTCTCACCCCTTTCTGGGAAGTTCTGGGCTGATCAAGCTGATGAGAGCCATGATACTGACACAATCTCTGAGGTTCCCTCTCCTCAGGTGCCTAAAACTGACCAAGTCACCAAGAAACCCCTTGGAAGACCCCCCAAGAAGGGAGGGAAGGGAAAAGAGATCTCCTATAAGGATACAAAAGGATTGCCTCACCTGAGAGTCAAAAATACATCTAATCAATGAAGATGTTGTTCTGGAATTGCCAGGGGCTTGGGAACTCTCCCACTGTTGCATCCCTTCGACACTTCCTCATATCCCACATGCCTTTTCTTGTGTCCATTACTGAACCTCTCATTAGTTTTGAAAACTGGAAGGGTTTCAACTGGTGTTCCCTTGGATACTCCCTTATTGCTCACAACAGAGGTTTGGATTCTCTTGAAACCTTATGGGTTTTCCGACACAATGTTCTGAAAATCTCTTCTTTTGAGATTCGCAATCAGCTAATCTCAGTCCGCACCCAGCTACAGGATATCTCTTTTACCTTCTCTTTTGTCTATGCCTCTTGCTCCTACACCAGAAGAAGAGAACTTTGGAATGATTTATCTGTTCTAAGTGAGAATATGGATCACAACTGGGTTATAACCGGTGACTTCAATACTATCCTTTTTCCAGATGAAAAGATTGGACCTAACTTCTCCCGTGCTGCTGTAAATGATTTTAAATGTTGTGTGGACCAATGCAACCTCACTGAAGTTCCTATTGCAGGCTCTAAATTTACTTGGGGAAGGTTTACTGTCAATGGTAGGCAGGCTAGTAAGATTGATAGGTAATTTATGCAAATCAATGACAGAAGCTCCCCAGCTGTTATCTCAGGATTTTATCTTCTGAAATTCAATTCTGATCATAATCCTATTATTGTCAACATTCGGGAGGAAAGTAGGAGGACCTCTCCTCTACCTTTCAAATTCAATAATGCCTGGATCTTAATCCCAGGTTGTAGGGAAGTCGTTCTTGATGGATGGAACACTGCTTTTCATGGGAGTCCTCACTTTGTGGTTGCCTCCAAGCTTCACAAGATCAAAAGCCTCCTAAAAGTCTGGAGCAGAAACTCCTTCTTGAGGCTTGATGATGACATTAGTGATGCAGAATATCAGCTGAAGTCTTTCCAGGAGAACAATCAACAAGGGAACATTCCTACCAGTGAAGAGATTGTGTTTCATAAAAGGCTTGATGATCTCCTGGCACTCAAGGAGAGTCTGGAAAAACATCAATTCAATGTCCACTGGCTTAAATATGGTGACATAAATTCAAAGTTTTTTCATCGCTTGTAATAGGAGAAAAGAGTTCATAAAGGACCAAATCAGATCCGTATGAATGGTCATACCATTGTCGATGAGAAAGAGCTCTCTGATACTGTTTTTGATCACTTAAATGTGCTTTATAATGATTATGGCATTACCTCTACTTCTCCGCTTGCTGCATGCATTGAGAAATGTGTTAATGATTCATAGAATAATGATCTGAATTCTCCACCTCTTGAAGATGAAGTCAGATATTCCCTTTTTTCACTCAATTCGGATAGTGCTCCCGGCTCGGATGGCTTAACCAACAAATTCTTCACCTTTTATTGGGACATCTTTCATTCAGAAATCCCTAAAGATGTCAGGGAATTCTTTCTCTTGGGGTTAATCCCTCATGGAGTAAACTCTAATTTTATTGCCCTGCTTCCTAAAAAGGAAGCTGCAATTGAGATAGGTGATTTTCGGCCAATTTCCATTGGGAACACTATACCCAAGATTATTAGCAAAATCATTGTTCTCCAGTTAGGGAAGATTGTTGGAAACATGATTACACCTAACCAATTTGGTTTTGTTCGTGGATGAATTATTCATAACTGCTTATACACGACCTCTGAAGGAGTTAATTCCACGAGGAGGGCATCGAAGTTTGGGTCCTTTTCCTTAAAACTAGATATATCCAAAGCCTTTGATACTATTAAGTGGGATTTCCTATTCAAGATCCTTGGCATGTATGGTTTCTCAGACAAATTTGTTTGCATGATTTCCACCATCTTTAATAGTGCCAGAATTTCTGTTTTGATTAATAGAGCTCCAAAAGGATTCTTTCAGTGTTCCCGGGGGGTTAGACAGGGTGATCCTCTTTCCGAAATTCTCTTTGCACTTGCTGAGGACTACCTAAGCCACCTTGTTACTAATGCTATGTTGGTTGGCTACTACAACCTTATTAAAGATGGGAGAGATTTATTTGTGCCTTCACATCTACTTTATGCTGATGATATCCTCCTCTTTGGGAAGGCTAATATGCGGACCATATCTTCTATCCGGAAAATATTCGCTCATTATGAGGCTATTGCTGGACAGGACATTAGCTAGAGTAAATCATCTATTGTGTTTGGGAAAGGGAGCTCTACTATGAGACAGAACAAGATTGTCAGATGCCTTTGTGTCAAAAAAGGATCCTTGCCTTTCAACTATCTTGGTGTTCCCTTATTTTGGGGGAAGGTTAAACGTTGTCATCTTGAAAGAATCTCTGTTAACATCACTCAGCAGCTTTCCAAATGGAAGGGAAAGACCCTCTCACAAGCAGACAGGATATGTCTCATCAATTCTGTTGTCACATCAATGTTTGCTCATACCTTCTCCATATATAAATGGCCAGTTAGCCTAATTAAATCCCTTCAAGCTAAGATCCAAAACTTTGCATGGATAGGCTATATTAATAAAAGGAAATTGATCACTGTTGCCTGGAAGGAGTGCATCAAACCACTTGAAATGGGTGGGCTAGGCATTAAGGATCTCAGGATATTCAATGATTCCTTGTTGGCCAAATTCACTTGGAATCTTTTCACACACAGAGAGGGTGATTTGGACTTTCTCAAAGAACGCTTTACTGGGAAACTGTGCAATGGTTATACTGGGTACATGCTCTCCTCTGTCTGGAAAACGATTAAATACTCATACAAGGACATTATCTCTCAATCTACTTGGGCTGTATTGAGGAAATACAACTTGAATTGTTGGTTCAACCCTTGGCTCAAGAGTCCGCTGCATGAATCTATGCAGGTTCCACATGGCTTGCAACACATTTCAATTAATGAACTCAACAACAGACTGTCGGAGCTGGCTGGGATCTTACCTGCCCATATCATTTCTGAGATTAAACTCTACAGTTACATGGATTATGATACAATTATCTGGAAACTGAACTTGATTGGCCTACTTACTGCAAAGGACTTTTACAATCACAAATTCCGGCAAGGAATAGATCCCCCATCATGGCTCATGAGATACAAATGCCATTTTATTCCTCCTAGACATTTTCTGCTCTTCTGGAGGATCTGGAGGAATCAGCTGCCCATGCATGGCCAACTTCAAAAAGTTGGTTTGCATCTTGCTCCGGCCTGCTATATATGCATGCAGGATGCTGAAAATGTGCAGCATCTTTTTATTGAATGCAAGCTTGCCTATGGTCTGTGGAAGTATCTGCAGGATGTGTTTGGTCTTCAATTGCCCCTGGATAGAACCTTTGCTCAGATGATGTCTCTCATCACGGAATTGAGGTATAGTGAGCAAATCTACAATCTTCTCCTTGCTGCTTCGACAACCATTGTGGCTTTTCTATGGGCTGCCAGAAACTCTGCTATGTTCCAGAATAAGTCAAGCTCCCTTCATGAGGGTATTCTTGCCATACATTCTACTGTTCGGATGGCCGGGGGCATTCAAACAGGTGCGATTAACAATTTCTTTACTGACCTTATCACTCTCTACACTCTTGGTGTCTCTGGTAGGTGCAAAAAACCTTTGGTGGTGAAGTCAATCCGATGGATTCCACCTATCCCGTCTTGGATCAAAGTCAATGTTGATGGTGTGGCAGTAGGCTCTCCAGGGCCTTCTGGATGTGGTGGTGTCTTCCGTACTTATAGAGGTTTTGTCAAGGGCACTTTTTATCACTTCATCGGAATTGGCTGTGCTTATGAAGCAGAGCTTTGGGCTATCATCAAGGCGGTGCAGTTTGCAAACCAGTTTTGTTGGAAGCAACTCTGGATTGAGTCTGACTCCATGCTTGCGGTTGAGGACTTTTGTCAAAATTCAAGGAAGGTTCCCTGGAGGCTTCTACCCCAATGGATTGATTGCATTAGTTTATCCAAAAATCTGGTTCTTAAGATCACCCATGCATACAAGGAAGTTAATATGGTAGCTGATGTGCTTTCAAAGAAGGCTATTGAAGAACACTGCTCATGGTGGTCTTTTGTTGCTCCCTCTTGTTGTGAGTCAATTGTGGATTCAGACATGAAGGGTGCTACCCGTACCCGGTTTCATAAGTCCCCCTTGTAATGCCTTGCACTTTATTTTTCATTTATACACTTGAGGGACCAAGTCTTCTGCTTGGCTCCGCGCCTTCTTTTCCCTAAAATACCATTAAAATTAAAAAAAAATCCTGAAATCCATAAAACCATAAAATCCATATAAACCCTTTGAAATCCAAGAAAACAAAAAAAAACCCCAAAACCCTAGAAAATATGTTATAATCCAAAAAAACCCTAAAATACCTAAAAATCATAAAACCCCCAAAAAATAACTTCATATACTAAATCCCCTTAAAACATGAAAACCCTAAACACCCTAACAACATGAAAATTACCCTTAAACCCTAAATAAACTAAAAAATCTAAAAAACTAAAATAACTAAAAACCATAAAGGACCTTAAAATCATAAAAAACCCTACAACCCCAAGAACCCTATAACACCCTAAACCCCTAAATATAGTAAAAACACCTAAAATAAAATTAAAAACCCTAAAACCCCAAAAAAACATTAAAATACCCAACCCCCCCCCCCAATACCCTAAAATACCAATATTACCGAAAAAGATCCTAAATCCCTAATCATAGTAAAATAATCTATGAAACTAAAAAATCACGAGACCATAAAACACATAAAACCCCATAATGACACTAAAACCCAATAAAACCCTAAAAGACACTAAAAACACTAAAAACTCTAAATGAATTTCAAATCCCCTAAAAACTCTAAAGGTACCTAGTGACCCAAAAATAACTAAAGGACCCTAAAAATCTAAAAACCCTTAAATGGTCTAAACCAAAATAACAAAAGCTCTCTAAAAACCGTAAAGGGTCTTAAAAACTCTAAAAACTATTTAAAGACCCTAAAAACCCTAAAATACCATAAAACCCTAAAACCATAAAGGATCCAAAAAACACTAAAAGACCCTAAAAACCCAAAAAAAAACCAATAGGCCCTAAAAACCCCTTATAAACCTTGGAAAAACTGTACAACCCCTAAAACACCCTAAAACCCTAAAAGTCCATAAAATACCTAAAACCCCTTCAAACGTGAAAAATCCCTAAAAGTACCAAAAATCACTAAATAATCTAAAATACCTAAAAACATAAAATATCTTAAAAATCATAGAAGTTATAAATGATAGAAAAATCCCAAAGAACTGTAAATACCCTAAAAACCCTAAAACCCAAAAAACACAAAAAAAAACCCAAAACCCCAAAAACCATAAAAATGTTAAGAACATAGAAAAAACCTTAAAACACTAAAAAATCCAAAAAATAAGAAAATACTCAAACACCTTAAAAACCATAAAATTCCTTAAACCTATTAAGAGATCCTAAAAACACTTAAATCATTGTTCCACCTCAGAGGTGCACAATTTATAGGTGGTATAGAAATGGTCAATCAAGAATCATCACTCGTACCTTTTTATTTTGAAACGGGTTATTGTTGAATTAACCATTCCATTTTTATGTCCCATACAGTGTCATTATACTTTAAAGAATGTTGTATTTACCCTATGTGAAATGTTGGTCCAAGCGGGCGACTGCGTGGGGGTCTAGCACTTGTGCCATCAGTCCATCTCAAATATAAATTTCTTGGATGGTCACCAATGGGTTTATTCATGGAGGAAAGAACTCCAAAAGTCCCTAGTATCATTGAATCACATACTATCTTTCCTAAGGCAGGTACTCGTTGATTGATGGTTCGACCAATGACACTTAAAAACTTTATTGGTTGAGTGGATGGTAGGTCAGGCTCACTACACCCTTCCATGGGAGGATTGTGTCATTTTCTAAGACTCTCATATATATTTATCTCATGTTAATATGTTCATGAATCCTTTATTCATTCCTGAAGAGTGTGTCCATAGGCTACCCATGATTTTCTAGATCATCGTAAGAATGAATATGTTTGATGCTATGGAGGTGATGCTGACTTGAGACACCTAATAAGGTGCTTTGGAGTTCATCTCCATTCTTGGGGGACAAAAGGTGACTTCATGTTGGGATTAGTCTCATAATAAGGGCTTCTTATGTATACTTGGAAGATGAATCAAAACCCACGTAGTTCACATTCTGTGGGGCTTACACATAGAAGCTACCCATTTGAGGGACATGATTGGGTGGACCCTTTTGGACGAAAACCCTTTTGAGATCGGCCCTTCAGGTAGGCATCCTATGTATCCTAGTTCTATCAGGAATCAGTGTTCTCATAGTTTAGAATGTGTGAATGTTTTAATCATCACAAACCTCTATGTCCATGTTAGCCATGATCAGTGTGAAAAACAAGAGGATTTGAAATATTCAGAAATGCACGTGCATATTACCCTATTGGTGGGGAGAGAGCTGATGGTGGAAGAGGACTGGGAGACCATGGGTGAGGGAATGGAGCAATGAACCCTTTGATGTGAATTACATTGAAGGTCACGCGGCCCTGCCTTGGGAGATTGGAGACTTACCTCAGTGGGAGGGCCCCAGTATACATTCTGGAAAGGGGGGGAGTTTTTTCCTCATCAAAGGGTTGAGATAACATAACCCCTTAGACTAATAACTATTCCTCATTGAATGGATAATAAAGTGATCACGATTAATCCCTAGAATGGTGAGGTTCATGTCGGAATCCCATGGTTGGACTCATGGTTACCATGGGAATGTATCCTCACAAGCATTCCCGAAGACCTAACCGTTTTGGGGAGAGACTTTGTAACTCCATTTTCCATGGGTATGTAGACTCAACGGGGTGCATTGATGCACCCCATGGTCTGATCATATGGGTCTGGTGACTATGGAGGTGGATTTGGCCTAATGTCGAAGGACTGGTTAGTGGAGGGATCATGGAGTACTAGATAGTAATGGAAGGATGAGGTTGGGGCTGAAGGAGATAATACCTAAAAACACCCCATTCTGCCTACTGGTTTCTTATACGGGATGGGGTAGGATCCTCATACCATAATGGTATGTGGGAAGAGGAGTTGTTCGCGTACTGATGTGGTATGCGGGCATGGTTATAGGAAACCACATACCAAAGTGGTATGCGGTTTACCACGCTGCTTGGGGTTCCTTCTACATACTGATGCAGTATGTGATGTCGGGTTTAGTCCATGTAGTCATACACTATACAGAGCACCATTTTGAAGGAGGGTACGGGGGATCATCTTTCATAAGGATTTCATCCGCGAGAAGTCTATGGATCATAGTTCACCAGTTAGGTTCTTGGTTCTATTATTATTATTATTATTATCATTCAATTCCCCCAGTTTATGGTTCATGACCGGATGTACCTGTGGGGAAAGAAGTTCGCGATTCGGGCTCTACTAATGAATCACGACAGAAGTTGTATTCCTATCTGAACTTCTTATTCCATCCTCTAAGTCTCCTTCCAGCCTTGTTTATCTATCCCTCATCCTTCTACAATTCTCACTTTTATAGAGAATTGGGAAAATTGTATCTATTGGGAACACAACACCATTTACAGAGTCCCACACAGTTATCTTGAACCGTGGGAGATTTGTTCAACCAAAGTTTGCAGAGGATTTAGTTTTAGATAATGGTTTGAATAACCCTGCTAGTTTTCTTCATCCGTGAACTGATGAGAATGCGCCACGATACGCCGATAGTCCTCTAACATATGAATCCATCAACGACTCGATTTGCAGTCTTCCTTGCTCGTTAGACAACGTCTCGTGGGCCAGCGGTTTGCAGGTCGTTCTATGTACCTGGTAGTTTGCGATCTAGCTGGCCCGTGTACCTTTCCTAGTGATGGTACATGGGCCACTTGAAATACCTTGAAAACTTGAATTCCTTCATGTTTCTTTTTAATATTGAAACTCAATTCGAGTCTATTCACCTTTATAGACTTGTAGAAGTACTTGTTTTTTTTTCAAATTGTTTTTAATTGTGGGGGTATTTTCATCCCTTGGAAGAATTTTTAGGACCCTACAAATCCCCCCATCAGAATGGTGTCTTTTCGGAATGAAAAGGGGACTATTCCGATGTTAAAGCAGTCTTGAACAGAAATGGTTCATGGTAGAACAGATGGACCCCGTATAAGGAGAACCACACCTATATATAGGGGCCCATGTCATTTGACTTTTACTGTTTCTTGCGGTGAAAAGTTCTCTCGATTTCCACAGCTTCCTCTGCTCTCTCTTACCATGATCCTTATGAAAATCTCATTTGTGAACTTCTCCATACATTCTATGAACCGATTTCCTCACCATTTCCCCATCAACGAACCATATTTTGGATTCCACGAATGGAACTGTGGAATTTTAACATTAAAATCTAGATTCTGCATAGGATAACGCTACATGGCTAGCTTGTCTGCATACCGAATATGAACCAGCGAATTGGAATTTTTAAAATTAACAATCCAAACTTAAACATTAATCCACCATTTTGAAATATGAACTTAATCAAGGCCTATGTTCAGGGTATCCTTTTTCCATGAACATTTCTGTTTTTCGGCCAATGATTTGTGGGCCAACGCCTCATGGATGGTTCACATACCATGGTTGTACGTAGTGGAATGGGACTGCATACCGTAGTTGTAGTCGGGGTTGCCTTTACATATTACTAAGTACGATGATTGTGGATACCGAGTACCATTTCAGAAATCGATTATGTGGAGCTTTATGTGGTCATATTTTGAATCCTTCAGCCATTCTTCCATAGCCTTTATCCATCAATTTTTTTATCTGACTAACTTTTCATCTACTTTTAGATCTTCCTATGTAGGCTAAAATGGTTTCTTCATAATTTGTTGAAAAACCAACTAAGACAAGGGAAACCATAGAGGGGAATAGCGATGATCATCTTCGAGCCCAAATAATTCCTCGTGACAGCTTCTTGACAGACTTATTGATTTCAGAGCTCTTTTCTTATCTGTTATTCGTGCAGTTGACACATTACAACATTGGTATTCTTGCCAATGTGCCTCGACCATTGCCTAACCCTGACATCCCTTTCATCCTCTAAGAGGCAACACAAGGTCATGATCGTGCCAACATTTCAGCGGTTGGAGAAGTCATCGCTACTCTAATTCAGGAGAACATCTTCATACTAAGAGGCTCGATATAGACATAGGGAAACCGTGGGTGTCTTTATAGTGTCCTGATATTAGAATCCGGAGAATACCCATCCATTATCAGCATCTCTGGAAAAAATCCCAATGGCAGTTGGAGCACCAAATGGGATTTTTTTGGGCTAGATGATGTTTCTCTAATGAGTAAACCCATGTGTTCAGGGTACATCAACCCTTTATAGAGTCCCCCGACCCATTGGAGGTTGTGGTCTTGTACCAGGCAACCTAGGTTTCTCAATTTTCAATCTTCCCTTTGGGAGAAATCCTTCCAGAATTGTTGAGTTGCTGGTGTTCGAGTGCCAACACCTTCCACCTACTATATGGGGAGGTGGGAATCAGTCTATGAGATATCTACTAGCTTAGAGGACTTCCCATCCGAGGATAAATGAATGATGATTTTCTCTTATAGGAAACCACATGTAATGACACTGACCATGTGTCCCCTTTGACAAGGATTCTACTGGTCATGGAAGAGGGATTACTTGATCAACCCCTCGATGCTCACTCACTCATCCCATTTGAGGCGTGGACATGGTTATTCTTGCATCCGAACGGACCCAATAAAAGGGCTCTCTATATTCAGACTCACCCAACCCATCAATCCCTCCAAACACCATGGTCATATTGTGCTACCCTTGAAGTGGGATGATAAACCACATGGGGATGTGAGTTTCACCCCGACATATCACCTATTCTTAGAGTAGAAGGTTTGATTTCCATGTTTATGAGCAAATGGATCTTTCCATCTCACGACGTATACATGAAGTTTCGGGCCTATACCATGATTATGGAGATGTAAGAGGGTATACTCATTAATTTGGACTTTCCTACCCTCTCCCAGCTTTATGAATTGTTGGTACAGATACAGGAAGGTAGGCCTCCACATCATCTCAGCGGACCGTTCCAATTCTTATACAGGTGGATGGTGGAACACTACCTCTGTTATGAATAATGGTATACTACAAGGGTTCCCCATTATAAAGTTCTTCATGCTCTTCTCAACATTTCTGTTGTTCTTCCTTGGTCTATGAGAGTTACCGATGCGGTTGGGCTATTGAACGATGCTTCTCATTTCTCATTTGCACCACATCCTACCCCTCATGGGTCATTGAGAGGTGACATGGGTGGTTCCGTGGAGGAATGCTCATACCTCATCAACCTTCAGGATGGGATGCTCACTGCTCATGTAGACACAATATTGATTTGTGATCCATACCTCCCCTACTAATATTCCAGGCAATTTGGATGCCTTCAATAGACTGTGCTGATTCCAGTTGTTCAATTTAGAAAATAATCTCATCCTATGGTTATCCTCCATTTATGGATTATGATGATGCATGAAGGTGATTCTAGGGAGATTATCATTCCTAACAAAATGGGGCCCATATTTGTGTCATTGGTATAAGCCCAACTATGGGAAGATTGTTACCCAGGCAGAATGCTAAAAGAACCAGTTCGGCGGGTGCAGAAACCCTTAACCATTTCTTTCCTAGTACTTTCCCTAACAAAAACGCAACACATTCCTTCTACCGCGAAGAGTGCAGTAGCTACACCTTCTAATTTTGTCCCTGCAACAACCAAGATGGATACACCTCCTGGTCATGATTTTTTAGTAAGAAGACCTTTGGTCCGCTGTCAAAATCTTTTTGGAGGGGTTTCACCATTACAAACCAATTTAGTGGGGTGTGATTTAGAATAATCCACTCCTGCAGATATTGTGCAATATCATTTTGAGATTGGAAGTATCCCAGTATCACCGATCAACCCAGAAGTCACGGTTAGTCTTCTACATCCGGCTCTAGTGGTTGGTCCATCTGAGGGTAGAGAGAGTCTCCCATCTTAGGTGACCTTTCATAGGTACCTTCCCACTCCTATGGAGAAATATCCTACATACAGACACATTGAATCATAGATGGATCAAGGTACTTGTGCTATGTAAAGGCACCAGGCAGTGCCAAAAAAGGCATGGAGCTAGTTAGGTGATCTTGTCACGGAGACCCCCCATGTCCAATTTTGCTGACATGGGTGAAATTTTTTTGCTTTTATTTACAGTGATGGGTTCTGGAAGCATTGATTATCAGCACCTACACATTATTATTTACCAATTCATCATTTCTAGGAAGACCTCACCTCCTGTGAGGACAAGCTGGCCAAGTTTAATTCTTCCCATCACCAGGTGGCGACCTTTCGAGATGTTTCACAAGAATTTTATCATCTGACGGTCGAGGAGGTGAAGGTTTTTGATTTGGTGGTTACCTAAGTGGAAGATCTATGGGTGTGAGAACCCCACACATCAAGGTTGAGGGAACAACTGGCCTCCTTGCGCACCAACAATGAAGACGACAAGAAGAAAGGGTGGGACATTAAAGTTGATCAGGAGAAGGTGAGTCCAATGGTCAAGGCCGAAATGGAGGAAAGGGATTATTTGGAGAAAACAATTGATGGCCCATGGAAATCACTTTTTGTTCTTCTAGAAAGGGTTAACTGAATTTTTTAGTTCTTTACCAAATCATGATATGTACACTTCCCCCTTTTTTATATTTTGGAGAGACTCTGGATTGGGGATGTTCCTCCATTTTTTTCTTAACTCAATGGAACTGATTTGTCATTTAAATATCTCTTTCTCTTCCTTTTCCTATCAAAATAATTTAAATCAGGTATAATTTTAAACCATGACTTGAAACCATTAAACTAAAATAATCAAATAAGGCTCTTATTTTTTTCTTGAGCTGCGGGACTCATCAAGCGTAGTTTGACTATTGCTGAGGTTTCATGGAAAAACCCCATGAAATTTTATGTCTTTTTTATTTTTTTTATTAACCTAATTTTTTCCTAAGCCTTCTTGGTATGGTCTTAGCAGGTTTAAATTGTCTTTTTCTTAGGTCCCCCTTTGAGGGTTTTTGACTTAACAAGCTTTATGCCTTTTTGATGGATTAATGTTTTTTTAACAAACCGATACATGAATTTTACCCAGAGGTTTTCTTTATAGATTTTTCCTTGAGAATATATGGTTTCTATTTCACTGGAAGTTCACTATCCTACCAATAAAACTTATTATTGATGTTTTAGTTCGAACATCTTTGACCAAACGTAATGGGGCATGTCTCTGACATGAGACTGTTAGTCGGCAATGTTCTAATATCATTCTGACATGGATTATGGAGTTTTCTTGACCCTTGATCTGTGGACTCTAGACATTAATGGGGCTTGGAGTCCACATTAGACATATAGAGGTAGGAAAGGACTCTCCTAGTGATGAATTTTCCTTTTATTGAAGGACATTTTGTGTGCAACATATGCAGAGCCACCGAGGAATGATGTGCATAGTCAATCAATGGTGTCCATGAGACACTGGCCTTCCAATTCCATTGGCCGGTGGTATTTGAAACATTTTGAATTTATTTTAATGTTGGGAGCCACAGTGGGTGGTTGGCCTAAGTAGTGGTGTCTGAAAACATTAAGGACATTCATGTCATATTTGAGTGGACAACAGTTCCCTCACGATTCTTACTTGCGTGAGGGGAAGCTGTGAATTATCAGTTCAGTTAAGAGTCTTTTTTATGTCAAGGGAACTTGGAAAGAAGGAGGTACATAATACTTTATCTAGAAGCTTTCCCAAATCTGGGGTGTGATAGGACACGAATGTAATTTGAGCATATGGAAACTCAAAATGACTCTCCTAGGGATGAATTTTCCTTTGACTAACGGCTGTTAATTTGGGAATAATATGCAGAGCCACCAAGGCATGATGTGCATAGTCAATCAAAGGTGTTTGCAGGACATTGGCCTTTCATTCTCCGATGGATATGGAAGATTATAGAGATTATGAAATTTCTGAATACAATATGTGAACTTTGATGAGGGGTGCACCTGGGCATCCAAAAGAGATATTTTAACTATTCTTATACATGGAAAATCTAATATTAGTGAGGGAACTCTTCTTTTTTATGAGAATAAACTTCACGCAAATGGATGGGGTACATTTAGAAACCTCAAAAAACCAGATATGATTTGGGATGACATGTTCTGATATATCAAGGATGTGTGTACAATGGAAAATGTAAAGCATGACTTTGAGGGGCCTTGAATCAGGAGGGATGGAACGAGGCTTGTAAACCATTGGGAATACTGAGATAGTAGAGGACTCTCCTGGGGATGAATTTTCATTTGATTGACGGGCCTTTTGTGGGCAACGTATGTAGAGCAACCGAGGCATTATGTGCATAGTCAAACAAAGTTGACCGAAGGACATTTTCCTTCTATCTCATATGGCCTTGGACGGTCATGGGGATTCAAGATCAATCAATGAATTATGTTTGGGGCATGGTAGGAGTGTTTCTAGACATATTGGGGAAATTTGGAATGTAATTTTCTCATGGAATTAGGTGCCCCTTACATAGATCTGACTCATATGAAGGGCGAGGAATTCGTTCTATCTTTGGTATACCTGGTCATTTATCATCACATGGCCAAGAAACGGGGTTCCTCTTGGGGTGGGAACCATGATATGCCTTTTAGATTCGTGCTGTAAGGACCAAATTCTTGGTCTACTTTTCCATGATGTCAATGTGTATCTCTCATTAAGATCCCTAAGCTCATGTTAGCTATGATCAGTATGAGAAACAAGTGACTATGAGGATTTCATGTCATTAAATAGGAATAGGAAATTCAACATCAGAGGTCACTTTTGGGCTTAAACCATTATTGTGTAGTTTAATGTTGTACAACCAGGACGATTTTGGCCTTGCAGTTTAATGTCGTGCGGTGAGGACGTGATGTTGTGCAGTTTAGAGTCATGTAGTGAGGATGATTATACTTTAATAGTTATAGTTTAATCGTAATCAGGATTTTATGGCATTCCTTAGACGTTAGTGATGATAGAAGGTGTAAACCATAATCCCAGGGGGAACTTAAATCAGGAGGGATGACATGGGTCTTGGAAGCCACTGGGAATAATGATATAGGAGAGGACTCTCATGGGGATGAAAATTCTTTTGATTGACAACCATTTTTGTTCGAAACATATATAGAGCCATCGAGGCATGATGTGCATAGTCAAGAAAAGGTTTCTACAGGACACTAGCCTTCCATATCAGATGGCCTTCAATGATTATGGGGATCTGAGTTTTCCAGAAGTATAGAGATTGAAAAACATGAAAGATATGCCTTGGAACGTGAGAATACCTAGGCCATGATTAACTATGAACTAATGGAGCTTCCATATAGATCTATATGATATGTAAAGGTAGAAGCAGGATCTTTTGACTTCTCATAACCGAAGGGAATGTGTGGAATCTCATAACACCAAGGACTGGTCCACACATAACTATTGAAGAATTTCACTGTTTATTGACATGTGATAGGAACTTTCATAGACTACCCGTACAATTTCTGAACTATGTATGGGGTGAATGGGCATTTTTTATGGTGGATGGGTTAGGATGCCAAATCTATGTGTCACTACATATCATGTGAGAGTAGAAATCAAGCCACATGTAGTTATTAATGTTCCATAGAAACATTCGCTCGATATGTAGGGACACTTGAGGGAATTTTTTGGATGATGGTGGTGATAGATAGGCTTGGATGCCAAATCTGGGCATCACTACGTATCCTGCGAGAGAATCAATCAATCCACACATAGTTCTATAAGTTCCCTGTATCGATTTGGATCATCCCATGTGTGAGGACATGTGAGGGAATTTTTTTTCACTTGATACGGGTTCCAGGACTACCATATTACTTTATGATTTATTTGTGTAAGAGAATCATTACCATTGATCATAATCTCACATGAGTTATACTCAATGTGAGAAACAAGGTGTGGTTAGAGAGACTCCTTCACACGTGTTCGGAGGTAGAGAATATGGTGGGAGGCATTCTTTTTTTCATGGGGGATGGGCGAAGATCAACGATCGAGGCATCGCTACATATCCGAAGAGGGAAGTTATCAAGCCATACGTAGTAATTATTATACGATGTACTGATTTTTATTAGTCCAGGGGTAGGAAAATTTTCATTCTATCCATTACAGTTCCCAGGTATATCATGTTACTCCATAGTTTTCTTTCGTAAGATAATTCTTACCACTAATACTAATATCACAGGAGTTATACTCAATGTGAGAAATAAGGAGTGATAAGGGTTTCCCTTATGAATACAGGTAGATAGGGGTCGGGATAGAGGTGTTTTTAGGGTTTTGGGCCAAGATCGAGGATCAAGGCGTCTCTACATATCCCGTGAGGTCAGAAATCAAGCCCTACGTAGTTCTACGAGAGAACACTCAGTTTATTGTCATGTGATTAGGACGTTTTGTGCCACGTAGTTTAACGTCTTACAGTGAGGACATGATTAAAAGCTTAATGTCATGTTTCAGAGATAATTTCTTTACAGTTTAATATCATGTGGAAAGGACATCGACTCCTAGTTTAAGGTCTTAGAGTTTGGATCTTGGCTTGTTGGTTTGATGTCATGTTGCATGGACTAATATCATACAGTTTAACATCATGTGGTCAGGACAATGCCTCATAATTTATGGACATAGATCATGGGAATTAGAATCATGGGGGCATTATAACTCATTGTTTAGGGTCATATAGTTTGGACCTTGGTTTTTTTGGATATTACTCGTAGTTTAAGGTCATAGAGTTTGGACCATGGATAGTTTTTTTTGGCTGTTACTCATAGTTTATGTTCTTAGAGTTTGGAACTTGGCCTAGTTTTTTTTATGTTACTCATAGTTTAAGGTCTTAGAGTTTGGACCTTGGATTTGTTTTTTTGGTTGTTACTCATTGTTTAAGGTATTAGAGTTTGGAACTTTGTTTCATGGTGTTTTACCATTACACGATGTATTTATTCAAAAAATTATCATTTATAGGAGCCGAGATGAGTTTCTTGATCATTAATATAATGTCTTATTCTCCATTAGCATATACACTATGTATGACATATGGTCCTTCCCACTTTATTTCAATCTTTGAGTTCTTCCTCCCGAGTATCATCGGGGTTCTAAGGACTAACACCATTTCTCCTTCGAGGAAATATTGAAGGCAAACCGTTTTGTTGAAGGATCGTGCAATCCGATTTTGGTAGACTTCCAAATGGTGTAAAGTGAGAAGCCTTTTCTAATCTAGATACTATAATTCATAAAACTAGTTATGGGATTTTTCAACCATGGAATTTCAATCTAAAATGGCCACACGAAGTGATGGAACTTGGATTTCGATAGTCAAAACTGATTCTGCCATGTATACTAGTGAGTATGGGTTTTCTTGGGTGGCCATGTGATTCGTGGTCTGGTAAGACCACAAAAAATGAAGGATCTTGTCTGGCCACTATTTTTTGTCCTTATCAACCATCTTTTGGAGTATGTTGGACATAGTCTTATTGAAAACCTCTATCCGTCCATTGGCTTCCGTGTTGTAACAGGAGGAATGATTGTATTTAATTACATACTCTTGGTATAACTTGTCCAACTCAGTAGAGCAGAAGTTTGTACCGTTGTCCATCAGGATTTCATAAGGGACACAAAATTTGTTAATGATGTTGTACTTCACAAATATGATGACATTTTTCCCCGACTTCTTTATGGGTTATGTCTTTAGCACATTTGGAAAAGAATTTGGTCACTGTGAGTATGAAATTGAATTTTCTAGATGTGGTAGGAGGATATGAACCCACAACATCCATACCCTAGGCAATGAATGGCTATGAGTACTTAGCTACATGAAGTAACTCCCAGGGCGATGTATGAAATTAGCATGAACTTGGAAGGAATGGAACTTCTTGGTGAATATGGAACAATCAAGTATCATAGTGGGCCAGTAATACCCAAGACTTAAAATTTGGTAAGAGAGCTTGGTTATAGATTGGTGTGCTTCACATGCTCTGGCATGCACTTCTTTTATGATGGCAGCAGATTATTCTCCATCCATGAACCTGAGAATGACTCCTTCAAGGACTTGTTTATAGAGATAGTTTTCTTTGTTTACATCATTTTATAAGGTAAAATTGACTGCCCGTCTTTAGACCTTCTCCCTTCTAGCCCAATCTGGTGGGAGTTCCCCATTCTGAAGGTAATTTGCAATGGGCATCATCCTACTTGTTGTATGACCATAAGGCTCAGAAATGGTGCTAATTTCATCGATTTCCTCATTATCACTCTGAATAAATTGCATGACCATCTGGTGTTTGGAAATTCTAATGACTGTTTCATCCCAGTATAGATCCTCCAAGGTTGTGGATGCATTTTCTAAAGCGTCGGCTTGATCATTTTTTGACCGGGGGACATAGGTCAATGTTGGTTCCAATGGGAATTCTGCCATCAGTTCTCGAACATAGGGGAACCAATACTTATTTATTAATGGCGTAGTCACCATTTAACTTCTTGATGACTAGCTCTGAATCGCCTTTTATTTTTAGGTGTTTGGATTTCACATGAAGTTCCAATTCTAAACCTGCAATGAGGGCCTAGTATTCTTCTTCATTATTTGTAAACCCTTCTGAAAGTAGAAAAGAGTAAGACAAGTTATAATTTTTAGGGGATACAAGTATAACTTCTAGTCCCACTTGTTTGAGCTTGGGATCTTCCATCATTTTCCCTATCAGGCTTGAGGAATCACTTTCAAAGTACATTTCCCATATCTGGAGGTCCTTATTAACATAAAACACTTCTTTATCTAAAAGTTCGACATCCAATAGTGTAATATATTCCAAGGGGTGCTTTTCTAGAAATTCTGCTAACGCATGGCCTTTTATGGACTTCTGGGGAACATACCATATGCCAAAATGTTGTATAATGACAACCCATCATGATAGGTGTCCATTTAGCATGGGATGATTGAGGATATATTTACGCAGGTTGGAGAGGGAGACCAGTTGAACCTCATGGTGCAGTAGGTAATTCATGATCTTATGAACCGAGAAGATTCAGGCTTCGTAGTTCATCTCGATTTTTGAATACCGATTTTCAGCATCAATCATTGTCTGGATGAGGTTGTAGAGGTTGTTCTCACTACAGACATCATTTTACTGTGTGAAGAATGCGCCTAATGAATATTCTAGGGCGATTATGTATAAAATGAGCAGTCTCCCCTCAACGGGAGACATCAGTACAGGAGGGATTAGGAGATATCTTTTGAGATTTTCAAACACTTCTTGGAAATCATTATCCCATTAATACATAACTCCTTTCATCATGAGCCTGGTGATAGGTAAAAATTTACCTTCTAGGTTGGATATGAAGCACTAAATGTAGGAGAGGTTCCCCTGGAGACCTCTCAACTTGGTGAGGCTGTGAGTTGGGGACATGCCAAGAATGGATTTTGTCTTCTCGGGGTAGACTTCGATGTCGCGATGGCGTACGTCAAAGCTGACGAATTTTCCCGAGGTAACACCAAAGGTGTACTTTAGGGGATTCATCATTAAATATTGATGTAGATATTTATTGAAGATAGTTTCAAGATTATCTAGGTGGTTCGAGAGTTGTCATGATTTAACCACCAGGTCATAAACATAACATTCAAGGAACTTTCCCATAAAGGACTTGAAGATACGATGCATGACACACTGATATGTGGTGTCATAATTATTTAGGACAAAGGGCATCAATATATAAGATAAAACTCCATGAGGTAACCTAAAAGCGGTAGCTTATTCATCTCCACAGGCCATCCATATCTGATTGTATCCAGAATAGCCATCCATGAAAGAGGGATTCATATCTGGTTGTTGCATTGATCAACAATTTTGTGATCGGGACCAAGAAGTCATCTTTTGGGAAATGCAGATTAAGGTCCCTAAAATCGATAAAGATTATAATCTTACCATTATTTTTCTGATATGGAATATGTTTTCCAACCATATCTAGTATTAGAACTCCCGAATGAAGTTGGATTTTGTCATTTTGTAAACTTCATCCAATATTTTGGAAGCATGTGTTAGGTGGGTCCTTCTGTCTGATTGCTTATAGCCCTGGTGATCTTATGGTAATCCCAGATAAATGAGCCACGACCTCAGAATCGAGGCCTAGATTTTCCAGGTAATTCCAAGAAAACACATCTCAATTCTTATTTAGGGAGGATGTGTACACCTCCAGTTCCATGAAAGGCATGGAAACACAGATTAAAGTGGGTTGTAAGTTATCTTCAGTTCCCAGATTCATCACCTTATGTTCATCGATTGTGGTGGTGACACCTTCTTTGAATGCGGGAGGGGAATCTTTAAGGCATTCTTCCTCTTAGTCTTATTTTTCATTATCTTCATCATCTTCAAAATCAATATATTTTGATAGAGAAATGATTTTGAGAAGAACTCTCCAATTCTAGGAGAAAAATTGACCTTTTCCTTAGTGTGTGAGGAAAGGGTGGTTTGATGTACCAAGGTCGGGCCGGGAGCATCATTGACAGGGCTTTTCCTGTTTTCGTGGGATTAATCCCCCTCTTCTGGGTCCTTGAACTCAGTGGCCGCGACGGAAATCATGCAGATGATTGATTCTGCATCTGGACATGCGCATATGCATTCAACTTGGTTGATGGGTAGTATGTACTCTTTCCCAATCTACTGGAGGGGGTCATTAAGAGCTGTTTCTGATCCATTTGGGGCATTAATCCAATCAATGTCACTAGATGAAAGATGTTTTTCTTCCGATTCATAGAACCCTACATCGATATAATGTGACTCATAGGACACAAATGGGGATTTATTGGCATGCATCATCCCGTTTTATCCTTTGGTGAAATATTTGATGCACTGATGGAATGATGATGGAATTGCAGCATGCTGATGCAGCCAAGGCCTCCCTAAAAATACATTTAAGGCCGTACATTGCCACACCACCAAAAACACACAATCTAACATGATATATTTGAACCATGTTTAAATCCTGAATATCCCCAATGATTTCTGCTCACTCTTATCATATCCCAGCAGAGTTGTAGTGAAGGGTGTCAAGTTTTCTTCATCATAGCCTGACCGACAATGTTTTCATAGGGGGAGGAGGTTGACTCCATAGTCATTGTTGATGATGATCCTTCGAATGTAAATTCCATTTATCTGACCAGACACATACAAGGGTTTTATGTGCCCGTGTATAATAGCCTCTTTATCCCTGTATGTGAAGGATATGATGGAGTAAAATTCATTGGGACCGGTATCTGTCTGATAGACACTGGATACTGCTACATCATCCTCAAACTTCTAGGGAAATAGTAAGGATTTCATGAGTGCCTCCCTAAGATCTGTGAACAGGCTCAATGCATCTGGGATTGACAGCTTTTCTGGTATAGATGCCAGCTACTTTAGAATGTAATACTTTTTCTCTAATGGTTAGATCTTCTCATATTGGGGTTTCTTTATCACAGAAACTTTATGGTTTTGATCTTTGGATGTATATGGTTCGACTTCTGTGACCGGGGCCGGTGGCATCGTGGCCTTCTCTGGGTTTGGCTGAACTATTCCGCCATTATGCCTTGGGTGATTTGGTATTTGTTCTTCCCCCGATGGATAGTACAAGATTATTGGGCTTTTATATCTTCTAATAGGTATAGAGGAGCATTCTAATTCTTCTTCTATCTATCAGAGGGTCCTTCTGCAAGTTTCTACGATGTTAAAAATTTTACTTGTGGTGTGGCTGAGAATTTTACTCTTTCCATGATCATACCTTCAAGGAAACCTCCGTCCTCTTTGGCATCTTCTTTTGGCTCTCTAGATGGGAATGAGGAATTAGGGTTCATGTCTATATTCTTCATCAGAGAGGTGGTCCATCAAGGGAATGAAATTAATGGAGCTAATGATCAGTTCAAAATCTGACACTATTTTTTCTTGACTGTCTTCTTTAAATTGTGTCATTTGGCAGGGTGGTGCCCGTTGAACCATTTGGAAAGGCAATGTCTATTTAACCAATTCTATTGGCATGAAGTATAAAAGTTTCAACCCTATCTTCAGCTTTGGTGTTAGCTCATCTTATTTCACTTGCTTTCAGCCCTTCTGTCCTTTAGAGGGACATGGGGCTGTGGAGGATGGATGTGTTGTATTGGGATATTTTGGGGGCACAATTTGTTGTTTCAACTATGCCTAGAGGATTCCATGGACTTAGTTGAAGGTCTTCAGAGTCATACAGTTGTCGAAATTTTGCACATTCTTACTAGCGACTGCTTTACACTCCTCTTCTTCTCTTGAGTCTTTGGTGGAAACACACACCACATGTGATGGTGGTGGACCCAACATAACTAGCCTGAAATCCAACATCTTCTGCAGGAGATCCTTGAAAATGAGTAATTTATGGATGGTGTGTCCTAGTATTTGGTGATAGGTACAATAATTGGGATGGTCACCATGAACCACTTCATTGGCTCACTTTGGCTCTAGTAGCTGGAGAAAATTTCAATTCATTGAGGCTATGAAATAGCAGCGGACCCGGTCATCAAAGAATGAGTAAACATTATTTATTTTTTCCTCAATCTGATTTATTTTAGCACCTCATCGCTCACCATGTCAAGGTGGGGGTGGTTGTTGGAATCTAGGGGGTCTTGCACAGTTTGGTGGGGGCCTCACAACTGTGTCTGGTTCCAGGGGTGGATTAAGCATGATAGAATCCAATTCAGCTTTTCCCGTTCTTTTCCTTGGGGTGGATGGGGCCATTTGGGACATAAAATTGGTATGTTGGAATGAGTCTTCTATCCTTTGGGAAATGACAGAGAAGTCTCTAAGCCCACTTTTGTACTTCATCAGGTTTAGAGGCATTCACAATTCATCCCAAATATTATTGATTCACATGGAGAGCATCTCATCCCGGGGGAGTTGCTGGTTCAGGGAATACTTCAGGCCCTTCCAGAAGAAAATAATGTCCAAGCCTCTTTCTTTCTCTCACTTTTTGCAGTTCATGAGGTCACTGACCATCGTCTTAGGCCATGTTGAACTAAACTAGAAGAGAAACTTTCTCTAGAGGTTCTCTCAACCTGTAATTAAACTGGCTGGTAGGCTACTATACCACACGAAGGCTGAGTGCTATAGGGTTCATACGAAGCACCTGAGTTTTACAGCTTCTTGCTACTCTGGAGTGCCCATCAGGGGGTCACAATAAGAGGCATACTACATTAAATGTTGTTCTAGGTCCCTTGATCCATTGAATAATGGGAATATGGGGTTCTTGAAGTTTGGAGGTGGTGGAACATTGCTCACCCACTCCGGGTGCTAGCGCGGTGATTCAAAGATATCTTCAACGTCCCGGCGATCACCGCATCATCGATCTTGTGATGCGTGAGGAGAAAATTGATCCAAAATCTTGGATCATGTGCTTATCTCTCTAAGAAGCGGGAGGAGAGAGAGTCTCTCAACTCTCATTCCATGCAAATGAGTGAATAGTGAATTGCACACCCAAGAGAGAGAGCCTCCTCTCTTATTTATAGAGACGTTGAGAAATACCCGGTTGGGTTCCCCGGCCCCCGTTTATTTCAACGTTCTCTAAATAAATAACTATGACGACTTATAACTGCGTTAATATTATTTATTTATTTTATCACATACTTGTAATATATATAAAAATATATTATGTGATAAAACCGAGCCTTTTAACTCGACTCGCTTGTCCCGCTTAATATTAAGTGAACCTTTAATATTAAAATAATATCCGTTCGATTAATATTTTCTCATATTTACTGAACTTGTAAATACATTAAACAAATTCAATCCCAAATATTCATAACTTGAATATTAATGAATTTATTTAATTCTTTTGGTGATCGACAACTTGGACAATGCTCGGACCCCGTTGCGGGGCCCACTATATCCATATACCTATTCAACTGAATAGGTGTGGATTCTTGAATATGCTATTGTGTGTGACCCTCTAGGCCCTTATCTCAATAGTAGTGAATAAAATCCACAGACCAAGAGCAGAGTCTAGCAACTCAACATGACCCCTAAAGAGATAAGGATAGTCATAGAAACAGCTACCATCTTACCAACACTGACTGTGTACTATAGTCTCTTTGTCATTAGATATCTCATAAAGCAGGACACACTCTTGTGTCATCGTCCTTATCTTGATTTATTATTTGTTGATCTATCCGGATGGATTTGCCTTTCTACTGCTTTGGCCAAAGACTTATAAAGGCGACACCATCCTGATCAACCAGGCCTGAGATATACAACTTCTTAAACTTGGAAGCGACAAATCCTTTCTTGACCATTCAACTAACATCATACCACTAACGACACACTCGACACAAACTACCTAGCCACGACATCACTGTCATGTTTTTTTCCTTGCATCAAAGTATGTAATTAAATGATATACATTGGTAATGATCTCAAGTCAGGAGACCAATACACATGTCCGTAGATATGAACAACCAATGACACCCAAAACATGTGGTGTTCCTATTGGCGGGTTTGTCCTCATGATCTCACTACTAGAGATCACCAAGTGCAAACTTCATGAGAAGAAGTCTCAATGCTTATGAGCCCCTAGCACCTGATAGTCCGACATCTACTGTGTCCAGTCATTAAGATGTATCTAGACTATAGAACATATATTTACGATCAATGTCATTGTATCTCGAGGTTCTCATTATAGCATGAGATCTGCTATAACCTCTTGACACGGCAATTAACCTTTGGACATTACCATTATTATAGTGGACGCAGAAAAGTCTGCACTATAATGGTAAGATATCATCATGCATATCTAACTGTACACATGATACGGTAATCAAAAGTACTACATAGTTGGGTCTAGGGCACCCACTATTTCAACACTCCCACTTGCACTAGAGCCAACTTGCTAACTAAACTTGTTAGCCACTCACATGATAAATACCATGCTTCTTGTCACGCCCTACCAAATGGAGAGGAGACCCGGTGGTGAGGTTCTCTAGAATCCTCTAGAGTTCTCTACATCTCCACCAAGTTCCGGAATATTCCAGACTTCTCCGGAGTGTTGCGGAACACCCCTTGGGCCTTCAAGGGTCCGGAACATTTTAGGCCTCCATGGAAGGTTGTGGATCTCAATGGGTTCTAGAATGCTCCATGCATATTCTAGTAGATTAGGCTAGAATACTCTAGAATCATGTGGAAGTGTACATATTCTATAATGTTGTAGACTTTTCCACTAATCCCTATATAAAGGGAGTGGCTCCTCATTTGTAAAGACACACATAAGTTGAGAGCATTTTAGAGCTTCCTTGCACTTGTGTCTTGTGAGCTTGTCAAGAACTTCCCTTACGATCCTTACTTCCACTGTGAGTGTCGAAAGGCTGAACTCCTCTAGGATTTGTGAAAGGGAAGCTAGCCGAGTGCTGCATGAGATCTTGGGAGAAGGCCAAGTCCCATGACAATTGGTATCAAATGTGTTCAAGGCAAGTGTTCGTGATGTCAGGCTCGAATGTGGAGAATCATGTTATGTCTGAAAAGGTGGCCATGAAGAACGTTCCTAAGAAGAAGGTCGAGAAGTCTTGTGAGACCATGGCGACTCTTGAGGAGAGTCTCCTAAGGGCGGAGGAGTGCCTTGCTGGCGTGAAGGAATGACTCGAGTATGTTAAGGGAGACGACGAGGAAGGGGCACTTGGCATCGTGGGAATATGTGATGCACTCTTCACTCTCCAAGACCGAGTGGCATCAGTTGAGAGGTACTCCAAGGAGAATGCTGCCGAAAAATATGCCTTCATGGACTGGACAAAGGGGATCTTAGCACAACATGGATATGCTATGTCTAGGTACGACCAAACTCTTGATCAACTTAAGAGGGAGTGGTCAAATTACCGTGGAGAGTTGGCTAGTGGGGTGCTTGTGCGAGACACACCAAAGATTGATGTGCCTCATCCAAAACACTTCAATGGAAAGAGGGATGCCAAGGAGGTATAAAACTTCTTTTGTAAAGTGGAGCAATACTTCGAGGTGATAGGCTTGATGGAGGACATGATCCGTGTGAAGACCGTCGTTCTTTGCTTTGGTGATGATGCATCTCTACGGTGGAGGATGAAGCACCAAGAGCTCAAGGATGGTGGGAAGGAACTTCCATCATGGGAAGAGTTCAAGCAATGGGTCTATGCTCATTTCTACCCTGAGGAAGCTTATTGGGAAGCAAGGGACAAGCTGCGAACTTTGAAGCATATGGGGAAAATCCATGAGTATGTTCGGGAATATGTCTCACTAAATCTCTAGGTACGTGGCAAGCCTGATTATGATCATATGTATGATTTCATCAAAAGTCTTCAGCCATGGGCACAACAAGAGGTGCGAGGTTGATGGCCTAAGACCGTCACCGAAGTTGTGTCCATTGTCTAGTCCTTGGTGGAATACAAGAAGAAGGTTGAACCCCCTAAGCCCAAGAAGGAGTTTAAGGGTAAAAGTGGGGGAGACCAAGAGAGGATGTGGAACCAAGATTCCCATGACAAGGGGAAGTCCAAGGAGCACACCAATGGCTTCTCAAGGGAATTCAAGCCCTGAGGGTGCTACTTTTGTGATGGGCCTCACACATGGAAGGAGTGTCCCAAGAGGAAGGCATTCAAATCCATGTTCGAAGAGGAGGAGGAAGTTCCCAAGTAGTGAAAAAATGGGGACTCTAAGGATCTTCAATGCATTGGAGGTGAATAACCCACCTAAGGCACCACCTAAGGATGGGTTGATGTATGAAAAGGTGGATTTGAATAGGAAGTCCACCTATGCGATGCTCGACATGGGAGCCACACACAACTTTGTGGCTGAAGATGAGGCGATAAGACTTGAGCTAGTTGTGGCCAAGACAACTAGTCGCATGAAAGCCGTGAATGCCACACCTCAACCGGCGAGTGGCATTGTCCGTGGAGTTACCCTTTGCATTAGTGAATGGAGGGGTGCTATTGATATCACATTGGTTCCCATGGATGACTTCAAGATAGTGTTGGGGATGGAGTTCTTCAAGAAAGCCAAGGCCATACCAACAACTCACTCGGAGCAAATGGTGATCATGGAAGAGCGAAGCCCATGCATGGTGACGACGAAGGTATGTTGCAATCATGACTTGTCTTTACTTTCTGCCATGAAAGTGAGTAAGGGTTTCAAGAAGGGAGAGGATACCTACTTGGTTTCCTTGAAGGATGATGGGCCGGTGGACGACAACCATGAGTTGCCGAAGGAAGTGAAGGGCATGCTAAGGGAGTTTAGCGACGTCATGCCACCGGAGTTGCCCAAGAGACTTCCACCCAAGAGAGAGGTGGATCACGAAATTGAGTTGGTGTTGGGGTTGAAGCCACCATCCATGGAACCCTATCATATGGCTCCACCCGAATTGGAGGAGTTGAAGAGGCAATTGAAGGAGATGTTGGATGCAGGAAAAATCCAACCATCCAAGTCACCATATGGATCGCTCGTTCTATTCCAAAAGAATCATGATGGATCCTTGAGGATGTGCGTGGACTATAGGGAATTGAAAAAAGTCACAGTGAAGAAAAATTACCCTATCCCATTGATAGCAGATCTATTTGATAAGTTGGGCAAGGCATGGGTGTTCACTAAGCTGGACTTGATATCAGGATATTATCAAGTCCGCATAGCCATGGAAGATGTTAAAAAGACCGCGTGTGTGACAAGGTACAGATTCTATGAGTTCCTTGTTATGCCGTTTGGTTTGACTAATGCCCCGGTGACATTCTGCACCTTGATGAACAAATTCTTCCACCAATACTTGGATAAGTTTGTGGTAGTCTACTTGGATGACATTGTCATCTATAGTGAGACAATGGCAGACCATGTGGAACACTTACAAATCGTGTTCAAGGTATTTAGAGAGAATGAGTTATATGTGAAGAAGGAGAAGTGTTCCTTTGCGAGGGATGAAGTTCTCTTCTTGGGGCACAAGATCAAAGGAGGCAAGATCATGATGGATCATGAGAAAATATGATCTATCAATGAATGGGAGAGGCCAACCAAGGTTCCCGAGTTGAGATCATTCCTTGGGTTGGTGAATTATTATCAATGATTCATTTTTGACAACTCGAAGAAGGCGGCTCCACTCACTGACTTGCTAATGAAGAACAAGCTGTGGGAGTGGGATGACAAATGTGAAGAGGCATTTGAAGGCTTAAAGAATATGGTCATGGAGGAACCGGTCTTGATCTTGGCAGATCTGACCAAGCCTTATGAGGTAAACACTGATGACTCAGAATTTTCTATTGGGGGTGTGATCATGCAGGAAAGACATCCCATAGCTTTTGAGAGTTGGAAGCTGAATGACATCGAGAGGAGGTACACGGTACAAGAGAAGGAGATGACAGATGTGGCACATTGTCTTCGGGCATGGAGACATTATCTCTTGGGGTCCAAGTTTGTGGTGAATACCGACAACGTTGCCACAAGCTACTTCCAAACCCAGAATAAGATGACTCCGAAGCAGGCAAGATGGCAGGAATTCTTGGCTGAGTTTGACTATTCTCTGGAGTACAAGCCTGGGACAGCCAATGTGGTGGTCGATGCACTTAGCCGGAAGGTGGTGTTTAGCCACTTTTCATGTGTGGATGACGAGATCTTGGGTAGGATCAAGGAAGGAATGATGCATGATCCTATAGCCAAGAACGTCTTGGGTCTTACGGTGGAGGGAAAGACAAGAAAATTTTGGGAGGATGATGGCACTCTTCTTACCACAGGGAGGAGGATATATGTCCCAAAGTGGGGGAACCTACGGAGGGATCTCATAAATGAGTGTCATGACTCGAGATGGGTAGGACATCCAGGGCAGCACCGCACCAAGTCCTTGCTAGAGGGAGCATACTATTGGCCGAGGATGGAGGATGATGTAGAGTCCTATGTGAAGACATGTCTTGTGTTCCAACAAGACAAGATCGACAATCAATTGCCTGGAGGATTATTGCATCCATTGCCCATTGCGGAGAGGCCATGGGAGACAGTCACCATGGACTTCATCATTTCTCTACCGAAGTCTGAAGGGTATGGGAGCATCGTCGTGGTGGTGGAAAAGTTCTCGAAGTATGCCACATTTATCCCTGCTCCAACAGATGTTACGGCAGAACTCACCGCAAGGCTACTCTTCAATCATGTGGTGAAGTATTGGGGGATACCACGACACATCATCAGTGATCGGGATCCACGCTTCACGGGTAAGTTGTGGACCGAGCTCTTCGGATTGTTGGGATCGAAGCTCCACTACTCTATGAGTTTTCACCCCCAGAAAGACGGGCAGACGGAGAGGGTGAATGCCTTGTTGGAGCTCTACTTGAGGCACTTTGTGAGTGCCAACTAGCGGGATTGGGCCAAGTTGCTTGATGTGGCTCAATTCTCCTACAACTTGCAAAGGAGTGAGTCGATGGGGAAGAGTCCTTTTGAGGTGGTGACCGGACAACAACCCCTCACTCCTCACATAGCGGTACTTGGGGAGAAGTACCAAGGAAGCAGCCCAACCGCCTACACTATGGCCAAGGAGTGGCATGAGAAGGCTCACATGACAAGAACTCACTTGCACAAAGCTTCCAAGAGGATGAAGAAGTGGGTCGACAAAGGGTGAAGGGATGTGAGCTTCCATCCTGGGGACAAGGTGATGGTGATACTATTTCCTCATTAGCACAAAGTATTCAGGAGGGTGCACAAGGGCCTGATTCGGTGATATGAAGGACCATATGAGGTCTTGCACCGAGTTGGGGAGGTATCATACTCCTTGGAGTTTCCTCCCAAGCTGAAGATTCATCCAGTCTTCCATGTGAGTATGCTCAAGCCATATCATGAAGACGTGGAGGACTCGAGCAGAGGGGTGTCTACAAGGGCACCTACAATGGTTGTCGAGTCATATGATAAACAGGTGGATCTCATACTCGATGATCGGATAGTTCAGCGACATGGAGTGCCACGAAGCAAAGAGTACTTGATCAAGTGGAAGAGCTTACCAGAGTGTGAGGAAACCTGGGAACTTGCAGACAACTTGTGGTAGTTCGCAAGGGCTATTGAGGAGTATCATCATGGATGCGCTGAGGACGTCTCCAGAATAGGTGGGGGAGGATGTCACGCCCTGCCAAATGGAGAGGAGACCCAATGGTGAGGTTCTCTGGAATCCTCTATAGTTCTCTACATCTTCACTAAGTTCCGGAATATTCCAGACTTTTCCGGAGTGTTGCGGAACACCCCTTGGGCCTTGAAGGGTCCGGAACATTCTAGGCATCCATGGAAGGTTGTGGATCTCAACAGGTTCTAGAATGCTCCATGTATATTCTAGTAGAGTAGGCTAAAATACTCTAGAATCATGTGGAAGTGTAAATATTCTATAATGTTGTAGACTTTTCCAGCAAGCCCTATATAAAGGGAGTGGCTCCTCATTTGTAAATACACACAAAGAGAATTTGAGAGCTTCCTTGCACTTGTGTCTTGTGAGCTTGTCAAGCACTTCCCTTACGATCCTTACTTCTGTTGTGAGTGCCTAAAGGCTGAACTCATCTAGGATTTGTGAATGGGAAGCTAGTCGAGTGCTGCATGAGAGCTTGGGAGAAGGCCAAGTCCCGTGAAATTCTGCTGAGTAATGGCTTTAACTGCTAGGCTTTCCATGTTTTCACTGCGTGGCATATCTGCTATATGCGACCTCATATGCTTGAGTAAAACTTCTCAAGACAGGGTATCCTCAAGTTTATATTACTTTTCTCCATTGTCATAACTTGAAAACTTGGCTAGTAATAATATCATAATTCTCATTATGATAATACTTTTCTCACTAGGTGAGAATCCAAGAACTGGGACAAATCGTTGTGATTTATAACTACTTCGTAGCTGCCTTAAAATCTGCAACGTACTCGGTATTTGTAGGTATGACTACCACAAGATTTTATGAGCTTGAATCGCTCATCTCCTTTGCCTAACTGCGATGCTAGATCAAATTGATCTAAGTATTACTAGTTTGTGTCCCACCAAAACTAGTATACCTTCCTCTCCATATTCCAGGTACATATCATTTGTACTTTCCGAAGTACAAGATGATAGTTCTGAATGCATCACTTGCAATGCTCCTGGAAATAATTGATATCTACCTATAATAAATTATATCCTGGCAGTATCAATTATTGTACATATTATGGCATATGTGATTGATCCATCGCTAAATCATATGGTATCAATTCACAACTTTAATCTCTACACATGCTCCAAACATGTTAACCTGGAGAGATTAAGCCATGTGACATAGGCAACAATTCTAAACTTGAATTGTTCCAACTTGTATTTATTCAATATAATGTCACTATATGTACGATTGACTAGGAACAATCAACCTTTGGATCTACCTCAGTGGATCCTGTTCCCTAGAACTTAGGTTGCTACTTGAAGTCAATCATTGGAGAATTGTTTTTAGCCTGATCTTATCTAACTGTAAGATCAAAATCTGTTTTCCATATGTTGCCGAACATATATCGTTTGGAAAACATTAGCGCTCCCACCAACCTTTAGTATACACAAGGAAAAGATTCATTTATAATGAATGCCCTAAGAACTTATTGCTTACTTTAATTCAGAATTGGATTTCAGTAACTTGCAACCCTTATTGGCATCATTTGATGTCATCATCTCTTTCTGGTTGCGTCGTATAGACACCTTCCATGAAAGATGATCTTGACATCGAATGAACAATAAAAGGATCTTAGAAGTTTGTCTATGAAAAGTAAAATTCTAATAGATTTAGGCGTACCAACTTGGTATAACCAATCGAGCCTTATTGGTACCATACTTGTACCATCCATGTATCATTTCATTTGAATACCCACTGCAGTATTCAATTTATAATCCCCTTTTCAATTTGATACATGGAACCCATTATTGAATTTTAGTTGATCTTGTCAATCTTAGCTCGTTGCCTTATACTTCTTACTTGTAGGATTTATTATTCTCAATGAATAATATATCACCGACCGCGGTGAATATAAAACCAACACCATGGTTTCACACTTCCTACACAATATGTGCCTCTGGAACATGCCAATTCCTCATGTACTTGTGGAACTTGTTCCTTATTCCAACCATTTATGCATCTCGAGCATTGAATAATTCCAAGTCAATTTATCTCCCACTATCTCTAATAGATATGTGCACCCTTGTATAGAAATTTAGTCTAATACTTGACTACATCTTTTCTATCTTAGGGATTTAGGTAATATCTTAAGAAACTGTTAGAATAATTACCTCAAATTCACAATGTGTTTAACCTAATGCAGGTTTGTTTAAATCCTAACAAACACTTTGCATTTAAACATGTCCTATGACATAATGGTTTTTCCATCATACTATGACTCATATGATATCCATTTTTCATTTTAGTTGGCATATTGGTTATGGGTTTACGCTGTTATTTGAAAATTACATTTTGAAATATGATGGAAGTTTCCACAAGTTGCAACATTAATACAACTTACATCATAACTTTGATGTGTAAAATATGCGTTTATGAATTGATCCATGCTACATGTTTGTTGATCAATGTTAATATGTAAGACTTGTCATCTATCCTCCTTATGAACATCAATACGGTGATGTTGATAAGGTAACATGCATTTAGGAATTACTCCACGCTACATTACCATGATCGATGATTGTTTGGTCAAGATATTCTTCAGCCTGCCGATCCAAAGAAACTCATATATTCTTACCAAACCTATACTTCACTATTCCTTAATGACTTAAAGAAACTTACGAAGTATCTTTACCTCTTTCTTTATTTGGAATAGCTCACACTGTCTTGTTGAACTAACCTCAGAAAGATTTGTTGCATACCTTTATTTCTAAAGGTTTCTTTGTCAAAACTAAAGATGTCAATTATACCATAGGTGTTTAGCTGTGCCGAGCCTAAATACCATACTGGGTATATAGTTGACGTCCACTTTTAGTTTTACTTGACAAATAATCACATTGCCACAACTAGGTAGGTCTTGCATTTTTTTATTCATCATGTATTGCCTTTGATTCAAATAACAATGAACTGTTTGTTGAGTATGTTACCACAAACAACATTCATTCCAAAACATGGAATAATGTCTCATCATGTCCAAATGGGCACATGAGATAATTTTTTTTGGTTATACTCCACAACTTGTTCAATTTGAATTGATTACTTGGCAATTTTGAAGTTATGTGTTTCTCACTGCTGACTTAGGAATCAACCTTTCACAGCTGCTAGGAGAAGAAACTTTACTTCTAGTAATGTTTATCTACTTACTTGGTTATTGTATTTCAATACATATATGTGAAAAGCATATTGTATTTTAATACCCAAGAAATATTCGAGAAAACAATACTTTTATTTGATGAATATAAACTGAACTAGAAGCAGGTACTTGCTTCTTGTATTTCAGTTTTCAATCTTCCATGAATTTATTTCATTATGTGATGCAAATAACCTCCTGTTAAATAACCAACCATTTTTCATTGAAGGACATGATGAAGGTTTCTTTTGGCGTAACTTTCCATAATCCATTTCTCCTTGTCATTCAATGTATTCTCCATAAGAATAAAAGATGGCGTTATCTCCAATACTCTTATTACTTGGAAAATATTACCTTAAAAGTAATGAAGCACTTACTCTATACCGTTAGTTTGTACCTTTAAAAGAAACTATAGTAATTGGGTGTAAAAGGTATAAGAAATGGGATGGCATGAAAGATTGTGAACCGTCTTTCTTTCTTTGCACAAACCAAGTGCAACCATCACATTCAAATCTTGCTTCACTTTCTCCTCGAAAGAATCTTGGAGATGAGACTACATGTAATCATCATCCAAGTCTTGATGTAGTGACCACAAGTAACATCAGATGTTGATGATAGCATTATGACAGAACCATCATATTCTTGTTTCATGAGTCTCCTGTAAGCATTTTTACACCCTCGCTTCTTGAGGTGTCTTAATAGGTTGGGACACAAGCGCCTTGAATTTCCATTGTAGTAGTAATGTGCGCAAGCACCTATACCACATTTAGGAAATTCGTGCTTGTTTGGACATTATCTTTGTCCATTGTTTATTGCAGTTTTATTATGGTATTTCTTGCCATTATCTACAAATATACTTTAGCATATTTTACTTTTATGTGATTACCTAATGTGACATTACTGATTATTTAATCATTAAATGTCTCCCACAAATTTTTCGAATTCTAGGAACCCTCTGTACTAGAATCGAAATACTCTTGAGTATTCTAGTGGCAAGGATCAATGAACCTCCCTCATAGTCTACAAGCTAGGGCTACGCCACTACTCGGAGGGTCCAAGGTAGGCTTTTGGCTGGCCAACCGCATTAACTTGCGGTTCCTTGATCTGTTGAGTGAAGTCCCAGCTTCAAATCATTTAATGATTTACTCAACGCTTGCCTCTAAAATTACAAAAAACTAGCTAAGGCTATAACTTTGCTGAAATCTTAGTTAAGTCGACCCACCACACAAATAAGAACCCCCCGGTAGTAAGAGGCACCCTCAGCTGAGGCATGAACCGACACCTCGAACACCCGGTTTTGTTCAAACTTGAATGATGGAAGGCTGTTTGTGACTTTATATTTTCTTTGAGGGTTTTATTGGTTTTCTCTCGATGAATGTAATCCATTTCAATTAATCTTGTTCATCTACGTTGTCGCACTCACAACCGAACATCAATAGAAATCAAACGTCACTTCTTTATGTATTTTTATTATTTATCATTTTATGTATTTTCCCGTTATTCTAAAATTCATAAAATAATAAATAAATTCATAAAGGTAAACCACTACCTGATTGGTCTTGAGCATCTAAATGACCTAAGCACATTGTACCTGAGTCGTATACTTGACTCTTGATGCATCTTTCCTTATCATGTATGTCCGCTAGTCTTTTGCAGTATCACCATGTCTTGGCGGGGTCGACGTCACGTCTTGGAGTACTGCCTAGTCTTGGTGGAATCCACATGTCATCTTGCATTGTCTTGATCAACGTGCTCTGCCTCGTCTTGGCGGGGTGGACGTCGCTCGTCGTCTTCGTCCGAAGTACAAAGATGCTCGCGCGCAGGCGAGGGGGACTCGGGTATAAATGTACATCATATAAATTGGGCGCGCATGCCCTTATACATTTTAACCGAAAAATAGACGATGCGCAGACCGTATTTTAATTAATTACACACATCACATGCAATTTAAATAATTAATTAAATAAATAATTAAAAGCAGACATTCTGGGGTCAATGCTCAAGACCAGACGACGAGTAAAATTAAAGCGTGATAAAATTAAAATTCATAAATAAGTAGGAGGGTTATTTAATTTAACTAAATTAAATTAATTAATAAATTCAAATAATTTAATTAATTATCCGTCGTATAATTAATTTAATTTTAATACTTAAAATTAAATTAATTAATTAATTAATTTAATTTCAAAAATTAAATTAATTTTAATCCTCAGGTATTAAAAATTATTTTAAACCATAATTAACATATTAATTAATTTAATTAAATTAAGCTAATTAATTATATTAATTAATTAACCCAGGCCGGTTACCTGTGTGTAGAGAGGCTGGCGGCCGGAGGCAGGACCAGCGATGGTCGCCGGACAGTGTGGCGGTGGTACCTACGTGTGTGGGTCCGGAAGAGGGGTACCTGTCGCTGAGACCACCGTGGTACACGAGCCTAGTCCTGCACTGCGGCGCCACTGCACACACGGGAAAGATGGGAACTGGGACAGTGACCCGGTCTAGAGGCGTTGCCGAAGCTTACGCTAGGTGGGTTCGTGGACAGGTCCAGGGAGGGTCGGCTGGTGGAACTGTCGTAGTGTGGTAGTCGGACTGGAGGAGGCCCCTACGGAGCCTGGTGCGCCGGCTCAGAGCAGTTGCTCGAGGTGGCCGGCGGGAAGATCTGCTGGGTGAGGCTGGCGCTGCGAATGAGGGCGGGAGGCAGGCGGCAGCCCTGGCCTGGGCAGGGTGCGGCCGAGGGAGGTTGGGTGCGGCAACAGGTCGCGGCTGGGGCGCTCGGCTGGATGCGGACCGGCGCGCATGCAGCGCTGCAGGAGGGAGGAGCGGCATTCTCAGGCTACAACCATCGCGCCGGGGTGTAGACGGGGCGGTCAGCCGTTCTGCAGAAGAAGTGTGGCAGCCCTGGGGTGCGGAGTCTCTGGTTTTTCCCGAGTGGGGTCCAGCGTGAGGCAGCAGGCCGGTCCGGCGGGAGGCAGACTGGCGCGGTGGAGGAGGCCGGCTGTGCGCGGCGGACCGGGGCGCTGGAGGAGGTTGGCGTAGGCTTCGGGCGGCCGACCTGCATCACGCCGTCCGGGAAGATCACCCCGAGGAGGGGAGCGCTAGGGTAGCACCGTGCGGGAGAGGGGGTCCGCTCGGACCCCCTTGCAACCTTTTCTTTTGTTGCTTTCCTATTTCCACGCGCAGCCCCCCCCCCCCCCCCCGTTTTTAATTTTTTTTGTGTTGCATTCTATTCCATGCGCAAGACCCATCCCTTTATATATATATATATATATATATATATTCTCTTTAAATACTTCTTTTAAGTCTTATTCCACCATATTTTTTTTATAAAAGGAAGTCTTGCCATATTTTCTAAAGGCTAAATAGCCTTTAAAATTAAATAAAAATAAAATTATTATAACAAAAATAATAATTTATTATTATTACATTATTCTAATAATAAAATAATAATTATTAAAATAATATAATTATTGTGGAAATTATTTAATTTGTCAAATTATTATTTTCACAATTTTAATTACATCCATTGAACCAATCTCAACATGATCGGTTTTGCTGGATGAAATAAAAAATAGTACCCGAGATTAAACTACATATTCGATCCAATCCGAAAATTTAAATTGACCGTATCTTGGCCGTTCGAGATCGGATCGAAGCACGGTTTGATCCGCTGGGACCGTTTTTGAACCCTCTACTTAATTTTATGCAAATTTAATTTTGTATGGCTCAAAAAATCTATGTAACTCCCTCTGATACCACTGTTAAGTTTCCAGGGCCCGCAGCGGAAGCCGGTGGGCCGGGGATTTTAAAAATTTTCGTCAGCTCAACGACGGTACTTGTCGTTGCCGATGATCTGAGCCCCGGAGAGGTCCGAGGATCTCGCGTAGATTATTAAGAGCACAAAAATAAAAAGAAAACATACCCATTGCATATCTGAAGCCGTTGTCGACCGCTACTTGTCAACGGTGATTGTTGCACGAAGGATCCATAGCAGGATCCCTCTAGATCATCCACACGCACCTCAAAAATCCACGGGAACGCCGATCGTTGAACTCCGGGTGCTAGCGCTGCGATTCAACGATATCTTCAACATCCCAATGATCACCGCATCATTGATCTTGTGATGCGTGAGGAGAAACTTGATCCAAACTCTTGGATCGTGTGCTTCTCTCTCTAAGAAGTGGGATGAGAGAGAAGCTCTCAACTCTTTTTCCATGCAAATGAGTGAATAGTGAATTGCACACCCAAGAGAGAGAGTCTCCTCTCTTATTTATAGAGATGTTGAGAAATACCCAGTTGGGTTCCCCGACCCCTGTTTATTTCAACGTTCTCTAAATAAATAACTATGACGACTTATAACTGTGTTAATATTATTTACTTATTTTATCACATACTTGTAATATATATAAAAATATATTACATGATAAAACTGAGCCTTTTAACTCGACTCGCTTGTCCCGCTTAATATTAAGCGAACCTTGAATTTTAAAATAATATTCATTCGATTAATATTTTCTCATATTTACTGAACTCGTAAATACATTAAAAAAATTCAATCCCAAATATTCGTACCTTGAATATTAATGAATTTATTTAATTCTTTTTGTGATCGACAACTTGGACAATGCTCGGACCCCGTTGTGGGGCCCACTATGTCTATATTCCTATTCAACTAAATAGGTGCAGATTCTTGAATAATATGTTGTGTGTGACCCTCTAGGCCCTTATCTCAATACTAGTGAATAAAATCCACAGACCAAGAGCAGAGTCTAGAAACTCATCATGGCCCCTAAAGAGATAAGGATAGTCATAGCAACGACTACCATCCTATGAACACTGACTGTGTATTATAGTTTCTTTTTCATTAGATATCTCATAAAGTAGGATGCACTCTTGTGTCATCGTCCTTATCTTGCTTTATTATTTTTTGATCTATCCAGATGGATTTTCCTTTCTACTGCTTTGGCCAAAGACTTATGAAGGCGGCACCGTCCTGATCAACCAGGCCTGAGATATAAAACTTCCTAAACTTGGAAGCGACCAATCCTTTCTTAACCATTCAACCAACGTCATACCACTAATGATGATCTTGACACAAACTACCTCTCCATGACATCACTGCCATGGTTTTCGCCTTGCATCAAAGTACGTAATTAAATGATATACATTGGTAATGGTCCCAAGTCAGGAGACCAATACACATGTCAATAGATAGGAACGGTCAATGACACCCAAAACATGTGGTGTTCCTATTGGCGGGTCTGTCCTCATGATCTCACTACTAGAGATCACCAAGTGCGAACTTCATAAGAAGAAGTCTCAATGCTTATGATCCCACAGAACCTGATAGTCATACATCTACCGTGTCTAGTCAGTAAGATGTATCTAGACTATAGAACATATATTTAATATCAATGTCATTGTATCTCAAGGTTCTCATTATAGCCTGGGATTTGCTATAACCTCTTGACACGACAATTACCCTATGAACATTACCATTATTATAGTGGACGCAGAAAATTCTGCACTATAATGGTAAGATATCATCATGCATATCTAACTGTACACATGATAGGGTAATCAAAAGTACTACATAGTTGGGTCTAGGGCACCCACTATTTCAAAAGTAATGTTGGATTGACTGAGGGGGAACCCAATTTTAGAACCTCCCTCTATTTCTGGGTATGCACACCATCAGGCTTGGCATGGGATGCCTCTGGGAGGGAACCATCTTCCTTCACATCCTCTACCTCTACGTTATTTCCTGTGATCTTTTTGAGGCTGATGTTTACCACATTCACTGAGGAATACTGCATTTGGGGTGGTGTACCTAACACCAAATGGTATGAAGGATTCACATTCCCATTATTGGACTTTATCCTTCCATTCTGTGGTATTCTTTGGGTTTCCTAGTGACAATTTCCCAGAAGGGAGCCATGGCCTGACCTTGTAACACGCCTTTATCTTGGAGGGTGAGAACCATGAGAAGGTGTGGAATTGGCAACTCATATTTTCATTGTTCTTCCCAGATGATGGAAGATAGAAGTCCAATATGCATGGATTTGAAGTAAAAATTCCCATATCCCTACGTGTTGTGGTTGTTCCTGTTCTCCTGTTGATGCGTTATGTCCTGGAGTTTTTGGTCTTACGGGGGCATTTTGATTTAATAATTCCCACAGCCCTGTGGGCTGGGGTTGTTCCTATATTCTTGTGGTAGCTACTGCTACTACCACCCTTTCAATTTCATGTAGTAATGCACAGGTGTGAGAAGAGTATTGAGTTGGGACTGCCTTGTGTCTATGGTCTTTTGGAGATAGGAGAACTGCTTTCTAGTTGGCTTCCCTAATGTGGGAAGCCTGCTAGATGTTCCTAGTTTCCTGAATTAGAATCTTTTTGATGGCTTTATCTCTTTAGTCCTGACGCTTTTGAGCCTTACTCAGGGCTAGTTTTTGTTGAGTATCCCATATTTTCTGAGCAGGGGGTTCCTTTGATTGCTGGCTCTGGGTGATGACATTGCAGGATGTCATTTCTAATGGGGACTACTGGATGGGACATGGGGTGAAGTGTAGAGCTCTATGTTCTCCACATCCTCGAATGTGAACTCCATCCGGGGTATTTCCAATGAGGCGACGCAACTTATACAGTGCGTGGAGTAAATCCAGTTCAAGGTTTTTCATTCTCCTTTGTGACTGTGGCTACCTAGCAGATGGGAGGGATTCTAGGTCAAATAGATGGTGAAGATCCCCTATTGTAGTGATGTGGTTCGCATACCATTGGAAGGGTATTAATTTTTCTTTTAGCTAAAAACAATTCATCTATATATTGAGCAAACTTTCATGCGTGCATTCCCCGGACAACTCTCCGGGTATGTTGAAGTAAGAAGTGGCCATAGGCCAATACATCACTTGTATATTATCTCTAGCGAGATATCTTCTCAAAAGTAACATGTAATGTTGTTGTTCTTCTGTGGTCTCCTCTACTTGATATGCCCAACTCTATTTCTTCTTAATAATCTCATTCCAAGTGATCAGGTTGGTGGGAGCCTTATTGATATGTAGATGGAGCGAGGGTGGCTCAGAAAATGAGCATGGACCTGGGCCATCCTCTAGTTGAGAAATAATATCACTCTTTACAGATGGAGTGAATGATCTGTCTGACTCCTTTCCAAGCACCTCAGCATAAGAGGGCTTTCTCACATTTGTTCGGGCAAGGGGAGGACCTTATTTCCAGAATGAATTTTTGTTACAAGGAGGACCATCGCAAGTGGTGGTGAAATGGAGAGGGCTACTATTACATCTTGATGCCTGACTACGAGAATTTTCCTTACAGCGTATAACCATAGGAGCACCTTCAGGGTAGGATGTAGCAAGGTGAGGACCTTCTTGCTACTTTATGTCATTGTGGGGAGGTCCTTCATAGCAACCATCATTGTGGGGAGGGTCTTCACAATGACCGCCATCACGGTGAGGAATAACACCATGACTTGATACCTGGCTGTAGGGAGAATTTTTGTAGTGTAAATCCTAGGGAGGGCCTTTAGGATGTACCACAATGAGGGGAGGACCTTATCATTTATTGGCATTACTATCAGGGGGACCTTCATAGTAACTAGCATTATGGGGAAGGCCTTCATAATGTTTGTCATCATGGCGAGGACTACCATAATTAATTGATGTCCGACTATAGAGAGAAGCATATCTACAACATATACCCTGGGGAGGACCATCAGGTAAGATGACAGAAAGGGGAGGAAATTCTTGATATCTGATCTTCAGGTTAATGGGAGGGCTATTCAGACATGCATCAGGAGATAGCCTCTCTTGATCGATCATTCTTGGCCCACAGAGTGAGCCCCCATGGGATCTCTTTGGAGGATCTTCAGAGCTACCGATAGTGATATTGTATGGAGGACTATCACAACTAATACTTCCACTTCCACAATTTGGTAATGGAATGATAGGGTTTTGAGCCTTTGTCGATATATGTTTGAGGGAATCAAGAACCCCAGCTTCCATCAAAGAAGGATTGTGATTGTGTTCTTCATTTTCCGGTTGCCTTTGGAACCTTTCATTTTTGGGTGCTCTCTTTCAGGTAACCAGGGGAATTTCCTATTGTTAATGGCCTTAATATATGAGTCATTGTCTTGTTGGGTCCTATGATGTAGTCAGAATATGCCAATAAGCATTTTCATTTTGGCAGGGATATATTCTTACCTTGGAGTGGCCACTACATTGGACCAGCGACCCACAATAGGAATAAGTATTTGTTCTCAATCCATTTTTCTATATATCACGGGTTATTTCCGTCGACACTCATAGAATAGTGAAGGGATGGATAACTACTCCAAAGTGACTAACTCATTTTGCAGGTGAGCCATTCTGTTTGAGGAAACTGGCTTGTTGGCCCAATTTCTCACCTTTGCTACTGATGCAATGATATATTGGCATGTGTGGAGGATATGGTCTGGAATCAAAGTATGATCTTCCATCATTGACAAGATATGCTGGGATACATCTTTGGCCAGAATGGGTTTGAAGTTACATTATGATTTCAGAGCAGAAGTTTGTGCCTGCTTCGGTCCTCCATGATTCCCTAGTAGATATTGGTGGTTCTCCTATGCTAGGGAAGAGTAATGAGTCTACCATCAGTTTTCTTCTTCGGTTTCCACTGAATTTGACTAGTGGCCTTCATATTCATGAGCAGGGATTTTCATCTGCTCTTTATCCACTGTATTTGTCTCACGGGATCAATATGCATCTGTAGGAATTTGAATCTGCTCATATTAGGTTGCCACCCTATTTGGATAGTGGTCTTGATATGAATCAACATGTATTTGTGCCTGCATATAGTATGTTTCTTCCCTATTTATATGACATGATTTAAATGCATTAGTAGGTGTTTATGCCAGTATGTAGCTAAGAGCAACCTATTTGGATGGTAGGTTTTTTGTGCATAGGTAAATATTGGCATCTGACTCTAGTTTGCTTCTCTTTCTGCATGGAGGGACCCATGAGAATTAGTAGTGGCATTCATGTGCTTGTATTGGGAAACCCTATTTCTGTGGTGGGCTTGATGGGAGAGGGAATAGTTGTATTTGTGTCCGTTGAACACCACCCCGTTAGTATAGTGAAGCTTCTCCTCAAGAACCAGGGTGGCAGCATGTTCCTGATTATATATTTGTTGCCCATGGAGGGAATCCTGAGGGGCCTAGGTCTCCTAGAATTTGGAAGGTTCCCTCAGCATAAGGTCCCATTCAGCCGGAGGAGGCCTGGTTCTCCAGTGTCGGTGGCGACACTCTCTAGCGGGGGCCTGTGAGTAGGACCCCTGTGCATTTGAGATGAAGTTATCAGCATCGACATCATATACCTTTGTAAGATAAGGTAGGTACTCATTGTCACGTACCAAGGGCAGGCTCCCGAAATGGTTTGAGACGACCACTAAGGGTCGTCCTATGCTGGGTTGTCGGCCGTGGTTGAGGAAGCTATAGGTGAGTCTTCACAGACTGGTGGTCTTGTCTCACAGCCTCCCGCATGAGGAGTGTACCATTTCAGTGAAACTCTTTGATCAACATGTTGGATACCCAGCACTGATGATGTTGGATAGGTGAGGGGGTCCTGCTCTTCATTGGACCCTGACCGCCTGTGGGATCGCTGATACATGTGTCTACATGGGTCATTGGGATGTCATTTGGATTGAAGGTTGCTTTTCAGGAACCTTAATTATATATATATGACATACAGACCACAAAAAAATGTCAAAGTATTGTTCTTTTAAACATATTCATATTTGGTGATTCATCTTGGTCCCATTCCCCTTTTTTTTGCTTCAGGGTGAAGGGGCCTGAGTGTGGAAGAACTGCCACCTTGATTAATGATTCACGTCGGGTTCACCATTTTTGTTCTGCCTCCGAGTTGGTGTGTTTTGTGTGTACCGGGGTGAAAATAATTGTCCAATGTGAAGTATCATTTTTTCTTTTATCATTGGTGTAGAACTTCCACCTTTGTTAAGGATTCACATCAAGTTCACCATATTTATTTTTTCTCCAAGGTGGAACGTTTTGTGCTTACCAAGGTGAAAATAATGGTTCGGCAAGCATGATCCTTTTGTATATTATCATTGGGGTATAACTATCAACTTGGGTAAGGATTCACGTTGGGTTCACCATTTTTGTTCCACCTCCAAGGTGGCCCGTTTACGAGGAGTGCAGAAATGGTACGACAAGAATCATCTCCTGTCCCTTTTTCTATAGAGATGGATTCTCATAGAATTCACCATTCTTTTTCATGACCCTTTTAGTGTCATTATCGTTTAAATATGGTTGGATTAACCCTGTAGGAATTGTTTTTCCCAGCGGGTGATCGTGTGGGGGTCTAGCACTTGTTCCATCAGTCCTTCTCAGATATAACTTCGTCGGATGATCTCCAACGTGTTATTCGTGGAGCCAAGAAAACCCAACGACCCCGGAATCCATGATTCATGGTCTTGCATTCCAATGGTAGGCACCCATTGATTCAAGATTCATCCAACGACACTTAATGATTCCATTGGTTAAGAGGATGGGAGGTCGGGCTCACCACACCCCTCTGGGGGAGGATTTGTTCTTGTTCCGGGACTCCCTTATAGATTTAATTTGTGTTTATTTTTTCAAGATTTCATGGTTAATTATCAAATATTGTGTCCACTGGAAGCCCTTAGTTTGCAAGATCGTCTTAAGAATGCATATGTTTGATGCTACAGAGGTGATGCTGACTTGATCCACCTAACAAGGAGGTCTAGAGATAATCGTCATACAGGGGGCATGAAAGGTGACTTGATGTTGGGATTGGGGACATAAGAAGGGCTTACTATGTATCCTTGGGAGAGAAATTAGAACCAATGTAGTTTGCATTTTGTGGGGCTTATGCATTGAATCTTACCATTTAAGAGACATGATTGGGTGGACCATTTTGAATGGGAACCCTATTGAGATCAGGCCTTCATATAGGTGACCTAGGTATCCTCAGTTTATTAAGAATCAAAATTCTCATAGTTCATAATTTATGAATGTTGTAATAATCACAAACCTCTAAACCCATGTGATCCATGATCAGTGTGTGAATCAAGAGTATTTTAAAGATTCAACAATTCAAATTACCCCACCCCTGTTTGTGGGGGAGGGAAGGCCCGCAGCTGAAGAGGTCGGGGTGACCGTGGGAAAGGGCATAGAGAAATGAACCCTTCAATGTGAAATAACATTTAAGGTCACGCGACCCGGCCTCAGTTTATTAGGGACTTACCTTAGTGGGAGGGCCCTAGAGAACATTCTGGACAGGGGAGGAGTTTCTTCCTTGTCAATAGGGGGAGTGAAAATAAACCCTCTGACTGATCATTATTCCTCATCGAATTGTAAATCAAGTGATCACCCTTAATCCCTAGAATGGGGAAGTTCACATTGGCATCCCATGGTTGGACTCTAGGTTACCATGGGAATGTGGCCTTAAAGGCATTCTTGAAGACCAAACCGTTGTGGGGGAGATTTCGTGACTCTTCTTACCATGGGTATGTAGACTCAATGGGGTGTGCTGATGCACCCAATGGTCTGATCATACAGGTCTAGTGGCTTTGGAGGAGGCTTTTTCCTGATGTTGAAGGACTGGATAGCATAGGGATCATGGAGCACTGAATGGTAATGGAAGGGTGAGGTTGGGGCTGGAGAAAAAAATATCAAAAAACACCCCATTCCATATACTGGTTTCTTAAGCGGGATGGGGGAGGATCTGCATACCATAGAGTTATGTGGGCAGAGGGTCTGTCCGTGTACCGATGCGGTACACGAGCATGGGTATAGACAAATGCATACCATAGTGGTACACAACTCACCATGCCTCTAGGGATTCCTATTGCATATTGATGTAGTACATGTCACTGGGTTCAGTCTGTGTAGTGATACACTACACTGAGAACCATTTTGAAAGAGGGTTCAGGGGATCATCGTTCATGGGGAGTTAATCCATGAGAAGTCTATGTTTTGTGATTCATCAGTTAGGTTCATAGTTCGACTATTATTATTCAATTCCCTCATTTTGTGGTCCACAACCGTCTATACCTGTGGAGAAAGTGGTTCTCAAATTGGGCTTCGCCGATGAATCAAGACGAAATCCAGAGTCCTCTCCGACCTCGTTATTCCAACCTCTGAGTCCCCTTTAACATTCATCCCTCATCCTTCTACTGTGCTCTCTTTTATAGAGCATCAGGACACTTGTATCTATTGGGCTTGCAGAACCATTTGTGGAGGCCGATGCGGATATCCTGACCCGTGGGATACTCGTTCAACAAGGGTTTATTGATGCTTCGGTTTGCGATAATGGTTTGCATAATCCTTCTGGTTCACTTCGTCCACAAACCGATGAGTTCGCGACACAGTATGTAGATGGTCCTCTCGCATATGAATCTGTCAACGGCTTGGTTCACGGTCTTCCTTGCTCTCTGGCCATCTCCTTGTGGGACAACATTTTGAGAATCATTCCATGTAATATATAGTTCACAGTCCAGCTGGTCCTCATACCTTTCCTAGTGATGGTATGCGGGCAACTGGAAAATCCTTGAAAACATGAATTCCTACATGTTTCACCAGAAGATTGCAACACAATTTGATTCTATTCACCTTGCTAGACTTGTAGGATTACTTTCTTCCTTTTGCAAAGCGTTTGCAATTGTGGGGGTATTTTCATCCCTTGGCATAATTTTCAGGACCCTCTAATCCTAAAAAGACTTTATGAACCCTTAAAAACATAAAAACCATAAAAACCATAATAACACTAAAAACCATAAAAATCGAAAAACTTCATGAACAGCCTAAAATCTAATAAAAAAACTAAAAATGAAAACACCATAAAAAATCCTAAAACCACTATAAAACTTAAAAACCCATAAAACCTCCAAAACCCAAAAAAAACCCTAAAAATCCATAAAATCCCAAATAACCCTTAGAAACCTTTTAGATCCCCCAAAAAACCAAAACAATCTAAAAAGTATAAAAGCCCAAAATATCGTATGCCCCCAAAACCATATAATGTAAAGAACCCTTAAATCCCCTAAATTCTAAAGTACTCTAAAACCATAATAAACCCTTAAAGACCATAAAATCCCTAAAACCCCTAAAACACTTAAACCCTAAAAAATAAAACCCATAAGAAAACCATAGAAACACTAAAACACTGCAAAAATACCATAAAACCCTTAAAACACTAAAAGACCCTAAAACCCCATAAAAACCCAAAACGAAAACACTAAACCATATAAAAAACCTAAAAGTCACAAAAGACCCATTAGCACCCTAAAATTTCTAAAAACATAAAACTCATAAAACGGACTTAAGGAAATAATAAAAAACATAAAACTCCCTTAAAACCAAAAAATCATAAAAAAGCCCTAAAACCCCAACACCCCTAAACCCTATAGAAAAACCCCCAAAGAAACACTATGAACCACTAGAACCATAAAATAACACTAAACATGCTAAAAAATATGAAAACATATAATTCCCATAAAACACCTAAAAATAATAAAAACCTTAAATTCCACTAAAACTCCCTAATTCCCTTGAAAAACATAAAATCCAAAAAACCCCATAAAAACAATAAAACTATAAAACCCCAAAAAACCCAAAAAACCAATAAAACACTAAGAAAATCATAAAAACACTAAAACTCTAGAAGACTCTATAAACCCAGAAAAACCATAAAAACCCCTTTAAACCCCCAACAAAACGCAAACCCTACAAACCTTCAGAACACCTATAAAACCATAAAACCCCTAAAATCCTTTAAAACCCTAAAACCCATTAAAATCTATAAAAAACCAAAAAGAACCTAAAAACATGAAAAATTGTGAAAAACCCTAAAATTCCTAAAACAAACCATAAACCACAAAAAACCCCTAAAAACCCTAAAACCCCTAAAAACTAAAAACATTTAAAAGAAACAAAAATCCTAAAACCCCTAAATACCCTCAAAACCCATAAAAAACTCTAAACCCCCCTAAAACCCCTTAAAACTCCTAAAAACCCTATAAACTCTAAAAATCCATCAAAACCATAAAAGACAGTAAAACCCCTTTGAACCCTAAACCCCCCAAAAAATCGTAATTAAACCCCAATATCTCCAAAAATGACCCTAAAAACCAAATAACCAATAAAAATGATTAAAAACTCAAAAAAATTACCCTAAACCCCTAAATAATTTTTAAATCCTAAAACCACTAAAAACATAAAACCTCATATAAAACTCAAAAAACAACATAAAACCCAAAAAACCCTATAAACCCCTTAAATCCATTAAAAAAAATATAATACACCTAAAACATGTAAAACACTGAAAACACTAATAAAATACTGAAAACTCTAAAAACCATAAAAACACTAAAAACCCTAAAACCCAAAAAACACCCAAAATCACTAAAAACACTAAAACCCTAAAAACATTGAAAATCCATAAAACCCTTAAAAAACATAAAATCCTTAAAAACCCTAAAAACCATTGAATATCCAAAAAACCCCTAAAGCCCTACCTAACCCTTAAAACCCTAAACCACCCTAAAAACCCTAAAATCCATAAAAACACATAAAACACGAAATACCTTAAAACCACTAAAAACATAAACCACTAATAAACTATAAAAATCTTTCAAACCCTTAAAACCCCTAAAAACCATAAAAATCCCTAAAATATCCTTAAAAACCCATAAATCGCTAAAGCTTGAAAAAACCACAGGAACCACTAAAAGTCAATAAAAAAAATAAAGAACCTAAAATTCTGTAAAAACTCGTAGACACATTATAAACCCAAAAAACCATAAAATCCTAAAAAAAACCTAAATCACCTTAAAACCCCTAAAACCCTTAAAACCCACAAACCCACCATTATATCCTTTAAAAAATATAAAACCATAAACCCCCTAAAAAACCTAAAAACCCTGAAAACCCTAAGCACCCTTAACCCCCCAAACACTAAGACCACTAATCTCTAATAAAATACATAAAATCAATAAAAAACACAAAACCCGATAAAGTAAAAAAAATCCTTGAAAGCCCTAAAATTTATTAAAAACCCTAAAACATTAAATACCACCAAAAACACTAAAACACTAAAACCCTAAAACCCCTAAAAAAATAAAAAATCACTAATATCCATAAAACACTAAAAACAATAAAATCCCTTGACACCCTAAAAATCCTAAAAATGTAATAGAATCTAAAAAAACCAAAAAAACCCTTAAAATCCCCAACATTCTAAAAATTATAAAAACCCTAAAAACATAAAAATATGAAATCCCTTAATACCCCCTAAAAGACCTAAAAACACCTAAAAGACACTAAAAATACTAAAACAACTAAATGACCCTAAACCCATATAAAAACATAAAAGATACAAACACCCCTAAAATTCCTAGAAAACCCCTTACATACTAAAAAAAATAAAAAATATTAAAATCCCTAAAACCCCCAAAACCCATTAAAATCGCCAACCACCCAAAAAAATTTTAAAACCCATAAAACCCATAATAGATGTTAAAAACTCAAAAAAAAACCCAAAAACATCCTAAATAACCTAAAAATCCTAAAAATCCTAAGAACCACTCAAAACCTAAAACCCACTAAAAACCCATAAAAATATTTAGAAGATAAGAAAATACATAAAATAGATAAATACCTTAGAATCCCAAGAAACAAAAAATCCCCAGAAAACCCTAAAACCCCTAAAACTCTAAAAAACTAAAAACCACTAAAAACTACTAAAAACCTAAAAAACGAAAAAAACCACAAATTCCCAAAACCATAAAAACCCTAAAACTGTTAAAAACCCGTAAAAACCTAAAATCCCTTAATAAACCTAAAAATAAAAAACCCATAAAAACCATAAAACACCCTAAAACATTAAAAAGGATGGCGCTCTCTTCGGCTACTCTCCTCTCACGATGGAGCTCCTCATCTTCCCTCAGGATGCCGCCGGCGTAGGATGGCGCTGGCGTTACCGCCCCTCCCTGGGTCGCAGCCAGGGGGTGGTGGATGGTGCTTCTTTACAGCGCTCTTTCTCTCCGTTTACTAACTCTGCACTCCTTCCAGGCTTTCCAGAGGTGTATTTTTTCCCTAAAGTTCCACGCCGAGTCAAGGGAGTGACGTCGGTTCCGATTTCGAATCACGAGTTCTTCCTGGCTTCTGCTCTCCTAGATTATACATTGGTGGCTCGATTTGGGAAGTCTCGACCTTCGATTGACGTCTTTGACATGTTTGTTTCTTCTGCGTGGAAGCTCCGTGAAATGTCAGTCGTCGGTCTTCTCAATCCTTGACATTTTCAGATTCGTTTTACGAATGAGGAAGACTTGATCATGGCTTGGGAGTTCGCTCCAAGGAAAGTGGATGGGTTTCACTTTTCCTTGTTTCTTTGGTCCTTTCACTTCCATCTGCAGCGTGATCCTTCAGTCATGGCAATTTGGGTCACCCTTCCTAGGTTGGCCCTCCCTTTCCAGAATCCTGCTTTTCTCCGCATCATTGGAAATCTGATTGGTAGGTTCCTTTGCTTGGACTCCCGCAATTGTGCGGTTTGTCACCCCATCACCCCAAGGATCTATGTGGAGGTTGATATCTCCAAGGACCCGGTTGATTCAGTTTGCATCGAGGTTGAAGGGGAGATCTTGTGGCATCAACAGGTTTGTTTCGAATCCTGGTTTATGTTCTGTTCGACCTGTCGGCGAATAGGTCACTCGACTGCTCAGTGTCTTGGTGGTGCTGGCCCTGTTAGACCTGTCTTGCAGCAACCATTTGCTCATGGCTTTGATATAGGAGATGTTAGAGGTGATGGTTCGGTTCATGCTACTCCCATTGTCCACTCCTTCGAGGAACCTTTACTGGAGAAGGCACCGACAAGGATCCAAACCCTTCCACTAAGGCTGTTTTTGATAGGCTGAGGATGGATTTACTTGGTAAGGAAGTTGTTGGTGAGGAGGGGTTGGATGGCACCCTGGGTGGCAGCTGCAACAAGGAGGCGATGAAATCTTTTATTAAGAGAGATAAGGAGGTGGTGGAGGTGGCGAGTCTGGATACTGATCTTGAAGCCGTTGGGCAGGGTGATAGGATCTTAATTCCTGCTGCAGGGGTGTCCTTTGGGACCCTAGGTAAAAATGGGAACCTAGGCGAAAATGGGAACATTGATGATGACTTCCACAAGTTTTCTAGAAGAAAAATGAATGTCACCTGTGGGATATCCTTGAACAACCAGTTTGAGGGCCTGGGGTATTTGGAAAGCCATGGAGATGATGCTTACAATGATGGGAAGCATGATACTCAGCATGGTGCTGCGCCTATGGGTATTGGTGGCGACCTGGGCCACTGTCATGAGTAGCTGCAAGACACACCAGAGGCCTTTGACAGTATCGAGGTGGATGGCCATGTTGACTGTAGGAGGCAGAATGCTGGTGCTTCTAAAGGGGGTCATGTCGCATGGCCTGCTTCTGATGGAGCTGTTGTGACGTGCCCCCTCCTACTTGAAACCATCTCCCCTGATGATAGGCAGTTGGTCCCGGCTGTAGGAGATGTTTCAGATGTGTGTGTGCTCGAAGGGGTTCTCATGACTAATACTGATGAGGCTAGTACATGAGTTAATGATGTCGTTTTACCTGGTACCATTACTGCAGTGGATGAATCTGATGGGATTGATGGTGTGCACGATACTCGGCCTACTTGTGCTGAGGAGATGCCATGTGTTGTTGTGGCAAGCTCTGACCTGCATGGAGCAAGTTATGCTGAAAATGGGAATCTGGTCCTGGTCGTAGTGGATTTTTCAAATCAGCATGTGCCCAAAGGGATACTCAATGCCCAGATTGATGAGGATGGACAAACAGGAGCTGTTTTTCTGACCAATATACTAAAGGACATGACCTTGGAGGTCTCTAATGTGATGCTAATAACAGTGCATAAATCCATCTTACAAAACAAAATGGATTTACGTGGCACAAGAGCCTGGGGGAGGGCTCTGATGATGAATCAAGAATGAACTTCAACATGGCACAGATAATGAAGGAGAAGGCTATGCTTGGGAATGAACTACCTCTTGGGAAAGAGAACCTTACAGGTGGTTCATTTGGGGAGGGGGCTATTGAGGGGTCAATTCACACTGTTTGCTATATGAATAAAGAGTACACCATTATCCCTATTCAGGATAAATTCTATGCTAGTGTCACATTTAACCCACGAAAGAGGAAGCCGAGGAAGGACTATTCCTCCCTGCCAAAGACAGTGGCCACTAGAGCATCCAGTAAAGCTGTGAAGAACTCCTCTGGCATGGTGGGGCAGTCTGCTAAGAAGCAGCTGAATGTGGAGCAGGTGCATTTTGATGTGAAGCAGCAATGCCTCAGAGGTTACTACACCACCTTCCTCAAACAATATGAATCATCTGAATGGGAGTCGGTGGAGTCAGATGCGTCAACTGGATATGGTGCTGATGGGGACCCGTATGGGGATGGAGACTTCTGACCTCTAAATTGATGTTCCTGCCTCTCTTTCCTCTGCTCTCTGTGTGGTTTTCCTTTTTTTTCCTTTTTTTGCGTGGGTTGTAAGGGATTTTTGGGTGTGGATCGTTTGACCCCTCCCCTCCCTTGTCTGTTGTGTCTCTTTTTTCTTTCTAATAAACTTGGGGGGTTGGGAATATCCTGACCCTCGCATCTTCTTTGCCCTAAAACATTAAAAACCCTGAGAAGCCCATAAACACCTAAAAACCATAAGAAATCCCTAAAATAACCAAAGAAAACACTAAAAGACGCTACAACCATACATACACCTAAAATACCATGAAATACACTAAACCACCTTAAAGTCCCTAAAACCCACTAAAAGACCATAAAAACTATAATACTCATTAAATACATTAAAAACCCCAAATACCAAAAAGTACCCCAAGAACCACAAAACCTCTAATAGACCATAAAAACCCTAAAGTCCCTAAATGACTCTAAAACACCTTAAAACCCAAATGTACCCCAAAAACACTAAAAATGTCAAGCTCCCTTAAAACCCTAAAAATATCCTAAAAGATGCTGGAGGCCCTAAAAAAATTAAAAAAACTAACCAAAATCCTAAAAACAAAAAATGGCCAAAAACCCCCATTAAAATCAAAAATCCCATAAACCCCCCTAAAATCCCTAAAAGACCCTAAAAACCCTAAAATACTCTAAAAGTACCTAAATACCCTAAAAATAAAAAAGGACCAAAAATCCCAAAAACACTTAAAGACACTAAAAGACCCTAAATGACCTTGAAATACCATAAATAAGTTTGAATGACTCGAAAATCCTAAAAACACTTAAAATCCCTAAAAACAATAAAATACTCTAAAACCCAAAAAAATCTAAAAACCCAAAAAACACTAAAAAACTAAAAAAATTATAAAAACCATAAGATACCCTAAAAATACTATAACACATAAAAATAATATACAACCCAAAATCCCTAAAGGATCCTAAAACCTTAAAACCCCTAAAGGACCATAATACCCCTAAAAACTTAAAGGACCCTAAAACACTAAAAAAATCCTAAAAGACCCTAAAAAATCTAAACACACCTAAAATACCATAAAACCCCCAAAACAATTAACCCCCCCCCCCAAAAAAACCCCAAAAATTACCTAAAAGTCCCTAATATTCTCAAAAACACCCAAAACACCTAAAATCACTTAAACCCTAAATAAGCCTAAAAACCCAAAAATACAGTAATTTTTTTAATGTCCCTAAATTTCGTATAACCGCTAAAAAACCTAAATTAAAAAAATTATAAATACCATAAAAACCCAAAAAAATGTTAGAAACCCCAAAAAACTCAAACCCCCCAACCTCATTTAAAACCCCTAAAACCTGAAGCCCCTAGAAACACCAAAAATCACCTAAAACCCCTAAACAACACAAAAAACCAAAAAACCCTACAAAAATCCCAATTAAATGCTAAAATCCCCTAAAACCCCTAAAATACCAAAAACAACCCTAAAAACACAAAAATACCTATAAACCCTAAATATCCTAATACCACTAAAAACCCTAAAAACCAAACAACCCTAAAAACTCTAAAACCCCTAAAACACTTAAACCCCATAAGAACCATAAAAAACATAAAAAACCTAAAAACCCATAAAAATGATAAAACCCCTAAAAACACCACCCACAAAACCCCCCAAAAAATTGAAACCCCCAAAAAACTAAAAATCCCAATTAACCCAAAAACCCTAAAAACCACTAAAACCCATAAAACCCCCTACACCCTAAAAGATTTTGAAACCCATAAATGACCTTGAAACCCTAAAAGTTTGTAAAACCGCCCTAAAAACCATGATATACACATAAAACCATTAAAATCATAAAAATCATAAAAACCATAAACACCCTAAAACCCTTAGAAACCCTAAAAACCATAAAAACCCAAAAAATGCTTAAAACCCCAAAAAATGAAAAAACCATTAAACACAATGAACAACCAAAAAAATCCTAAAATCATCTAAAATCCATAAAACCACTAAAACCATAAAATCTAGAAAAACCTAAAAATCCCAAAAAAAAACGAAAAAACCTTGAAACCATTAAACACACTAAAAAACATAAAACCCTAGAAACCCAAACAAACCATAAAACCCAAAAACCTCTAAAAAGATTAAAATCTCTAAAAATCCAAAAATCCTAAAAACAATTAAAATTTCCTAAAACACATCAAAAACACTAAGAAGACACTAAAAGAATAAAACCCCCTTAGAAAACATAGAGAACCCACATTAAACCCTAAAAATACTAAATCCCTATAAAAATTCAAAAACCATAAAACTCATGAAAAAACCCATAAAACCCCCAAAAATCGTAAAAAACCTAAAAATATAAACACTATAAAATCCTAAAACATCATGAGGATTATGAGTCAGGATGGGAATCGATGGACACAGGGGAAAACTCTGACTTCTACACTGACAATGTGACTCTTTGATATGGAGCAGAGGGTGATCCTTATAGCGCTTCTTCGTTTTTGGACTTTGATGGTGTTGTTCACTGACATGTTTCTTCTTTTGGGGTTTTCTATTTGGGTTTGATGGAGGTTGTTTATTGTTTTAGGTGTGGGTTGTATGATCCATCCCCTCCCTTTTCTGCATTATTTTATTTTCTAATAAATTTTGGGAGGCCATGAATAGCCTAGCCTTGCACCTTCCTTGCCATAAAACCCTAAAAAACAAACCTAAAAACCCCAAAATCCTTAAAAATCCATAAATAACCTTTTAAAATCCAAGAAAATCCCTAAATATCCTGAAAAGCATAATAACTATAAATAACCAAAAAACCAAAAAACCCCTAAAAACCACAAAATCTCTAAAAACCCTTAAAAAACTAAATGCCCTAAAAATAATAACATCCCTTTAAAATACTAAAAACTCTAAAACCCCCTAGAAACTCTACAAACCACTAAAAACGCATAAGGGGCCTAAAAACCGTAAAACTGCTAAATACTAAAAAACCTAAAAAAGCCATTATATGCCCTAAAAAACCCTAAAACCATATTGAGTCTAAAAACCATAAATGATCATAAAACCCATAAAAGGCCCAAGAAAATGACAAACCCCCAAAACCCCTAAAATTCACAGAAAAAAACTACAAACCCTTAAAAACCTAAGAGATTCTAAACCCCTAAAAAACTATAAAAGACACTAAAAACCCTAAAAGTCTTTAAAATGCCCAAAAACTCCTAAAGGACTCTAATTACCCCTTAAAACACTAAAGAACCTTATAAACCCAATAAATCCCCTAATGGAGACAAAATACCCTAAAAACACTAAAGCACTCTAAAAAACATAAACACACTAAAGGACCCTAAAAACTCTAAAATACTTTAAAAACCCTAAAAGACCCTAAAAACAAAATCCTAAAAACCCTAATACCCACTAAAAACCCCTAAAAGGAAATAAAACCCTTTAAACACATACAAATCCATAAACGAACCTAAAACCTAAAATCCAATTAAGGGACCCTAAAATCCTTAGAAAAATGTAAAGGACATTAAAACACTAAAAGACCCTAAACCCTTAAAACTCTAAAATACCCTAAAACCTTAAAACAATAAAACCCTAAAAGACCCTAAAATCCAAAAAAAAAATCCTAACAGAACCATTAATAAATTGAAAACCCTAAAAGGCCATAAAACAATAAAAACCTTAAAAGATGTAATGGTCCCTAAAAGAACATAAAACACTTAAAAGACCCTAAAATGTATAAAAAACCTTAAAACCCTTAGAAGATCCTAAAAACTACAAACCACTAAAAAAATAAAAACCCAAAAAAATCCCTAAAAACATTACACACTTAAAACCATTCCAAACCACTAAAAACTCAAAAACCTAAAAACCATAAAAAAACCTAAAAACCCCTAAAACTCTAAAAATGCTTAAAACCATAAAACCCATAAAACTCGAACAACCCTAAAAACCATGAATGCCCCTAAAACCATAAAATCCTTTATACCCTAACAAACCCTAAAAATTAAAAAACCCCTAAAAACACTAAAAATTTTAAAACCCTAAAAAATAAAAATAAATTAAAAACCCATAAAAACCCAAAACCCTAAAAAATAAAGAAACCATAAAATCATAAAAACCCTAAAATCCCTAAAATCCCATAAATAAAAAGAACCCTCACAAAATCTACAAACACATAAAATAAAAAAACCTCTAATTCCATAAAAAAAATAACTCAAGTCCCCTAAAACCTCAACAAGCCTCAATGAATCCCTTAAACCCTAAAAACTCATACCCTCAAATACTAAAATCCTAAAACCCCTAGAAATCCCTAAAACCTTTTAACACCCTGATTCCTTATCCCCCATTAAACCATAAAACCCCCTTAAGACCCTAAATACAATAAAACCCTAAAAAACACTTAAAACACTCAAAACCCTAAAACTAGAAAAACAAAACAAAACCCAAACCCCTCAAAAACCCTGACATCCCTAAAAGTACCCTAAAACCCGTAAAACCCTTCAAACCATAAAAACAAATAAAAACACAAAAACCCATGAAACCCTAAACAACATAAACTCCATAATACCCTTATTAAATAAAAATCCATACAAACCCTAAACCCCCCCTAGAAGACCCTAAAAATCCTAAAAACCTCTAAAATAACTAGAACCCCTAAGAGATCCATAAACCCTTAAAAGAAACTAAAAACATGATAGAAACACCAAAAACCATTGAATTCATTAATAATTCGAAAAAACCTAAAAACCAAGAAATACTAAAAACCCATAAAACCCTAAAAACCTAAAAATCTAAGAAAACCCTAAATACCATTAAAAGACCTAAAAGCCTGAAATTTTGAAAACACATTAAACGCCCTAAACCCTAAAAAACCCTAAAAACTAATATAACCTAAAACCCAAAATCCCATAAAATCCTAAAAACCCTTAAACCCATTAACACTAAACTCCTTAAACACCTAAAAAACTAAAATTCTCTTAAAATCCATAAAAATACTAAATCTCATGAAAAAACTAAAACCTTAAAAATATCAAAAACCCTTAAAAACGATAAAACCCCCTAAAATTTCATAAAAATCATAAATACCTTGTATGACTCAAAAACCCATAAAAGTTCTTAAAAACATAAAACCCCTAAAAGAACCTAAAAACCTAAAAATACTAAAAGACCCTAAAACCCTAAAACACCATAAAGTACCTAAAAATCCCAAAAACCCTACAATACCAAAGTAAAAAAAACAATAAAAAGCATTAAATAACATAAAACCGTAATAAACTGTAAAACACCCTAAAACCCTATAAGACTCAAATAGCCCCCCCCCCAAAAAGCAAAATATCCAAACACCCCTAAAAATAACATAAAAGGAACTAAAACCCCAAAACATAATAAATGAATGTAAAATCCATAAAAATAATAAATTACCAAAAAAACCATAAATGAACCTATAAACCCTAAAAAACAGACCCACTAAAACCCCCAAAAAACCCCAAGTCCTTAAAACCTTTAAAAAATTTAAAGGACCCTACAAACATTAAAAACACTAAAATACCCTAAAAACCTCTAAAACCCTTAAAACCATTAAAAATAAAAAAAATTACCTAAAAACATTAAAAGGAGATAAAACCCCTAAAAAATTAAAAATCATAAAAGACCCCAAAAAACCTAAAACCCCAAAAAAACCCTAAACCCCCAAAAAACAACCAAAACATTAAAACCCCTAATAAAACCCCAAAATCCATAAAAACACTATGTACCCAAAAATCAAAAAAACCATATAAACTATAAAAACATTACAAACTGTAAAAACCCATAAAATTTTTAAAAAACACTATAAAATTTTAAATACCCATAAAACAATAACCCCCCCACCCCAAACACCCCTAAAAACCACTAAGAACCCCTAAATAACAAAACATACTAAAAACCTAAAAATACATAAAAACCCTAACACTGCTAAAACACCTAAAGCCAATTAAAAACCCCTAAACCCCCCAAAAAACCCAAAAAACCCTAGAAAACTAAAAAACCCAAATAAACCATAAAAAACTACTAAAAATCCCAAAAGACCCTAATACCCTATAATTCCATAAAATACCATAAAGACACTAAAAATACTTAAAAGCCCCTAAAAACCAAGATACCCAAAAACCATGCCCCCCCATAAAAATAATAAAAACTTGCAAAAGGCCAAAACCCCTAAAAACATGAGACATACAAAAAACCATAAAAACTCTATAAAACCTAAAAACCCTAGAAACCCTTAAACACCCTTAAGAAACCATAAACCCTTAAAACCCCTTAAAATCATTAAAAACCATAAAAATGTTTAATGAAATTTAAAACCCCTTAAAATTATTAAAACCCTAAAACCACTAAAAACATTTAATAACTTAAAAACAATAAAAAAAACTAATAAAATCATAAATCCCTTAAAAACACAAGAAAACCATTGAAACCCTAAAATTTTTTAAAATCCAAAAAAAAACTCTTAAAACCCCCAAAATCTAAAATAACCCCCAAAACCTCTAAAACCATTGAAATTCATAAAAAATTCTAAAAACCCTTGAATCCATAAAAACACATAGATTCTATAAAAACATAAAAAAACCTAAAACCCGCGTAAAATACCAAAAACCACTAAAATCCATTAAAATCCATGAAAATTTCTTAAAATATAAAAATACAAAAAAACCATAAAAAACCGTAAACCCTTAAAATCCAAAACCTCTATTACTTATACCCTACTACAAAACCCTAAACCCCACACAATAAATCTGTATCCAACACAGTACACACTAAAACCAACTCCATAAACCCTAATACCTACACCATAACCCCTAAACCCTGAACCCAAAACCCTACCCGCTAAACCCTAAACCATAATCCCTAAACTCTAAAACCTAAACCCCACACCCCACACCCAACACCCAAAACCATAATCCAAAAAATCCACACCATAAACCCTATAAAATACAATCCAAACCCTAAACCCTAAACACTGAAACCCTATATCCTACACCATAAAAATGAAACCATACACACTAAACCCTATACTATAAGCCCTAACCCTAAACCTAGATCCCAATGCCCATTACCAAACACCCTAAACCCTAAACACTATGTCCAAAATCTGATTCCCTAAAACCTAATACCTAAACCCTACACCAAAAACCATATACCCCACTCCCAAAACCCAATACCCAAAACCATAATTCCTAAACCATATACCCTATATCCCCAAAACTCTACAACCTAAAACATAAAATAGACACACTAAACCCTAAAGTCTATTCCCTATGCCTTACATCCAAACCCCAAACCCTAAACCCTATTCCCTAAACCCTCTAACCAACACCATATACCCTACGCCCTAAACCCTATACACTACACCCTAAACCCTATGCACTACACCCTAAACCATAAACCATAAAGATAAACCGTACACCCTAAATCCTAAATGCAACTACCAAAACCTATACCCTACAAGCTAAACCCAAATCCCAAAAACCTAAATCCTATACCATACACCTATAACCCTTAACCCATAACCGTAAACCCAATACCCAATACCCTAAACCCTAATACATATACACACCCTATATAATACTTCAAATACCCAAAAACCTACACCCTAAACCACATACCCTATATCTTAAATCCTAAACATAACACCATAAGCCTTATAAAATGACCCACAATACCCAAAACCCTTCACCCAAAACCACGTACCCTATACCCTAAACCCTAAACACAACACCATAAGCCCTATGCGTTTAAGAGATGATCCACCCTATATGTTTGTTGATCAATGTTTATATGTAATACTCTTTTTAAATCATCCTTATGAACATCAATTTCATGATGTCAATAAGGTAATCTGCATTTAGGAATTTATCCATGCTACATTATCATGATTGATAAATGCTTGGTCAAGATATTCTTCGGTACTTCAAACCAAAGAAACTCATATCTTCTTACTATGCTTATACTTTACTATTAAATTGTTTAATAAAATAAGGAATCTTATGAGGTATCTTTACCTCCAGCTTTCCTATGGAATAGTTCAAACTCTCTTGTTGAACTAACCCTGAAAGCTTTGTGGCATACCTTTATTTATAAAGGTTTCATTGTCTAAAATAATGATGTCAATAATACCAAATGTGTTTATATGTCCTGAGACTAAATACCATACTGGGTATATTCTTGACATCCACTTTTAGTTTTACTTGACAAAGAATCATCGTGCCACAACTGGATAAGTCTTTCATTTTTATATTCACCATGTATTGCCTTTGATTCATATATGAATGAACTATTTATTGAGTATGTTACAACCTAAACAACATTCATTTTGTAACATGGATTAATATCTCATTATGACCAAAAGGGCATGTGAGATAAATGTTTTCATTATACTCAACATCTTGTTAATCTAAAATCATTCACTTGGAAATTAGAAGTTATGTGTTTCTCATCGCTGACTTAGGAATCACCCTTTCTCAACAACTTGGAGAAGACACTTTACATATTATAAAGTTCATATAATTACATGGTTAATATATTTAAATACGAATATTTTATTTTAATTTTGTATTAAATACCCAATAAGTATGTTAGAAAAATTAATTTATATTGATGAATGTACCTGTACAAAAAGTGAGAACTTGTTTCTTGTATTTCAATTCATCGCGTTTTTAAACGTCCATAAATTTATTTCATAATATGTTATGAAAATAACCTCTTGATAAATAAACAACCTATTTTCATTGAAGGAAATGATTAAGGTGCCTTTGGCATAACTTTCCATATTCCTTTTCTACTCTTCTTTCAATATATTCTCCATAAGAACAAAAGATAGTTCTATCTTTAATATTCTTATTACTTGGAGAATGTTACCTCAAAGGCAATGAAGTGCTTACTCTATATTTTTCATATGTATCATTAAAAAAATGTAGAGAAATTTGGGTGTAAAAGGCATAAGAATGAGATTACATTAATGATTATGAAATTTCTTTCACTTTACACAAAGAGAGTGCAATCATCACATTCAAATGTTGCTTAGCTTTCTCCTTGGAAACTACATATTAATGAGACTACATGTAACTTCATCCATGTAATGATATAGCAACTGCAAACAACTTCAGAAGTTGATGACATAATAATGAAATTACCCTCATATGATTATTTCATGAGTCTCCTATATGAAATTTTACACCCTTGCTTCATGATGTGTCTTAACAGGTTGGGACAGAAGCACCTTGAATTTTTGATATAGTAATATTATGCATAAGCGTCTATACTAGATTTGAATTTCATGCTAGTTTAGACATTAGTTTTTTCCGTTATTTATCATAGTTTTATTTTCGTATTACTTACCATTCTCTTCAAATAATCTATAGAAGATTGGTACATTTTATGTTGATTACTGAATGTGACATTACCTATTAATTTAATCATTAAATATCTCCCACTAATTTATCTAATTATATGATCCCTCCGTACTAGAATTGGAAAACTCTATTGTTGATTATTTTAGTGGAAATTATCCCTGAAATTCCCTCATAGTCAATAATCTATGGCTACTCCACTACTCATATGGTTCAAGGTATGCTTTTGGATGGCCAACCGTATTAACTCACGGTTCCTTAATCTGTTGAATGTAGTCCAAACATGAAAAATCATTACATTATTTATTCAATTCTTCCATCTAAAATTACAATAAGCTAGATATGGATATTTATTTACTACAATTTAGTTATGTCAAACCTCCAACAAAATAATAACTCTCTCGTAGTAAGAGGCACTCTCACCAATGGTATGACAAGCACCCCGAACACCCAGTTTTGTTCAAACGTGAATGATGGAAGGTCATAATGACTTAATATTACTTTTAGGGTTTTGTGTTTTTCTGTCTCGATGAATGTGATCCATTTCTATTAATCTTGTTTATTTATATTGTCACACTGACAATTGAACATTAATAGAAAAAAATACGCCGCTTCTTTATGCATTTTATTACTCATTATTTTATGTATTTTTTCCATTGTTTATAAATGCATAAAATAATAACTAAATTCATTAAGTTAAATTACTACCTGATTGGTCTTGAGCATCTAAATGACATCGGGGCATCATACCTGAGTTGAAGCTTCACTCCTGATGCATCTCACCCTGTCATGTATGTTCGCTTGTAATCTAGACTATCAACTCATCTTGGTGGGGTCCACGTTACATCTTGGAGTACCACCTCATCTTGGCGGGATCCATGTGTCACGTTGCACCATCTTGATCAACGTACACCACATCGTCTTGGTGGGGTCCACTTCATTCATGGTCTTCATCTGAATTACAAAAATACGTGCGTGTAGGTGAGGGGGACAATGATATAAATGTACATCAAGAAAATTGGATGTGCTGGACCTTATACATTTTAACTGAAATGAAAGACGATGTGCATACAACCTATTTAATTAATTAGAATCATTACACACAAATAAATAAATAAATAAATAAATGAAAACGTACACAGGTCAGCCCTCAAGACTAGCAGGTGGGTAAAAATAATGCGTGATAAAATTAAATTTCATTAAACAAATACATGGCTTATAAATTAAATTAAATGAATTAAATAATTCAAATAATTTAATTAATTATCGGTATTTAATAATTTTATTTTTTATACCAAAATTAAATTAATTAATTAATTTAATTTCATTGAAAAATTAAATAAATTTATATCTCGGGTATTAAAATAATTAACCAATATTAATTTTAATTAATTTAATTTATATACTATATTTAAATTAATTAAATTAATTTATTTTGAATAATTTAAATGGTCGGTCCCTCAAACATCAATGCCCAACTAGTGCGATTAAGAGAAAACCCACCATGGGCCAAAGTGGGATGGGCCAATCCCTCTAGAATCGCATAGGCCTCTTTAGGGTAAAACTGTCCTCTGAAAACATACAGGTAAAGTAGGAGTACCTCTCGGAACTAGACCAAAGGAATCTCGACACCATCAGCTGGATTGGGGATTGTGCCAGAGCAGAAAGGAGGGGAGGCCACTGTAGAGCGCCGACGCTACAACGCGCAGGGCTTGAGGAGGGCGGTGTTTGGCCGCGAGTCGCCGGGTGGGAGTGGTGAAACGTCATCATCTTCAGGTGGAAGAGGGGGCAGCAGGGATAGGGAGCTAGCTGGTCACAGTTTTTCTGGGGCGTGCCAAGGAAGAAGACCCAAGGGGTCCATGCGGCCCCCAAAACTCATTATTTTTTCCTTTTCTCTAGGCGCCGCCCCACCTACAACCCACTTGGGTTTTTTTTTTGTTTTTTTAACTTCTTTTTATGTCTCCCCTTCCGTTTAATTTATAATAGGTGATTATCCTTTTTTTCCTCTTCATATGTGGAATTATACAAATATGAACAAAACATAAAGTATCCTCCCTCTTCTTTCGAATGCATACTTGATAGCCTTTTAATTTAATAACAATAAAATTATTATAATAAAATAATAATTTGTTGTTATTATATTATTATAATGATAAAATTATTATGAAAATTAGAAAAATTGTAAAATTTATAATTTTCATATAATTTTAATTATTTTCGATGAACCAATCTAAACATGATCGATCCTTCAGAATGAATGAAAATTAATACCTAAGGTCAAACCACGAATTCGACCCAATACGAAAATTTAAAATATCCATTACTCTGTCATTAGAGATCATATAGAAATGTGGTCTGAACCAATGGGACTATTTTTTGAACCCTCTACTTAATTATAATAAAAATTTAATTTTCAAGGCTTGGAAAATCTACCTGATCCCTCTAATACCAATGATAGATTCTGGGGCCCGCAGCAAAATCCAATGGGCCGGGGATTTAAAAAATTTCATCAGTGTAGTGATGAAACATTTAGTCGCCAATGATCCGAGCCCCATTAAAGTACCAGGATCTCACTCAAATTATAAAGAGCACAAAAATTAAAATGAAAACATAGCCGTTTAAAATCTGAATCCATGGTCGACTGTAACTAGTCGATGGCGATTTTCCCTTGAGGAATCCATTGCAGTATCCCTCTATATAATCCACATGCACTTCCAAAATCTTTTGGAATGTCAATCATAAAATTTTAGGTGCTAGAAAGGGGATCCTATGATGTCTTCGACGTCCTGATGATCACTGATTTGAGATCCCTTGGATGCTTGAGGAAGTACTTGATCCTGGTTCCTGGATCAACTACTTCTCTCTATAGGAAATAGGAATAGAGAGTGGCTCTCAGTTTTTATTCCATGAAATGAATTAATAGTTATATGTAGAGAGAGCCTCAACACTATTTATATTGTAGTTTCTAAATACCTGGTTGGGTTCCATGACCCCCATTTATTTCAACATCCACATAATAAATAATTCCAACGAAGTAAACTGCGTCAATATTATTTATTATTTTATCACATACATTTAATATATATATATATAATATATAATATATTACATGATAAAAAATTGATCCATTTAACTCAACTCGAAATCCCTCTTAATATTAAACGAACTTTGAATATTAAAATAATATTCCTTCGATTAATATTATCTCATATTTACTAAAATTGTAAATTCTTTAAATAAATTCAATCTAAATTATCACAACATGAATAATAATGAATTTAGTTAATTATTTTGATGATTGAAAACATGGACAATAGTCAGACCCCATGGTGGAGCCCATCATGTCCATATAAATATTCATCTAAATATGGCGGATTCTTGAATACGCTATTGTATGTGACCCTCTAGGCCCTTATATTGATAGTAGTGAATAAAATCCACAAACCAAGAGTAGGGTCAAACAAACCATCATGGACCCTAAAGAGATAAGGATATTCATAGCAACAACTACCATCCTACGAACACTAACTATGTACTTTAATCTCTTTTCATTAAATATATCATAAATCAGGACACACACTTGTGTCATATTCCCTTTTCATTCCTTATTATTTGTTGATATAACTGGATGGATTTTCCTTTCAACTGTTTTGGACAAAGACTTATGAAGGAAGCACCATCCTGATCAACCAAGCTGGAGATATACAACTTCCTAAACTTGGAAGACACAAATCCTTTCTTGAAAATTCTACCAATGTCATACCACCAACGACACACACAACACAAGCTACCTCACCATGATTTCAATTCAATGGTTTTTTCCTTTCATCAAAGTATGTAATCAAATGATACACATTTGTAATGTTCTCAAGTCAAGAGACTAATAGACATCTTCGTAGATAGGAATGACCAATGACATCTAGAATATGTGGTGTTCTTATTGGCAGGTCTGTCCTCATGATCTCATAACTAGAGATCACCAAATGAAAACTTTAGGAGAAGAAGTCTCAATGCTTATGAGTACCCATCACCTGATAATCAAAATTCTACTATATTCATTCCATAATATTCATCTAGACCCTAGAACATATATTTAAGATTAATGTCATAGTATCTCGAGGTTCTTATTATAGCATGAGATCTACTATATGTTGTACCTCTCGTACCCCTCGTGGTTTAATTTTCATGATCACAATCACTCTCTTATTTAAATAATCTTGTTTTAAGTGTTTTTGGATGATAGGCATAATTTCAGATTGCCAAGGAATTGGGGCAATAAGGCTGAAAGTAAAAGTGGACTGGTTTTCAGTCCACCGGCCAACCGGTGGATGCCCACCGGCCAGCCGATGGAGCCTGGACAGAAGGCATCCCTCTGTCCAGACCACCGGCCAACCGGTGTCCCACCACCGGCCAGCCGGTGGAACCCAGACAGAATAGTGTCAGCCACTGCCTCAGCACCGGCCAACCGGTGGCCTCCTCACCGGCCATCCGGTGGTGCCTGAGCCCGAGCCCTCTCCCTTTTCCAAAGCACCGGCCAACCGGTGGCCTAGCACCGGTCAACCGGTGGAGCCAGTCAAACTAGCCGTTGGGCTTTGACCAGGCTTGTCCACTTGACTCCCAATGGCTCCGAAGGCCTCTCCAACGGCTCCGAAGACCCCCAAAGGCCATTTGAGGGTTCCCCCTCTATAAATAAAGGACGAGGAAGCCCCAAAAACAAAAGGAAGCCCACAGGACACATTTTGATCATTTGGTGAACCTCCAGCGCATTCCCTCAAGAAACCACCACTTGCTCCAACTCAATTCCACATCCAAGGAGCATCGCCATAGAAGCTTGGGAGCACTCTTCATCAACTTCAATCAATCCTTTGGCGCCCAAGACTTCTCCATTACAGTTTTTATTATTTTATCATTTTGAGCTTTAATTTGGGTTTGTGCCTACAAACCCCTCTTTCTCTCTTCTCCCTTTCATTTGGGTTTTCAAACCACCTTCAAGGTGTGAAGAGGTCAGTCAAGCCTTCCCTTTAAAAGGCTTGAGTCATAGGTGAGCTAGCCTTCACCTGTAAGAAGGCTAGTGGGTTCTTGCTAAACCATTGAAAGCAAGTGGGTTCTTGCATAAACATTAAAAGCAAGCTGTAATAGGTTCTAGACTAACCTTAAAGTCTAGTGGGTTTCTTGCTAAAACCATTAAAAAGCAAGCGGTAGTAAATCTCTCAACGGTTGAGTTGGGAGCGGAGACGTAGGCTTGGGTTTAAGCCGAACTCCGTTATCAATTTTGTGTCTTGCCTCTTTTATTTCCGCTGCACTTTGATAATTGTTTTTAATTGTTAATTAATTTTTAAAAGGCAATTCACCCCCCCTCTTGCCATCACTTCTCCGCCCAACAATTGGTATCAGAGGCAAAATTTGAGTAATACCTTCACCGGTTTTAAATTCAAGATCCTTTGTGATGGCCTCATCTTCTTTCACCCCCGAAGGATATTCTTTGGGTCGTGCTCCATTCTTTGATGGAACCGACTATACCTATTGGAAAACCCGCATGACCACTTTTCTTAGAAGTATATGTTATCCTATTTATAAAATTGTCATGCATGGTTATTCTCTTTCCTCTCTCGATGAATCCAAATGGACTCAAGCCGATATTAAAAATTTCGAGCTTGATGGAAAAGCCATGAACGCTCTTCATTGCGGCCTTGATCGTAATGAATTCAATCGAGTTTCCACATGCACCACATCTCATGAAATCTGGAAACTTTTGGAGGTTACCCATGAGGGGACCAACAAAGTCAAGGATACTCGATTGGATATGTACCGTCAAGATTTCGAGTCTTTTACCATGCATCCATCTGAAAATATAACTGATATGTTTACTCGTTTTACTGACGTTTTCAATGGTAGAAAGTCCCTTGGTGATGATGTTTCTGCAGAGATGATGGTCAAGAAGATCCTTTGGATCTTACCAAGCACATGGGCACCGAAAGTCACGACAATTCAAGAAGCAAAAGATGTCAAGAAAATGCCGGTCGAAGAACTCATCAGATCCCTCATGACCTACGAGATCACCATGAGGAGGCAAGCTTAAAAGGAAGGAAAACCAATCAAAACTCCAAAGAACATCGCCTTCAAAGTTCAACAAGAAGAAAGCTCCTCCTCTTCATCGTCTTCCTCTTCAAGCGGCGATTCCGAAATGGAGAATCTTGCCCGCAAAATGCACAAATTCATGAAGAAGCACAAGAAGAAGAAATCCCGCAAGGCTCAACCCAACAAAAAATCCGAGCCCGAGGTAACATGCTACGGGTGTGGCAAGAAAGGCCATTACAAGCCCGATTGTCCACTCAACAAGAAAAAAACCAAGCAAAAGCAAAAGAAGAAGGCATTCAAGGCCACATGGAGTGATAGATCCACATCCTCCTCCTCCTCCTCCTCCTCAAGTGATAACGGTAAAAAATGCCTAATGGCATTTCATGAGGTAACCTCTTCCGACTCCTCATCCTCTAGCTCTTCAAATTCTTTTAATCATTTATCTTATGAGGATCTCCAACATGCGAGAGATCAATTGGAGGAAGGTTTTCACGAACTTTCTTCCAAATTTGTTGCTTTAAAAAATAATTTCAAAAAAATTTCTTCCTAAAAGGAACAACTTCTCAAAGAGAAGGATGAGTTGTCCCTCAAGATCCAAAACCTTCCCGATGTTGATTCTATGGAATTAACAATCAAAGATTTAAGGGAATCTCTTGCTAAGTTCACCCAAGGGGAACAAAATTTGACCAAATTACTTAGTTCCCAACGCGTATCTAGAACCACTGAAGGGCTTGGATATTCCAAGCAAGCTTCCTCTTCCCATGCTCCAACTATTTTTGTAATGGGGAGCTCCCAATATAAATTTTGCAACTATTGTAAAAAACCCGGGCACTTAATTTATGAGTGCGATTGCAAAAATGCCCGGTATGGAAGGCCCAAAACCATTTCCTTTAATGATGAATTTTTTAGGAGAAGACCCGCCACTAGACAAGTATGGATTGAAAAATCCCTTTTAGCGAGTCTCACCGGACCAAAATTTGTCTCTGTTCCAAAATCCTCTCCCCGGTGATTTGTTGTTTTTATTTAGGGGGAGTTAGGATCGTTTAAGCCTTTTTGCGTCTTTCAATTCAAATTTCAATTCAAAAATTTCAATTCAAAAATTTCAATTCAACTTTCAATTTCAAATTTCAATTTCAAAACCTTCAATTCAAAACTTTCAATTCAAATTTCAAAAATTTCAATTGGTTTAAAATCTCTATCGTGTTTTTCAACTCTTTCCCTCAATCAATTTTTATGCCCCGTGCTATTTTGATAATCACAAAGGGGGAGAATTTCTTGGTTGATTGGGGGAGAAATCTTTCTCTCATGCTTTGCTTTACTTTTCAATTTATCCTTTAAAGCATGCCTTTAATTTCAATCTTTTACATTGCTTGTTTTGGTGACTGTGATCATCAAAATAGGGGGAGATTGTTGTACCTCTCGTACCCCTCGTGGTTTAATTTTCATGATCACAATCACTCTCTTATTTAACTAATCTTGTTTTAAGTGTTTTTGGATGATAGGCATAATTTCAGATTGCCAAGGAATTGGGGCAAGAAGGCTGAAAGCAAAAGTGGACTGGTTTTCAGTCCACCGGACAACCGGTGGATGCCCACCGGCCAGCCGATGGAGCCTGGACAGAAGGCATCCCTTTGTCAAGACCACCGGCCAACCGGTGTCCCACCACCGGCTAGCCGGTGGAACCCAGACAGAATAGTGTCAGCCACTGCCTCAGCACCGACCAACCGGTGGCCTCCTCACCGACCAGCCGGTGGTGCCTGAGCCCGATCCCTCTCCCTTTTCCAAAGCACCGGCCAACCGGTGGCCTAGCACCGGTCAGCCGGTGGAGCCAGTCAAACTAGCCGTTGGGCTTTGACCAGGCTTGTCCACTTGACTCCCAACGACTCCGAAGGCCTCTCCAACGGCTCCGAAGACCCCCAAAGGCCATTTGAGGGTTCCCCCTCTATAAATAAAGGACGAGGAAGCCCCAGAAACAAAAGGAAGCCCACGGGACACATTTTGATCATTTGGCGAACCTCCGGCGCATTCCCTCAAGAAACCACCACTTGCTCCAACTCAATTCCACATCCAAGGAGCATCGCCATTGAAGCTTGGGAGCTCTCTTCATCAACTTCAATCAATCCTTTGGCGCCCAAGACTTCTCCATTACGGTTTTTATTATTTTATCATTTTGAGCTTTAATTTGGGTTTGTGCCTACAAACCCCTCTTTCTCTCATCTCCCTTTCATTTGGGTTTTCACACCACCTTCAAGGTGTGAAGAGGTTAGTCAAGCCTTCCCTTTAAAAGGCTTGAGTCATAGGTGAGCTAGCCTTCACCTGTAAGAAGGCTAGTGGGTTCTTGCTAAACCATTGAAAGCAAGTGGGTTCTTGCATAACCATTAAAAGAAAGCTGTAATAGGTTCTAGACTAACTTTAAAGTCTAGTGGGTTTCTTGCTAAAACCATTAAAAAGCAAGCGATAGTAAATCTCTCAACGGTTGAGTTGGGAGCGAAGACCTAGGCTTGGGTTTAATCCGAACTCCGTTATCAATTTTGTGTCTTGCCTCTTTTATTTCCGCTGCACTTTGATAATTGTTTTTAATTGTTAATTAATTTTTAAAAGGAAATTCACCCCCCCTCTTGCCATCACTTCTCCGCCCAACACTATAACCTCTTGACATGATAATTAATCTATGGACATTACCATTATACAGTGGATGAAGAAATATCTACAATATAATGGTAATAATACATCACGTATTACTTACTATATACATGATATAGTAACCACAAGTACTGAATTTTTGGGTCTAGGGAACCCACTATTACAATAGTTGATGTAGCCATGGCCTTCCATGCAGAATGTTGAAGTTTGTGTCCTGTTAGACAACTATGAAGTCTGAATAAGACATAAGATCCCCAAACTTTCTTTTGATTGTAATCTTACCTAGATTTTCTTGTTTATTCTTGTCATAAGCTTAAAACATCAAAATGAATGGAGATATGTCAGATTCGGTGTGACCCAATCGACGAAGTGTACGGATGGGAATGAGGTTGAACCCTGATACATTATCAATGAAGTCTTGTCAGATGTCTGTATCATTAACCCTACTATATTGATACAATGTCCTGACGTGTCTATGAAAAAAATCAACCTCATCTTCATCCGTGAAATATACAATGGCATGACATTCTACAAGATCATTCTCTATATGGTAAACCTCAGCAACAACAACATTAGTTTCAAAATCTTGAGGACTTGAAAAATCCTCGGTAAGTGCTTCTCGAAGATCTTTTAAAATATTCATGGAATCCTGGATTGATAACTTGGATGGAACATGGTCTATTTGTTTCAAAACATCATACTTTTTGTCCAAAGGTCTGCATTTTATAGCATGGAGATGCAATTTTTAGGTGCCTTGGAAGTTGATGCTCCTATTATAGATGTACCATGTGTTGGGGGTAGAAGCTGTAAATACTTATACTCTTAGAATATTAGACAGACTAGGTCTTTCTATTTTCTGAGATATTGATTGTGTAACCTCTAAAAAGTCTTCCAATACAATAATTTAAGGGATGATCCTATCATGTGTGGAAGAATTTACTTGTTCTTTCAGAGCCTGCTGAAGAGATCTCCCATGAGTTTCTACCACATAAACAGTTTCATTAGGGTTATAGTTAAAACAATTGTTTCTACCATGTCCATGTCTTCCCCAATATCCTTGACCTTGTATTCTTCCCCTAGTTCCCCAATCTGGTACATGTAATTCAGGTTCATAACCATAATAATTACTTTTATAGGAGTCTATTAAGTGGATAATGTTACAGAACCGAAGATCAATTCTTTATATAATAAAGATAATGGATGACAAGTTGGATCTTATTGTTCTATTTGGTGGGGTGGTGCCTGTGATTTTGATACTGATGGCATGGAATCTTCAAAAATCAAGGAAAATATTTCCCTTGACATGATCTCTTTTCCTTCTAACTGATCATTATATTTCTTATGAGGTCGCTTCTTTGAGGATTGATGTTTTGATGAAGAAGGATTTGCTCCAGTGGAAGTGGAAGGAGACACAGTTGGTTGTTTCAACTATGTTCATAGAATTTCATGAGTTCAGTTGATTTTTTTCCTAACCATACAATCAGCATGCTTCTAAACATTTTTTCTTTTGACTTCCTTCCATTCGCCTTCATCCTCTGAATCGGTAGTAGTAACACATGCTACTTGGGATGATGAGCTTTTTAGTTTCAATTGTCCAGAGTCTACCATTTTTTTCAGGAGGACGTTGAAAACAAAACACTCATAGATGTAATGCCCCAATATTTTATGAAAGGGGAAATAATTTGAGAGATCTTATTCTCCTTATTTATTCAGTTTATTAGACCTTGTAAATTGAACCAAATTTTCTTCCAAAGCTGAAATGAAGTAACTGGGAACTTATTTATTTTGAAAATAATAAACATTGTTCTTTAATTCCTCAAATTGTATCTGCCTTTGATCTTTTTGATCATATTGATGAGGAGTTCATTGCTTCTGACACTCGGTAGGTGGAGCCCTTCAGTATGATGAAGGTTTTAAAGTAGAGGCAGGTATATGTGCTTGTTTGACTGTGACTTTAGAATCCTCTTCTTTCCCTGTTCTCTATCCCAGAGATGATGGAATTACATGAGATTTATCTTTAGTTTCTACACTAGAATCCTCGACTTGATGGCAGATTAATGCAATGTCTCAAAACCCTCATGTGTATTTCATAGGTATTAGTGGTGTGCGTAACTCATCACACAAAATTTCCACAAAAATTGCCAGAAACTCTTCTTGAGGGAGTTCTATATTTAAAGAATATGCTAATCCGTTCCATCAAGAAATGAAATTTGAAACTATTTCATTCACCCTATTTTCAATTGGTATGATAAAAAACTATTGTCTTTAGCAGTGTTGAGATGAATTGAAGAATGAATTTATAATAGAGGTCTTCTCATCCAGTAATTGATAGAGACTGCAAAATTGCATACTTGACAAATTCTGGCCCCTGTAATGGTTTCACAAAACATCTAAGCTTTACTGATTCGTGTTATTGAGGGGTCCCCATCCAAGAATCACAATAAGAAAAAAAATTCCTTATGTGATTCTTTGGATCTCCCGAACCATTAAAGATCAGAAATGTGGTATTCATAATGATTGGGGAGGGAGGGATTGGATCTATCCATTTGGGGTAATCTTTCTTTTCGGGTTGTACTGGTGCACATAATTTTTTTCATATCATCCAATCATGTTGTTAATTCCTCAATCATATTCATAGGAATTTGAAGAATATATTGATGAGTTGGGACATGTACCGGTACAACAGTTAGAGCTTTAATTGGCATGATGAATGGAAAAACCACTGGTGGTGGTGGAGCTAGTATTTGTCTTGTAAAACCCATAGGTATAGGCCTATAAGGATGTGTTTGATCCTGTTATGGATGTGTAACCAATGGAGGGAATTCATTATATTCATTTGTAGTTGCAATGAATCATCATTGCTGAGGAGTTCCTAGAGGATGATCATGTTGATGATCTATTGTGGATCATGTCTAGCAAAAATGTTTCTTCAAAGTAACTCTACACTGAGTCTTTTTAATTCCTTAATCTCCTCCTCTTGTTGAGAAAATCTTTTTTAAAAAGAAATATATTGACCATATCTAGTGGAAAAGTGATATGTGATCTAACCTTTACCTTTCCCCTTGTTAGATGCCTTATGAAGAGGTGAGAGTTAGTTACTTGGGCAAGTTAGGCTCGGGGCCAGGCTATTCCTAGCTCCCCCCAAAATTTATTATAAAAAAGATAGGATGGACACAAAAAATCAAAAAACAAAAAATACACACAAACGAGTCCAAAAAGAAAGGTCCATAAAGGGGAAAATCAGTCAATGTTGCCACCAAAATCATCCAGCTTCGCACCACGATAACCAAAGCCAGCACCCACCTCAACAAAGTTGTAATCTGACTTAGCACCCGCGTCCATAGAATCCCATCCTGACTCATACTCCTCCTGCATTCCAAGCCTGGATAGAAGCCTCATTCTGGCCCTCTCTTGCTCAACAGATCCTGGGGGCCTCTCCCGCTTATTAACTTTTAGCTTTAGTCTGACCACCCTTGATGTGGCCCGGGTTTCCATAGGTTGTGGGAGGGTAGAATAATCCTTCCACCATCTTCGCCTCGGGGGGGGGGGGGGTGGAGGTGGATCTAGCTTCATAACTTGGTTTCTCACTAGTGACTCCATCACTGATAGTAGATGGGGAATTCCATTTCTTACCTTCGGACCCAGGAGTTTCAGTACCTCTTTTGTTCCTTTCCTCCTTAGACCTGGCCATAACAACATTTATCCTACGACCATCATCAGCAAACCTCTCCCCAAGCCTCTTTGCTTCACCCTAAAGCGGGTACCTTTCCCATTCAACCAGCACCATCTCATGTAACTGCACACAATGAGCTTCAGCAGAGGGAACACCATGGAGAACCATGGTCCTCTAAAGGTTCGGGGACTGGTCACCATTTTCCCCAACAGTCACCAGGACATTAGGATTCAGAAAAGGATCACTAGGAAGATCCTCCGCATCGCTAGTGGTGTCTGCAAGAGGACCAATCTCCCTGTTAGGTCTCCCCACATCATCACTCCCAAATAGCACCAGGGGGTGTCACGCCAATTAGTGTACTGCACCCTGGGAATCTAGGGCTCCCCTTCTGTCGCATCCCTCTCCTTCTCAGCCGAAGACATAAGCCACTCATCCCCAGCCCATGTGCCCTGAACAACCACAACCTCCTGCACAAATTCTTCCGCCAACACGTCCACATCTGCAGGCTTAGCCAGGACAGATACCTATAAACTATTTTGAACAGGCGTAGTAATCATAACCGGTGGAGAGGTTCCACTATTATCCTTCTTGCAATCTATATATTCTCCTCCTAGGAACAACGCACGGGGAACCTCAATCTGAACATTCCCTTTCCAGGTTCCCATCATGGCATCCATCCTTGAACCTAACTACCTCCTTGAAAAGTCACCACATCCATGAACACCTTCAGTACGAACTCAATTATCCCCATCATCCAGAAGCACTGCCTCCTCAACAACATATACCAAAGCACAAACACCTCCAGCCAGCCTTATTCTAAAGCCCCCTGAATCCATCAGAGCAACCACCAAATCACTTCCAGCCATCAGGTTAGATGAACAAGGAACATCAGTAGCCAAAGGCTGGGAGGAAAAGGGCTCATCCATCCCCGTTGTCCCCTCAACCTCCACCGGCGAAAGGAGGATCTCATCAGAAGACATGCGAGCTAGATTAGCACCACCCCTGCTAGGACCGAAACATCCTCCAGATTGAACATTGTGCCCAAAGATCCAACAAGAAGAGCAGAACACCAGCCATGGTTCATAAATAACAGGTTAGTGCCACCTGAGATCCTCCACTGTGTACCGTATTATGAATAATAACATCATCCTCTCACACCCCTGAACTAGAATCATTTTTTGGACGGTCTTATTTAATTGTATTAATGAAATTTACTGACACATAATTCATCATAGGCATTATGTGATTATCTTTGTAAGATCATATTCTTCTATATCCTCCACGAGACTTTGTTCTCCTATATTCATAATTCTTGGGAATTTTTTGACAGACAGTAACATAAAGGTAATACTTGGATAATTCAGTTGTGTGTTTACTTTGTGGCTTCTTCCCTAATTAGGAGAAAACTGTTTTTCGTTGGGTAGGGGATTATAGATGTGAAAATCCCCCATACCTATAGGCTGGGGTTGTTATTATTCTTAAATCCTCCGTACTTTGTTTATTTAATTCTAAGGATGAGTTTAAAAATCCCCCAACCATGGTGGATTATCATTAAAATGGTAAACACTACTATAGAGATAACTTTCTCAACAAATTTCATCCTGGAGAGGACCAACATGGTAGATTACAATAAGGGATAATTATTTTTCCCCTTGTTCTTCTAGACACATGGAGGGTTTCCACAGCTCTCATTCAGGGATAGGTTCTCTAAATTGGTATAATTTTCATAAAGCAAGACTTCATGATGAAGTGTCTAATTGGGAACTTCATAATTACTACTACGTATACCAATATTTGGTAATGGGAGGGTAGAATATTTATTTTCAACAGATATATGTCTGAGGGTTTCATGAACTCTAACATTAAGAGGAGCCATATTGTTGATTGGTATTGATTTTCCAACTGTTTTTTGAGAGACTTCTTCTTGGATGTTATTTTACACATAGTTGGGGATACTTTCGGGGATAAGTGGTTGGCATGCATAGGTGTATGTGCCAAACTTGAAGCGGTCATCTAAATTGGATGATTATCACAAATTGGAAGGGTTGTATGTTCCCGATTCGATTATCTATATGAGTATTCCCCTAACAATACAAGACTAGAATAGAGTTGTGTGTCTTCTCTATGATGGAATGATGACGAGCCATCCCAAGCATGGTAATATAATTATGTGTATGTTCCCCTAGTACTGCTAAAGATACTATTATGATATTCTGGAAGGCTTCTAGAATATGGGCAGTAATTTGTATCTTCCCTTTCACCATTTCTAAAATGTGTTTGGTGAATTTAGTGTCTAGAATAGGAATATAATTCCATTACATAAGTAGTGTAGGTGTATATACCTACTCCTATCCTCTCTTTCCTATTAGTAGATTATAACAGTAATCATGTATGGTGGCAGAGAGTTGAGTCCGCCCCAGATTTGTCATTGGGGATTTTTGACTAACTTCTCTGGGTGCATCCAAACAATACTGCTGGTAGGATTGATGGATGTTAGCAGGTGTATGTTCCTTATGGGTGTTTTCTTCCAAGCATGGTTGATTGAATTATTTCAATGCTAAAAAATAAGACTGCTGGTTGAACTGTTGAGTACAGGTAGGTGTATGTTCCTGCTTACCAGTTGTGATCATATTTTCATTGGTAGACTTCCTTGAATGTAGTTCATCAAGCCTACTTATTTGATGATATATTGTAAGAATATTTATATACCAACTCATGGTACTCCATCATATTTAAATGGCAGTATTGGTTGGGTGCCGCCAGATGAGTCTACTGGCTGGAAGAATTAGGGAGGATGGGTGTATGTGCTCGTTCATTGTTTTCCACCATGTTTAGATGATGGAATTATATGGAGGGGGAAAAATTAAGAAAATGCTCCTTGTTGGATTGATTTTTATGTAATTTTATCTTTCATGCCCTGGTATGAGGGACCTAGGCTGAATTACCAGAGGAAATACCCCCATCATGTTGCGGGGTTCACTTCCGCACAATTCTGTTAGCGGTGATTTTTGGTGGGAGCCCTTGGGAAGGACCCTTTGTATCTTTGAGTTGATACCATGAGTTTCCTCTTGATCCACCAACTTATAGTATGGGAGGGACTGGTTTCTTGATTTTCAGGGATAAGGACCCAAAACAGATGAAGACGGTGGTTGGCACCGTCTATTTCTTGACCACCAGTCACCACTGATCGGACGATCGAGGGTTTTGTAAACTTAGAGAGCCTATCAGGTAACCTCCAGTGTTGGGATAGTACTGTGTTGATGGTATTACCATACCAATAAATTTGAGGCCCATCATTGAAGATGATGAGTTGGTGATGACGTCCTTTCATAGGATGAGGATCCCTCATGAACAGCAACCGACACATTCACCGGTGAAAACTGGAAGGAATCCATTTAGAGTGAAGGGTGTTCAAGTGAAAATTGAGAATATTCAAACAATGAACCCCATTAAATCAATGAATTTTAGATGGATATAAGCATGATTTATTTTTTGTCTGGCCTCCCTTTATCTATTGATAGGGTCCTAACAGATGGGTAACACTATCAATATGGTTAAGAATTCACATCGGGTTCACCATTTTTGTTTCACCTCCATTGGAACATGTGTTTTGGATAGGAATCACTACTTCCAGGCTATTTTCATTTGATTTATTTATGGAAATGGAAACAACCAAAGATTCTTTATCCAATGGTACCTACTTTCCAATAGCAGGTATTCATTAGGTTTGGACCTATGATACTCCATAACATGTATTGGTCAAGAGGATGATAGGTCAGACTCATCACACCTTTTAGGGGGAGTTATTTCCTTCTTTGGGTGCCTCTTGTAGATTTGAGATATTTACATGAATAATTATTAATTGAACAAGTATAATGTATTTTTCACTTTGAATTTTCAATAAATTATTAGCATGTGTGAAATTTAGAATCCTCCGTATGTATTTAAGTTTCTTCATTAATTGAGACATCCATATGTATTCAAGGTTATCCATCAATGGTATCATATCATATACTTGTTAGAAATTATTTTAACTGTTGTTGTGATAATACTAGTTTTTAAGCCACTTAGTGGGGCACTCTAGAATTTATTGTCATCTAGGGAGAAGGAAGTTTGTTTTTTTTGTTGGTAACATACCCATAAATGGGCTACCTATGTATCCTTGTGAAAGGAATCAGAACCCTTATAGTTTGGTACCGCTTAATGGGACACATCATACCTTTTAAGGTCATGTGATAAATACCTAACTGAACAGTTCAATGTCATGTGGTATGAACATCTATGTGGAAGTTAATTAGTCAAATCATGGTGTGGGACATATGCGTAAGAAGACCAACGAACATAGAATAGATATAATTTTCCATGTTGGATTATACAATGTTCGAAATATGGTCTATGAAGAACACGGTTGATTGGAAGTGTTGGGTTTGAACCTCAGGGAGGCTTCCTACATATCCCACATGGATTGGAATCAAATCCAACGTTGTTCAATGAGTATCATAGTGGTGTATGATCCATTTATATAAATAGGGCAGGGCTTACTCCTAAAGATTATTCCCATTTTTGGATGAAATTATATGGATCTAAGGCATTAGGAAGGCTTCCTATGTATCACAGTTTTGATTGGAATTAGAGTTCTCATAGTTCATTCAGTGGGTTGTGTGGATGTTGTGATCATCAAAATTCTCCAAGGACACGTGATTCATACTTGGTGCGAGAAACAAGAGGATTTGAAAGACATGACAAACAACACAATCTCTCTTCTACGGATGGAAGAGGGCATGCTACAACAAAAGAAGCTGATGCGACAGTGGGATAGGGCGTAGAGCACTTAACCTTTCAATGTGGGATGACGTTAAGGGTCATGTGGCCAGGCTCTCAAATGAATAGGGACTTACATCAGTGGGAGTGCCCTGGTGGGTCCCAAGAGAAGAGGGATACTTCTCATTTGTTTTTATTGAATAGAAAGTTTGACCTTCACTCTCTTTATTGAAAACTAGAGGCCCTGAGTCTATGAGATGAGAAGGGGAGGTCAGTGTCTCATTCCTAAAATCTAAGGTAGGGAACTTCACAACATTATATCTTGTGTAAGGATCCATGTGACTATAGATATAAAAACCTAAAAACATACCAAAGTCCAGAATCCCATAGAAGAAGAATGTGGGAAACATCTGACTATAGATATAAAAACCCAAATAGGAGACATGCTGATGTGTCCTTCCCAATGGTTTGATAAGTTATGAGGTTTTTGTTGAGGCTTCAACTTAGTCCCTTTTAGATAAGGGATCCAAGGGAGGAGATACCCCTCAATTATTTTCTTTGAAGAGGGTTTACAAGGTGGTGTGTAGGATATTTGTGTAGCTAAGCCGTGTAGCTATACCATAGAGGTTTGGTTTCATCTCCCTTGGAACATGTGTTCTTGTTAGGAATCAAAACTTATGGGGAGTTTCCATTGGATTTATTTATGGAACCATAATCATCCAACAATTCTTTATCCAAAGGGACCTGCTTTCCCAAGGCATTTGTTCGTTAGATTTGGACCTACGATACTTAAGAACATGTATTAGTCTAGATGATGGAAGGTTTAAATCATCACACCCTTTTGGGGGGGACATATTGCTTACTCTAGGTCTCTATTAAATATTTGAGATATTTTCATTAATCCTTATTAATTCACATAGTTTAACATATGTTTTATTGTAATTTGCAATCAATTATTTTCATGTGTGAAATTCAGTGTCATCCTCATGTATTATAGTTTCTTTATTAATGGAAGAATCTTTATGTATTAAAGGTTTTCCATCAATGGTATCCTCTCATATACTAGTTAAAGATTATTTTAACCATTGTTTTGATAATACTAGTTTTTAATCCACTCAGTGGGGCACTCTGGAATTTATTGTCATATTGGGATATAGAAGATTTATTTTGATGTTGTGATCATACACATAAATGGGTTACCTACGTATCCCTATGAAATAAATTAGAACCCTTGTAGTTTAGTGCCTCTTAATGGGACACATCATACCTTTTAAGGTCATGTGATATGAACCTAACCATGCAGATTAATGTCATGTGGTAAGGACATATAAGTGTAAGGTTCTTAGTCAAAGATTTGTGTGGGACTTATGAATTAGAAGCCCAAGGAACTTGGAAAAGATATATGATTTGATGTTGAATTATACCCTGTTGGAAATATGGTCTTGGAAGAACAAGGTTGGTTTGAAGTGTTGGGATTGAACCTCAGGAAGGCTTCCTACGTATCTCACATGGATGGGAATCAAAGCCTATTTAGTTCGACGAGTCTTACAGGGGTTTATGATCCATTGAGAGAAATATTTTGGGGATTACTTCTAATGAGGATTCCCATTTATGGATGAAATGGTATTGAGCATGGGCCTTAGGAAGGCTTCCTATGTATCCTGGTTTTGAAGGGAATCAGAGTTCTCGTAGTTCATTTAGTGGGTTGTGAGGATGTTGTGATCATCACAATTATCTAAGTCCAAATGATTCGTACTCATTGTGATGAAAAAGTACATTTTAAATATTCTATAAACCACACACACTCTCTTCCACTGATGGGAGAGGGTGAGCCTATGGTGAAAGAAGCTGAGGTGATGGTGGGAGAGGGCACTAAGCAATGAACTTTTTGATGTGGGATGACATTAGAGGTCATGTGGCCAGACTCTTAGAATATTAGGGACTTAAATCAAAGGGAGTTCCCTGGTGGTTCCTATGAGAGGAGAGAAACATCCCATTTGTTTTAATGGAAAAGAAAGCGAGACCCTCACTCTTCTTATTGAGAACCGGAGGCCCTGTGTCTTAGAGTTAAGGAGGGGAGGTCAGAGTCCCATTCCAAAAATCAAAGATAGGGAACTTCCAAAAATTATCTATAGGATAAGGATCCATGTGACTATAGATATGCAAACCTAAAAACATAACTATGATCTGGAGTCCCATAGAATATTATTTTGGGAAACCTTTGGCTGTAGATATACAAACCCAAATAGAATACAAGTTGGTGTGTCCTTCCCAAAGATTTGATAAGTCAGGAGGTTTTGGCGGAGGATTCAACTTAGTCCCTTTTATATAAGGGGAACAAAAAAGGAGATATCCAACCATGAGTGGATTTGAAGAGGGTTTACAAGGTGATGTGTTGGACATTTGTGCAGCTATGCAGCGTAGCTATACCCTCCCATACGCTACACCCAAAACCCTAAACTCTACACCACAAACCATATGCTCTAAATGTTAAACCAAAAACTCTACACCCTAAAATCTATATCTGACACCCTATGCCCAAAACCATATACCCTATAACCTATACCCTACACCCTAAACCATAAACCCTACACTCAAAAACCTAAACCAAAAACCCTATATCCTACACCCAAATCCTTAAACCGTACATGATAAACCTTATACCCTACACCCTAAACCATAAAAAATATACTATATACCATAAACCCTAAACAATAAACCATAAACAGTAAAATCAAAACCCTAAACCCTAAAACCTAAACCACAAAACCAAAACCCTACACCCTAAACCCTACACCCCACAACATTAAACTGTACACCCAAAACCCCAAACCGCACACCCTACACCCTACACCCTACACCCTAAACTCTAAACCATAAACCATAAACCCTAAAACCTAAAACATAAACCAAAAACCCTAAAACCTAAAACCTAAAACAAACACACTAAACCGAATACCCTACATCACAAACCCTTAACACAACATCGTAAACCAAACATCATCAGACCTATACACTAAACCCAACACCCAAAAGCCTAAACCATGTAGCCTAAAACATATCCCCTAACCCACAAACCCAACACCCTACAACCTAAAACCTATTCCACAAATCATATACCCTATAATATACTCCCAAAACCCTAATCCCTGGACCCTAAACCCTAAACACTAAACCTTACACCCAAACCCTATATCCAACACCCTAAACCCTAAAACATACAATCTAAACTCTATACCCTACACCTAAAACCCTAAACCCAATTCCCAAAACCCTATAACATACACCATAAACCCTATACCCCACACCATAAATTGTATAACCAATACCCTAAACTCTAAACCAAAAAACTTACAACCTTATCCTTAAACCCAAAATCCTAAATCCTATACCCCACATACCTAACACAAAACCCTACAACCTATACCCACCAAAACCAACCCCTAAACCCTAAACCTAACAACTTACACCCTAAACCCAAAACTGTACACCTTGAACCCTATACCCTACAACCTAAACCCAAAACCCTACACCTTAGACCTCATACCTACACCCAAAACCCTTAACTGTAAACACTAAAACCAAAATACTATAGCCTAAACCATAACCCCAATCCCGTAAAACATATACCCTACACACTAAACCCTACACCGTAAACCCCATAACCCACATCCTAAACACTAAACCCTACACCGTAAACCCTAAACCCTATACCATAAACCATACACACAAAACTCTAAACCCTATACCCAATACCATACACCCTAAACCCTAAACACTACACCCCAAACACCAAACCCAAAACAATTCACCCTAAATCGAAAACCCTAGACCCTACACCATAAAACCTAAACCTTACACCCATATACTATACCCTAAACCGTCACCTATATACCTACACCGTAAAATATATACCCTACACCATAAACTCTATACACTACAACCAAAACCCTGAACTTTTCACCTAAAACCCTATACCCTAAACCATATACCCTACACCACAAGCCTTAAATAGTACTCTATAAACCCTATACCCTACAACGTAAACAATAAACCCTAAACTCTACACCTTAAACCCTAACTCTTATACCCAAAACTCTAAACCATACACCCTAAACAATATACCCTACACCCTAAACTGTAAATCCTATACCTTAAAACCATTACCCTTCACCCTAAACCCTACACCAAAAACCCTAAACCCAATAATGTAAACCCTAAACCATACTCCCATAACCTTATACCCTACACCCTAAACCATATACCATATACCCTACACCCCAAACCATAAACCCTACAACATAAATGAAAAACTTGTAACCCTAAATCTGAAACCCTACTCCCTAAACCATATGCCCAACAACCTAAAAAGTAAAACCAACAACCAAAACTATATACCCTACACCCTACACCCTAAACCTCAAACCCTAAACCTTATACTGTCCACCCTAAACCCTAAACCCTACAACAAAAACCCTATAACCTACCGTAAAAACCCTAAACCCTTCCTCCTGAACCCAATATCTTACACCCTAATCCCTAAACCCTATAGCCTAACCCCAATTCTATACATCTATAACCTTAAAACCTACACCCTGAATCCTAAACGCTATATCCTAAAGCCTAAACCTCACACCCTAAACCCTATACAATCCACCATAAACACAAATCCATAAACCCTTAACCCTAAACCCTACAACCTAAACCCTATACCCAACTCCCTAAAAAAATAAGACCTCCACCATCGACCCAAAACCCTATACACTAAACCTTAAACCATAAAATCTCTAAAACAAACCATGAAACCCCTAGAATCACTATAAACCCTAAAAAATCTGACAAAACCCTAAAAACCATAAGAAACCTAAGAAACTATTAAAAACCCTAAAAACCATAAAATCCCTCGAACCCCTAAAATCCTTTTAAACACCCAAAAAATATTATTAACCCATAAAACACTAATCGACCTAAAACCCTAAAAATTCATAAAATCCTTAAGAAAACCATAAATCCTAAAAAATTAAAAAAACCCCCCAAAACCTAAAATACCCTAAATACCACTAAATACCCTAAAACCCCTAAAAATCCTAAAAACCACTGAAACACCTATGAAAACCATCAAAACCCAAAAAATACTAAAAGCCCTAGAAAACCCTTAAAATTGAAAATACCATAAAAACCCTAAGAAACACAAAAACAACTAAAAACCATAGAAACCACTTAAAATCCTAAAACCCTGCAAAATCCTAAAAAACCCTATAAAATACTAAAAATATGAAAAACCCAAAAAAACCTAAAACCCCCTAAACAACCATAAAAACACTAAATGAACCCTCAAACCCATAAAAGATTCCTAAAACGAATAAAACCCTTAATATAGCCCTAAAAACCCTAATAGAACCCTAAAAACCCAAAAAATCAATAAAACCACTAAAAATTACTAAAAAAACTAAAAACCAAAAAATCCTTAAAAACCCAAAAACAAAAAAAACCCATAAAAAGAAACTCAAAACCCTAAATCTACTAAAAACCAATAAAAAAACTTAAAATTTTAAAAAACACTAAAACCCCTAAAAAACATAAATCACCCTAAAAGTCCCTTAGAAGTCTCCAAAAAGACCCTAAAACCCAAAAATCCCCTAAAAAACAAGAAAACCACTAAAACCTTAGAACCCCTTAAATACCCTATAAACCATAAAATCCCCTAAAAATCCGAAAACCCTAAACACCCTAAAAACACCTAAAACCCTAAAAGGCCCTAAAAATGTTAAAAAAAATAAAACACTAAAAACCCCAAAAAAGTCCCTAAAACCCAAAAAACCTCATAAACCATAGAAACCACAAAACCCTTAAAATTCCCAAAACCTCAAAAAACCATAAACCCCTAAAATATATAAAAACTCAAAAAGCCCTAAAAAACCATAAAACCTTAAAAATCCCTAAAAACAATACAAATATTAAAACCCATAAAAACCCTAAAAGTCTCTCAAAACCATGAAAATGCCTAAAAAATATTGGAAACCCCTAAAAACCCCAAAAACATCAAAACCCCTAAAACCCATAAAACCCCCAAAACCCTAAATTCTCTTAAAACACCAAAAATTCTATGAATCCCAAAAAAAATCACTAAAAAATAAAAAACCATAAATATACACTAAAATAACCTTAATGGCCCTAAACCCCCTAAAAACTTTAGAAGACCATAAAACCCTAGAAAAACCTAAAAGTCCCAAAAACACAAAAACACCCAAAAACACATAAAAACCTCTAGAGGACCTTAAAACCCCACAAACACCATGGAAAATATTAAAAAACACATGAAACACACTAAGACCCTAAAACACCATGGAGCACCAAAAGACCGTTAGACCCCATGAAACCCAAAAAAAATATAAAACTCAAAAAAACAATAAAAATAAAAAAATTTCTAAAAATTACGAAATAAAAAAAACACTAAGTCCCCAAAAAAAAACCATTAAAATTCATTAAAATATTTAAATACTTACAAGATAGTAATAATCAATCAAAACCCTTAAAATCTGTTAAAAACCCTTAAAATCACTAAAACCCTAAAAACCCTAAAAAACCCCTATGACCATAAAAACCCCAAAAACCATAAAATCACTATAAAGATATAAAAAACCTAAAAACATAAAAAGGCCCTAATAATGAAAAAAAAATTAAAAAAACTTAAACAAACCAAAAAACAATAAACCCCTAAAAATCCCTAAAATTATAAAAACATTAAAAACCATTGAAACTATTAAACACTTTAAAACCCTAAAAATACTTATAATCATTAAAAACCATACAAACTCTAAAAACCCAATATAAGTATAAAAACACTAAAGTAAAATAAAAGATATAAAAACTATAATGATCTGAAAAAACCTCTAAGAATTCCCAAAACCATAAAAAATCTAAAAAACCTAAAAACCCTAAAAACATATCAAATACTCTAAAACCATAAAAATGCCATAAAATACTCCAAAACTACTAAAATATCTCAAACACCCTAAAAATCATAAAATACCCTATAAACCTAAAAATAAAAAACCCCTAAAACCCTAAAAATGTATAAAACCATTAAAAGAAAACAAAACCCCTAAAAGACACTAAAAGAACTAAAATCCCAAAAAGACCCTAAATACTCTAAAATATGAAAAAAATATATAAAGGCTAAATATACTATTAAGGACCCTAAAAACCCTAAAAAAAGTGAAAGGCCCAAACCCAAAAATTCCATAAGAACCCAAAAAATCATATAAAATTCTAAAAGACTAAAAAAAACCCTTTAATGAAACTAAAAAACCATAAAAAAACATTAAAACCCCTCAAATCCCAAAAAGATATTAAACCCCTATAATCCTAAAAAACCCCATAAACCCCCTTATAACACAAAAATAATAATATAATAAAAACCAAAAAAACCATAAACCACATTAAAATATCTTAAAAGAACCTAAACTAACCTAGAAATCCTGATAAACTGAAACCCTCAAACAATAAAAACCTAAAAACCCTATAAAACCGGTAAAACAACTACAAAACCCTAAAAATACCAAAACCCCTTAAAAAACCCTAAACCCCTAAACTCCATAAAAACTAATAAAAACCCTAAATATACTATAGAAACCCAAATAACAAAAATATATTATAAATAAAAAACACTAAAAATCAACAAAACCCATAAAAATCATAAAAACCCATAAACCCTTAAAATCCCTAAAAACGATAAAACCACAAAAATCCATAACCCCTCCCCCTAAAGCCCCTAAAATCAGTAAAAAACCTAAAAATTGTAAACACCCCTAACAACCCCACCCATAAAAACCCTATAAAACATTTAATACCCCAACACCCACAAAAAACCATAAATCCCCCCAAAACCCCAAAAAATATTAAAATCCAAAAACCCCTAAAAACACTAAAACCCCATAAAAACCTTAAAATATATCAACATTGCTAAAAATGCTATAAAAAAACATAAAAATAGAAATCTCCTAAAAACATAAAAACCCATAACACCCTAGAACCCCTAAATAAATACTAAAACCCTCAAACCCGATAAACCTTATACCCAACACCCTACACACTAAACCCTAGACCCCAAATCCTATACCCTAGATAGTAAACCCAAAACCATAAACTTTAAACCATATACCCAACACTTGAAAACAAAACACCTACACCCAATTCCCTATACCCCTAACCAAAAACCCTACTCAATGAACCCTATACCAAACACCCTATACATTAAACCATACACCATAAACCTTAAACCTTGGACCGTAAATGCTATACATTTAATCCTAAACCCTAAACCATAAACCCTAAACCCTAAGCCCTAAACCCAAAAAGAAACTAAAAACACTAAAAGAACCTAAGAAACCATAATGTGACAAAAAACCCTTAAAATACTAAAAACCTTAAAATAAATTGTAAACCCCTAAAAACCCCAACATACCCAAAAAATTAAAAATTCCCCTTAAAAAAAATAAAAAATCTGAAACCCATTAAAACCCTTAATACTCTAAAAACCCATCAACAACACTAAATCCCTTAAAACTCCTAAAACCGCTAAAAATCCTGAAACACCTAAAACCCATGAAATCTCTTATAAAACCATAAAACCCCTTAAAACCTAAAGAATATAAATAAAACCTAAAACCCATAAAAATCACAAAAAATACCCAAAAACTCAAATGAACCCCCATAAAACCTTTAAATACCCTTAAATTAATAAAAACCTATAAAACATGAAAAACCCCTAAAAAACCAAAAAACCAAAAAACCCCAAAAATACATAAAACCCTAAAAACCCCTAAAAAGTCTAAAAATCGATAATATACCCCAAAAATAGTAAAAGACCCTAAAAGACAAAAAATACCCAAAAAAACTTAAAAACCATTAAAAATCCTTAAACAATTAAAACCACATATAAAAAAACATAAAACCAATAAATCCGTAAAAACTCTAAAATCCATAAAAACCCAAAAACCCTTAAATGCACTGAAAAACACATCAAAACCTTAAACCCCATAAATACATAAAATAATAATAAAATTTTGTAAAACACTATAAAAGAACCAAAAAGACTCTAAGACCCCAAAATTATCCTAAAGCCGCTGAAAACTCAAAGAGACATAAAAACCCAAAAACAACTAAAAACACCTACATACATTATTAATCTAGAAAACCCTAAAAGTAGTATAAATAATAAAAACAAAAAAAGCTAAATTTTTTTTAAAAAATAAAACCCCTAAAAACCATTAAAACACTAAAACCCTAAAACCCATAGAAAGAGTAAAACTCACCAAAAACCCAAAAAACCACAAAGCCCCCTAAAAAGCTCTTAAAACACATAAAAACCTATCAAATAAGTAAATGTCATAAAAATACCAAAAAATTCCCTAAAACCCTAAAAATTCCCAAATACCTTGAAAACCTAAAAAGTAATTAAAATAAAAAACACCCCTAAAAGACCCTAAAAACCCCTAAAACCATAAAATCCCTAAAAAAAGTTCCTAAAAACCATAAAAAACAATAAATGACCTAAAAACCCCTAAAAACCCTAAAAGTTCCTAAAAACCTAAAATACCCTAAAAACAGTAAAAAACCTAAAAACCCAAAAACCCAAAAAACCCCCCATGAAACCCATAAAATCATAAAACCCCCAACCAAACCCTAAAACTACTAAAAAATTAGTAAGCCCCTAAATCCCTAAAAAATTCATTTAAACACCTTAAAAATTATCCAAATCCTAACTAATTCCTAAAAATCCCTAAACCTCTACAAAACCCTAAAACCCTAAAACACCCAAAAAACTACCCATAGGAACCTTTCAAAGCCCTAATAACACCTATTAGAACCCTAAAAATCTAAAAATTCCTAAAAAAACCATAAAACCCATAAAAACCCTAAAACCCATAAAATAATCCTAGAAATCAATAAAAAACCTAAAAACCCCCCAAACCCTTAAAACCCGTAATAACCTTAAAAAAATCATAAAAACCATAAAGCATAAAAAATTATAAACATACAATCAAAACCATAAAATCACTAAAACCCTTAAGTTCTTGCATTAATGATCAACAAAATAAGCATCTTACTGATTCCCCATTTAAGGAGGAAGTCAGGTCTGCTCTTTTTTCTCTGAATATGGACAACACTCCTAGGCCAGATGGATTCAGTAATAAGTTTGTCATGATCTATTGGTATATTTTACATGTGGAGGTCACTAATGCTGTCAGATAATTCTTTATCTTATACTCCATCCCTCATGGAACAAATTCCAACTTCCTTGCTTTACTGCCAAAGAAAGATAATGCCATGGATATTGGGGACTTTCGTCCTGTGGCGATTGGAAACACTATTCCTAAGATAATAAGTAAAATTCTGGCGATCAGGCTGGGGAAGATTGTTTGTGGGATAATCACCCCAAACCAATTTGGGTTTGTCCCAGGATGTAATATTTAGCGCTGCCTATATTCTGCATCAAATGGTATCAACATCATGAGGAAAGACTCTAAGTATGGAAGCTTTGCTATGAAGCTGGACATCTCAAAGGCATTTGATACGATCAAATGGAGCTTCATCTTTACTGTTCTCAGCAGGTATGGCTTCACCACCTCTTTTATAAAGCTGATCCATACTATCTTGTCTAGTGCCAGGATCTCTGTTCTTGTTAATGGATCTCCTAAGGGATTATTTCATTGCTCTCACGATGTCAGGAAAGGTGACCCGATTTATGGCCTCCTCTTTACTCTGGTTGAGGATTACCTTAGCAGATGCATACTTGATCTTGTTCAGGCTGGTTTTTATGCTCCGATAAAAGCTGGGAAAGATATTTATGTGCCAAATCATCTTCTATTGGTGGATGACATTCTCCTGTTTGGGAAGACTGATAGACGTAACCTATCCTCAATTAAATCACTTCTACAACATTATGAAGAGGTTGTGGGGAAATCGATTAGTTGGAAAAAGTCCTCTGTTATTTTTGGCAATGGGATTCCAGCCTCCAAGCAATGCAGAATTGTCAGAACTCTTGGTGTGATGAGGGGTTCCCTCCCTTTCTTGTACCTGGGGGTTCCCTTGATCTGGGGGAAGGTAAAAAGTGGATACCTTGAGAAAATTTCACTCAAAATCACTCAACAACTTGCGAGATGGAAAGGAAAATGCTTATCTTAGGCGGGAAGAATTTTCTAGATCAACTCTATTATTACATCCATGTTTGTGGATGTGTTCTCCATTTATAGATGGCCAACAAGTCTCATCAAGAGCTTGAAAGAAAAAATCAGAAACTTCGCATGGACGGGCTGCATTAATGAGAAGAAGTTTGTATCTGTGGCATGGAAAGAATGCACAAAGACCATAGAAATGGGTGGGGTGGGCATCAAGGACCTCAGGAAATTCAATGATGCCTTAATTGGTAAATTTATATGGAATCTTCTCAACCTGAAAGATATGAGTCTTGACTTCTTGAGGGAAAGGTTCACTTCCAAACTATGTGAGGAATTCCCTGGATTCATTCCTTCTTCAGTCTGGACCACAATCAGGTCCTCCTATAGAAGCATTATTTCTAACTCTAAATGGGCAGTCTCAAGGCATTCAGCTTTGAATTGTTGGAAGACCACCTGGATTAATCATCCCATCTGTGAATCTATCCATCCCCCTCAGAATTTTAAGCATTGGACCATCACTAATATCAACAATAACATGAGAGATATTGAAAGCATTGTTCCACAAAATATTATCGCACAAATAAAAAGTTACAGCTTCATAGATATGGACTGTCTTATTTGGAAGCCCAATATGGTTGGGTTGTTGAGTGTGAAAAAGTTTTACCGGTTTGAATGTGAGTAGGTAATTCAACCCCCTGCTTGGCTCTCTAAATTTCAAAGGCCCCTCATCCCCCTTCCAGCCACCTTCTACTGTGGAAAATTTGGATAAATAGATTTCTAGTTCAAGAGAAGTTGAAAAGATATGGGTGGTGCTTGGCCTCAGCTTGCCCGATCTGTCTTTAGGATGAGGAAAATCTGCAACATATTTTTATTAATTGTTGATTGGATTCTAGTCTTTAGGAGTATTTGCAGGGAATTTTCCACCTGAAAATCTGCATGGATAGCATGGTGTCTTCTCTTTTTAGCAGTGTTGTCGGTGTGAAATGCAGTCAATAGGTTTCCAACATGATTATTTCTGCTGCTGCGGCCCTTACCACTTTTGTGTGGGTAGCCCAGAATAAAGTGGTTTTTGATAATTCTCTATACTGCCTCTGCACTGGTGTGGTGGTGATCCACAAAGCCGTCCGCATGGTGTCTCATATCCAAGATGGTACGATGGCTAATGATTTTAATGATCTTATTGTGTTGAGAACTCTTAGAGTTTCTGGAAGATGCAGGAAACCAAGGGACTTTAAATTCATTCGGTGGATTCCACTAATCCCAGAATGGATAAAAGTCAATGTGGATGGTGCTGCCCTGGGGGCGCCTGGTCTCTCCGGTTGTGGTGGTATTTTCTGAACGTACAAAGGCTTTGTTAAAGGATGCTTTTATCACTTCATTGGGAATGGGTGTGCATATGAAGTGGATCTTTGGGCCATGATTAAGGCTATCCAGTTTGCAGTTCACTTTAGGTAGAAGCAGCTATGGATTGAGTCTGACTCGATGTTGGTGGTGGAAGCCCTCAAAAACAAAACAAGGAAAATCTCATGGAGGCTCCTCCCACAATGGGTTGAGTGTCTAAGTAATTCTCAGTGTATGAACATTGTGGTCACACATGCATACAGGGAAGCGAACAAGGTGGTGGAAATGTTCTCTAAGAAAGAAATTGAGGATGGATGTTCCATGTGGTCATTTGTTGCACCAGATTTTTTTACTCCCATTATGGACTCAGACATGAAGGGTGACTTGCATACTCGATTGTGAAGACCCTCCCTTTAAAGCCTTGTACTTACTTTTTTTTAATAAATTTTGTGGGGCCGGGACACGCCGGGCCTCGAACCTGCTTTGCCTAAAAACCTAAAAATATTAAAAAGGAAAAAACCCCTAAAAACATAAAAATTCTAAAAACCTAAAAAAAATAAAATAAAACCCATATTAAAGATTATAATACCCTAAAAACCCTTCATAACCCTAAAACCATAAAATATCATAAATCCCCCTAAGACTATTAATAGACCCTAAAACCTTAAAACCCCTAAAATAACCTAAAACCCCATAAAATAATGAAATATCCTAAAAACCATAGTAACCCATAAACCCCTAAAATCCCATAAAAATCCTAACAACCCTAAAAATCATAAAACACCCTAAAAACCATAAAATAACATAAAATCCTAGAAACCATAAGAATCCTATAAACACAAAAACAACTGAAATCACAAAATTCCCCTAGAAAATCACCTAAAACCACCCAAAAGAACATGAATCCCTAAAACACCATTAAAACATCCCCAATGCCCACAAATTCATAAAAAAACTTAAAAACATGAAAAACAATAAAAACCATAAAAATACAAAAATTCACTAAAACACTAATACCCCATAATGAACTATTTTAGGGATATTTTTGGGGTTTTAGTGTTTTATGGGTTTTGGGGTTTTTTGGGATTTTAGTGGTTTTTTTTATTTTTAGGGTTTTTTTTGGGTTTTTATATTTTTTAGGGTATTATGATTTTTTGAGTTTTTGGGTTTTAGGGATATTAGGGTTTGTAGAGCATTCTTATGGTCATTAGGGTTATAAATGTTTTTTTTAATTTTTTGATGGATTTAAGGGTTTTTATGGGTTTTAATGTTTGTAGGGTTTTTACATATTTTTTAGGGGGTTTTTTATTGTTATTTTGTTTCTTATAATTTTATGGTTTTTTAGGTTTTTATAGGTTTTTTTGGTTTTTAGGGTTTTTTGGGGTTTTTGGGGTTTTATAGGTTTTAGGGTTTTATATGTGTTTTTAGTGGTTTTTATGGGGTTTTATGATTTTTTTATGGTTTTTAGGGTCCTGAATTTTTTTATTTATTTAGAGTCATTTAAGGTATTGTGGGTTTTATTTTTTAGGGTATTTTACTACCTTTTAATTTTTTATGGTATTTTATAATTTTATAGAGTTTTAGTGTTTTTATATAGTTTTTGGGATTTTTGGGGTTTATAGGGTCATCATGGTAATTTAGATGTTTTAGGGTCTTTATTTTCTTTTATGATTTTGGGGGTTTTTACATTACATTAGCATTAATTTAGGGATTATTAAGTTATTTTTGGATATTTAAGGTTTTTAGGATCCTTTACGGTTTTCTAAAGTTTTAGGGTCCTTTAGGGTTTCTATGGGTTTTAGGTCCTTTTTTATTTATGATATTATGGTATTTAAGGGATTTCTTTTGTGTTTTTAGGTTCTTTAGCGGTTTTAGATACTTTTTAGTTTCTAGGGTATTTTTTGGTCTTTTATGGTTTTTGGTGTCATTTAGGGGCTTTAGAATATTTTATTATTTTTAGGTTTTAGAGTATTTTAGGGTTTGGGGGTCTTTTAAGGGTTTTATTGATTAGTACATTTTTGGGGATTTCAGGGTTTTTTAGGATATTTTTTGGGGTTTTTGGTTTTTAGTGGTTTTTATGTTTTTTTATGTTTTTTAGTTTCTAGGGCTTTTAGTGGGTTTTAAGGGTTTTAGTTTTTCTGGGTTCCTTTAGAGGTTTTTATAAATTTTAGTTTTTTAGGTTGTTTTAAAGATTTTGTGGTTTTTAGGATCCTTTTGGGTTTTTTGGAGTTTTTTTGGGTTTTTATGGTTTTTAGGGTCATCATGTGTTTTTATAATTTTAAAGGATTTATGGTTTTTGTGGTTTTTTAGGGTTTTAAGAGGTTTGGGAGGGTTAGGATCAATAGTTTTTTAGGTTTTTATAGGTCTTAGTGCATTATGTTTTTTATTTGTTTTTGGTTTTATGGGTTTTAGTGTTTTTAATAGTTTTTAGGTTTTTAACATTTTTAGAGTTTATATTGATTTTAGAGTTATTTTTGGTATTATGGATTTTTTTGTTATATTTTTTTGGTTTTATATGTTTTTATGGTTTCTAAGGTTTTTTATTGGTTTTAAGGGTTTTCATGTAATTTATGGGCTTAATTGTTTTGTAGTGATTTTATGTATTTTTTGGGTTTTTAGGGTTTTAATAGTTTTTAAGGGCTTTTGGGGGTTTTTAGAAAATTTTATGAATTTTTTGTATTTTTGGTACTTTTAGTGTTTATATATTTTTTACGATTTTTAGGGGTTTTTACGATTTTAGGGTCTTAATGGCATATTAAGGGGGTTTTATGGTTTTCAGTGTTTTTAAGGGTTTTAATATTTTTTATGGATTTATGATTTCAAAGGTATTTAGGTTTCTTTTATGGGTTTTTATGGTCTTTTAGGGGTTTTATGGTGTTTAGTGTTTATGTTAGGGGTTTTTTGGTCTTATATTATGTTAATGGTGTTTAGGTGTTTTATGGGTTTTATTGATTTTACGAATATTTATGGGTTTTGGGGGTTTTAAGTATTTTTATTCATTTTTTAGGGTTTAATTGGTTTTTAGGGTTTATGATATTAAGGGATTTGAAAGGGGTTTAGGGTTTTTCAATGGGTTTCATGCATTTTGAATTTTTTTAAGGGTTTTAGAGATTTTTGGGATATTTTAGGATTTTTAATGGTTATATATGGATTTAGTGTTTTTTTGTTTTACTCAGTATTTAGGTATTTTTTTTGGCATTACAATGTTTTTTGGGTTTTTTGGGTTTTTAGTGATTTCTAGTTCTTTAGGGTTTATGGATCCCTTCATGATTTTTAGGGTTGTTTATATTTTTAGGGGCTTTAAATTTTTTTAGGGTTTTAATGTCTGTTTAGGGGTTGTAGGGGTTGTAGGGGTTTTTAGGATTATAATGTCTGTTTAGGGGGTTTAGGGGTTTTCAGGGGGTTTTAGGGTTTTTATGATTTTTAGGGTTACTATAGGTTTTAGGGTGTTTTAGTTTATTTTGTAGTGATTTCAGGGTTTTTAGGTGTTTTGGGGGATTTTATTGTTTTTTTGGGGTTTGAGGGTTTTAAGGGATTTTTTTGGATTTTTCCGATTTATAGAGGTTTTAAGGATTTGTAGGTTTTTTTGGGTTACATGGTTTTTTAGTATTTTATGATTTTAGGGTTTTGATCATTATAGTTTTTATGGTGTTTATATTTTTTGTGGTTTTATTGAGAATTTTTATGGTTTTTTGGAGTTTTTGGTTTTTCGGTTCTTTTAACTTTTTTTATTGTTATTAGGGATTTTTATGGTTTTTAGGGCCTTTTAATGTTTGTTGGATTTTTGGGGCCATTATGGTTTTGAGCAGGTTTTATATTTTTAAGGGTTTTATTGTATATTATGGTTTTTAGGATATTTTAGGGTCTTTTAGTGTGTTTCTAGAGTGTTATGGTCTTTTTGGATTGTTAGGGGTTTTAGGTTTTTTTAGCATCTTTGGGTTTTTAGATATATTTATGGTCTTTGAGGGTTTTTATGGTTTTATAGGGTCCTTTATTTTTTTGGTGTTATTAGGGTTTTTTGGTTTTTAGGGGGTTGTTCTTGAGTTGTATAGGGTTTTCAAGTTTTTGGAGTGTTTTCTTTTGGGATTTTAGGGGTTTTATGGGGTTTTGGGTTCTTTTTCATATTTTTAGTAGTTTTTATTGTATTTAGGGGTTTTATAGATTTCTTTGTTTCTTTAAGATATTTATATATATATATATATTTATGTTTTCTTGGGTTTGTAGCGTCTTTTTATCTTTTTTAGCTTTTTGGGTTTTTGGGGTTTCTAATAACTTTTGCGGGGTTTCTAGAATTTTAGTTTATTTTAGCGTTTTATGGGTTTTTTGTGTTTTAGGGTTTTTTAGTGGTTTTTGTGTTTTTTGTTTTTTGGGTTTTTATGGTTTTAGAGGTTTTCGGGTTTTCAGGTAATTTTAATATTTATAGGTTTTTTCAGGGTTTATAGGTTCTTTCAGGGGTTTTACAGTTTTTTGGTTTTTTACGTTTTTTGAGGTGTTTTAGGGTTTTTATGGATTTTTAGTGTTTTTAGTGGTTTATAGGGTTACTAATGGTTTTAGGTTTATTTTGGGTTTTGGGTTTTTTAGGATTTAAATAGATTATTATGGTTTTTATATTTTTTCCAGCGAGTTTAATGTTTTTAGGGGTTTAAGGATATTTTAGTATTTTTAGGGGGGTTTTAGGGGTTTTAGTGTTTTCAGACCCTTAAGGGATTTAAAAGGTTTTTAGGGTTTTTAAGTCCATTTATGGGTTTAGGGATTCTATTGATTTTTGAGTTTGATTAGAGATTTTAGGTTTTTAGGGGATTTAATGATTTTTGGTGTTTTTAGGCTTTTTAGTTGTTTTACTGGGATTTGGGTATTTTAGAATATTTTTGTGGGATTTAGTATTCTTATTACTTTTAGGTATTTTTGGATTTTAGCAGTATTAATTGTTTTAGGGGGCTTAATTTTTTTTAGTATTCTATAGTTTTAAGGATTTTTATCTATTTTTTAGAATTTAGTTTTTTACAGGTTTTTTCAGTTTTGGGTATTTTTTTAGGTTTTTACATTTAAAGGGTTTTTTGGGTTTTTACAGTTTTGGTGTTTTGTTATAAAATTTTTAGGTTTAAAGTGTTTTTTGGTTTTAGTTTCTTTTTTTATTTTTTATATTTTAATGATTTTTATGCATTTTAGGGTCATTTAAATTTATTTAGGGATTTTAGGGACTTTTTGAGTGTTTTTGTTTTTTTTTTGTCTTTCTATGGGTTTTAGAGTTTTTGGAATTTTTTGGGGATTTTTACAGTATTTTGGGTTTTATGGATTTTTCGGCCTTTTAGTGTTTTCTACGTGATTTAAGGGTTATTATGGATTTTTTCTAGGGTTTTATGAGTTATTATGGGTTTCAAGGTTTTTAGGGTTTTATATTGTTTTAGAAGTTCTTAAGGGTTTATGGTTTATTTAGAATTTTACTATTTTTAGGGTTATTATGGGTTTAAGGGGGTTTTCATGTTTTGTTTGGGTTTTTGGATTTTTAGGGGATTTAGGTATTTTTAATATTTTTTATTATGGTTTTCGGATTTTTTATGTTTTATAGTTTTTTTGTCTTTCAATGTTTTTAAGGTTTGTTGGGTTTTAAGGTTTCTTTAGGTTTTTAGTTTCTTTTTGGGTTTTACATTATTTTTGGGATTTTGGGTTGTATTTTTTATTTTTAGGGTTTTTTTTTGTTTTTTAGTTTTTTTAGTGTTTCTATGGTTTTTAGGATTTTTATTGTTTTTAGTGTTTTATTAACGTTTTTATAGTTTTTATGGCCTTTTAAGGTGTTTAATGGACTTAGGGTGTTTAGGTCCTTTTAGGTTTTGAGTGGGGTTAGGGTGTTTTTTAAGGATTTTTGGGTTTTTTCTTACTTAAGGGGGTTTTAATGGTCTTTAGAGTATTTTATGTTTTTTTGGGTTGTTTTATGGTCTTATCATTTATAGGGGGTTTGGGGGTTTTTAGTGGTTTTAAGATATTTTAGGGTTTTAGGGTTTTTTTGTGATTTAGGGTTTTTACTTTTTTTAGTATTTTATGGGTTGTTCAGGTTTTTTCGTGTTTTTTTTATTTTTATGGTTTTTACGTTTTTATGGTGTTTAGAGTTAGTATGGGTTTTTACAATTTTTTTTAATTTTAATTTTATTTTGAAATTTTTTGGTCTATTAAGTTCTTAAAGGGTTTTTATGATTTTAGTGTTTTTTGGGCCATTTATGGTTTTAAATGTTTTAGTTTCTTTTAGGGATTTTATGTTTTTAGGGAATTTTATGGTGTTTTGGGCCTTTTTGTATTTTTGGGGTGTTTAGGGGTTTATGATCATTTATAAGTTTTTTGGCGTTTGGGATTTTTACAGTTTCTAGGGTCCTTTGTGTTTTTCGGGTTTTTTGGTTCCTATAGGGTTTTAGTGGTTTTAGTGTATTTAGGTTATTTTAGGGTTTTTGTTTTATTTTGTTTCCTTTAGGATTTTATGGGTATTTATTTTTTTAGAACCAATTTTGTTTTTATGTATTTTTATGTTCCTCTTGGGATTTTTAGACTTTTAGGGTATTTTTGTGTTTTTAGGGTTTTCAAGGTTCTTTAGGGTTCTTTATTTTATTGTTTTTAGGGTATTTTAGGGTATCTTAGTAGTTTTTTGGAATTATTTAGTGTATTTTAGGGGTTCTAAGTTTTCTAGATTCTTTTAGTGTATTTAATGTTATCAGGGTCTTTTAGGGATTTTAGGGTCTCTTAAGGGTGTTTTAGTGTTTTGAGGGACTTTTAGTGTTTTGTAAGGTTTCAGGTATTTATGGTTTTAAGGGGTTTTTAAGGTTTTTAATGTCTTTTAAGAGTTTTTAGGCTTTCTAGGTTTCATTGGGGTTTTTCGAGTTTTAGGGTTTTAGAATTTTTGAGGTTTTTACTGTTTTATGGCAAAGAAGGCTCGAGACCAAACAAGAATGGTCCCCAAATTTTTTTAATAAATGAAAAGGGGTATATGGAGGGTTTACAAAGATATGTTTGAAAATACCCCTTCATATCATCCTCCACAAAGCATAAGAAAAATTGGTGGGGCAGTGGAGGACCATGTCGAGCACCTTTCCACAACTTCCCTCTTGGATAAGGTATTTGCCACCAAGTTCACCTCTCAAAAAGCATGTTTGGTATTGAGAGTGGGGTGCTGGCTATGTTTGAGGCATAAAATCCATTTTTAGGATTTTTTGGGTAATTTTCTTTTTTATGGTTTTAGGGTTTTATGAGTTTTAAATATTTTAGGGTTTCGGGGATTTTGTTAGTGTTATTTAGGATTTTTAGGGATTTTTAGTGTGTTATTTTTTTCCCAAGTTTTTAGGGATTTCAGGGGGTTTATGGACTTTTATAGTTTTTGGGGGTTTAGGATTTTTCATGGTTTTAGGGTTTTTTAGGTTTTAGTGTTTTAAGGTGTTTTAGGTTTTTAGGGGTTTTTAAGAGTTCTACGGGGTTTTTATGCTTTTAGCGTTTTAGAGTTTTTTGGGGTCTTTTATGGTTTCAGGATTTAGGGGGGGGGTTAAAGTTATTAATTGATATTTAGGGTCATTTAGGGCTATTTAGAGTCTTTTATTGGGTTTATGTCATTTTAGGGGTTTTTTGAATTTTTAGGGTATTTTTGGAATTTTTAGGGGTTTTAGGTTTTTTCTGGGTCTTGTGATTTTTGAGGGTTTGTAGGGTCCTGAAAGCATCATGAGGGGAAGTCAATACTCCCACTATAACTTTTCAAAAGGAAGAAAACATTCCTATATGTCTAGCATGGAAAATAGATGCAAATTGGATAGAAAATTTGAGAGCAAACTTAAAGAAATAAAATTGTTCAAGATTTTTACTGACTCGCTTACCATCACCAGGAAAGGTTCCTGGATCATATGAACCATGAACCATTGTTACGTGGAATTACCCATGAGGTTATAGCCCACAGGGCAATGTCTAGCAATCTCGGGGCACCGTGAATCGTGTTGTTGGTGGAATTATGTGCAGAAATTCCATCTACATACCATCCTGCAAACTCAGTAGTTCGCGAACGAAGTAAGGTGGCAGGGTTCCGCGAACTACGACTCATGAACCATAGCCTCTAAAAAACCCAGTTGACCAAGTCTTCCATGGGATGAAATATATCTTCATGGGATTTCAAAAATGGTACCACATGCCCACATATATGATTTCACCAATTCTCTATAAAAGGGGAATATGAGGAATTGAAAGAGGACCGACAAAGAGAGAGAGGAAATGGGTGGATGAGAGAACAAATGAGACCCTAGATATTGAAAGAAAGAATTAAAATATGGGGAATATTCCAAATTTGATTTCAAATCATTGACAAAGTATGAATCATGAACCACTTTTCTGCATGTATAACCACTATAAACCCTAAAAAGAAGGAACTTAAAAATAATTGGTGAACCGCGAACATAATTGGTTCCATCATGAATGATAAATTCCTCATAGATGAACTGCCCATAAACCACAAGTTCCAGGACCCTTCTTCAATCTTAAGCTCCGCATAGAACATCACTATGCAGATAGAACCCTACACCACGTAGTGCATTAGTATGAGGATGGAAGCCAAAGCAGTGTGGCTATCTAGATTCAGGACCACATACCACTTTGGTACATGGTGTTCCATATCTATGTTTGTGGACTGATTTAGTTTGTGTATAACCCCTCTACCCTCATAGCTTTATTTTATGTGGGGATTCCCCTATCCCACATGAGAAAAAGAATATGTAGAATGGGGTGTATTTTTCTGTCCTTTTATTTGGTTCCAATCATGCCCTTCCATTACTATCTAGTACTCCATAGCTCCTTCATGAAACAATCCACTTTCATTAAACCAAATCCACTCCCAAAGCAACTGCACCCATATGATCAGATCATTGAGTGCATTAGTGAACCTCCCTAAGTCTACATTCCCATGGTAAGTGGAGTCACAAAGGTTGTTTTTACAATGGTTCAGACCCCCCAAAATGTCTCTATGTATACAGTCCCATGGTAACCCGGAGTCCAAACTTGGGATGGTGATGTGAACATCCCCATTCCACGGATCAAGAACAATCACATTCTTTTCCATTCAATGAAGAATAATGACCAGTCAAGGGAATCATGCTCCCCTTTCATTTTGAGATGAGGAAACATTCCTCCCCTTTCCTAGAATGCATTCTAGGTCACTCCCACCGAGGAATGTTCCTAACCATCCAAGAGATGAACCAATAAATCTCCATTGTCACCCCATATTGAAGGGTTAACTGCTTTTTTTCCTCACCCATGATCTGCTCGGCATGGGACCAAGCAAAGTAATGGACATACCCAATACTCATTCCCCCCATTAATATAGTATCCATGACCTCTTATTCCATCTTCGTCCTCATTTTCCATCAGATGATAAGAGAAAGTGCACCTTTGTTGAATCTCTCACAACCTTTTGTTTCTCACACCAGGCATGGCTCACATGGGCTTAGGGGTTTGTGACGATACATCATTTTCTCTCCAAGATTAATGAACTATGAACACTCTGATTCATGTTCAATCCAGTATATGTAGGATTCATGCTTGAAGGCCTGAGCTCAATGGGGTCCCAATCCAAAATAGATCACTCAATTATTCCCTCTCCCCAAATGGGAATCAGTTCTGCATAATCCTCAATAAACCATGCCCCATGCAGTTATTCCTTAGAGTTCAAGTCTCCAATTTTCTATAACTTAATAGAAATTGTTTCTCCATTTTGACTGGTATAAATGAGAAGCCTCTCTGAGGTCCAAATTTGATCCTCAAGTCAACCCTAATGTTCTATGGGTCATGTGATGGGCAGGTTCATGTCCACCCAAGATACCACATATCTCTTGGGAACTTTGGGCTTCCTCAAAATGAGTCCCACACCATGTCTTGACAAATAATATTTTATTTGGATGTCCTCACTGTGTGATGTTAACCTATAGTGATGTGTCCCTGCCACAAGACCCTAAAAGGTGATGTGTCCAGTTAAGTGACATTGAACTACGTGGGCTCTGATTCCTCTTGTGAAGATATGTAGGAATCACATATTATAGGTATGACCCCAACTTCAAACCACCTTCCTTCACTCCTGGATTATGGTAAACTCCATAGTGCCTCACTTTTCATCTTAATTTAGCATTGTATCCATGGCATCAAATCCATGTATATCTATGATGATATGGGATCCTTAGGGTAGCCCATGGATAAACTCTTGGGGAATGAACCGAGGATTCACGAACATATGAACATGGATTGAATCAATAGGTGAGTCTCAGAATAGGTAAAAATTATCTCCAAAAGGGTGTGATGAGCCCAACCTCCCATCCCCTTGACCAATGGACTCCTCAAGTATAGTTGGCCAAATCATCATCCAACCAATGCCTGTATTTGGAAAGAAAGTCAAGGAATCATGGATTCTAGGGTCGTTGGGTGTTTCTGGATCCATGAATAAATTCATTGGAGACCATATGAGAGCGTCATACCCAACATAGGATGATTGTATGAACATATAACCCCCTTTGAAATCATCTGCTGAGATTAAAAAAATGATGCACCACCTTAATAACATACAAAATAAAGATACATTTCCCAATCTTTGTGGGACTGTCTCTCCCTATCAAGACGAGGTGCGAAATTAATTGGACCGAAAATCAAATGGTGAACCCGAGGTGAATACTCAACCAAGGTGGTAGTTTTACCCCACTCCAGCCCCTTGCCTAATAAAAATTTAGAAAGGGTCCAAGCTGAATCATAAAATATGCTATGATCAGAAGATGTTACTTTTATGGGGGTTTTTTGTCTATATTTGTCATATATATATATATATATAAGGCTTCCACATAGAATAATTTGATCCATATGGAATCATGAAAACTAATGCAGACATGCACCTCAGTGATCCCACAGGGGGATGGGACCCCGATGAAGAGGACACCCTTGTCAACCCAGCATCTTCAACGCTGGGTATCCAACATAGTGATTTAATTGAACCACAAAAATAGTACTATTCACATAGTGGTGTCCACAAGACAAGTCCTCAAATTTTCAAGATCTCTCCAACCACCTCCATAGCCACGTCCGACACTCTAGCACAAGGAGGCCCTGATGGTCATCTCAAACTATTTTGGGAGCCTGTCCCCATAGCGTGACAACCATTACCTCCCATAGCTAAGGGAGGTAGATGAAGTTGATGTTGATGACTTTATCCCAACTGTACAAGGGTCCCACTCATTGGACCCAACTAGAGAGAGTCACCTCCAACACAAGGTGACCAAGTATCCTCACTATGAGGAGGATCTTATGCTGAGGGCCCCTACTGAAGTCCAAAAGATATTGTCCGATCAGGCCACCTGCTAAGGGTGGGAAACATATAACCTTGAGTAAGTCATCACCCTGATTTCTAAGGAGGAACTCCTTCATAAAAATGTACTAGAATTAAATGGGAAAACATAAAAATCTATCCCTTCCACTCATTACCAACATAAAAATAGGGTGGCACAATATGAACATGTCTGCATTCCTACCAGTGCTCGCCAGTCTCGCAGTGCAGACAGAGTAGTGAATTACATGCAGATGAAAATATCTACCAATGATCAGATATCCCATCAACCAAATAAGAAGGAAACTAGATACATGAAGGCAAAAATACCTACTAATGTGTATCAATCACTCCATCCATATAGGGAGAAAAAAAATATGAGTTGAGGAAAATTCCTACAGATGCATACAAAGACCATGGGACAAATACCGTGGTAAAAAAGTAGATGAAAATACCCACTTGTAAATATGAATCCCAACAGTAAAATATGGTTACAATCATAGAAGAAAATTAGTGGAAGACTCGTTACTCTGTCTATGAATTGGAAAACTCCAAGTATCCAATGGAAACCTATAGAGGACCAGAGAAGGTGACAACTCTTGCTCCAACATTGGAATAGGTCTTCATACTCGTTCCAACCAAAGATGTATCTCGACACATCCTAGAAATGTTGAAATATCATTCATCAATTCCCCACCATATCTTCCATACATGTCAAAATATCATAGCATTTGCAGCAAATGTGAGGAACCAAGCCCACGACCAGGTTTCCTCGAATAGAATGACTTAACTAAAAAATGAATTATTCAATCTAGAGTACTTATGAAACCATGATCCATTCTAGGAGGGTCAATGAAAATATCCCATGATACACAGAAAACCATATTGGGAACAAATACCTGTTCAAATAGTGGGACGTCAGTCAAACATGGTGGCCTCTCTAGGGCAGGCATATATCGCTGAAGAAATTAAAGATGTCTGCCATCATATCTCGATGGTATGATGGAAACCAAAAAAATATGGACACATATATGAAGGTCGTTACCTAAAAAAACTTCTCTAATTACCCGTAATAGATCACCCAAAAAAGAAATCCTCAAAAGGAAACTGGAAAATGAAGAGCATATACATGGTCTCGCTTTGCAAGAAGATGGATTTCTTGATGCCCTCTTGTATATATAAATAAATGATAAAGAACTTGTCAGTCCACAACCAAATTATGGAAGTGGTAGTAGCAGCTAAGAAGGCCCTCCCCGCAATGTTGCTACTATTAGCTCTTAAGGTCCTCCCTAGAGAACCCACGAAGGCTTACTCCATGGGACAATAATTATCAATCATGAGAGCCAATATCCAAATGCATGTTAGGGTATCCCTCCCTTGAGAAGAAGATTATACAGAAAGAAATCCATCTCCTTATTGTCATCCACCTTGATGGTCCTACCCATGGTATATGTTGTAGATATAATTCTCTCTGTAGTTGGATGTCAAGTCATGATGGTAGTCCTCACCATGATTACTACCATTGTGAAGGCCCTCCCTAAAATTTCATTTTCTTTGAAGGCCCTCCCCATAGAAAAATCATGAAACATGAATGTCCTCACCTCATTGCAGTACATCCTAAAGGCCCTCAAACGGATGTTCACTGTAGAAATTCTCCCTCCAGCCCAATATCAAACAGAGATAGTAGTCCTCACCATCATAGCAGTCATTGAGAACTTCCTCCCCTTAGTGACATCAAGCAACAAGAAGGATCTACCCTAACTGCAAACCACCCTAAACGTCCTCCCCTGGGTGTACACCATAGGTAAATTCCCCAAATTCGGGAAAAGAGTTGCAATAGTTTCCCTCTCTATTGTAGCACCGATTGCGAAGGTCATCCCTGCAATAAAAATTCACACAAGTAAGAAGGTCCTCCACTTGTTTGGAGAAATGTAATAAATCCCTACTACACTGATGTTCTCATAAATATGGACTCAGACATGTTAGGAACACTTTCTATGATGAGTGGTATCCTTTATCAACCAAAGGACAGTCCGAGGAAAGCCTCATCTTCTAAACCACCCCTGTGCCATTCACATATAAATTAGGATCCTAATATCCCTACTGCTTGGAACAATATCATTAAGAAGCATTCATGCTAGTCATATCAAGTAGATGAGTCCCTGAATGAAATATAATAGGATATTTTTCTCGTGAGAAAACAAGTAGATATGGATAATATACCAGTGATGTATTCTCCCATGACCACTTCTCACATCGACATACCAAGGGAGAAGTCTGAGGAATGTATTAATAACATTCGACTCAATATCTAGATGAATTTTCACCATCTAAAAGAAATTTTCTTTCCCTAGTAAGTGTATTCATACCATGTAAACATATTAGGAGAGCTCCACCATCTAATCGACCTAGAAGCCCTCCTGTATATATAGAGACCAAAATATAAAAGGTGAAAGAAAAACCTTGAACTTTCCTACCTTAACATACTACACAAGTTGTTTTTCCTCATCCATGAGGCCCCGTATGGTTTTGATATTCAGGATCTGGGAGAACATTGAGTTTTAAACATCACCCCAAATACCGTCCAGAAAACCTCATCGTAAATTAAATCTTGTAATTTCATTACCAAAATGCATCAATAAAATGAAATGCCTAATTTGAAAAGATGGAACACTCGATAAGGATTAGCCTTGAGTAAGTCTCAAAATCATAAAGCCTGACGAGATCAATCAATCGAGAAGCTTATAATTCAGGCAACAAAGAACATCTAATAGGCTTCCCACCTAAGGGAAATCAACTAACAAGAAGTTATCATGTCCTAAAAAGTAGTAAAATCTTATGAATATTCAGTGACATACCCGAACCACACTTGTGTGGGGGTGCATGAAATCAAGATGGTTGAAATAACAATAGTTACCTCTGAAATATGGGAACAGCCCCAGCCTCTAGGTTTGGGGGAATATTTAACGCAAAAGTCCCCCATAATACCAACAAATATGGGCCATAGTGCATCTATGGAAGAAAAGGAGAAACCCCATCCCATAGGACTGGGGGAATTTTTACCTCAAATTCCCACACAACTGACATCTGTCTTCTCTTATCTGGGAATAATGATGAGAATAAAGGTAACTCATTCAGTCATGCATGGTCGTTCATACCCCTTTGGATGAAGGCATGTTGTGAGGTCAGATCAGGGCTCCCTTTGGGTTAATATCTACCCAGAAATAATAATAATATCACATAATGGAAGTGGAAAGTCCAACAAAGGGCACAAAAAGATCTCCTACCATTCAGAAATGGGTAAATCACCCCCAATGCGGTATGTATATGTGATCATGGTGAACGTCAGTCACATGGATTTAAAAAGATATAATAAAAATAGAGAGAATGAAAGAGAATATGGTTCCCTCTTGGAGGCATCCCACACCGAGCATGATGGTGTGCATACCCGGAACCAGAGAACTGCCCTAAATTTGGGAACACTTTTAGCAAACCCATAATTACCTTGATCACAAATCCCCAATAAGGAGAAGAATAAATCCTAGGTCATCCATGAAACACCTCCTCCTCCCCCTGAGAATATGTCCCTCACAATCGAGGAAAGATTCGCCAAGGATGAAGAAATGATAGAGCTCAAGTGAAAAAATGTCATGTTACGTTAAGGAAGCTAACTTTCTGGATGTGTTCCTCAAGAAAAAAGTCAATAGGATTCCCCAGAAGAGGTTCACCTACCACATGCACTCATCCTAGTAAATGAAACTAAACTCTAATTCCCATCCAATATAGCATCAGGACCATCAAAATACTCGAATCCAACCCCATAATGATATCAAGAGATCCCTCTATAGGGGAAGAAACTGGAATACATTTAGGATAACCCACAAAGGATACCCATGGCTTGGTTTCAACCCTAAATAATAGTATCTCCAGCACGTACATCTTTTCCCCCTACTACAACCTCCAAAGATCAAGTCTAGAAAGATATGTAAAAAGGGCACTTGAATACTATAGAACAATTGATAACCCTACAGGAATTCATGAATGGTTGATGCGCTCTGATACAACTAATAGAAAAAACATACCCTGATTGGGTGAGAAACATTCCCCCAATGCCAAACATCAAGAACCTTTTATTCCTGATGTTCAATGGTTTAGGAGACCCAGAACAACATCTAATGCACTTTAAATATTACTAAGACCCCATGATGGGAACCCTGGAGAAACAAGATGTAGTGAAACTCAGGTGCTTCATGTGAACTCTGTAGGGTTCAGCCTTTGTGTGGTATACTATATTTCCATCCAACACAATCATTGGCTGAGAGGACCTCCAGTGATAGTTTCTATTCCATTTAAGTTCGACATTATCTAAGACAACTGGTATTTATCTCATGAACAAAAAGCTTTGAGATAATGAATGAGTTTCAGACTTCATCACCTGATTTAAAGGCCCTACTTAATCCCTGAACCGGCCAATACCCCAGGATAAAATTCTCCGTTTGTGAATTGATAATCTCTATAATGAATTTTAGACACCACTAATCCTAGTAAGGTACACAAATGGGTTATTATATTTCTCCTCCATTGCCTAAAGGATAGAATACTCCTTGCAGCAGACCAATCTCAAGTCCCAGGTGGCCCCATTAGCCCTAGGAAAAAGAACGATAAAATATGAAGTGGATTCTACCACGAATCAACCACCCTGAAACCAGCTCCAGTTATGTGGACTTCCCCAAACAATGTATTATCCACTGGAAGACAACAACCACCACACCTTGCCAATTTGAGTAAAGGGGTGAAAAAATAAATCAGTTCGGGGAATTAATAAATAATGTCTACTCGTTTTGAGATGACCAAGTATTTGGATACTTCGTTTCCACCATGAATTGAAACATGTTACGGCTACCAAATCCAAATAAACACAATGATGTGGGTCTCAAACAAAGACCAAATTATTTTCTATATCATCATATACTCAGGCACACCATCCAGGAGTGCTTTGTTTTGAATGATCTCCTAAAAAATATGGTCAATTCCGGACAAGTCATGTTGGGTTTTCCACTAGATCATGTGGCGTATGTCTCCACCTTAGACCTAAGATAAGAAGATGAATGGAAAATAGTCACCAGCAAAAAGGATCAAAAATTTGATGGCTGTATAACTATAAAAAAAGTCAACTGAACTCATGGAATCCTCCAAGAATAGTTGAAGCAAGAAACCATTCCCCCTATAGGTCCTGATGCAATACAACCATCATCCTCAATCCCACAATCTTATGTGGACCGAAATAGTAGAAAGTAGAAGCAAGAATATGAGAATACCCCAAATATAAAAATAGTCTTGACACTTTCAAAATTCATGCCATTGTACTTGAAAGCATGGGAACCGCCACGCCCAAACATGACAATAGGCACCACCCCACCAAATGGCACCATACGAAGAAGACAGTCAGACAGAATCATTGTCGAGTCAATAACTGATCTATGGATCCATCAATATCATTCACCACATGGACTCCTTCTCCAATGGAGACTATATCCATGAAACTGAATTCCCTGCATCCAACCAGAGAGTTGGAAGAAGATGCCACATAAGTCGAGGGTTTATAGGAAGGTGTTCTACCGGTAGAAGTAAAATTCCAGGACACACCTTAACTCAAAACATTAATGTTATGGAAACATACAGAAGCACCATTAAAAAGACACAATAGGAACCTGAGTTTTTCTATTCCCATACCGAAAGAAACTTGATACCAATTATTTTGGAGAATCCATCATACGAAGAGAAGATGTCCACTCGCCCATGGAATATAGGTAGAGTAGTTTGGCCAAATTTGGAAAGCACAACAGCACCTTTAACTCCTGTCATAGATTCTGGACCATCCATGTCCAATGATTAGGCCCCTAAAGCATCCATGAAAGAGAATCCTGAATTCGGGAAGCACCATCCATTAGTGTAGAATTATGATATTCAGAAGTATCTATCCTCATTATCTGTGAAGCTATCAATCCTAGATGCATTAAGTTTGTTAGAAAAACATAGGGAGACACTCATCAAATCCTTACTATATCCCCAAGAATTTGAGGTCGAAGTAGCATCTTCCAAATACAATCTGATAGTGACCAATCTGAAAATATGACATGATGTCATCTTCTTCATAGATCAGGATGATGATTCCATCATTCAAGGACACATCAAACCCTTATATGTGTCTGGAATGATAAATGGCATTGATTTTTGGATAATTTTCATTGAAATTTTCTCTGGAGACAATATCCACCTACCGCAAACACTTTATTGGTTTGGCTATAATGAGGATAGTCTAACACCCTACACCAATACTCTACTAGAAATGAAAAAAGTGAGTAGAAGTTGTTTGGATGAATCAAGCTTAAAACTTGTCTTGGTGACCTTGTGTCTGATTCTAAGTTTCTGCTACTGTGGAAAATTACGCCCTTAATTGTCTTCTTGGGGAGGCCCTGGCTGCATCTTCATGCGGCAATCCACTCATCATACCATCAGTGATTCAAATATTATGCTATTGGAAAAAATGGTTCCTTGTATATAGATAAATCCCTATTTGAATCTTGTGAGTCTCATTAAATTGATGTAGGGTTCTATGAATTGAATGAGAACTAGTCTTTGGTTGATGACGTTGATTAGATCACCACCCCAAAATGGATTGGAAAGGTCTCTCACTGATCCCATCAAATGGCTTGGGGAAGAGTATGTTTTACCAATCGACCAAGTTGAGTTCATAATTTCATGTTCAAATATAGACTTAGCTATCTACATGATTTTTGTTATGTCTACTAATTCCAAGGATGCTATAAAGTGTACTGGCCTCTATGATAATAGAAAGGGCTCAAAGAAAAAAATCTAACATCTATTCCTCAGGACCATAGAAAATTCCCACCTTTCTCAAGGCAGAAACGGATGTCCAAATACTAAATTAAAGTAATGAAATTATAGCATCTTCAGCGAACTCCTCGCAGTCACCCAGGGCAGAAGAAGCCGTTTCAATTTCCAAAAATCAGAGTTGTAATTTATATCCCAACATCAGAGATTTCATCACAAGAATAATCTCTCAATAGAAAAAGGAATAATTTGAATAATATGATGAATATAAAGAAGAATAAGAATAAGACCTCAAATATTTCACTCCAACATTTGAAGAAGGTGTATCCACCACGATCATTGAACATAAGGAGGTAAACCTGAGCACCGAAGATGATACATGACCCACTCTGAATAATGTGGCTATGCTTGTTGAGGAGAAGGAGGAATATACCTCCTTCCTAAAGAATAATTTTGATTGTGTTTCCTAGAACTACATAGAAATTCCATGCCTCTATCCTAAGGTGACCAGTCATCACTTGGGTCTTTGAGAAGACCATCGCAACCACAAGTTGGCTGCAAGTAAGACCCACTAGACACATCCTGCCTAAATAGAGGCTGAAGTGGAAAAAATAATCAAAGATAACTTCATTTGGGAAGTCCGATATCCGATCTGGTTGGAAATCATAGTCCATATCAAAAATAATAATGAACAAATTATAGTCTGTATTGACTTTAGGGACCTCAATCAGCACTACCCAAATTATGATTTCCCTATCCGGATCATAAAATTGTTGGTTTCTACAACCTTTTGTTATGATTCCCTCTAATTCATGGATGGATACTCTAGATATAGTCATATATAAATGGACTGAGAAGATGAATAATCCACTGCATTCAAGGACCCCCATGGTGTATCATTCTATAAGGTGGGGGCCCTTTAGTATAAAAAATACGGATGCTACAAATATATATGCCATGAATCACATTTTCTTTCCCTTCTTGGGAAAATTCATCAAGTGATACGTTGAAGACCTAAGGGTTAATTTAATATAGCACTCAAACCACCTGAAAAATCTTGAAACTGCCTTCAATAAACTATGATAGCATAGTCTATAGGTGAATTCCCTAATGTTTTATTTCAGTGTCTGCTCTAGGAAATTTATCAGCTTCGTCATACGCCATTACAGCATCTAAGTCGACCTTGAGAAGAAAGAATCCATCATTTGTATGTCTCCACCACGCAACCTAGCCATGTTGAGGGGTCTCTAGGGGCACATGACCTACATTCGACACTTCAGATCCAACCTTGTAGGTAATTTTTTTCCTTTAACTAGGTTGATGAATAAATGGATTGCATGATAGTGGGATAATGATTGTTAAGAATCATTCAAAAATATCAAAATATATCTCATATTCCCACCAGTTTTGATTCCTCCAATTGAGGGAAGACCACTAATTTTTTATGTAACTGCCTTGGAATGGGAATTAGGTACTTTCATCACGAAGAAAAATGATGCTGAAAGCAAGAAAAATATCTGTTACCTCTGCCAAACAATGATCGATGCTGAGACTCAATATTTAAGAATAAAAAATATTTGTCTATCTGTAATCTTTGTGGTTTAGAAATTAACACACTACCTGTAGCACGACAAGGTCCATCTGGTCTCTCACTATTACTCACTCAAGTATATCCTCAGCTATCCTATGCTAACTGGACACCAATCATGGTGGGTAGTCATCCTACAATAGTTTTACATACTTAACATTCCCCATAAATCCATTAAAGTCCAGGCATTAGAAAATTTCTTGGAAGAGCACCCCTTAAAAGAAATGACCCCATTAAATACTGTACATCTGGATGAAGATGTATTATCATCCAAAGAAGGCCCCCAGGAATAGAAAATATACTTTGATGATGCCTCCAGAATCCTGAAAGGGAAAATGATAGAGGATCCCAAGCTCAACAATATAGTGTTGGGATTAATACACATATCTACATAAAATTTTGTCTTGCCACAATCCTTCCTACTTTTAGAGGGGTGCAGAAATTATGAAGCAAAATTCTAGACCCTCATTGTAGGCCTAGAGCTAGCACTTCATGAATGAGCTGAACGCTTGAAGATAAAATTTGATTCAGATATGGTCATAAAGTAGGTCAATGGTGATTATTCATTTAAGAAATAAGTATTTCTACCTTTGATGAACCATTTTCGAGAGGTACTGGAATAATTCCAATCAGAGCTAACATTGACTTATGACCCCCAGTCACAAAATTCCCAATTTGATGCTTTGGAAAATGAATCCACAAACCTGGATAATCCAGGCTAGGATTAAAGAGTCATCATCATTTCCCACTATCGCATGGTATTTCCATTCATTCCGAACAATATGGAAGAAATCGACAGGATTAGTGTCATTTCTGAGCCTTATAGTCACACCACTGGCTAGATGAATCCCATTGAAAATTTCCTCCAGAGTGGGGAACTCCCACCAGATAGGGATAGAAGAGAATAGATCCAGAGTTAGGTAGTCAATTTTGTTATGAACATTTCTGTAAACCAAGAAAAGGTTCTCTACAAATGAGGCATTGACAAAGTCCTTCTCTGGTTCATTTATGGAGAAAAGACTGATTATGTCATGAAATAAGTGCACTCCAGAACTTGTGATGCACACCAATCTGCAGCCAAGCTCTCCCATAAAATTCAAATGCTTGTATACTATTGTTCCACTATGATGCAAGATTGTGCCACATTATCCAAGAAGTTCCAACCCTACCAAGTTCATGGAATTTTTATTTACCAACACCAGAAGCTACTGGACACAACTAATTACTCCAAGACATTTTATGTATGGGGGATGGATGTCATGGGACCATATCATTCTACCACAACCAGACCATTTATGTTCATTCTTGCATCAACCGACTTATTCTCCAAGTGGGTTGAATCCATACCCCTTAAAGAGGTTAGGGAAAAAATCATTGTTAGCTTTGTGAAAGAAAAAATCATTACCAGATTCGGTGTTCCTTACACAATATTGACGAAAAATGGCACCAACATATTCTCTACTGAGTTGAAAAAGTTAAAACAGGAGTATGGAATCAAATTTAACCGTTCATCCCACAATCATGTAGATACTAACGGGCAGATAGAGGCTTTCAATAAGACTCTCCCCATAATACTCTAGAAGATTGTTGAAAAGGGAAATAAATAAAGTTCATGCATTCTCCTTCATTATTTATGTGATTACTGAACTACGAACTGAATTTCAACCTAGGAAACCCCGTACTAACTAGTATATGAGACAGTGGCAGTTCTACCCATCGAAGTTCAAGTTCAATCTCTCCACATTTCTATTTGTGATCAACTATCTATGGATGAGAAATCCTAGAAATAGTTTAATGAGTTGGAGAAACTGAATGAGAATAGGTTACACACTTTCCACCATTTTTAAATCTACCAACACCGGATCACATGATCCTTCCAAAAAAATGTTTGCCTTCATCCTTTCCTTGAAGGAGAGATGGTGTTGGTCCTAAGAACCTTAATGATACTCGGGAAGAAACCTCCAAATCTTGAGTTGAAGTGGGTGGTTCCATATGTCATACATAATGTCTACTCCAATGGAGCATATGACTCGATATCAATGGATGGAAAGCTAATCATATCTCCCACCAATTCAATGTTTTTGAAAAATATGTTGTATAAACAACAAATGTCTTAGCTGCAAGATGTTAAACCGCATAACATCTTCCTACTAATCACATGATGATAAACAACATAATAGATTTTTCCTTACTGCATAACTTTAATGTAGAGGGTCCAAATCATCCTTTCCATATGAAGTTAAACTATTAGGTCAAAATCATCCTTACCACATGATGTTAAATGGTAGGGTCAAAATCATCCTTACCACATGATGTTAAACTAGAGGGTCAAAATTTTCCCCACTGCATGACATTAAACTACATGGTCAAAAACGTTTGTACTGCATGACGTTAAACTACAGGGTCAAATCCATCATTGATAAATTACATTAAACTACATAGCAACACAAACGTCTTGAGCGTAAGACGTTAAACTTCATGGTAGGTATTGTGTACTAGCTAATAGTCTATCACAGAGAAGTCAAATTCATGAGAGGAAAATATAGCAATACCCCCTGCACTAGTCAAACCCACACCATAAAGTAAATATAGAACAATTTGTTTCTTGATTCTTATTCATAAGTGGGATATGTAGCAATGCCTCAACCCTTGATCTTGGCCCAACCATCACATTAAATACAATGACCCTATTTAATCTTCTATCACCCCATACTATGAGGGAAATCCTTGTCACTCTTTGTTTCTCACAAGTAGTATAGCTCATTTGAGCTTAGGATCGGTGGTAAGGGATCCCTCACATAAACCAATCAGAGAAAAATATTATAGACCCAAAACCTATAGAAGATAGATCCAAAATTTCCCTACCTCTACACTTGAGTCATATTGGAACATGGATCATATTGTGTGAAGAACTACATATTGATTGATTAATATACTTCTAGGATACATAGTGACATTTGGATTTTTCATCCTTACCCAGGAACTAATCATAGAAAAAGACCCTCTTCTTTCCCAACATACGGACCATACCTCTATAGGGAACTTTTAGAACTATGTATGGCTTGATTACTACCCTTGCACAATACATAGTGATGCTAGGATCATTTATCCTGGTCTATCCATCAAAACCATATCAAATGCCCTCCCTCCCTGTATGGGGTCCAAACCAATATAGGGAGGGAATTTTTAGAACTACTGATGGCCTGATCCCTATCTCAGTGGGACAAGTAGCGATACCTGGACATCACATCTCCGTTCATGCATTTAAAATTCCATCCCTCTCCCTATGCATGGGCCTGACCTTTACAGAAAGGATATTTCCAAAATTATGTGTGGGTTGATTCCTTCCCTTACAAGATATGTAGTGACACATAGAAACTAAATCTTGGTCCATCCACCAAGAAATAAAAAAACCCTATTCCCTATGTATGTGTTAGACCTATGTAGGGAATTCATTTCCAGAACTATGCGTTGCTTGATTCCAATCTTAGAAAGATACAAAGTGATGCCTGGATCCTCTATCTTGGTCCAGCTACCACTTCAAAAAAACAGAAGAGTAGGGAAATTCCCCTTCCTCTGTGCATAGGTCATAATTGCATAGGGGAATGCATGAAAGGTTATCACTAAATGAAATTAAATTGAAAGGTTCCTCAAGAATCATGTGTGGCCCAATTCTTGGTGTTACCATCTCCCAAACATGCCTCCAATTTTCTGAAAAATAAAAATAAAAGATATGATAAAAATGCCTTGTATGAATTCTGACACTAAGAAAGAGTAAAAATATCATCCTTCCCCCTACATATCAGTCATATATATGTAGAAATTTTGGTACTTCACAATTAATCATGGTCTAGATACATCCTGCATTCCCAAACACATTTTTCCCATTCATGAAACCCTATAATCTAATAAATCTTGGGCCCCCATAATCCTTCATGGCCATTAGAGGAGAAATGTCAGTGTCCTACCGACATTTTTTTTACTAGGCATGTCATACCCTAGTGGATTTGTAAATGTTCCCTACAAAATGACCATTAATCAAAGGAAAATTCATCCTTAGGAGAGGCTTTTCCTATTTTCATATGCTGAATGGAATCCAATCCCCATGTCATTCCTTTTGATCCCAAACCTCCCCCCAAGACTATGTCTTACATCTTCTATCATCCCTCATGTCTGAGAAATAACATAATATCCCAACCATGATTAACTCAAAGTTATTTATCATCATTTTGAAAAGTTGTCTCCGCAACACGAGGGTAACTTGTGGTTCCAATGTCTTTACCACACAATGCTAAATTGTAAGTCTAGAAGTGTCCTAACTATATTAAATTAAACTGCATCACACAATGTCAATGCTTAGATTATTAGCTTGGCTCAGCCTCCTCAATAAAAATGCATTATCTTACTACTTATGGGAAAGATCTCCTTAAAGAATGTGCATTGGGTATCCTGGGTAACTTTGTCCCCCCTAATAAATGGGTGGTAGAATCGGATCCTACGATCTGGAATCAGCCATAGTAAGTATAGAAATGTCCCCTTTTCTGTGCACAAATTGAATCAAATTAGAGAATCCCTAGACAAACCATATTTATAGGGATACTTAAGGGTAAACATATTTCCCCCTTTCATGATGGGATTTCCATACGTCTTCCCCACATGATGATAATTTATGTGGAATTCATCGTTACATAATGATAATAAACGTCATAATGTTGGTATAAGCATAAAATGATCCCTACCATTGATTATTCCATTCTTATGTTCTGAAAAAAATCCTTGTAATCCCTTGTTTCTCACACAGATCATAGCTCATGTCGGCTTAGGGACCTCATAAGGAGATCCACCATGACATCATGGAAAATCAATCCAAAAATTTGCTCATAATAGTGAGACCCTAAAAGGCATGTTATAGTTCCCTTCCACAAAAGAAAAATTCGATCATGTCCTTACAATGTTAAACTATAGGATACTCCAAAGATGGGATGGATGCCTTAACCTCGAATGATCTAGATCTATGTAAGGGATTACATGATCCCACATAGCCCAGATGTTTCTAATGTATTCAGATACACTCCTATCACACATCAAACTCCATGCTTTGAGTAATCTTGGATCCCCATCACCATCCATGTCCATCAATGATGGTAGGACAATGTCATATGGACAACTTTTTTTTACAATGCACATCATTCCCTAGTGGCTAGGAATATGTTTCCTATAAAACGACCTTTAATCAAAGGAAAATTTGTCCCAAGGAGATTCCCCTCCTACCTCGATATGCCTAACGGCTCCCAAGACCTTGACATCCATCCTGATTGAAGAAACCTAAAATTCATGGTTTACATTCTCTTTCCTACCCACGTCTAGGTTATATTAGAACATCCAAACCCGATTCACATACGATCTCTCTTAATGATTGTACAAAATAATTATACCCCATCTCTATGTGTGAATTTGATCTACGTACAAAAAACAAAATTCCCCACATATTTCCAGTTTTCTAGGTAAATATCATCCAAAGAAATTCCCCTTTCATGTTTAGGTGCACCCCCTTTTATAAGCCATATGTTGTGTCGAGAAAGGTCCCAATATCCATAATCCACCATGGATATAAAAAATGGAAGTCCATTTTCATAAAGACACCTTTTTTTAATATGCACATCATTCCCCAATTGAATTGCATATGTCACCTTCAAAATAGCCATCAACCAAAGGAAAATTTGTCCTCAGGAGAGTATTTTTGGTTTCCATATGCCGACATGAAATTTATGTCCCATATCACTCCCTGGATTTAGAAACCCCCTATATTATATTTTACACAATTTTTCCCTTTCAAATGATGAAATATGAAAAGAATTTCTAATTGAACTGATGAATCATATACTCTCTCCTAGTTAGAATAAAATGATATCCCATAATAGGTTTCAAGTCTCCCCGTTGTATGACGTTAAATTGTACCATTCACCAACTCTCCCGTACACAAGTGAAATTCACGTGAGAGTGAATTATATTCAAAGACAATATAAATTTATCTAATACTTTCCGAAATCATCTTTTAGATAGTCTACCCACTATGGTCCTCAAACTCCAAACAAATCCAATATTCCAATAAATCTCCCAGGCCATCGGAGATGGAAGGCCAATGTCTTACGGACACATTTTTTAACTATGCACATCATTCCCTGGTGGGTCTGCATATTTCGAATATAAAATGGACATCATCAAATGGAAAAATCATCCTAAGGAGAGTCTTTTCCTACCTCTGTATGCGTAAAATGTCTCCCAAGCGCCATACACCCACAAAAATCACAAATTAATGGTCCAGAAAAATCCCTCAATCCTACGTGAGAGTTATTAGGAAATTCCCTATTGATGAATTTGAAATTGGGGCCCCATACCCATCATTTTTTGGTCAAATATGTTTGACTTAAAACATCAATAATATCTCTTATTGGCAATACATTATTCCACTGAAAAAAGATGCAATACTCGACAGAGTGAAACCCTACAAAGAGAACCCTTGGATAAAAGTAGAGTACTAGCTATTTAATTCTATACTATGTATGGTTTAGTAAAAAGTGTCAAGAAATAAAAAATTCATAAGAGACATAAGTATTGTTAGGTCGAAAACCCTCAAAGGGTGGCCTATGTAGAATTCATGTTATAGCCGTTAAGCTCGTACCAAACATGCATATAAAAAAATAGTGAAATAATGGAGAAAGGCACAAAATTTCATGAGGTTTTCCATGAAACCCCATCAATAGTCTATCTATGCTCGTTGAGTACCACAGATGAGGAAAACATTAGAGTTTTATTTGATTATTTAGATTTAAAGGTTTAGAATCATCGTTTAAAATTCATACCTAATCGAAATAATGTTTATATGGACCATTGGGAACGAGTGACATCGTAGAGAAAAAGAAAAAGAAAAAAAAGAGAATAATTGGAGGTAAAAATAGTCCTATTAGTTCCCAGGGAAAAATTGGAGGAACATTTCCAGTTTGGATTCTCTCCATGGTATCAAACAAAATTTAGTACATCACAATACGAGATAATTACAGTGAGGCTCGGCTCACCCTTTCGAAAAAATGACAAGCGACATTCATGGGCCATCAAGGGTTTTCTCTAAAGTAGCTCTCTCTTCATCCTCAACTTCTACCATAAGGCAGATGTGTTTGATAATGGATTTTAGATCCTACCCTTTGTTCTTGATATATTCATAGTTGTTACTCGAGGATTCCAGTTGAGACTTCATCCTTTCCACACGATCCACACATTCTCATAGATATTCTTTTTGGGAGATCACCAAGTCATTATCCCCTACTACTTCTGCTGTCAGATGATCGAGTTCCATAGAAACATCTCGGATGGTCATTGCATGATGATGTGAAGAATTAAATCTCTCAATTTTGTACTCAAAAGAGCCAAGGTCTTCCCAAGCTATGATAATATGGTAAATAAGAAAGTGTAGACGTTGGTAATTGAATCCACCCGAACCCAATTCAGCCAACAATTTCTAGAAGTAGTCCATTTCATCAGTGATGATAGATAGAGGGGTTTCTACTATAAGGAAACATAACTGATGTCTGGCCTATTTTCACACCACTTGATGCCTCCCCGTAGAACCAGGGCCTTATTACACCCCTACTGCAATGAGTCTATAGGCAGGAAGTGTCATTATACCAGTGGGAAGGATCCTAATATAGGTTACCCAAGTAGGGTGGCTCTCCCTCCCCATATAGGGTTCGACCACTAGAGCCGAACACGGGGGATAGGCCATGAATTCCAGGATAACTAGTGTCTCTACTAGGGCTTTCCTCATTTAGGTTTGGAATGGTATCCATAGGAGGGGAGTAGTATAAATCATTCCCTATTGAGATGGGTTGCACTGTTGAAGCCCCTTATAGACGCATATGATGGATGATCTAGTGTCTGATCACCATGAAGAGATGAATATATAGTGTGTCCATCACGATCACCTTAGGGAGAGGAATATATGGAATGTTTTTTGCAGTCAAGGAAGGGTGAAGAATGGTTAATGGATTTTGGACCTAACGAATCTTTCTTCCCAGCACCCTGTCAGGGTAATAGTCCACCCACAGTTGGGCATACTCTAGTGATAGTAAGGTGGATCCCATCATATTAAGGATGATGACCTCAATGGTGGAACCTTCCCACATCATTATAAGCTATATCTAGTGTAGAATTGCAAGACGAGATTACTCCCTCAACTGGACATTGGGAAGAAGCACGGTCTGTTAAAGGCACTCAAATTTCCTAGCAAACCAATATGGGATGTATAAATCACAAATAACCACTTGATCTATGTGTTTAGTTTGAATAACATTTAGAATATTGATGATATATGAGTATTACTTTGATGAACCACCTCCATAACCCCTTACTGGCCCATGAGGGGTAGCGTACAATGAAAAAGAAAAGTGGGAAGGATCATCTTGCAGCCCGACCACATTAATAAATCTTATAGTCATAAGACGAACATAATTACTGTTAAAAAGGGTGGATAAAAAGTTAGAATAAGGAAACATCATAGTATGATGATATTCATAGGAGGGTAAATGTTATTCTATCAACCCATATAAAAATTCAAAGGGTCACCTAAGGTGATGCGGAGGTTTACCTTCCTGAATCTACCCAAACCACTCATAATGTCGAGCAAGATTAAGAATGGTCGGATGAATTGGTTAACCCTAAGACAATGTTGCTACCATCATCAGAGTATAAACTCTAACCCTGATGTATACTCCATGATAGGTAATGATCCATCTGCTCAAAAAAATGGTAAAGAAACCAGATAAACTAAGATCAGGTAGCACATCCGATCAAATATTTTATCCTCTGGTAGTGTATCGTCTTGCTTCAAGGGTGGTGAAGTATGACCCTAGAATTTGTTGAAACTGTCTGGTCAGATGAGTCCAATTGTGGTGGGCCCTCGACCTATTACCATTCACTTAAAGAAATTAACATATACAATCCTCAAATAGGTTAAAGGAAATATCTTGGAGGGAGTGATCAAGCAATCCCTCTTCCATGACCAGTAGGCTCCTTATAAATGGGGACACATGGATGGAATTGTCCCAAGTGGTGGATGATGGATGAAATTCATCATACATGTTTCCCTGATTGAGGATCCCTCCAAGATGGTGGATGTCCCATATGCTAATCCCGACCTCTCCATTTGATAAATGGAATGTATTGGTACTTGAACACCAGAAACTCAGCAGTTCAGGTAGGATTTCTCCTAGAGAGAAAACTGCGAACTTGGAGACCCAAGCTACCTGGTACAAGTTCACTGCTTCCAACTGATTGGGGAAATCCAAATAGTTTTTATGAACCATGAATTCCTAGGTCCATTCATCGAAAAAGCATCATTCATCTCACAGGTCCCATTTGTTGCTCCACCCACCATTATGGTTTTCTTGGGAAAGGTTGATAATAGATTGGTACTCCTAGGTGACTAGTCACAAGGAAGTGTTAGAATAACTACGATTGCTATGAGTCCATGATGATCCTTTTAGTATGACTACATTCTCTTGAATTGGAGTATTTATGATTTATCCTATTGAAGAAATATTGTCTCTATTACACACTTTGGGTGCTTCAAAGAAAATTAAGGGAGTATTATTGTCAGCCGATGGTAGAGGGACATTATTAGAAAGACCAAATACGTATAGCGGTAGCTGCATGGATAATGGGTAAGTTAGAAGCTCTGGAGTAAGAAGATATTTTAATGTACTATTCTAATGAAAACGTAGGATAAAATTGGTACTCAGTGTCCTCAATTGTGGCTACAGTTTTCCTAGTTGATTATATCGAGATCTATGGAAGAGCCATTGCAGTCTGAAAAAAAAGATCCAAAATAACACAAAAAAGCTAGTCCAATGAAAAAATTGTTCGATATGGCCCACCAAAATATCCAAGGGACATAAAAAAGAGGGTTTTCATGTGGCTCCATGTATTGCTTCTAAAAATGGTACGAGGGGGTCATTTCTCATGTACTACAATAGTATGTGGAACATATATTCCGCGTACGACCTTGGTATGAGGAAGGCCCGAGAAGGTGCTAGACCATAGATCATTGGCCAAGAAACTAAGTGGTTAACGAATGGAATAAACTCCTAATTGAGGATTCACTAGGCTAAGGTTTGAAGTTTTCATATTAAAATTTTATGTTTGTCTTAACGAAGATTAAAGTTCAGTTTTATAGATTAAATATCAATGGAAGCACATGCCAATCATGTAATATTCTCTAATGTGGAAGTCTGGACTTAAGTTCTAAATTCTATATTGCAGTTCATGAAACCCCAAATGTGGTTTCTGGGTAGAATAAATTATAAACAGATTGGTTCATGGAACCTACATAGTGGTTCTCAAATAAATATTTCGCAAAGGAGTCGGTAAATGGACATAAAGGAAGATGAGGAGAGGTCAAGATAACTTTTCTCTATGAGAAATAGTAAAAGACAAATGACTTGTGCCCATATCGATAGTCATGATCCCTCATTATATACCTACCAATTCTACTACAAACCACTTCAATTCAATACCACTTCGACATTAGAATAACCCCCTCTTCATTTTGAACAGACCCCATTCTGATGGGGGTATTTGTAGGTTCATAAAAACATAGTGAGGGGAAGTAAATACACTCACAATCACTTTGAAAAAGGAAGAAAACATTTCTATAGGTCCATCATGGAAAATAGATGAAGATTGGATTTCAAATTTGTGGAGAAACATGAAGAAACCAAAATTTTTAAGAGTTTTAGTAACTCATGTACCATCAATGGGAATGGTTCATGGAGTGCATGAATAACATACCATTGGTACATGGAAGGACCAGTGAGGTGCTGGACCGCACAACGATGGCCAATAAACCCGGTACGTAGTGAACCATGTCATTGGAAGAACCCAACACATAAATTTTATCTACATACCATCCCATGAACTCACCAGTTCATGAATGAAGAAAGATGGAAGTGTTCTATGAACCATGACTCGTGAATCACACCTTCTGAAAACACCAGTTCATCGAGTCATCGGCGGGTTGAGATATATCTTCATGTGTCCGAAAATGGCGCCACATGCCAACAGATATGATTTCCCTAGTGCTCTATAAAAGGGGAACATGGGGAACTAAAAGAGGACTGAATAATATAGAGCAGAGATAGGTGGAAAAGTGATTTAAGGAGACCCTTGAAACTGGAATAAAGAATTCAAATATGGGGAATATTCCAACATCAATTTGGAATCATCGATGAAGTATGAATCAATAACCACTTTTCGCAGGTATAATCAACTATGAACCATTAAATGAAGAAACTTAATAATATTTGGTGAACGAAAAACCTAATTAGTTCCATTGTGTACCATAAATTCCTCACAGATGAACTTCCAGTGAACCACATGTTCCAGGACACTTCTTCAATACAGTTCCCCGCATTGTTCATCACTATCCGGATCAAACCCTGGGCCCTGTACAACATCAGTATGCGGATGGAACACGATGTGGCGTAGATAACCACATCCAAGACAGCGTACCACTTTGTTGCATAGTGGTCCATACACATGTCTGCGTACTGCTTCGGTACGTGTACGAACCCTCTACCCAGATGGCATAATTCTATGCAAGGTTTCCCCAATCTCTCATGAGAAAATAGTACGCAGAATGTAGTGTCTTTGGGTTTTCTTATCTCAAGTTTCAACCATGCCCATCCATTACCGACTAGTCCTCCATAACTCTATCATGAACCAGTCCACTGGAATCTTGAAAAAGCATCCTCAAAATCCAACAGACACATATGATCTTATCATTGAGCGTATTAGTGTGCCCCTCAGAGTCTACATACCCATGGTAAGAAGAGTCATGAAGGCAATACCCATAATAGTTTGGACCCCCAATATTTCTCTAAGTCTACATTCCCATTGTAACCCAAAGTCAAACACTTTGAGACTAATGTGAACCTCCCAATTCTAGGGTTCAAGGATGATCACATGATTTTCCATTCAATGAGTAATAAGGATCATTAAAGGGAATCTTTGTCTCATTTCCTTTTGATAAGAGGTGACATTTATACCCTTTCCTAGAATGAATTCTAGGGTACTCCCACTGAGGAAAGTTCCAAACATCCCGAGAGAAAAAACACACGACTTCCAATGTCACCCCACATTGAAAGGTTCGCTGCTTTGGGCCCTTGCCCACTGTTGGATCGGCATGGGACCAAGCGAATGAATTGACACACCCAATACACATTACCTCCCATGTAAATATTGTAGCCATAACCTATTATTCCATATTCATCCTTCTTTTCCATCAATGGAAAAGATAAAGTGCGCCTTTTTTGAATCTCTCACACCCTCTTGTTTCTCACACCTAGCATAGCTCATGTGGGATAAGGGGTTTGGGACGATACAACTTTCACTATACAACATAAACAAACTACGAGAGCTCTGATTCTGGTTCAAACCAGGATACGTAGAACACCTGCATGAATGCCCGAGCTCAACGGGGTGCCCACCCCAAAGGGTTCACTCAATTATACCCTCCCCCCAAATGGGCATCACCTCTGTGTAAGCCCCAAGAAACCATGCGTCATGTTGGGCTTCCTTAGAGTGTAATTCCCCATTTTTCTAGAACTCCACAGACTTTATTTCCCCATTTTACAGGGGCTTACAAAACCCCTAATGACTTATATAATCCTAAAGACCCTTGAAACCCCAAACACCCCTAAAACCTCTAAAACCCCTAAAAACCTCTAAAAACCATAATGTCTTTAAAAACCCTAAAAATCGTAAAAATTTTAAATGCCCTTAAAACTATAAAAAACCTTAAAACAGCCAAAAATACCCTAAAACACTAAAAAAACATAAAATATATACCCTAAAAAAATCTAAAACCCCATAAAACCCAAAAAGTTCTTTAAAACACTAAAAAATAAAAAAGTCATAAAATCCCTAAAAACATTGCAAATATAAAACCCTAAAACACACCAAAACACCCTAAAAGAACAAAAAAATACTCAAAACCGCTAAAATACCCTAAAAATCCAATGAAATTATAAAAAACCTAAAACCCTTAAACAATTATAAAACCCCCTAAAAACCCTAAAAACCCAAAACCCCATAAAAACCCTAAAATCCATAAAAACATAAAAACCCTAAAAACCATTGAACCCTATAAAAACCACTAAAACCCCAATACCCCTTACATTGTAAAAAACTAAAAACCCAAAATAAACACCTAAAATACCTAGAAACCATAAAAAATAAAAAATCCTAAAAATCCAAAAAAATCCAAAAAACACTAAAAACCCCAAAAAACCCCCAAAAAACCTTAAAATACATAGATTTAAAAAGACCCAAAAGACCCTAAAGCTCCTAAAAATTACCCGAAACCCTAAAGACACTAACAGAGACTAAAAAACCTAAACCCATAAGAAGACCCAAAAAACTAGAAATACCCTAAAAACCAAAAAATGTAACACCAAAACACACACTAGAAGACTATACAAAACCTAAAAACCCTAATAGATCTTAAAAATTCTAAAAGGCCCAAAACCCCCTAATAACCCTAAAAAAATAAAAACTATAAAATCCTAAAAACCCTACCAAACCCTAAAATCCCAAAAAAACAACAAAAAAACAAAGAATCCTAAAAACCTTTAAAACCATTCAAACACTAACAAAAAGAAAAATACTAAAAATCTAATACAACCCTAAAATCCTAAAAAACACTAAAAACCCTAAAAAACCTAGTAAAAAAACCTCAAAAAAACCTAAAAAAAAGAACTACAAAAACCACAAACACCAAGAAACCCTACAAACCATAAAAGAGACCTACAAATCCCAAAAAATAAAAAAATAAAAAAACCAAAAAACCCCTAAAAACCAAAAAACCCCTAAAAACCCATAAAATTTTAAAAACCTAAAAAACTCTAAATAAACTAAAAAACATAAAAATACACTAAAAACCTAAAAAAAATAAAATAATACTAAAATCATAAAACCCATAAAATAATTCTAAAAACCCCTAAACACAAAAATATCCTAAAACACCCTAAAAACCTAAAATCCCATATAAAAACTAATACCCAAAATGTAGTAAAAAACTCATAATCCACTAAAAAAACTAAAAAACATAAAATCACTTAATATATAAAAATATACTAAAACCCCAAAACCTTTAAAATATCTAAACACCGAAAAAATCATAAAACCCCATAAAAATACTAAAGGTCCCCCAAAACATAAAAACTATTAAAATGCCCTAAAACCCCTTAAAACCCTAAAACACCATAAAAAATCTAAAAAAGTAAAACCCATAAAAGAGATTAAATCATAAAAAACCTAAAGAACATAAAACAACATAAAACCCTAAAAGGTACCTAGAAAATAAAAATCCTAAGAATCCTACACCCCCCAAATCTTAACATACATAAAAACCCATTAAACCCACTATGACTCCTAAAAATAACTAAAACCCCTAAAACACCCTTAAATCCATAAAAACAACAAAACCCCAAAACACACTTAAGACCCTAAAAAACAATTAAAAACCATAAATATCCTAGAAACAACAAAAAATACAAAAAACACCCTATAAAGGGTTTTTGTTTTTTTATAGTTTTTTGGGATTTTTGGGTTTTTAGTACATTTATATTTATTTTTTATTTTTGTGTTTTTAGGGGTTTATGGTGTTTTAGGGTATTAAGGGTTTTTAGGGTTTAGGTTTTTTTTGGGTTCTAATGTTTTCTGACATTTTTTTTTGGTTTTTACGGTTTTTATAGTTTTGAATGTTTTTGGGTTTTTTCAATGTTTAAAGGATTTCAGGAGTTTTAGTGTTTGATGAGTTTTTTTGGGATTTTCCATTTTTTTTAGAATTTTAGGGTTGTATTATATTTTTAAGGGTTTTATATTTTTTAATGTGTTGAGATTTTATAGGGTTTTTAGGGGAATTTATTGTTTTTAGGTGTTTTGGGGGTTTTAGGGTTTTGAGGGGTTTTAGGATTTTTTAAGGTTATTAGGGGGTTTTTTATTATTTTTTGGGTCCTAAGGGTTTTTAGTATTTTTTGCGTTCATTATGGGTTTTTGGGTTTTTTATAGGACATTAGGGTATTTTAATGCTTTTATAGTTTTAAGGTATTTTTTCCTTTTAGGGTTATTTAGGGTTTTCACTATTTTAGGACATTTATATTTTAGGATATTTTAGGGATTAATATGATTTTTAGTTTTTTAGGTGGTTTGGTGTTTTTTTGTTTTTTATGATTTTAGGGTAACTTATGATATTTAAGGTATTTTAGGGGTTTTAGGGTTTTTAGGTTACTTTAGGGATTATTTAGGGGTTTGTAGGTACCTTTATGGGTTTTAGGGATTTATTGGGTCCTTTATGTTTTTTAGTGTCCATTAGGGTTATTTTGTGTTTTTAAGGTTCATTACGTGTTTTAGGGTCTTTGGGACCTTTTGGATTTTTAGGGTCTCTTATGGGTTTTTGGGTCTTTAGGGTCTATTAGGGGTTTGAGATACTTTTTGTGTTTTAGGGTATTTTATGTTATTTTAGGATATTTATAGTATGTTAGGATTTATAGTTTTATGAAATTTAATGGTTATTAGGTATTTCAAATATTATTATTATTTGTAGAGTTTTTAGTATCATTTTGTGGTTTTACAGTTTTAGGGTTTTCTTTGGGATTTTATAGATTTTTGTGGGGTTATGGGGCATTTTATATTTCATGTTTATTTATAGGTTTTATAATTTTGTGGGGTTTTGAGGTTTTTTTGGGTTTGTTGGTTTTGGGGTATTTAGGGTCTTTTAGGGGTTTTAATGGATTTTAGAGTTTTTTTTTGTTTCAGGGTTTTTAGGGGTTTTATAGTTTTAGGGTTTTCTATGGATTTTTATGGTTTTCTACTAGTTTTAGGGGTTTTTAGGTTTTTATCCCTTTTAGAATTTTTATGGGTTTTTGGTATTTTACAAATTTGAAGTGTTTTTTTGGGTTTTTTGTTAATTAAGGTTTTATAGGGCTTTAGTGTTCTTATTGTTTTATGGTCATTATTTATTTTAGGGTTTTGGTGTTTTTAGTGTTTTTAATTATTTATAGGGGTTTTAATGGTTCATCAGGTTTTTAGGGATTTTAGTGACTTTTGGGGTTTTGGGGATTTTTTTTACTGTTTAGAGGAGTTTATGGTTTTTATGCCTTTTAGTTTTGAAGTGTTATTAGGGGGTTTATGGGTTTTTACACTATTTAGGGATTTTTAGTTTTTTAATGATTTTTTGGGTATTTTTGTGTTTTCTCAAGAGTGTATGTGGTTTTAAGAGCTTTATATGGTGTTTTTTTGGGACAATTAGAATTTTTTGAGGGTCTTGGAGTTTTTTTACAGTTTTTTGGAGTTTTATGGGTTTTTGGGTTTTTAAAGATTTTAAGGGGGTTTTAAGGGTTTTATTATTTTTAAGGGTTTTTAAGTGGGTTAGGGTTTTTAGGATTTTTATTGTATTAAGGGTATTTATGGTTCATTTTATATTTTTAGATTCTTTTAGTGTTATTCAAGGTTTTATGGGTTTTCGGGGTTTTTATGGTTATTAAAGTTTCTAGGATTTTTTGGGGTTCTATGGTTTGTAGGGTTTGAATAGTTTTTTGGTTTTTAGGTTGTTTTATAGTTTTTTGGGTTTTTAGGGGATTTTAGGGGTTTTTGAATTTTTTATGGTTTTCATGGTTTTAGGGTTTTATAAATTTTTTAAAATTTCTAATGGTTTTTCGGGGTTTTAAGGGATTTAACAGATTTTATGGGTTTTAGGGATTTTTTTGGGTTATTAGTGTTTTAACAGTTTTTGGGTTTAATTATATTATTATAGTTAATTAGGTTTTATAGATATTTTAAATTTTTAGGGTTGTTTTTTTGGTTTTTTTGGTTTTTTGGGGTTTAAGGGTTTTTAGGGTTTTTGTTGGTATTGTTATTTATATGGTTTTTAGTGTATTTAGGGGTTTTAATGTTTATAGGGATTTTAATATTTTAGGGTATATTAGGTTTTTAGTGGTTTTTTGGTTTATTAGGTATGTTATGGTTTTGGGGGTTTTAGGAATTTTAGGGGGATTAGTGGTTTTTGGGTTTATAGTGGGTTTGGGTATTTGAAGTTCTTGTTGAATTTTCATATGATTGAGGGTTTTTTTTGTATTTTGGGTGTTTTAGGGATTATAGGGGTTCTTTTGGTGCTTTTATTTTTAGTGGTTTTAAGTGGGTTTTAGGGTTTTTAGTTTTTTTTATTTTTTTTGTATTTTTTTAGTTTGTTATGTGGTTTTCATGATTTGTTTTCATATTAGGGTATTTTAGGAATTTTATAATTTTTTAGGGTTATGGTTTTTTTTAGGTATTGGGGGGTAGGAGCTTTCCAGTTTTTTATTTATTTTCAGGTTTGAGGGACTTTTACGCTATTTAGGGTTTTGGGTGTTGATACGGTTTTTCAGGTCTTTAATTGTTTTAAGGTTTTTATGAAATTTTAAGGTTTTTTAGGAATTTTTTGTGCTTTTATGGTTTTTAGTTTCTTCTAGGGTTTTTTAGTGTGTTATTAGGGTTTTATGGTCTTTTAGTTTTTTTAGAGTGTTTTGTGTTTTTTTAGGTTTGGTTGGTGTTGGGTCTTAAAATCTCCACAAACAAGATTGATATATTTCAATTAATTTGGTATAGGGTAGAAAGGAAACCTAGAAGAAGATTGAATAAAATGTTCAATGTGATGAATCCATTAAGAAAAAAATACCTTTATAGACTGCCACTCTGCAAGATGATCTACGGATTCACAAAGCACCCTTGAATTAAAACAGTTCACGGGATGAAGACGGTGGTGGTGATGCACGTAAATGAAACCGAAGTTGTTTGAGGGAGGGAGGTGGTTATTTAAACCCCAAAAAATGAATATCCCCCCAAGAAATAAATAGTTTTGGGGACATTGTGGGGCCATCAATTCTCATAAACGAAACCTATGTTTTTTTTCTGGATTGAGGTAGTGATTAACACCTTCGTGAATAAACATTCCCAAAGTACTAAAAATTTTATGGGAAACTGTGGTATCATCAGTTCCTAAAAACAAGATAATGTATTTTGAAGAACCGAGGCATTCATTTCAGCCCCCACAAATTACGTCCCTACAAAAGAAGTTGTTCATGGAATGGGGCATCCTTCGTAGGCTCTAAAAAAATAATAATCATGGCCCAATGTGAATTAACAACCATTCCAATATCGGATCCCTTATATATACAGTAAATAGACCTTAATAGGGGCCTAAAAAAGATATCCAACCCCAGACGTACAAATTAAAGAGATCCAAATTAAGTAACCATGAAAACCAATGTCTTTCATTTATTCCCTATAGGTAAAACCTTCCACAAAGCATTAAAGAAGAAATAATAAATCATATGGTGGTCCAAAAACCCAAATTCACCTTACAGAATCAATATCATGAGTTGAAAACCCATGGATCATTTCAATATAGGCATCCTTAATAGAAAAAATCTATTCAAGAAGAAACCTTCTCTGCATAGAAAAATTCTATGTGGAGGAACTCAGCCTTGCATAACGAAAAGCTACATAAGAGAAACCTAGCCCTATGAAGAAACATGCTATGTGAGCCAAACCCAGGTCAATGTAGCACAACACTCTGATAATGTTCCCCTTTCCAACAAATAAGCATGCTATACATAGGGAACCCCATCTTGCATAAGAACATACTATGTAGAATGAGGCATCCTAAGGCGTTCTACTCTCCAACTCCAACCATTCTCTTCTATCATATCATTAGTCCTCATATTGTCCCCTCTACGAACCAGTCTACTGACATCAGGATAAGGGTCCTTCCAAATCCATATGACATGTTCGATAATATTATTAGGGTAATCATCATGTCCTTTTGAGTTTACATACCAATTGTAAGCAATGTCAAGTTGGTGAACCCATTAACTGAACCGACACTCGAAATGTCCTTGGGTTTAAATTCCCATGGTAATGAGGGGTATAACCTTGTAAAATTCATATGAACCTCCCCATTTAAGGTATTGAGAATAACCACTATAATTTCCCATCGATTGGGTCCACTATTGATCATTCCTCTCTTTACCAGAACCAATTTTAGGGAAATTATCCTAAGGTAACCCCCTAGCCTTTCTGGGAGGAGGTGTCACTTTTGGTCTTATTTTCCTCAAACCATGATATATGAAGATATATCACCAAATGTGAATATCCTATGTATGAAAAAAAGAGATTAAATTGGTGCACATAAATCCCTTATCTATATCCCTTTGGTCTCTAGAACCATCCATCATTGGATAGGGTGAGATCATGTGATCATTTGATTTACTACTTGTTCTTGTTTCTCACACTGAGCATGACTCACATGGGCTTAGAGGTTAGTGTAAATTCTAACATCCCTAAAATATGAAACCTCAAATGGGCCTTCTACATGGTATAATTTATGAAACCATACTTCAACCATCAATGGTCCAAATTCCTAATGAAGAAACACCAAATTATAAGCTTCCATGGTTAATACCTGATCATTACACCATTTAAATGGTCTGATTCCATGAATAAGCCCCAAAAATACCCAACTACATGGGATTTGATTCCCAAGTAACTATAATATGTAGGAATTCTCTCGGAGGTTCTAAACAAGCACCCAAATCCACACTAATGTTCTCTAGGACATATCCCAAATAGGGTTATTTCCACCCAGTATACTTATCTCTCCTTAGTTACTCTGGATGCTTCGACATAAGTCCCACACCGTACTGACCATGCACCCTTCACCTGATCATCCTTGTCTTATGACATTAAACTACATGGTTGGGTTATTTTCAAATGAAATTAATGGTGATGTGTCCAATTTGGAGACACTGATCTATGTGGGTTCTTATTCCTCTCATGAAAAAATAGGAATCCCATTTCATGGTTTTGATACCAACATCAAAAAAATTCTCATCCTCTATGGATTCTAGTAAGTTCTTGAGAACCCCATAGCATGGATTAAAACCAGCTTTATCCCATTATATGACCAAAGGATCCATAGATCTGACCAAAAAATGGTAACATTGATGGAGAATATTAGATACATAAAAATCCCTCCATTGATAGAGAACCTCAGAAATAGATGATTCCAAATCCATGAATAGTCATAATGAATCATTTCCTAGTGGTAATCCACTTATACATACTTGTGAATTAACCAAGTATTCAAGAACATATCTTGAATATATAAGAGACTCCTCAAATGGGAAATAGTTCCCCCCAAAAGGGTTTGATGAGCCTAGCTTCCCATCCCCTCGACCAATGTGTGTTCTCAAGTGTCATTGGACAAGTTAACAACTGCCTACCTTTGGAAATTAGGTCCTCAAATCATGGAGATGAGATCTATTTTCTATTTTTGGTTCTATGAATAGAAACCATTGGGGACCGTTCGAATATCTTATACCCAATGTTAGTGATTTCAGAGTATTCACCCCATTCAATCAACCATTCCTAACCCAAAAACATCTATGAGAGAAACAAAAATGGTGAACCTGATATGAATCCTTAACCAAGATGGTTTTATTACCCTACTTTAGTCCTATTCATTCAAAATTAATGAGTGTAAATTTAATCTATCAATCATACATGTGATCATGAGATGATACCTTGAAAAGTTTTTTTTCAATATCTATCACATATATGTTGTGGGAACTCTTTAGATATTCCTTCAACCAAATGGAATCTCATAAGATTTAATAGATATGAATGACAACAACTACACTAGCCATGTAATCCAAAAAGTGGAGGACTCTATTTCTCACCCAATGTATTAAATGATGGGTCTCGAATGCACAGTTTTTAGTGTATAACCAGAAGGGTACTCTCCCCACCCCAGAGGAGGCTATATAGTCCATCCAGACCATGAAGCCATCAGCCCAAAAACTGTTGGTGGTCCATTACCTGGTGAATCCATTAACCATCTCAAACCATTTTGAGAGCCTTTCCATGGAACAAGATAATGAGTCCCTACCTTTTCTTAGGATGGAAAATGAATTCACCATCAATAAATTCATCCCTACTACACAAGGGTCCCCCTCAAGGGGCCCCAACCGTAAGTAGCCCTCACCAATTCCATGCGGCCCAGAATCCTCATTATGAAGGGGATACTACCCTAAGGTCCGTTGATAAAGTCAAGTGGACCCAAATTCCCAATGTTTCCCACAAAGGGTGATGACAATATAACCGGTAACAAGCCATCATTATTGTTCCTATTAACAAATCCTTCTAGTAAAATATAGTGACAACCAATAATAATACATATATTCTGGATCACCATTATCAATTCCATCAATCAAATGTGATGTAAAATTATAGGCATGCACATCTTCCAGAAAAGGCACCCAAATACCACTATTTAAAAACACCAACACACTAAAAGATGAAAATCCCTAATCACAAATATGAAGCCCATCAATAAAATATGGAATTATGTTAAGAGTAGGATCAAATTACTTTTACTACTTCCCAAACCCACCATGAAAATACGACGGAAAATTATAGGAAGATGCTAATTCCTATGAATGAAAATAAATCCCTTCAGTCAAATACAATGATAAGCAATGAGAATTTTTATATTCCTGATCACTAATATCAATCCCATCAATCAAATACAATTTCTAATAAATACAATCTGATTAAAATTCATATGGATTCAAATAAATTCTATCTATCAAATATGATGGAAACCGATGAGAATATGGAAATACCAACTATCAAGTATGAATTTCACCATTGAAATATATATCATATCCTAGTGATAAGTTGGGGGAAGAACTATATCTCTGTACCCAAAAAGGGTAACTATCAGTACATACTGGAAGAAAATGGAGTACCAAAGCAAGAACACATTCCTACATTGACATTGGAATGGTTATATATTCTCGTTCCAGCCAAATATGTCTCTCAAAACATCATGGAAATGGTGGAGGATTAAACATCAATTCCTAACCATACCCTATAGACTTTTTAAGATGTAATCACATTCTTGGAAATAGAAAGTAGTGGGGCACACAATCCCACCTACCCATATGGGGTGACTCATCAAAAAAATGAGGTGGTTTCTCTAGAGTAGACATGAATCCCTTATCCTATCATGGAGGTCTGTTAGAAATATCCCATGATAAATGTAAAAAAGGATTAGGTACAAATACCCATTCCAACTGGGGGATACAGGTCCACTTCAGTGGCCACTACAAGACTGACACATATCCCAGCCAGAACATATGAATCTGACCACTGTATCCTATTAGCCACAAATATTTCACTCAAAAATGCATCCATATGTGAAGGTTGTCACCTACAACAATAGTAATTAGTAACATGCAAGAGGGATCCCAAAAATGCACCATGATAAAGACATCTGGAAAATGAAGAGTAGTTCTAAAACACTACTCAGCTAGAAACTATAGTTCTTGATGCCATTAAATAGTTATCAATGGTGGGTCATATTCCTACCAATCCATTACCAAATTAAATAAGTTTAATTATAAATTATGGATCTCCTCCCTAAAACATTGTTAACAACATCACTAAAGGCCCTCCCCATAGCAAAAACCATGAAGTCTTACTTCATGAGCCAAAAAGATTAATCATGAGAGCCTATCTATTGATGTGAATCATGGTAACCCTCTTCCAGGACATAAGATCGTGTATCAAGATGGTCATCCACTTACTATATTCCACCCATATTTTTCTCCCCATGTTTTATGCTACAAAAATTATCCCTATATATATAAATCAAGATATGATTGTAGTCTTTTCCATTATGACACCAACTGTGAAGGTCCTATCTACATTGACACATTATTTCTACAAGAAGTACCTCCTATAGCTATTTTCTAACCTGATGGTTCTCCCTAGGGTATAAGCTGTAGAAATTATCTCTTTTGTTGGGTATCAAACCATGATGGTTGTCCTTTCCATTATGGAACTAACTACAAAGGTACTCCCCACAATGATGTTTAATTTAAGCAAGAAGGTCCTACGCTTAATGTAATCCACCCAGATGTTACTCCCAAGGGAATACGCTATATAAATTCTCCTAGTAGTCAGACATCAAGACATGATGGTAGTCCTCACTATTGCGGAACCAACTACAAAGGTCCTCTCCACAGTTATGTCATATTTTAGAAAGAAGTTCCTCCCATTTCTATCATCCAATTTTTTTGGTTCTCCCCTAGGTATACACTGTAACAATTATCCCTACAGTACAAAAATCATTATATGATGGTTTTCATCAATTTAGTATCATTTTTTGTGAAGGTCCTCCCCACAGTAAATTTATATATCAGAAGGATGGTCCTCCCCTTACAAAATCAAATATAAGAAAACCCCCATATGTAGAGGCACATGGAGGGATGGGTTCAAACATGATAGATAGATTTATTAATAAAATATACAGTCATTATCAATCAAGAGATGGCTCAAGTAAACACTCATTTTTTGGGCCACCCCCAGACTATTCACATATCAACGAGACCCCTACTAGATCCGCTAATTATGACTATAAAATAAAGAATCATTAAAAAAAAATAAGATCATGTAGAGTAGTCCCTGGTGGAAGAAAAAATGATATGTTTATTATGAGAATAAAATTTACTATGTATTGAATACCATTTATGTTTTGTCCCCCAACCACTTATCGATTAAAGATACCATGGGAGTTGTCCAAAAAATTCATACATAACATTCATCTCAATATCTAGAAAACTCTCCACTGCCTAAAAACAAAATTATTTCCTTATAATGGGTATGTAGATCATGTTAACATATTGGGAGATCTTGATCATCAAATCGACTTGTAATCCTATATGTTTGTGTGGTGACTACAATCAGAGTGGCGGAAGAAATATCTTCAATTAGACTACCTTCATGAAATGCATATGTCATGTCCTCTTGTCGACAGTGCCATTCCCAGTGTTCATATTTGAGTATGGATATATCATGAATCTTTTAATTTTACCCCACAAACTATTCATAAGAACCCATTGGAATTGACATCCTATAATTTAATTATCCTCATATGGGAATTAAATGAAATACATGCTCAATAAAGGTGATACGTCCGACATGAATTGGTCCAAAGTAATCTTAAAACCATCTAACATGATAGGAGAAAGCCATCGAAAAACTCCTAAAGAATGAAACTGAGAATATTCAGCATGCTTCTCGCTTAATATAGTCCAATCACCAAGCATTTCTAATGTCCTAAAAAATAGTTCACATATTGATCTGACACCATTTATGGATCACACTCAAATGAGAATGCACAAGATCAAGAAAGTGCCAATCGAATCATCAACCACCACAGTATTGGATCAACCCATCTCACAGGGATGTGTAATTTTTTAACAAAAAATACCCCCATAATCCTATCAAATTTGGGTTGTGGCATAATAACAAGGTAACAAGAGCAACCCTAGCCTGCAGGTCTAGGGGCATTTTTATCTAAAACACCCACCAAACAGAAATTAGTCTTTTATCATTTATGGATAACAACAAGTAGATAGGTCCCCATTCCACCCTGTAAAGTGAATAATTTCCCCCAAAATGGAGGTACATGATAAGGAAATATAGGGAATACCTCTGAGTTAATCATATCCTTGAATCCTGAATATGATCACAGAATGGAAGTAAGAGAACCAAAAAAGGACTCAAACAACCCTCTTACAATTCCGGAACGGGTACGCTGCCCAATATGTGTCATGAATTAATGAAATTCATGGATATTAATCCTAAATACCACACCAAAAATGATAAAAATCCAAAAGAAAAATGATAGGATGGTTCTTCTCAGGATCTAATCCACATTAAAAATTAAGTCATGCTTTCCTAGAATGAGAGAATCTCCATGAATTTGGGTGTTCCCTTGGTCAATCCTTCACCACCTACTCATGGAATCACAAACATTAAGAGGAATAAAATTATAGTCATATATTACCCACAAAATCCTCTTGATGAGAATGATACCCATACACTTGAAGAAAAATTTGATCGATTAGAATAAGAAATGAAAGAGTTAATGGGAAATAAAGAAGAGTTTCTTTCGAGTTGTCATCCTACTGAATACGACTCCTTGGAAGAGCCTCATCATACACTTCCAGAAGGTTTAACTTATCCCCAAGGTTTTATCGTAGTAAATGAAGAAAGGCTAGGAAATTTTTACAATAAAAAATCTAGGCCATCAGTCAACCTAGACCCAATCATGAATGGATATAATGATTTAACTCCATTAAAGAGGTAACCAAAATGCATTTAAGAAAATCATCAAAAGATGTCCTCAGTTTGATATCCACTTCAAGTACTAGAAAAACTGGCATGTCAAGTCTTTCCACACACTCCCCAATCCATGATCAGGTTCAACAAAACATGCATCAAGGTATTAACATTATAATCAATTCATATACATATCAATTGGAATCCATGGAGGTGCGACATGCATCAATAAAACTAGAACGAAAACCTTAGCCCGATTAGTTGAGAAAACCCTCACCATTGCCAAATTTTGGGAGCCATAAGTTTCCAATATTTGATGGCTTAGGTGACCTAGAACAACTTCTATTACATTATGAATCTTAAATAGATCTAATTATGGGAACCTCCTAGCAACAATTAGTGGTGATACTCTAATGCTTCATTCGAACCCTATTAGGGTCAACCTTTGTATGGTACACCCGTTATCCAGCTCGATCAATAGCAGGACGATAGGATATCTACCGACAGATCCTCTAATATTCCAGCTCACCTATGACAAATACCAAAGTTAGTGACCTCTCAAATTAGAAATTTTTGGAGAATGAAAATGTTTCGTACATTATTTCAAGATGTAAATGTATGACTTACTCTTTGAAAAAGCCACATACCAATGAGGTGATTCTTTCTATGTACATCTATAAACTCCATGATGATCTATGAATGATGATAATCACAATGATGTATACAAGTGGGTTCTAGGATTTTTCCACAATTTCCCAAAGAATGGAATATTCCATACAAAGGACTAATCTCAAGTCCCAGATAACTCCATCAGTCCTGATAAAAGAGTGGGAAAAGCTGAAGCAGCCTCAATCAAGCTTAATCTAGACTCAGCACATGCTCCAACTCTAATTCTTACATTTCATAGTGAAGAAAACCCTAAAAATACACAAATAGCCCATCTTAGACATGATGAGAGTTAGGTTACCAGGAGAAATCAATTTGAGGAAGGTAGGAAAGCATTTTACTCATTCTGAGATGGTCAAGTTCGTAGCTATTTTATAGCCGATATGAAGTGTCATTTACTCTAGATAGTAGAGAAAAAGGGGATGATGGGGTCGGTAGTGATGATCAGAAACAAAATTCCCATTTCAATGGATACTATGACATTCCATCTAGTAATTATTTGTATTCAGAGAAATCCAATATAAAATTATAGATTCTAGGAAAGTAAAACTTGGACTGCTGCCAGTACAAGTCGTGTATGTTTCCAATATTGACCCTAATGAAGGAGGTGAGTGTAAAGAAGTTGTTAACAAGAGAGTAAAAAACTTTAATAGTTTGATGAATCAAAATAAATTCAACTAAACACATGGTATTTACCAAGGATAGTTGAAGAAACCAACTATTCCCTCATCTGCTGCTGCCGCAACACTGTAGACATCCTTGATCCCACAACCCTCCAAAATCATATTGTCTAAAAAGAAATGTGACTAGAAATCCAAGTAACCATTAAAATAAGTTGAAACTACATCAAGTCCAATGTATGAATTGACCCTATCATATTTTATTCCATAAGATCTAAAATAATGGGTGATGCCCCATCAACTAACACCACTAGAAACAGCCATCCAAGAAAATTCATCATCAAATAAGGAGTTAATGTTTGGATCCATTAATGTAATTCACTTAATGAAAAACTTCTCCGATGATGAGTATTGATATGAACCTGACTACACTGCACCTAATTAGAGAGTTGTAGAAAGTGGACACTAGAGTCAGGGTAACAAGGAAGGTGGATCCATGGAGCAAGTCAAATTTCTATCCACACTCCTACTAAAAGCATCAGTGTTGTTGCATCCTATAGAAGAGGCCTTCAGTGGACCCGAAAAGAAGAAGAAAATTCCCATGCTCTTTCCCAAATCCACTCCATCCTGATCATTCTAGAATATAAATTAAAATAGGAATAAGTGTATAATCACCCTTGGCGTGCATACAGACCTACCTGACCCATCCCACCAAGAATGGGAACACCTCCAAAACCTATCCAAATGAACGATCCATCATTATATAATACTCATTCAACAAATTATCCTATGAAATATTATCCCCATAATGGGAATATCTAACCTTTAGAAACAAATTATGATATTCTAAAAAAATTCTTAGAATCATCCAAAATATCAATCCTGGATGCCTTGAGATTGTCAAAAGACCTTAGGGAAGCACTCATAGGGGCTTTGTTGATCCCCCAGAAGTTTAAAGCTGAAGTGTCTGCCACTGAATTTTATCTGATATATATTCATTCATCATAATTACACAGGATTATCTCCATCACAAATTTAGATTAATAAGCCATTATAAAAAGATAAATCAGGCCCTTGTATATTTCTTATAGGATAAATTGTTTCAAAATCCAAAAATTATTCATTGATATTGTCTCTGGAGTTAATCTCATTTTAGTGAGAATAGTTCTCCAGTTAGGCTATGATGAAAATAACCTACAATATTCCACTATTACACTTAAAGTCTATGAAGGAATTAAAGAGGTTCCATTGGAAAAAATCATACTCAAGGCCCAATTCGGAGACCTCATATTCGACTAAAAAAATCTAGTGGTTCGGTAGAACATGACCTTCAACCTCCAACTAGGAAAGAATTAGTTGCATATTCATTAAATAATTATCTCATACTACCATTAATTCATCAAATATTTCACTAATGGATAAATTAGTATGTTATATTCTAATAAGTCCCTCTTTAAATCCTATGAGTCACATTATATCAATGATGGATTCTAACATGGTAAAGGGAAACAACCCTTGGTTGATAGTGTTAAATTGTTCACAACCTTAAATGGGTTGGAAATGATCCCACCTAAACCCATATAAAAAATTGGAAAAGAATATGTGATACCAATCAACCAAATTTAGTGAATTCATCTAAATTCAGATGCATGTTCAGAAGTCCTCATTATTTCGTTCATGATAACCAAGTCTATTGTTTAAAAATATATTGAACCCAAAGATAATGGAGAATGATCAAATGAAAATTACCTCAATTAATTCCTAGATCCCTAATAAATACATTACACGCCCACTAAGGCAGAAGAGGGAGAATAAACTCATCTTCCCTCACTCCATCCTCTCTATAAAATCCCCCATTATAAGCCAGTCCTGAAGAAGTTTCTTTATCTTTCTAATAATAAGATCTCAAATATTTTCCAAACTATAGATAAATAGTCATAAGACTTGTTTAAATATTAGATTAATAGGAATAATATTAATAAGTTGAGGAGGAGGAGGAGTAAATTTGGAATTTACCTCCAGTGAAGAGGGTGTCTCTACCACCATTGATGAACTCAAGGAAATAGAACTGGGTACAAAAGAATATCCACGACCCACACTAATTAGTGCATTTATGTATTCTAATGATAAATAGGTATTAACATCATTCCTAAGTGAATTTAAATATATATTCTCTTGTAACTACACAGATATTTCATGCCTCAATCCTGAGGTGGCTACTCACCACCTGGGCTTGCCAGAAGATCATCAGGTCTATAAACATGCAACCAGATGGAGGAATCCAATGCATTCTGAAAAAATAGTGGATAATGTTGATAATATCATCAGTTAAATATTCATCATGGTTTTACAATATTACATATTTCTAACCAATATAGTCTCCTTAAAAATGAAGAACAAATATATTAGAGTTTTCTTTTATTTCATAGATCTCAATCGACACTTCTTAAAGGGTAATTTCCCAGTACTAATAAAAAAGAATTGATTGATCCAACTACCAAATATCAGGCTCTGTCTTTAATGGATCTCTATCTAGGATACATCCATATTTGAATGGACCAAGAAGATGAATAATGCACCACATTTATGTTCCCACATTGTGTATTTTTTATCAATTAATTCCATTTATCTTGAATAATGCCAACACCAAATGAAATAATTCATTGCATCATGTCTTCAAACCCTTCCTTGGAAAATTTATTGAGTGTTATGTTGGTGAAATGGTGGTTAAATAATGAAAAAATAGGACCAGCTGGAATATAATGAAATTATCTTCAAAATATTTTTACAACACATTCTAAAAATGAACCCCTTAAAAAAAATTTAGAATCACCTCTGGGAAAATTATTCAACATCATATTTTGACATCACGACATCAAAGTCGACCCTGATAAGAAAAATTATATCCTTGGAATATAACCACCTCCCAACCTCACCACGTTTAGATGAATTCAAGGAAACTTATCTCCTCACTTCATATCCCACCATGTATGAAAATGTTTTTCCTTCCACATATTGTTAAAATGGGGTTATGTATCAATGGACTAATGATTTTCAGGTATCATTCAATAGTCTTAAGAGATGTCTCTTAATACAACTAATGATAATTCCACCTATTTATGGGAGATCCCTTTCATTTATGTGACACACCTAGAATAATAACTATGATCCCTCTTCATCCAAAAGAAAGATGTCATTAGAAAAAAATAGTCTACATTATCTCAACCAAACCCTGACCGATGTGGATACTAATTTCTCATATATCAAGAAGATATTTTTGGTTCTAATCCTTTTAGTCCAAAAATTGGGTCACTAACTAAATCTTCATGAGGTCCATTTTTGTTTCCCATAACAACCCACTAAAATACATTCACAATCATCAGATGTTTATGATATTTTTTTCATGGTGTTAGGTCATCCAAAATTTGTTTGACATCCAATTTGTGCCTCAAAAATAAATCAATGGCTTGGTATTAGTATAATTTCTTACAGATGCCCCCTCAGAAAAATATCATCATTAGATACTGAACTACTCGATGAAGAGTTTAACTATGTTCAAGAGGGCCCCTATATATGCGAGATTCATTTTGGAAGTGCATCTAGAAGCCCAAAAGGAAAAATGATGGATGGACCAAATCTCAAAAAAAGAGGGGATAGGAGTCATACACATATCTCTAGAAAATTCATTACTTCCTTACTCCTTTCTGCTATCAGAGGGGTTCATGAACAGTGAGGTAGAATATCAGGCTCTCGTTACAGGGCTAGAGATTGAAAATCTAGTATAAGTAAAACACTTGAAGATAAAAGAAAATTTAGAACTAGTCATCAAGAAGGTCAATGATGTTTATGGAATTAAAAAAGAAGAGCAAATCCACCTATCAAACCATGTTTGTGGAATTATGGAAGAATTGCATTCAGAGCCTACATTGACTAATGTCTCCCGATCTCAAAATTCCCAGGTCGATGCATTGGAAAATAAATCTACAACTCTAGATAATCTAGACCAAGATGAAATGGTCATTATCATTACACCCTTCTGGATGGTCTCACCAATAATTCAGGCCAACATGAAAAAATCGATAAGATTTGCCTATACCTGAGCCTTATAGTCCTACCACATGCTGGATGATGCCTATTTTAGATAACCTTCTAAAGGGACAATTCTCACTGGATAGAGTCATACGGGAGAAAATATAGAGATGAGGGATTAAATTTTTTCTATATAAAGTAACAAACTAGAAAAGGTCTTTTATAAGAGGATCTTTTAGGGGGGGGGGGTTTCTTAGGTGTATTGATGGAGAGGAGACCACTACTATTATAATGGATGTTCAAACTAAATTCAATAGTGATCACCAATTAGGATCTAAGATTTCCAATTAAATTCTACATCTTGGATAATTTTGGACAACTATAATATTGTCCTGTACTTTATTCACCAAAAATATCTATTCCTTTATGGTGGATACCAATTTCGTCCACTAACCCATACAGTGACATCACATAGCCATGTGCTCTAGGGCATTCTCTATATTGGTAAAAGACATTTTGGTACCATATCCTCCCTCTACGTCCAATCAATTCAACAATATTTCCATAAAAAATGACTTATATTCTAAATGGGAAGAAGTTGTAACTATCATAGTGTTCTGGTAAAGAAACTATGTTAGCTTTCTGAAATCCAAAATCATCATTATATTTTTTTTCATTCTTATAATACAGATAAAAAATGTCACCAATTTATGTTCTGGAGAATTGGAGGAACTATATCAAGAGTATTATATCTTTTCCAACCATTTATCCTACTACCAGGAAGTATCTAATAGACAGATAGAGGCCATAAAAAATAAACAATCTAATATACTCCATAATACTAAATATGAGAATATGATGCCCTGAATGGACAAGATAATTCATGATTTTTGGTCTTACCAGACCACGATCTGAACTTACACCTTGGAAACCCCATTCTTATTAGTATATGGGAGAGAGTTAGTCCTACCCATTGATTTTTAACTTACCTCACTCCAAGTTTCCATATTTTATTAGTTATACATAGATTAGAAATCCCAAAAATGGAAGGATGAGTTGGAAAGAATCGATGAAAACATATAACAAACCTTGAACCAGTTTGGAGATCCACCAAAACCGGATTGTAGAAGCTTTTAACAAAAAGGATCACCATCGGAATTTCCATAAAAGAGAGATGTTGTTTGTTGTCCAGAAAATGATGTTATTTGAAATAAAAACTCCAAATAAGGAACCATAATGGGAGGGAACATATTCTATACACAAATTCTACTCTAATAGTTCTTATTAATTAATCTCAATGTATGGGTAGCATATTATGGCTCCCACCAACACAAGGTTCTTGAAGAAGTATTTCATGTGACTACATGATGCATTGTCCTGATCGCATGGCATTAAACTGTAGAATCCATCATCCTAGATGCATGATGTTAATTTACATAGCATTAAGGGTCTGAACTCCATGACCTAAAACTATGAACTAACATCCTCACTATATGACATTAAACAACAAAGGGATTGTTATTTTAATCAAAAATTCACTGCACATTATCCATCTTTGTGTTTGATAAACATGAAATTTCATTGTTTCAGCATGAGATACTAATCCATTTAGGAATTATATTTCTCTAGAAATATATGTGTTTTGATTTCTATCATCATAGGATACGTTGTGACGCCCATACCATATTTCATGGGCCTAGCCATGAACAATGGAAAAAATTCCCTCCTCTTCATGTGGGTGAGACCTACATCGAGCATTTCCATCCAGAACTATGTGTAGATTCAGTCCCATCATCACAGGATACATAGTGATGCCTAGAATCTACATATCGGGCACAATAACAAATTTACCACCATCATGGGATGATTTTATTACTATCCTTTTTTCCTTAGGTCTACATTCTAATTCAATACTATATATCCTATAGGTCTAAAAATCATCCTTCTCATATATCATTTCTGTATGAAATTAAAAAAATGGCACTACGATTACCTCATTTGGGAGTGCATTGCCTTCATCATTGGTCATATACCATGCCACATTGGATAACTACATATGGATTGATTCCTATTCTATGGGATACGTAGTGATACTAGGATGTAATATCACGAGTCTAGCCTACCCTAAAATATTAAAAAAATAAACACCCCTCCCTGTGTATGGGCCTAATTGATGCAGGGAGATTTCTTTCAAGAAATACATATGGATTGATTCCCATTGATATGGGATACATAAGGATGACCAAAAATTCTGTCTTCAGGACCAATCATCGTTCCATTCTAATTTATATCCTGTTTTCCTGAGTCTCCTTTTGTAGTGTGTGTTTTGGCATAGGGAATCTTAGATCCTCATTCACATCAGTTCATAGTGAGTACACCATGATCCTCCAATTGGAACCCTTATTCTCAAGCTTTCTTCATAAAATGACGTTAAACTATGCTACCAAAATCATAATTGTATGATGATAAACTACATATAAACATCACGATTACCTCACTTGAGAGTAAAATTCCCTCGGTATTGGTCTTTCACCATTCTATTTCAAATAATTATGTATGAATTGATTCCTATTCACATAGGATACATAGTGATGCATGGATCTTCAATACATGTTCTAGCCCCGATAAATAAAATAAAAATAAAATTCCCTACTCCTAGTGTATGAGTTAGTCTTGTACAGGGATCCCCCTCTTCAAAAACTATGTATGGCTTGATTCACATTTTAAAAAGATATACAGTGAATCCTAGGTATCCTTTCTTATTCCCAGCCATGGGTAAAATGAAAAAAATCCATATCTCCTGCTTGAAATTTATAGATGATATCTCAAATTTGTGTCCCTCATTCTGAAAACCATCTATGAAACACAAATTCCCCTTATTTATGAGTCAGATCTATTTAGGCAGTTTCAAAATCCATGTAAGATATTGGTCTGACTGTTTCTTACATTGTCAAACACATCCCTTCCATTCATTAAACTTTGTTCCTCATGTAATTTTAGATCTTTGTAAACCTCCCCAACCATCGGAAGTGGAGGGCCAATGTTCTATGGACAACATTGTTTCAATATGCATAATATTTCCCTGTTTTATCTACATACGTTTCCTGCAAAATATTATTATCATCCAAAGGAAAACTCATCCCTATGAGAGTCTTTTTTTAACTCCGTACTCCCCAATGGCTTCCATGCCACATATCATTTCCCTTAATTAGATAATACATGGAACAATGGATTACACTATCCTTCCCCCTCACATATGGGGAATGTCATAACATCCAAATACAATTAGCCTATAGTTACTCATGGTATATATTATAATTTGTCCTTGTGATTTGAATATAAACTTCCTGACCCCATGCCATCCTCACCATATTAAATTATACTACGCATCCCATTTCCTAATCACATGAAACTGAAACTACATGATAATAAGAACAATGTCTGGATTGATTCATGTCATCATATGACACATAGTGACACAAAATCCTCATATCTCAGGTCTATTTGTGTGATAAAAATGTCCCCACTATTCCTGTGTATTGTTCAGAGCTGCACAATAAATTTCTAGACTCAACAAAGAATGTATCCTCCCATGTTCTTTTGTGTGAGATAGATCTTCATAGTATAGTTTGATATGAGAGTCAACTTATTCATGAACTCATATACAATGTTACATACCCCTCTGTCCACAAAAGAGTTTCATTAGAATGCTTGGAATCTTTTCGAGAACTATGTATGCTTTGATTCATTCCATTACAGGATATATAGTGACACACGAAACTCTAGTTTTGGGCCCAGCCACTAAATCACATTTCCTTTAACTTAGGTGATTCATTTCCTTAACGTATTATGTTAAACTTCACATATAATTTCATTTTATGCGTGATATTATATTTATGGGTTTTATATAACTATGTATGGTTTGATTAATACCAATGAAGGATACATTGTGACTCTTAGATATCCAACCATGGGTACAACCATAATAAAAAATTCACCACTTCCCTATGCATGGGATAGACCTATGTGGGGAACCTCCTTAAACTTTAATATGGGGGACATATCAATCTATTCATGGTAACATTTTAAATCAAATGCCCTTTTCATGTTCAAGTACACTCATTTAAGAAACCAAAATCTGTGTCTGGAAAGGTCAAAATCCCCATAACCTTCCTCGACTGTCGAAAGTGGATAGCTAGTGTCCTTAGGAATCCTTTGTTTGAAGATGGATTATATGCCCTAGTTGGATCTACATATGTTTCCCACCCCAAAAGGCTGGTTAAAAAAAATGAAAATTCTTCCTCAATAGATGAATTTCCTATCCCTATATGCCCTAAATGATTTTTATTACCCACATCACTCCATAGATTTGGAATCCCTCTAGGTTATAGTTTCCAAACTTCTCCTCCTTCATAGTTGAAGATGATAGAACATTCCTAATCAAATTACCTTGAATAGGGAGAATCATTTACCCCTTGATCAAAGAAATGTAATCATAAATTTTAAATCTGGAACATCCCTGTTGTAAGATGTTAAATAATTCCACCCTTGTCTAGTTTTATGACGTTAAACTTCCCCATGATTCAACCCTACTTTAAAAAATCCAAATTTTATTGGGATTGGTATCCCATTCCGGACCAAACCTAATAAAAAATATTTTATATTTTTTAGACATCACTCCCTTAACATGCCACCTTTCATGGTCTTGTAAAATATGAATTTCCATAAAACTAATTGGTCGTCGGAAATGGAGGTTCACTTTTCCTGATGAAACTTTTGTTTGATAATGAATAATATTCCCCAATTGGAAAGTTATAAGTTTCTCAAAAAAATGGTCAGTCAAACAAAGGAAAATTATTCCCTAGTAGATGCTTTTAAAACCCCTATTTTTCTTAGAAATAATGTGTTGGAAACCATTCTTACAGTTACTCCTCACATACTTTCCCCATATCATGTTTCTATTTCAGAAATCATAATACCAATTTTAATAAAATCCATCATTCATGCCTAAAAAATATTGATACATTCTTAGCTGATAAATCCTATTGGTCCCCTTTCCCTGCAACTTATGGTCAAAGATGTTTGACCTGAAACATTAATGACATTAGTTTGGATTGAAAGACTCTAAAATTACCTTGAAAAGAGACACCACACTCATAAGAATGAAATCCCAAAAAGGGAACCATATGAAAAAGTTGATTATCATCTCACTAGACCTACACATATCATGGTTTATGAAAAATATCGAGAAATAAAAAATTAAGGAGGCACAAATCTTGTTAGGTCGAAAACTCACAGAGGGTGGATAAGAAAAATTCAAGTTATACTCGCTAAGTCCATACCATAGTGAACTTAGGTAAAAATTAGGGTTATAACATAAGAGGCACAATGTTTGTAGGGTTTTCATGTAACCTTAGAAAAATACAAACTAGGAACAATGAGTCCATTGGATCATGAAAAAAATAGAGCATTATCTGATATTCCTTTCAAATCAAGACTATTTAAACATTAGAATACCCTCCTCTTCATTCTAATTTGAAAGTATATCTATGGAAGTAATTTTTTTGGTTCTCAATATTTAAAAAACAAATATTCAAATATTTAAATTAAAATGGAAAATTGTAGACTGGAACCATAGAAGAATGTTGAAGAACATGTTCAAAGGGATGTAATTATGTAGCATAAATTCCTTTTCGGACCACCTCTCTGCATGTAAATCAACAAATTTACGAACCACACAAGAATAGAAATAGTTTTTGGGATGTAGATGATGGATAAATCACCAGAAAATGAACCCAAATTTATTTGTGGGAGGGAGGTGGTGAGTTACACACACAAAATGAATATCATCTATGAACTAAATAGTTCATTGGATGTTGCGGTACTGCCGGTTCCCGAAAAAGAAACATAATTCATTTTTAGGATATAGGTAGTGATTTAATTCTCTGTGAATGAAAATTACACATGAATTATATAGTTCTGGGGAAATGATGGTATAGTTAGTTCCCAAAAATGTGAATAGTTTTTTTAGAACTGAGGGTGTCATTTTGTCCCCCAAAAATGATGTCTATGTTAACTAAGTCATTTGGGGGATGAGGCATCCTTTGTAGGCTCCTGCAAAAGAAGGCTGGTGGCTCCACATGAGAACACATCCACACTGGTATCCAATCCCTCCAATATTCTATAAATATACCCTGAGGGGGAACTAAAAAATGGATCCACACCTAAACATACAAAATGAAGAGATCTGAAGTAAGGCACCATAAAAACCATATTCCTTTGATGATTAATTATAAGTAAAATGTACTACATAGAATTAAGTAGTAAATAATAATAAAATTATAGTCCATGAACCCATATTCCCCTTTATTATGAAATCCCATGAGGGGCATACCGATGTCCCCTTTGCACATAGGAATCCCAAATAGAAAAACACTATGCGGGTGGAACCCTATCCCACATAAAAAAATGCTACATGGGAGTAACTCGGACACATGTATAAAAACACTACGCATGAGTAACTTGGCCCTGTGAAGCTGCACAATTCATGGCTTGAACCAATGTTCGCATAGCACAATGCTACATGGATGGACCCCTTACCCACATAGAAGCATTCTACATGGAGGGAACCCCATCCTATGTCAGAACATGCTTATGGATTGAGCTATCCTAGGGAGTTCTACTCTCCAGATCCAACTATTCTATTCTATCATGTCATTATTCCTTATTTTGGCCCCTCCATTAATCAGGCTACTAGCATCCGGATAAGGCCCCTTACAAATCCACCTCCATGTATGAGAATATCATCGGGCACATCAGTGTGTCCTTTCGAGTTTACATACCCCTGGTAAGAAGAGTCATGTATGTGACCCCAAAAAAAACATGAACCCTTGGAATTATCTGGGTTTTACATTCCCAATTCAACAAGGGTTCCATCCCAGGGGGCCCTCATAGTAACATCCTAAACCTTGAGATTGAGAAAAAACCAATGGTCTTTTCCTTTGATGGGATCCACCATTGAACATTCCTTTCATTCAAAGAATTAATTTATGGGCACTACCCATGAGGCAATCACTGAGAATTTTCTAATGAAGTTGAATCTTTTTATCTTATTCACCTCCTCTTATAATGTATTCAAATAGATCATAAAATATAAATATTCGGGATATGAAAACAAGATAAAAAATATACACACTGAAATCCCCTATCTATCTCCCTTCAGTCTCTAGAACGAATCGTGTTATCATCATTTATACTACTTCCTCTTGCTTCTCACACCTTTCATTAATCACATGAGATTATATGATAGTGGGAATTATGAACCATTCCTGATCCCTAACCTAAAATTGGCCTCTAACATAGTATAAGTAAAGAAACCATACTTCACCCTTCAATGAGCCATAATCCCAAAGAATCAGCACCAGAAGGGTATCATCCATTCGTAAGCCCCAATAATTCCTCTATTTAAATGGGTCACTTCCATGCGTAAGCCCCAAACATATTTAACTATGTGGGAATTGATTCCAAGCTAACTAGGATACAAAGGAATCCTCTATAAGATCCAATCCCAGCACCTAAACCCACCATAATGTTCATCGGGCCATATCCCTGGTAGAGACATGTTCACCCAACATACCATATCTCTCCTAGGTCAATTGGTTAACTTCATAATATGTCCCACACCATCCTTGATCTAGAACCATTCATCTATATGTCCTTACCACATGCCATTAAACTGCGTGGTTAGATCCTTGTAACACAACCTTAAAAGGTTATGTGTCCTGTTAAGTGACACCTAAATACATGGGTTATGATTCCTCTCACGAGGAGATGTAGGAATCCTATTCATGGGTCTGATCCAAACCTCAAGAACCCTCCCATCCCACTTGGATGATTATAAACTCCAAATAACCACATCATACAGCTTAAAACCAGCTTCATCCCAGTAAAAGACCAAAGGATCCCCTGATATATCCACAAAAGGGTAACATTGATGGAGAACCTTAGATACATGAATATATCTATCAACTGGTGGAGAAAAATGGATAAAAATGACCTGAAAACTATTTTTATTCATAATAAATTGTCACCAATGGGTAATACATATATTCATACATGGGAATGAACCAAGGATTCATGAACATAGCTTAAATCTATAAGAGAGTCTTGGAATAAGCAATAGATCCCCCAAAAAGTGTGTGATGATCTTGAAAATCCCACCATCTCAAACATTATGTGTTCTCAACTATTGTGGGCCATATTACTGGCAAGCACATGGCTTTAGAAATTAGTTCCATAAATCATGCATATGAGATCCATTTGGTGTTTTTAGCTCCCCGACCCAAACCTGTTGGAGACTATTTAAATACCTTGTACCCATTATTAGTGATTAAACAACATGAAAACCCTTGTAATCAACTATTCAAAATGCGGAAACATCTTTGAGGTAAATAGTTTGTATTTTGAGGGTGTTTGAGTTTTTTTAGAATTTAGGGTCTTTTCGAGGTTTTAGTGTTTTTAGGGCCATATAATACTTTCATATATTTTTAGTAGTTTTTAATTTTTTTAGAGATCATATGGATCTTAGTTTCTTATGGTGGATTGGCTGGTTTACAGTTTTGTAGGGATTTTGGGGTCTTTTAATGTTTTATGGGTGTTTATGTCATTTAATGTTTTTTGGGGATTTATAGGGGTTTAGGGTCTTTTAGATTTTATGTTATTTAATATATTTTAGTATTTTAGTAGTTTTTTTAGTCATCATATTTTTAATTGTGTTTAGATTTATTTCTTTTTAGTGTTTTTTATGTTTTAAGGGTTTTTAAGGTTCTTTTAGGGTTTTCAGGTATTTTAGGAATTTTATGATTTAAATGATTTTATGGTTTTAATGGGTTCTTAGGTTTCATAGTTATTTTTATTGTATTATAGATTTTAGGGTTTCTTTTAGTTATTAGGGTTTTTATGTTTTTATGTTTTTTATGGTTTTTTATGGGTTTTTAGGGTTTTTAGGGTTTTTGAGGTTTTTATGGGTTTTATATTTATTGAGGGTTTTATGTTTTTTGGGTTTTCTGATATTTTATGGGTTTTAGGGTTTTATGGTATGTTATTGTGTTTAATGATTTTATGGGGTTCTAATGGTTTTTATAGTTTTTATGATTTTTAGGGGTTTTTTTGGGTTTGTAGGGGTATTAAAAGATTTAGGTGTTTTTTGGGGTTTTAGGAAAATTTATTGTTGTTGTTTTTTCAAGGATTTTCAAATCTGTTTTTTTTAAAGCTTTTTAGTGTTGTTATGTTTTTCAGGATTATTTAGGGGTTTTATGAGTTTTAAGGGGTTTAGTGTATTTTAGAGTGTTTTATGGGTTTTTGGGTTTTTATTGGTTTGGCGGTGTTTTATTTTTTTCAGGGTTTATGGTTTTTAGGGATTTTTAAGGTTTTAATGTTTTTATTTTTTTTAGGTTTTTTTAGATTTTATAAGTTTTTAATATTTTTTACTATTTTTAATGTTATATAGGGTTTTAGGATTTTTGGGTTTTTGGGTTTTGGTGGTTTTTTGGGATGTTTTTATTGGTTTTTATGTGTTTTAGGTTCTTTTACTGATTTTAGGGGTTTTAACATATTTTTTATTATTTTTGCGGCCATTAAATGGTTTTGTTGTCTTTAGGGTCTTTTAAGGTTTTTAGGATTTTTTGGGGATTTTTGGGTTTCTATGGTCTTATGGTATTTATAGTTTTATGGTATTTTATGGGGTTTTGGGTTTTTTTCTATTTTTTAATTTGATTTTTAGGGATTTTAAGGGTATTTAGGTTGTTTGAGGGTTTTTAAGGGTACCTTAGGGCGTTTTATTTATTTTCTTGGTTTTTAGGGTTTTAATTATTTCTTGGCTCTTTTATTTAGGTTGTTTTACTCTTTTTTTGTTTTTTATGGGATTTAGTTCCTTTTAGGTTTATAGGGTTTTAACTATTTTTTAGGTTTTTTAGTTGTTTTTGGGTTTTTTGGGTTTTTAGTGTTGTTTAGGAATTTTTCGGACTATTTTAGTGTTTTATAATTTGAAAGGGTATTTAGATTTTTTTGGGAATTTTTTGGTCTTTAGGGTTTCAAGTGTTTTTCAGGATTTAGGTCAGGGTTTTTTTAATTTTATTGTTTTTAGGGTTATTAGGGGTTTAGGGTTTATAGGTTTTTAGTAATTTTATCATTTTTAGGGTTTTTAGGGGGTTTTTTTCGTGTTTTATGTTTTTTTAATGTTTTAGGGACTTTTAGGGTTTTTAGAATTTTTATATTTTTTGGGGGTTTTATGATTCTTAAGGTCTCTTAATATTTTGAGGGGTTTTTGGACTTTTACGGTTTTAGTTATTTTTTAGGCTTCATGTATTTTTTTAATCTTTTATCGTTTTTAGGATCTTTAAGGGCATTATTTTTTTTGGAATTTTTTTATTTTTAAAGGCATTTTTTGTTTATTTTTTGTTTTAGAGGTTTTAGGGGCATTAGGGGATTTTTGGCATTTTAGGGTCTTTTAGGGTCTCTAGGATCCTTATGGTTTTTTTGTTCCTTTATGGTTTTGGGGTTTTTTTTGTGTTTTTAGGGTCCTTTAGGGGTTTTATGGTTTTTTTTGTTCCTTTAGGTGTTTTTAATGTTGTTTGGGTCCAGTATCATTTTATGGGTTTTGAGTCTCCTTAAGGTGTTTTACAGTTTTTTAGTTTTTTTGTATGTTTTTAGTGGTATTTGGGTTCTTTGGATTATTAGATTCTTTCTGGAGTTTTCATATTTTAATTCTGTCATATTGTTTTAAGGGGATTTAGTTCCTTTTATGTTTTTTATGGTTTTTAGGGTATTTATAGTCTTTTAGGTTTTTTATTTTTGTTAGGGTATTTTAGGATTTTAGGGGTTTTAGTCATTTTTAGTATTTTTAGCATCTTTTTTTTATGATTTTGGGTTTTTAGGAGGTTTTATGGGTTTTAAGGTCCATTAGGATTTTTCTTATGTTTTTAGGGGTTTTAGTAAGCTCCAAGGTTTTGGGGTTTTAGTGTTTTTAGGGTTGTTAGTTTTTCTTAATGATTTTGAGGGTTTTTAAGGGTTTTAATAGTTTTTTGGGGTTTTCAGGTTTTTGGGTTTCTAGGGTTGTTTAAGGGTTTCTTTTTTTGACTGTTATTAGGGTTTTGTTGAGTTTTTATTGTTTTTAGGGTTTTTACAATTTTTGATGGTTTTTTGTGATTTTTTGTGTTTTAGGGTTTTAGGGTTTTTAGGGCTTGTATAGTTTTTTTTTCTTTTTAGGATTTTTAGGGAGTTGTAGGGGTTTTATAGTTAGTAGAATTATTTGTGGGCTTTTATGGATTTTAGGGATTCTATGTTTTTTAGGGGGGTTGTAGTGTTTTTTATAGGTTTTAGTGGTTTTGGGTTTTTTCATTGTTTTTAGGGGCTTTATGGTTTTTATTGTTTTATGGTTTTTTAAATTTTATGTGTTTTTAGGATTTTTAGGGCATGTAAGTGGTGTTTTTTATTTGTATGGTTATTGAGTATTTAGGGGATTTAGGGTTTTGATAATTTTTGGGTTTTTTTGGGTTTTAGGGATTTTTGTGGTTTTCATAGATGTTTAAGGGGTTTTTGGGATCTTTAGGGTTATCTAAGGTCTTTTAGTGGTTTTTGAATTTTTATGTTCTTTCAGGGTTTTTTTGTAGATTTTAGAGGTCTTAGTGTATTTTGTGGTTTTAGGGTTTTAGGGTTTTTATGTTTTTAGTGGACTTAAGTGTTTTTAGTGTTTTTTAGGTTATTAGGATCTTTAAGGGTTTTTGTGTTTTTAGGGTTTTTATTTTTTAAGGCCTTTTAGGGGTTTTTTGGATTTTAGTTTTTTTAGGGGTTTACTTTTTTTTGTTTTCCTTATGGTTTTCAATTTTTTAGGATTTTTAGGGAGTTTAGGTTTTTTATGTCTCTTTTAGGGTTTTTATATTTTTAGGTGGGTTTGTGGGGTTTTTATATTTTTAGGAATTTTTGGGGTTTTCATGTTTTAGGGTTTTCTGGGTTTCTTATTGGTTTTATTGGGGTTTTTTGGGTTTCTATAGTTTTTAATGTTTTCATTGGTTTTATGTTTATTTAGTTTTTTTATGTGTTTTAGGGTTTTTAGTGTTTTAAGAGTTTTTAGTGTTTAAATGGTTTTAATCATTTTAGGGGTTTTAAGGTCTTTTAGGGGTTTAGGGGTTTTAAGGCCTTTCAAATTTTTATGTTGTTCTATTATTTTTATGGGTTTAGGGGTTTTTGGGTATTTAGTGTTCATACAATTTTTAGTGTTTTTATGTTTCTTAAAGGTTTATAGGTATTTTAGAGCATTTAATGGGTTTTTAGTATTTTTAGGGTTTCTGGGGTTTTTTTGGTTTTTTTGGTTTTTTAGATATCTAAGGGATTTAAAGGGTTTTTAGGAATTTATAGTTTTTAGGGATTTTAGGGATCATTGGGATTTTAGGGGATTTTAGGTTTTTAGTGTCATTCAATTTTTTATGGGTTTTTTTTAGAGTTTTATGGTTTTATGTTTTTTCTGTGGTTTTATTAAGGTTCTAATGATTTTATTAATTCCTTAGGGGTATTATTAGTTTTAATTATTTTAGATTTTTGGAGGATATTTTGTGAAATTCTATGGATTCTATGGGTTTTATAGTGTTTAGGGTATTTTTGGGTTTCTTGGGTTTTAAGTGGTTTTAATGTATTTTAAGGATTTTATGGTTTTTAGGAATTTTTAGGATTGATAGTGTTTTTTGGTTATTTTTGAGATATTTTAGGTTTTAGGTTTTATAGGGTAATTTTAGGGTTTATGTTATTTAAGTGTCTTTTAGGATATTTTGGGTGTTATAAGGTTTTATTGATTTTAGGGGTTTTATGATTTTTGGAATTTTATGGTTTTAGGAGTTTAGGTGTTTAATTGTTTTTATGGGTCTTTTAGGGTGGTATAGGTTCAGTGTTAGGCAAGCCTAGCCCCCCAAAAATCAATAAAACATAAAGAGACAATTACAAGATGGGTCAAAAAGGGTGAGATTGAATCTCACCCTTCATATTCGAGTCAACCAAGGGAGAACAAAAAGATGGGGACACAAAGGACCACATCGAGCATCTTTCATCAGTCACCATTTTTGAGAGAGCATCCGGCACCAAGTTGGCCTCCCTATAAACATGAGACACACTGAATCTCAGGGGCTCGGAGATATCAAGGCACTCGATCCAATGTGAGAGTAGTCGCCACGGGACTTCCCTTGAAGAATTCTTAAGAGCTGCAATCACAAGAATCGAGTCTGACTCAATCCAAATCATCTTCAACGCAAAATGGCTCTCATATTTCACAACATTTATAATGGCCCATGTAGGACCCCGGGACACCCTGAGAGGGGAGGGGTGAATCAGGGTGTCAACTTTTTCTTCTTAAAGTTGTGGATCTTGTTCCCATGTTGGTAGGAACTACTTAAACTTATATGATGGATATGATCAGCAATGAAACATTCACATGTAAAGAGAGAACACATCAATTTTACTTGGTTCACCACTAAGGGCTACGTCCAAGGAGCATACGCCGAAAAGTTTCCGGTCGTACCAAATTCCCCTAATCTTCAATATTTGTGGATTACAATGGTTCGGGCACAGTCACTCTGTCCCAGGCTCACTGCCTTTACAAAGGTTCAGGGATAGCTCACTGCTTCCCTCGGGTCACTCCCGATGACTCCCCCTGGCTCACTACCCTTGGTGAAGTCACAATTAGTTTATAGATGTGAAGGTCTCTTCAATAGATTTGTATCGAAGTATTTGTCTCCTGTTCAGCATGAGACTTTGCTTGCACCAGAGTCCTGAGTTGATGCTCTTTTGTATTCAACCTTCTACTTTCTTGCAATAACTGAATGCACTATATCTTCTTCTTCTCTTCCTTTGATTCTCAATACTAACACCTGATTGTATTGATAGATTCCCCTCTTTCTATTCATATCTAAGTTTAGTTGAATGAACTGTTCTTCTTCTCTTCGCAAAGCACAATGAGGATGTTAAACATCAGTCATGTGTGTGCGGTACCACTTCTCTTCATAAAACCAAATTGTTCACTATTCTTCCGTCTTTGAAAATAAATACATCATTTGTTGCACCGAAGGTATCGGGCAATCTCACGGCTTTCGTGCAGCTCCACGAAGACGGGCAAGCTCCAACAACACCTGGCGCTCTTCTCCAATCCTGGCGCGCAAGTCCCAATACGGCACGTAAGTCTCACTACGGCGCGCAAGTCTCCAGCATGTAGATCCAAACTGGCGTGCAAGTATCACTAAACCACCTGTGCGACACTTCCTTCCTCAACTTCTAACTCGTGTGACTTACTTCCTTTCACTCCCAAACCACTTTGGGCGTGCATCCAACAACCGGCACACAACTTCAGATAATGACGTGCAAGTCCACCTGCGCGACCACACAATACTTGCGTGACTTCCACACCTGTGTGACGGGAGCTCTGATTTTTCTAAGTGTTGAACTCCATTGCAAATGAGGAGGGGTGGTCCAATATTTATAGGCAATTTGACCAACCTACGCGATGACGCACAAGTCAACCATCAGCGCACAAGTCTCGGCGCACAGGTCTCTTTCCTTGCTAGTCACTTGCGTGACCAACTTCCAAACTTGCACGAACCTGTTTCCTTTTCCAAATTTTGATCTTTTGATCTTGAAAAACCATAGGCACGTAAGTTCTCAAGCTTTCAAGGAATTGGCGAGCAAGTCTCTTTCACGGCGCGCAAGTCACCTGCGCGACCTCACCAAAACTTGTGCGACCCTTATCCCTTTTCCATATTTTGATGTTCTGATCCTAAAAAACATATGGAATGAAGGTTTCCAAGACTTCAAGTACACGACACGCAAGTCCCTTTGCCAAAAACACTTTTCTCCATTTGTCGATTTTCAGGACCAAAAATTTGGCAAACACTGGGAAACGGCGCCACCTTGTATCTGCTCTTTTTGTACCGCTTCCAGATCATCCATTCCTCTATTGACGTTCTTGAATCAAACATAGATCATTGAACACAACTCTTGAACTTGACATGCCATCATGAAATCCCTTTTTTCAAAAAGTTTTTATGTCATTTTTTTTCCTTTTCAACAAGAACAATCACCTCAAAAACACTTCTTCTCGGTGATTTGAATCCTTCAGCAACTCTTCTGCTGTCATCAAAAACTCCACTATCGTGATATGTATTCTTTGAAGGAACAGATTTAGAACCATCATATTCTGATACAATGTGATGTGCATGGCCATCTCATAATTTCAATCTCTGCATGTCCATCTCAGAAGTCCAATCCCTTGCACATTGTCTTCTTCTTCAGCCGTCATTATCTACTTCATGCAAAGCATATGAGTAAATTCTTCAAGAAGTCTCTTGCATGGTTCTCATGAAATCATGATTCATTGCATGGTCTTCATAAAAAACCCATGGGTCTCATGCAATAATGAGGAATTGCATGGTATTCATCAAAACCCATGGTTCTCATGCAATAAGGAGGAATTACATGGTCTTTATCCAAAACCCCATTCTTCGTTAATCATCCTCAGATGGATTACACCTTCATAAAAAACCCATGGGTATCATGAAATAATGCGGAATTACATGGTCTTCATCAAAACCCATGGTTCTCATGCAATAAGGAGGAATTGCATGGTCTTCATCCAAAAAACCCCATTCTTCGTTAATCATCCTCAGATGGAGTACACCTCACATTCTTCATTGTTGTAAACAATGTATCACCTTTGCCACATGTTCTTTGAACTTATGATCAGTACAAAAATCATCTGAATTATCATTCCTCCACTTTATTGGAGTACTTCTTGATCTCCTTCATTTTGATCTTCCATTCCTCCATTTCAATGGAGTACTTCATGATCTCCTTAATTTTGATCTTCCATTCCTCCATTTCATTGGAGTAATTCTTGATCTCCTTCATTTTGTTCTTCATTGAAAACTATTGAAAAACAATAAAACCTTATACACAAAGTGGTTCCAACAACCCAAAGCTCCGCTTCATAGGCATATCCATCCCTGATAAAATGAAAGAAGCAGCCCTTGATGAACCCTCTAGATGTATGAAAGACACCACCACACCCTGAGGGCCCCGGAGATCCCAGTGTTTCACCATCAACATTGACTTTCAACCATGTTGAGATTGGAGGAATCCATCTAACCAACCTCAGGACCATTGGTTTCTTACTTCGGCCAGAAACCCCAAGAGAGCACAGTAACGTTAGATCATTAACATCATTCTACATTGAACTTGTTTGAATTTGCGAAGCAGTCTGAATCATCTTGTTAATGTTGAACCAACCTCCATGCAGTGTAAGGGGTTTCCGATTGAAGGAGAAGCCTTGCAAGTAGCCCAGACATAATGAATAATTTCCACCAGACCAACAAGAAGCATGTTATGAACCTGATCACTTCGTTTCGTCTCCACCAGGCCATGCAAAAAATCGAAAATTGGTCCTTGTAGGCAGCAGTTCATGCAGAAGAATTATAGTAGATATCACCAAAGGTATGAGGCAAAGGTACAATTCAAGAATATGTGATCACAATGCTCTTCTGCCGTCCTGCATAAAAAATAGGCAGAAGCACGATGCCAGCCAGCCACATTCAGCTACGCATGAGTAGGAAGCTGATTCCACCAAATTTTCCAAATCAGAAAAAAGTGTGTAGGGGGAATGAAAGGATCCCTGAATTTTTCCATCCATGATGGGGGAGTCATCCCATGATGGAACTTCAGATGGTAAAAATCATAGCTATTGAATTTACCCACCATGCTGGGCCGCCATATGAGGGTATCAATGTCAGCAAAGGTATAACTCTGAATTTTCATAGCAATATTGCTCGGGAGTAAGGTCCCCAGGTCATTATGCTGTTGAATGAGGCTAGAAATGGTTAAATTCTGCATATCTTGGGGAGGCTTCATCACCTCTAAGAAGATCTGCTCCAGACAAGGGGTAGACCAGCAGTTTAGGGCGGAGGACCGTGACACGATCCATTTTGATTGTGACATAATATCCTTGTAAGAGGATCACAGAGCCAGCCAGACTGAGGACAAAATGTACCCAGCAAAACCATCTCATAACCTGTTTGTGAATCATTCCCCAAGAAAATCCAGGCCACCACTTTGAGGCCGAAGCATCCTGTAGGTAAACTTCCCAATCATAGCATCATTGAAACACCTTGAATCCTTGATACCAAGCCCACCCAACTCAAGTGGATTTGTGAAATGTTTCCAGGCCACCAAGACCAATTTCCTCTCACTAGTAGAACCATTCCAGACAAAGTTTCTTATCTTGGCATTCATGCTTTTGAGGAGATCATCCGACCATCTGTAAATGGAAAAATCATGCACAAACATAGAGGTGATTACCGAGTTAACCAGGCATACCCTGGTAGATTGGGAGAGACACTTGCCCTTCCATTTCTACATTTGAAGCGTAATATTGAAAGCAATGTTCTCAAAGTAGTCGCACATGGATTTTCCCCAGAACAGGGGCACATCAAGATAAGTACATAGTAGGGAGCCACCCTTAACTCCAAGCCTATTGGCTATGTGGAGCTTCCAAAAGGGAGAGATACCATTCCAAAGAAAATTGATGATTTCATCCAACTTATAGATTTCCTAACCACGCTTTCATAATGACGGAAGATCTGCTTGACTGTGGAAAAAGTTTTCTTATCAGCCTGCCCAAACAGGAGGATGTCATCCGCATAGAGAAGGTGTGAGGGGACACATAGGCCCATGCCTGCCTTAATTGGTGAATACATCCCTGCTTGAATAAGATCAATGAAGAATCGACTCATGTAATCCTAGATGATTGAAAATAGAAAACTTGACATTGGGTCACACTGTTGCACTCCATGGGAGCACTGGAAAAAACCATGGGGGGAACCATTGATCAGGATCAAGACTCTGGCACTGTGGAGAATTGCAGAGATCAACTTGATGAAGCTACTGGAAAATCTATATCATCTGAGGAACTTAAAGATAAAGCTCCATTTCATAGTATGAAAAGACTTCGATATTTCAATCTTAAGAGCAAAGATACCTGATTTCGATTCCTTCCTCATAATATTAATCCCCTATGAGGAAGTGAATAAGCAGGGTTGGATACATCGACCAGGGACAAATCCAAACTGGGTTGGAGTCACAATTTCACCCAAAATTTTACCCAACCTAAGGATGAGAATCTTACTAATAATCTTCGGAACCGTGTTTCCAATGGAAACAGGTTGGAAGTCACTAATCGCAATGGAATTACCTTTCTTTGGGATCATCGAGATAAAGTTGGCATTAACACCATGGGGAATGGAGCCCGAGTGTAAAAACTCCCTGACCACGTTTTTGACATCCTCATGGAGGATATCCCAGTAGAACATGAAGAACTTATTGCAAAAAACTTCTGGACCTGAAGTGCTGTCCATATTCAGAGAGAAGAGCACAACCCTGACTTTACCCTCAGAAGGGGCCTCCGTGAGGACCTCATTTTACTGGCCCATGATATACCTTGGGATAAAGTCAAAAATCATGGGGGAGAACTGTCAGTGTACAACCCCTATAAGTACTCCACTAAAGCCTTAGAAATATCCCCCAACGAAGTGAAGGTTGAGTCACCAACTCTAACTACACTCAGGTTATTCCTAACCCTTCTTTCCTTATGTAGTTAGCGAAAGAACTTAGAGTTTCTATCTCCATCTTGAAGCCATATTACATTGAATTTAACCTTCACAAGCTTCTCTTTGAGGGAAAGCAACTCATCCAGCTTAGAGTGCAGTCTAATCTCTTCCCTCGAAGGTACATTTTTCCTCTGATGCATAATTTGACACGCATGAAGCTGAGATTCAGCCACTTTAATCTCATCATCCAACCCTGAGAAAGACCGTTTGATCCAATCCTTCCGACGATGCTTAACTTCTCTCATCTTGGAAATCACAATAAATTGGGGACTACTAGAGAAGGTGCTGATCCATGCCTGCAACACCTCTTCCTTGCACCCTGGAACCGTGAGCCAAGCATTGAAAAATTTAAATGGCTGGGGAGAAGATATTGGGAATCTCTCCCTTTTTTCAACAACAATTGGATTGTGATTCGAGTTGAGTTTTGGGAGGGTGAATCCAAACAGAACCACTGGCGAACCACCTCTTCCCATGTGTGAGAAAAAACTATCCAATTTACTAGTCTACTTTCAATTAATGGTGTACCACCGCCAAGTGATGTCTTCCCCCACAATGGATACCTCATAAAGGTAACATTGGTCAAGGCAAGATGAAAAATCATCAGCTGTAGTGCGAGAAAAATTCGGACCTAGCTTTTCTTCAGGCATCAGGACCGTGTTGAAATCACCAATAACCAACCAATTTTGATCAATTTCATCACTTATCTGCACCATCCTTCTCCAAAGGTGCCTACGGGTAATGTATGAGCAAGAAGTGTAAAAAAAGGAGATGGTGAGGATCCCATCAGTCCCTTGGATGGTAACAGAGATCATTTGTGGGATCGAAACGAATGAGACGAGATGGACACTATAATGCATCAGAACCCATAAGGTTCCCATATCATTTCCATCCTTATTTTTTGAAATGAGAGAGTAACCAATATCATCATAGTTAAAACCTTTCCTGCTATCAAACTTGATCATGGGTTCAGCTAACCCAATAAGCATCAACTTTTGTGAGAGAAAGCGCCTAAGGGCTGCAGTCGTGGGAGTGTTCCCCATCCCCTGGAAATTCCAGAACAAGGTCTTCATTGGGGATTGGGGTGATAGGATAGGGGGTATTACCCTTTCCCTTTCCCTTCCCTTTCTTACCTTTCCTTTTGGATTCAGTAGCTTGCTTCTCAGAAGATGGCAAGAGATATTTCACCACCAAACTCTGGACAACAACTGTTTGAGATTCAATGGGAGCATTGATGGGCCCCTCATAAGCTTGCTCCTCTTACATCTTGTAACTCCATAAAACTCCAATAAGTGGGTTGAATTTGTTCAGGGTGTATATGGTCTTCTCCCGGGGGACCTTCTGCACCTTCCTCGCAACCTTTTCTGAAGAAACATATGAAAATACCAGCTCTACTGTAGGGGCCTTGGGGAAACTGGATTCACCCTTATCCAAGAAGGACACAACTTGAGTATCCAGAACAACACTAGGCTTAGCTCCTAAAGTGCCCACCTCACCCGAGACTCCTCCTGATCCACTTAATTCAGCCCTCATTTCCATGCCCGAAGGAGAAGTGGGGTCCTACTGTAACACATGAAGAGGGGTCGCAACCTTAGGACCCCCAAAAAAGCCCTCTGAATCCACCAGGGAATGAACATCATTACTTTCCATAGGGGAGGCAAGTAAATCACCCGCATCAGCCCACCCACCCTCAACAGCCATCTGAACACCACCCTCAGCATCCGACTGAACACCACCCTCAGCAGTCGTCGGAACACCCTCAGCAGCCGTCTGAACACCACCCTGAACATCCGTCTGAACACCACCCTTAGGCTTATCCACAATGGAACCTTCCCTAACAGTAGGAGGAGTTTCATCCAGCCCATGGTTCCTCCTGCAATGGGATGCATCCATCCCCTTTAAAAGGAAGGTCGAATAGGAAAGTGACCTCCTGCATTCAGAAACCAGATGTCCAAAGATACTACAAGAGGAACAGAATTTCGTCCGCCTCTCATATTGGATCTCCAATGACTAACTATCTTCAAGGGTGTTGAAGACCACCTCCTCAACAAGAGTACTAGCCATGTCCACCTCAACCAGAACTCTTGCATAATTCCCATATCTTGGGTTGTCTGTTTCCTTATCAATTCTAATGGGAAATCCCATTCTAGAGGAAATATCCCACAGGATTCGTGGGTGCCAATAAAACCAACTCAACTTAAATATGCGGATCCAAACCTGCGGAAAAGTGTTCTTGACACTGAATGGATCAAAATTCCGGTCCCATTCTTGAATCCTTAGAAGATCGGGATTAAGGTGCAGAGACCCAAATCCCATGGCTTTCCTTTTTCACTCATCAAAAGGGAAGATAATATGGTAGAAACCATGACCCATTACTATCATATTCCAATCCTAGAATCCCCATATCTCCGCAATGATCTTGGAAAGGTCACCACTTCTCCATAGGTTTTCCCCTTTCAACATGATCACCCTCGCAATGATGGAAAACTTGAATAAGCTCCCCCATTTTTCCAGCGCTTCCCGATTTGCAGATACATACAAAATTCGCCCCTTTCGAATGACACGACTGGGAGAGGGAGCATCATAATCTATGAAGGTGAGTGAGGCCACAGATTTTACAGCATCCGCAAAATTTATTTTGGACCTAGAAGCTTCCAAGGACTCTCCAGTAGCGGTCACCATCGATTTATTAGATCCGCAGAGCTGAAATAGTTCTTTGTGCCCCACCAAGTTGAGCTGCCTTGGAGGATCACCTCCAACCTTCACATCCGCAGGGGCCGCATCTAGTGATATTAGGGGTGCGCCATGATCGCCCTGCTCCCGACCTTACTCCATCATCTCTATTCTTCATGGGTCTTTTAGGGGTTTTCAAAGTATTATGAATCTTTTAGTGTTGTTAAGTAATGTAGGGTTTTTAGGGGTTTTAGGATCTTTTAGGGTTTTTAGGGTTTTCATAGTTTTAGGTATTTAAAGGGTTTAAATGGGTTTTTAGGTTTCTATGAGTTTTTTTTTGTATTTTAAGGGTTTTATATGGGAAATAAAGGTGTTTTAGTTTTTTGGGGTTATTAGTATTCTTTAACATTCTTATGGTTTTTAGTGTCTTTATAGGGTTTTATGGTTTCTAAGGGCTTTTATTTTTTTTGGTAATTTAGGGTTTTAGGGTTTTTTAGTCATTTTATGGTTTTTATGGGATTTTAGGGTTTTTATATATTTAAGAATTTATTAGGGGTGTTAGGTTTTTTATGTGTTTTAAGGTTTTTATTTAATTTTATGGGTTTTAGGTGTTTCTAGGGTTTTACCTAGTATTTTCTGTCTTTTATGGGTTTAGTGTTATTGAGGATTTTAAGATTTTATTGTATTTGGGTTTTTTTGTTTTTATGGTTTTAGGGGTTTCTACATATTTTATTAGTTTTAGGGATTTTTAGGATTAATTTAGGATCTTTAGGGGTTTTAGATTTTTCATTGAATTTATGAGTTTTTTGGTTTTTAGTTTATTTAAGGTTTTTTGGTTTATTGGATTTGAAAGGGCTTTTAGAGTGTTTAATGGGTTTCAGAGCATTCTATGACTTCTATAGGGTTTTAGGGTCTTTTTGGGTATTTTAGGATTTCTAAGTCCCATTAGGGGTTTTTATGTTTTTTTGGGGTTTTTTAGTTTTTTATGATTTTTTATGTTTTTGGTCCTTTAAGGGTTTTCATGATTTTAGGGAAGAAGAGGTGCAGGACTAGGCTAGGCTAGCCCCCCAAAATTTATTACAAAAAAGAGGACACTGAAGACCAGGGAGGAGTAGGGTCAATCAACCCATACCCAAAAAAATAATCCCTAAAAGGAAAACCAAGAACGAAAAATACACAAAAGACTCACACCCCAAAAGGTCCACGATAAAGGACACACAATAAGAGGTAGCAAACAAGGGAGGGGATGGGTCAATCGACCCACGGCCAAAAAACCATTTACAACCCCAACCCCAAAAAAACACCAAAATAAAAAAATCAAAAAACACACAAAGAAGAAAAATAGATAAGTCTCCAACATCACCTCTCATCCCATTAGGAACCAGCAACCAGCAATGCAAAACCATATGCTGCAACTTCATCAACCCAGCTTTAGCTCCACAAATTCACAAACACTAGTCTCCAGCAGCCCCAATAAAAACACTATCACAACATTAACCACCATGAAACATCATCATCCATCAATCAGAAACCAAAAAACAGTGGTAGAAAACACAAAAAACACACACCACAACAAAATACCGACAACTTTTGAACAATATCGCAAGAAACCAGAAGAAATAGAATGTAGGGCGTCCCCCCTCCAGGCCATTGGAGCCAAACCCGAGCAGACTGGAGCATACCAGAACCAATGTCAAGCCGAGATGAAGCTGGGAAGGGATTTTGTGGCCGGAAGCACCAGGTCTTACACCAAGAAACCCACAGCCGAGACCAGATACCGATGTCTAAGAGGAGCCATCCGTATCCCGCAACAATCATCCCGGAGGCAGCGGAGAGGGCGCAAAGGACACAACGAGATACTGAGGATAGGGGAATGTAAAATCGGACACCAAGAACACCAATACCAATAACAAGATCTCGTAGCCACAAAAAGATCCCATATCTGGAAAGGAAGACACTGATCTAGCAACCCAGATTCGGACTACACAGAACTAATGCTTGCCGAAACCAGACATGGATCCCAAATCCAGGGGAGTCAAAGTCACCTCTTCATGAACCGGAGCTATCAACTAGTGATCCAAAGACGATGCCAGATCTCTAATCCTCAAGGTGCGACGAGGCCACCACCACATCAAAATAAAGCCAAGGCACTTGTGAACTACCTCCATCAATGCCAATCTAGGGCGGAGTAGCGGTCACCGAGGCCGGACCATGCCAGAGGGGGAAGGAATAGGATCTGATGGGGAACCCTAGAAACATGATGGGAGGAGAATATATTCCACTCTGAGGCCTTTCTATTCATGGTTTTAGGGGTTCATAGGGTTTTTACGAGTTTTATGCGGGTTTTAGTGTTTTTAGGGGTTTTATATTTTTTGGGGTTTTTAAGAGTTCTTAGGGTTTTCAATATTTTTATGGTTTTCAATATATTTATGGGTTTTGGGTTTTTAGGTGTTCCATAATGTTTTTAGGGGTTTTTATATTCTTATTTTCTTTTATGGATTTTAGGGTCTTAGAGAATTTTAATGGTTTTAGGGTATCTTTGGTTTTTTATGGTTTTTGATGGTTTATAGTGGTTTTGTGGTCCTTGATTTATTTTTAGTGCTTTAATAGTCTTATGTGGTTTTAATGATTTTTATGGGTTTTAGGGTCTTGAAGGGTTTTTTGGTTTTACAAGTATTTTAGGTGTTTTATGCGTTTTTTGGATTTTGGGGTCTTTTAGGGTTTTATAGAATTCATGGTTTTTCAGGTTTTTAGGGTTTATAAATTTTTTTAGGGTTTTTAGTGTTCATAGGGATCTTTAGGGTATATTTTGGGGGATTTATGGGTTTTATTGATTTTAGATTATTTTAGAGTGTTTATTTGATTTTATGGGGTTTTTGGGTTTTTGGGGTTTTTTTTGGTTTTTTTGGGATTTTTACAGTTTTAAATGGTTTTTAGGTTGTAGGGTTTTATGGTTATTTAGGGTATTCTAGATATTTTTAAGTAATGTTAGTTATTTTGGTATTTTTTAGGATTTTTCTCAAATATTTGGAGTGTCTATGGATTTTAGAACGTTTTTGGGATTTTTATGGTTTTTATGGGTTTTTGGGGGTTTTAGGGTTTTAGGGATTTTTGGGATTCTTGTGATTTTTTGGAAATTTAAATATTTTATAAGATTTTTTTGGGGTTTTAAGGGTTTTATGGTATTTAATATTTTTATTGTTTTTAGTTCTTTTATGGGTTTTTGATTTTTTATGGGTTTTGAGGTTTTTTAGTGTTTTTTTACCATTTTTGGGGTTTTTATATTTTGGGGATTCGTAGTTTTTATGGATTTTTGTGGATTTATTTTGTGTTTTTATGGGGTTTTAGGGATTTTAATATATTTTTGTGTTTTATGGTATTTTAGCGTTTTTATGGTTTTAGGGGTTTCAGTGTTTTTAAAGGGTTTTTACGATTTTTATGGATTTCTTGGTGATTTATAAAGTTTTGGTTATTTTGGGCTTTTGAGGGTATTTTAGGGATTTAGAGTTTTTGGGTATTTTAATAGCATTCTTGGAGTCTTTTAGGGTTTTTATGGGTTTTTATGGGGTTTTAGGGTTTTTAGGGTTTTTATGTGTTTTAGGGTTTTTAGTTCCTTTTGATGGTTTTTAGTATTTTTAATGTTTTTAGGGGTTTATGATCTTTTTGGAGATTATGGGTCTTTTTGTTTTTTTGGGTTTTTTGTTTTCTTGGGTTTTGTGTGTTTTAAGGGGTTTTAGGGTTTTATGGTTTCTTGGATACTTTATTTATTTTTGGGTTCTTTTACATTTTTAGGGCTTTTATGGGGTTTTAATGATTTGTAGGGGTTTTAGGTTTTTATAATATTTAAGGGTTTTATGATTTTTTAATTTATTTTTTAGGTGTTTTTATAGTTTCTAGAGTTTTGTAGGGTTTTTAGGGTTTTGATGGGTTTAATGTGATTTTTGGTTTTTTGAGTAGTGTTTTTAGGGTTTCATAGGGTTTTTTGGTTTTAATGGGTGTTATTGTTTTTAGGTTTTTAGGGGTGTTTTGTAGTTCCTTGAAACATGTGTTCTAGTTTTAAGAATCACTATTTCTAGGTAGTTTCCATTGGATTTATTCATGTAACTGGAAACTTCCAACAATTATTTATCTTAAGGGGACCTGCTTTCCAAAGGCAGGTGTTCGTTATGTTTGAACATTACGATACTTAAGAACGTGCATTGGTCGAGAGGATGGGAGGTCGGAGTCATCACACCCTTTTGAGGGGAATTATTGTCTACTATAGTAGTCTCTTTGTAAATTTAATATATATTAATCAATCCTTATTAATTAACCATTTATATCATAAGTATCCCTTGGAATTTACAACCACTTTTTAACATGTGTAAAATTTAGAATCATCAGTATGAATTCAAGGTTCTTCATTAATGGAAATAACCATATTTATTTGAAGTTTTCCATAAATGGTATCCTATAATATACTAATTATAAATTATTTTAATCATCTTTGTGATGACACTGGTTTTTAAGACACTCAGTGGGGCAATCTGGAATTTATTGTCATCCAGGGAGATGAAGGTTTGTTTTGGTATTGGGATACTGCCCGTAAAATGGGCTACCTAATATCATTGTGAAAGGAATCAGAACCCTCGTAGTTTGGTGCCTCTTAATAGGACACATCAGACCTTTTAAGGTCAAGTGATAAGGACCTCTAAGTGAATGGTGCTTGTTCCAAACATAGTGTGGGACTTATGCTGAAGCAACCCAAAGAACGTGGAAAGGATATGAGTTTCCATGTAAGATAAAAACCTATTGAGAATATATCCCAAGGAGAACAAGGCTGATTTGAAGTGTTAGGTGTTGACCTCTAGAAGGATTCCTATGTATCTCATATGGATGAGAATAACGGCCCACGTAGTTCGATGGGTCTCATAGGTGAGTATGGTCCTTTTAGAGAGACGAGTTTAGGCTTACTTCCTGAGAAGGATTCCTTGATGATTTGGGGTTTAATTTTGGGATTATTCATAAGGTGGATGCCCGGATTAAAAGAATTATGGTTGGATTCCTGAAGAGGATGTCCAGTGTTCTTAGGCCCTGAAAAGGCTTTCTACGTATCCTAGTTTGAATAGGAATAATAGATCTCATAGTTCATTGTACCATGGGTGTTTGTGCACATTTTGCGACCATGGTAAATCTCTAAGACCACGTGAGTCATGCTTGGTGTGAGAAACAAGAGGATGTTAAAGATTAATTAAAGTCATTTGTATTTAAAAACCATTCTTCCTGCCCTGGTGGAAGAGGGAGAGGTGACCTGGGAAGAGGGAGAGGCGACAAGCCTTCCCTCTATTCTCTTCACATTGGAAAAAGGTCCAATTGGAAGGAATAAAAAATGAAAATTAGGGGCCTAAACCATGATGTCTGCCCATGGAGACAAAGCACAACATGATAGGGAAAGGGTAATAAGATTCCTTGTGCCCATCCCCCTTTGGTCTTTGGCACCGTAGAATAGAGGAAGAGCAATAATTCCACCTTGTGAAAGAAAATATAGGGGTTTACACCAATATTGTTACCCTAAAATTGGTCATGTAAGGGGAGGGAGAATTCTCCTATGCTTGCATGAAAATTAAGTGTGAACTGTACCTTCCCTACGAGTGACCTGAGGTTTCAGGTTTTAAAGATGAGAAGGGTAGGATATAACCCAAAACCTTATTCTCAAAACCGGGAACTTCCCAAAACTGTTTCTCGGAGAAAGTTCCATGTGACTATGGATATAAAAATCTATAGATACTCCATGAATATTAACCCTATTGTGAATCAAACGTGAGAAACCTCTGACTGTAGAAATACAAACCCAAATAGAAGACACACTGATGTGCCTTTCCCAATGGTTTGATAAGTTTGGAGGTTTCGAGGGAGGCTTTAACATAGTCCCTCTCAAATAAGTGAAATAAGGAAGTCGATACCCTGCCATGAATGGATTTTAAAGAGGGTACTTGAGTTAGTATGTTGTATTTATACCAAGATCTGTCGCATAGGTACCTCGCGGAAGTATGTCATGTAGGTACCCCACTTTGATGTACCGTGCAGGTATACCGCGTAGGTAGGCCATGCAGGTATGCCATGTAGATGTGAATGATGACTGAAGATTGTGTTTCACATTGGAGAACCAAACTTATGAAAAAAAATTGTAAAATAATTTTAAAACTTGATTATCCTGTTTAGTTATATCTTCTCTCTGGTTTTAGAGAGACAACTGAGACAATTTGAGGGATCTAAACCAAAGATCTACGCAATGGGAGATTCAGAGAGTCTTTAAAATTTTTCTTTCCTTCAAATGGGGAGCCTAAGGGCTCTTTTTATTGGCACGAATGGGCCTGGTCAAAGGAAGTTTTATCTGCACAGGTCCTCCATGCAAGTTCTACACACAAGGGTACAAAAATTATTCTAGTGAGTAGCTCTGTCATGCATGTCAATCATGCCTATCTTCCGCATGGATGGATCACGAAGTTCCGTCGTGTAGATTGATCACGAAGGTCTTTTTTGGAGTATTTTTCCTTTACCTTTGATTTCTTCAATCCTTTCCTAAGGAATTTAAAATATCTAGGGCTCTATTCCTAATTTTTTTTGTTTTCTTAAGTGATTTCAAACCCCCCCCCCCTCAGGATTGGATCTGAAAATAGAAAGAGGTTTGATTCCTGAGGTGAATATGTAGGGAAAAGACTAAGGATCGATTGATGAACAACTTAGGTCTATCGTGTAGGTACCCCATGTAGATCTCCCATGGAGATGTTATGAATAGTCTTGGCACGTACATATTTAGTTTTCTATAAATAGGTCCCATCCGTTGAGATTTTCTTCACTTATGCTTTTTAGGATTTCATGGCTCTCATTGCGTAGTTCGTTCGACCAGCCCAATTGTGTTGCGCTCTTGCATAATTCCATGAAATTTAATTATAGTAAATTTAATTAAAGAGATGGATCTGTGCCATAGGACTTCACCGAAGGAGTTGCACTAGGATCCTTGTCGAAGGACCTACGCAACAGATCTCATCGAAGGACCTACATGAATAGTCCCCTTTGTCAAAATTTGATTTTCCTCTTTAAAATTCCAACCTAATAGAGAATGTTTGGTAATTATTTTTCAGGAATAGAAAATGACTCATTTTATGACCCATACTGATGAAGCTAAGTCTCGTCAAAATGAAATTATAAAGATCGTTGGTCCAGACTACTATGATGTTGTTAAAAGTACTCTCCCTGGGTTATGGAAGGTTTTAGTCCTGTTCCACCGTGATTATCCACAAAGTCTTTACTTACCCCTGTACGGGAATGGGCTTTTTCAAGATGCCCATGTTCCATCTGTTAAGAAGTACTTTCCAAATAATTGGTTTATTCAATACTCCAACTGTAAATGCATGAATAATTGTGCAAGGGGGTTCCAGTACAAGATGGAACATTCCCTATTAGTTGAACCCTTCATTATAGTCATTGCACTTCCGATATGAAGGATCACATTGTAGATCCAAGAAAACATTGTTATGATTCCACTTTACAGGATTCTCAAACATATCAATCTAATGGTTGGAAAGAATATTGGGATCTTCATTCTGGAGGAGGTGTCAAGCCCAAATGGATGTAGTCATTCTGGGTACGTCGGACTTGTACAGAATTCAGGAAAGAGTTATCAGATGTTCATATCTACGAAGTTGTCTGGATGGGGAAAACATATGTTTATAAAAAATATTTCATTTCTGAATTACTGAGCCAATGGAGTCCACAAAATAATTCCTTCCATTTGATGAATGGTGAAGTAAGTACTAGTCTCTCGGATATTTTCCAAATAGTTGTAATTCCCATTCATGGGTAATTGTAGGATGAATTCATTCTACCTACCACAATATGGGGTGATGCTACTAGAACACCACCATAGGCCCATGAATTATTTAAAATAGTGAAGAATTTACCCAAGTATAAGAGATATATTCAAGCCAAAGTGTGGATTAAACCCTTCTTAGAACCAACAACAGAAAAAGACCCAACCTATAGATGTCCTACTGTTTTTCCATCTGCAGATAATCGGGGAAGTTCAGGCACATATTGGCCTACACTGGAAAGAGGTGATTATAAGCACTGGGGCTATAAAGTAAAACCCGATATGAATGAAAAGGTACACTTAGCTACCATCCTTGCTATGTGGCTGATAATTTACATGCTTCTAGTTCGTGAATCTGGGGGTGGTGTAAGGTTAGGGACTTTTTTCATTACAGCTAAATTTGTCTAAGGGAATTATATAAGGATAGAAACCCCTATATTGGAAAGTATTTACTATCTATTGCTTCATTTATACAATGGGAAGGATCTATTTATAATTTCAGGGCCATTTCAAGTGTTGTGGGGTTGGATTGAAGCACATTTTTCTTCACACTTAGTGTTGAATTCAGTTAGAGTTACCTATAGTCGATTCACCCCATTTTTAAAGAACGTTTCTGGCATTCATCCTCTAAACATGAGACCTGAGCTGGTGCTAAAGGCATTGAATTTCTCAGAAGAATTCAACTTCTTTCCTTTTGGTAACCCATTAGTTGGAACATTTATTAAAGATGATAAAGAAAAAATTATGAGCTAAGATCATATATGATGGCATTCAGGGATGGCATATTATCAACCAGAATTGATGGTGAAATTATCTACAAGGCTTAGGTCCCCTATATTTTTTTCGTCAGTTTAGATGTCCTTAAAAATCAAACACTTTTCCACCCACATATGTCAGACATGGGAAACACCCAATGGTAGTGCGACAATTATGGATTCTAATGGATTTAGAGGTATCCATACTGTCGATTACATTACCTCCACCATATGAATCGATTGGATTGGAATCTGGGTATTCCAAAGCATGGGTTTCTTCTTATCCTCAAGGGGCTTCCAAAAAAGGAATATATCGAGTGGAAGCTACAATGACTGTTGCATAAGGAAATTGTGGTAAGAAGTTAAAGGCCAGAGATGATATAGAATTTTTAGAGGTTTCAGAGCCCTCAAAACGCCTTCGTAAGAGGTAAGCCAGGAAGACTAGGGCTAGAGAAGCAATACCTTCGTAAGAGGTAAGAAGGCATGGAGGCATATCTGGAGAATAATTGATGAGAAACCATTAGATTAATTTTTGTCTCATTTTTTAAAACTCCTATCATTATTTTGTGTATTGGGATTTGGTGGATTTAATTATCGACAGGTCCATGATGCTATGAATGAGATAATTCACCGGTGGGAGTAAGAACATAAGATGCGAAAAAAATTTGAAGAGTCTAAAAAACTTATCAATATTGAGATAATTCAATCAATAGTAGTTGAGGTGGAGGCAAATCATATAAAGAAATCGATTGAAATTATCCAACAAATTAAAGAATCCATTAAGGAGTTGTTATATCTTCAACAGAAACCAGATGATGTTAATAAAAAAATGAATAGCTAAATAAAACAATGAGAGAAACCCAATTATAGGGGATAACTGCCATTTCAACTACTAAGGATGTGCTTCATCAGGTAGAGGAGGTTAGAGTTGCTCAGCTGTCTCAACTTCAACAAGAAGCTGATAGGGCTCCTGAAGCATTCCAACAAATGAAAGGTCATGTTGAGAGTTTATTTTAAAACATGATAGAGAGGCTCCATTTTCTGGATGGCCCTCTAATTTCATATGAATGAGAGAAATTTTTTCTTCAATCATATATGTCTTCATTACTTTTTTCCATGATTGCAATATTAAAGGTAAATGATGATAATGACTCCTTTATGTTACAAAATCATTATTATAATGGAAAGAATGAAGTGTTCAAAATTTTCTTATTAAGATGATGGCCCTAATGAGAATAATTTGACTATTTATTGGGTTATATTGATAACCCCACAAATTTCATATCTTTTGACTTTTTTTATTTCTCAATATTAACTAAATAAAAGAAAAATGTATGTTTATTGAGTTGGGCTCTACTTTTGTTTAAAGTGCCCTTCACAAGTTCTCAATCTAATAAGCATCAATTCTTTTTTTATTGGCAGTTTAGAGTCATGCATGTTGGACTATAAAGGGCTAGTATATAAGGTCAAATAGATTTGACCAAAATTTTTGAAATTAAATCCCAAAAAAATCTCTATGGCTAAGAATTGAATTAATATTCTATAAATATTTCCAAGGGGAATATTGAGCCATGATTTTTTATGGTCACCAAATTTAAAACTCGTGTCAACATAAGGGGTGTCTTTTCCCAGAACTAAATTACTATTATTTGACAAACTCATTATGGGGTCTATGTTATGTAGGGACAATTGGGGCATATTCTACATTGCCAAATAGTGGCTTCTTTGGACTGATAGTCCTGTTATGTAGGAAACTTATTCATGGCTACCTAAGGGCACGTGCTGTATAGTAAAAAAAAGTTATGTTTTATGTTTAACATTTTACTATTGGTAGATAGAGGAAAATAAGATTTGGGTGACTCAAGACCACAGTGGGTGGTTTTTCCAAGGAACTAAATTTTACTAATGAAAGAGGGCTATTTTAGAATGATATAATTCATGAATAGGAAAAACATTTAAATTAAAATTTGGGGTATGAGTAATGGTAAGAATTTATCAAAAAGGGGAATTTCTGATATAATATTTTTTAGTTTTAAGTCATACATTGAGGAAATTGGTACTATGCAGTTTTAAGTCATGCAGTGAGGACATTGTACTGTGCATTTTTATGTTATGCAGTGAGGGAATTGGTACTGTACAGTTTTAAGACATGCAGTGAGGACATTGTACTGTGTAATTTTAAGTCATATAGTGTGGAAATTAGGTGGATTTAATTTAAGGTATTTAGCTCTGACCAAAAGTATGAAACTATCCTAATTTCTTGATATTTTTTTGTAAATATACTATCATATTCTGGTATGGAAGGGAAAAATGTAAACTGCGACTTGTGAATTTCTGGAATAGGGGAATGACATGGGAAAAGGGCTAAAATCATTACAGGAAGTTTTTTTCCATTAAAAAAGTTACCATTATTTGAAAAACCCATTATGGGGGCTGTATTATGCAGCGCCAAATGGGGCATATACTGCATAGAAAAATATTAGAATCATTCAAATGACAGGCCTGTTATGTAGGCAACTTATTCAAGGCCACCTAAGGGCATGTACTGCATAGTAAGACAAAATATCTCTAAGAATATTGACATTCAATTGCTGAAAGCCAAAGAATTTTTATGGAGATTCATAATTTCCAACGAACAGAGTTTGGTTTATGGAGAAAAGTACCTAAATATGGAAAGGGTATTTCCACCCAAGATGTCTAAATAATCGAAGGAATAGGAATTTTACAAATGTATGAACCAATCTTATGATGTATGGTGTCTGTAGTTTTAGGTCATACAACTTGGACCAGAAATGGAAACAATATATAATATGTGGCCAAGTGATTTCAAGGTTATTTCATATTGTATTGAACACATGGTGAGGGAAATGTGTAAACCCTGGTATTGAAGACTTTCAGATTGTGAAAAAGTTAATGGGACATGTATACTTGAATGATTGTTTTAAAAATACAGATTCTTGTATACTGTCATCAAATATTAAAGGGGACAAAGATACCATAACCAAGAACGCTGTTACCATTTTTTGACAAACCCATTATGGGGGCTATATTATGTAGGGACAACTAGGGCATATACTTCATTGAAAAATAGTGGATTCTTTTGACTAAAAGGCCTATTATGGAGGCAACTTATTTCAAGGCCACCTAAGGGCATGTGCTGCATAGTTAGAAAAAAGAGCTCTTAGGTATTAGGAACACTATCACCAAAAACCTTAAGAAATATTATGAGGATCTTGAAATATTAAATTTTAAGTGTGTGTAATTTGGAAGGAGGTTTTTCTTAATTCACATGAGGAATGTTTGAATCAATATTGACCATAAATTTTGTGTCCTTTATGTAGATCTGACTCATATGTAAAATGGAGACTTTCTTTTTTTTACTCTGAATGAATACGGTGATGTGCAAGTTTAAGTCATGCTGTGAGAACATTTTCACCCCACTAATGAATTGAAACACCTTACTTATATAATGAATCCATATAAAAAATTCCTAATCCCACGTGAGCTTTTCTCGGTGTGAGAAACAAGGAGCAGTAAGGGTTTATTTTACAGTGAAAAGGTGATGCAAGTTAATAATAGGGATGCTATATTTCCATGCAGTATAATGTCATGCGGTAAGGATGAAGATGAATCGATGTTAAAGGAAAATACATATTTTAACTGGGTTAAGGGATAAAACCTAAGTGTCACTATATGTCTCTGCTGGGGAAAGAATCAAGTCATACATAGTTCTTACAACATTATCTATGAAGATTTAATTCTTATACAAGAAATAAAAGGTTTTTTTATCATGGATTGGTCCAAGATTGGAGATCTTGGCATCTCTATGTATCTCATTGAATGATGAGAATCAAGCCATATGTAGTTCTTGAAACAATCATTTCTATTGCCAATCGATCTTGACATGAAAAATGGGAACTTTTGACACATTCTGAGAGAATGGTAAATTTTAATATATAAAATGGTATAAGAATCAAATCATATATCGTAAGGTAACACTCTGTATAGATCTAATTCATATACAGGAGAATAAAAGAAAATAAGAATATTTTTTGATTATGGTTGGGCCCAAAATTGGAAATTTAGGCATCTCTACGTATCCCATTGGAAATTGAGAATCAAGCCATACGTAGTTCTCAAAACAATGTCTCTATGCAGATATGACTTCGACATTGGAAATAGAGGGACTCATATACTACTAAAAATTTGTGATTATTTCAATGATGTTTGCTTATGGAAGCTTCTAACATCAAAAAAGAGAAAATGATAGTTGTACAAATGATTTCATGCAGTTTAACATCATGTGGCGAGGAAAAAGATGCTACACATTTTACCATCATGTAGCATGGACACTTATAGTTGTTATGTAGTTTAATGTCTTGAAACTAGGACATGGGGGTTGTTCCAATTTAAGTCTTGCAGCAAGGACATGGTACTGTTTAGTTTAATGTCTTGTAGTGAGTACATTGTACTGTGCAATTTAAAGTCTTGTAGTGAGGACATGGTACTGTGTAGCTTAAAGTCTTGCAGTGAGGACATTGTATTGTGCAGTTTAAAGTATTGCATTGAAGACATGGTACTATGCAGTTGAAAGTATTATAGTGAGGATGTTGTACTATACAGTTTAAAGTCTTGCAGTGAGGACGAATGTACACAACTACACAAAGTTTTTCTTTAATAATCTCTCATTGGTTGGAGTTGTAATAATCTATCCATCCATTGAGATTAAGGCATAATATCCATTTTAATTGACCTTATGTATGGATTAAGGTCCTTCCCACTTTGGATCAAGTTTTAGAGGTTTCATTCCTGGTAGCATTAGAGTCCTAAGGACCAATACCAATTCTCCTTGAATAAATGAATAGAGGAGAACATTATTGTTAAAAGATAATGCTATTCTATTCTGATAGACTTCTAAATGATGCAATGTATGAAATCTTTTATCGTCTAATCATTCTAACTCATTGAATCATTTCTAAGACCTCTCATCTATAGATGAATGATCACATATTTCAACTCTGAGTGAAGGAAATTTCATTTCAATTGGAAAAACTCCTTCAGTTCTATAAACCAATGAATAAGGAGTTGTCTAGGTAGCAGTATGGGTAGTTTTCCAGTAATCCCATAAAGCATTTAAAAGATTATCAGGCCATGATTTCTTATCTTTATCCACTATTTTCTAGAGTATACTTGATTGGGTCTTGTTTAAGGCCTCTATCTATCCATTTTCATCCACATGATACCGAGATGAATGGTTGGATTTGATATTATGTTCGTCATGACTTTTTCACCTTAGCAGAACAAAAACATGGCCATTGTCCATCAAAATAGTATGAGGGACACCAAATATAGTGATGATATTTGTTTTTTAAAAACTAAGAATATTTTTGGCTCTAACATCCTTGAGAGGTATTGCCTCATCCCATTTATGTATGAAGTCAGTAGCATTGAAAATATACTTGAACTGCTTAGTCATGGCTGGAGGATAAGGCCCTACTACATCAATTCCCCATGTGGAAAATGGCCAGGAGTATTTAGCTGTATGTAGAAACTCTAGGGGTTGATTAATGTAGTTGGCATGTCATTGGAAGGGATGACATTTTTTAGTGAAACTGTACAACCCTGCATCATTGAAGGCCAAAAGTATCCAAGACTTCAGTTTTGATCAGAGAGTCTATGCCCAGACTAGTGGAAACCACAAACTCATGAATTTACTTTTTTAATGACTGCTGTAGTCACTTCTCCATAAATATATATGAATATGATTCTATCAAAGACTCACTTATAGAGGATATTTTGGTGGTTTGGACTATCATAAAGAGTGAAATAAGCTTCTCATCATTGGATCTGTTCTTTTTCAGCCCTATCAGCTGGAAGTGTCCCATTTTGGAGATATTCCATGATGGATGTTCTCTATCCCATGGAATTACCATATGGTTCATTAATATGGAAAATTTTAATAATTACATCCATTCTAGTTTGAACAAAAGGTGAGACCACACAACGATGGGCTACGATAACGACTATCTCATCCCGATTTGGATCTTCCAAGGCTGTAGATGCATTATCCAGTGCATATGCTTGGAATTTTTTTGATCACGGGACATAATACAATGTTGGTTATGAGGGGAATTCATCCATTAAACCTCAGACGTAATCACAAAAAGGGATTAACTCTTCTTTTCTGATGGAATATTCCCCATTGATTAGTTTTATTACCAGTTCTGAATCACCTTTCACTTTTAAATGATCCATTTGAACCTGAAGGGCCAATTCCAAACCTGTGATGAGTGTTTGATATTCTGCCTCATTGTTGGTACCAACTTCTCATAACAAGAAGGAATAAGGAAATACTACCTTTTTGGGGAAATAAGGAAAATTCCTATTCTAACTTTGATGAGTTTAGGGTTTTAAATTATCTTTCTTGTTGGACTTATGGACGCACCATCAAAATACATTTCCCTTGTTTGGGAATTATCTTGAATATAGAAGACCTATTCATCAGGAAGTTCAATATTAATTGATGTATCTTCTATAGATAGATGATTAGTAAAGAATTTAGTCAGAGCATGGACTTTTATTTCCTTTTGAGGCACACACAGGATATCAAACTATTGCAAAATAACTGCCCATTGTGCCAAACACCCTATGAGCATAGGACAATTGAGGATAAATTTGAGCGTATTGTCATGAGATACCAATTGGACCTCAAGATGTTGCAGGTAGTGAATTAATTTTTGAACTATGGAAATTTATGCCTGGAAGCGCATTTCAATACTTGAATATCGAGTTTCCGCATAAATCATAGTTTGACTAAGATAGTAAAGGCTATTTTCATTCCCATCATCATTCTTTTGGGTGAGGAAGGAACCTAGTGACTGCACTAAAGATATCACGTAGAGAATAATTGTTCTTCTTTCAAAAGGTGGTATTAATACTGGAAAAATCAAGAGATATTTCTTGAGGGTATCAAATGCTTCTTATCAATATTCAGTCCATTGGTAGGTGACTCCCTTCTTCATTAATCTGGTGTAGGGAAAAACACATGCCTGCCAAATTGGTGATAAAGCACCGAATATAGGCCAAGTGTCCATAGAATCCTCTTAATTATTTCAAATTTTGAGGAGGTGACATACCAAGGATTGAATTTTTTTTCTCATGATCAACATTGATATAATGTTGGCATACAACAAAGCCAAGGAACGTTCATGATGTTACCCCAAATGCACATTTCCAAGGGTTCATCTTCAAACCGTGTTGCGATGATTATGGAATATGGTTTCAAAATCATCCAAGTGATTGGAATGTTGTCTAGATTTGACAACCAAATCATCCACATAATATTCAATAAATTTCCCTAATAAGGGTTTGAAGATATGGTGCATGGCACATTGGTATCTTTCACTTGAATTCTTTAAGCCAAACGGAATTACCCGAAAGAAAAACACACCTTGAGGGACTATGAAGGCTGTAGATTATTCATCGTATGGGGCCATACAAATTTGATTATACCCAGATTAATCATCAATGAAGGAAAGAGCTTCATACCTAGTCATTTCATCAATTAGATGGTCTGTAATCGAAACTAGAAAATCATCATTAGGACAATTCCAGTTAAAATCTCTAAAATCTATGAAGACTCTTATTTTCCCATTATTGTTTTCCACTAGGAAAATATTGGACAACCATTTGTGATACTTAACTTCCATGACCATGTTATCCTTTATAAACTTATCAGCTTCATCTTAAATTTTAGAGGCAAGAGTTGGGTGTTTTCTTCTTGCTGTCTGCTTGAATCCATGCTGTTCTTCTAGAAAACCCAGATGATGGGTGGCTACATCCGGATTAAGACCTGAAATTTTTGTATAATTACAAGAAAATATATCTTAATGTAGATTTAGAAATAAAGTATACAAATATTTCTCTTTATAGGTCATGTCCACACTAATTAGAGTGGGGCGTGGATCTTCTTATGTACCCAGATTTATTTCTCTGAGCTCATCCAAAGTGGTAGAGAAACCATCCTCAAATGCTGGAGGAGCATCCCTGAGATTTTCCACTTCTTCTTCATTACTTGTTACCGCTTCTGTTTCCATTTTCATAGTATATGACGAGGAAAACCTCCCATAGTTAGAGGGGAAATCATTATTTGAACATCCTGAAGAAGATGCCACCATATCTAACCCTAATAGTGATGAAGGGTCTTCCTGTGGTAATAAAGACGAATTGATGGATTGATAATCAAATTCATTGTCTTTATCTAGCAATGTTACAATATATTCTACTCTATTTGATGAAGTAGAGACATGTTGTAGTTCAGTGGATGAAGTGAAAACATCTCCATTTATGCTTTAATCATTGCTTGGGGGATCAACAGTTTCTTCCATGTGGTTAGGATGAATTGCCATAATTGACATTATGGAATTTACTAGCTGAGTTCATGGATTTGGGTTTACCTTTTAAATTTGATTGATGGGTAACACATAATCTGTACTCAAATTCATAAATGGATTTTCTGGGATCTTTTCCAATCCATTTGGAGCATTAATACTGGTTAATTACATTATCATATATTTTGTTCCTTTTGTATGATTAAACTCTACCTCAATGTATTGAGATTCACATGTTTTGAATGGATCCTTGTCACCATAAAATGTACCTATTTGACCATTGAAATAGTTCTTAAGACATTGGTGGTATGATGAAGGTATGGATACATGTTGATTCATACAAGGCCTTCCAAGTAGAATATTATAGGTTGTGTCCTGACGAACAACCATGATATCTGAATTAGACACAAGATCTAAAAACTGATTTCTGCATGTAATCTCACCAAGAGGTTCTAGTCCATTCTTATCCTAATCATGAAAAATTAATGTTTAAGAAGATTTGTCAGATTCAGTTAGGCCCAATCGATGAAGTGTACGGATATGAATGAGGTTGTCTCTAGAGCCATTATCAATAAATGATCGTCGGATGTCTACTTCATTTACCTTTCCAAATAAATACAAGTGTCTGATATGTCCATGAACCACATAATTTTCATCTTCATATGTAAAAGATATGACTACATGATATTCTATAGAATAATTCTCTATATGGTAGACCTCAGCAGTAGCAACTTCAATTTCTAACTCTTAAGGACTTGACAAAGCCTCAATGATTGATTCTAGAAGATCTTTTGACAGACTCAAAGCATCCATAATTGATAACTTGGTTGGTACTTGGGACAATTGTATCAATAAATTATACATTTGGTCTAAAGGTCTAAATTTCCCAACATGGAGATGTGGTTTTTCAGGTGCTTTGGAAGTTGATGCTTCTGATGTAGACGTACTCTGTGTCAGAGCAGAAGCTAGAAATACTCCTAGCCTTGGTAAATTAGACTGACTAGGTCTATTCCTTTTCTAAGAAGAATACGATGTGACTTATAATAGATCGTCAAAAATAATTGTGTCAGAACCTAACCTATATTTCATGGAAGAAACTCTTTGTTCCTATTGAACCCATAGAAGGGCGCTTCCATGATTTTCTGATACATATATGGTTCGAGTAGGGGTAGAGTTAAAATGGTGGTTTCTAGAATTCCCATGTCTTCCCTTGTATCCTCGACTATGCCCTCTTCCTCTTATTCCCTAATTAGGAATAAGGAATTATGGATCATTATAATCAGAATCACCATTGGCATAAGGATCTGTTAAATGGATAACATTAACTTAACCAAAGATCAATTCTTCATCTGACAAAGATTCTTGTTGATATGTTAATTCTAGTTGGGCAATTTGGTGGGGCAGTGCTCTTTCCTTTGAAACAGATGGCATAAAATTTTCCAGGGTCAAGGACAACATTGTCCTTGGCACAAGATCATTTCCTTTTGACTTATATTTTCCCTTATAATATCTTCACTTTATTGAGGAATGACCTTTTGATGATGGTGGTTTTGTTGTGGTAGGAATAGAAGATGCCACAATTTGTTGTTTAAAATTTTCTCGTAAAATGAAATGAGTCTAGTTGATCGTTTTCCTAATCATCAAATCATTATATTTATGAATATTATTTATTTTGACCTCTTTCCATTCACCTTCTTCTTTTGGATTAGTAGCAGTAACACATGATACTTGAGCTTATGAACTATTCAATTTCACTTGTCTTGAGTCTAAAATATTTTGCATAAGGTATTTGAAAAAAAAACAATTCTGATTGGGGTTTCCCAACATCTGGTGAAAGTGAAAATACTTTATAAGATCTTCATCTCCATATTTATTTGGCTTCTTCGGCCTAGGAAACTGAACCAAATTGTTTTCTAAGGCTAAGATGAAGTAACCAAGAACTTTTTCATTCCTGAAAGAATAAACTTTATTCTTTAATTCCTCAAACTATTTCTTACATTGATCTTTTTGATCATCTTGAATAGGTGGTCGTTGCTGCTAATGCTTAGGAAGTAGATCCCTTCGGTATGATGAAGGTATTCAAGTAGAAGTAGGTACAGGTGCCTACTTGAGTGTGACTGTAGAAGCTTATGACTTTCCTATTCTCCTCCCTGGAGTTGATGGAATTACATGAGTTTTATCTTTATTCTCTATAATAGAGTCTTATACCTGTTAAGAGATTGAAGTAAGGTCTCGAAAACATCCTGTGTATTTCACAGGGATCAATGGTGTGCGCAGCTCATCACACAAATTGTTAGCAACTCTTCTTGAGGGAGTTCTAGAATTAAAGAATATGTTAATCCTTTCCATCGTGCAATGAAATATGAAACTCTTTCATTATCCCTTTTGTTACAATTGGTAAGATAAAAACATTCATCTTTGGTAGAGGTGAGCTAAATAAAATAAGGAATTTCCGATAGAGATCTTCCCATCTAGTAATTGATCAAGATTGTAAACTTATATACCTAACAAAAGCTAGTCTTTGTAATGACTGCACAAAACACCTAATCTTAACTGCTTATTATTGTTGAGAAGTTCCCATCATGGGATCACGATGAGAAATAAAATGTGTTAGGTGTTCTTCTGGATCTCCCGAACCATTAAAGATTGGGAATGTGGTATTCACCAAATTTCATGGGGGAGGAATTGAATCCACCCATTTAATGTAATCTCTCTTTTCTAGATGAACTAGTGCACGTCGTTCTTCTATAGCTTCCAATCAAGTAATTAATGGCTCAATTGTCTTTATAAGAATATGGGGAATATCTAAATTAGCTGGAACTTGTGCGGGTATAGAAACTGGAGCCTGAGTTGGTGCAACGATCGGAAAAACCACTGATGGTGGTGCTGATATATGCCTTGGATAACCCATAGGAATATTCCTATCAGGATGTATATGGTCCAAACATGATTGTGTACCCAGTGGTGGGAATTAATTATCTATATATGTAGTTACTAAAAATCCTCTTTGCTGAGGAGCTCCTATAAGATTTTCAAGTTGAGGACCTATTTGGGAATTATGTCTATGGGAAATGTTTTTTTGAAGTAACTCTATATTGAGTCTCTTCAACTCCTTCATTTCCTCTTTTTGGTGTGAAAATATCACTTCAAGTGAAAGAGATTGACCTTCTCTAGTGGAAAATTGAGATGCAATCTTACATTTTTTACTTTCCCCTTGTTAGATACCTTTCTGAGAGGGGGGATTTGGTTATTTTTAGGCATACCTAGATTCTGGGTATGCATATGATTTCAGGTATGCACACCTTCTTCATTTGCCTCAGTGTGTACCATATTATGGACAATAACTTCATCTTTTGATTCCCCTGAACTGGACTTATTTTTTGGAGAATTTTTTTCAATTGTGTTAATGAAATTTTCTAATGTGTAATGCATCGATGAAATTATGTCAGTATTTTTGTGAGATCATCTTCCTTTTTGTCTTTCATGAGTCTTCATTCTCCTATATGATGAATTACTTAGAAATTTCTGGTGGATAGTAACCTGATGAGAATCCTCAGATAGTTGAGTTGTACGCTTTCCTTGTGTATTATTCCCTAATCGGGAGAAAATTGACTTCTGTGGAGGAGGGGATTGTAGATGTGAAGAATCCCCTAGCCCTACAGGCTGGGGCTATTCCTGTTCTTCTTCTTAAAATATTTGAACTTTGTTGAATGAACATTAATGTTGAATTAAATGATCCCCTGGCCTTGCAAGATGGGGTGATTATTGAACTGTTATGGCTGAAATTTGTGTAACTGATCTTCTGATTTTGTGGATTTTGGTTCAGACATTAGTCAGGCGCGTTATCCGAAAACCACATAAATCACCTATTTTGGAATATCGCTATGATATCTCAGAAATTTTCACTCTCTTACACCTAAAATCATCTATGCAGGATTCCTACTCAAGATTGAAAGATTCTTGATGTAACAGTAACTCAACAACTTCTTGTTTTGGCCGGTTTCTGATGAGAAAAGGTTGAGGACTAGTCTTGAGCGTATATCTGATTACATACAAAATCTATTGATTATGGCTGAACATGGGAAATAACATTTAATGAGACAACTTTTAGAATATTTTTATGATTTTGGAGGGCAGTAAAATGTAATTCTCTATATGCACCCCATCCTCTGATACAAACACTAGATGGGGAATCATAAATTAACTGGCGTAGTCTCTTTAGAGCATTGAGACATGCATGCTGAAGGGTTATCTGCGGGATGTTGGGAAACTAAGAGAGAGGCCAAGTCAATTTGGTATTTCAACCCTTATATTACCTCTACATGATTTTGATATTCATCATATGGTAATACTTTGGTTTCAAATGATGAAGAGTTTTCCATAAGTTTAGGTGGATGTCATGAATGCAATCATCTTTCATCACTTCTGGAATATTATATTGATAATTTTCCAAAGTTCAACACATAAATGGTATTTCTCCTTTAGCTAAATTTTTTCTCATGTTTAACAAATCTTCACCATGTTTAACAAATCTTCATCATCTTTCACTAGAGATTTCTCCCCATGGACTGACCAAAGTGGATGCTCTGTATTAGAAGACAAATGACCCAAGGGAGGTTCAGAGAATGATCGTTCCCTTAAGATGTCTTTTGGATGAGAAAGTGTTTCACCTCTAAATGACAAGGCATCAGACATGACTGGCCTTGTGTTTTCATTTTCCTCGAGATAAGAGGGATTCCTCATCGCTACATTATCAAATATGGAATTGTCTAGACAATGAGAAATACTACTGCCAAGAGGACTTTCTCATCGAATGCTATCCTGGGGAGGATCACCATAATGGAATACAGTAAGGGATAAATCATCTTGATCCTTGGTCTTCTAATCACATAGTGGGTATTTGTGGCTCTCATCCACAGATAGGCTTTCTGGATTGACTGAATTTTCATGAAGAAATACTTCATGATGAAGTGTCTAGTGAGAAAATTTAGAATTACAACTACCACTCCAATAATGTGGTAATGAGAGGGTAGGATCTTGATCCGCAACATTTAAATGACTGAGGGCTTCATGAAATCCAATATTAAGAGGAACCAAATCACAACTTGACTCTTGATTTTCAAACAGTTCTTGGCAAGGCTTCTTTTTGTATGTTCTCTTATCCTTAGTTGGGTCCACTTGATAGGAATAGTGGTAATCGTAGGCATGTTTTTGTGCCTGCCTTGGAGTGGTTACCAGAACGTACCAATTACCTTAGATTGGAAATGGTGTATGTTCCTGGTCTTGTTTTCCATATGATATTGTGGAGTATGCCCCATGTCCCTCCAGTACTGGAACAAAGGTGTGTATCTACTCTAGGATTACAAGATGATGTGCCATTCAATGGGTGGGGAAAAATTTATATCTCTGTTCTCCTGATACTGCTAAATTAGTTGTTAAAATTTCATGGCATGCTTCCAAAACATGGGTAGGGATATGTGTCTGCCCTTTCAACATTGATAAGATGTGTTTTGTGACTTCAGCGGATGGAATGATAATATATGTCCATTCCGTATCTGGAGTAGGTGTATGTTACTACTCCTATCCACCTTTTCCTATCAATGGATATTTACAGTACTCATGGATGGGGGTAGAGTGTTGGGTCTACCCAAATTAGTCATCGGAGGTTTCCAACTGACTTCTCAGGGTGCTACCAAATAAGACTGTTGGAAGGCCTGATGAGCATTGACAGGTATATGTGCTTGTTGGCTGTTTTCCATCAAGTATAGTTGATGGACTTCCTTCAATACTGGAAGATGATACTATTGATAGAATTGGAGTTTGTAAACAGGTGTATGTTCTTGTTTACAAGTTTCCACCATATTAGATTGGATTGCTTCTTTAAATGCAGTCAGACGAGCCTGTTGACTGACTGATAACTTCTAAGCAGTTGTATATTCCTATTCATGGTACTCCATTGGGTTTATCTGGTTGTATTGGTGGGTTTCTGTCAGACGCATTTGCTGAGCATCAAAATTAGGATGGACAGGTGTATGTGCCCGCACATTGTTTTCCATCAAGATAAATTTATGGACTACTCGAAATGAGGAAGAGTTGAGAACCTTCTCCATGTTATCTAGAAGTTGTCCCTGGCAGTTTGTCTTGCAATCCTGGGTCTGAGAGACCAGGGCCAAATGTCTATATCCAACACCCCCATCATATTGAGGGTACATTACAGCATGATTCTAGCAGCGATTGCTAGTGGGAGTCCTTAGGAAGGACTCCTGCATTCTTGAATTAAGGATTTGAGTGACCTCTTCATCCACCTCCCTATAGTACGTGAGGGATTGATTGTTGCATTATGGGGATAAGTACCTGAAATGGTGGTGGGCAACATTTGCTTCTTGAACATTGGTCATTTTTGGCCCGATGATCGAGGATTATTGTTGACCTAGAGGGCCTATTGAGCTACCTCCAATGTCGGGATTTTACCATGCTGGGGATATTCCTATACCAGTGAATTAGAGATCCAGCATTGAAGATTCTAGTTTGGTAATGGCATCCTTCTAGTGGATAGAGATCCAGCTTGAACAGTGGGAAAGAAGTTCACAGTTATTGTCTTGGAGAAATTCATTTTTGGAAAGAAGGGAATTATGAGAAGAAAAAACATGAAATACAACAGAAAATTCCATTAAATCAACATCTTTTTTGATGGATAAATTCGTGATTGATTCCTTTGTCTGGCCTTCCATTATCAATTGATAGGGGCCCAACAGGTGGGTAACATTATTAACATGGTTAAGGATTCATGTTGGGTTCACTATTTTTGTTTTGTAGTTCCTTGAAACATGTGTTATAGTTTTAAGAATCATTGTTTCTAGGTGGGTTCCATTGGATTTATTCATGGAACTAGAAACTTCTAACATTTATTTTTCCAAAGGGTACCTGATTTCCAAAGGTGTGTGTTTGTTAGGTTTGAACATTACGATACTTAGGAACATGCAATAGTCGAGAGGATGGGAGGTCGGACTCATCATACCATTTTAAGGGGAATTATTGTCTATTTAGGGACTCTCTTTGTAAATTTAATATATTATTAGGATTCCTTCTTAATTCACTAAGTATATCATAGGTATCCCTTGGAATTTACAATCACTTGTTAATATGTGTAAAATTTAGAATCATCAGTATGCATTCAAGGTTATTAATTAATGGAAATACCTGTATGTATTCAAAGTTTTCCATCAATGGTATATTTTAATATACTGATTAGAAATTCTTTTAATCATCGTTGTGATGATACTAGTATTTGAGCCACTAAGTGGGCCAATCTGGAATTAATTGTCATCCAGGGAGACGAAGGATTGTTTTGATCTTGGGATCATGCCTGTAAGATGGGCTAACTATGTATCCATGTGAAAGGAATCATAACCCTCTTAGTTTGGTGACAATTAATAGGACACATCAAACATTTTAAGTTCATGTGATAAGGACCTCTATGTGAAAGTCTCTTGGTCAAAACTTAGTGTGGGAATTCTACTAAAGCAGCCCAAGGAACACAGAAAGGATATGAGTTTCCAAGTAAGATAAAACTCTATTGGGAATATAGCCCCGGGAGAATAGGGATGATTTGAAGTGTTGGGTTTAGACTTCAACGAGGCTACCTACGTATCCCATATGGATGAGAATCAAAGCTCACGTAGTTCGATGAGATTCATAGGAGAGTACAGTCCTTTGAGAGAGATGAGTTTTAGATAACTTCTTGAAATGGATGACTTGATGATTTGGGGTTTAATATGGGGATTATTTCTAATGAGGATGCCCAGACTAAAGGAATTAGGGTTGTATTCCTAATGAGGATGTCTAGTGAGCTCGGGCCCTAAAAAGGATTCCTACATATCCTAGTTTGAACATGAATCAAAGTTCTCATAGTTCATTGTACCTTGGGTGTTTGTGCGCATGTTGTGACCATTAAAAATATCTAATCCCATGTGAGTCATGCTTGGTGTGAGAAACAAGAGGATGCCAAATATTCAACGAAGGCATTCACATTTTCAATTCTTTCCTCCTCTGCTGGTGGAAGAGGGAGAGGCGACCTGGGAAGAGGGAAAGTCGAAAATCCATCCCTCTGTTCTCTTTACATTGGAAAAGGGTCCAAAGAGAAGGAATAAAGAATGAAAATTAGGGTCTTACACCAGGATGGATGCCCATAGTGACAAAGCACAATGGGGGAGGGAAAGGATAACAAGATTCCTTATTCCCATCCCCCTTTGGTTTTTGGCACATAAGAAGAGAGGAGGAGCAATGATGCCTCCTCCTGAAAAAAAAAGCTAGGGGCTTACGCCCAGCTGGTTTCCCTAAAATTGATCCTAGTAGGGGAGGGATACTTCTCCTATGATTTCATGGAAAAGTAAGTGTGAACTATACCTTCCCTACCAGTGACCTGAGGATCCAGGTTTTAAAGATGAGAAGGGGAGGACAGAACCCAAACCCTTATTCTCAAAACTGGGAACTCCCTAGCACTGTTTTTGGGAGAAAGGTCCATGTGACTATGGATATACAAACCTATAGATAATCCATAAATCCTAACCCTATGGTGAAACAAATGTGGGAACCCTCTGACTATAGAAATACAAACCCAAATAGTAGACATGCTCATATGCCTTTCCCAAAGGTTTTTTAAGTCAAGAGGATTTGGTAGAGGCTTCAACATAGTCCTTATTAGATAAGGGACATAAATAATGAGATACCCTAACATGAGTGTCTTTTAAAGAGGGTACATGAGTTAGTATGTAGGGTTTATACCAAGCTCTGTCATGTAGGTACCTCGTGCAACTATGTCATGTATGTACCCCACATTGATGTACCGTGCAGGTATACCGCGCAGGTAGGTTGCGTGGGTTTTCCTCAAAGATTTGAATGATGAATGGAGATTGTGTTTCACATTGGAGAACCAAACCTTTGAAAAAATATTGTAAAATACATTCAAAACATTCTTATCCCATTTAAGTATCTCTTCTCTCGGGTTTTAGAGAGCTACCTGAGAATATTTGAGGGATCTAAGACAAAGAGATACACAATGGGAGATTCAAATAGTCTTTCAACCTTTTAATTATTTCAAATGAGGATCCCAATGACTCCATTTATAGGCACAAATGGGCCTAGTCGAAGGAAGTCCTATTCGCACAGGTTCTCCGCGCAGCTCCTCCACACAGGTGCTCTACGCAGGGGTAAAGAAATTATTCTGGTGCATAGATCTGGCACACATTTCAATCACATAGTTTTGTCATGTTGATGGATCGCACAGTTCCATCGCACAGATGGATCGCGAAGGTCGTTTTTGGAGTATTTTGCCTTTCCCATTTATTTATTCAAACCTTGCCTTGGGATTCTGAAATATTCAGGGCTCTCTTCCTCATATTTTTTGTTTTCTTAAGAGGTTTCAACAATGGGGTTTATATTTTTATGTATTATGGGGTTCGTTTAGAGTTTTTATTGGTTTTATGATTTTGTTATATTTTTATGGTCATTTTGGGTTTTATTGGTATTTTTAGGGTCTTTAAAGTTAAGGGTATATGGTATAGGGTATAGGGTATAGGGTTTTGGTCTTAGGGATTAGAGTGTAGGGTATTGGGTTTAGGTTATATCATATAGGGTTGAGAGTGTATGGTTTGGGGTTTATGGTGTAGGTTATTGTGTTAACAGTGTAGGGTTTAGCGTTTATGGTGCAAGGTATATGGTTTAGGCTCTAGGGTTTAGGGTTTATGGATTATTGTATATGGTTTGGGGTGTATGGTTTATGGTTTAGGCTTTAGGGTATAAGGTTCGGGGTATATGGTTTACTATTTAGGGTGCAGGTTATAAGGTTAAGTGTGTATGGTTTAGGGTTTAGGGTGTAGGGTATTAGGTTAGGGGTTAATGACATCGGGTTAGGGTGTAGTTATAGGGTTTATGGTGTACGTTCTGGGATTAGGGTGGTGGTTATATGGTTTAGGGAGTCAGATTTACGGTCTAGGGTATAGGGTATATGGATTAGTGTGAAGGTTTTAGAGTTTAAGGTTTAGGGGGTACATTTTAGGGTTTAGGGTTTAGGGTGTAGGGTTTATTATTTAGGGTGTAGGGTATAAGGTTTGGAATATAGGGTTTATGGTTTTGAGTGTTGGGTATAGGGTTCATGGTATAGGTTTTAGGGTTCAGTGAATACTTTTTATGATTTAGTGTGTAGGGTTTTGGGTTTAATATACAGGGTATAAGGTTTAGGGCATACAATGTAGGGTTTAGGATATACGTTATAAAGTTTAGGGTCTATTGGTTAGGGTTTTTTGTGTAGGGTTTGGGTTTTAATGTACTGGGTTTTGGATTTAGGGTGTAGGTTATAGGGTTTAGGGTGTAGGGTATAGGGTTTAGGGTTTAGGGTATTAGTTTTAGGGTGTAGGGTTTAGGGTGTGGGGTTTAGGGTTTAGGGTATAGGACATAGGGTTTACTGTCTATGGTATTTAGTTTAGGGTGTGGATTATAGGGTTTTGGATGTAGGGATTAAGGTGTAGGGTATAGGGTTTAATGTTTAAGGTGTAGGTTTTAGAGTTTAGTGTGAAGGTTTTAGATTTTAGGATTTTGGGTATAGGGTTTAGTGTGTTGGATTTAGGGTTTAGGTTATTATGTTTATGGTGTGGGGTATATGATTTAGGGTGTAGGGAATAAGGTTTAGGGTGTAGGTTTTATGCTTTCAGGTGTTGGGTATTGGGTATAGGGTGTGGGTAATATTGTTTATGGTATAGGTTCTAATGTTTAGAGTGTGGGGTATTGGGTTTAGGTTGTATGGTTTTGTGTTTATGGTTCATTATTTAGGGATTATGGTGTAGTATTTATGGTTTAGTGTGAAGGGTATAGGGTCTATAATGTAGGGTTTAGGTTTAGGGTGTAGGGTATAGGGTATAGAATGTGGGGTTTAGGTTTAGGGTGTAGGGTATCGGTTTTGGGTTGTAGGGATTATGGCGTATGGTATATTCTTTGGTGTTTAGGATGTGGTATTTAGAGTACATGATGTATAGTTTAGGTTGTAGGTATTATAGATTAGTGTGTAGGGTGCAGGGTTTATGGTGCAGGGTTTATGTTGTAGGGTATCAAGTATAGGGTGCATTATTTATTGTCTAGGGTTAAGGGAGTAGGGTTTAGAGATTAGGGTTTAGAATTTAGGGTGTTTGGTATAGGGTTTAGGTAGTATGGTGTAGGGTGGGGTTTACTATGTCAGGTATAGGATTGAGGGGGGGGGGGGTTAGGATTTTTTATTTTCATTGGGGTTATAGGTATTGTTAATATCTTTTAGAATTATTTAGTGGTTTTTTGATCTTTTTTTATTTTTAATGATTTTATGAGTTTTTAGTGGTTTTTAGTTTTCTATCATTTTTTAGTGGGTTTGTGGGTTTTTTGGGTTGTTATATGGTTGAATGGTTTCAGGGTTTTTAGTTGTTTTAAGAGTTTTTACTTATTTTTATGTTATTAAGGGTTTTTATTGGTCTTAGTTTTTTAGGGTTTTTATGGGTTATTTGGGGTCTTAATGGTTTTAGTGTTTTTAGGAATCTTTTCAGTGTTTTAGGGTTTTATTGTCTTATTGGTGTTTTTAAGGCTTTTAGAATTTTATGGGTTTATTTTTTTTAGTTTTTTTAGGATTTTATTAGTTTTTTTTGGTTTTTCTTCAAGTTTCTAGTGTTTTTAATGTTTTTGGGGTTTGATTATTTTGTGGGGTTTTATGGTATTTTACAGTTTTTAGAGATGTTGAGGGTTTTATAATTTTTGTATGGATTTTAGGTTTTTAAGGATATTTTTGTTTTTAGGGTTTTTAGAAGCCTATAGATTTTTACAGCCATTTAGGATTATTTTGAGTGTTTTTATTGTCTTTTATGTTTTAAGGGTCTTTTAGGGGTTTTACAGTTTTAAGGTCTTTTAGTGGTATTTAATTCATTAGGGATTTTTAGCTTTTTATTTATTTTTATGAATTATTAGGTTTTTAAGGGTTGTTAGGGTTTTTAGTCCTTGTAAGGTTTATGTGAGTTTTAGGTGTTTTATATGTTTTTTTGTGGTTTTCGGGTTGTGGGTGTTTTTAGGTGTTTCTAGGGATTTTGGGTCTTTATTATTTTTAGGTTTTTTAGGTTTTTATTGTTTGTATGAGTTTTGGGTTTTTTGGTGTCATTTTTGGGATTTTGATGTTTTTAGTAATATTTTGGGGTTTACGGTTTTTTTGGTTTTAAGGGTTTTTAGAGGGTTTAGGGGTTTTATATTTTTAGTGCAGAGGAGGTGTGAGGCCAGGCTATTCCCAACCAGCTCAAAATTTATTATGAAAAAAAGAAACAGGAGACAAGGGTGTGGTTAAAATGTTTTTTTAGGTGTTTAGGATTTTTTAGTTTCATTATGTTTTTAGGGTTTTATGGTTTTTTAGGGTTTCTATGATTTCTAAGGGTTTTGTGGTTTCATAGGGTTTTGTTATTTTAGGGAATTTTGGTGTTTTAACAATTTTAGGGTCTTTTATTGTTTTTAGGGTTAATAGGATATTTTAATATTTTTAGGATTTTAGGGTGTTTTGGTTCTTTTATGATTATTTATCAATTGTAGTAATTTTTTTGGGTTTTTTGGTTTTTTGGTTATTTATGGTTTTTGGGTCTTTGACTGGTTTTAGGGATTTCAATGTCCTTTAAGTTTATTTTAATGTTTTTAGTGTTTTTAGGGTTTTTTGGTGTTTTAGGGCTTCATTGGGTGTTTTGAGGGGTTTTACTATCATTAACATTTTTAGGGGTTCCAGGGGTTTTTATTATATTTATATGTTTTAGTTTCTTCTAGGGTCTTTTATGTTTTTTAAGATTTTTTTTCTTTTGTGAGTTTTGTGGTCTTTTAGGGTTTTGGTGATTTTATGGTTTTTAAGTGTTTTTTGGGACTTCTAGGATTTTGTTAGTTCATTATGGTATTTTTTGTCCTTTTAAATTTTTATTGTCCTTTTTGTTTTTATGGTTTATAGGTTATTTTTGGGGTTTTGGGTTTTGTAGAGTTCTTTAGGTATTTTTAGGGTTTTAGGGTTTTTTGTGTGTTTTAGGGTTTTATGGTCTTTACTGGTTTTTTTGGGTCTTTAGTGTCTTTAGGGGGTTTAGGAGTTTTTAGGGTTTTAATGGTTTTAGTTTGGGGGGGTTGGTTATGTTTTAATGGATTTTAGAGTCCTTTAGGGTTTTAATGGATTTTAGAAATTTTAATGATTTCTAGTGGTTATATGGTTTTTAGTGTTCTTGGGTTTTTAGTGTTTTAAGGGGTTTGAACGGTTTTAGGGATTTTAGGGTTTTTAGGGTTTTAAGGGTCTTTTGGGACATTTGGGAAGTTAGGGTTTTTTGGTTTATTATGGATTTTTTTGTTCTTAGTTTTTTTGTTTTTTACTATTTTAGGGAGTTTTAGGGATATTGGGGGATTAGGGTTTGTTACTATTTTATTTTTAGGGTTTTTATGGTTTTAGGGTATTTTTGGGGGTTTTAATGGGTTTCTAGGGTTTTGGGTGGTTTTATAGGTTTTATGATTATTATTGAGTATTTAGGGGGGGGGGTATAGTTTCAAGGTCTTTTTATATTTTTTAGAGTATTTTGGGATTTTAAGGGGGTTTTTATGATATTTAGGTTCCTTGGGGGTTTCCGGGTTTTAAGGTTTTAAATAAGTTTTGACATTTTAAGGGGGTTTTAGTGTGTTTACAGGTTACTTATTAGGTGTTTTATTGGATTTTAGGGTTGTTTAGGGTTATTTTATGTTATTTACACCTTTTATGATTTTAGGGTTTTGTTGGATCTTTTAAGGTTTTAAGGTATTTTGGATCATTTAGGATTTTTTGTTTTTAGGGTTTGTAGTTTCTATGGGTTTTTAAGTTTTTTATGTGATTTTATGGTTTTTAGGGGTTTTATTATTATTAGAGTTTTTTTATTTTAGGTTTTTATGCCTTTAAGGGTTTTCAGTTTTGTATTGTTTTTTGGGTTTTTAGGTCTCTTAATGGATTTATGGAGTTTTAATGGGTTTTAATGGTTTTTAGTGTTTTTATGGAATTTAAATGGTTTTATGTGTCTTCGGTTTTTTAGGGGTTTAAAGGGGTTTTTGGAGTATTTAGGGAATTTTAATGTTTTTTTTGGTTTTTAGGGTTTTTTATTTTAAGTGTTTCATGGGATTTTATATTTTTTAGATTTTTTATGGTATTTCATTGATTTTATAGGGGTTTTTGGGATTTTAGGGGTGTAGGGACATTTAGGGGTTTGTAGGTCTTAGGATTTTACGATTTTTGAGGGGTTTCTAGTGTTTTGGGGATTTTTAATGGTATTAGGGTTTTAGATTTTTTTATTCTTTTAGGTTTTTAGGATTTTTAGGTAATTAATTATTTTTTAGAATTTTAAAGGTTTCTTTAAGGATTTTAGGTTTTTTAGTGATTTTAGGTTTGTTAGTATTTTTTAGGGTTTTGAGTTTTTTTATATTTTTAGGGGTTTTATGGGTTTTTATGTTTTTGGGGTTTTTAGGGTTTTATAGGGTTTTATGGTTTTAAGTGTTCATAGAATTTTTAGGGATTTATTTAGTTTTTTGGATCTTTTTAGGTTTTTAGATTTCTTATAGTTTTAACAATTTTTTATGGTTTTTATGGTCTTTTTTTATATTTATGTTGTTTAAGGGTTTTTTGGGGTTTTTTGTTTTTATGGTGTTTTTATGGTTTTTTTCTGTTTGGGGTCTCAAGGATATTTTTAGGCTCTTTTATGGTTTTAGGATCTTTTTTAATTTATATAGTCTTTTAGTATATTTTATGGTATTTTTGGGCCTATGATAAATTTTAGAGGTTTTAGGATTTTTAAGGTTGTTATGATTTTTACGGATTATTATGTTTTCTAGTTTTTTTGGTTTTTATGTTGTTTTATATTTTTAGGGGTTTTGGGGGATTTGGGGGTTCTTTTAGGGGGGGGGGGGGGGTTCAGGTTTTGTATTTTTTTTCTTGCGGTTTTAGGTTCCTTCTCTCGTTTCTCACATTATTTTAATGATTTATAGAATTATTTTATGGGTTTTAGGGGTTTTGGAGTTTTTGGAATTTTATGTGGGTTTTTATGGTCTTTTTTTGAGTTTTTATGGTTTTATGGTTTTTAGGGTTTAAAGGGATTTTTGAGTCTTTATTTATTTTAGTGTTTTTAGGAGTTTTAGTGTTTTAGAATGTTTTATGTGTTTTAAAGATTTTGGGGGTTTTTAGAGGGGTTTAGAGTTTATATTGTTTTATGGTTTTATATGGTTTTTTAGTTTTTTTAGTGTTTTTGGGGTTTTTGGGTTTTTGTGTTTTTATAATTTTTTGGGGGTTTCATGGTTTCTATGGTTTTTAGTGATCTTTGGGTTTTAAAGTATTTATGGGTTTTTACATCTTTTCAAGGTTTTTATGCCATTAAAAGTTTTTTGGGTTTTTAGAGTTTTTTGGGATTTTAGGGTTTTTTGGGTTTCATAGGGTTTTTATACTTTTTAGGGGGTTTTAAAGTTTCCAAGGTTTTTATGTTTTTTAGGGTTTTCATGGTTTTTAGGTTTTTTATTATTTTCAAGGCTTTATGGATTTTTTGGATGATTTATGGGTTTTATGGTTTTTAGGGGTTTTAGGGTCTCTCAGGGCCTTTAAGGTTTTTATTGGTTTGATAGTTTTAATGTTAATAAGCATTTAAATGGTATTTACTAGTTTTTTTGGGTTTTCTTGGGGTTTATGAATTTTCTAATGTTTTAGAAGTTTTGGTGTATTTTTGGTTTTTTTATCATTTTAGGGGTTTTAGTGTTTTTATGGTTTTAAGTGTTTTATGGTATCTTAGTGGTTTTATTAATTTTGAGGTCATTAGGTTTTTTATGGTTTTACGGTCTTTAAGGGTTTTTAGAGTATATATATATTCTAGTGATTTGTTTTGTGTTTAAATGGGTTTTAGAGTATTTTTAGCATTTAAAAGATTGTTATGGGTTTAATGGTTTTCAGGGGTAAGGGGGTTTTATGATTATTTATGCTTTTTAGGGTTAAAGGGGTATTTTATGATTTTAGGGACCTTTTAAGGATTTTTATTGTTATTTTAGGGTTTATAAGGTTCTTGGGTATTTTAGGGGTTTTAGGTTCTTAAGGGTTTTTAATGTATTTTGGATTTTATAGGGGATTTAAGTGTTTTAATCACATTTTTAGGGGGGGGGGTTTTAGGGGTTTTGGAGTTCTTAGGGTATTAGGGTTTTGTTAGGTTTTCTGTTTTTATGTTGTCAGATTTGTAAGGTTTTTTTGGATTTTATGGTTTTTGGGTTTTTAGGATTTTCATGGTTTTAATGATTATAGAATTTTTAATGGTTTTTTAGGTATTTAAGGTTTTCAGTATTTTTTAGGTTTCTTTTTGATTTTATGTATTTTTAAAGATTTAGGTTTTTAGTTGGTTCATGGTTTTTTGGGATTTTTGGGTTGTTAGGGGGTTTTATGGTTTTTAGTGGGGGTGGTTGGGTTATGGTTTTTAGGGTTTTTATTGTTTTAGGGTTAATATAGGGGTTTTAATATTTTTATAGGTCTTAGGGATTTTATGGTTTTTTGGGGATTTTATTGTTCTTAAGGATTTTGTGGGTTTTATGGGGTTTTAGTGATTATCAGGTTTTTAAAAAAATCATGGGTTTATACTGTTTTTAAGGTTTTCATGGTTTTTAGGGTTTTTATTATTTTTTAGGTTTTTTTGGGTTTTTATGTTATAGTATATTCTGAGGCCATTTATGATTTTTGGATGTTTATAAGGCTTCTAGATTCTTTTTTAGTTTTCAGTGGTTTGAATTTTTTTAGGGATTATACAATTTTTAGAGATTTCTATGGTTTTTTTCAAGGGATTTCATGGGTTTTAATAACTTTTAGGTATTTTTTGGGTTTTTTGGGATTTTATGTTTTTAGGGTTTTGGGGGGTTTTTTGTTTTTAATGGGTCTTAGTACACTTTACGGTATTTATCATTTTTAGGATTTTAGGTTCTTTAAATTTTTTAGGGATTTTTAGAGTCATTTGGGATTTTTAGGGGTTTTAGGGTTTTTTGTATTTTTTAGGGATTTTTTATTATTTTATCTAGTTTTGGGGTTTTTAGGGTTTCAAAGGTGTTTTAAGGTCTTTTATTTTTATTTTTATAGGGTTTCTAGAGTCTTTTATGGTTTTGTGGGTTTTAAAGGACTTTTAGGGTATTTAGAGTTTTTAGGTCCTTTAATGTTTTCAAGATCCCTTAGGGAATTTCTTGGGGTTTTGGGGTCCTCAATTGTAATTTGGGTTTTTAGTGTTTTTATTGACCTGTGTGGTTTTTAGGTGTTTTTTGGTCTTTGTAAAGGGGTTTTAGCGATTTTAAAAACCCTAAAACCCATAAGAACCATAACAAACAAAAATACCTCAAAAAATACAAAAAACATGATTCATTAAGCCACTAAAAGCGATAAAAATCCTAAAAACCAAATATAATCTAAAGAATCCCTAAAAATACTAAAAACCCTAAAAACTGTAAAACCCTAAAAACTGTAAAACCCTAAAAACTGTAAAACCCTAAAAACCATTAAATCCTTAAAACCCTAAAAACGAATAAAAATCCATGAAATACAAAAAACCAAAAAACCCTAAAAACCAGATATAACATTAAATAACTAAAAAATACTAAAAACAATGAAAAACCTAAAATCCCATAAAACACCTAAAAACACTAAAAACATCCATAAAATCCCAATAACCCAAAAATCCCAAAAACCCCTTTAAACCCCTAAAAAATAATATTATTTAGAATGGACCCTAAAAACCCAAAATGAACTTAGAAACCCCTAAAAACACTGAAAATCCTAAAAACCCTAAAAACCCCAAAATCTAAACAAACCACAAACCCTTAAAAAATAAAAAACCCTAAAACCCCATAAAGACCCTAAAAGACCCTAAAAACCATAAAGACCCTAAAAGACCCTAAAAATAATAAAATTACAAAAATTACCTAAAAACCATCACACCCCTATGAAACCCTTAAAATCCCTTAAAGACATTAAAACCCGCTAAAAGACCCAAAAAAATACTAAAATATGATAGGAGCCCAAAAAGGCCCTAAATACCCTAAAATACCCTAAAAACTATAAAACCCATAAAAGGTCATAAAAAACCTAAATAATTCTAAAAACCCTAACAATCCTAAAAAATTACAAAAATATCTGAAAAACTCTAAAACCCCATAAACATCCTTATGATCCTAAAATCCCCCAAACCCCCCAAAATTACCCCAAAACCATAAAAAAAACCTAATCTACAAAATGACTCAATGAACCTAAAACCCAAAAATCATTAAAAAACCCTTAAACTCCTAAAAAAACTTTAATGTCATAAAATCTCCAAATATACCGAAGTCTCTAAAAACCATTAAAACCAAAAAAACCAAAAAATCACTAAAAAAAATACATCCATTTAAACCCATAAAAATCCTAAAAAATAATAAAACCCCCAAAATACCAACCCCTCCAACAAAAAAATTAAAATAAAGACCCTATAAACCCTGAAAAATCCAAAAAAATCTACAAACAAATAAACACATAAATTATTTTAAAAAATCCAGAAAACTAAAAAACACCATACAAACCTTTAAAACTAAAAATTACATAAATACCCTTAAATCCATAAAACATAAAAAACACAAAAAACCCAAAACAACCCTAACACCACCTAAAATTATTAAAACCCAGAAAACAATAAAAACTCTAAAAACCACAAAAACCTTTAAAAAAATTAGAAAACCCTAATAATGTAAAACAGCTAAGCATCTTAAAAGCTCTGAAAAACCCTAAAATCACTACCCATTATAAAACCCACTAAAACCTATTCCTTTAACCATAAAACAAAATCCCAACTCCATAAACCATATTTCCCACAAAATAAACCCTAAAACCTATATCCAAAACCTTATACCCTACACCCTATTCACAAAACCTTACACACTAAGCCCAATACACTACACCACAAACCATGAACCTTAAACATTAAACCCTATACCCTATACCCAAACCTCAATTTCCACACCCTAATACCTAAAAAATACACCTTAAACCCAAAATTTGAAACCTAAAACCCAAAGCCCTAAAATGCACTAAATACACTAAACATACCTAAAACACTAAAAACTCATAAAAATCATAAAAACCCTTTAAACCCTAAAATACCCTAAAATCAATAAAAATCCTAAAAGACTCTAAAACCCTAAAGAATAATAAAATAAAATAAAAAACCTTAAAATAAAACATAAATAACTAAAATCACAAAAAATATAAAAGAACCAAAAGCCCCTTAAAACCCTAAAAACCTTAAAAAACCCTAAAACCCTAAATTCCCTAAATATTCTAATAAATCATAATAGTCCTAAAACCCCTAAAAACCCATAAAAACCCTAAAAACAATAAGTGACCAAAAAAACTCTAAAACCCCCTAACTACACTAAAATCCCTAAATAAACACTAAAACCCAGAAAAAACCCCAAAATATTACCCACCCACCCCCCAAACCACAAAAGACCCTAAATGTAGTAAAAAAAACCTCTAAAAACCAATAAATACCTTATGAGACCCACTAAAACACTAAGAAGACCCTAAACCCCAATAAAAACCTAAAAACCTAAAACAATTATAACCCTAAAAAAGCACTAAATAACCCAAAAAACAAAAAAAAACCCATAAAACCCCCAAAACCCTAAAAACATTGAAAATCGTTAAAGGAACCCAAAACCAAAAAACCTTTTAAAACACAAAAACACATGAAAAACAACATAAAATAAAAAAACCATAAAAACTAACCCCCCTAAAACCATAAAACCCTAAATCCTTAAAAAACCTAAAAATATTCAAAACCCAAAACACCATAAAAACCATAAAAACTATTCAAATCCCCCAAAACCCTAAAAGGCCTGAAAACATAAAAAGTCCCTAGAACCCATAAAAAATGCCTAAAACCCTAAAAAACAAAAAAAAAACCCTAAAAATAACTAAAAAACATTAAAACCCAAAAAGAACATAAAAACCCCTAAAAATCCTAAAACCCATGATTCCCCGAAACCCTTAAAAATAATTACAAAACATAAAACCCTAAAATCCCGTAAACCCCCTAAAAACTCCAAAAACCATAAAACCCCTTAAAAATCCATAAAAATCCCAAAAAAACCTAAATGTTCGAGAAGACATAAAAAACCTCAAAACCCTAAAAAACCCCAAAATCCTAAAAACCCTAAAAGACCCTAGAACCCCTTAAATGTCCCTAGACCCCAAAAATTCAATAAAAACCCTAAAAGGACACAATAACTATAAAAAAACAAAATAACCACATAAACTATTAAAGACCATAGAAACCATAAAATCCTTAAACCCTTAAATCCATAAAAACACACAAACACCCTATATACAATAAAACCTATGAAAATCCAAAAATACCCTAGAACACCCTAAAAACCCTAAAAATTATACAGAAATAAGAAAATATACTAAAACCAAAAATCCTTAAAATCCCAAATACCTAAAAGCCTAAATATACCTTTAAATGCTAAAACCTATCAATCAAACTTAGAAACCCTCAAAACCCTAAAATCCCTAGAAACCCATAAAGATTATGATGAAATTGAAAAAAAATATAATAACCTCTAAAAATCCAAAAACCCATGAAAAAACCTAAAAAACTGTAAAAGTCATAAAAACTCAAAATACCATAAAAAAACCTAAAATCCCAATACCCCAAAAAAACACATGAAAACCCTAGAAACCCCTGAAATTATAAAATAAACTACAAACCATTAAAACCCCTAAATATCCTTAAAACCCTAAAAACATCAGATAACCCTAAAAACCATAAAATCTCTAAAAACACTAAATACCCTAAAATCCAAAAAAATACTAAAAAACTATAAACCCACCCCAAAAACTACTAAATACCGTAGAACCTCTAAAAAACATAAACCCCTCAAAATGCTTTAAAAATACAAATAATATCCATAATGCCCCTAAACACCTTGAAATATCTAAAACCCTACATAACCTGAAAATAATAAAAACAAAAAAACACTTAATACGACTTAAAAAACTAAAATAAACCTAAACCCTTAAAAACAACAAAACCGGTAAAAATCATAAAAACTGCTGAAATACCTTAAAACCCCAATTCCTGTTACAACCAATTAAAAACCTAAAAATACTAAGTGACCATAAAAACAACATAAAAACCCTAAAAGTCCCTAAGAAAATGTAAACCACTTATAAAATATCAATTCCCAAAAAACATTAAAATTTATAAACTATTTTTAAAAACCTAAAAAATCCCTAAAAACCTCTACAACCCCTAAAATTACAAAAACCCAAAAAACCTAAAATTACCCAAGAAACCTAAAAACCCATACAAAACATAAACACCAAAAAAAATCATAAAATTTATTAAAACCATAAACCCCCTAAAAATATGAAAACCCCCAAACCCCCTTAAAAACCATGATAAACACTAAAAATTCCTAAAATCACTAAAACCCTAAAATCCCCTAAAAACTAAAAAATCCCTTAAATCCTAAAAAATTTGAAACCCAATAAAAAGACCTAAAACCATAAATCTAGTATAAAACCAAAAATATCATAAAAATCATAAAAATTTTAAAAACAATGTGAAATCATAAAACCCCTAAACCCCCTAGAAATCATAAAAACCCTTAAACCCCTTAAAACCATAGGATTCATAAAAACACCCTAAAAACTCTAAACCTTCTAAAAACATTAAAACCCCAAAAACCCTTTAAAACCTAAAAACCATTTAAAAATAATAAACACTAAAAACATTGAAAACACTAAAACCCCTAAAACCCCAAATCCCGGAAAACTGTAAAACATTAAAAACCCATAAAACCTTTTAAAACCCCCAAAACCCCTAAAAACCCAAAACCCTAAAAAACTTCAAACCCAAACAACCCCTAGAGACTCCTAAAACCCAAAAAACCCTAAAGGTCCCAAAAATCCTTAAACACCCTTAAAAATATTATACCCAAAAAAACCATAAATCCCCATATACTCCTATAAACTCAAAAATCATATATCCCCCTAAAAACCATAAATCCCCATAAAATCATTAAACACCTAAAAACCCTAAAAATACAAAGAAACCTTTAAATTCCCCAAGACTAGCAAAAATATGAAAACCTTAAAAACACTAATGAAACCTAAAAATCCTAAAAGGCCATGAAATCCCTAAAATAAAAAAGTACCCCAAATAACCCTTTAAAACCATCAAAACCCCTAAAACCCCATACACCATAAAAACCCTATAACCTTAAAAACAATAAAATAATCCTGAAACCCCTAAAACCTCTAACACCATCCTAAAAATAACAAAATATCTAAAAATAATTGAATCCTTAAAAAATATAAAAACCATAAAACACCTAAAATTACCTAAACCTAGAAAACCCCTAAAACCCTAAAAAACCGTGAAAACCATTAAAAACCGCAAAAATCCCAAAAAATAATAAAATTAAAAACCTCAAAAAAGACATTAAACACCCTAAAAACCATAAACCCCCCCAAAACATTAAAACTCTAAGAAAACCAAATAAATCTCAAAATAATAAAACCTATAAAAATCACTTAAGACACTAAAATCCTATTAAAAAGCTAAAATCCAAAAAACATAAAAAACATTAAAAACCCATAGAACACTAAAAAACCAAAAAACCCTGAAAAAATTGATAATAACCCTGAAACTTCCTAAAATCCATAGATACTACCAATACCCTTAAAAATAAAAAAAACCAAATGAACCCCAAAACACTAGAAATCCCTATAAGTCCTAAAAACCATAAAACCCCATAATCAAACCTAAAATCCAAAAAACTGTAAAAACACTAAAAACCCTTAAGAACCCTGAATACCTTGAAAACCCTATAAATTTAAAAACCCTTAAACCCCCTAAAACCCTAAAAACTATAAAAAACCCCTAAAAACCATGAAACCCTTTAAACGCCTAAAAACACAAAAAACCCTAAATGACCCTAAAACCCCTAAAGCCCCTAAAATCCATAAAACCAAAAGACACTAAAACCTTTAAAATCTCTAAAAGATTATAAATAACTGTATAAAACAATAAAATACCATAAAACCCCTTAAACATCATAAAACCCATAAAACCTAAAAAACACTAAATCACCAAATCTGTAAAAAAACCCTAAACCCCAAATAACCCCTAAAGACCCTAAACCCCCCGCTAGTCCCGAAAACCCCTAAAATGATCCTCAAAACTAAAATAATAAATAAAATAACTAATAGAACAAAAAACATAAAATCCATAAAAATCATAAAACTCCAAAACACTGAGAAATCAAAATCCATAAAAATTATTTGAATCCCCCTAAAACACCTAAAACACTAAAACCCCTAAAATTTAAAAAAATATCTATACAGAAAACCCCAAAACCACCTAAAAATACCTCAAAACCAAAAAAATATCCCTGAAATAGATAAAAACCTGAAACCCCCGAAAAGTCCAGAAAACCCCAAAAGACCACAGAACCCCAAAAAATCTAAAAACTCTAAAAACCAATAAAAACCCTTAAAAACCTAAAAACCCACTAAAAACCATAAAACCGATTAAAACCCAACCCCAAAGCCCTAAAACAATAGAAACCTGAAGAAACCATGATAACCCAAAAAATCATAAAAACCATAAAACCCTTAAAAATAGTAAATACCTTAAAAACCATTAAAGAACCTAAAACCCCTAAAACCCTAAAAAAAAATTAAAAACTAATAAACTCTAAAGACCCATAATAATTTTAAAAATATAAAAAACCCTAAATACCTAAGACCCCTAAATCCCTGAAACAACTAAAACAACTAAAAGTCCCTAAACCATAAAAATCATAAAAAGCCAAAATATCCTAAAACCCCTAGAAACCCTAAAAGGCACTAAAACCCCTAAAAACCCAAGAAGTCCATAAAATAACCTAAAAACCCAAAAATAATCTCAAAATCCCAAATCATTCTAAACAACACTAAAATACCACAAAACACTTAAAAACCAAAAGGAAACTAAAAACAACCCCCCCCCCCCCAACAGACCCTAAAATCCCTAAAACACCTAAAGGTCCCTAAAACTCAAAACACCCTAAGTAAACCTAAAAACAATAATCCAAAAAGAACCATGAAAACAAAAAACACCTTAAAAGACCCTAAAATCGTAAAAAACTCTAAAAACATATAAATCCTACCCCTCCCCCCCCCCCCCCGAAAAAAATCCAAAATTGACATAAACCCCCTTAAAACCCTATAAGACCCAAAAACACTAAAATCAAAAAAGAAACTAAAACACCATGAAACATAAAAACCCATACAAACCATAAGGACCCCAAAAACCCAATAAAAAAATTAAAATACCTTAAAATGCATAATACCCCAAAAAACCTAAAAAACTATAGTGGAGCATAAAAACCCTAAAACCTGTTAAAAACTTACCAAATCCTAAAATCCCTTAAAACCCCTAAATATACATACCACCCAAACCTATAAAATACTAAAAAAATAAATCCCTAAAACCCAAAACACCCCTAAAGACCCTAAAAATCATCAAAACCCCCTAAGAACCCCTAAAAACCTGAATTCCCCTAAAAAAACTCAATTTCCTAAAATTCTAAAACCACCGCAGAATCCTAAAATATCCCAAGAAATAAAAAATCACAAAAAATAATTAAAAACCCTAAAACCACCAAAAAATTTCAAATAACCCTAAAACCAAAAAAAACATAAAATAACTGCTTAACACCTCAAAATCTCTAAAACCCTAAAAACCTTAAAACCACTTTAAAACCATTAAAACAAGATAAATTAAAATACCATAATAACTTTAAAATAATCTAAAGACCCAAAAAGACACTAGAACCCCTAAAAACAACAAACACCCTAAGAACTCTAAAATGATAATAAAAATCCAAAAAAAAAACAATAAAATCCCCAAAAGATCCTTAAAACCCCAAAATACCCTAAAACCCCAAAAAACTAAAAATCTAAATACAAAAAAAAGCCTAAAATTTTAAAAACCCATAACCCTAAAATATACTAAATTAACCTTGAAAACACAAAACTCCTAAAAATCCGTAAAAATCCTAAATCCCTAAAAAACTAAAAACCCCAAAACCCTTATTAAACTCATAAAACCCAAAAAAACTCAAAAAATCCTAATATACAGTAAACACTTAAAAGTCCCTAAAAACTATAAAAAGAAACTGAAAAACCAAATGACCCTAAAAACCTTAAAACCCTTATATGACCCTAAAAAACCCAAAACCCAAAATGTCCATAAAATCCATAAATTACCTTAAAACTGAAAAACTGTAAAACCCATAACAAACCATAAAAACTATTTAAAAATTCTAAAACACCATAATAACACAAAAGACCCTAAAACCCTAAAAGACACAAAAAATATATAAAAACAAAAATGACCCTAAAATACCTTAAAAATTCTAAGACTCTAAAAATCCCAAAAAACCTAAATGCCCTGAAAACCAAAAATGGCACAAAATGATCAAAAAACCCAAAAAACCATAACAGTCACTAGAAACCCTAAAAACATAATTAAACATTGAAATACATAAAATAATAGAAAAACACTAAAAACCCAAAACACAACAAACCAAAAAAAAAATTAAAAACACTGAAACAACTAAAAAAATAAAACCATAAAACCCAGAAAAACACTGAACCCCCATAACCCCATAAAATCATAAAAACCCTAAAAGATGCAAAAAACACAAAACACCCATAATATTATTAAACCCCCAAAAAACAATAAAAACCCCTAAAATCCTTATAAACTAGAATGAACCATAAAAACATAAAGATTCCTAAAACTCTAAAACCCCTTAAAACCCTAAAAACCCAAAAAACCAAAAAAAATCACAAAAACACTGAAACCCCAAATAAGATAAAAAAACACTTTAAACCCTAAAAATTACTTAATAACACCAAGAACTATAAAAACCCTTAAAAATCCTAAAGAACACTAAAACCCCTAAACCCCTAAAAACCTAATAATCCTTTAAAAATTGAAAAAAACCATAAAAAACCCAAAAAATGAAAAAAAACCCTGAAACCCGAAGAAACCCAAAAAACCAAAAAAACCCCTAAAAACCAAAAACCCAATAAAAATCCTAAAAGAACAAAAAAAACCACTAAAACCATTAAAACCCCTAAAGCCCAGAAAACACTAAAAAACATAAAATCCCTAAAAATCATAAAAATGCTAATAACAAAAAAACATAAAACAAAAAAAAAACCCATAAATTTCACAAAATCCCTTAAAACCCCTAAAACCCTAAAAACACCATAGACTCCATAAAAACCCTAAAAACCCAAAAAAATCCTAAGAAACACAAATTCTTTGAAAAAGACTCTAAAATCCAAAAAGACCCTAAAAACACCTAAAAGACCCATAAAGACCCTAAAAACAGTACAAATAATTAATAAAAAATCATTAAACATCCTAATAACACAAAAAAACCTACAAATAATAAGAAACCCTAAAAACTATAAAAGACCCTAAATACCATGAAAACCCAAAAAAACCAAAAAACCCAAAAAACCAAAAAACCCCATAAAAACTCTAAAATCACTAAAACCCTAAACAACCCTAAAAACTCTAAAATTCAAAACAAAACCATTTAAACCCCTAAAACCCATAAAAACCATAAAAAACATAAAAAACATGAGAATCCCTAAAACCTTAAAAAGCTTAAAACCCTAAAAACCATAATAACTTTTAGAAAACTAAAATCCATAAGAAAAATAAAATCCCAAAAAACTCAAAAACCCCTAAACATTTTAAAAACACTAAAAACCCTAAGAAAACCCTAAAACCCCTAATAAAACCCTAAAAATTATGAACCCCCAATAATAAATAAAAACCATACACCCTTAAAATCCTTAAAAAACACAAAACTATAAAAAAATATAAAAAACCACTATGTCTATAAAAAAACAATAATATTCAAAAAACCCAAAGATATCCCTAAAACCTTTTAATCCCTAAAACCCTAAAAAACTAAAAACCCATAAAATCCATAATGTTAATTAAAATAATCATAAAAACCCAAAAAACCAAAAAACACTAAATCCCTAAAAACCCTAAAACACCTAAAAACCCAAAAAACTCAAAGAAAACATGAAAACCCCTAAAACCCAAAATCCATGAAAAGAATATAAAACCCTAAATCCCCTATAAAAACACAAAAAACCCAAAAAAACCGTAAGTACATTTAATCCCCTTAAAACCAATTAAAATCTTAAAAACCATTTAAAATGCTAAAAAATATAAAAACCCTAACTGATCCCTAAAACCCCCCTCAAAACCCTAAAAACTATAAACCCAAAAACATTTTCCAATTCTAAATATGCTATAAGATCCCTTAAAATCCTTTAAATATCTATGAAATCCCCAAGAAAACCTAAAAAACCATAAATATGTAAAAACCCTAAAAATCCTAAAAACCCTGAAAACCCCTAAAACACAAAACCCTGTAAAACACTAAAAACCATAAAACACCTAAAAAAATAAAAACACTATAAACCCTTAAAATTCCTATAATCACTAAATAACCATAAAACCACTAAAATAACCAAAAACACATAAAATCCAAAAATGACCATAATACCACAAAAACCCTAAAGAAGTTTAGAAACACTAAAACCCTAAACAACCCTAAATAACCCTAAACAATCCATAAAACACCATAAAACACCTTAAACACCCTATAAACTTTAAAAAAACTAAAAAAATAAAAAACCCATAAAACCATATAAAAACCTAAAAACATGAAACTAAAAAACCCTAAAACCCCAAAAATCGATTAAATCCCTAAAAACCATAAAACTCGAAGCACCCAAAAAATCATAAAAAACCCTAAAAAACTCTAAAAAATTTTAAAAAACAAAAAAGACTTAAAATTATAAAATTCATAAAAACCCCTAAAAACATTAAAAACACCTAAAACCCAAAAAATACTCTAAATCCATAAAAACCCTTAGAACCACTAGAAGACAAAAAACCTAAAAATCCTAAAAAATGATAAAAACCATGAGAACCCCTAAAACCCCTTAAAACCATAGAATGATAAAAACCTTTAGAACATAAAAACCAATGAAAAACCAACAAAATCTAAAAAATATCAAAAATACTCAAATCCCTAATTAAACATGAAAATCATTAAAACCACTAAAACCACTAAAACCCTAAACAATCAAAAACCAAAAAATATAAATCCCTAAACAATGTAGAAACTATAAACTCCTAAAAATAACCTACAAGACTGTAAAAACCATAAATACCCTAAAATCCTAAAAAACTAAAATAACATAAAACCCTACCACCCCCCCCCCCCAAAAAAACCCTTAATGTAACACCCAAAGCTTCCATGGTCTATTTCCCTTTGAATAATGTAGTAGCTTACATTCTTTGCAACTTGGAGTTTTAACACACCACGACCGGTCAAACTGGCCATTATGAATAGTAATACCAAGTTTTTGAAATTTTATAAATTTTATTTTTCTAGATGGACTTAATTTTTGGATTCGTAATATCAAAATTAGATTAGGGATAATTTTTGGTATTTTTCTGAAAACTTTCAATTTTTTAGGAATAGTAAAAAACACTACGTTATTGTTTAAACCCGAATTTTTATTTAAATAATTAGTTATTTTATTTTAATTTATTTTAGGTAAAAATAGATACATAATACCAATATACTTTCAATGTAATTCATTGGAGTCGTTTTATAATATGTATAGATATATAAAAATTTTATCGAACTTTTTACCGTCTTTTACCCACCTTCTCGAAGCATTTTCAAATTTGCATTAAAATTAATTTTACTAATTCTGTGAGTTGAATTGAAAAAATACAAGAGACATGGTTGAAATCAGTAATTAAAATTTGGTTCAATAAGATGAAAATAATTTTTGGGGAATAGTAATTTTTTGCTTCTATTTAACACGGTTAAAAGTAAATAGGGTGATTCATGTCAAAAATGATATCACAATTACCCTAAAACATGTCCCAATTCTATTGGATAAGATTAATTTGACCCAAAACAACCTCAGGAATAAAATATGATCCCATTTGGTCCACTTGGATTAGATTAGGACATTTATTATTATTTTATTTAAGGAAGAGTTAAAAGTGTTAAATTCAATGTTTTATAACTAATCCATTTTTAATATAGGGTTATGAATTAGATAAATTAGACTATAAATATTAATTAGAAATATAAAAATATTTCATACATAATGGTATTTTATTTATAATTTTTATTCATTAAATAATTAAATTTATTTATGACATAATGATGTAGTAATTATGTTATTAATGAAAGATTAAAATGATTGATATTATAAATATTCAAATAAATGTAAATAGAGTCTTATAAGAAATTAAAATAATTTAATAGGTTAATATTACATGTTATGGTATATGAAATAAATTTTATTCTAATTGATAAAGTTTTTATGGCTTTCAGAAAAATCAAATACTAAATAGTGTCAAAATTGACATAATTTAGTTTTAAAAAAATATTATATTATTAATTGATATAATATTTCTAAAAATATAATTTTCTTCCAAATGATTACTATAAGGTTATATATATTAATAATGAACCACTTTGGGTACTCTAGGCTTGTTATAGTAAGTTTATTAACCATATAATATAAAAAAACAAAGAGACTTGGTAAATGTCAAACTATTTATCTAAGAGTTAAATCTAAAATATAAGGATAATATTGTGACCTAAACCTGTCTAAAACCTATTGGTTGAGATTTTTTCGACCCTTACCCACCTTATCCTCTAAATAAATTATTTTGGAGCCATTAGAAACCGAAAATTATATTATTATAAAATAATAATTCAAGCTTTCCTAAAATGACCCTCACCTCTCTTATAAAAGAGTACTACCCCTTATCTTAATTTCACACCTCCAAATCCATTTGGATCAGACAAAACCTGCCCAAATATCCCCTAAACTATCCTAACTTTAACTTAGAGTCCTTAATTTGATCATAAATTTAACCCAAGGATCCCTTTTGATCAACTCAAAAGGAAACACCCCAAGAAGAGGTAATAATTTCACCACCCTCTTTCAAGTTCTTTTCTTCTTCAAATTCCTCTATCTTTGTTGTTTCCATACCAAAATAATAAATCCCATACCTTATACATACTGTTATGTCATTATAAATGGGGTAAAACCATATTTGTTATTCTATCCATCCTATAAATGTAAAAGTCACCATACATGCGTCGTACGGCTTACCCTCTCCACATCGTTGTGTAGTTTGTTATTCAAACACATAATTATTTTAATGGGTTTAATAATGATTATAAATGATGTAAATAATAAAATTAACTTGTTAATGATTCATTATATAAGATATAAAATCCAATTACATAGGATTTTACCATCAATATAATGATATTTTCGCTCGTGCGTACATATGGATTACTGTCTCCACGAACGTGATGAGATTCATTCCCCATCGTAATCATTAAAGAATAATTTTAATTTTATAATTAAAAATAATGTTTAATAACTTACTATCATTATGTATTATAATAAAATACATCCTATTCTTAACAATCATGTATTACATAACCAAGCATATAAAGGAAAACGAATCAGTTAACACCCGAAACGATGATACTACTAAAATATTATTAACAAAGCAATATTAGAAGATAATATATGATATAATATTTATGTATATGTTTATTTTATAATTTAATAACAATGGTTTAACTATTATACAGGATGTTAACGTACCCTCGACCAAGGAAAAGTTCAAGGTAAGGGTTAATTCTACAATCTCTTCATTATCCATGGTTTTTTATACGTGAGTATCTACTGGGAACTCTTTATCATCTACATTAGTGTTTCTTAAAAAAAATCAAAATATTTTCACTATTTTCTAGAATATGGGTTAATGTTATTTATAACCTTGTTTGATTTTTTATAAATTTTTTATAAAGGAATATTTCCGTCGTTTTTCAAACAATGTACTTTACAACCTTTTCAACAAAATTATAGAAAGAATGTTTTTTAACTTATACGGCCAGTGCGGATATTTTCCGCTGTTATAACACATTTGATGCTTCACATAAAATATTATATTAATATTTTCAAAATAAATGTTTTCTTTTATATTTATGTGACTTTTAAATAATTTCAAAATAAAAAGAGGTATTTCTTTACAATAGTTTTCATTTCATCTATGCCATCATCTTTTGATGGATTTTAAACTTGTTTGAAGTTGATTTATTTTGATACCAATCTTCCATATTGTATTGAAGGTTTTGTGATATGTTTGATTGTGGATGTTTTATTTTTATACCCTTCATGGTTTATGGATAAAGTTTTTACATTTTGTATGCTAGTTTTAATATGAATGTTCATGTTATGTTTAAACCTTTTCATTTAAGGAAGGCATTGGTCTTTGTAAGTGACGGGTGGAGCCCTCTATAGCTCCTCGATGCATCGGTAGGTCTCATGAGACAAACTAGTGTCTTAGAAAAATTCCTTGACAAAATCTTATTTGTATTCTTGGAATAAGGCCTTGACTATGTGGTTATAAAGTCTGGCATTATGCATTCCATCATTATGTAATTCGCTATTGATATTACATGTGATTATTCGACTAGTAGAATATCCATGTGAATAAGTAAATGGACTTATTGGATTTATCTTTTCCATATTATGATGATGTTTAATTTTAAAAGTCCTATGTTTTAGTCTTATACATTACCTTAAATGTTTATGCTTATTTGTGAAATTTTCCACTGTATTGTTATCCTTACTGAGCATCTGAGCTCACCCCATTCTATATTTTATTTTTCCCAAGATGCGAAGAATTATATTATGACTAACCTGCACATATATTCTAAGGGAAATTAATTTGGTCAAATGATTCAATGTTATTGTTGTTTTTCATTTTATAATGTAATGTAAAACTTATGTATGTATCTCTTACTTCCAAGGCTAATAAACTGATCAGTATTTTGGGATTTAATCCCTAGTGATCAAGCCAATGTTATGTAATTATGCACCGACTGTTGGTAACTGGGGTCAGGGCATTACAGTTTGTATCAGAGGAATTTTAGTACAATCCTTGGGAGCTATATTTATAAAAACTTTGATTATAGAACTTTACCCTAAGATAGACTTAGAGGATAAGTATTGAAGAACTTCCTAGAATTTTGGTAATGTAGAGATTTTGTGAGTTTTCAAAACAATACTTCCCTGTCTAGATATGAGCAGGTAGAGGAGACTCTGGCACAAATGTACCTAGGAATGATAACTCTGACAAGAAGTTTAGAGCTCTATCCGAGGTATCCTGGTACCGGACCATGGGCCTTGATTCACTCTTTGTTATGACACTCCTGGGGGATATTCTTAGGATAATTTACATATCCTTTTTAGAAACCATTATAAAGGATTTATGAGTCTATAACTCCTCAAAGAAAACTTTTTTATGATTATGGATTATATCCATAAGCTGCTCAATTTATGTTAAGTGTTTTACAAGTTTGGAATTATGTATTGTGATTCATAAACTAATCTAGTGTATTCAATTTTTTAGAAATGGTGCCTTGAGGAAGGAATGGAAACCATATCAACACACATAATTCATGTAGGTATTGACCTCCTATTCAAGATAATTATATTGGAGCTGGTGATTCAACTCGTACTGATCATATTATTAGCATACTGGGATAACTCACTCAAGTTATGAATAATAACCTTACCTGTGTGGAGCACCCTGATCCACAATGTGGAGGATCAATGTTAGACCACTTCATGAGGAAAAAACAACAAATATTTAATGGGAGTACAAATCCATTAGTTTATAAAAAAATTATAAGTTCCATATAGGAAATTTTTCATGCTTTGGGGTGTAGCAGAAGAGAAAAGGTTGTCATGGTAGTTTATCGCCTCACGGGAGATGCAAATCAATTGTGGTCGCTAATCGAAAAAACTAAGGAATATGAAGAATTATCAAAAATGGAATGGAGGGGGTTTAAATATATTTTCATAGAAAAATACTTGTTTTGTGACCATCAAGGGGATATGGAAAGAAAATTTCGCAAAGTATGAGGCTAACATTACAAGGTTAGCAAGGCATGCAATAGATTATATACATAACCCAAGGAGTAAGATTGTTTGATTCTATGATGGGTTAAAAACATTTATTCATCGAGAATTAGTCTCAAAATCCTTCTCATCAAACAAATATATTGTCTCATGTGCTATCAACATAGAAAAGGAATTCTATAAGTCTAATGACTTTAAATAAAAGCTAGAGAAGAAGAGATCCGCTAAACACTCTTGAAATGGAAATAAGGGGAAGAAAAGAAATGTTTAATATCCATCCTATAGTAAATGTGGGAAGAAACACCCTGGTACATTCCTGAAGGGAATGGGAGTCTGTTACATGTGTGGTGAAAAGGCCACCATGTTCATGATTTCAAGGGAAAGAAAGAGGATGTCAATGTTGAATGCTACAATTGTAGAGAAAAGGGGGATTATGCAAATGAATATCCTCAGTTCCAAGGGATAAAGGCCAAGCTTATGCGATCAATAATACTGAGGTTAAAGCTCTGAAAGATGTGGTGGCTGGTAATTTAATGGATTCCTCAAGTTTAGCCAATTCTTTATTTGATTTTGGATCATCTCATTGTTTCATATCTTCCCAGTTTTCCATGAAAATTCGATATACTCAATTTGAACTTACACGGGTGTTTTCAATCAAAACTCTTTAAGGGAAATATCATTGCAACAAATTTTTGGAAATTAGTTCCCATTAAGGCATATAAATGATCTTTATCCGTTGATCTCATCATCATAACCATGTTTGAATTTGATATAATCCTCAGTATGGATTTTCTTTTGGACCATGATGTGAAAATTTATTGTAAGAAGAAGGAGGTTACAATTTTTGATGATGAAGACGAGTACCTTATTTTTAGAGCGGAAACATCACCATTTGATTCTTATCTAGATCCACCCCTAGTAGCTCCATTAAATTCAATTATTAGGGAGGAAGACAATGAAATAACTATGGTTGAGGAAAGGAATGTTAAAATAGAGGACATACCTATTCTACAAGAATATGTTGATGTGTTTCCAGTTGATTTACCTGGACATCCTCCAGAATGAGAAATTAAGTTTTCCATTGATTTTATTCCTAGTTCAAGGACCATATTGAGGACCCCTTATATAATGGACACTTTGGAATTAGTGGAACTAAAGAAACAACTAGATTAATTGAGTAATAATGGATTTATTCTCCCTAGTGTTTCTCCATGAGGATCCCCTGTTCTTTTTGTTAATGTAGGGTCCTGAAAAATTCACAAAGGAAAATGGAAATCCCCTTCAATACAAGGGAGATTCTACCCAATTCCCCCCCCCCCCCACCCAAAGAATTAGGTAAAGGTGGGGAGAAAACTCAAAGGATGGAACAGGCTGAACCGGTCCCATGAAAAATCTACGCGGCCGGTTCTGCGAAGCACCCCCTCTACAGACCGTTGTCATTCACTGAATGGAGGCGGAGGTCCTTCGTGGGGGTGAAGCAGGACAGGGGCCAACCTGGTTCACCGTCACAAACTACCCCAGCCACAAACCGCGTCGACCGGCCCGGACTGCATCCGATGTCGTTCGATGAATGGAGGCAGAACCCTACGCTGCCACAAAGCACTCCACGAGCTTGTTTGGTTCACAGGGGGATGATTTCAATTCCCCCCCACGAGTTGCGGTTTGACCGAGTCATCCGTAAACTGGGTTTTCAGTCATGGGCCTCTGCAGAAGGTTAAAAATGACCACAGATACATATCTTTCCCCACTCTATAAAAGGATACTGAGGGGGAAGAGAAAGGGAGGATTTGGAGAGATCGACCAGATTCAAGTGGAAGGATTTTGAAGGAATGAGATTAGGATTTCGCAAACCACGAAGTTCCAGTCTGCGAACCAAAACAGGTATGAAGATAAAAGCTAATTAATAAGGATCCAAAAACGCATAATAACTTGGTGAACCATGAACTTAAAATAACAACGAAAATAAGACCACGAACCAAGGCCCCTCCGTGGATGCGCTCCCCATGAACCAGGGAGTTTATGCCCCTTTTCCGATCCGTCGCACCGCGTAGCACCCTCCTATGCTAGCAAATCCCAGACCGACGAACCCCCGACTGACGCCACCCTCGGCCGCCACTGCTCACATGGATCCCTCCTCATACCACCCTGGTACGCGGGCCGAACCCGAATCCACGAACCACCCTAGTTCGCGGGATTCCTACCAGTCCACAAACCACCCTGGTTTGCGGGATTCCCATCAGTCCATGGACCACCCTAGTTCACAGACAGGCTCTCCAGCTGCGTAGCACCTCCCTGCGCAAAGGGCACCACCACTCATACATGTGTTTGGTCCTCGAGATCCATCAAAGTTCCCATTCCCCGAGATGGATAGAATCCTCCCAGTTCGGCCTGATCCTCTGCCCCCCCATTGGCCCATTCATCGGCCCCGAGCTAAAGCCTTTGCCAGAGCCACCAGAACCATGTGATGTAACCTTCAGGCACATCAGTGTGCCGTTTTGAGTTCACATACCCACCGTAAGCAGGGGCGAAGGGGTTTCCCCGACCCTTGAGTGGATTCCCAAAGAATTCCTGGGTTCACAGTCCCACGGTAATGCGGAGTCCGACCCCAGAGTCCCCTTTCTTCCCCACCACTTGTTAAGACTAGGGCGCTTCTCCCCTCCTCGAGGAGTGGCAGGATACCCATAAGAAGGAAGCCCCCATGCACCTCCGTACTTCCCCATGGCCATTCCCAAGGAAGGTCGTAGCGGGGAAGGGTGATGCTCCGTCCCTCTTTGGGGTCAATTCCCTCTCCCGCTACGCTTTGTTGCCCTGGGCATCCACCTCGGAGTAAGCCCAGACTTTCTGGGCCACCTCTATGCGTAAGCCAAACTCCACTTCCCATTGATGCACCTTTCACGACATGATCATCTGGTCTCTACTGACTCTTGTTTCTCACACCGAGCATGACTCACGTGGGCTTAGATTAAGAATCGACCATGACATCATCTCATGGGCCTCTTCAGACTGTAATCCCCAATCCTTTACTATGGGCCTCCTCAGAGTGTAAGCCCCAATCCATTACCTTAGTCCTCCTCAGAGTGTAAGCCCCAATCCATCACCATGGGCTGCCTCAGAGCGTAATCCCCATATCCTTTTGAACTACGAGGACTTTGATTCCCCACCATAGGGATATGTAGGAAGCCTCCACGAGGTTCAAGAACACTACCCACCGGACCCCTGGTCCATCTTCACGTCGGTTCCCCGACTCTCCTTTCGAACTACATGGACTTCAATCCCTATTTCCTAGGCAGGGTACGTAGGAAGCCTTTATGAGGATCAAGCCCAATAACTGGTCGATCTGACTATCTTCGCATCGGTTCACCACGCAACTCCTAGTGCCGCCTCAATGAGTCCAGACTCCTCTGGGTCATTAATCCAACGAGGGATGGTAAACCTCGGGCATAAATGATTCCGAACCCCTGCGTCCAGTTTACCATTACCAACCAGGAGTAATCCGTGGATACTATACTTGGGTATAAACCAATGATTCGCAAACATATGAACACGTCTTAAAATATAAGAGAGTCCCAAAAGTGGCAATAATCCCCCACCCCCCAAAAGGGTGCGATGAGCCTAACTTCCCATCCTCTCGACCAATGTGAGTTCTTAAGCATCACTGGTCAAACCACCCAGCGAATGCCTTCCTTTGGAAAGAAGGTCCATGTATTATTGGATATGGAACCGCTGGGCATTTCAGGGTGGAAAATGGTGCACCCGATATGAGTGATTAAGCAGAACCCAACCTTCTCTAATCAACCGTCGGGTAGCACACGTTTCTTCCCCACGACCCTGTCATGCGCCACGATACACGAAATGGTGAACACGACGTGAATCTTTAACCAAGAATGATGGATTTAACCTAATCCCACCCTGTTCCCCCTTTATACTCGTAAGGAGGGCCAAGAAAGGTCATTAATTACGCATGGGATCATGAGATACTGCTTTGACGGGTTTTCTGTTTGTATTTTCTAAAATGTTTTACAGGTACCACTCAAAACTCCCTTCAATCCAATTGTGTCACGAAGGAACTCACAAGTGCATGATTCCAACAATGCAATGACTGGAATTCCTCACCAACAGAGGACCCCGTCACCTACCCAGTGTCTTCAACGATGGGTCTCATATGCGCTGATCCGAGAGTACCACGTGAATGGTACCCTCCCGACGGTGGAGGCGGCCATGCACGCCCTCCAATCCACCAGGACTCACCGGTCACCTGCCCATCAGAGGTCGCAAAGGTAGATCTAGAAGGCCCCTATTGCTGTCTCCAACCGTTTTGGGATTCTATCCCCAGAACGGGACAATGCGTACCTCCCTTATATTAGGGAGGCGGATGAGGTCAACGTTGAGGACTTCATCCCCACCGAATGGGGGTTCTGCTACAAGGCCCCCACCAGAAGATGTAATCATAGTCACGTTGTGACTCAACATCCTCATGCCTAGAAGGATGTAGCCCTGAGGATCCAGGCCCACACTCCCCGAGTTCCGGCCCCTCGGACCACCCGACGAGGGTGGAAAACTTACAACCGGGGACCATTTGTCACCCTTGTCCCCGAGGAGGAGCTCCATTGCCCAGTCACAGAGACGCTTCACGAACATGCACATATACCTATTCAATCCTCCAAATCCCGCCATCCAAACATGGTGGCCCTCTATCCAGACATGGAAGCATCATACGAGTTGGCGCGCATCCCCGCCGGGCTCCATCAAGCCCATCGCTCACACGGGACGACACTTACCCGGCAGGAACCTCTCCCTGCCCAGGGTCGTGAAGCCCACAAACCCGATATGGTGGCGACCCAACGTCTTCAGGACTATCTCCTAGCAGATGATCTTGACGCCTACCATCCTGATATGGTGGCGATCAAAAAATCCCACCACCCAGATGTGGCGATAACTCATAGTCGGGCACGTATCCCCTCCAATAAAGGCCACCGACTCGATACGGAGGGAAACCAACATATGCAAGGCCAGCTCCCTATGGATGAAAGTAAAGTCTGTTATCTTGATGTGGCAGCAAACAGAGAGATAAACCGGCATATCCTAGCCCATGGGCAGATTCGTTAACCTACCCCAACACAGGAGAATTGTCAGTACCCACTGACCACCAGAGGACCGGAGCAGGATATTCCTACTTCGATACCAAAATGGGACCTCATACCTGTTCTAGCCAAATATGTCTCTCTGCATATCCTGGAAATGATGGAGGAGTAAGTGTCGATCCCTGATCATATCTTTCAGACTTTACTGAGTGTAATTGAATCAGCGGAAACAACAAGGACTCGGGACCGTGAGCCGATCTCCCCAATTGAGGTGACTCATCTAAGAGATGAGATAGCCTCCTTGAAGCATATATGCATCCCTGCTTTCACCCAGGAGGGTCGCCGACTATATTCTTTGATGAAAGGGAAACCAGATCGATCAGCTTCACTCATTCCAACTGGGGGACACCCATCCATCACGGTGGATGCTCAAGAGCATGCATATATCCCTGCTAAAAGTCATGATGTTCGTCAGTGTATCCCAGAAACATCATGGGACCCAATTAGACAGGGACCCAAAGGTGATGTTCATTTTCAACAGCAAACGGTCCCTGCTGCCCGTAAGAAAGATCCCCGAATGCACCGAAGGAAGCCGGAAAATAAAGAGAGGGTTCATGACTCTGCTCTGCTGGAAGCTGGGGTTCCCAATGCTGCTAAGTGCATATCGAAGGATCAAAACCCTTCCCACCCATTACCATATTATGGGAGTGGCAGTAGAATTTGCAAAGGTCCTCCCCACAATGTTGCTACCAGCAGCTCTGAAGGTCCTCCCCAGAGCACCCGTGGGGGCCTCCCCCACGGGCATATAACAATCGATCATGATAGCTCCTATTTTGATGCGAGTCATGGAAACCCTCCTCGTGACCAGAAGATCGAGTAGTAAGAAGGTCCTCCACTTTCTGCGGTCCACCCTGAATGTCCTCCCTAGGGTATATGCTGTAAGCACTCTCCATGCAGTGGGACCACAGATTATGATAGTAGCCATCGCTATCATAGTCGCAACTGCGGAGGCCCTCCCCATAGTGACGTCTCATTGAGACAAGAAGGCCCTCCCCTTGTCGTGGCCTTCCCTGAAGGTCCTTCCTAGGGTTTACATTGCAACGACACTCTGCACAGCCAGGCATCAGATCACGGTGGTAGTCCTCGCCACCCTGATAACATAAGTCCTCCCCGTAGAGACGTCAAGCAACAAGAAGGCCCTCCCCTCATTGTGGTACATTCTGAAGGCCCTCCCCAGGGTGTACCTTGCATATATTCTCCCTACGACAGCTTTAATGGTAGTCCTCTCCATTGCAGCAGCCGTGATGGTAGTCCTCACCACCATAGTCGCCATTACGAAAGTCCTCCCCGTAGTGTCCCCAAGAAACAAGAAGTTACTCTCATTATTGAAGTATGTCTTGAAGGTCCTCCCCTGGATACACACCAAACATCAAACCATGATGGTCATCGTCACAATGATGGCAGTTGTGGCGAAGGCCCTCCCTGTAACAACGCTACGCAGCCAGAAGGTCCTACCCTTGCTGTAACACGCCTTAGAGGTCCTCCCTAGGGTATGCACTGCAAAATTCCTCTATGAACTGAGGCGTCAAGAAGTAATGGCATTCCTCGACATTACGATCGTCATTGCGAAGGCCCTCCCCGTGATGACATGTCATATCGACAGGAAGGTCCTCCCCCTGTCGAATCAAGCACAGAAAAGACCTTGTATGCTGAGGCACTCACAAGGACAGGATTGAGCATGTCATATTCCCAGTCAATTGCTAACGACATCCTTCTTCAATAGGAAGACGTTCTGGGGCCATTTTCATCTTCCAAACCACCTCGAAATCACCCACATGACAATTCAATACCTACTGGTCCCACTGCCTCCGACCACCCCATCGGCTAGCGTCTCATTTGGGCTGATCAGGTAGAGGAATCACTAGCGGAGGAGTATGCCGACATGTTGCACCTGAGGAAATGACTGTCCAGGGATGATATACCAGTTATGTTTTGGCCCACAACCACCTCTCAGTTCGACATACCCAGAGAGTTGTCGAAAGAATGCATGCACGTCATCCACCACAATATATGGAAAACCCTCCGCTGGCTGAAATCAAGATTCCTTCCCTAAGATGGGTATATAGACCACATCAAGACAATAGGAGACCTCCTACGTCACATCGACTTGGAAGCTCTTCTGTCGGCACGAAAACAGCGACCAGAGAGGCGCAAAGGAAACATGGAGATAGCCTGCCTCCGTGCGCTGCACCAGTTGTGTCACCTCATTGGTGATGCTCTGATGGGAGTCCATATCAGGGGATGGGGGGAACATAGAGCTCTGGATTTTACTCTGATCCCCTCCCAAAAGAACCCGTTCGGCATGGTGTCTTGCAACGTCATCACGTCAAGACAACAATCAAGTGGTATCCCTATTCGCGAAAGGCAACACGCCCAACATATTCAGGTCTTGAGTAAGTCCCAGAAGTGTCAGGCCCGACGGGAACAAGCCATTAAAGAACTCCTGAATCAGGCCACCGAGAGCATACAACATGCCTCTCACCTAAGAGAGTTCAATCAACGGTCATTGACTGCCTCTTCAGAAGGTATTGATTCATGGAAGAACTCGGAACCAAACCCAGCTCACCCCCGAATGGGGGCACGTGAGATCAGGCAGGTCGCGATAGCAGCAGCCACCACCACAATCCAGGGTCAACCCCAGCCTGTAGGGCTGGGAGTATTTTTAACAAAAAATTCCCCCGAAAGACCAATAAAAATGGGAAGAGACTCAACGTCCAAGGAACAGAGCCAACCCCAGCCCTCAGGGTTAGGGGCATTATTACCTCCTCAACAGCAGCCCCCCCCCCCACGAGAATTACTATTCTCTCATCTAGGGAGGACATTCATAAGAGGAGGTTCATATCCTATCCCATCATTAGAATCATCATCCCCTCCAAGAGGGTGGTGTACCATAAGGGCGCATCAAAGAAATCTCCACATCACCCTTCGTCAAGGGGTCCAAAAGACATCCCGAGACATGAAATGAAATTCCATTAAGAGAGGCGGGAGATCCACTTCCTATTTGGAAGATGACATCTTCTCCTCTCCGCGATACACATCCATCAACACCGTAAAGGCTAACCCCACGGGTAATACAGAAGATGGTGAAAATCTGGATGGATTGGGAGACAATGGTTCTGGTCAAGCTATGACTCACAACGAACCACCGAGTGCATACACACGGAACCAGAGGGCCGCTCTAAACATGGCCACCCCTTCAGCTAACCTTCCTCTTCTCACCCTATGAGCTTCCAACAAGGATAAAAACAAAGGACTGGTTACCTTTAACCTGCCTCTTTCTCTCAACAAAAACAAGCCACTTATGCTCGAAGAGAGATTTGCTTGATAGGAAGAGGAAATGAAAGAATTGAGGCGTCTTAATACCGAGATACTCCAGAGGAACTGTCTTATTGAAAGGGCGTCCCAAGAGGATCCACATCATGAACTCCCAGTAAGTACACCTCAAAGACCAAGGTTTTCCCTGGAAAATGAAGCACGGTCAGGGCTCCTACCCAACGAGGCGTCCGACCCGTCCAAATACCTAAACTTGGATCCAGATGAATACCGAGACTTCCCTACACTTAGGAAGAAACTGGAGTGAGTACATCTGAAACCTCCGAAGGTGTCACAAACAGCACATGCACCCATGGTGCCAACCGAGCTGGATCCTCAAGAAATTCCTCGGGCTACACTTTCCTAGGACCGGGCCCAAAAGGATGTAAATCAGGGTCTCACCAACACCATTGAGGCACTAACGGCTCAATTGGAAGAAATGGAAGGTCGGCGCGCTTCGATACAGCCAGAGAGGAAGCCCTACCCGGATTGGGTGAGCAACACACCACCTCCACCCAATTTTGGAAGCCCTGTATTCCCTATTTTAAATGGATCAGGCGATCCAGAACAACATTTGATGTACTACACGTCGTATTGCGACCCTATGATGGGAACTCCAGAACAACAAGAAGTAGTGAAACTCAGATGCTTCGTATAGACCCTGCAAGGGTCTGCCTTTGTCTGGTATACGATTCTTCCAGCCCAGTCAATAAAAAGTTGGGAATACCTTCGGCAGCAGTTCTTATTCCACTTCAGCTCGACGTTGCCTAAAAAAACGGTCATCGACCTCATGAACTGCAAGTAGAGGGAGAACGAGAGGGTCTCAGATTTCATCGCCAGATGGAAAGGTCTGACCTACTCTCTGAAAAGGCCAATGCCTCAAGATGAGTTGCTCGCCATATGCGTCGACAATCTTTGAGATGATCTGCGAACTCTGCTCATACCGGTGGAGTGCACTACTGGATTCCACCATCTCTTGGCCACTACCTAGAGAATTGAGGACTCCTTGCAGTGGACCAATTTGAAGTCCTTAATAGCCTCACATGCTCCTACAAAGTGAACAGTTAGAGCTGAAGCATCCTATGTCATGCTCAAGATAGCCCCTGTACCTGCTCCACCACTCAGGCCTCCACCAAATCGTCAAGGGACCCCTATATATCAGTGGCCGCCTCCTCCCAAGTGGGACGATCAAAATGGTTCGAAGCGGAACCAGTTTGAAGAACGAAGACATAAATTATACTCATTCTGAGAGGACCAAGTCCGTAGCTACTTAATCACCGCCATGAATTGCAACTTGCTCTGCCTCCCGGAGCTAAGGAAACCCGAAGAAGTCGGCCATGATGATAGGCCAAACTATTGTCCCTACCATCGAATGTTGGGGCACAATATTCAGGAATGCTTCATTTTCAAGGACCTCCTGCAAAGGATGGTAGACTCCGGGTAGGTCGACCTGGGACCACCACCAGCACATGTGACATATATTTCTACCACCGGCTCCGAAAAAGGGGAGGGGTGGCTGGAATTCACTAGTAAAAAGGGGCAGAAATTTGATAACTGGATGACTCGGAAGACTATCAATCGAGCCCAGGGCATACTCCGAGCTCAACTACAGCAGCCGGTGTTGCTTCCAACAACCCCTGATGTCGCACAACTGACAATATCGGCCTCACAAACCTCTACGAGCTGATCATACAAGCGTAATCAAAGAGGGAGGAGACACGCACAAGAGAAGAAGTCTGCGACGAGGCCAAAGTTAGCCCCGACACTGTCAGATTTCATGCCCTTGAATTTGGTGCCATGGGCACCGACCCATCAAACAACACCATCGTGGACAACCGACCAGGTTGACCTGTCAGAGGATGAAGAGCCAATATTTGGTTCCATCAACGTCATCCATCTTATGGAATTGTTCCCTGATGAAGGGTATGGTTATGAACCCGAGTTCCCAATAAGAGGATTCAGGAATAGGAATTGCAGAGGCAGGGGATATCAGGGAAGGCACAATCACGGCCGAAACCAACCCTATGGTTGGAACTCGGCCTAAACCGTTAATATCGCAGAAACCTATGGGAGAGCCCTTCAATGGACTCAACAGGAGAAAGAACATCCCCCACCTCCACAAGCGGCCACTCTACCCCCATCATTCTGTGGTACCCATCAGAGGAAGAACAAGTGTCTAGCCGCCTAGTGCGCACAAAAAGACCAACCGGGTCGAGTCCCCCGAACATGGGGACAACATCGACATTTGAACCCACAGCCGGTCCCTCCTCATCATGTATCCCAACTCCCAGGATTCCCTCTAAAACTCTCCCACCAATGGAGAAGCATCAGCCGCTAGAACAGAAATACGACACCCTTAAGCAACTGGCGTCGGTACCAGCCAAACTATCAATATTGGATGCCTTGATTTTATCAGCAAACCTCAGGGAGGAACTTATAGAAGACTTTCTCAACCCACATGAGTTTCAAGCTAAGGTAGCTACCACCGAAATTTACTAGACGAAGACTGGCTCAGCTGAATGAAATGCGGTGATTTCCTTCATCGATCAGGATGAAGATGCCGTCATGCAAGGACAAATCAAGCCACTATATGTGTCTGGAACACTAAATGATGTTGAAATCTGAAAAGTCTTTATTGAAAACTGATCTGGAGTTAACCTCCTTCCCCTACGGACACTCCGTAAGCTGGGCCATAGTGAGGATGATTTAATACCCTCAGCCACAACTCTGTTGGGTTACGACAAGACCAAGCAGAAGCCAATGAAAAAAATTAATCTAAATACCCATTTTGGAGACCTCATGGCCTACTCGGAATTCCTGGAGGTCCGAAAGAACACAGAATTCAATGCCCTAATGGGAGGGTTGTGTCTCCATAAGCACATGGCCATTCTTTCATCCTACCACTAATGTATTAAGTACTGCGTCAATGGGAAAAGTGGGAAATTGCATGATGAAAAGGCCCCTTTCGAGATCTCCGAGTCACACTACATTGACACAGGGTTTTATGAGAAAAAGAGGAAGAAACCTTTGATCGATGGTATTGGTTGCGCCCAAATTTACCCTACCGGTAAAAGCGGTCGTTGATGTACAAGTAGGGATCGAATCCACAGGGACCGAAGAAGAAACCTTGAGACACTTTGATTAGATGCGGGATTGTCTATGCAGTGGCCAACATTGGATTGAATTGATTTGAAGAAATATTGATTTAATTTAAATAACAAAACAAATAAAATTACTTGAATTAAAACAACTAATTAAGGTGAGCCGATCCTAGGTTGTCTCTTGGGCTTTATTGGATGTATTTGTTTTTCATTTGATTTTCTGTTCATCGGTTCAAGAGGTATCTATTAAATGAAATAATTCCTCAATATCATTCTCCGATTTAATCCATACACAATTTCAAGGATAATCACCAATTCACTTAGAGGATCAATTAAATGAGCACTGCAAGGAATTGGATTGTACTAGCACTCAAAATTTGTCGTCGTTAAATTCGGTGAAGACAAAGAAGAATATAAATCAAAGAAAGGAACTCTTAAAATAAAGAAAAAATTTATGAATTTAAGAACATCAAATAACATTAAATCCAACTTATGCAACTCCCTAGGATCAACCCATAAAATGTTAGACCTCAATTGATGTTATTCTATCAATTAAAGCGGGTAATTGACTTAAAGAAGCGGGATTGAAGAAGAAAGAAAAAAAACATTATTCAAAATGAACACTCCACCGTTGTGTGATGAATTCACAAGTGCGGGTGTGAATAAATTCACACTACGATTCAACGGTATCAACATGTAAAAAAAGGAAAAATAAAAGTGAAGAAGAAGAAATTTTATTAAAATACTAAATGTGAATGAAAAACTTACATTAGAGAAATTTACAATATCATTACAAAACGAAAGCGGGAAATTACAATTGAAAGAAAAACTTGGATTCAAAGGAAAATGTTAGATTCAAGGAAAAATGTTAGATGATTATTCCCTTCACCACAATCTCCTTATATAGTCATATTAGGAGCCTTAGGTCCACCCCCAACATTAAATTCACCCCCCAACAATTAAGAGAGTCAAAAGGAGGGTGAAGAATCAAAAGGAAATTGACGTTCCGAAGTTGACCCGGAAAACTGTTCAGATTCGTCCTCCATTTTGACGTGTGCGTTTGACACTTCATATGGCCGAATCCGAAGGTGTCATAAATATAAAATATCTTCTTCCATGTGTCTTATAGAAGCTATCAAAATCTCAGAAAATTTCGCTCAGCCGTTTGGATGTTATGGTCAAAATGGTGGGACGGATTTCTCTGCATTAATGACAAGTCCACCATTTAAATGTTAACTTCATACCCCTTTATCATCATGAAAACATCAGAATTAGCTCCGGCCACAGTTGAATAAAATGATTCTCATATTTTTATCTTTCTACTGTATAAATTTGAGCTTCATTGGGCTTGGTTTCTGGGCCCCACATTTGTTTGATGGGCCTTAGGCCCATTATGCTTTTTCCAGCAAGTTTCTTCCTTCAGGCGCATAATTCTCCATCTTCCTTTGGGATTCATCCATCGGACCTGAAAGATAAAATGTTACAATCAAAGTGATCAATCATATCCAAAAATTTCAAATTAAAATGATGAATATTGTAATTTCCACAAGCAAATTATTGAGTGGGCCCAAATTGACATTTTAAGCATGAATTGCACAATGATGGGAAATGAAGTTCAATTTCTGAATTGGACTAAAATTGATGTTTATGAACTTTTAAACACATTAATATTAAGATCTTAACAATGAATATTAGCCACTTTCAGTGACTAATCACACCCCCAACTTGAGTTTTGCTAGTCCCGAGCAAAATAAATTACAAATATGAAATTGAAATCCCCTTTATCAAAAACATTTAAATACACATTACTCACCCAAATATCTAATACCAAAAAAAATTATGAAAACCCATAAAAATCATTTAAAAAAAGCTAGGTCTATAATCATATCCCAAGCCCAAGCCCATTCCTTTGTTCAAATTCATCGCCACATTTCATCCAATTCCAATTAAGCATGATAAAGTGTTGTGAATCATAAAAGATATGGGGCCCATTTTATTGTTCAAGGGGAAAAAATGGAAGCACTAGGTGGGAATCACATAAAACCTTAAGATGAGTATCCATTTTTTTTTTATTTTTTTTTTATTTTTTTTTGATTTTTTTAACCACAATAGATATGAAAAGACTAACTCTGGGCAAGACAACTATGGAGTCACGATCCCCAACTGCCGGACGCCACGCATTTTGTCAATTTCATGCTCTACAATAGAGATATAAAGCCTAACTCTGGGAAAGACAACTATGGAGTCACGATCCCCAAGTGTCGGACGCCACGCATTTGGACAAAACATTGCTCTATGGGGTTATTATTATTTTTTTCAATTTTTTTTTTGTTTTTTTTTTGTTTTTTTTGGATACTCAAATTAAACTAAAAGTGACCCCAGAACCCTATGCTATAATGAAAGGGACCCAATAACTCAAATTTACACCCACGATCCAGTAGACGTGCATTGTGGCATTTTTATTAAGAGGATGAAATTGTAAGCATTGAAAAATCACATCGGACAACCACACTTTCCAAAAACTATGATCATGAACTTAAACTTTCATTAAAATCAGAATCAAGGCATGCAAAATTTATTTGATATCCAATTTTAGAGTTTGCAATGTGTCTTTATCATGTTTATCGTTAATGGAATTTTTTTTTTCATGCATGTTCTTATTCAAAATAAAAATCATTTTTTATCCCCCCAACATAGAATGACATTGTCCCCAGTGTTTAAAGAAAGAAAAAGTTAGAAGGGGGTGAAGGATTTCAAAGAGTAAATGATAATCATGGAATGAAGTCACCTGGTGGTTGATAATGATAGTGTGTGCCACAGTCTCCCTTCACTCCTGGATTTGAGTCTCAACAGCTTGGATGGTGGTGAATGGATTTTCCTTATGGCTTATGACATGTCCTTTTATTTTTTTAACCTATAAAAAAATAAAACAAAACAAAATAAACTGATGATACATTGTCTTCTTTATATTTTTTGGGTAAGGTATTACTCAGAGATCACACCACGTGACACGGATGAATATGGCGCTCCCCTTTCATACCCATCCTTACTCATAAAAGAAGAACAGGTCAACAGCTTATGGTAATTTATTATATGAAAAATAAAATGATTCAAAATGATTGGAAACATGAAAACCATGGGTTGCCTCCCATGCAGCGCTTTTGTTTAACGTCGTTAGCCCGACTTGTACCCCCCAATTTATCCAATTCCAACTTTCAAAATTTTAATTAACCCATCTTTCTTCACTTCAACAAGATTGAGATTGATTGTTTTTTTGAAATTTTTTTCGTATGAAATCCTATTTTCTACAATTATTGGTAAAATCCAAGGAATATCTAAAATGGTTGATCGTGTTTTATCTGGAGTATTTCCTAAGATTTCAAGGTTCATTCCTACATTATTGGTTTCATGAGATGGATGAATGATAACTAAGAGGTCTTGTTTGTACCCTATGATGGGATGCCTGAGTGGGGAAGTAAGGACATTGATTTTAAGTTCAGGTTGGATAGGACATTCAAAAATAGATAAGGAATTAGAATCAATATCAATTTCATTTTCAAAATTTCCAAACACAATTGGTTCCCTTTGAATTGAAGATTCAACCCCAAAATTTTCTAGATGAGGTTCATAAATGGGTATGGGTTTGATTTTTGTGATTTCTCCTAATGGTTCAGGGATTGGTGTATCTGAAAAATCATCATTGTAGAAATATTCTGAACATTCAATCTATGAAGAAAAATTTCCCTCTTGTGGATTCATGAAATCAATTTCATCCTGATTTAAACACTTGTTAACCATTACCTCATGTTCATTAGCTTGACTTTCAAAATTACCTGACCAATTCACTTCATTATCCAACTCTGTTTTCCAAGATTCTAAAGTGGGTTCATCACTAAATTCAAATAAGTTATGTGGGTAACAAGATTCTTCTATAAGTGATGTGGAAGGGATAACCTGAGTTGGAGTGGGTTCTAAAAATGATTCAATGCTTTGTAGTTCTACTCTCAGTGATGAAACTTCTGAATTCATTTTATTCATTTTTTCACACAAATGTTCAATAATTTTTTCAGAATTAGGATTGATAGATGTTTTGACCTCATGAACTTCATTATGTTTTATCTCTTCAATCATCCTCGAGAGGTATGGAAATTGATCCTTTAAACAATCAGCATCCCATTGATTGTACAAGTTATCGGGTGTGGGGTAATCATTCAAGTGTTGATCAAAGTAATTTTCTATCTGAGGGGATTCCCATTGTTGATTTTCTATTAGATTCCAGCCTGAGTTTATGAAAGGAAATTGTTGATGATACTCCATTGGAGTTGAATGAAATTTGGATATGGATTTTTTTTGGACACACGAAAATAGAAAGGGGAAAAGAAAAGAAAATATAGGGTGAGAATAGAGAATTTGGGGTGAGAAAAGAAGATGTGGGTATAAGGTACTTACTTGGGTCCCTGGCAACGGTGCCAAAATTTGGTTGCGCCCAAATTTACCCTACCAGTAAAAGCCGTCGTTGATGTACAAGTAGGGATCGAATCCACAGGGACCGAAGAAGAAACCTTGAGACACTTTGATTAGATGCGGGATTGGCTATGCAGTGGCCAACATTGGATTGAATTGATTTGAAGAAATATTGATTTAATTTAAATAACAAAACAAATAAAATTACTTGAATTAAAACAACTAATTAAGGTGAGCCGATCCTAGGTTGTCTCTTGGGCTTTATTGGATGTATTTGTTTTTCATTTTATTTTCCGTTCATCGGTTCAAGAGGTATCCATTAAATGAAATAATTCCTCAATATCATTCTCCGATTTAATCCATACACAATTTCAAGGCTAATCACCAATTCACTTATAGGATCAATTAAATGAGCACTGCAAGGAATTGGATCGTACTAGCACTCAAAATGTGTCGTCGTTAAATTCAGTGAAGACAAAGAAGAAGATAAATCAAAGAAAGGAACTCTTAAAATAAAGAACAAATTTATGAATTTAAGAACATCAAATAACATTCAATCCAACTTATGCAACTCCCTAGGATCAACCCATAAAATTTTAGCCCTCCATTTATGTTATTCTATCAATGGAAACGGGTAATTGACTTAAAGAAGCGGGATTGAAGAAGAAAGAAAAAAAACATTAATCAAAATGAACACTCCACCGTTGTGTGATGAATTCACAAGTGCGGGTGTGAATAAATTCACACTACGATTCAACGGTATCAACATGTAAAAAAAGGAAAAATAAAACTGAAGAAGAAGAAATTTTATTAAAATACTAAACGTGAATGAAAAACTTACATTAGAGAAATTGACAATGCCATTACAAAACGAAAGCGGGAAATTACAATTGAAAGAAAAACTTGGATTCAAAGAAAAATGTTAGATTCAAGGAAAAATGTTAGATGATTATTCCCTTCACCACCATCTCCTTATATATTCATATTAGGAGCCTTAGGTCCACCCCCAACATTAAATTCACCCCCCAACAATTAAGAGAGTCAAAAGGAGGGTGAAGAATCAAAAGGAAATTGACGTTCCGAAGTTGACCCGGAAAACTGTCCAGATTCGTCCTCCATTTTGACGTGTGAGTCTGACACTTCATATGGCCGAATCCGAAGGTGTCATAAATATAAAAGATCTTAGTCCATGTGTCTTCTAGAATATCTCAAAATCTCAGGAAATTTGGCTTAGCCGTTTGGAAGTTATGGTCGACATGGTGGGACAAAGTTCTCTGCATTAATGACAAGTCCACCATTTAAATGTTAACTTCATACCCCTTTATCATCATGAAAACATCAGAATTAGCTCCGTCCACATTTGAATAAAATGATCCTCATATTTTTATCTTTCTACTGTATAAGTTTGAGCTTCATTGGGCTTGTTTTCTGGGCCCCACATTTGTTTGATGGGCCTTAGGCCCATTATGTTTTTTCCAGCAAGTTTCTTCCTTCAGGCGCATAATTCTCCATTTTCCTTTGGGATTCATCCATCTGACCTGAAAGATAAAATGTTCCAAACAAAGTGATAAATCATATCCAAAAATTTCAAATTAAAATGATGAATATTGTAATTTCCACAAGCAAATTATTGAGTGGGCCCAAATTGACATTTTAAGCATGAATTGCACAATGATGGTAAATGAAGTTCAATTTCTGAATTGGACTAAAATCGATGTTTATGAACTTTTAAACACATTAATATTAAGATCTTAACAATGAATATTATCCACTTTCAGTGACTAATCACACCCCCCAACTTGAGTTTTGCTAGTCCTGAGCAAAATAAATTACAAATATGAAATTGAAATCCCCTTTATCAAAAACATTTAAATACACATTACTCACGCAAATATCTAATACCAAAAAAAATTATGAAAACCCATAAAAATCATTTAAAACAAGCTAGGTCTATAATCATATCGCAAGCCCAAGCCCATTCCTTTGTTCAAATTCATCGCCACATTTCATCCAATTCCAATTAAGCATGATAAAGTGTTGTGCATCATAAAAGATATGGGGCCCATTTTATTGTTCAAGGGGAAAAAATGGAAGTGCTAGGTGGGAATCACATAAAACCTTAAGATGAGTATCCATTTTTTTTTTGATTTTTTTAACCACAATAGATATGAAAATACTAACTCTGGGCAAGAAAACTATGGAGTCACGATCCCCAAGTGCCGGACGCCATGCATTTTTTCAATTTCATGCTCTACAATAGAGATATAAAGCCTAACTCTGGGCAATACAACTATGGAGTCATGATCCCCAAGTGTCGGACGCCACGCATTTGGACAAAACATTGCTCTATGTGGTCATTATTATTTTTTTCAATTTTTTTTTTGTTTTTTTTTTGTTTTTTTTGGATACTCAAATTAAACTAAAAGTGACCCCAGAACCCTATGCTATAATGAAAGGAACCCAAGAACTCAAATTTACACCCACGATCCAGTAGACGTGCATTGTGGCATTTTTATTAAGAGGATGAAATTGTAAGCATTGAAAAATCACATCGGACAACCGCACTTTCCAAAAACTATGATCTTGAACTTAAACTTGCATTAAAATCAGAATCAAGGCATGCAAAATTTATTTGATATCCAATTTTAGAGTTTGCAATGTGTCTTTATCATGTTTATCGTTAATGGAATTTTTTTTTCATGCATGTTCTTATTCAAAATAAAAATCATTTTTTATCCCCCCAACATAGAATGACACTGTCCCCAGTGTTTAAAGAAAGAAAAAGTTAGAAGGGGGTGAAGGATTTCAAAGAGTAAATGATAATCATGGAATGAAGTCACCTGGTGGTTGATAATGATAGTGTGTGCCACAGTCTCCCTTCACTCCTGGATTTGAGTCTCAACAGCTTGGATGGTGGTGAATGGATTTTCCTTATGGCTTATGACATGTCCTTTTATTTTTTTTAACCTATAAAAAAATAAAACAAAACAAAATAAACTGATGATACATTGTCTTCTTTATATTTTCTGGGTAAGGTATTACTCAGATATCACACCACGTGACACGGATGAATATGGCGCTCCCCTTTCATACCCATCCTTACTCATAAAAGAAGAACAGGTCAACAGCTTATGGTAATTTATTATATGAAAAATAAAATGATTCAAAATGATTGGAAACATGAAAACCATGTGTTGCCTCCCATTCAGCGCTTTTGTTTAACGTCGTTAGCCCGACTTGTACCCCCCAATTTATCCAATTCCAACTTTCAAAATTTTAATTAACCCATCTTTCTTCACTTCAACAATATTGAGATTGATTGTTTTTTTGAAATTTTTTTGTATGAAATCCTATTTTCTACAATGATTGGTAAAATCCAAGGAATATCTAAAATGGTTGATCGTGTTTTATCTGGAGTATTTCCTAAGATTTCAAGGTTCATTCCTACATTATTGGTTTCATGAGATGGATGAATGATAACTAAGAGGTCCTGTTTGTACCCTATGATGGGATGCCTGAGTGGGGAAGTAAGGACATTGATTTTAAGTTCAGGTTGGATAGGACATTCAAAAATAGATAAGGAATTAGAATCAATATCAATTTCATTTTCAAAATTTCCAAACACAATTGGTTCCCTTTGAATTGAAGATTCAACCCCAAAATTTTCTAGATGAGTTTCATAAATGGGTATGGGTTTGATGTTTGTGATTTCTCCTAATGGTTTAGGGATTGGTGTATCTAAAAAATCATCATTGTAGAAATATTCTGAACATTCAATCTCTGAAGAAAATTTCCCCTCTTGTGAATTCATGAAATCAATTTCATCCTGATTTAAACACTTGTTAACAATTCCCTCATGTTCATTAGCTTGACTTTCAAAATTACCTGACCTATTCACTTCATTATCCAACTCTGTTTTCCAAGAATCTAAAGTGGGTTCATCACTAAATTCAAATAAGTTATGTGGGTAACAAGATTCTTCTACAAGTGATGTGGAAGGGATAACCTGAGTTGGAGTGGGTTCTAAAAATGATTCAATGCTTTATAGTTCTACTCTCAGTGATGAAACTTCTGAATTCATTTTATTCATTTTTTCACACAAATGTTCAATAATTTTTTCAGAATTAGGATTGATAGTTGTTTTGACCTCATGAACTTCATTATGTTTTATCTCTTCAATCATCCTCGAGAGGTATGGAAATTGATCCTTTAAACAATCAGCATCCCATTGATTGTACAAGTTATCGGGTGTGGGGTAATCATTCAAGTGTTGATCAAAGTAATTTTCTATCTGAGGGGATTCCCATTGTTGATTTTCTATTAGATTCCAGCCTGAGTTTATGAAAGGAAATTGTTGATGATACTCCATTGGAGTTGAATGAAATTTGGATATGGATTTTTTTTGGACACACGAAAATAGAAATGGGAAAAGAAAAGAGAAATATAGGGTGAGAATAGAGAATTTGGGGTGAGAAAAGAAGATGTGGGTCTAAGGTACTTACTTGGGTCCCCGGCAACGGCGCCAAAATTTGGTTGCGCCCAAATTTACCCTACCGGTAAAAGCGGTCGTTGATGTACAAGTAGGGATCGAATCCACAGGGACCGAAGAAGAAACCTTGAGACACTTTGATTAGATGCGGGATTGGCTATGCAGTGGCCAACATTGGATTTAATTGATTTGAAGAAATATTGATTTAATTTAAATAACAAAACAAATAAAATTACTTGAATTAAAACAACTAATTAAGGTGAGCCGATCCTAGGTTGTCTCTTGGGCTTTATTGGATGTATTTGTTTTTCATTTGATTTTCTGTTCATCGGTTCAAGAGGTATCCATTAAATGAAATAATTCCTCAATATCATTCTCCGATTTAATCCATACACAATTTCAAGGCTAATCACCAATTCACTTAGAGGATCAATTAAATGATCACTGCAAGGAATTGGATCGTACTAGCACTCAAAATGTGTCGTCGTTAAATTCGGTGAAGACAAAGAAGAAGATAAATCAAAGAAAGGAACTCTTAAAATAAAGAACAAATTTATGAATTTAAGAACATCAAATAACATTCAATCCAACTTATGCAACTCCCTAGGATCAACCCATAAAATTTTATCCCTCCATTGATGTTATTCTATCAATGGAAGCGGGTAATTGACTTAAAGAAGCGGGATTGAAGAAGAAAGAAAAAAACATTAATCAAAATGAACACTCCACCGTTGTGTGATGAATTCACAAGTGCGTGTGTGAATAAATTCACACTACGATTCAACGGTATCAAAATGTAAAAAAAGGAAAAATAAAATTGAAGAAGAAGAAATTTTATTAAAATACTAAACGTGAATGAAAAACTTACATTAGAGAAATTGACAATGCCATTACAAAACGAAAGCGGGAAATTACAATTGAAAGAAAAACTTGGATTCAAAGGAAAATGTTAGATTCAAGGAAAAATGTTAGATGATTATTCCCTTCACCACCATCTCCTTATATAGTCATATTAGGAGCCTTAGGTCCACCCCCAACATTAAATTCACCCCCCAACAATTAATAGAGTCAAAAGGAGGGTGAAGAATCAAAAGGAAATTGACGTTCCGAAGTTGACCCGGAAAACTGTCCAGATTCGTCCTCCATTTTGACGTGTGATTTTGACACTTCATATGGCCGAATCCGAAGGTGTCATAAATATAAAATATCTTAGTCCATGTGTCTTCTAGAATCTCTCAAAATATCGGGAAATTTGGCTCAGCCGTTTGGAAGTTATGGTCGCAATCGTGGGACGAATTTCTCTGCATTAATGACAAGTCCACCATTTAAATGTTAACTTCATACCCATTTATCATCATGAAAACATCAGAATTAGCTCCGGCCACATTTGAATAAAATGATCCTCATATTTTTATGTTTCTATTGTATAAATTTTAGCTTCATTGCGCTTGGTTTCTGGGCCCCACATTTGTTTGATGGGCCTTAGGCCCATTATGCTTTTTCCAGCAAGTTTCTTTTTCAGGCGCATAATTCTCCATCTTCCTTTGGGATTCATCCATCGGACCTGAAAGATAAAATATTTCAAACAAAGTGATCAATCATATCAAAAAATTTCAAATTAAAATTATGAATATTGTAATTTCCACAAGCAAATTATTGAGTGGGCCCAAATTGACATTTTAAGCATGAATTGCACAATGATGGGAAATGAAGTTCAATTTCTGAATTGGACTAAAATTGATGTTTATGAACTTTTAAACACATTAATATTAAGATATTAACAATGAATATTAGCCACTTTCAGTGACTAATCACACCCCCCAACTTGATTTTTGCTAGTCCCGAGCAAAATAAATTACAAATATGAAATTGAAATCCCCTTTATCAAAAACATTTAAATACACATTACTCACCCAAATATCTAATACCAAAAAAAATTATGAAAACCCATAAAAATCATTTAAAACAAGCTAGGTCTATAATCATATCCCAAGCCCAAGCCCATTCCTTTGTTCAAATTTATCGCCACATTTCATCCAATTCCAATTAAGCACGATAAAGTGTTGTGCATCATAAAAGATATGGGGCCCATTTTATTGTTCAAGGGGAAAAAATGGAAGCGCTAGGTGGGAATCACATAAAACCTTAAGATGAGTATCCATTTTTTTATTTATTTATTTTTTATTTTTTTTTTGATTTTTTTAACCACAATAGATATGAAAAGACTAACTCTGGGCAAGACAACTATGAAGTCACGATCCCCAAGTGTCGGACGCCACGCATTTTGTCAATTTCATGCTCTACAATAGAGATATAAAGCCTAACTCTGGGCAAGACAACTATGGAGTCACGATCCCCAAGTGTCGGACGCTACGCATTTGGACAAAACATTTCTCTATGTGGTCATTATTATTTTTTTCAATTTTTTTTTTGTTTTTTTTTGTTTTTTTTTTGATACTCAAATTAAACTAAAAGTGACCCCAGAACCCTATGCTATAATTAAAGGGACCCAAGAACTCAAATTTACACCCACGATCCAGTAGACGTGCATTGTGGCATTTTTATTAAGAGGATGAAATTGTAAGCATTGAAAAATCACATCGGACAACCACACTTTCCAAAAACCATGATCATGAACTTAAACTTGCATTAAAATCAGAATCAAGGCATGCAAAATTTATTTGATATCCAATTTTAGAGTTTGCAATGTGTCTTTATCATGTTTATCATTAATGGAATTTTTTTTTCATGCATGTTATTATTCAAAATAAAAATCATTTTTTATCCCCCCAACATAGAATGACACTGTCCCCAGTGTTTAAAGAAAGAAAAAGTTAGAAGGGGGTGAAGGATTTCAAAGAGTAAATGATAATCATGGAATGAAGTCACCTGGTGGTTGATAATGATAGTGTGTGCCACAGTCTCCCTTCACTCCTGGAATTGAGTCTCAACAGCTTGGATGGTGGTGAATGGATTTTCCTTATGGATTATGACATGTCCTTTTATTTTTTTTAACCTATAAAAAAATAAAACAAAACAAAATAAACTGATGATACATTGTCTTCGTTATATTTTCTGGGTAAGGTATTACTCAGATATCACACCACGTGACACAGATGAATATGGCGCTCCCCTTTCATACCCATCCTTACTCATAAAAGAAGAACAGGTCAACAGCTTATGGTAATTTATTATATGAAAAATAAAATGATTCAAAATGATTGGAAACATGAAAACCATGGGTTGCCTCCCATGCAGCGCTTTTGTTTAACGTCGTTAGCCCGACTTGTACCCCCCAATTTATCCAATTCCTACTTTCAAAATTTTAATTAACCCATCTTTCTTCACTTCAACAAGATTGAGATTGATTGTTTTTTTGAAATTTTTTTCGTATGAAATCCTATTTTCTACAATGATTGGTAAAATCCAAGGAATATCTAAAATGGTTGATCGTGTTTTATCTGGAGTATTTCCTAAGATTTCAAGGTTCATTCCTACATTATTGGTTTCATGAGATGGATGAATGATAACTAAGAGGTCTTGTTTGTACCCTATGATGGGATGCCTGAGTGGGGAAGTAAGGACATTGATTTTAAGTTCAGGTTGGATAGGAAATTCAAAAATAGATAAGGAATTAGAATCAATATCAATTTCATTTTCAAAATTTCCAAACACAATTGGTTCCCTTTGAATTGAAGATTCAACCCCAAAATTTTCTAGATGAGTTTCATAAATGGGTATGGGTTTGATGTTTGTGATTTCTCCTAATGGTTCAGGGATTGGTGTATCTGAAAAATCATCATTGTAGAAATATTCTGAACATTCAATCTCTGAAGAAAAATTTCCCTCTTGTGAATTCATGAAATCAATTTCATCCTGATTTAAACACTTGTTAACAATTCCCTCATGTTCATTAGCTTGACTTTCAAAATTACCTGACCAATTCACTTCATTATCCAACTCTGTTTTCCAAGATTCTAAAGTGGGTTCATCACTAAATTCAAATAAGTTATGTGGGTAACAAGATTCTTCTATAAGTGATGTGGAAGGGATAACCTGAGTTGGAGTGGGTTTTAAAAATGATTCAATGCTTTGTAGTTCTACTCTCAGTGATGAAACTTCTGAAATCATTTTATTCATTTTTTCACACAAATGTTCAATAATTTTTTTCAGAATTAGGATTGATAGATGTTTTGACCTCATGAAATTCATTATGTTTTATCTCTTCAATCATCCTCTAGAGGTATGGAAATTGATCCTTTAAACAATCAGCATCCCATTGATTGTACAAGTTATCGGGTGTGGGGTAATCATTCAAGTGTTGATCAAAGTAATTTTCTATTTGAGGGGATTCCCATTGTTGATTTTCTATTAGATTCCAGCCTGAGTTTATGAAAGGAAATTGTTGATGATACTCCATTGGAGTTGAATGAAATTTGGATATGGATTTTTTTTGGACACACGAAAATAGAAAGGGGAAAAGAAAAGAGAAATATAGGGTGAGAATAGAGAATTTGGGGTGAGAAAAGAAGATGTGGGTCTAAGGTACTTACTTGGGTCCCCGACAACGGCGCCAAAATTTGGTTGCGCCCAAATTTACCCTACCGGTAAAAGCGGTCGTTGATGTACAAGTAGGGATCGAATCCACAGGGACCGAAGAAGAAACCTTGAGACACTTTGATTAGATGCGGGATTGGCTATGCAGTGGCCAACATTGGATTGAATTGATTTGAAGAAATATTGATTTAATTTAAATAAAAAAACAAATAAAATTACTTGAATTAAAACAACTAATTAAGGTGAGCCGATCCTAGGTTGTCTCTTGGGCTTTATTGGATGTATTTGTTTTTCATTTGATTTTCTGTTCATCGGTTCAAGAGGTATCCATTAAATGAAATAATTCCTCAATATCATTCTCCGATTTAATCCATACACAATTTCAAGGCTAATCACCAATTCACTTAGAGGATCAATTAAATGAGCACTGCAAGGAATTGGATCGTACTAGCACTCAAAATGTGTCGTCGTTAAATTCGGTGAAGACAAAGAAGAAGATAAATCAAAGGAAGGAACTCTTAAAATAAAGAACAAATTTATGAATTTAAGAACATCAAATAACATTCAATCCAACTTATGCAACTCCCTAGGATCAACCCATAAAAGCTTAGCCCTCCATTGATGTCATTCTATCAATGGAAGTGGGTAATTGACTTAAAGAAGCGGGATTGAAGAAGAAAGAAAAAAAACATTAATCAAAATGAACACTCCACCGTTGTGTGATGAATTCACAAGTGCGGGTGTGAATAAATTCACACTACGATTCAACGGTATCAACATGTAAAAAAAGGAAAAATAAAATTGAAGAAGAAGAAATTTTATTAAAATACTAAACGTGAATGAAAAACTTACATTAGAGAAATTGACAATGCCATTACAAAACGAAAGCGGGAAATTACAATTGAAAGAAAAACTTAGATTCAAAGGAAAATGTTAGATTCAAGGAAAAATGTTAGATGATTATTCCCTTCAACACCATATCTTTATATAGTCATATTAGGATCCTTAGGTCCACCCCCAACATTAAATTCACCCCCCAACAATTAAGAGAGTCAAAAGGAGGGTGAAGAATCAAAAGGAAATTGACGTTCCGAAGTGGACCCGGAAAACTGTCCAGATTCGTCCTCCATTTTGACGTGTAAGTTTTAAACTTCATATGGCCGAATCCGAAGGTGTCATAAATATAAAATATCTTCTTACATGTGTCTTCTAGAAGTTCTCAAGATCTCAGGAAATTTGGCTCAGCCGTTTGGAAGTTATGGTCGAAATGGTGGGACGGATTTCTCTGCATTAATGACAAGTCCACCATTTAAATGTTAACTTCATACCCCTTTATCATCATGAAAAAATCAGAATTAGCTCTGGCCACAGTTGAATAAAATGATCCTCATATGTTTATCTTTCTACTGTATAAATTTGAGCTTCATTGGGCTTGGTTTCTGGGCCCCACATTTGTTTGATTGGCCTTAGGTCCATTATGCTTTTTCCAGAAAGTTTCTTCCTTCAGGCGCATAATTCTCCATATTCCTTTGGGATTCATCCATCGGACCTGAAAGATAAAATGTTCCAAACAAAGTGATAAATCATATCCCAAAATTTCAAATTAAAATGATGAATATTGTAATTTCCACAAGCAAATTATTGAGTGGGCCCAAATTGACATTTTAAGCATGAATTGCACAATGATGGGAAATGAAGTTCAATTTCTGAATTGGACTAAAATTGATGTTTATGAACTTTTAAAAACATTAATATTAAGATATTAACAATGAATATTAGCCACTTTCAGTGACTAATCAGGTATCGACTGGATCCCCACTCCAAATGGTCTGGAAATGGTTCCTGACGATCCCCTCAGACAGTTTGGAAGAGACAACGTGCTGCCCATCAACCACATTGAGAGCATGGATTCATGTTCTCACACACACTCAGTTGTCTTCATGACTTCAGCCATAACGGTTGAGCGTGACAATGCGGGAACATCTGACAACCCACAATCTTGGGACGAATACTCGAGAGGGGATGACCATGATGCCTCACCCTCAAACCCCCGAGAGCTTGGGCCAGAAACTCTCCCCCCGTCGGATCAAGAAAACGAGGATTTGGGATAAGAAGAGGAGGAAGATATCAGGGATGAATCTCCTGCATTTGAGGAAGGTATCTCCACCACGGTGGACGAGATCAGGGAAATAAACCTGGGTATTGAGGAAGATCTGAGGCCTACTCTCATTAGTGCAGCCATGTCCCTCGAGGAGCACGAGGCATATACCTCTTTCTTGAGGCAACATCAGGATGTTTTTGCTTGTAATTACACGGAAATGTCAGGACTCGATCTCAAAGTGTCAACACACCGTCTAGGTCTGCCAAAAGACCACCGAGGATATAAACAGGCCACCAGAAGGACACACCCCTCGCATGTTGCCTAAATAGAGGCTGAAGTCGATAAGCTCATTAAAGCAGAATTCATTCGGGAGGTCTAGTACCCCATATGGTTGGAAAACATCGTCCCCATCAAGAAAAATAATGGACAAATCCACGTCTGCATTGATTTCAGAGATCTCAATCGGCATTGTCTGAAAGATGATTTCCCAGTCCCGATCACTGAGTTGTTAATCGATGCAACGGCCGGGTATGAGGCTCTATCCTTCATGGATGGCTATTCTGGGTATAATCAAATAAGGATGGCCCGATAAGAAAAAGAAGCCACTGCCTTCAGGGCCTCCAAGGATTATTCTGCTACAGGGTCATGCCCTTTGGTCTCAAGAATGCTGGCGCCACATATCAGCGTGCCATGCATCGTATCTTCAAACCATTCCTAGGAAGATTTGTCGAGTGCTACATGGATGACTTGGTGGTCAAATCCAGAAAATGCTCAGATCACATGTCAAATCTTGAGACCATCTTCAACAAATTTCGACAACATAGTATGAATATGAACCCCTTGAAGTGTGCCTTTGGGGTTACCTCATGGAAATTCCTTGGAATCATTGTACGCCATCATGACAATGAAGTCGATCCTGAAAAGACAAAGGCTATCCTTGGACTTCCACCCCCCGCAATCTCACCGAGTTGAGAGCATTCCAAGGGCACCTGGCCTACATTATGCGGTTCATAGAAAACCTGGCAGGCAAATGTTTTCCCTTTACTAGGTTAATGAAGAAGGGGATTACCTACCAATGGACAGATGAATTCCAAGAGGAATTCGACAACCTAAAGAGGTACCTCTTAAGCCCACCGGTGCTCATGCCCCCAATTTAAGGAAGACCTTTCATCCTATACGTGATGGCCCTAGAGTGGTCACTGTGAGCCTTTCTCGCATAGAAAAATGACGCCAGTAGTGAAAAAAGTCTCTATTACCTCAACCAAACCATGATTGATGCTGAGACTCGATACTCAAACATCAAGAAGAGTTGTTTGGACTTGGTATTTGCAGTTCAAAAGTTGCGACATTATCTAAAGCATCATGAAGTCCACTTGGTCTCACGTAATAACTTTCTCAAGTATATCCTTAGCTGCTCGATGCTGACCGGGCGCCTATCCCGATGGGCAGTCATCCTACAACAGTTTGACATCTGGTTTGTGCCTCTGAAGGCCATCAAAGGCCAGGGGTTAGCATATTTTCTGGCAGAGCACCCTTCAATAGGGACCGCCACACCGGACGTCGAGCTACCCGATGAAGACATCTTTTCGGTTCAAGAGGAGCTCCCAACATGGGAAATGTACTTCGGTGACACATCCCGAAGCACAACCGGGAAAAGGATGGAAGGTACCAAATTTAACAAGGTGGTCTTGGGGATAATACTCATGTCCCTGGAAATGAAAGTCTTTCCATATTCCTTCCTCCTATTAGAAGGATGTGCGAATAATGAAGCAGAGTATCAAGCCCTCATTGTAGGCCTGGAGATCACACTCCAAGCACAAGTACATCACCTTAAGGTAAAAGGTGACTCATAACTGGTCATTAAGCAAGTCAATGGTGGCTATACTATTAAAAAGGAGGAGTTGATTCCCCAGTTTGACCATGTCTGAGGGTTAATGGAAGAATTCTCTATAGAACCAACATTGACCTATATTCCCCAATCTTAGAATGCCCAGGCCGATGCATTAGCTAATGCGGCCACAACCCTAACTGACCCAGACCGAGATGAAATAGTCATCCATATTTCTCATCGCCGAATGGTCTTGCCATTTGTCCAGACCAAGACGGAGGAAATCCATGAAGTCAGTCCTGTACCTGATCCATATGCTCCCACCACCGGTTGGATGACCCCCATTGAAAACTACCTTTAATGGGGAGAACTGCCATCAAACAGGGCTAAACGAGAGAAAATACGGATAAGGGCAATCAACTTTGTCCTATATGGCGGCACAGGTCAGCAAGAGGTCCTCTACAAACGAGGCCTCAGAATAATTCTCCTCAGATGCATTGATGGAGAATAAACTGCTACCATCATGACTGAAGCGCATGCTAAAGTATGTGGAGCACATCAGTCAGTGTCTGAGCTTTCCCATCAGGTCTGAAGGATTAGGTACTATTGGCCCACAATGGCATGAGATTGCGAGCGCTTTACCGCAAAATGCCACTCATGCCAAATTCATTCCAAATTCATACACCAACCCCCAGATTTACTTCATCAGGCCAAGTTCTCCTGGGCATTTTCCGTCTAGGGAATGGATATCGTGGGACCATATCCTCCCGCCACAGCCAAATAGCTGAAGTATATCCTCAAGAAAACTGAATTATTTTCCAAATGGACAGAAGCTGTACCCCTTAAGGAAGTCGGGGAAAGAAACATTTTCAGCTTTCTGAAAACTAATATCATCACCAGATTTGGCATCCCTCATACCATACTGATGGATAACGACACCAACTTCTGCTCTATTGAATTGGAGAAACTATACCAAGAATATGGTATCAAGGCTAACCATTCATCCTACTACCACACAGCGGCCAATAGACAGATAGAGGCTTTCAACATGACCCTTTCCAAAATTCTCCAGAAAATGGTGGACAAAGACAAGAAGTCATGGCCGGATAAACTCCTCCATGCATTGTGGTCTTATCGAACCAAAATCTACACCGCTACTCGAGCTACTCCGTACTCATTAGTATATGGAACAGAAGCGGTCTTTCCCATTGAGCTCCAATTGCCCTCGATCCATATTTCCATTTGTGATCAATTATCCAACGATGAGCAATCAAAAAAGCAGTTAGGTGAATTGGAACATCTAGATGAGAAGAGGATGCACACTTTTGCACCATCTGGATGTATACTAGAACCACATTGCACGATCCTTCAATAAAAAGGTCCGTCTTCGGTCCTTCTTGGAGGGAGAATTGGTGTTAGTCCTCTGGACCCTGATGATACCTGGAAATAAACCTCTGAAGCTGGAGACCAAGTGGGAGGGGCCATATGTTATACACAAGGTCTACTCCAATGAAGCATATGCCCTGATCTCCATGGATGGGAAATTCACCACCACTCCTACAAATGCGAGATTCCTAAAGAAGTATTTCTCATAGATAACTAAAATCAATTATCGTCCAAGCTGCAGGACGTTAAACTGCCAAGAACTCAACGGTCCAATCTCTATGACCCTAAACTAAGAGTATCACGTCCTCACCGGCATAACTCAAAGCAGTTATCGTCTAAGATGCAGGACGTTAAACTTCCAAGAACCCAATGGTCCAAACCCTATGACCCTAAACTAAGAGTATCCTTTCCTCACCGACATAAATAAAAGCAGTTATCATCCGAGCTGCAGGACGTTAAACTGTCGAGCACCCAACGGTCCAAACTCTATGACCTTAAACTAAGAGTATTTCATCCTCACCGCACGACGTTAAACTGCATGGACAAGAAGATTTAAAAATGTCCCCTCTCCCCCATGTATGTACCAGCCCTGCACGGGGTGTACCCCTTTCAGAGAACTACGTACAGCTTGATTCCTGCCCTCACATGATACTTAGTGACGCCAGGGTTCCCCATCCTGGCCCATCCACACCCAAATAACAGTTAAAAATGCCCTCTCCCCCCGTGTATGGACCAGACATGCACGGGGTGTATTTTCTTTCAGATAACTACTTAAGGCTTGATTCTTGCCCTCGCAAGATATTTAGTGATGCTGGAATTCCACACCCTGGCCCAACCACCTCAAATGAGGCAAAAAATACACCTTCCCCCGTACAGACCAGACCCGCATGGGGTGTATTTTCCAAAATAACTACGTGAGTCTTTATTACTGCCCTCACAAGATACGTAGTGATGCTCGGATTCTGCATCCTGGCACAGCCATTTAAAAAAAATGCCCCTTCCCCCCATGTTAGGGCCAGACCTGCACGGGGTGTATTCAGGAAATAACTACGTGTGGCTTGATTCCTGCCCTCGCAGGATATGTAGCGACGCCAGGGTCCCCCACCCTAGCCCAGCTGTCCCCTGATAAAAAAGTTAAAAATGCCCTTTTCCCCCATGTATGGACCAGACCTACATGGCGTGTACTCCTCGTCCTCACTGCACGACGTTAAACTGCACGGATAAAAAAGTTAAAAATTCCCCTTTCCCCCATGTATGGACCAGACCTGCACACACTACAACAAAAACCGAGTTTAGTGGAGGTTTTGTGGTGGTGGTTCACAAAACCGCCACTAAACGTTTTTGCCAAAAGGTTTCGCGGCAATTTTTAATAAACCGCCGCGAAACCTGAAATCCATTTTTATAATCCCGACCCTCCTTCCCCCACCCCGATCATTCCCAAACCCTCACTCCCTCCCTTCTTCCTCTAACCCTCCAGCGACCCGCGACCTTCGGCGGCCCTCGACCTCCAGCGACCCGTGAACTCCGGCGACCCGCGACCTCCGGCGACCCGCGACCTTCGGCGACCCGCGACCTCCGGCGACCCACGACTTCCGGTGACCCCGCGACCTCCGTCTCCGGCGACCCCGCGACCTCCATCTCCGGTGACCTAATTACTAGGTGATTACTAGTTATGTTGTTTGTTCAATCCCTACTAATTGGAATCCTTTTTGATTCTCACCCCTTATGATGATGTCCTGGATTGAGTGTTTATGTTTGAGTTTGATCTTGGTGGTATATTGGGCTTTATAGGAGTTTCTTTTTCTCATAGTTGTTGTTTGGTTATTTCTTTCAAATGAAATAGTAAGTGTGATGGGGTTTTTTGGTGTTTCTCAATAGCATGGACCTTCTATACCTCCTCATGTTTTGGGAAGAGGCCCTTTACTTTGAATTTAGTATTTCTAGTTAGGGAACATGAAATGGGTTTTCCTTGAAGAACCCAAGATATGTGGTTCTTGTAGATACTATGGTAACTTAAAGAATATCAATCATGTATATTCTATTCTACATATTGGAACATGATCCTTAGTGCCTAAAGTTAATATGGTGAAATCATATGACATAGAATCAATGGGGTTCTATCCATAGGAATTCAGAATGAAGAATATTCATGTAGCAGATGAGTCTCCGGTGGAACTAGATATGATTCCTTTGAACATGATATGTACCATGACTCTATCATCATATATACTGTCTTCATTATTTGATAACGATACATCACATTCAGTCATTTATAATCATATTTTGAATTTTCTATGTCCTCCTACATAGATTTTCTTTATGTGAGGAACATTACTACAACCCTCCGAATGAAGAGATATGATTGTATTCATTTCCCTTCCATTGTTTTCACATTATCAGAGATTGAAAATGAATGGGATTTAATGGTTATAAATATGGATCATATTGAATTTTTTTTTTGTATTTTGGATTAGATCATTTATAAAAAAGCATTATTTCATTTTTTCTTTTGGTGGGTCTCCTTGAATGGACTCGATGGGGTGTTCCATGTATTTTAAGGATAATTTTTCCTAAGTTTGGGTAGATCTGGACAATATTATCTAGAGGAGGAGAAACTAATATCTAGTTTTTGTTTTGATCTTACAGCTTTCATCAGATTTTGAAAAATGTTTCTTTATGAGTTTTTTGATATTCCCTCTGTAAGGGAGGTATATATTCATATTCATTTAGTATATGGTAATGAACCAGTGTCAATTCATTCTTATTTCATAGAACTAGCTAAAATGAATGATTTTAAGACTCACCTATATTATTATCTACATAAATGATTTATATTGTCATGCGTTTCACCTTGGGTGGTTCATATTCTATTTTATTTAAATCTTGATGGGTCAATTACAAAAAACATAATTGATTCATAGTAAAGAAGATGTATATTATCTAGAAAATTAATGATATATTTGACCAGTTAAAAGTGGATAACTAGTTTTCAAAGATTTTTCACCTATATAGTTATCCCTAGTTGAGGATAAATGAATATGGAATCCAAATAACTATTTTATAGAGTAGGTATGGCCATCAAAAGTACCTTGACAGGCTATTTGGTCTTACTAATGATCATATAGTATTCATTTATATAATGAATAAGATCATCCATGTGTGTCTTGATACATTCATGGGGGTGTTTTGAATGACATATAGATTTACTCTATGTCTGAGGATAATCATTTTTTTAATCTATGGACCATTTTAGTTATTTTGGAAATTAATCGAATTTATGACATGCTATTGAAATATGATTTGTTCATTTGGGAAGTAATTTTATTTACACACATTATTTCAGAACATGGTATCTTTGAAAAATAGTAAATTATTTTAAATCATGCCCACTTATCTAATTCTGATGATAAGTGGGTCCCAGTGATGGTGTCCTCACCTCGACCCTCTATATTAGAGTTTGGGGAATGAACCTAGTCTGTGAGTTTATTCATTTCATAAGATGAGATGTACCAGATCCTTAAATCCCTTCAAACATACAACATAAGAGAAAAGGATTTGGATCCCTTCCAGAATATCACATTGCAATCTTTTATTTAGTTTACAGACTCATTATACTCCTCAACATGATATTAGAGAGAGTTGTTTTGGGTATGATTGGTGGATATCACTCACAAGATTCTCAACTGACAACCTCTTCCCTTTCACATGAATATGTGGAATATACTCTATCCTATAAGAAAATGGTGAAGTAGTATGTACCATCTCTGATATACAATCTAGTAGGTTGTGGACTATCATCTCATGCAACATTATCCCCACCAGATAGTCCACTACCACAATGGTATACAGAACCATTTTTTCAAGTTCCCGAGCCACCCAAAGTATAAGAATGTGGAAATGAAGAGTTAAACTGCACTTCTGAGTGGAGAATATGATATGAAACTATAACCACTGATCAGTTTTCTGATATATTAAAGATGATCACTACTTCCAACATCATAATTTTGGGGTCACTCAATCATGATAGGGTTTTTTTTTCAAACCGTTTGGGAGACACATTTCTGCCTCTTGAACCTTATTTTGAATTATATAATATCCAAGAGCATTGGGATGACATTTTCCATTAACGTTACATGGTTTATTTAGCAGGGCTTCTCGTGTCGTATCCACCCACATAAATAAGATACCACCAGTACCATCTACAATGATGTCTTCAGAACATTTTTCTAATCCATATAATTATTAAGGAAGTGTCCCCACCAGTACAGATTTGCATCGTAGGGAATTATGTTTCTCTCCACTTCAATCCCATCCTATGATAGCCAAATCTTCCCAATGACGTCAATAATGTGCCTCTGTGCGTAGTCACCTTTAATATAGATGATATTGTTACAGTTTGGGAGTGATAAACTAAATTAAATTCTGAGTAAGAGGACCCACCCTTTACGGTAGCACAACATTTACTATACACCCCAAGTCTTGACACCCACCATCAAAGAAAGACGCATGGCCTTTCAGATTCCTCTAAGTAATTACCCTTACACCAAGACCCCAACCAGGGTAAAGGACCGACCCGAACTACTACCTAGTCTAGTGAATCAGGCTTTATCCCCATATCAGCCTCCATACCCTCATCAGGGTTAGACTCCTATAGATCCATTTAAATATAAGAGAAATAGGACCTACACATTTTATGAGTATTAGTCAAATTCATATTGTATCTAGCATAGAATCATTGGGTGTCAGTTGATCCAATGGAAATTAGGGTAGTGAATTTATGGTAATATTTGAGTCATGAATTTGATATCATGATCTTATTAAAACACAATAGATATTATAGGGATTTTTTTATAAATTTATATCTATTTACATAAATAATAAAATAGATTTACCAAAAATGGGTAAGGTTAAAAAAAGAATACATAATTTTATTCTTACATTTATGATCACAATCAGTGGTTGAACCCTAACCCATATTTATGTTAACGTACCCATTTCATTTTCATTTATCAAAAATCATGGAAAAACATTTCTCTCAAAAACCCCTTCTTAAACAAATCAAAATAGTCATTCCAATTTGATATATCAACTTATAAATTAAGAGAAATTAGGCTAATTATCATAGGCTAGAGATGGAACCACCTACCTCAAAGCTCAAGTCACACATTCCCGTAATGGGATCCACCAACAATGAAAACCCAATGATGAAAACTAAGGCCCTAGAATATAATAAAAACATTAATATTGATATAAATTAGAAAATAAGGGGTTGGTGGAAATGGAAAACACCAAATACCTCAAGAAAAGACATCCACCGCACCACAACTAACCAAGGAATGGCCTCCATAATGAGATCTCCCAAAGGATCTAGGAGAATACACAAAGATTCAAAAACTTATGCCACCAGATCTGATAATGTTACCCTAGGGTGCCACCATTATCAAGAGAAATGAAGAATCAGAAATATTTATTACCCAGAGAGATGCGCCACAACTATAATAAAAGATCCAATGTTGAATGGATCAATCTAGATGGAGCATAGTCTCCCAAAAAAACCCGAGAAGATCTCTAGGTAGGGATCCAAGGGCCTGGAGAAAAGAACTGAAACCAAAAGAGCCACTCACCTATTTTAAATGTGATCAATGAATCATCTTTATTATATTATGCATACTTTATGATCAATGGGTCATCTTTATTATATTATGCATACTTTATGATCAATGGGTCATCTTTATTATATTATGATCAATGAATCATCTTTATTATATTATGCACACTTTATGATCAATGGGTCATCTTTATTATATTATGATTATGAAATCTAACACTATCTTATATTTTGTGTAGGCACATTGTGATATACATGGATAAAAGCTGGATCACATTACCGAGGAACACACCTCAGTATGTTAAGGGTTTGAATGAGTTTTTAGATTTTGCGATTTCTAATCGATCCGTTGAAGGGAGAATAAGATGTCCATGTCCTAAATGTAAATTTAGAACATGGTTGAAGAGAGATGAAGTTTATGAACATTTAATACTGAAGCAATTCCCTGGTCAATATTTGTGTTGGAATTGGCATGGAGAATCGAACAATACAGAAAGATTGAGCACTGATGTTAATCCACAGAATGAGGTCCCAAGTTCGTCGACAATGGAAAATGAAATGAAAAACCTCATAAATGATGCATTCGGCACTGCAAGACACCATTATCAGCATCAAAACATATCAAAACAATCAGAAGAGGGTTCTACAAATTGCAACGTGGCAAGTGATGTTTTTGAGACTGTAACACAAGTAGATCAAGATTGGAGCATATCATTGGATCCTCCTATTGATTCTGTAGAGCCAAATGTAACGGAAAACTTCACTGAGAAAAATGCGTTTCATGATTTAGTTGATGATGGAAATAAAGAGTTGTATAGTGGGTGTTTGAAATATTCAAAGCATTCATTTCTGCTGAAGTTGTACCATATCAAATGTCTATGTGGAATTACAAATAAGGCAATGTCCATGATATTGGAATTGATTCGTGATGTATTTCCTGAAGAAAAAATACCAGAATCTTTTTATGATATGAAAAAAGTTGTTAACAAGCTTGGTCTTTATTATATAAAAATACATGCGTGTCCCAATGATTGTATGCTTTATTGGGGAGAGGATTCAAGTAGACAAAATTGCAAGAAATGTTCTTCTTCTAGATGGCTGTCAAAGGGTGATGTTGGAAGTCTGACTGAACATAATTTCATGAAGAAGAAGAAAATAAACACACTTTCAAAGGTTTTGTGTTACTTTCCTTTGAAGCCACGATTGCAAAGATTATTCATGTCATCAAAAACCGCCGAACACATGAAGTGGCATTCTGTAGATAATAACAATGATGGGTTAATGAGACATCCACGAGATTCCCAATCATGGAAGACATTTGATTCATTACATCCAGATTTCTCAGCTGATCCTAGGAATGTTCGATTGGGATTGGCTGCCGATGGATTCAACCCATTTGGGACTTTGAGTACAAGTTATATCATTTGGCCAGTTGTTTTGATCCCTTATAATCTACCTCTGTGGATGTGTATGCAACAATCATCTTTTATCATTTCAATTATTATTCCTGGAAAACAAATACCAGGAAATGATATTGATGTATACTTGTAGCCTTTGATTGAAGAATTGCAGGAGTTATAAAGTAACGGTGTTGAGACATTTGATGTTTGTTCTAAAACAATGTTCAAAATGCATGCTTCTTTACTGTGGACCATTAGTGACTTCCCTGGGCTTGGGAATTTATCTTTTTGGAACACTTATATGGGTTTGGCTTGTCCCATTTGTAACTTTGATTTTGAGCCCAAAAGGCTACGTCACAGTAGAAAATGGTGCTTCTTATGCCATCAAAGATTTCTTGATGCATCTCATAGATTTCGGCTGAACAAATCAAAATTTAATGGTTTCATTGATCGTAGACCACCTCCAAAGTTGTTAACCTGTTCTGAAATATTGACACAGCTTGAAAATGTTGAAACAAAATTTGGGAAGGTTCATCATTTGAATGATAGCGGAAAACGGGTCTGAAGTGCATCGTCAAGTGAAATCAGAACACAACAATGGAAGAAAAAAAGTATATTCTTTAAACTTTCGTATTGGGAATTTAATTTGTTGCACCATAATATTGATGTGATGCATACTGAGAAGAATGTCTGTGATAATTTGATTTTCACATTACTTAATGATCATGGAAAGTTGAAGGATTGTCTTAATGCTCGCAAAGACTTACGAGTAATGAACATAAAACGCGATCTCTGGCCAGATGATAATGAAAAGTATGCTCCAGCCATTTTCGCAATGAAAAATAGGGATAAAGATACGTTCCTTCAAATTTTAAAGAATGTGAAGGTATCTGATGGGTATTCGAGAAACATCTCGAGGTGTGTTGACTTGAAGAATTGTAAGTTACATGGATTGAAAAGTCACGATTCACATATTTTGTTACAGTAGTTACTACCATTGGCATTGCGTACATTATTACCTGAAAAAGTTACTGCTGTTGTACTCAAATTATGCACATTTTTCAGGAAATTATGTGAGAAAGTTGTACATCCATTTCATCTTGACAACCTCTAGGAGAGGTTTGTATTGACTCTTTGTGCAATGGATATGATCTTTCCTCCATAGTTTTTTACTATCATGATGCATTTAACTGTGCATTTGGTTGAAGAAGTTAAATTAGGAGGCCCCGTTCATTATCGATGGATGTATCCAATTGAGAGGTATTTTATTTATATGTTTTCTAGTTAAGTAAACAATTTTTGACATTTAAATAAATGAATAATAATATTATTTTATTTCACAGATATCTTGGTCATTTGAAATCATACGTGAGAAATAAATCTCAACCAGAAGGCTCTATTGCTGAAGGCTATTTGGCCGAGGAATGTCTTACCTTTTGTTCCAGGTATTTAGATGATATTGAGACAAGATTTAATCAAGTTGGATGTGTTGACAACACATCAAATCAATCTCAAATGCATCAGAAATCAAAAATATTTCCTGCTATTGGCCGATCAGTTGGGAGGACCTCAAATGTGACCCTGACAGAATTGGAATTATTACAGGCACATAGATATGTGCTGCTGAATAGTGAAATTGCAGATCCATTTATTGAAGAGTTGAGGATACAAACAAAGAGACGAATGAGAGGCTGAACACGAAATGAGAAAGATATAACGAAAGCTGTGAATAAAGAGCTTGTAGAATGGTTTGCACGACGTGTAAGTTCATAAATATTGCAATAAATAAGAATATTATTTTGACACATACAATTTGTAAATCTATAAAATTATATTTCTTTTTTCAGATCATGAATACTGATACTCGAGCAGACTTGTCAGAAGATTTGAAGTTTCTTGCTAGAGGTCCTATAAAGCAAGTTAGAAAGTTCGACGCTTATAATGTGAATGGCTTTAGATTTCATACAGTTGATCGAGAAGTGGGTTTGAAAACACAAAATAGTGGTATATTTACATTTTTTGAAGTGGGATACTATGGAAAGCTGCATGATATTATTGAATTAAACTACCATGGACATTTTTCTGTTGTTTTATTCAAATTTAAATGGGTCGATATTATCAGAGGTGTTAAAAGAGATTCATTGCAATTTACTTCTGTGAACTTCTCTCGCTTGATGGATGTTGGTGATCGTGAAATGCATGATCCATATATCTTAGAATTGCAATAAAAAATGGTATATTATGTGAATGATGTTGTGGATGAAGGGTGGAGTGTAGTTACTCACGTAATACAAAGAGATTTGTATGATATGGGTGATGAAGTGGAATATTTGACCTCTGAAGTTGAATGTCATCAACAACAGGAAGTAGAATTATTTTTCCATCATGATATTGAAAATATTAGTCTTGCAAGGATGAATGAAGTGGATGAATCAATGGAGTAGGAAACCGACATTATTGAAGGGGAAAATGATTGTATGTACAATTATTCATTCATGCAGCAACCACTTGTCTCATTTCTGCAGTCATTCATTATCATTGTTATATATATTTGGTTTGTTAGTACTGGGCATCTATTATCATTTTTAATTTTTTTTTTCTGCATAATTTTTTTGAAATATATATTCTGAACTTAATTTTATTTGATTAAATGACAGGAATGCCAAGGAGGAAGCGGTATACTATTTCTTCTAGTTCTGTGACGGATGCCGATCCATCTGGGTCACTCCCCCTGACATCTGAGGCACCAGCTGCCTACACCCCCACACCATCTCCCCCTGCACCATCTCTCACACCATCAGAGAGCCTCCCATTAGAGTCTGAGTCATCGACTCCCCCTACAGGTGCCTCATCAGTTGGGCGGAGACAGACCCCTTACAGTTCATCCCGGATACACTGGAGGGTCACAGTCATAGGTATAAATTTTAATTAAATAAATTTATTGTATTTTTTTATACTAATTCTCTGATCATTGAAGATGAAAAAAATAAAACCATGGAGAAACACTTAAAAAGCTCAGATGTTTGGAACTTGATTGGAGAAAAGATAGTCATTCCATTTTATTCTTATGGGGTCCCTACGGATGATGCTGCGGGGTTACTTGGCCAGATTATAGGTCAGTTGGCAGCGGAGCCCATTTCCCTTCCCATTTCATATGATGATTGGAGACATATGCCTCCAAACTGGAAAAATGAAGTTTTCAATTCTCAAATAAAGGTAATTTTATTACATTATCGTTTAATTGAATGTCATGTTACTAATATGTTCAAAATTAATTTCTGTATACAGATGTTCTTCCACTTCACAGTTGCTGATGTGATAGCACGGAAGTGGAATTTGAAAAATCTCAGTAAAAAATGGAAAGATTTCAAATGGAGATTGTGGTGTGATGTCAACGATACTTCGTTGAACTTGGAACAAATGTATGACAAGCTACCCAGTGGGGTACCGAAAGAGCAGTGGAATGTTTTTGTTGACAGACATTGTGATGAGAAGCAGATGGTATTGAAATATATATTGTTGTATTATCATCATTTTACATTAATACATGTATATTAAGAGGAGATGACATTGGATACATTACTGTTAAATTTCATTTTATTTATTTCAGGATATTTCACGACAGAATGCATCAAACAGGGTGAAGCAAGTCATCCCTCACACGGCGGGCTCAAAAAGCTTTTCTAGAAGCCGAATGTCATTGGTAATATTTTAAATAGTTTAAATATTTATAATACAATATTATCTATTTAATATATTGAATTTTCGATTTATCTTTTCTTAATGTAGTCACAGAATTTAGGGCACGAAGCCTCCCGGACTGAACTGTGGTTGGATGTTCACAGAAAATCAGATGGCTCTTTTGTTAATGAGCCTACCAAAGAAGTTGGGGTATGAAGTCAAATTTTTAACTTATTATTAGTTTTTACTGTGTTAATATGTATTGATATTTGATTTATAGGTAAAAATTAAAGAACTATGGGATGCCAGTCCTGGGAAGTCCTACTCAGTCTCCCCGGATGACCCGGTTGCTCAAGTCCTTGGGAAGGAGCATCCTGGTAGAGTGCGCGGGATGGGTTTGGGACCCGTACCATCTGAGGTCTTTAACAGGCCATCAGGGATTCCAGCCGCATCTACTCCTCGGTATGGTCAGCCTATACCTGAAGATGCTTAGAGGGAGATTTCTTCTCTACGAGCCATAGTTCAAGACCAAGGGGCTCAGATATCCACTATGCAGAAATTGTTGACTGATTTATATCAGCAGATGAGTAGATATGCCCCCATTGGTAGTGCACCGAGTGGTGGTGAGAAGGTAAATCACAAAAAATCACAATCATTTAGTTTGAAAACTTTTATTGGTTTTAAGTTTAATTATAAATATGCAACAATATTTAATTTTCAATATAATGTTCTTACAGGTGGCAGCAGGAGATGGAGGTGGAGAGGGTGACAATGCATCATCGGACCATGAGTAGTATTGTTGATGTGATCAAAAGATGTTTTATGGGTAATGTTATTTTTGTGACCTAGAATGGATCATGTGGTCCACGTAATGTTTTCCATGTTATGAACTTATTTTGTTTGATTAGCACAACTGATTCTTTCTTAATGGTTACATATCTTCTAATATATTCTCTATTCTCTTTAAATATGTCCTCTATTTCTCAAATGTATTCTTATGTGGTAGACTGGAGAGACCTTATTTCCTGGAACCATAATGTCAATCATCGATATAAAGTATTTTATAACAATAATGTTTTAAAGGTTCTTATTCTGACTGAACATCAGCCCATTTAATCCTCATTCCTCATCCTTATAAGACAAACGACTAGTAGTGATCCCTCCCCTCTCTTCTTTGGCACATTTTGATCCATACACTTTAATCCTTTATGGAATCAAATATTTTCAATTAATATAAGTGGATAATTGTGTTTGGGAACCCTGGTCCCCATAGAAGGTATACCCATTATAAACCATATTTTCATAAAAACATTCCATATTAATTTCTTACTCTACTAAGGGTTTTGTATATTTCGATTCCTACCATACCACAAGGTCCCCCCTTGTTCCATATTAATTTATTACTCTACTAAGGGTTTTGTGTGGGGATAACCACGATTAGTAAAAATGATATGTGATAATTCCCATGAATATTCATTGAAGTCGTTATCTGTGATTTTGTGGATAATTCATCTTATTGTGTTTCACTATATGGTTTAGGAAGTTGTATGGTGATGTTATTGACCAGATTGGTTGTGTAGTACAAGGGGATGTGATTCTTTGGTCGATTTTCATGTATGTGATTTTGGTAGTAGTGAAATGTGCTATGAAGAGGTTGTGGTACATTGTTATGGGGTCATGGATGTGTTGTAGTGGTTGTAGAATAATGTTTTTGTAGCAGATTCGTTGATTTGGAATGTGGTGATAGAGTTTCATGATGGTTTTAAGGAGTATTTGATTTTGTGATATGGGTTGGGAAATGTGGTGTGGAAACAATGGTGGATGTGTGGTGTTGTGGTGATAGTTTTGTGAGTTGAATTAGTTGTAGCATGGAGTGGATATGTCAGTTTCTCGGTTATCCATGAGATGAACTATGTTGATAATGTAAATGATCTAGGTTAGTAAATAAAAAATATTTATTGGAAATAGATATGTTATAAATTAATCAAATGAAAATGTAAAGTGGTATGTGAATTGTAATGGATAAAAAATAAAGGTGGTGAAACATGTATGTGGAAAGTGGAATGTTGTGTTGATAGTGTTGTGATTGTCTTGGGTGATTCAAATAGTGATTTAATTGGTTGTGATTATTGATTTGTGTTATGGTGTGGTGATCTAATAAGCTCATGTGTAGTTTATGTGGACACATAGGTTTGGTATCATGGGATATCTATATACCAGGAATGTTTCTATTATTTTATACACCAAGCATAATTTATATAAAATTACCACTACTCAAAGGTTTAGAGTTTTAGGTATTTTCACCAATAAATATGATGGTGGTGAAATTTAGGCATGGGTTCACACACATCCTCTCACTTCATTCAGAATTAGTGACACATGTTGGTGTTGGAGAATTCATAGAAACGATGTCATGTCCATGGTGCCTTCTAGTGGGAATTGATCTATTAGACCCAATTTCTATGAGTGATAAGGTATGTGTTTCTATGTGATATATTGTGGGGTAATTGATGGTAGGAGGAGGGGACAATGATTATGTCCATCACATTCATGATACCTTAAGACTCTTGTTCTAGTTTGGATGCCATTTGACAGAATATGTGTCCGTGGGTGGGAAGAGATGTTAGGTGGTAGTGTATTTGTCTACAAGTATGATTTATTGTGAAGTGATGGACTATGTGTCTACTGGTGGTATGTGATGTGATGTGATGGCCTAGGTGACTGCTGTTGGGATGTGGTGTGATGTGATAACCCATTTGTATACGGGAAGGATTTGATGTGATGTGACGTGGTTTGTTTGGATGGGATGAGAGCATTCCTAATTAGATATAAGGTTGTGAGAGTGGAAAAGTAACGTTTAATCTATATTGGGGTTACATTAATTTTTTTTTGAACACAGTTCCATATGATAATATTGGATCAATTATTTGATGAGTAATCCATGGTGTACAAAGGATTATTTAGATGAAATGTATGGGGTTATATGGTTTATTCTATTTGATGGCCAGCACATTAACACACCATTTTCACCTAAAATTGAAGACTTCATTAAGACCTAGATGATTATATCTTTTTTTTCTCGCACTACATATATATTATAGTTTTCAGGATACAAGAATAACTTTGGAGACTAAACTGGACATTACCAATTCAAATAGTATTCATGTTACTTAACTGGATTTCAATTACCATTTGGAACATTGGGATACTTTTATGGAATCAAATAGTTTCAATTTTGATCATCTGTAAACTGTAAGTATAAATCCATGTGACCCCCAATCTCTTGTTTCATTTGATTTTATCTTGTGTTTCATTCTAAATCCATAATTTTAGGTATTTTGTATGCTTTAGGTATTCTTATTGAATTGGATCAACTTTTTCATCAACATTAAATGAAAGGGTGTTTATGAATATTGCGTAGGTGGTGCATAAATTTTGTCCTTATTATAAATATGTTGTATGTGTTGTTTGGTTTGTTTTCCAGGGTAGTGGTGGAGTATAAACAGAAATGCATTTTTTTTCCGGGTCAGCATTTCGCAGCGGTTTTAACCGCCGCTAATGTTTTACCACTTATACATTTAGCGGTGGTTTAAACTGTCACTAAATGTAGTCGGAAGACTGTTTAGCGGTGGTTAAAACCGCCGCAAAATCACGTCGGCAATTGCGGCGGTTTCAATCGCCGCTAAGAAGGAGACTGGAACGCTTGAGTTTCGTGGCGATTATACCCACTGCTAATTAAATTGCCCTTAAAACCACCGCTAAATTTACCAAAAACCACCGCGAAATGAGGTAATACGATGCTTTTGTTTGACCGCCGCGAAATACATAAAACCTCCACTAATAGATTGCCGACGCCAAGTTTGGCGGTGGTTTAAACCGCCGCTATATGAAAAAAAACTGCCGGTAAGAGGCGGTTTTCCTGTAGTGACAGGGTGTACTCCTCGTCCTCACCGCATGACGTTAAACTGCATAGATAAAAAGTTAAAAATGCCCCTTTTCCCTGTGTGTGAACCATACCTGCACGGGGTGTACTCCTCGTCCTCACTGCATGATGTTAAACTGCACAGATAAAAAAGTTAAAAATGCCCCTTTCCCCCGTGTATGGACCAGACTTGCACGGGGTGTACTCCTTGTCCTTACCACACAGCGTTAAAATACACGGATAAAAAGTTTAAAATGACCCTTTCCCCTATGTATGGACTAGACCTGCACGGGGTGTACTCTTCTTCCTCACCAGATGACGTTAAGCTGCACGGATAAGAGGTTAAATATGCCCTTTTTCCCCGTGTACGGACCAGACCTGCACGGGGTGTATTCCTCATCCTTACCGCATGACGTTAAACTATGTGGACTTCAGTGAACTATGCGATATTTGATTCCTACCCTCACGGGATGCGTAGTGACGTCAGGGTTTCCCATCCAGGCCCAACCATTCCCAAATGAAGATTAAAAAAAATGCCCTCTTCCCCCATGTACGGACCAGATCTGCACGGGGTGTGTACTTCATCCTTACCGCACGACGTTAAAACTGCACGGACTTCGTCGCAACCCACCCAAGATATATGGAAAAATAAGAAGAAAATACTTCTTGCGCATTTGGATGCATCCTCTCCATACATCAGACTCCATGACCCGGATAATTATGGATCTTCATAACCATTAACGACCATCGGAAGTGGAAATTTAACGACCCGTGGACACCTTTTCATGACTATTCATACCATGCCCTCAGTGGCTCTGCATATTGATAGCCCCTGGCCCGTCTACCAAAGGCAAGATTTCCTCAGGCGATACTCTTCCTAGCTCTATACGCTTATCGGCCTCAGAGCCCCCATATCATATATCCTGATCCAAAAATTTATGGCGCAGTGGTTTACAAGTTCACCCCCCTTTTTCACATCCAAACTTTTCCAGGGTATCCCTACCCGGTTAGCCTATGTATCTGCCCATGGTTCCCATGACAACCTGCATCTACGAACATCAATCCATGGCTAGGCTACTTTGACTCAACGAACAATTACAGTGAATATGTTTCTTGTATGCTTGGACACCATTATCCCCATATGCCAAACTCTGTACTGTGAGCAATCTCAGGATTTCATAATCAATCATGGCCATCGGAAGTGTAAAGTCATCGACCTGGGGACACCTTTGCATGACTATGCATACCATTCCCTTAGTGGCTTTTCATATTGATAGCCCCTGTCTCTTCTATCAAAGGAAATATTTCCTCGGGCGGTACTCTTCCTAGGTCTGTACGCTTACCAGCCTCAGAGCCCCCACATCACATCTCCTGATCCGGGAAACCTCAGAGTTGCAGTTTACAACCTTCATCCCCCACCCTGTTTCGAGTATATCAGAGCATTGTAACTCAGTTATCCTTCGAGTGACTTCAGCACTAGTCACCCAATGGTCCGAGCTCTATGACCGCAAGACTAGGAGTACTTCGTCCTTACCACACGACATTAAACTGCATGGAGTGAATGTGCACCCCCACGCGCAAGATAAATCAACACAGGGAGTGCTCTAAGCTTTAACAGCAACCAGGGAAGAATATGCCGGACATGTCCAGATATTTTCTTACCAAATAACAGACATTGTGGCCCGAAAAATTGCAGATCCTCATAACCATTCACGACCATCGGAAGTGGCAAGTTATCGACCCATGGACACATTTTCATGAATATTCATACCATTCCCTCAGTAGCTCTGCATATTGATTTCCCCTGGCCCGTCTACCAAAGGCATGATTTCCTCAGGCGGTACTCTTCCTAGCTATGTATGCCTACCGAACTCAGAGCCCCCATATCATTTCTCTTGATCCAAGAAGACCTGGAACCACGATTTAAACCAATAAACCCCTCTCCACATCTTGGGCATGCCGAGATGTTCAAGACCAGTTACATTTTGATCAAGAGCGGCCTTTGCAACTACGTCCTTACTTCATGACGTTAAACTGCATGGAACAGCTTGGCTGCCTGGCATAAAGCTGCAAAGACCAAGCATTAAACATTCAGGTAGATTCCTCTAATTACAAGCATTTTCACTGGTTTTAAAAAATGACCTCAGTCCTTGTGCATGACTTTAAACTCCAAGAAAGTTTAAAATTCCCCCATCCTCACGACACGACGTTAAACTGCACAACATACTTTAATAATGCTCCTCGTCTTTACCGCATGACTTTAAAACTGCACGGAATCCGTCCTTACCGCATGAAATTAAACTACATGGCCAAACTTTTCAGGGGTTCAGTAAGGAATATAGGCTTTTCTCTATCCCTCAGTGCATGGGTCAGACCTGCACAAACCACTATCTCGCACCGGCGTGAGAAGGGATGACTTCACCCATTCTCGGGAAATTTAGAATAGATGTTTCTCCTGCATCTAGGAACTCTCTCCCTATAAACCATACTTTGTACTCAGAAAAATACAAACTCTCATAAACCACCCCTGGTGGTCCCGAATTTCAACTTCCCTGAAGATGCTCGGCTATTGGGAGAATGCAATCATTGACCCAAGGACAGATTTTCATGACTATTCATACCATGCCCTCAGCAGCTCTGCATATTGATCGCCCCTGGCCTATCTACCAAAGGAAATATTTCCTTAGGCAATACTTCTCTCTGTACACCCCTTGGCCTTTGAGCCCCCATATCTATCCTAGGGTTTAGAAACCCAATGAGATATAGTTTACCAGCCTCTTTCATAACCTTGACTGAATATGGAAGAACGTCTCTGATGAGATTACTGAGAATAAGGAGAAGTCGTTCTATTCCAGGTGATGTCCCAGCTGCATGACTTTAAACTGCGCCAAGATCCAATCCACCTTTACGTTAGATAAATGTATAGGAAAGAGACCTTGAGTCCACACTCCTGATTAATAGAGATGTTCTCAAAACCTTTCAGATGTCACCCAGCCTTTCTGAGCCACCCCTGGTGGTTTTCATAATTCCCCAAGCTACCCATGGTGGTTTCCATTAGCCGGACTCCCATGAAGTCCTCAGGCCATCATAAATAGAGAGTCATTGACTTAAGGACAACTTTGCACGACTATGCATACCATGCCCTCAGTGGCTCTGCATATTGATCACCCCTGGCCCATCTACCAAAGGCAAGATTTCCTTGGGTGATGCTCCTCCTACCTCTGCACGCCGATACGACTCCCATACCTTGAGACATTCCCTTCATGTCGTTCAAATCTGAACACACTTTTCCCATCCACATGCATCTGAAGAATATTGAGACATCTTTTAATCAACCAAATCCTATTGGGGCCCTCTCCCCATCATATCTGGTCAAATCTGTTTGACCTAAAACATCAGTAATGATAGTCTTTTCGGTGGGACTTCAAACCACTCACAAAAAGAGGCACAAAGACTATTAGGCCAAAAACCCGAAAAGGGAGACCTAATAAAAAGTCGGGCCATACCCGCTGGGTCCACACTAAATGGGCCTAGGAAAAATTAGGTTATTAAAAGAAAAGACAAAAATGTTTGTGGGGTTTTTCTACAAAACCCTAGTAATAGTAAAACTATGCTCGCTGGATCCCATGGTCCAGGAAAAAGTTAGAGTTTGTTTTCCTGAATTACGATTAATTCTGATTCAGTGAGTTGTTATTTATGCAATATTTGTTTTAGTAAACAATCAAATTTTACAAAAAAAAAATATTGACAAAGATTTTATTCTGTTTAAACAAAAAAGGGAGGAAATCCACAAGCTGGGGTCTCTCCCTCACAAAAAAAAGAGAGGGGTAAGAAAAAAAGGGTGTACAAGAATAGATCTGATAGTCATAATGGAGCCTGGCTTGCTCTCTCCATCAGATTGACAACTGTGCGATAAAGATTGTTGCAAGTCTTCTCCAGCACGTCCTTATCCCTGGCCTCAACCTCGACCACCGAACGAGTATGCTCCACTTTTGTTTGGAGATCATTGATCCCTTTCCTGGTCACTTCAAGGCGACCAGTCGTAGTCGACAGTTGATCCCTCAGCATCGCTGCCCGTACTTCACATTCATGCAACTTGGAGGATAGGACGACCATTTGATCTCGAGAGCTCACATCCTGCGCTATCAGTTGATGGAGCTTTATCATGGCTTCCTCTAGGGCTCGACCCCTGTGATGAGAGGAAGCGAGGTGAGAAACTTTCCATTCATTAGTGGCAACTTCCTCATGGGCCATGAAAACCTGGAAAGCGAGAGAATGGAACTGCCTATAGTCAAACCCACCTGACCCCAAACCCAGGAAGATTTGTCAGAGAGCTTCAGTTTTAGATGCCATCTCAGTTAGAGGAGTTTAGGCAACAATCTCGCAAATCTGAGGCCAGGCCCACATGCACACTACTCGGTGGTCCGCCATGACACGAGGATCTTTGGTATCCTCTCTAGATAACACGGGAACAAAGTCTGGCATTAAAATCAGCACAGAAATGTGCACACTAGAAGATGGTTCCGAAGCTGGAAGGTCTGAAGCTTCTAACCCCGGTTCGGGCTTGGGAATCAAGTTCTTGAGTCCGGTATCGGCCGGTAAAACTTCAGGAATTTTCTCGTTAGGAACCGAAGCCACAGGGTCATCCTCATCCACATCCAAGAAGGTTGGGTCCATCTGAACTTTGGCCGTAGAGGGTCTGGGAGAGGAAAATCCCCTTAGTCTCTTTGACCGACGAGATATCAGTTGGTCCTCCCTCCGAGCTGATGATGAGGGTGTGGTAGGCACAACCACCGTGATGACTTCTGATTTGGGAACCCACCGTAAAACCTTCCCCATAATTCCATCGGGATAATGTTTTACCCACATTCTTGCGTACTCCAAGGATAGGCTGGCAGCCGCTCCTAGGCTAGGAAAAAGAATGCCTGTGTTAGATCCCTCTGGCATCATCATCAACCACCATTGACAGAGAGTGGATGGGTGCAGTCCTCAAGCCTGAGGAAGGGGCCGAGAAACTTGGAGTTGCATACACCCAAACTGGTGGGAGAAACGATGGGGGTCATACAACTCGCGTAGAGAAACCCTATCAATCCGTGTAGAAAGAAACCCATACCGTAGTGAAATCACGTAAGAACGCTCCACCAAGCTCCCCCTGCAGTTGTCAACCATGATTCCAGAAGGAGTAGGGTAGGGAGAAAAACAAAACTGGGAGAAGTCACTTAGAAGATCAATTATTTCATCAGAATTGAAGGACTTCAAACGGACCCCAGCTATATTGAGCAGGGTAGGCCGAAAGTTAGGAAGCAGGATGAATGTGTTATGAAAATACTCATAACATCGGCAATGATTAGCTACCCAGCCATATAAGAATTGAAATTTCCCACTCAGATGGTAGGGTGGCCCACCCTCCTGTATGTGGCTTAGTAGTTTGTAAATACGAGCCAAAGTGGGAACGAACAAGTTCACCAGACGGCCCTCTTCCAACTCAACTGCCATCATCAAGGTGCAAGCTCTGATGCCCGGGTTGATATCCCGAGAAGGGAATATCCTCCCACTCAAAAACATAGCAAATAGACCTGATAGCCTGATCATAGGTGGCACACTGGGGTGCACCTCATAACCCCAAGAGAGGTAGTCTCCTGCTTACAGAACCGCCCAGTAGGAACCTGGGATGGTTCATGACTGTTGAGAAGGATGAGTCCTGGGGCGCTTGATCTTCGGCACATGACCAATGATGTTCAGAAATAACCCTATCCAGGTGCTATAGGGAATAAGAGAGCGGGCACACAATGCCTGACCCAGTGACCGCTCTGCCATAACCAGCAGATCCCTCTCTAAAGAAGGCACTTGTTCAACATCGTCCCACGCGTCAAGAGTGGGAAGAAACTCATCATACATCTCACCGATGATCGGAAGTCCTCCCAATTGGTATATGTACCACAAGCTAATGCCAACTTCACCATGGGATAGGTGGAAAGTATTAGAGCTTGAACACCAATGACTGAGCAGTTCAGGCAGGATCAAAGATGGGGGGTAAACAACGAACTAGGATGCCCACACTATGGAGTACATATTGACTGCTTCCAGTGACTCGGGAGATTCCCGAAAATGATGATGGACCCAGAAGGCCCAAGCCCAATCATTTGAGAAAATCCTACCAGACCAAAGATCCCACCTAGGAATCCACCCCGTGTCAGGATCCACTTGATAAAGGTTAACAATAGAGGGATAATTCTTGAAGATGGCTTCTCAATAGAAGTCTTGAGTGAACTGATCGCTTTGGGTCCAAATAGAGCCTCTCAAAATGAAAGCATCTTTCGGATCAGAATTAGAGTTCATCTCTCCCAATGGGGTAAGATTCACCTGAACGCACTTTGGTAACGCTTCCAAGAAAGGAGACGGAAGACCTAAGAAGGTAGGAGGGATAGAGACGTTATCTTGAAGACCGAAACCATAAAGCGGAAGTTGATTTGATAGTGGATAACCCAAGAGTTCAGGAGAGAGAAAGTCCTTCAAGACACCATCGTCGGGAATTATGGACTGACAAGGGTCCTCTTTGATGCTCTACGCTCTATGAATCATAGTTAGACGTCTCCCTGAACCAATCGGGAGAGGCTCAAAAGCAGGACTAGGTGCACGGAAAGGGGAACCATATTTTATCCCTATAGTATGAAATCCAACAAATGGTTAGTTCGGAATAATAAAGTCTGGACAAAAGTACCAAATATATGGCTAAGGATTCAGTCAAGGAGACTTCATAGCAAGGTCCCCGAGCATGCCTCAAAAGGTAGCTCGTGATGACTTCATCCCACAAACCAACGCTGTGTAGAAGTAGTCTGTGGTACCCTAGCCCTCAGAGCGTTGTGTAGAAAACCACGAACCAGGTTGCTCCGCAGAATCTTAATCCCAGATTTAAATAATTAGATTCAGAAGACTTAAGAAATTTCCAAAGTCTGGAAGATTTTAGTCTGCGGACCATCAAAACCACAGAGCGAGTTCCTTCACGGCCCATCATGACTTAATTTTTAATTAATTAAGAGTATTGGTTTGCAGTTGGGAGATTGATCCACAAATGAAGGCCACTACAAAGGAGGAATGGTTCGCAGAAATTGGTAGCTGGTTCGCGGATGAGGCGTTTTGTGAAGGAATGAGCACGAGAGGACAAAAAGAGAGACGGCTCTAGTTTCGCGAAGAATCTGGTAAAAGACAAAGGAAGGCCCCCCGTATTTATAGGTGTGGTCCCCCACCGAGTCCACTCCTCTATCGCAAACCATCCAAGTTTTAGGACCACTCTGCATTGGAATGACCTCCTCTTCGTTCTGATCAGACCACATTCTGATGGGGGGAATTTGTAGGGTCCTGAAAAATTCGCAAAGGAAAATGGAAATCCCCTTGAATACAAGGGAGATTCTACCCAATTCCCCCCCAACTAAAAGAATTAGGGAAGGGTGGGGAGAAAATTCAAAGGATGGAACAAGATGAACCGGTCCGCAGACCAGTCCCGTGAAAATGCTACGCGGCTGGTTCCGTGAAGCACCCCCTCCGTGGATCGCTGTCTTTCACGTAATGGAGGCAGAGGTCCTCCACAGGCGCGAAGCAGGACAATCATCGACCTGGTTCACCATCAAAAACCGCTCCAGCTGCGAACCGCGTCGACCAGCCCGGACCGCATCCGCTATCATTTGAGGAATGGAGGCGGAACCCTGCGCGGCCACGAAGCACTCCCTGAGCTCGTTTGGTTCTCGGGGGGGGGGGGGGGGGTACGTTCAATGCCCCCCACGAGTTGCGGATTGACTGAGTCATCCGTAAACCAAGTTTTCGGTCATGGGCCTCCGCAACAGGTGCCACATGACCAAAGATGCATCTCTTTGTCCACTCTATAAAAGGAGACCGAGGGGGAAGAGAAAGGGAGGATTCAGAGAGATCGACCAGATTCGGGTGGAAGGAATTTGAAGGAAGGAGCTTAGGATTTCGAAAACTGCAAAGTTCCAATCCGCGAACCAGAAGAGGCATGAATATGGAAGTGAATTAATAAGGAACTGAAAACACATAATAACTTGGTGAACAACGAACTTAAAATAAAAAGAAAAGAAGACCGTGAACCATGTCCCCTCTGTGGATTCACTCCCCGTAGACAAGGGAGTTTATGCCCCTTTTCTGATCCGTCGCACCGCATAGCACCCTCCTACGTGGGCGAAGCCCCGACCGACGAACCCCCGACCGGGGCCGCCCTCGGCCACCGCTGCTCACATGGATCCCTCCGTGTACAACCCTTGTACGTGGTCTGAACCTGAATTCGCGAACCACCCTGGTTCGTAGGATGCCCACCAGTCCGCGAACCACCCTAGTTCGCGGGATGCCCATCAGTCCGTGGACCACCCTGGCTCGCGAACAGACTCTCCAACCGCGTATCACCTCCCTACGTGAAGGGCGCGACCAATCATACACGTGTGTGGCCCCCAAGATCATTCAGAGTTCCCATTACCTGATCCGGATAGAATCCTCCCAGTCCGGCCTGATCCTCCACCCCCCCTCATTGGCCCATTCATCGACCCCGAGCCGAGGCCTCCGCCAGAGCCACCGGACCCGTGTGATGTAACCTTCAGGTGCATCAGTGCGCCGTTTGGAGTTCACATACCCACATTAAGTAGGGGAGAAGGGGTTTCCCCATCCCTTGAGTGGATTCCCGAAGCATTCCTGGGTTCACATTCCCACAGTAATGCGGAGTATGATCCCGGGAGTCCCCTTTCTGCCTCTCCACTTGTTAGGACTGGGGAACTTCTCCCCTCCTCGGGGAGTGGCGGGATACCCATCCGAAAGAAGCCCCCATACACCTCTGTACTTCCCCACGACCATGCCCAAGGAAGGGCCTAATGGGGAAGGGTGATGCTCCGTCCCTCTTTGGGGTCAAGTCCCTCTCCCAATGCGCTTTGTCACCCTGGGTATCCACCTCGGAGTAAGCCCCAACTTTCTGGGCCACCTCTATCCGTAAGCCTCACTCCACTTCCCACAGACGCACCTTTTGAGACGTGATCTTCTGGTCCCTGCTGCCTCTTGTTTCTTACACCTAGAATGACTCACGTGGACTTAGAGTAAGCATCGACCATGACATCCTCTCATGGGCCTCCTCAGAGTGTAAGCCCCAATCCTTTACTATGGGCCTCCTTAGAGTGTAATCCCCCATCCATTACCTTGGGCCTCCTCAGAGTGAAATCCCTAATCCAGAACCATGGGCTGCCTCAGAGTGTAAGCCCCATATCTTCCCGAACTACGAGGACTTTGATTCCCCACCACAGGGATACGTAGGAAGCCTCCACGAGGTTCAAGCCCACTACCCACCGGACCCCTGGTCCATCTTCACATTGGTTCCCCGATGCTCCTTTTGAACTAAGTGGACTTTGATCCCTGTTTTCTAGGAAAGGTACGTAGGAAGCCTCCCTGAGGTTCAAGCCCAACAACCGGTCAATTCGACTATCTTCACACCGGTTCATCATGCCACTCCTAGTGCCGTCTCAATGAGTCCAGACTCCTCTGGGTCATTAATCCAACGAGGGATGGTAAACCTCGGCATAAATGATTCCGAACCCCTGTGTCCAGCTGACCATTTCCAACCATGAGTAATCAATGGATACTATGCTTGGGTATAAACCAAAGATTCACGAACATATGAACACATCTTAAATCTATAAGAAAGTTCTGAAACAGGCAATAATTCCCCCCCAAAAGGGTGCGATGAGCCCGACTTCCCATCCTCTCGACCAATGTGAGTTCTTAAGCGTCACTGGTCAAACCACCCAGCGAACACCTTCCTTTGGAAAGAAGGTCCACGTATTACTGGATATGGAACCGTTGGGCGTTTCGAGGCAGAAAATGGTGCCCCAGATATGAGTCATTAAGAAGAACCCAACCTTATCTAATCAACCGTCGGGTAGCACACGTTTCTTCCCCACGACCCCGTTGTGTGCCATGAGACAGTTAAGAATAATGATGGATCTATGAGGTTGTTCATTGACTACAGGGAGATCAATGCTATAACCATAAAGAACATGTATCCCCTACCTCGCATTGATGATTTATTTGATCAACATCATGGAGCTCAATATTTTTTAAAGATTGATCTTCAATCTGGATATCATTAGTTGTGTGTGAAGATGGAAGAAATTCCAAAGATAGCATTTCAAACCAGGTACGAGCATTTTGAGTTTACATTAATACCTTTTGGATTGACTAATGAACCCTCTATTTTCATGGATCTATTGAATAGAGTTTTCAAGGAATATCATGTGGAATTTTTAGTGGTATTTAATTACGGTATCTTGGTGTACTCCAAAATCTACAAAGATCATGGAAATCACTTGTGCATTATTTTAAAGACTCTTAGAAGAAATGAATTATATGGGATGTTTAGAAAGTGTGACTTCTGGCTTCAGGAGATTTCTTTTCTTGGCCATATTGTCTCTAAGATGGAATCTCTGTTGATCCTTCTAAGACAAGAGCAACACAAGAATGGCCAACACTGATGAGTATAACCGAAGTACACAGTTTTATTGGTTTAGCAGGTTATTATTGGCGCTTCATCTAGAATTTTGCCTGATTGGAAAACCCATTAACCATGTTCACATGTAAATGGGTTAAACTTTTTTGGACAAAAGAGTGTGAATAATGTTATGAAGAACTGAAGAGAATATTATTCAATTCTCCAATATTGAATCTACCATCAGGGAATGATGGTCTGTTATTTATTATAATGCTTCAATGAAAGGACATGGTTGTTTCCTTATGCAGAATGATCGAATTATTGCCTATGCATAACGACAACTAAAAATAAATGAACAAAATTATCCCACTCATGATCATGAGTTAGCAGTTGTAATATTTTCTTTGAAGATATGGAGACACTATAAATATGGTGATAAATGTGAGATATATACTGATCACAAGGGTTTGAAGTATATTTTGGCATAGAAAGAACTCAACATGAGGCAAAGATAATGGCTTGAACTACACAAAGATTATGATTTCACTATACACTACCACCCAGGGAAGGAAAAAAAGGTGGCATATGCTTTGAACAGAAAGGATCATGGTGTTTTGAACAAGATGATAGTTGAAAGGGATCCTATGTTCATGGATCTAGTAAAGATGGATATGGGAATAACCATGAAAGGTGACACATCAATACTTTTTCGAACGGTAGCCAAACCATCTTCACTAGAAAGGATAAAGTGTTCTCAGGCCAATGATGAGGAGTTTCAAAAGAATATTAAAGTTGTGAATGATGGGAGATTGAGTGACTTCATATATGAAGATGGAATTTTAAAATTTGGAAAGTGACTTTGTGTTCCTAACATACCTAATCTAAAAAGGGAATTGTTGGATGATTCTCATTGCTCAAAATTCTCTATACGGTCTGGGAGCACCAAGATGTTTAGATATTTGAAGGAACATTTTTGGTGGGACAACATGAAGAGAGAGATTGCTGATTTTGCGTCAAGTTGAATGGTTCACTACGGGAAAAATGACTTTTTTCGACGACAATAAATCCCATCTCAAAATGTCCGTCCAAGTGGTTATTTCTGACGGGGGTAACAACCGGTCGCAAATAATCTGTTATTTGCGACGGGATTTCGTGTCCCATCGCAAAAGGTTTGGCGTGGATAGCGCGCCAAACCGCGCGAAGGTTATTTGCGACGAGGGGATCCCCACGTCACAAATAGTAAAGTATTTGTGATGGGCCCTGTCGCAAATAACTGGTGGCGATTAATAGCTTTTTGCGATGGGATGACCACCTGTCGCAAAAGGTGTGTCGGCAGGGACTATTTGCAATGGGGCCCGTCAGAAATAACTTTTTAACCGCCGACAGTAATTAATGCGGGCGTAGGTATTTACGACGGGTAACCAGCCGCAAATAGTCCCGTCGCAAATAATCTAACCTATATATACCCCCATCCGTTTTTCTTATCATTTTCATAATTTCTAGATCTTGTTTCTCTCTGAACTCTGATTTCAGAGGGAAATTTTTTCTAAAGTTAGTTTTTTTGGTCACGAAGAAGCTGTGAAGCCGTCTACATCAACAACAAATCAAGTTCAAAGGTATTTATGTTTTATTTAATTTATTATTTATTTCAAATTTTTATGTTAATTTTTATTATTGTTGATTAGTTGTAATTAAATTGAATTTAAATTGTTTTGTCATAAAAATTTATTTGTACTAATAAATTGAAGTTTTTAGAATTAATTTTTAATAATTAGTAGTAATTAGTAATTATTAACGATAATTAGTAATGTATATAATTAATTTGTAGTAATTAATAATAATTGGTAATAAATAATAATAAATATTAATAATTAGAAATAAATATTAATAATTATTAATAAATAGTAATAAATTGTAATAAATTGTAATAATTAGTAATAAATTGTAATAATTAGTAATAAATTGTAATAATTAGTAATAAATTATAATAATTAGTAATAAATTGTAGTAATTGGAAAAAAATTAGTAATTAGTAATAAATTGTAATAATTAGTAATAAATTGTAATAATTTGTAATAAATTGTAATAATTAGTAATAAATTGTAATAATTAGTAGTAAATGGTAATAATTATTAACAAATTGTAATAATTAGTAATAAATTGTAATAGTTATTAATAAATTGTAATAAATTGTAATAATTAGTAATAAATTGTAATAAATTGTAATAATTAGTAATAAATTGTAATAATTAGTAATAAATTGTAATAATTAGTAATAAATTGTAATAATTAGTAATAAATTGTAATAAATTTTAATAATTAGTAATAAATTGTTATAAATTATATTAATAAGTAATAAATTGTAATAATTACTAATAAATTTTATTAATTAGTAATAAATTGTATTAATTAGTAATAAATTGTAATAATTATTAATAAATTGTAATAATTAGAAATAACATGTAATAATTAGTAATAAATTTTAATAAATTGCATTAATTAGTAATAAATTGTATTAAATAGTAATTAATTGAAATAAATTGTATTGATTATTAATAAATTGTAAAAATTAGTAATAAATTGTAATAATTAGTAATAAATTGTACTAATTAGTAATGAATTGTAATAATTAGTAATAAATTGTAATAATTAGTAATAAATTGTAAAAATTAGTAATAAATTGTAATAAATAGTAATAAATTGTAATAATCAGTAATAAATTGTAATAATTAGTAATAAAGTGTAATAATTAGTAATAAACAGTAATAATTAGTAATAAACAATTATAATTACTAATAATTTGTAATAATTATTAATATTTATTAATAAATACTAATAATTAGTAATAATTAGTAATAATAAGTAATAATAAGTAATAATTAGTAATAATTAGTAATAATTAGTAATAATTATTAATAATTAGTAATAATTAGTAATAAATAGTAATAATTAATAATAAATTGTAATAATTATTAATAAATTGTAATAATTAGGAACAATTAGCAATAATTCGGAATAAATAGGAATAAATAGGAATAAATAGGAATAATTAGCAATAAATAGGAATAATTAGCAATAAATAGGAATAATTAAGAATAAATAGAAATAATTAGCAATATGAATAATTGGCAATAGGAATAATTAGCAATAGGAATAATTAGGAATAAATATGAATAATTAGCAACAAATAGGAATAATTATGAATAAATAGGAATAATTAAGAATAAATAGGAATAATTAGCAATAAATAGGAATAATTAGCAATAAATATGAATAATTAGCAATAATTATGAATAAATAGAAATAAATAGTAATAAATAAGAATAATTAGTAATTATTTGGAATGAATACTAATAATTAAAAATAAATACTAATAATTAGCAGTAATTATTAATAACTAGCAATAATTAGAAATAATTAGGAATAATTAGCAATAAATAGAAATAATTAACAATAAATAGCAATAAATAATAATAATTAGCAATAATTAGCAATAAGTAGCAATAATTAGTAATAAAGAGAAATAATTAGTAATAAACATGAATAATTAGTAATAATTCGTAATAATTAGTAATAATAAGGAATAATTAGTAATAATTTGTAATAAATATGAATAATTGATAATAATTTGGAATAATTGATAATAATTAGTAATAAATTATAATAATTATTAATAATTAGTAACAATTAGTAATAAATTGTAATAATTAGTAATAAATACAAATAATTAATGATAATTATTAATAAATACTAATAGTCAGGAATACATAGAAATAATTAGAAATAATTAGCAATTATTAGAAATAAATAGGAATAATTAGGAATAAAAAGGAATAATTAGTAATAATTAGGATTAATTAGTAATAATTAGTAATAATTAGTAATAATTAGGAATAATTAGGAATAATTAGTAATAGTTAGGAATAATTAGGAATAATTAGTAATAATTAGTAATAATTAGTAATAATTAGTAATAATTAGGAATAATTAGGAAGAAATAGGAATAAATAGGCATATTCAATCTCGTATGCATGAGATTAGACATGCATTCATAGGATCAAATTTTTATAATTTTTTCAGGCGGTGACAGTTAGAAGAAGACAATTCATCAACGAAAAGGGGGCTCTTTTATCTGACAGCTCATTTACTTGCATCTTTCTCACACTGAAAATTATGCCGCCCTTAATTAATGGTAATTATAAAGAAGTAGGATTAATTAGTTATACTTTTTTTTTCTGATAGTGTTTTTATAATTTCAAATTATTCAAAAATAGTGCTGATTTTATATTTTGTAGAAAAATATGGAACAAGGAAGTCGACCATCAGTCATTATTAGATGATTGTGTTTGGATAAATCAGCGCAGAAATCCAAATGGTTCTGGTTTAAATCCTATATATATTGAGGGTGATGAAGCTTTCTTAGCATTTGAATCATCAAAAACAGAATATGTTTCAGAAGGCACAATTAAGTGTCCTTGTAAAAAATGTGCTCTGAGAACGTTTGACACATTTGAGAAGGTTGGGGGACATCTCTTGCGGTTTGGTTTTCAGCCATATTATGTTTTTTGGTATCAACAAGGTGAACACAGTGCTAGAGAAGATACTAATAACTTGATTTCAGATCCATCACGATTCCAAAATTTAGTACATGATGTTGCAGGTCCATCTCTTCAACAAACTGAAACTCACGATGATATCGATTTAACTCCTGAGTTGGAACCATCATAATTATATGAGTTGTTGAGGTCTGCTGAAGATTCATTATATCCTGGTTGCAAGATAAGAAAAGTATAAGTGGTTTCAAAATTTATGTCTATTAAATCAGATAATGAAATGTCAAACAACTGTTTTGATCAGATATTTTCTTTTTTTAAAACACTCTTACCTGAAGGAAATGTGTTGTTTGCAAATTACTATGAGAGAAACATGATGGTTCGTAATCTGGGCCTTAGTTATCAGAAGATTCATGCATGTGAAAATGAATGCATCTTATATTCTGCTAAAAATGAGTTGTTGGATAGTTATCTCACATGTGGACAATCGAGGTATAAAGAAGCTCAACCAGGGAAGTCTGGATCGATTCTTGCAAAATAGTTTAGATATTTCCCCCTTACACCCAAGCTGTAATGTTTATTTATTTCTCATAACACAGAATTAATGATGTCATGGAACAAAACAAATATTTCAACCAATAAAAGCTTGAATCATCCATCTGATGGTGATTCATGGAAACATTTTGATCGTTTGCATCCGTCTTTTTATTTAGAAGCCCGAAACGTGCGATTGAGCCTTTCTATTGATGGTTTCTGTCCATTTGGTTCTTATGGTAGTTAGTATTCATGTTAGCCTGTTTTTAATATTTTATGATTTTCTTTGTGAATATTGATAATTTTAATAATTTTAATAATTTTAATAATTTTTATTTTTTTATTATTTTAATAATATTAATATTATTGTTTCATTAATCATAATTTTATTAAATATATTTTTCAGTATTTTATTTTTTAATGTTTATTTATTTTACTAATAATAATAATAATAATAATAATAAAATTTTATATTTTTTTATATTTTTTTTCTGAATTTTGAGAATTTCAATATATTTTTATATTAATTATTTTAATGATATTAAAATTAATTTTTCAATAATCATAATTTTATTAAATTTATTTTTTAAAAAAATTTATTTATTATTCGCAATTGGATCTATTGCGACGGGTTTCCGGCGCAAATAGTTTAAATAATTTTATTTAAAATGTATTTGTGACGGGATTTGGGACCCGTTGGAAAAAAGTATTTGCGGCAGGCCGATCAAAAATAGTCGAAATACTTGTTTTTAAAAAAAGTATTTGCGACGAGATTATGGGACCGTCACAAATACTTTTTGCGATGGGCCCATCGCAAAAAAGTTTATAATATATAAAGTATATAATCAGAGACCTATTTGTGATGGTGAAGTTACCCATCACAAAAACTATTATTTTTGATGGGCCGGTCGCAAATAATACTTTTTGTGACACTGTTTTCCACGATGGGCTATTTGTAACGGGACCCCTTCGCTAAAACTTATTTGCGATAGGATCCCATCGCAAATATCCCATCACAAATACCTAGAATTCTAGTAGTGGTTTGTCAAAAAGTGAAAGCTAGAAGGAAACAGCCTCGAAGAGTCATGCAACCTCTTCCCATACCTGAGTGGAAATGGGATAATATTACCATGTACTCTATCATGGATATACCAAAGAATCCTAGAAGGAATAATGAAATATGGGCCATTATTGATCGTCTTACCAAGTCATCACATTTTTTTATATAACAGAAGATTTACCACATGAATGTCTGGAATGAATATATATTAATGATGTTGTAAGACTCCATGGTGTACCTCTATCGACTGTTTCTGATTGCGATCCCCATTTTACATCAGGATTTTGGAAATGTCTTAAAAAGGCCTTGGATACTGAACTTCCTTTGAGCACTACCTACCACAGAAAAACCAATGGACAATCAGAACGGACTATTCAAACTTTAGAAGACATGTTGAGATTTTTTTCACTTGACTTTCTAGGTATGTGGGACTAGTATTTACCTCTGGTAGAATTTTCCTATAACAATAGTTCCCATTCAAGTATTCAGATGGTACCATATGAAATGTTACATGGACAGAGATGTCACACACCAACTTGTTGTGATGATGTTGGTGAATGAAAACTCATAGGCCAAGAACTTGTTGAGGAAACAATGGAAAAGGTGAAGATTATTAAAACCCATATCAAAGCATCTCAAAGTAGGCAAAAGAGTTATGTTGATAATCAGAGGAAGGATTTGGAATTTCAAGTAGGAGATCATGTATTATTTAAGGTATCACTAGGGAAGGGTGTTATACAATTAGGTAAGAAGGGTAAATTGATTCCCAGGTACATCGGACCTTTCGAAATTATTGAACGAATTGGAGTTGTGTCTTATCATTTGGAAATACCTCCAAGTCTCTCCAAAGTTCATGATGTGTTCGAGGTATCATTGTTGAAAAAATACATGCCTGACCCAACACATGTACTCAAATATGAGGAAATTGAACTGGAACCTGATCTGTCTTATTGTGAAGAGCGTATCAAGATTCTTGATACCAGAGAACAAGTGCTGAGAAATCGGACGACTCGTCTGGTAAAAGTTCAATGGAGAAACCATAAGATAGAAGAGGAAACGTGAAAAACCAAGGAATATATGATGAAGAACCACCTCAATATTTTTATGTAGTAATATTCTAGAAATTTTGAGGAAAAAATTATTTTAAGAAGGAGAGAATGTAACACCCAAGCATCCACATTACATTTCCTTTTAAATAATGCAGTAGCTTGCAGTGTACGCAACTTGAAGTTTTAACACACCACGAGCAATCAAACTAGCCGTTATGAATAGTAATAACCGCTTTTTGAAATTTTATAAATTTTATTTTGGAAAATGGACTTCATTTTTGGATTCAGAATATCAAAATTATATTAGGGTGAATTTTTTGTATATTAATGAAAACATACAATTTTTAATGAATAGTGAAAAACATTGTGTTATTGTTTAAAACTGAATTTTTATTTAAATAATCAGTTATTTAATTTTAATTTTTTTGGGCCATAATAGATATATAATACCTATATATGTTCAATTTGATTCATTGGAGTCATTTTATAATAAGTTTATATATATACAATTTTACCAAACTTTTTACCTTCTTTTACCCACCTTCTAGGAGCATTTGAAAATTTGCATAAAACATAATTTTACCACTTATGTGATTTGAATTTCAAAAATATAAGATACATAGCTGAAATAAATAAGTAAAATGTGGTTCAATAAGATGAAAATAATTTTTGGTGAACTATAACTTTTGACTTTTATATACCACGGTTAAACATAAATAGGGTAATTAAGGGGGAAATGATATCATAATTACACTAACACATGTACTAATACTATTATATAAGTTCCATTAGACCAAAAACAACCTTATATATAAAATATGATCCTTTTTGGTCCACTTGGATCATATTAGAACATTTATTATTATTTTATTTAATGAAAAGTTAAAGATGTTAAATTCAAAGTATAATAACTAAAACCATTTTTAATATAGGGTTATATATAAGATAAATTTGTCTATAAATATTCATTAGAAATATAAATATATTTCCTATGTAATGGTTTTTTATTTATAATTTTTAGACATTATATTATTAAATTTATATATGATACATGATGATGTAGTAATTACCTTATTAATGAATGCTTAAAATAATTGATATTATAAATATATAAATAAATGTAAATTAAAACTTTTGATTAATTGAACTAATTTTCATGGTTAATATGACATGTTAAATTTTATTATATAAATTTTATTTGAAGTGATAAAGTATTTATGGATTTCAAAAAAATCAAATACTAAATAGTGTCAAAATTGACATAATTGAGTTTTTAAAACAAATACTATATTATTAATTGATATAATATTCCTAAAAATATATTGTTTAGACAAAAAACTTATATAAGGTTATATATATTAATAATTAACCACTTGGGGTTCTCTTGTCTTGTTATAGTAAGTTTATCAACAATATAATATAAAAATACAAATAGGCATTGTAAATGTCAAACTATTTAACTTCGAGTTAAATCGAAAAGATATGGTTAATATGGTGACCTAAACCAATATAAAACATATTTTTTGAGATATTTTCGACCCATCCCCACCATATACTAGAATTAAATCTTTTTGGATCCATTAGAAATCGAAAATTACTTTATTATAAAATAATATTTCAAACTTTTCCTAAAGTGACCCTCACCTCTCTTATAAAAGGGTATTTAACCTTCTCTTAATTTCACACCTCTAAAACCATTTGGATCGGCCAACCCCTATCCAAATATCCTCTCAACTATTCTACATTATACCTAGAGGCCTTACTTTAATTAGAAATCCAGCCTATGGATCCCTTTTGATCCACTCAAAAGGAAACACCTGAAGAAGAGGTAATAATTTCCCCAACCTCTTTCAAGTTCTTTTCTTCTTACACTTCCTCATTATTTGTTTTTTCCAAGAAAAAATAACAAATATAGTACCTTATTCATAATTTGATGTTATTATAAATATTTTACAACCAAATTTGTTATTCTATCCATCCTATAAAAGACAAAGTCACCATATGTGCGTACGTACGGCTTACCGTCTCCATGTCATGGTGTAGTTTGTTATTCAAACACCTCATTATTTGGATTGGTATAATAATGAGTATAACTAATTTAAATAATAAATTAAACATGTTAATGATTATATATATATGATATAACATCCAATTACATATTATTTCACTATCAATAAAATGATGTTGCGCTCGTGCATATGTACGGATTACCGTCTCCATGAACGCGATGAGATTCATTCCCAATCGTGATCATTCAAGAATAATTTTCATTTTATGTTTAAAAATAATGTTTAAGAACATAATATCATTCAGGATATGAATAAAATACATCCTATTCATAACAAAAATGGCTAATGTAACCCATCATATAAAGGAAAATGAATCAGTTAACACCCGAATCGATGATACTACTAAAATATTATTAACAAATCAATATTAGAAGATAATATATGATATCATATTTATGTATATGGTTTTTGTATAATTTAATAACAATTATTTAACTATTATATTGAAGGTTAACATACCCTCGACCAAGGAAAAGTACAAGGTAAGGGTTAATTCTACAATCACTTCATTATCCGAGGTTGCTTATACACGAGTATCTACTTGGACCTCTTTATCATCCACATCCGTGTTTCATAAAAATTTATTTCAAAATATTTTTAATATTTTCTAGACTAAGGATAAAATTCATTTATACAATTTTTTTACTTTTTATAAAATGTTTATAAAGGAATCTTTCTGTCATTTTCTAAATAAGGTACTTTACGACCTTTTTGACAAAATTAAGGAAAGAATGTTTTTTTAACTTATACGGCGAGTGAGACTATTTTCCATTGTTATAACACCTTTGAATATTCCATTAAAATATTATAGAAATTTTTTCCAAATAAATGTTTTCTTTTATATTTATTTGAATTTTAAATAATTTCAAAATAGAAAGATTTATTTCTTTCAAATAGTTTTCATTTTATCTATGTCAACATCCTTTGATGGATTTTAAACTTGTTTGAATATGATTTATTATGATACAAATATTCCATATTGTATTGAAGGTTTTGTGATATATTTGACTTTGTATGTGTTTTTTTATACGAATTAAGGTTTATGAATAAAGTATTGACATTTCAAATGCTAGTTTTAATATAAACATTTATGTTATGTTTAAATATTTTCATATGAGGAATGCATTGGACTTAGTAAGTGTCAGGTGGATCCCGCTATAGATATTCGATGCATCGGTAGGTCTCATGAGACAAACAAGTGTCTTGGCACAAGGCCTTGAAAAACTATTATTTTTAGTCTTGTCACAAGGCCTTGAATATGTGGTTATGAAGTCTGGCATTATACTTTCCATCATTCTGAAATTGGATATTGATATTACATGTGATTATTTGTCTAGTAGAATATACATGTCAATAAGTAAATGGAATTATTTGATTTATATTTTTCATATTATGATGAATTTTAAGTTTAAAAGTCTTGTGTATTAGTCTTATACATTGCCTTAAATGTTCATGCTTATTTGTGAAAGTTTCCGCCATATTGTTATCCTTACTGAGCATTTGAGCTCACCCCTTTATATGTTTTATTTTATGAGGATGTGAAGAAGTATATTATGACTGACCTGCAGGGATAGTCTAAGGGAAATGAATGTGGTCAAAGGATATAATGTTGTTATTGTTTTTTGTTTTATAATGTAATTTAAAACTTATGTATGTATCTACTACTTCCAAGGCTACTAAATTGATCAATATTTCGGGATTTGATCCCTTGTGATCATGCCAATGTTATGTAATAATGCACCAACTTCGGGTAACGAGGGTCAGGGCGTTACACATAAAATACCCTAACACCATTAAAAATGTTAAAACCATAAAAACTTAAAACAATATTATTAAAATCTAAATCACCATAAAACCCCCAAAACAATAAAGAACCCTAAAAAAACAATAAAAATGTCTAAAACCACATAAAATCCATAAAAACCCTAAAAAAATAAAAATTTCTAAATTTCTAGGAAAACCCTAAAATATATTTAAAATCCAACAACCCTAAAATTCACTAAAACTATAAAACCCTTTAAAAACCTGAAACGCCTAAAACCCCCAAAAATAATACCCTAAACTCCCCAAAAACAATAAAACACCTTAAACTCGAAAAAATCACAAAAACACTAAAAACACATCAAAACCCAAAAATAAATTAGAATACCCATAAATTACACTAGAACCCTTAAATCCCCTTAAATCCTAAAAAAATCTATAAAACCTAATATATCCAAAAAAAGTATAGAAAACATAAAAAATCTAGTAACACTAAAAAAACATCAAAAACCTAACAATACAATAAAACACCTAAAATTCTACAAAACTCCCAAATCCCCTAGAAATAGAAAAAATCCAAAACACCCTATAAATACTGAAAACACTAAAACAATTAATAACCCCCAAAACCCCTAAATACCCAAAAAATATAAATAATTCCAAAACGCCCTAAAACACAAAAAAAAAACTAAAAAAAACATACCATTAAAACTAAGAAACACTAAACACCAAAAAAAAAACAGAAAAAACCATAAAAACCACAAAAAACCCTAACCCCCCCAAAAAACCCAAAAAATACCAAAACTCTTAAATTACCTAAAGACCCTAAAAACCATAGAAACATATAAAAATAATAGAATCCCCTAAAAACCCAATAAAACACTATAAAATCCAATAACCCAAAACCCCTTAAAACCATAAACCCCCCCAAACCATAAAAAACACAAGAAACCGTAAAACCTATACCCCACAACCAAAACTATGAACCATACACCCAAAATCATATTGCCTACACATGATAAAAAAAACCTATACCTAAAACCATATACCCTACACACTAATCCCAAAACCCTTCACCCAAAATCTAAAACTCAAGACCTAAACCCAAAATCCAATACCATACAATCTAAAATCTATAATCTACCCCTAATGCCTTAAAACCTACACCCAAAAACCAAAACCATATAACCTAAATACAGAATATTATAACCTAAATACTAAAACCTATATCATAAACCCTAAAATTCTCTAAGAACACTAAAAACACTAACAGAACATAAAACCCATAAAAACCTAAAACCCCCCTAAAACACAAAAAATAATCTAAAACCTAATAAATTTTCTCAATGACCCTAAAACCCCCAAGGACATTAAAAACCATAAATATCCCCTCAAAAATCCTAATAACCCTATATGAAATAATGGAACCTAAAAACCCAATAAGGATAAAAAACCTAACCCCCCTAAAAACCTTAAAAACCCTAAAAACCCGAATACCCTAAAATTCATTTATGGTATTTAGTGTCTTTTTATGGTTATTAATTTTTTAGGATTTTTAGGGTTTTTTGGGTTTTAGGGGTTGTAGGTTCCTGAAAATTCCCCAAAGGGAAATCAAATTCTCCCATAAACTTGATAATGGAAAAGATACATGTGGTTATGAAAATTGGAGGAAAATATTGAAGGGATCCTCTTTAGCAAAGAACTCAATATAGTCAGCGTAGTGGTTACTAGTAAAGGTCCATAAATGTAACATACCATTAACAAAGCAGTATGTAGAAGGCCCACGAAACCCTAGGACATGAAGCATTGTCCAACAAATTAGGTAGTTTGTTGAATGAATGAGTAATGGCGCCAATCAACCACGAACCACACCGTTGGTGGAATGGAGGTAGGGAAATTATACCCACAAACCATGACCCAACGAAGACATCATTGGTGAAGAAATGATGGAGAATTATGTCCCCACACACCATCTCCATATAATAAGAAATTTACGAATGAGGTAAGGCCGACAGGGTCCTGTGAACCATGTAATTTGTTGGAGTGAGGGGGTGATTTCTACCACCACGAACCGTAACACCAAAAAATTCTGTTGAACAAGTCATCTAAGGGTCAGAGGATCCCTCCATGGGATTCCAATACGGGTTTCATGTGAAACATGTATACAGCCTCATGAACACCTAATAAAAGAACCCCATGGGGAGCCAAGGAAAATAAATTGGGTTTTTTGGGTAAATCTTACAATTCATAGATAGAAAAATTCGAAGGAAAACAAAAAATGAAGTGTGGAACCATGAATGGTTTCCAAAAGGTATAAAAACATTGAGAATGATAAAAAGAAGAAAGAATTTATAATATGGGAAATCCACATACCTAAAAGGTGATCTACGAACCATACTCCCTTCATGGATGAACTTCCCATGAACTGTTGAACCAATGCCCCTTCTTTAAACTAGAATAACAAATAACACATCTCTGTGTGGATGAAAACATGTCCTGCACGGCATTCCGCCGCAGAAAGGGACTCTAGTGTCGCATACCATCATGGTATGTGGATGAAACCTAAGGTCGCGTACCACCCTAGTAAGTGGACGACATCTAGGTCTGTGTACCACCTAGGTATGTAGACAACATCCAGGCCTATGAACCACCCAGGTAAGGGGACGACATCTACATCCACACACCACCCCGGTTCACAGATGACCCTTCCACTCGTATAACAAAATGCTATGTTGAGGTTACCCCACCCCGCATGAGTAAGTTTTACATGGTGTAGGGTGCCTTCAAGTTTTAAAACTTATGGTGCCAACAATGATCTTCCATTTCCATCCCATCCTCTAAATCCCCTCCACAAATCAGTCCATTAGTGTCAGGACAAAGCCTCTTCCTAAGCCACCATACTTTTATGAATAGACCATCCGAAATATCAGTGCACCCTTCTGAGTTTACATACCCATGGTAAGCGTTTTCATGAAGGTAATCCCTACATCAGTATGAACACCAGGAATGTTCTGAAGATTATATTCCCATGTTAACCTGGAGTCCAACCATGGGAGAATGATGTGGATATCCCCATTCTAGGGATCAAGGGAGGTCACTGAATTTTCCATTCAATGAGGGATGGTGATAGTTTAAAGGAATCACACTTGATTTTCCTTTTGACGAGAAACAACATTCTTACCCTTTTCTAGAACCCATTTCAAGGCATCCCTCCTGGAGTAAGACCCCAGCTTTTGAGGATAGACCTAATGAACATCACCTTCATTTCACATCAGATGTTTCATTACTCCATTCCATTTTCCACTATCACCATGACATCTTCCATCATGGGATTGTCCTTTTACATCAAGGGAGGAGGGAAAGTGTTTGGTTTTTTGGATCTACCACTTATTCTTTAATTCTAACAATAGCCATGACTCACTTGGGCCTAGAGGTTAACAATGATTATGGAATCGCCACCATCCATTTCTAAATGAACTATGAATGCTCTAATTCCTTCTCATGATAGGATACATAGGACTCCTATCTAATGGCCCTAGTTCAAAGGATATTATCCTTAAAAGTTAGTCCCAGTAATAATTTTCCCTTGCCTTACTAGGAAATAATTCTTATGTATAATACCAAACATGACTCTCCCATGAAAGGCCTCCTCTAGGTGTAAGTACCAACCATGTCCCTATAAAGGGGAAGCTATCAAACCTATGTCCCATCTCTTGAACTATAAGAACTTTGATTTCCAACTAACTGGGATACGTATGAAGCCTCCCTAAGGTCCAAAACCAGTATCCAAATCCCACTAGTATTCTCTAGGACACATCCCCAGTAGGTTTATATTCATCTAGGAAACCGAAACTTTCCTAGGAATCTCAGGCCGCCTCGGTGTGAGGACCACAGTGGATCTTGGCTCGTCACCTTTCATCTAGACATCCTTGCCACGTGATGCTAAACTGCATGGATGGGCCCTCATCACACAACCTTAAAAAATGATATGCCTGGTTATGTGGAACCACACAACATGGGTTTTGATACCTATCCTGAGGATACATAGGAATCCCATCTCATGTGTTTGATCATGACATCAAAGAATCTTCTTTTCTCCCTGGATGATGATAAACTTCCAAGAACCTTATCATAGGGAATACAATAAGGTTGTCTTAGAAATTTCTATTCTGTGCACATCTATGATTGATCTTGAAACTCATGGGTAATCCAGAGACACGATCTTAGGGAAATAACCAAGGATTAATGAAAATATTAACATTACTTAAATCTATAAGAGTTCCCTAGAGTAAGAAATAATTCCACCCAAAAGGGTGTGATGAGAATAACCTCCAATCCTCCTGACCAATGGAGTCCTTATGTTTTTTTGGCCAAATAATCATCCAAAGAGTGACTAACATTGGAATTAAGGTTCTTGATTCCTAGATACTAGAGACATTTGGTGTTTCTGGATCCACGAATAAACCGATTGGAGACCATTGGAGGACATCGTACCCGACATGGACCGATTGCACACATACTCAACCCCCTATAGTCGTCTGCTTGGACCATTCAACTATAGACCCTCCTACATAATATAAAAACGAAACACTACCTAGGCCTGGTGACAAATTCTATCCAACCAAAATTGTTCATGAAATGAATCGGGTGTCCGCCGTGGTGCAACACAAGTCAGGATGAAACAAAAATGGGGAACCCGATGTGAATCCTTCACCAAGGTGGAAGATTACCCATCCTCAACCCCTTTCACATTTAAAATGAATAGGGCTAAGAAAGATCATCAATTTCACATGTGATCATTAGATCTTACTTTGATAGGGGTTTTTTGTTTGTATGTTTCATATATATATATATATTACAGACATTTAGTTGATCTATCTTCGATCCTAATGGCATATCCACAAATTTCTTAGACATACATGTCTATGACCACATGGGCGGCCAGATCACCAACAAATAACTGGACCCACTCGCCTACCTAGTTTCTTCAATGCTGGGTTTCAAATTCACTAATCAATGAGTACCAACAAAATGGTACTCTCCCTATAGATTTGGTCACATGGTAGGAACTCCAATTGGAAAAAGCTTTCCAGCCACCTCTTCAGCTACAACCGAAGATCCAACATAGGACAACCCCACTGGTCGTCTCCAACTACTTCATCAGCCTACCCCCAGAGAGATATAATAATTACCTCCCTTATCTTAGGGAGGAATATTAGGTCGAAGCCAATGAATTCATCCCAGATGCATAGGATCCCTGCCTAAGGGATCCTGCCAGAGGATGTCACCCCCAGCGGTATACGACCCAATATCCCCACTCTAAAGAGGATCCCATGCTAAGGGAATTTGTTAAAGTCCAAGGGACACATGACCCTTGGGATGATCACTGAGGGAGTAAAATTCATAATTTAGAACAGGTTATCACCCTAGTTCCTCAGGAGGAGGTCCACCACATAAATGTGGTAGCATGTCACGGGAAGGAATAAATTTTTTCCCATCCTATTGAAACCTTCCTTAAAAATACCCTTACAATATATGAGCAGATTCATATCCATGCTTTCTCCTATGAATCCCAGCATGGAAATAGGGTGTCACAATATGAGAAAATGCACATTCCAGTTAGTGATCATTGGTCTCTCTACACATACAGAGTGTAAAATTACAAGAAGATATAAATATTATCCAATGCATAAGTAGAACATTATCCAAATAAGATGACACCCAACTATAAGTAGGCACAAATACCTGATGACGCAAAAAAAAATCCCACTATATAAATTGGGTGGAAAATTACGGGCAATCATACAACACTACTAGTGCATAGGAATCCCATCATCCAAAAAGGGTGTCACTCAATAGGAAGCTACAAACTATTACCTACCACAATGAATCCCACCATACAAATAATATAGTAAGAAAATATGAGAAGTGACAAATTCTTATAGATTAAAATCAAGCTCGTGAGACAAATACAATGGAAAAAGAGTAGAGTAAAATTCATGTTCATGAATATAAAGATGAATATCCAAATATGGTGGCAACCAGAGAAGAATTCCGATGGTAGATTTGTTCCTCTTCCCTGACACAAGACAACATCTAGTACCCAGTAGCAACTCTTGGGTGACCTAATTAGGAACAAAATCATGTTCCAACATCAGAAGGAGAATTGCTACCCATTCCTGCCAAATACATATCTCAACAATATTGTCCATGATGGAAGATCAAATGTTGACCACAATATATATTCTCTAGACATGTTAAGAAATCGTTTCTTTGGTGGAAAAAGAGACGAGTCGGGCCCATGAATCGATATCTCCAAGATGGGTGACCTATCCACCAAATTAGATAATCACTCTAAAGGAGGTCAAAATCCATCCTCCAGTCCGAGAGGGTAGACAAACATATTTCTTGATACAAGAACAACTTGATTGGGAATAAATACCCATTCGAAATAGGGTACATCAGTCCAACGTGGTGGTTGATCCAAGGTATGCACATATTCCTTCCATAACTCAGGATGTACATCGGCGTATCCCGGAGGCATCACCTGAACAAACTAAATTGGAACCCATACATGAAATTTGTTACCAACAACATGCGGCCCTAATTTTCTGTAAGAGAGCACCGAAACATGAAATTCACTAAAGGAAACTAGAAATTGAAGACCATACTCATGATTCTTATTCTTTGGATGCCAGTATGCTTGAGTCCATCAAACATCTATCAATAGATGCTCAATATCCTTTCAATCAATTACCAAATTATGGATGTTTCATTAGCAGTTGTGAATGTCCTCCCTGAACGGTGTCTACCAGCTTCATTGAAGGTCCTTCCTATAGCACCCATGGGGGCTTACTTCGTGGGCTCGAAATGATTGATCATGAGACCCTATCCCCTGATGTGTGTCATGGTAGACCTCTCCATGACCAGAAGATCAAATAAAAAGAAGGTCCTCCCATTGCTATCGTTCTCCCTGATAGTTCTTCTTAGGGTATACACTGCATATATTTTTCTCCCTACAGTCAGATGTCAAGATGACATATTAGCCCTCATCGTGATGGCGGTCACTACGAAGGCCTTCCCCATAGTGACATCAGGAAATGAGAAGTCCATCCCATCATTGGACTACATCCTAAAGTCCCTCCACATAGTGTAAACTATAGATACTCTCCCTGTAGATAGTCATATTATGGTATTCATCTCTATGGTAACAGTCATTGTGAAGGCCCTACCCTAAATGATGCCAAGCAGTAAGAAGATCCTCCCTTTATTGTGGTTCGCCCTACAGGTCCTCCCCAAGGTATACAACGTAGAATTCCTCTCTTTTTATAGACACTATGATATGATGGTATTACTTACAATCATGACACTGACCATGAAGGTCCTCCCTATAGTCCAAAGTTACACCAGTGAGAAGGTCCTCCCCTTGTTAGGTTAAATGTGAGAAATATATCATATGTTGAGGTGCCTAGAAAAATGGAGTGCGACACAATGGATACTCTATCCATGATAAGAGATATCATTTCTCCACCATATGACAACTTGGGTCCATTCTCATCTTCCGAGCCACCCTCCTACCGTTCACATGTCAACGAGACTCCCACTGACCCCACTACTTGGGATGAAATCATTAATGAGTAGTCAAACCAGGTGGATCAAGTAGAAGAGTCCATGGTGAAAGAACAACAAGATATTTGGATTGTGAGAAGAAAACTATCTACCAATTACATACCAATGATGTATTGGCCCATGACCACATCTTAGTTCAACATAATGAAAGAGTTGTTGGACGAATGTATTCATAACAATCGCCTCAATATCTAGACGACTCTACACTAGTTAAAAGAAATGTTTTTTCCATTCAATGGGTATGAAGATCATGTTAATATCTTTGGAGATATTCTCTATCAAATTAAACTAGTAGCCCTTTTTTCTGCACAGTGGCCAAAATCATAAAGGCAAGAGAAATACCATTGGTTGGCCTACCTGCATGCACTATACAAGTTGTGTTTCCTTATCAGCAACACCCCTTTTGATGCTCATATATAGGAATGGGGACAACAAGGAGCTCTACATAGTACCCCACTTCCAATCCATCAGAACCCATAAAAGGTGACATCCTACAATATTTTCATCCCTGTATGGAAATTAAATGAAGTCCCTACACCTGAAAGGTGGAACGCTCAACAAGAAATGGCTATGTGTAAGTCTCATAAGAGTCAAGCTCGATGAGAGAATACCCTTGAAAAGCTCCTGAACATGGCCACCGAGAACATCTAGAAGTCATCATTTTTAATAGAATATAATAAATGAGCACTGGTCGTGTCCTCAGTAGCATGTAATTCATGTACAGACTCGGCACCATATATGGATCACACCCACATGAGAATGCATTTGATAAAGAAGGTGAAAATAGTAGCAGCATCCTCCACAGTATGAGAGCATCCCCAGACTGCAAGACTGACCAGTTTTACTATAAATTCCCCTCTAATACCAGCAAATCTAGGTCATGTCCTGTCAATAGAAGAATGAGATCCACCCCAGCCCCTATGGATGGGGGCATTTTTTACCTCACATTCCAACCCTGTTGACATCTGTATTCTCCAGTATAGGATGAAAAATAGATATAGGGGTCACCCATCCCATAAAATCTCTTGATTCTCATCCCCCAGAATAGAGGTGTACTATAATGTTATATTGGGGATCCCTTCGAGTCACTCTTTGCAATGAAACCTAAAGAGTATCACAGAATGGATGGAGAAGATCCAACAATGGATGTAATAATCTCTCATATCATTCCTTACCTGCTACGACACCCGAAAGACAACATGTATTGATTAATTTCATGGAAATAATCCCTATAGGACTCACTAAAAAATGATACAAATAATGTGGAAATAAGGGAAGATGGTTCCCTCCTAGAGATAGTCCTCACCGACCCTAGAGGTATGCACACCAGAAACCAAATAGTTGTATTAAATTTGGGTTCCCCCTAGTTCAATCCGTCATTTCCTCTCACACGAATCCATAACAAGGATAAGAATAATAGTAATCTCTACCAACCATCTCCTCCTCCCCACGAAAATAAACCCCCCATGCTTGAGGATAGATTCACTCGACTAGTGTAAGAAATAGAAGAGTTGATGCAACTCAAAGTTGAGTAGCTAAGAGCATATTATCCTACAGGGTATGTTCCTTTGGTGGAGTGTCAAAAAACACTTCCATCAGACATTCCTTAAAATTATAGGCTCATCCCGATGAATGAAGCAATAATGAAAGGCTCATCCAGGGCAGTTCCAGGACCATCAGTCTACCAGAACCCAACCCTGATTGGATATCATGATTTCCATCCATTAGGGAAGCAACCAAAATATAATTAGGAGAATCCAAAATGGATTCCCCCAGTCGGGTATTCTTCTCATGTACTAGAAGCAGCATTACATCCAATCTTTCCCAACGCTGCAACTTATCATAATAAGGTCCAACATGACATGAATCAATGGCTCTAAATAACATTGAGTTATTAACAACTCAAATGGAATAAATGTAAGGAAAACATGATCTAGTAAAACCATAATGGAGGCCTTACCTAGATTGGGTTAGAAACATACCACCTCCACCAAATTTCAGGAATGCCATATTTTTAGTTTTCAATGGATTCGGGGGACCCAAAACATCATCTAATGCATTAATCTTCTTACTATGATCTCATAATGGGAACCCCAGAGAAATAATATGTTGTGAAGATTAGATGATTTGTGAAAACCCTATAATGTTCAACCTTCTTGTGGTACACCATTTTTCAAGATAACTCAATAATAGGATGGGAGGATCTCTAGTGTGAGTTCATGTTCCAGTTCATCTCGATGTTTCCATAAACAAAAGTATGTGATATCCTAAGATACAAATAGTGATAGAATGAGAGAGTCTCAAACATCACCACTGATGGAAGGGTCTCACTTCCATGAATAATCTACTCCCCCAAGATTATAGTCTTCCATTTGCATCGATAATCATTAAGATGAGATGTGAACACCACTAATTTTGGTGATGTATTTGAGTGGGTTCTGATACTTCTCTGACATCACTCAAAGGATAAAAGATTAATTGCAATGGAATAATCTCAAATCCCGTGTAGCTCCATCAGACCTAGTAAAAAAGAGTACGGAGAGGTTTAGTGGCTTCTAGTATGCTTAGCCCCCCCCCCCCCCCCCCCGCACCAGCTCTAGATCCATGGCCCCCACCAAACCATGCAGGCCCCCTGAACGTCAACCACCTCCCCCACCCCCCATTAAGACAAGAGAATGGGGGCCAATTGAAATCAATTTTCGGAAAATATAAATAAAGTGTTTTTGTTATGGGATGACCAAGTATGCAGTTACTTCATAGCCTCCATGAATTGAATCTTTATTTGGATTCTAGAGCCAAAGCTGTAAGTCTTGATGACGGACCAGATTACTATCCCTTCCATAGGATATTGGGAAACAATATCTATAAGTGTTTTCCATCAAATACATCCTATAATAGATGATATATTTCAGATAGTTTAAGCTATATCCACCTCTTATGAACGTGGCATATGTTTCCACCACTGATCCGGACGATGAAGGGGATTGGAGAAAGGTAGTTAACAAAAAGGAGAATATGTTTGATAGTTAAATGACTCAGAAAATATTAAATTGAAATCATGGCCTGATTAAAGAAAAATTATTTCAACCAAACATGCCTATATTGAATCCTAATGAAACAAAAATATCCTCCTCATCTCCACAATCCTCTAGTGGATAGCCACCCAAAAAGAAGTCAAATTTTAAGGGCAGAAAGAAAGTTACGGAATATGAAATTGCACCAAAGAAAAGGATTGCCTTTGATTCTGTCAAATTTCATGCCAGTGCATCTAAAGATATGAGCACTACCCCAAAAAATGGTACAACTGGAGGTAGAAAATGAGAAAAAGTATTCTTCATAAGAGGAGCTGATTTTTGGCTCTATCAATGTCATCCATTTGATTGATCCTTTCTCCGGCAATGAGTACAATTATCAACCATAATTTTTCATACCCAACCAGGGAGCCAGAAGAAGAATCCATTGAATCCTAGGATATTATGTGATACACAACCAAGGAATCAATCAAACTTATGGATGTACCCCAGCTTAAACCATTAGGTTTTTATAAACATGAGGAAGGACCCTCTGGTGGGTCCAACAGGGGCAGTAAACTTCTCCTGCCCCATGAGAAACCACCCCCATCAAATTCTTCTAAAATATCTACCAGAGGAAGAAAAAATGTCTAATTTCCATAATCATATGAGAGGATCTACCCAGACAAATCCAAAAAAGGATATAAATTCCTCCATCATCAAACTCCAGGGAATACCCATATTCATTAAATGCTCAATCCCCTAAAGTTAATGTGAAAGAGCATCTCCATGCTTGGAAGCACCATCCTTTATATAAAAAATATGACATTTTGAAATAGTTATATTTGGTACTAGTAATCCTGTCAATCATGGATGCGTAGAATCTATCAGTATATCTCAAGGAATCTCTCATATAATCTTTTTTGAGTCCCTAGGAGTTTGAAGCTGAAGTAGATGCCACTAAAGTCTACTGGACAGATATCAATCATCTAGAATGTCATGTAGTTATCTTCTTCATATATCAAGATGAATATTCCATCATAAATAGACACATAAACCCCTTATATGTGTCTGGAATGATAAATGGAATAAATATTGTAAAATTCATCATTGACAATGGATATTGTGTTAATCTCCTCCCGTGGTAGACACTTCATTGGTTGGGAATCAATGAGGGTGATCTGATGCCCTTCACCACCACTCTTTTGGGCTATGAAAAAATAAATTGGAATCCATTAGGACAAATTAAGCTCGAAATATGATTCAGTGACCTAGAAGCTCACCCAAAATATCTAATGGTATGAAATAATACAACCTTTAGCACTCTACTAGGGATGCCCTAGCTACATAAACGTGCATAAATCCCCTCATCTTACCATCAATGGCTCAAATATAGAATCAATGGACAGAGATGGACACTGGATATCGATAAGGCCATGTTTGAGTCTAGTGATTCAAACTATATTAGTGAACGTTTCTATGTACCAAAGGGGGAACAACCCTTAGATGATAGAATTGATTGGGATGTCTCCCCAAATGATTTGTAAATGTTTCCTATTGACCCCCTAAATAATATAGGGGAAGAATACATACTACCTATCAATCAGATTGAAAGCACAAGTCCAAATTCAGATGCATATTAAGAATTCATCATGATTTCAATTATGATTTATGAGACAGATAACATCGAAAGTCTCATTGAATCTAGAGATAATGGGGATGGTCTAGATAAAAATACCCCCAAAATATCTTTAAAACCCTAGAAAATTCCTTCCTCCCTCACTAAGGTGGGTAGAAGTGTATAATCCCTCAAAAAATATGAAAAAAAAATTCAACCCTCATTACATATTCTATAGAGAATCCCCTTCCAATGAAGACCACTTCACTTCTAAGACACAAAAATTACAACTCCTCCCTCAACTATCGAGAAATCATTTCAAGTATTGTTTCCTCATCATAAGATGAAGAGGAATATGATGAGGATGCAGGGGAGGAGGAAGAAGAATACCTAAGGGATTCCCCTCTAGAATTTGAGGAAGGTGTTTCCACCACTATTTATGAACTCAAGGAAATCAACTTGGGTACAGAAGAAGACCCATTACCCACTCTGGTTAGTACGAGCATTCCTTCCAAAGAGAAAGAAATATTCACCTATTTCATGATGAATAATCGAGATGTTTTCACATGTAACTATATAGAAATGCCACATCTTAGTAAAGAGGTGGCCAATCACCACCTAGTCCTACTTAATGATCACTGTGGTTACATGAAAGCATCTAGAAGGATTCACCCAACACATGATACCAAAATTGAGGCAGAAGTCAACAAGATTATAATATCTAACCTAATTTTGGAGGTTCAATACTCCATATGGTTAGAATACATTTTCCCCTTCATGAATAAGAATGAGAATATCATGGTCTATATTGATTTTAGGGAACTCAACCAGCACTACCAAAATGATGATTTCCCAATCCTGATCACAAAAATTTGGATCGATACAGCAGCCAGATATGATTCCCTCTATTTCATGGATTTCTATTCATCATATATCCAGATCTAAATGGACCAAAAATATTAAGAATACAACACCTTTAGAACTCCCTATGAATTTTTTTGTAAAAAATAATTCTTTCAGTTTGAACAATTTTGGCACCACATATCAGCATGTCATGCACCACATTTTCAAACCCTTATTGAGAAAGTTTTACAAATGCTATATCAATTATCTAATGGTTAAATCATGAAAATTCTAAAAAATTCTTTTATATTTTGAAACCATATTCGATAAAATATGATAATACAGTCTAAAAATGAACCCCTTGAATTGTTTTTTGAGGTTACCTCAGGGAAATTTCTCGTCTTCTTCATATGCCAAGGGGGTATCAAAGTCGACACTGAGAAGAGAAAGTCCATCCTTGACATTTCACCTCCTCAAAACCTCACTAAGTTGAGAGTAATCCAAGGACACCAAGATTACATTAGTTTCTAGATATACATCATTTTAGAAAAATGATTGTAATTCACCAGGTTGATGAAAAAAAGGGTAGAATATCAATGGACTGATGATTGTCCAGAAGCATTCAAAAATATCAAGAAATATCTTTTGAGTACACAGATTGTATTGTTGATGGAAGACCAATCATTCTATACATAAATATATTGGAGAGATCCCTAGGTTCCTTCCTCACACAAAAGAATGATGTCTGCAGTGAGAATAGTCTCTATTATCTCAGATGAACCATGATTGATGTTGAGACTCATTATTCTAATATCGAGAAGAGATGCCTTGCATTAATATTTTCTATCTAGAAGTTGTGGCATTACATGTAGCTCCACAAAATCTATTTGTTCTCACGTAGAAATTTGATCAAGTGAAATTTCGGCCATCCAATGTTAACTAGAAACCTTTCATAGTGGGCGGTCATCTTGCAATAGTTAGATATATGGTTCATACCACATAAAGAAATCAAAGTACATACATTGTAATATTTTTGGACCAAGCATCCCTCAATAAGAGTGGCCCCATCAGATGACGTGATACTTTATGAGAAAGTGTTCTCTATTAAAGAGAACTCCAAAATGTTGGAAATCAACTTCGATGGTGCCTCTAGAATCCTGATAGGAAGAATAATGGAAGACCCCAATTTTAAAAAGTTGGTCTGGGAGTCATACTCATATTCCAAAAAAAAAAAAATTCTACCCTATTCCTTCCTACTATCAGAGGGGTGCACTAACAATGAATCAATGTACCAAGCCTTTATCTCATGCCTAGAATTCACACTCCAACTACATGATGAACCCTTGAAGATTAATGGAAATTCAGAATTGGCCATCAAGAAAGTCAATGGTGAGTATGTGATCAAGAAATAGGAGTTGATCCCTTTGATGATCCATTTATGATAACTAGTGGAATAATTCCAATCAGAATCGATATTGACATATGTTCCTCAGACAAAAAATGCGCAAGCTGATGCATTGGAAAATGAATCCATGGATCTGGCCAATCTAGATCAGAATGACCAATTCATCAATATTTCCCACTGATGGATGGTCTTAACATTCATTCAGGCCAACACCGAATTAATTAATGAGATTAGTCCCATATCTATGTTATATAGTCCTACCACCGAATGGATGAATCTCATTGTGGACTATCTTCAAAAGGGAGAATTCCTACTAGATAGGGATGGAAGGGAATGAATCTGAAGAAGAGAATTTGGTTTCATTCTATATGATTACAGAAATTTAGAAAATTTTATTTATAAGTGATGCCTTGAAAGATTCCTTCTTAGGTGCGTTGACAGAGGAGAGAGTGCTTTTGTCATGAAATAAATGCACATCAGCACATGTGGGGAACACTATTTAAAATCCAATCTCTCTAATTATATTTTAATGCTTGGATACTATTGGCCCACCATTATTCATGATTGTGATAATTTTTTCAAAATGATTTATTCCTGCGAAGTCCATGAAAATTCAATCCATCAACTCCGAGAGTTTCTTCGTACAACCAAGTACTCTTTTCCATTTTCCATATTGGTAATGGACATTGTGGGACCATATCCTCTCACCATGGCCAAAAAATTTAAATATATTTTCATGGAATCTAACTTATTTTCCAAAAGGAAACATGACTTACCTCTCAAAGAAGACATGGAAAAAACATTTTCAACTTTTTGAATGCTAATATCATCACCCTATTTGGTGTCCCTCACACAATACTGATGTACAAAGGTATAAATCTCAGCTATTTTGAATTGGAAAAACTCTAACACTTGTATGGTATCAAAGAAAACTATTTTTCCTGCTATTATGCAGTGGCCAATAGACATATAGAGGCTTTCAACATGACCCTATCCAACATACTCAAAAAAATGATAGATAGGGATAATAAATTGTGACTTGAAAAGATCCTCCATGCTCTTTGGGCGTACCAATACACAACACACACCTCCACTCAGGAAACCCCATAATCATTAGTATATGGTATGGAGGTGTTTTTTCACATTGAAATTCTATTCTAATCACTCCAAATCGCTGTTTGTGATCAACTATCTACAGATGAGCAATCCAAAAATTAGTTTTATGAGTTGGAGTGGTTTGATGAGAAAAGATTATACACACTAAACCATCTCTATGTCTACCAAAATTTTAATTCATGAGTCTTTAATTAGAGGGTTAACCTCTGATCATTCTACAAAGGATAAATGGTTTTTGTCCTTAGAGCACCACTGATACATAGGAATAAGCCTCTGATGTTGGATCCAAAATGTGAAGGACCATATGTTGTACAAAAATTTTACTCCAATAGTGTCTATTCCCTAATTTTAGTGGATGGAAAACTTTCCACAACTCCCATCAATGTGAGGTTCCTAGAAAATTACTTTGTCTAATCACGATCAATGTCATCTTAGTTTCATGGCGTTAAACTACGTAGCATCATCCACATCCTTTCACCATGATGTTAAAATGTATGGAAGACATCCTTTACACACGATGTTAAACTGAATAGAATAAGTATTTTACACATGACATAAAACATTACAGAAGATGTCATTTCCCCATGATGTCAATAGTATGAAAGACACCATTTCCCCACTATGTTAAACTGTATAGAATACATCTTGTCCACACAATCTAAAAATCTATAGAAGACGTCATGTTTTCATGAAAATAAACATCACGAAAAATTCGTCCATGCTGCACGATGTTAAACTGCACAACATCCATGTCTTAGCTACAATATGTTAAACTACATAGTGACATATTTTTCCTTACTACATGATGTTAAACTGCATGGCCCAAAGAATGTTCCCACCTGAGGGGACATTGTCTTCAGCATCAATCACCTACCATGTTGACCTATATAACTACATACGACTTAATTTCATTATATTGATGGGATATATAGTGACACAAGGATATTTCATCCTAGTCCAGCTACCCTAAAAAAATGATATCCCTTTCATGTGCTTGGGTTGAATAGGTACATGGAACATGTTGTCTTATAATAATGTATGACATAATTCCCATTTATCCATAGGATACGTAGTGATACCTCGACCTTAGATCATTGTCCAACCACTACATGGTCACAAAATAACTCTATTATACTCTCAACTACCTCTGCATCTCAATAGAAGACCCTGACTATTTCATGTTTCTCACACCGAGCATAGCTCATGTGATCTTAGAAATGGTGGTAATGGATTCCCCTTGGGAGAAAAGAGGATACATGTATGCTATGGGCCCCTTAAAAAAAGTTCAAAAATTCCCCCTCCCAATTTATCAGTGAAACCTATATGGGGAGGTAGCTTCAGAACTACATGTAGGATTGATTCTCTCCCTTGATGGATACTTAGTGATGCCCAAATTCTTTATCTTGGTCTTGCCAACAAAATCATAATTATTCCCTCTTCCATGCATATGGATATGATATATGTAGGAAATTTCATCTCAATAACTATGTGTAGGATTAATTCCTGCCCTTGGAGGATTTGTAGTGGTGCCCAGATTCTTCATCCTGGTCCAACCGCCAACATAAAAAAAAGTGCTCCCCCTCTTTGTGTATGGTCAGAACCTATGCAAGGAGGTCCTTTTACCGAATGATGTATGACATGATTCCTATTCATCAATGTTATATGTAGATACAACTTGATGCTATGTCTTGTTCCACCCATCATGTGATTTTGAATTCCTCTGTTATATCCCCGTTTCCCCCTATACTATGTTGGAACTCCACATCACTCTTTGTTTCTCACATCGAGTATAACTCACGTGAGATTATGAGTGATGGTAATGACTTATTCAACATGGATAAAGCATATATAAGTATAATAAAACCACTATCTTGAAATCATGGTATAAAATTCCCCATTTTCCATGCACAGGATGGAATGGAATTGGGATTCCTCAGAACTATGTCTAATTTGATTCCCAACTAACTAAGATTCATAGGAAACATCCACAAGGTTCATCGTGAAACTTCACTCACCTCATCCTTTTCAAATTAGTTAAGTCTTTTCCTAACCACATGATATTAAATTTTGAAACCAAATAACTCTTAAACATATGACATTAAACTGTATGGTAGCTCAAGAAGTACATATGGATTGATTCTCAAAATGACGAGATACGTAGTGACACCCTGATTTTCCCTAGTCCAGCCATGAAAATAAAAAATATCCCCCAATCCCACATATGTGTAATGAATGTAGATGTAAAAGATTTAAAATCTAGGCTATTACATCCATATGGGGTCGACATACCATTCTTACCTTTACATAAGAATAAAATCTATGTAAATGATATCATACCTCAGAACTAATCCTGGCCTAGATATTCCTCACATACCCCAAAATCCTCTTTTAATCCACAAAACTCCATGCCTCTGAAAATATAAAGTAACCATAATCATCCACAACTATCGCAAATAGACGGATCGTGTCTTGTGGACATCATTGTTTGACTATGCACATTATTCCTCAGTGTCTCTACATATGTTGAACAAAAAAATATCTTGTCAGGGAAAGTAAAATTCATCTCTGAGATAGGCTGTTCTTATATCTGTATTCCCGTTGGCTCTTAAGCCTCACGTCATACCTCCTGAATCGAGGGTTACCACAATCATGGTTTACACCTTCTTCAACCGCTCATGTCTGGTGTATACTGAGAATATCCCGGACTAATTATTCCATAACTATGTATGATTAATTTGGAAATTCATCCCTATAACATGATGATTAAACTGTTCTATCAATGTCCTTTCCACATGATTTTAAACTATATAGAAGACGTCCTCACCACATGACATTAAACGGAATGGCCCAGAGTCCTTACCGCATGACATTAAAAACTTCAAGGTACTCCATATATATCTACAATGCCCCCACTCCTTGTGCAGAGACCAAAACATGTGCATGGAGATAATCTTGGGATGCCTAAAATCTTTAATGATGGCCCCCAATCTGAAATGGGAGTCAAAATTCCTACCTCACATATAATCCAAATCTATATAAATAGACTTACAATTCCCTGAATAATAACTGAATTCATTGAATAATCATAGACTGAGTGTTTCTGATGTTTTGAAACCAACCCTCTCCATTCGTCAAACTACATGCTTTGATTAATCTTGGATCATCAAAAATCTTCATGTACATCGAGAATGGAAGGTCAGTGTTATGCATACACCTTTGTTTGACTATGAACAATATTCCTTGACAACTCTACATATGTTTTCCATAAAAATTATCTTTCAACCAAAGGAAAATTTTTCCCTATGATAAAATTTTCCTATTTTTTATTCCTAATGGATTCTAACTCCATTTCATTCCTCCTAATTCATGTTCCCTCGAATCCATGGTTTACACTCTCCTCCCTAACTAATTCTTGGAAATGTCATAATATCCTAGCTCAATTACCCTCTGGTTACTCAATTGTTCTATATCAATGTCCACATCAAATGATACTAGACACCTGATATTCACCCTTAGTCAAAGTCATGTCAAAAAACTATTTCCCCTTACGACCCTGTGTAAGAAATAAATCTTCCCATGAATGTTCGACGTACGCCTTTCCCCATTTTTGAATCTGTATCCAAAATTAAAATTCCCATATGTATGCGTGAATCAAATTTGCATATGGATTAACCTTAAAAGAACAACCTATATCTTGGTTCCGGTCATCAAATGATACATAGTGATATCTAAATCTCATAATTGGATCTATCTGTGAAATAATAATGTATCATCCTTACCTTCTCAAGGTTCCGACCTATGTAACAAAAAAAGTCGAATAGATGGGATAAAAATACATTCAAAAATCCCCACTATTCCTAGTAATGTTCAGCCTGAAATTCCCCTTTTCATGTTTAGTCATACCCCTTTTCATGAGCCATACATTGTGTCTAGAAAGGCCTAAATCTCAATAATCCCCCTTGGCCATCTGAAATGGAAGGCAATTTTCTAGCGACAACTTTGTTTGACTATGCAAATTATTCCCTAGTGGCTCCACATATATTTCTCATAAAAATGGCCTGTCAACTAAAGGAAAATTCATCAGTAGGATGATATCTTCCTGCCTCTATACACCCTTATGTCATTTTGACCTATCTTAGTCCTGGGATTTGGAAACCCCTCAGATTACAATTTACATATTTCCCCCTTTCAATGTCTAAAGGTGAAGGATGTTACTGGATGAACTATTGTGTAGGAAGTGAATCACTCAACCTCCTCTAGTTAGATTACGATGATTTCAAAAAACATGTTCCAAATTTCATATTTATACAACGTTAAACTGCATAATTCTTAAACCATCATTTACAAATTCCAAATTTGTGTGGGAGTGTGCTTTCATCAAAATCTGATACGAATTATCTTATCAATTTTATACTTCATTCCTTAAATGGGTCACCCACAATGGACCTCAAGAGAAAAATAAATACAAAGTTCTATATAAATTTAGGGCCATCATAAATAGAAGGCCAGTTCCCCATGACCATCTTTGTTTCACTATTCACATTATGCCTTAGAGGCTCTGTATTCTTTTCCAATAAAAATGTTCTATCATCCAATGGAAAATATTTCCCCAAGAAATGTTTTTCTAATCTCCGTACACCCCATGGCTTCCATGAACCTTTTTATGTCCCTTATCTAGAAATCACATGTTGGAGTCAAGAGAAATACCTCATCCATGTCTGAATGTTGTTGAGACATTCTTAGTTAATGACTCCTAAATTGGGGCCCTTTCCCTACAAGTCATGGTCCAATCTGTTTGACATAAAACATTAGTGTAGTTATGGTCAAATATTTTCTACCTAAAAATTCTATAATGATTTTCTGGTGGGAAAGAATTTAAACTTCCCACCAAAAGAGATACTATACTCACCAAGGAAAAACCTGAAAAGAGAACCTTGGATAAAAGTTGAGTGTTATATTTCTAAACCAATGATATATATGGTTTTCATAAAAAAAATGTTGAGAAACCAAAGAATTAGAAGACACAAATCTTGTTAGGATTAAAATACATAAATGGATCCTAAGAAAAGGTCATCTTATAACTACTAGGCCAATAAAAAATAGGCTTATTTAAAAATTAGGGTGATAACAGAAAAGGAAAAAAGTTTGTTAGGTTCTTCATGTAACCCAAACAAGAGTCAAACTTCGATCGTTCTGCCCCTCAGTTCTGGAAAAAATTAGATCACAACATTATTTTTCCATTATTTTGGATTATGACTTAAATTTATATCTAGTGAACATTTTTTTAAGTTGCATTTGATTATAAATGACTGATATCACAGGAAAGGGTAAAAGAGGAAAACAAGAAAGAAAAATGCTTCTTTTTCCTAAAAATAAGTGTGAGTATGGGGGGACATTCACTATCCAGAGCCTCTCTCTGATATCAAAGTATTGGTAATGCAGGGAAGCCTAAAAGATTTCAATGAGGTCTGACTTGCTCTTTCTAGTAGGTTGATAACTCCCCGAATAGTGCTGTCATGGGCCTATTCTAAATTATCCCGCCACTTAGCTTCATCTTCAACCATCGTCCATACTCGCTTCGTAATAGTTAGGATATTTAAAGCATGAATTAGAAATTTAATGTCCAGTTCCCTGAATTTATGTTAATTTTTCCTGATAGGTGAGACATGTAGCATTTAACTAAACATAAATTAGAAGTTACATTTTAAAATTCAGTAGTTTGGTCCGAAGATTCAATGTTTGGTTCATGGAAAAGGTAACTATGAAGAATATAAAATTCTTAGAATGCAAGGCACAATCTGTGGATGACAAATTTTGTGAAGGAGTTGGTATGCAGAAGCAAGGGAATCTGATAGATCTTTTTTGAGAATTTTTTTCTAGGAAAATAAGTAAAAGAAAAATGACATGGCCCCCCTATATATCAGTATCACCCCCCTAATGGGCCCACCTTTCTACTACAAAAAAGTTCAATTAGGGACCATTTTGTAAATCAGAATAACCTCCCCTTCGTTTTGATTGGACCCCAATCCAAAGGGGGGCTTTTGTAGGGTCCCAAAAAATTCGAAAAGGGAAATCAAACACTAGCATAAAATTAGTGATGGAAACTGATGCATATGGGGATGAAAATTAGAGAAAAAGAATGAAAGGATCCTATTTGGATAAGGACCCAAATTGGACCATAAAATGGTTACCAAGAAAGGTATGTTGAAGGAACAGACCATGAACTAAGCGGTTTGCATAAGGCCTGTGAAATGAATATCCTGGAAGACAATATATAGGTTACTCCGCCACCTTCTCCATTGGTAGGCATACCTATCCAGTCTAATAAACCAAGAAAATGAACACTTCTAGCTCCACACCCAAATAAGGACCCATCCACATTAGGTTATTTAGCTCCCAAGGCACTGATTCTCGCTCAAATTTACCCAAGAGATGAAGGTATAACGGTCCTTGTAGTCTAGCTTGGGTTGTCGAATCCACAGAGACCTAAGAAGTAACCTATAGACACGCACATTCTATGGAATGTTTTCGACTATGAAGTGGACAACTTGGATTGATTTTAGATGATTTTAGAGGATATCTAATAGATTTAAGTGAATTCAATTTAAAAGAATGAGTTGACCCTATGTTATCACTCGGGGTGGATTGGACGTATTTCCTTTTCAAAGACTCTCATTTCTTATATTTGAGATGAGTTCATTTAAGAAGATAAAACAACATCATCACTTACTGGTTCAATGCCTACACACTTTAATACTAATCACCTATACACTTGAAGGATCAAAGTTTTGATCAATTCAAGGTAAAGGTTCGTATTATCACATGAAGTGTGTGGCCTTGAATTCAACAAGGACGATGGAGTTTAAAAATCATCAAATAAAAATCTCAATTTAAGAAGTGATTATACATTAATGGGGTGATAAAAAAAATCCAACCCAACCCCTTTCTACTCCCTTGGATCAAACCATAAGTGGGTTATCCCTCCATTGATTCTATGGTTTCAATGGAAGCGAAAAGTAGACTCATGAGTGAGGACATGGAGAAGTAAAGAAAACAACAAAAATAAAATGATCACTCCACCGTTGTGTGAATAATTTCACAAGATTTGGTGTGAATAAATTCACACCTTAAGGAAACGGTATCAAAGTGAGATGTAGAAAAACAGAATAAGAGGTGAAGAAGCACTTTTATTAAGAAACTAAAGTGAATTGAACAACTTACAAGTGAAAGACAAATTTGAGACAAAAAAATCACAGCATAACATTACAATTGAACCAAGCACTCAAAGATCCTTCAATCCTCCAACACCACTGCCTTAAATAGGCATTTTTGATCCCTTGGGTAGATAATCCAACAGTACAAGTCTCCTCAATTAATTTTGGTAGGCCATAGGTGGGTGGAAAGTAAGGGAGAGTTGATTTTTCCACCCTTGACCCGAGGTGGCAGCCAGTTTTCCTTCATCGAACAGACGCGTTTGGAATACCTTCTATATGGCCGAATCAGAGTGGAAAATAGAAGAAGAAAATGGAGCTCCGGATGTGTTCTAACTGCCTGTAACATTTGGGCCTATTTGGAATTGTGGATTCCTAGATATGATCAAATTAGTTGGCTATTTTTCTGGGCCATAGAATATATCCCAGAATTGTATCTCTAACTTGGGCCTCCTTAATGACCAGTATAGAGGCCGAATTAGCATTATCTACTGAAGAGTGATTCGTTCCTCAACATTTCATTTATCATCCCAAAAAATTTTGTATTCATTGGGCCTTTATGTTGGGTCCCATAGTCTCATAAGTGGGCTGGTTTCCAATCTGCCTTCTCTAGAATTGCTTCCATTAATCTCCAAATATCTCCATCATAGTTTATGAATCATCCATTGATACCTGAATAAAAAATGTTCACTTTTAAGTGTAGATATAGTTACCAAAATATCAAATTAAAATATTTATAATTACATTCCATAAATCAGAAGACTCATTGGGCCTAAATTGGTGTATATTAGGCATGAAGTGCACAAATGATGAGAATGGATGTTCATAATGAAAATGCACTAACTCAGGCCCATAAGATCAAAAATGAACATTTAATACCATTAAAATGTAATTAAAAGATATGTTTTTATTGGATAATCACACCCCCCAACTTGAGATTTTCTAGTCCTGAGAAAATAATTCAATGATTTTATTTGAATTCCTTTCTTCAAACACATTATAAAAAATAGTGCTCACAATGTAAACTACACACAAATATATTTTTATAACCTATTAAGATAATTTAAAATAAGATTAATTTAAAAGCATATCCCAATCCCAAGCCCATTCCTTTGATCAAATCCATTATCATACTTCATCCAACTCAATTAGGTGTAATGATGTGTTGTGAGTCACAATAGATATGAGGGTTCATTTTAATTCAAGGGGGAAATCATGGAAGCGCTAGGTGGAATCACATTTAATCCTAATATGAGCATTATTCATTCCTCTTTTTTTTGGATTTTTTTTGCAATATTGCTATAGTAATTGAGATTGTAGTTAATCAAATTAACCCATGTAGCAAGACTTTGCCGATGACTCCCAGACTCAAAGGCCTTAGGGCACCAAGTGAAGCCCACATACTCGGGAATCATCTCGAGTTAACTTAATAAAAAACAAAGTCATATTACCATAAATAGAGATAGATTGAAAAACTCAGGACTAGAAAACTCTTGAGTCACGATCCCCAAGTGCCAAAAGCCTCGTATTTTATCAATGCATTGCTCTACACACAATTTTTTTTGGAATACTCATGTCATTCATAAAAATCAAACCATCCTATGCTATTTATTATGGGACCCCAAAAATTCAAATTAGTACCCCACAGTCTAGAGGACGTGCATTGTGGCATTTTGATTTAATGGATGAAAATAAAAATGATGAAAATTTTCATTGGACAACCAAACTTCCAAAATCAATGCTTTTAAACTTAATCATGAATTAAATTAAGAGTCAAGGAAATAAAATTTATTTTCTATGTAGTTTTAATGTGAGAAAAGATGTTATTATATGAATGATAAAGTAATTTTACTTCTTTTTTTTATCATTGTTTTCTTAAAACAAAACTTTTGTTTCCACACCCCCAACTTAGAATGAAACTGTCCCTAGTTTCGTAAAAATAAAATTTAGAATGGGGTAGAGGAATAAAAGGGGAGTTCAATAAGGAAATTTAAATATGAGGATCATGGAATGAAGTCACCTGGTGGTTGAAGTTTGAAGTTCTTGTCGCTCGAATTTAGTCCTTTGATATCCATGTCGCTTGCAAAGTTCCCTAGTGGAAGAAGGAAAACAAAAACACAATATATATATATATATAAGTAAAATATAAATATATATATAAAAATTATAGAATAAGTAAGCACATTAAGCCATAGGTCAGTGGTAAGCGCGCGCCCCTGTCTCCCTTCAGTCCCGAGTTCAAGTCCCCGCGGCTTCGCCGGTTGTGACGGGGGTTTTCCCCACAGCCTATGGAGTGTCCCCTTTTTTAATTATTATATTATTATTATTATTTTTATCTTAACCTATAAAATAATAAAAATACAACAAAATAAACTGATGATACATTGTCTTCTTTTTAAATTTCTGGGTAAGGTATCACTCAAGGATCACACCACGTGACACAGATGAATATGGTGATCCCCTTTCGTACCCATCCATACTCATAATAGAAGAACATGTCAAAAGTATATTTTTTTATTTTTAATTATAAAAATGATTAATTAATATTATTTGAAAAATAAAGATGATTCAGAAAGATTAGAAACATAAAAACCACGGGTTTCCTCCCGTGCAGCGCTTTGTTTAACGTCGTTAGCCCTACATAGATCCTAAATTTATCAATTTTTTCCTGGTTCATAGATTGGCTCAATTAAATCAACATCTATTTCCTGTTTATTGAATGATTCAATGAATGTTTTTAACCTTTGACCATTGACCTTGAAAATGTGACCACTAGTGGGATCTTGAATCTCTACTTCCCCATGGGGGTATACATGATGCACTATGAAAGGACCTGACCATCTAGACCATAACTTTCTCAGGTGTAAATGAAGTTTTGAACTATACAAGAGCACAAGTTTTCCCGGTTCAAAATGTTTGACCTTGATATTCCTAGATTGGTAGGCTTAAACTCTAGCTTTATTGATCCTTGAATTTTCATAAGCCTCCATCCATAATTCCTCCAGTTCATTGAGATCTAATTTCCTTTTTTTCCGGCCAATGAGAGGTCATAATCAATTTTCTTAATTTCCCAAAAGTCCTTATTCTCAATTTCAACAGGTAAATGGCATGATTTTCCATAAACCAACCTATATGGTGACATTCCTAGGATGGTTTTAAATGCTGTACGATATGCCCAAAGAGCATCCAAGAGTTTCTCGGACCAATCTTTCCTAGAAGGATTGACAGTTTTCTCAAGAATTTGTTTGATTTCATGATTGGCTAACTTAGCTTGACCATTTGTCTATGGGTGGTAAGCAGTAGACACTTTGTGAGAAATTCCATATTTTTCCATTAGTGATGAGAATGGACGATTGCAAAAATGAGTTCCACGATCCCTTATGATAGCCCTAGGAATTCCAAATCTAGAGAAGATGTTTTCTATTAGGAATCTAATCACAGTTTGATGATCATTGGATTTTGTGGGAATGGCCTCAACCCATTTTGAGACATAATCAACAACTAAAAGAATTTAGAGGTATCCCCTAGAGTTTGGGAAAGGACCCATGAAATCAATTCCCCAACAGTCAAAGATTTCAA